>CM067845.1:254555768-256955768 GCA_034509565.1 Triticum monococcum
TAACCAAGAAAACTCTTCGTATGTGTACAATAGTATTTGGACTCTTAACTACCTAGTAGATTTCTTGCTTTATAGATTAGCAATATAATCTTTACAACCGAACGACACACCCTAGAAAACACCTGCATTGAGACTTTATTATGTAATACATAAGTGCTCATGTCTTCTACAGGTGGACCCCAGCCGCATTCTTTCAAGGAAGATCGGTCACGTATCAAGCATCCCTTCCACACACGTTCCTTCCATGGTAAAAAAGGAATATAAAATATTTTATGTACTTGCTTCTCACGTAGCAACTATTCCGGGCAAGCCAACAAACAAGATCCATCATGGACTCCTTTCCTCCATCTAAATCAGGCTTATCAAGATAATTAAAATATTCTTTTTTTTGTTTCCTCTTAATGCAGTAAAGTCTAACACTGAAGCAATTATCATCCCAACCTGAACAGGCTTCTCTTCTCTCCTGGCGCACATTGCTTGCAAAGCTTCAACATGCATGCATCTATATGCTAGTGGTTGTTCATATTCGTAACTTAACTGTTGGTATTTCCATATACATCGCTTCATATCAGCTCCAGTCGAAACTGGGACGATCTCTACATTTAAATTACACGTGGCCGTATCATCCTCTCCCTCTTGAAACGAAACCGTCCCCGGTTTCGAGTCTATCTCTTTTGCAATATCATGATCTGCGGATTGAACGACGGCCGCAAAACTTTCAGGAACTTCGGCCTTTTTTTCCTTCTTCTTCATGCTCTTTTATTTTCTCAAGATGTACTTTTCTCCAAGAAATAAAACGCTCCTTATCCATTGGCACGATGCTGTATTTCTTACCCCTCTTGACAGTATATATGTGTGTTTTACAATCATACAACACATCATGCTCTTTGTACCATGGCTCACCCAATAATAAATGACATGAAATCATCGCTGCCGGAATCACATCGCAGAAAATCTCGCAAAAATAATTTCCCAACAAAAACGGTACCTTGGTTTGGTGCGTGACAGTGAGCACTTCATGACCCCAACGAAACAAGTATGGTTGTGCTCATGGTGTCACCGATAGATCTAGCTTCTCCATCATCTCGATGCTTACAGCGTTGATCAAAACTCATGTGGTCAATTTTCATGGCACATGATCTCTCCTGTACCACAACACGACTATGAAAAGGTCCATCCCATCGACCTTCCTCCTCTAGTGGAAATCCATAGCTTAGCTTCAGTGATAATCCGGTCATCTTCCGCACAGTGCCGTGAACAACCTTGCTCTGAATACCACCTGATATAGACCTAACCTCGTTGCGAGATATGGTCTGTTGTTGCGGCCCGATCTTTCACGACACTCCACCACCAGCAGTAGCAACCTCTCGCCCGCGCACGTGATGTACACGAAGTAGAGGGTTTGTAGCTTGCGGCCCAGCACAAGAAAACCAATCTCGACGAAGGTACTCACGCGCAAAACAATTTCCACGAAGAGAAATCGCAACAAAGAGATTTTCTAAAGATCCCTCCAAAACTTGATACAGGTGTCTACCCTGAAAAACACATGGTGTCTATTTCATATAAAAATAACCTGTATTACATGGCGCACAACCTAGGCTTTAATAGCCGACCCAAATGGCATAGCTTGGAAAGCAAGCTGACTAACCAAGAAAACTCTTCGTACGTGTACAATAGTATTTGGACTCTTAACTACCTAGTAGATTTCTTGCTTTATAGATTAGCAATATAATCTTTACAACCGAACGACACACCCTAGAAAACACCTGCATTGAGATTTTATTATGTAATAAATAAGTGCTCATGTCTTCTACAGGTGGACCCCAGCCGCATTCTTTCAAGGAAGATCGGTCACGTATCAAGCATCCCTTCCACACATGTTCCTTCCATGGTAAAAAAAGGAATATAAAATATTTTATGTACTTGCTTCTCACGTAGCAACTATTCCTGGCAAGCCAACAAACAAGATCCATCATGGACTCCTTTCCTCCATCTAAATCAGGCTTACCAAGATAACTAAAATATTCTTTTTCTTTGTTTCCTCTTAATGCATGAAAGTCTAACACTGAAGCAATTATCATCCCAACCTGAACAGGCTTCTCTTCTCTCCTGACGCACATTGCTTGCAAAGCTTCAACATGCATGCATCTATATACTAGTGGTTGTTCATATTCGTAACTTAACTGTGGGTATTTCCGTATACATCGCTTCATATCAGCTCCAGTCGAAACTGGGACGATCTCTGCATTTAAATTACACGTGGCCGTATCATCCTCTCCCTCTTGAAACGAAACTGTCCCCGGTTTCGAGTGTATCTCTTTTGGAATATCTTGATTTGCGGATTGAACAACGGCCGCAAAACTTTCAGGAACTTCAGCCCTTTTTTCCTTCTTCTTCATGCTCTTTTATCTTCTCAAGATGTCCTTTTCTCCAAGAAATAAAACGCTCCTTATCCATTGGCACGATGCTGTACTTATTACCCCTCTTGACAGTATATATGTGTGTTTTACAATCATACAACACATCATGCTCTTTGTACCATGGCTCACCCAATAATAAATGACATGAAATCATCACTGCCGGAATCACGTCGCAGAAAATCTCGCAAAAATAATTTCCCAACAAAAACGGTACCTTGGTTTGGTGCGTGACAGTGAGCACTTCATGACCCCAACGAAACAAGTATGGTTGTCCTCGTGGTGTCACCGATAGATCTAGCTTCTCCATCATCGCGATGCTTACAGTGTTGATCAAACTCATGTGGTCAATTGTCATGACACATGATCTCTCCTGTACCACAACACGACTATGAAAAAGTCCATCCCATCGACCTTCCTCCTCTAGTTGAAATCCATAGCTTAGCTTCAGTGATAGTCCGGTCATCTTCCGCACAGTGCCGTGAACAACCTTGCTCTGAATACCACCTGATATAGACCTAACCTCATTGCGAGATCTGGTCTGTTGTTGCGGCCCGATCTTTCACGACACTCCACCACCAGCAGTAGCAACCTCTCGCCCGCGCACGTGATGTACACGAAGTAGAGGGTTTGAACCTTGCGGCCCAGCACAAGAAAACCAATCTCGATGAAGGTACTCACGCGCAAAACAATTTCCACGAAGAGAAATCGCAACAAAGAGATTTTCAAAAGATCCCTCCAAAACTTGATACATGTGTCTACCCTGAAAAACACATGGTGTCTATTTCATATAAAAATAACCTGTATTACATGGTGCACAACCTAGGCTTTAATAGCCGACCCAAATGGCATAGCTTGGAAAGCAAGCTGACTAACCAAGAAAACTCTTCGTACGTGTACAGTAGTATTTGGACTCTTAACTACGTAGTAGATTTCTTGCTTTATAGAATAGCAATATAATCTTTACAACCGAACGACACACCCTAGAAAACACCTGCATTGAGACTTTATTGTGTAATAAATAAGTGCTCATGTCTTCTACAGGTGGACCCCAGCCGCATTCTTTCAAGGAAGATCGGTCACGTATCAAGCATCCCTTCCACACACGTTCCTTCCATGGTAAAAAAAGGAATATAAAATATTTTATGTACTTGCTTCTCACGTAGCAACTATTCCTGGCAAGCCAACAAACAAGATCCATCATGGACTCCTTTCCTCCATCTAAATCAGGCTTACCAAGATAATTAAAATATTCCTTTTCTTTGTTTCCTTTTAATGCATGAAAGTCTAACACTGAAGCAATTATCATCCCAACCTGAACAGGCTTCTCTTCTCTCCTGACGCACATCGCTTGCAAAGCTTCAACATGCATGCATCTATATACTAGTGGTTGTTCATATTCGTAACTTAACTATGGGTATTTCCATATACATCGCTTCATATCAGCTCCAGTCGAAACTGGGACGATCTCTGCATTTAAATTACATGTGGCCGTATCATCCTCTCCCTCTTGAAACGAAATCGTCCCCGGTTTCAAGTCTATCTCTTTTGCAATATCTTGATCTGCGGATTGAATGACGGCCGCAAAAATTTCAGGAACTTCGGCCTTTTTTCCTTCTTCTTCATGCTCTTTTATCTTCTCAAGATGTCCTTTTCTCCAAGAAATAAAACGCTCCTTATCCATTGGCATGATGCTATACTTCTTACCCTCTTGACAGTATATATGTGTGTTTTACAATCATACACCACATCATGCTCTTTGTACCATGGCTCACCCAATAATAAATGACATGAAATCATCGCTGCCGGAATCACGTCACAGAAAACCTTGCAAAAATAATTTCCCAACAAAAACGGTACCTTGGTTTGGTGCGTGACAGTGAGCACCTCATGACCCCAACGAAATAAGTATGGTTGTGCTCGTGGTGTCACCGATAGATCTAGCTTCTCCATCATCTCGATGCTTACAGCGTTGATCAAACTCATGTGGTCAATTGTCATGGCACATGATCTCTCCTGTACCACAACACGACTATGAAAAAGTCCATCCCATCGACCTTCCTCCTCTAGTTGAAATCCATAGCTTAGCTTCAGTGATAATCCGGTCATCTTCCGCACAGTGCCGTGTACAACCTTGCTCTGAATACCACCTGATATAGACCTAACCTCGTTGCGAGATCTGGTCTGTTGTTGCGGCCCGATCTTTCACTACACTCCACCACCAGCAGTAGCAACCTCTCGCCCACGCACGTGATGTACACGAAGTAGAGGGTTTGAACCTTGCGGCCCAGCACAAGAAAACCAATCTCGACGAAGGCACTCACGCGCAAAACAATTTCCACGAAGAGAAATCGCAACAAAGAGATTTTCTAAAGATCCCTCCAAAACTTGATACAGGTGTCTACCCTGAAAAACACATGGTGTCTATTTCATATAAAAATAACCTGTATTACATGGCGCACAACCTAGGCTTTAATAGCCGACCCAAATGGCATAGCTTGGAAAGCAAGCTGACTAACCAAGAAAACTCTTCGCACGTGTACAATAGTATTTGGACTCTTAACTACGTAGTAGATTTCTTGCTTTATAGAATAGCAATATAATCTTTACAACCGAACGACACACCCTAGAAAACACCTGCATTGAGACTTTATTATGTAATAAATAAGTGCTCATGTCTTCTACAGGTGGACCCCAGCCGCATTCTTTCAAGGAAGATCGGTCACGTATCAAGCATCCCTTCCACACACGTTCCTTCCATGGTAAAAAAAGGAATATAAAATATTTTATGTACTTGCTTCTCACGTAGCAACTATTCCTGGCAAGCCAACAAACAAGATCCGTCATGGACTCCTTTCCTCCATCTAAATCAGGCTTACCAAGATAATTAAAATATTCCTTTTCTTTGTTTCCTTTTAATGCATGAAAGTCTAACACTGAAGCAATTATCATCCCAACCTGAACAGGCTTCTCTTCTCTCCTGACGCACATCGCTTGCAAAGCTTCAACATGCATGCATCTATATACTAGTGGTTGTTCATATTCGTAACTTAACTATGGGTATTTCCATATACATCGCTTCATATCAGCTCCAGTCGAAACTGGGACGATCTCTGCATTTAAATTACACGTGGCCGTATCATCCTCTCCCTCTTGAAACGAAATCGTCCCCGGTTTCAAGTCTATCTCTTTTGCAATATCTTGATCTGCGGATTGAATGACGGCCGCAAAAATTGCAGGAACTTCGGCCTTTTTTCCTTCTTCTTCATGCTCTTTTATCTTCTCAAGATGTCCTTTTCTCCAAGAAATAAAATGCTCCTTATCCATTGGCACGATGCTGTACTTCTTACCCCTCTTGACAGTATATATGTGTGTTTTACAATCATACACGACATCATGCTCTTTGTACCATGGCTCACCCAATAATAAATGACATGAAATCATCGCTGCCAGAATCACGTCACAGAAAACCTTGCAAAAATAATTTCCCAACAAAAACGGTACCTTGGTTTGGTGCGTGACAGTGAGCACTTCATGACCCCAACGAAATAAGTATGGTTGTGATCGTGGTGTCACCGATAGATCTAGCTTCTCCATCATCTCGATGCTTACAGCGTTGATCAAACTCATGTGGTCAATTGTCATGGCACATGATCTCTCCTGTACCACAACACGACTATGAAAAAGTCCATCCCATCGACCTTCCTCCTCTAGTTGAAAGACATAGCTTAGCTTCAGTGATAATCCGGTCATCTTCCGCACAGTGCCGTGTACAACCTTGCTCTGAATACCACCTGATATAGACCTAACCTCGTTGCGAGATCTGGTCTGTTGTTGCGGCCCGATCTTTCACTACACTCCACCACCAGCAGTAGCAACCTCTCGCCCACGCACGTGATGTACACGAAGTAGAGGGTTTGAACCTTGCGGCCCATCACAAGAAAACCAATCTCGACGAAGGTACTCACGCGCAAAACAATTTCCACGAAGAGAAATCGCAACAAAGAGATTTTCTAAAGATCCCTCCAAAACTTGATACAGGTGTCTACCCTGAAAAACACATGGTGTCTATTTCATATAAAAATAACCTGTATTACATGGCGCACAACCTAGGCTTTAATAGCCGACCCAAATGGCATAGCTTGGAAAGCAAGCTGACTAACCAAGAAAACTCTTCGTACGTGTACAATATTATTTGGACTCTTAACTACCTAGTAGATTTCTTGCTTTATAGATTAGCAATATAATCTTTACAACCGAACGACACACCCTAGAAAACACCTGCATTGAGACTTTATTATGTAATAAATAAGTGCTCATGTCTTCTACAGGTGGACCCCAGCCGCATTCTTTCAAGGAAGATCGGTCACGTATCAAGCATCCCTTCCACACACGTTCCTTCCATGGTAAAAAAGGAATATAAAATATTTTATGTACTTGCTTCTCACGTAGCAACTATTCCTGGCAAGCCAACAAACAAGATCCATCCTGGACTCCTTTCCTCCATCTAAATCAGGCTTACCAAGATAATTAAAATATTCTTTTTCTTTGTTTCCTCTTAATGCATAAAAGTCTAACACTGAAGCAATTATCATCCCAACCTGAACAGGCTTCTCTTCTCTCCTGACGCACATCGCTTGCAAAGCTTCAACATGCATGCATCTATATCCTAGTGGTTGTTCATATTCGTAACTTAACTGTGGGTATTTCCATATACATCGCTTCATATTAGCTCCAGTCGAAACTGGGACGATCTCTGCATTTAAATTACACGTGGCCGTATCATCCTCTCCCTCTTGAAACGAAATCGTCCCCGGTTTCGAGTCTATCTCTTTTGCAATATCTTGATCTGCGGATTGAACGACGGCCACAAAAATTTCAGGAACTTCGGCCTTTTTTCCTTCTTCTTCATGCTCTTTTATCTTCTCAAGATGTCCTTTTCTCCAAGAAATAAAACGCTCCTTATCCATTGGCATGATGCTGTACTTCTTACCCCTCTTGACAGTATATATGTGTGTTTTACAATCATACACCACATTATGCTCTTTGTACCATGGCTCACCCAATAATAAATGACATGAAATCATCGCTGCCGGAATCACGTCGCAGAAAATCTCGCAAAAATAATTTCCCAACAAAAATGGTACCTTGGTTTGGTGCGTGACAGTGAGCACTTCATGACCCCAACGAAACAAGTATGGTTGTGCTCGTGGTGTCACCGATAGATCTAGCTTCTCCATCATCTCGATGCTTACAGCGTTGATCAAACTCATGTGGTCAATTGTCATGGCACATGATCTCTCCTGTACCACAACACGACTATGAAAAAGTCCATCCCATCGACCTTCCTCCTCTAGTTGAAATCCATAGCTTAGCTTCAGTGATAATCCGGTCATCTTCCGCACAGTACCGTGAACAACCTTGCTCTGAATACCACCTGATATAGACCTAACCTCGTTGTGAGATCTGGTCTGTTGTTGCGGCCCGATCTTTCACGACACTCCACCACCAGCAGTAGCAACCTCTCGCCCGCGCACGTGATGTACACGAAGTAGAGAGTTTGAACCTTGTGGCCCAGCACAAGAAAACCAATCTCGACGAAGGTACTCACGCGCAAAACAATTTCCACGAAGAGAAATCGCAACAAAGAGATTTTCTAAAGATCCCTCCAAAACTTGATACAGGTGTCTACCCTGAAAAACACATGGACCTGTATTACATGGCGCACAACCTAGGCTTTAATAGCCGACCCAAATGGCATAGCTTGGAAAGCAAGCTGACTAACCAAGAAAACTCTTCGTACGTGTACGATAGTATTTGGACTCTTAACTACCTAGAAGATTTCTTGCTTTATTGATTAGCAATATAATATTTACAACCGAACGACACACCCTAGAAAACACCTGCATTGAGACTTTATTATGTAATAAATAAGTGCTGATATCTTCTACAGGTGCACCCCAGCCGCATTCTTTCAAGGAAGATCGGTCACGTATCAAGCATCCCTTCCACACACGTTCCTTCCATGGTAAAAAAAGGAATATAAAATATTTTATGTACTTGCTTCTGATGTAGCAACTATTCCTGGCAAGCCAACAAACAAGATCCATCATGGACTCCTTTCCTCCATCTAAATCAGGCTTACCAAGATAATTAAAATATTCTTTTTCTTTGTTTCCTCTTAATGCATGAAAGTCTAACACTGAAGCAATTATCATCCCAACCTGAATAGGCTTCTCTTCTCTCCCGACGCACATCGCTTGTAATGCTTCAACATGCATGCATCTATATACTAGTGGTTGTTCATATTCGTAACATAACTGTGGGTATTTCCATATACATCACTTCATATCAGCTCCAGTCGAAACCGGGACGATCTCTGCATTTAAATTACACGTGGCCGTATCATCCTCTCCCTCTTGAAACGAAACCGTCCCCGGTTTCGAGTCTATATCTTTTGCAATATCTTGATCTGCGAATTGAACGACGGCAGCAAAAATTTCAGGAACTTCGGCCTTTCTTCCTTCTTCTTCATGCTCTTTTATCTTCTCAAGATGTCCTTTTCTCCAAGAAATAAAACGCTCCTTATCCATTGGCACGATGCTGTACTTCTTACCCCTGTTGATAGTATATATGTGAAGGAAATATGCCCTAGAGGCAATAATAAAGTTATTATTTATTTCCTTACATCATGATAAATGTTTATTATTCATGCTATAATTGTATTAACCGGAAACATAATACATGTGTGAATACATAGACCAACAGAGTGTCACTAGTATGCCTCTACTAGACTAGCTCGTTAATCAAAGATGGTTATGTTTCCTAACCATGAACAAAGAGTTGTTATTTGATTAACGAGGTCACATCATTAGTTGAATGATCTGATTGACATGATCCATTCCATTAGCTTAGCACCCGATCGTTTAGTATGTTGCTATTGCTTTCTTCATGACTTATACATGTTCCTGTAACTATGAGATTATGCAACTCCCGTTTACCGGAGGAACACTTTGGGTACTACCAAACGTCACAACGTAACTGGGTGATTATAAAGGAGTACTACAGGTGTCTCCAATGGTAGATGTTGGGTTGGCGTATTTCGAGATTAGGGTTTGTCACTCCGATTGTCGGAGAGGTATCTCTGGGCCCTCTCGGTAATGCACATCACATAAGCCTTGCAAGCACTGCAACTAATATGTTAGTTGTGAGATGATGTATTACGGAACGAGTAAAGAGACTTGCCGGTAACGAGATTGAACTAGGTATTGGATACCGACGATCGAATCTCGGGCAAGTAACATACCGATGACAAAGGGAACAACGTATGTTGTTATGCGGTCTGACCGATAAAGATCTTCGTAGAATATGTAGGAGCCAATATGGGCATCCAGGTCCCGCTATTGGTTATTGACCGGAGACGTGTCTCGGTCATGTCTACATTGTTCTCGAACCGTAGGGTCCGCACGCTTAACGTTACGATGACAGTTATTATGAGTTTATGCATTTTGATGTACCGAAGGTTGTTTGGAGTCCCGGATGTGATCACGGACATGACGAGGAGTCTCGAAATGGTCGAGACGTAAAGATTGATATATTGGAAGCCTATGTTTGGACATCGAAAGTGTTCCGGGTGAAATCGGGATTTTACCGGATTACCGAGAGGGTTACCGGAACCCCCCGGGAGCCAAATGGGCCAACATGGGCCTTAGTGGAAAGGTGAGAGGGCAGCCCACATAGGGCTGCGCCTCCCCCCCTCTCCCTAGTCCTATTAGTACTAGGAGAGGGGCCGGCCACCTCTCTCTCTCTCCCCTTTGAAGGATTCCTAGTTGGACTAGGATTGGAGGGAGGAGTCCTACTCCCGGTAGGAGTAGGACTCCTCCTGCGCCTCCCTCCTTTGGCCGGCCAGCTCCCTCCCCTCCAACCTTTATATACGGGGGCAGGGGACACCCCAAGACACACAAGTTGATCCTTGAGATCGTTCCTTAGCCGTGTGCGGTGCCCCCTGCCACCAAATTCCACCTCGATCATACCGTTACAGTGCTTAGGCGAAGCCCTGCGTCGGTAGTACATCAAGATCGTCACCACGCCGTCGTGCTGACGGAACTCTTCCTCGACGCTTTGCTGGATCGGAGCCCGAGGAACGTCATCGAGCTGAACGTGTGCTAAGAACTCAGAGGTGCCGGAGTAACGGTGCTTGGATCGGTCGGATCGGGAAGAAGACGTACGACTACTTCCACTACGTTGTGTGATCACTTCCGCAGTCGGTCTGCATTGGTACGTAGACAACACTCTCCCCTCTCGTTGCTGTGCATCACCATGATCTTGCGTGTGCGTAGGAAATTTTTCGAAATTACTGCGTTCCCCAACAGTGGCATCCGAGCCTAGGTTTTTTATGGTTTGATGTTATATGCACAAGTAGAACACAAGTGAGTTGTGGGCGATACAAGTCATACTGCCTACCAGCATGTCATACTTTGGTTCGGCGGTATTGTTGGACGAGACGATCCGGACCAACCTTACGCGTACTCTTACGCGAGACCGGTTCCCTCGACGTGCTTTGCACATAGATGGCTTGCGGAAGACTGCCTCTCCAACTTTAGTTGAACCAAGTGTGACTACGCCCGGTCCTTGAGAAGGTTAAAACGGAGTCTATTTGACGAACTATCGTTGTGGTTTTGATGCGTAGGTGAGATGAGTTCTTACTTAAGCCCGTAGCAGCCACGTAAAACTTGCAACAACCAAGTAGAGGACGTCTAACTTGTTTTTGCAGGGCATGTTGTGATGTGATATGGTCAAGGCATGATGCTGATTTTATTGTATGAGATGATCATGTTTTGTAATCGAGTTATCGGCAACTGGCAGGAGCCATATGGTTGTCGCTTTATTGTATGCAATGCAATCACGATGTAATGCTTTACTTTATTACTAAGCGGTAGTGATAGTCGTGGAAGCATAAGATTGGCGAGACGACAACGATGCTACGATGGAGATCAAGGTGTCGCGCCGGTGACGATGGTGATCATGACGGTGCTTCGGAGATGGAGATCACAAAGCACAAGATGATGATGGCCATATCATATCACTTATATTGATTGCATGTGATGTTTATCCTTTTATGCATCTTATCTTGCTTTGATTGACGGTAGCATTATAAGATGATCTCTTACTAAATTATCAAGAAGTGTTCTCCCTGAGTATGCACCGTTGCAAAAGTTCTTCGTGCTGAGACACCACGTGATGATCGGGTGTGATAGGTTCTACATTCAAATACAACGGGTGCAAAACAGTTGCACACGCGGAATACTCAGGTTATACTTGACGAGCCAAGCATATACAGATATGGCCTCGGAACACGGAGACCGAAAGGTCGAGCGTGAATCATATAGTAGATATGATCAACATAGCGATGTTCACCATTGAAAACTACTCCATCTCACGTGATGATCGGTTATGGTTTAGTTGATTTGGATCACGTGATCACTTAGAGGATTAGAGGGATGTCTATCTAAGTGGGAGTTCTTAAGTAATATGATTAATTGAACTTAAATTTATCATGAACTTAGTCCTGGTAGTATTTTGCAAATTATGTTGTAGATCAATAGCTCGCGTTGTTGCTTCCCTGTGTTTATTTTGATATGTTCCTAGAGAAAATTGTGTTGAAAGATGTTAGTAGCAATGATGCGGATTGGATCCGTGATCTGAGGTTTATCCTCATTGCTGCACAGAAGAATTATGTCCTTGATGCACCGCTAGGTGACAGACCTATTGCAGGAGCAGATGCAGACGTTATGAACGTTTGGCTAGCTCAATATGATGACTACTTGATAGTTTAGTGCACCATGCTTAATGGCTTAGAATCGGGACTTCAAAGACGTTTTGAACGTCATGGAACATATGAGATGTTCCAGGAGTTGAAGTTAAATATTTCAAGAAAATACCCGAGTTGAGAGATATGAAGTCTCCAACAAGTTCTATAGCTAAAAGATGGAGGAGAATCGCTCAACTAGTGAGCATGTACTCAGATTGTCTGGGTACTACAATCGCTTGAATCAAGTGGGAGTTAATCTTCCAGATAAGATAGTGATTGACAGAATTCTCTAGTCACCATCACCAAGTTAGTAGAACTTCCTGATGAACTATAATATGCAAGGGATAACGGAAACAACTCCCAAGCTCTTCGTGATGCTGAAATCAACGAAGGTAGAAATCAAGAAAAACATCAAGTGTTGATGGTTGACAAGACCACTAGTTTCAAGAAAAGGGCAAAGGGAAGAAGGGGAACTTCAAGAAGAACGGCAAGCAAGTTGCTGCTCAAGTGAAGAAGCCCAAGTCTGATCCTGAGCCTGAGACTAAGTGCTTCTACTGCAAAGGGACTGGTCACTAGAAGCGGAACTACCCCAAGTGATTGGCGGATAAGAAGGATGGCAAAGTGAACATAAGTATATTTGATATACATGTTATTGATGTGTACTTTACTAGTGTTTATAGCAAACCCTCAGTATTTGATACTAGTTCAGTTGCTAAGATTAGTAACTCGATACGGGAGTTACAGAATAAACAGAGACTAGTTAAGGGTGAAGTGACGATGTGTGTTGGAAGTGGTTCCAAGATTGATATGATCATCATCGCACACTCCCCATAATTTCGGGATTAGTGTTGAACCTAGATAAGTGTTATTTGGTGTTTGCATTGAACATGAATATGATTTGATCTTGTTTATTGCAATATGGTTATTCATTAAAGTCAGAGAATAATTGTTGTTCTGTTTACATGAATAAAACCTTCGATGGTCATACACCCAATGAAACAAGTTCGTTGGATCTCGATCGTAGTGATACACATATTGAAACCAAAAGATGCAAAGTTAATAATGATAATGCAACTTATTTGTGGCACTGCCGTTTAGGTCATATTGGTATAAAGCGCATGAAGAAACTCCATGCTGATGGGCTTTCGGAATCACTTGACTATGAATCACTTGATGCTTGCGAACCATGCCTTTTGGGCAAGATGACTAAAACGCCGTTCTTCGGAACAATAGAGCGAGCAACAGATTTGTTGGAAATCATACATACTGATGTATGTGGTCCGATGAATATTGAGGCTCGCGACAGATATCATTATTTTCTGATCTTCACAGATGATTTGAGCAGATATGAGTATATCTACTCGATGAAACATAAGTCTGAAACATTTGAAAAGTTCAAAGAATTTCAGAGTGAAGTGGAGAATCATCATGACAAGAAAATAAAAGTTTCTACGATATGATCGCAGAGAAAAGTATTTGAGTTACGAGTTTGGCCTTCAGTTAAAGACAATGTGAAATAGTTTCACTACTCACGCCACCTGGAACACCACAGCATAATGGTGTGTCCGAACGTCATAACCGTACTTTATTGGATATAGTGCAATCTATGATGTCTCTTACCGATTTACCAATATTGTTTTTGGGGTCATGCATTAGAGACAGCTGCATTCACGTTAAATAGGGCACCATATAAATCCGTTGAGACGACACCGTGTGAACTATGGTTTGGCAAGAAACCTAAGCTGTCGTTTCTTAAAGTTTGGGGTTGCGATGCTTATATGAAAAGTTTCATCCTGATAAGCTCAAACTCAAATCGGAGAAATGTGTCTTCATAGGATATCCAAAGGAAACTATTGGATACACCTTCTATCATAGATCCGAAGGCAAGACTTTTGTTGCTAAATTCGGAAAATTTCTAGAGAAGGAGTTTTCTCTCGAAAGAAGTGAGTGGGAGGAAAGTAGAACTTGACGAGGTAACTGTACCTGCTCCCTTATTGGAAATTAGTACATCACAGAAAACTGTTTCTGCGACACCTATGCCAATTAGTGAGGAAGCTAATGATGATGATCATGAAGCTTCAGGACAAGATACTACTGAACCACGTAGATCAACCAGAGTGAGATCCGCACCAGAGTGGTACGGTAATCCAGTTCTGGAAGTCATGCTACTAGATCATGATGAACCTACGAACTATGAAGAAGCGATGGTGAGCCCAGATTCCGCAAAGTGGCTTGAGGCCATGAAATCTGAGATGGGATCCATGTATGAAAACAAAGTATGGACTTTGGTTGACTTGCCTGATGATCGGCAAGCAATTGAGAATAAATGGATCTTCAAGAGGAAGACAGACGTTGATAGTAGTGTTACTATCTACAAAGCTAGAATTGTCGCAAAAGGTTTTCGACAAAGTTCAAGGTGTTGACTACGATGAGAGCTTCTCACTCGTATCTATGCTCGAGTCTGTCCGAATCATGTTAGTAATTGCCGCATTTTATGAAATCTGGCAAAAGGATAAACAAAACTGCATTCCTTAATGGATTTATTAAAGAAGAGTTGTATATGATGCAACAGAAGGTTTTGTCAATCCGAAAGGTGCTAACAAAATGTGCAAGCTCCAGCGATCCATCTGTGGACTGGTGCAAGCATCTCGGAGTTGGAATATACGCTTTGATGAGTTGATCAAAGCATATAGTTTTATACAGACTTGCGGTGAAGCCTGTATTTACCAGAAAGTGAGTGGGAGCACTACAGCATTTCTGATAAGTATATGTGAATGACATATTGTTGATCGGAAATAATGTAGAATTATTCTGTAAAGCATAAAAGGAGTGTTTGAAAGGAGTTTTTCAAAGAAAGACTTCGGTGAAGCTGCTTACATATTGAGCTTCAAGATCTATAGAGATAGATCAAGACGCTTGATAAGTTTTTCAATAAGTACATACCTTGACAAGATTTTGAAGTAGTTCAAAATGGAACAGTCAAAGAAAAAGTTTCTTGCCTGTGTTACAAGGTGTGAAGTTGAGTAAGACTCAAAACCCGACCACGGCAGAAGATAGAAAGAGAATGAAAGTCATTCCCTATGCCTCATTCATAGGTTCTATAAAGTATGCCATGCTGTGTACCGGATCTATTGTATACCCTGGACTGATTTAGCAAGGGAGTACAATAGTGATCTAGGAGTAGATCACTGGACAGCGGTCAGAATTATCCTTAGTGAAATAAGGATATGTTTCTCGATTATGGACGTGACAAAAAGGTTCGTCGTAAAGGGTTACGTCGATGCAAGTTTTTGACACTGATCCAGATAATTCTAAGTCTCAATCTGGATACATATTGAAAGTGGGAGCAATTAGCTAGAGTAGCTCCGTGTAGAGCATTGTAGACATAGAACTTGCAAAATACTTACGGATCTGAATGTGACAGACCCGTCGACTAAAATTATCCCACAAGAAAAACATGATCACACCTTAGTACTCTTTGGGTGTTAATCACATAGAGATGTGAACTAGATTATTGACTCTAGTAAACCCTTTGAGTGTTGGTCACATGACGATGTGAACCATGGGTGTTAATCACATGGTGATGTGAACTATTGCTGTTGAATCACATGGCGATGTGAACTAGATTATTGACTCTAGTGCAAGTGGGAGACTGAAGGAAATATGCCCTAGAGGCAATAATAAATTTATTATTTATTTCCTTACATCATGATAAATGTTTATTATTCATGCTAGAATTGTATTAACCGGAAACATAATACATGTGTGAATACATAGACCAACAGAGTGTCACTAGTATGCCTCTACTAGACTAGCTCGTTAATCAAAGATGGTTATGTTTCCTAACCATGAACAAAGAGTTGTTATTTGATTAACGAGGTCACATCATTAGTTGAATGATATGATTGACATGACCCATTCCATTAGCTTAGCACCCGATCGTTTAGTATGTTGCTATTGCTTTCTTCATGACTTATACATGTTCCTGTAACTATGAGATTATGCAACTCCCGTTTACCGGAGGAACACTTTGGGTACTACCAAACGTCACAACGTAACTGGGTGATTATAAAGGAGTACTACAGGTGTCTCCAATGGTAGATGTTGGGTTGGCGTATTTCGAGATTAGGGTTTGTCACTCCGATTGTCGGAGAGGTATCTCTGGGCCCTCTCGGTAATGCACATCACATAAGCCTTGCAAGCACTGCAACTAATATGTTAGTTGTGAGATGATGTATTACGGAACGAGTAAAGAGACTTGCCGGTAACGAGATTGAACTAGGTATTGGATACCGACGATCGAATCTCGGGCAAGTAACATACCGATGACAAAGGGAACAACGTATGTTGTTATGCGGTCTGACCGATAAAGATCTTCGTAGAATATGTAGGAGCCAATATGGGCATCCAGGTCCTGCTATTGGTTATTGACCGGAGACGTGTCTCGGTCATGTCTATATTGTTCTCGAACCGTAGGGTCCGCACGCTTAACGTTACGATGACAGTTATTATGAGTTTATGCATTTTGATGTACCGAAGGTTGTTTGGAGTCCCGGATGTGATCACGGACATGACGAGGAGTCTCGAAATGGTCGAGACGTAAAGATTGATATATTGGAAGCCTATGTTTGGACATCGGAAGTGTTCCGGGTGAAATCGGGATTTTACCGGATTACCGAGAGGGTTGCCGGAACCCCCCGGGAGCCAAATGGGCCAACATGGGCCTTAGTGGAAAGGTGAGAGGGCAGCCCACATAGGGCTGCGCCTCCCCCCTCTCCCTAGTCCTATTAGGACTAGGAGAGGGGCCGGCCACCTCTCTCTCTCTCCCCTTTGAAGGATTCCTGGTTGGACTAGGATTGGAGGGGGGAGTCCTACTCCTGGTAGGAGTAGGACTCCTCCTGCGCCTCCCTCCTTTGGCCGGCCAGCTCCCTCCCCTCCAACCTTTATATACGGGGGCAGGGGACACCCCAAGACACACAAGTTGATCCTTGAGATCGTTCCTTAGCCGTGTGCGGTGCCCCCTGCCACCAAATTCCACCTCGATCATACCGTTACAGTGCTTAGGCGAAGCCCTGCATCGGTAGTACATCAAGATCGTCACCACGCCGTCGTGCTAACGGAACTCTTCCTCAACGCTTTGCTGGATCGGAGCCCGAGGAATGTCATCGAGCTGAACGTGTGCTAAGAACTCGGAGGTGCCGGAGTAACGGTGCTTGGATCGGTCGGATCGGGAACAAGACGTACGACTACTTCCACTATGTTGTGTGATCGCTTCCGCAGTCGGTCTGCGTTGGTACGTAGACAACACTCTCCCCTCTCGTTGCTGTGCATCACCATGATCTTGCGTGTGCGTAGGAAAATTTTCGAAATTACTGCGTTCCCCAACAATATGTGTGTTTTACAATCATACACCACATCATGCTCTTTGTACCATGGCTCACCCAATAATAAATGACATGAAATCATCGCTGCCGGAATCATGTCGCAAAAAATCTCGCAAAAATAATTTCCCAACAAAAACGGTACCTTGGTTTGGTGCATGACAGTGAGCACTTCATGACCCCAACGAAACAAGTATGGTTGTGCTCGTGGTGTCAATGATAGATCCAGCTTCTCCATCATCTCAATGGTTACAGCGTTGATCAAACTCATGTGGTCAATTGTCATGGCACATGATCTCTCCTATACCACAACACGACTATGAAAAAGTCCATCCCATCGACCTTCCTCCTCTAGTTGAAATCCATAGCTTAGCTTCAGTGATAATCCGGTCATCTTCCGCACAGTGCCGTGAACAACCTTGCTCTGAATACCACCTGATATAGACCTAACCTCATTGCGAGATCTGGTCTGTTGTTGCGGCCCAATCTTTCACGACACTCCACCACCAGCAGTAGCAACCTCTCGCCCGCGCACGTGATGTACACGAAGTAGAGGGTTTGAACCTTGCGGCCCAGCACAAGAAAACTAATCTCGATGAAGGTACTCACGTGCAAAACAATTTCCATGAAGAGAAGTCGCAACAAAGAGATTTTCTAAAGATCCCTCCAAAACTTGATACAGGTGTCTACCCTGAAAAACACATGGTGTCTATTTCATATAAAAATAACCTGTATTACATGGCGCACAACCTAGGCTTTAATAGCCGACCCAAATGGCATAGGTTGGAAAGCAAGCTGACTAACCAAGAAAACTCTTCGTACGTGTACAATAGTATTTGGACTCTTAACTACCTAGTAGATTTCTTGCTTTATAGATTAGCAATATAATCTTTACAACTGAACGACACACCCTAGAAAACACATGCATTGAGACTTTATTATGTAATAAATAAGTTCTCATGTCTTCTACAGGTGGACCCAACCGCATTCTTTCAAGGAAGATCGGTCACGTATCAAGCATCCCTTCCACACACGTTCCTTCCATGGTAAAAAAGGAATATAAACTATTTTATGTACTTGCTTCTCATGTAGCAACTATTCCTGGCAAGCCAACAAACAAGATCCATCATGGACTCCTTTCCTCCATCTAAATCAGGCTTACCAAGATAATTAAAATATTCTTTTTCTTTGTTTCCTCTTAATGCATGAAAGTCTAACACTGAAGCAATTATCATCCCCACCTGAACAAGCTTCTCTTCTCTCCTGATGCATATCGCTTGCAAAGCTTCAACATGCATGCATCTATCTACTAGTGGTTGTTCATATTCGTAACTTAACCATGGGTATTTCCATATACATTGCTTCATATCAGCTCCAGTCGAAACCGGGACGACCTCTGCATTTAAATTATGCGTGGCCGTAGCAAGTTGTTAAACAACAAGTTGAAGTGCACCAAGATGATCGACATGTCTTTCTAGTCAAGTTACATATAAGGTTCGTTTAATTCGGAGCTACGGCCTAGAAGATATGAGCAAAACAAGTTAAGCATAGCATTGATGCAAATGCGAGAAAAACAACATCACAAACACTCCAAAACAAGGATGCACCAAGGTAACATGAAACTATATGCAAAACGAAGCAAATTTCATATAGAGCATGCTCAAAACGGAGCAACGGTTCAACACATACACCCGAAACAAGATATAACAACAATCTGCCCAAAACAGCAACTAGGCACTTTGCAACTATCAACACAACAAGCTACATCATATCAATGGGCACAAACTTGACATGCACTTATAGCACAGATAACCTACTTCAAATATTGATAATGTTCAAGTTCATAGGTATCAAGATTAATCCAACATGATCAAAGCAAAAAGCAACTTTATAACACAAATTATGAGAGTGAAAAACAGGGCATACATATGAGCAGGAATAACATGTTGACATGTTGGAGGCAAGAAACAATTATGTTACGGTGCAAGATTATAGCAACCAAAAGCATGGCTTTAAAGTACAGGTTATACGTGGAAAAACATGATTACTGAGCATCTCCATATAACCCCTAGGTCAATGGCATTCATCAAGACAAGATTGCAAGTTATAACAGATCCTCAGACTTTGTGAAAAACGAAGGCTAAAAACAGATTCATGATGCATACTTTGAGACAACAAAAGTATATGCTATAGGAACATCTCATCGCATCAAAGGGCATGACAAGCATTTACATGTCAAGCACTACTAAACATGATCACTAAGCTACTGCTAAATACCAATAGTACATGTTTAAAACATGATGGCAAGATTGCAAATGATAACAGTTTTCAGACTTGGTGGAATTTACTAGGCATGGCAGAAACATCATGAAGTAGGCATGTTTGTGAGCTTGTGCAACTCACCACAAAGCATATCATGGCATTCAAATACACCCAATGGCAAGAAGACATGTTTGTGCAACTACTCGTGTCAAGATAATGGTCATAGGATGCATTGAACACTAGCTATCCACATGGAAAAAATGAACTTACTGTTAACAGGCTGATAGAAACATTATTTAGCAAATTTAGGGCATGGTAATGACAAGCTAAAGTGGGCCATAATTGCACAAATGGGCATGTATGGGTAGATCATAACAAGATATACAACACATCCTTACTGAGTATCTCCAGATTATGCATGTATTCACTAGAAGCATCAAGTTAACATGGAAACATATAGCAGATTCAGACTTTAAGATGGAATGATTATGCTCCTAATTTTTTTTGACATGATGCTCAAAAGAAAATCATACAAAATGCTTTGAAAAAGACAAATATGCATGTTATAGCAGTTTTCAACAGATTATATCATTTAGCACTATTGAAACAACGATTAAGGAAACAATCTGAACAATAACATGCATGCAAACTACACCATCATGAAGAGCATTCAGAGGTAAACATTTCGACATATCATGTACCAAGTTATGAAATGATGAACATGCACACGAATGATGTAGATCCATGGACATAGTGAGGAAAACAACCTCGAGGAAGTTGGACGGGGAGATCCCGGGACGGAGCAGAGCGGGACGAGGGCGTGGCGTTTGGATGGCGGGGTTGGTGGATCTGATCTAGCCCCGACTGGATCTGGTGATGGCGGCGGCGAACTCCGGTGAGCGTGGTCTCCGGCGAGGCAGCTGCGGCTGGATCAGGGCCCGACAAGGCCGGATCCGGCAACAGGCGGTGCGGGGGCGGCGTCCCCGGCGAGGAGGCCGGCCGCGGCAGGGGAGGTCCGGTGAGGCAGCGGAGGTGCGGGCGACTCCGGCGGGGCGCTCGTCGGCGGGAGGCGCGGTGAGCGGCGAGCTGCGAGGCGGCGGCGGCACGAGCTGGCGACAGCATGGTAGATGGCGGTGCAGCTCGGGCGTGGCTCGGGCGCGCGGCGGCAGGTGGACGAGCCAGGCGGGCCCTGCCTGGGCCCGGCGGGCCGCGCGGCGGCATGAGGCGGCGCTGACACGTGGCGGGCGCAGTGTGGTTGCAGGCAGCGGCACGGACGTGTCCGGCCCGGGCGAACGCGTCCAGCCGCTGGGAGGAGGAGGATCTAGGGTTTTCACCCGAAAATTAGGAGGGGAGGCTATTTATATAGGCATAGGGAGCTAGGGGAGGGTATGGAGGTGCGGTTTTCGCCCACACGATCGTGATCCAACGGCGAAGAGCATGGAGGGGTTTAGATGGGCTTGTGGGCTATTATGGAGCGGTGCTTGGCTGCAAAGAGAGAGGGGGTTCGGGCGGTTACACGGTTAATTGTTGGGGTATCAAACAACCTCCAAATGGAACGAAATTTGACAGGCGGCCTACCACTGATGTACCAAGGCCACTCGACAAATCTCGGCCCATTCCGAGAACGTTTTTTCCCGCTCCCGAAACGAGATCTGGAAGGTGCGGCCGGTGCGTGTGAGAGTGTCGGATGCCTAAACGGACAATGGAGAAAACTGGGAAACCCAGATGGATGCAAGTGTTGAAAAACATGCAGATGAAATGCACATGATGACATGGCAAAGTGCAACATGCAAGCAAATGACATGGCAACAACGGCGAATAACTGGAAGATACCTGGCGCATCAGTCTCGGGGTGTCACACTTATATGTGTTGCAGGGAAACAACGGGAAGCACTGAGGTTTACAATCGAGGTTTGCACATGCATGGTCCTTTTTCTAATAGCACATTATTGTGCAATTGCAGGAACCATTCTAATATTTAGGTTTTTAACAATTTGGTCTTGCACATGTAGGTCCAGCTGTCAGAGGTTTTGATATGGGTTTTGACCCTTTTTGCATATGGGGAAATGAGTTGTCCATGAATATCAGTCAAGTCAAGGAACTCAGAAAGATTGTTAGGATAAATAAATTAGCTACAAAAAACAACAAGATCTCTGTCTACACAATGAAGAAGACATTAGTTCACTACAAGATGGTACTAACTATTATACCTTGCCTTTTTTATTCCTTTGCCCCATTTCCAATATAGAGAAGATATTTATGCACATCCTTGTTTTCATGCCTTTCCAAAGCAGTTCACTGATGATTACCTCTCAAACCACCTGCATGGTCAGGAGGTGAGGAAGGTATTCATACAACACCCACGGTTCAATATGTAAGTGTTCCTGAAGAGGACGAAGGATGGATTGTCAATCATCCAGAGGCACTGGCCTAAAGTAGCAAAGACCTTCAACATCAATGAAAGCTCAATATTCGCCTTCTGCTTCAGCATTTTTCCAGATGAGAAACATCTGTCTTTGTACCGTCTATGATGCTAATTTCGAAAGGTGATAGATGTTGCATGTGAAACTTGGTGTTGGTGTAGTTGTGTAATGGGGTAGCTGAGTGCTGAAGCTATATGATATTGTACTCTGATGTATTTCAATTATGAAAATGAAATATATTGAGTGCTTAATATGAAATATCAATTAGATTAATAAATGGACTATTAATAATAGGATAATTAGCCTGCTAATTGGGTTTTTCTATTGCAAACGGTTATTGAGGAAACACCGTGTGTGATGCATTCAATAACACACATAGTTTCTAGGAATAAACCGTGTTAGCTTAATGAACAATCACACACGACATCCTCTTGAAAACTGTTTGCGTTAGGCCACCTGGCGCAAACGTTTACCACATAAAAACTGTGTGTGATGGACAACATTTGCCACACAGTTTCTTCTACGCACCGTGTGTGATGCATTCAATAACGCAAATGATAAAATTGTTAATACCGTGTGCAATGGAAACACTATCACTAACGATTTAACGGGGAAAATTGTGTGTGATGTACTTGCGAACATAAACGTTTTCCTTGGAGCGATCGTGTGGGATGTATATACAAACGGAAACATTAAGCGGGGACTGACTGTGTGGGATGTACTTACGACCAGAAATGATTTCGCCTGTATAATTGTATTTATTGAGCACTACTATATGTATAACCGTATTTGGTCGCTCGCCTGTCACACACGACCTCATTTTGCCAAGCATGTGTGCCAGGGGGCATATCCCCGATAGTTTCTGGGTCGTGTGGGAAGGACCCCCCTATCGCCCACACTAACTAGGTGACGGTTCCAAATGCCTTCACAGAAACGGGTTAAAAGGCGTTTGTATAGCACCTCATTGTACCAGTGAGGTGAGTCTCATCGGGTGTCCGGATCTGAAGTCAGGTGCGGCCGCCCACTTGGCATCGCAGGGTTCGGTGATGTAGGACCACTCCTGCTGCCACACCTTGACTGTCTCCACAAAAGCCCCTTTGGGCAAAACAACGTTGGGAAGCTTGCTCACCATAGCTCCGCCTCAATCCGCGTGCTGCCTGTCGACCACCTTCGGCTTCATGTTGAAGACCTGTAGCCATAGGCCAAAGTGTGTGGGGGGGTGCGGAGTAGAACCTCGCACACGACGATGAACGCTGAGATGTGGAGGAAGCAATTTGAAGCTAGATCATGGAAATGTAGCCCGTAGTAGAACATAAGGCCCCAGACGAAAGGATGGAGGGGAAACGCTAGCCCACGTAGGAAGTGGGGGATGAATACGACCCTTTCGCCGGGCTCCGGCGTAGGGATGACTTGATCCTTGGTAGGGAGCCTGTGCACGATGTCCGCGGACAGATATCCCGCCCCTGGAGCTCCTTGACGTCCTTCTCGGTGACGGAGGAGGCCTCCCACTTGCCCTTAGAACCAGATCCTGGCATGGCTAGGGAGTCTGGTAGCAGTGGGAAGGATTGAAGTTTGGGCGTTGGAGCTTGAAGATGGGAAGGCAGGAGAAGGAAGAAGGCATGGGGAAAGAGAGAAATCTTTGCCCTCCTATATAGGTGGAGAATATCAAGTGCCCCCCTCAAGCCTTAAAACTCGCATGTTCCCAGGGGTCGTGCGAATGGCACGGTTGGACTACCCAAAACCATATTGATGAGAATCCCATAATGGGCGGGCATGATCTCTGTTTTGACAAGACGTGCCAATGGAGGCTGTGCCTCGAAACGCAAAGCGGGAGGTGTGAAAACGGTTCAAAATGTTAAGTGGCTAGACATGACGTTTCGCCGAAAAAAGTTGTCAGTGGAAAGATACTATTTTGTTTGATATATTGCCTTCGTGGCTGAGGGTTGTAGCAATTATACAGAGCCGGATACAGTTCTTTTGTTCAGAAGATTGCTTTGAAGTATTCAGGAGGAGAACACGCCTTGCAATGCCAAAGACAATCCGTGTGCCGAACATATCATCATTGAAGATTGGTTCAGGGCTACTGAGGGAGTCCTGGATTGGGGGGTCCTCGGGTGTCCGGGCTATTCAATATGGGTCGGACTGATGGGTCATGAAGATACAAACCGGAAGACCTTTCCCCGTGTCTGGGTATGACTCCCCTATGTGTGGATGACAAGAATGGTGTCCGGATATGTAATTTCCTTCCTCTACGAACCGACTCTGTATAACCCTAGGCCCCTCCGGTGTGTATATAAACCGGAGGGTTTAGTCCATAGGGACAATCAGAATTGACATAGGCTAGACATCTAGGGTTTGGCCATTATGATCTCGAGGTATATCAAGTCTTGTAACCCCTATACTCATCGAATACAATCAAGCAGGACGTAGGGTTTTACCTCCACTAAGAGGGCCCGAACTTGGGTAAACATTGTGTCCCACTTGTCCCTTATTACCTTCGATCCTCATACGCATAGTTCGGGACCCCCTACCCGAGATCAGTCGGTTTTGACACCGACATTGGTGTTTTCATTGAGGGTTCCACTATGTCATCGGCAGAAGGTTCGATGGCTCGTTTGATCATCAACAACGATGCTGTTTTCGGGGAAACTTTCCTCCCTAGATAACTTTTCATGTTTGGCGGCTTCGCTCTGCATGCCGATTCAACTGGTCACCTTGTACAGATCGACAGCTACGCTCCTGGTCACCAGATAAGGTTCGGAAGCCTACATTATATCGCTGATATCCGAGGAGACTTGATCTTTGAAGGGTTCTCGGCCTCGACCGCCGCTCCTCATCTACATGAAGGAAGCACGTCGGATCCACCGCTAGGCTCCGTTCAAGGATCAACTATCATTCCTACCCTGGCCTTAGATCTAGAGCGGACCACCCTGTCCGAAGACGGGAGTATGAACCCTGCCGGACCCTCTCCTACTACGGAGCTCCCTGCCGGAGATCCAGAGTTGACCATATTATTTGCGGGCCTGGAATCAAACAAGACTCTCCCTGTCATCGAGAAGCCAGACTCACCTCTGGATGTTAACTCCGAACTCTTGAGGTCTGCATTCATTGAGCACGGTCAAGCAACAATTTCCAGACGCAGCTCCGCAAGCCCTTAGTCACCCGTCCAACTATCACTCCTAAACGAGGCTCTGGACTTAATGCGATCTCTCGCTATCACGAAAGTGCCACTTCCGAACTACGCCTAGCTTGAACAAAAGGTTGGGCGGGGGAAATTTTGTGTCCCACCCACCACCCACATAATAGCCACTATTGAGGACTTGACTAACATGCTAGACTACGCCTTCGAAGACATCGACGGTATGGACGATGATGCCGGAGCCGAACCGGGCCAAAACCCGCCTATCACTAGGCGTTGGGCGGCCACTTCTACTTATGACGTGTACATGGTGGATACCCCCGAAAAGAAGGACGACGATAGCGCTCAAGACCCGATTGAGGATAAGCCTGTCGAGTCACCACCAAAACGCTGACGTCAACGGAGCTGCTCACGATCGCGTCAAGGAAAGCAATACCGTAACTGGAGACAATGCCACTCCGAAGAAGGCCGAAGACTCCGGAGCCAGTCAGACCAGATCAATCAACGGATCTAGGGGACGTGCTCCAACATGGGACGATGACCATCAATCTTGGCGTGATAAACATAACCAAACTCGGGCCAAAAACCGAACACGGATGTTGTTGGGTATATGACTACCAGGAATGTCCCGCCTAGGAGGGGCTGGGTCAATAGCAATGGCGGGTTAACTAAAGGAAGACCGAAGAGTACACAAGGTGACGGTTATGATAAGGTTTGTAGTAGGCCGAAGCCCAGAGGTGGCTTAAGGCCCATGAGTATAAACCACCATGTATGATAAGACTTGTAAAGTAAGGCATGTAAAAGACGTCACCGAGCCAGACACGTTGTATGAGTCGGCTGGGACTCTGTAGGCCGCAGGGCGTCAACCCCGTGTATATAAAGGGACGACCCGGCGGTGGCTTAGGGCAAGAAACAACAGATCGAGAGCCAAGCTAGCGTATTTCACTCCTTGGTCATCGAAACCTAGCAATACCACAACAACTGGACTAGGCTTTACCTTCACTGCAAGGGGGCGAACTAGTATAAACCTCTCGTGTCCTTTGTCCCGATTAACCCCTTTAAGCTTCCTAGTTGCGATGGCTCCACGACTAAGTCCTTTCACTAGGACATCTGCCCTGACAATTCACGATAGTTGGCGCCCACCGTGGGGCCAATGCACGGTGGATTTGAGTTCTTGAAGGGCAGCTTCGAAGGGCTCAAGGGATACATTGTGGGCCGGATGACCAAGAGTCATCGCGGAAAGCTCTACATTGACGACACAGGCTGGGGCCCCGACGCCGGCTCAATTGAGTACGGGTACCGGGTCCCCTTCGGCGGAATCCACGTCTTCATCGGCCGGATCGGCGAGCCGGGCCTTGAGCCAGACATCTGCACCAACCTCATCGAGATGGCTCAGCGTGCGAGACCTGCCCAGACTCAGCCCGCCGTGAGGCATGCCTTCGTGGGTTGCATCCATGGAGGGGAGTTTTCTGAAGGATCTGTGGATGGTGGTGAGACGGCTGTCCACTCTGATGGCAAGTCGTCCACAGGTGAGACGGATTCATTGTATCAACTACAAGATGGTGGGCTCAGGGGCTGTTCTGATGGCACCAGTATTTCGGACCCCTTTGAGCCGTCGAACAGAGCCGGAATCTTCATGGCTGGTATGCGGCCCACTCAAAACTCTATGGTTGCAGCAATGATAACCACCGGATTAGGAGCAGCCGGGTTAGGAGACCCCGCGCGCCCGCTGGCTCAGGTGCTGATGGATCTCATGGATAGGATGACGACCCTATTGACCGCCGTGGTTGAACCGGGGGACAAAGCTCAGCATGATGCGGAGGTGGCACGGTTACGTGGGGAGGTAGCTCAAGACAAGGAAAACTTGGTGGCGGAGGACGTCAGGATGGCTGCAGAGCGGCCGGCTTTGGACGCTCATGCTCAACAGCTTCAGTCAGAGGCTTTTCAGCTTTTGATGAATTTGAACGCATCAAACGAGGTCATGAGGAGAAGGCACCAGAAGACTCAATCACGTCTGCCCCTGACTTACAATCTTAGGAATCTCTTCCACACACCTGGAGCCGGTCCCAGTAACCCGTCGGAGGCAAACTGGGTTACAACACCCGGGGCTAGGGCGGCGGGTCAGCCGCGGGCTATGGAGCCCCTTTGTGTGAATACTGCTCCGCCTCATTACACACTGACACCACCGGGTCACTTCCCTAGCCCTTTGGAAAATCTGATCGCTGCATCGGCACGTTTGGCGGCTCTCCCCATGGAAGGCGACTCTCGGACGGCGATCAAAACGCGAAGGGTCAGAGAACTTCTTCAGACGGCTCTGGTGCAGCAGGAGTCATATTCTTATAGTCGAGACAGGATTCATTCAACCCCTCGCCCAAGCCGAAGCCCAAGCTATAGCAGGCATATGGATTCAGCGGCCATGTCAAGCAATGCTCAGCGCCATAACCAGCCAGGCAGGTATGAACCGGCGCATGGTGGAGCTCTTAACTTGGTAGACCAGGAGAGGATCCACCAAGAGGCTGAGCGGGTGGTTCAACAGGCAGCTGAGCAGGCGGCTCACCAGGCTTTTCCGGTTTATCCAGCGACCTCTGTTGAAGCAGGTGTGGCCACAAGGACAGAGGTGTCCCTTGTCTGGTGTCGGCTCTGCGTAATGAGCATTTGCCAAAGGACTTTAAGGGGCCTCTCAAGGTGCCTAATTACATAGCTGACTTACAACCCGGGAAATGGATTGAAAGTTACGAGATGGCCATGGAGTTGTTGGAGGTCAGTGACGCAGCGATGGCCAAGTACTTCACCATGATGTTGGATGGAACAGCTCGCACTTGGTTGAAGGGGTTGCCACCCAATTCCATCGGCTCATGGGCAGAGTTGAAAGCACGGTTTATTCATAACTTCAAAGACACATGCAAGCAACCCATGTCGATTGTGGACTTGACTAATTGCAAGCTAGAGGAAGGTGAATCCACGACCCATTGGGTGCACCGGGTGGAAGAGATAATACATTCATCTGATAAGATGGATGCCGGCTCCGCGGTCTTAATGTTGGAGAAAAATTGCCGTTTTGAACCTCTGAAACAGAAGCTAGGGCGGCTCAAGCATGATTGCAATGACATGGGCCAGCTGATGGCGGCTCTAGTCAAATACGCCGATTCTGATAGTACCAAGGATCCCGCGTCTGACGAAGATAAGACAGGGAAGGGAAAGAAGAACGGCAACAACAAAGGTCATCAGCATAATCCGGCAAATCAAGGAGGTAATAATAAACATAAGGCTGACGGTAGTCTCGAGTTTGTGGCTAACACCAATGCACAGGGCAACAATCAATGGTGGAAGGGGAGACCACCTCCTCGGTCAGGCGGGTCAGGTCTGACCCTCGAGCAGTTGCTGAATGAACCCTGTCCAAGACACGGCACCCGGGAGAAGCCGGCCACCCATCTATGGAAAGACTATACGATCATGAAGGCCTTCAAGAATTCTAACATGTTCACGGTAATCATGGACCTGGCAACGGCTCAGGCGGTGGCGGTTATCATGGACTTGGCAACGGCTTAGGTGGTGGCGGTTTTCATGGCCCGGGTGGCGGCTCAGGCGGCGGCGGTTTTCAAGGCCAGGGCCCTCAAGGCAATCAAGGCGGCTATAATCAGCAATCTGGCCAAGGTAGTCAGCAGCAACAATCCGGGTATCAGAGTAACCCAAAGCAGCTGAGCAGTGGGCAGTATCACGTAATCACCACCAGTTTATGCAAAAGGGACCAGAAACTTCATAAGAGAGTTGTGAACGATGTTGAGCCGGCGGTTCCATGTTTTTTGCGATGGTCTGAGCAGCCTATTTTGTGGAGTAGGGAAGATCACCCTCCCCGGGTCGATAATCCAGGTCACCTGGCTTTGGTGGTGGCCCCTCAGGTTGGGGGGTACAAATTCACTAAAGTACTCATGGACGGAGGCAGTAGTATCAACATTCTCTATTATGAGACGTTCCGTCGCATGGGGTTGACTGACAAAAGTCCTAAGACATCCAACACCGTTTTCCATGGAGTAGTGCCTGGTAAGTCGGCATATCCAGTTGGTAAGATTGAACTGGAAGTAGCCTTTGGAGATGAGCATGATTCTATGGCGGAGAAGTTAACTTTTGAAGTGGTCAAAATCAAAAGCCCGTATCACGCCCTGTTTGGACGGCCGGCTTATGCAAAGTTCATGGCACCGCCGTGTTATGTTTATCTGCAGCTCAAGATGCCGGGTTATAAGGGCACTATCACAGTGCATGGAAGTCGGAAGATAGCTTTGGAATGTGAAGAAGGTGACGCTGCTTATGCCAAATCTGTTTGTGCGACAAAGGAACTGAAGTTTTACAAGGATAATGTCGACCCGGCGGACATGACGTCTTTGAAAAAGCCAACCACAGAACATGAGCCGGCGCTGAAGTTTAAATCCGCCGACGATACCAAGATGATTGATTTTGTGCCTGGCGACTCATCCAAACAATTCATTATCAGTGCTAACTTGGATCCCAAATAGGAAGGCGCGCTCATCGAGTTCATCCGTGAGAACCGGGACATCTTTTCATGGAATCCTTCTGACATGCCGGGTGTACCGAGAGAACTCGCTGAGCACACTCTCAATATTGACCCCAAGTTTAAGCCGGCCAGGCAATTTCTTCGGTGGTTCAACGAGAAAAGGCGTAGAGAAGAGGTGGCCCGGCTCTTGGCGGCCGGGTTTATTGTTGAAGTTTTTCACCTAGAGTGGTTGGCTAACCCGGTGGTTGTGCTAAAAAAGAACGGCACTTGGCATATGTGTGTTTGGATTACACAGATTTAAACAAAGCTTGTCTGACTGATCCTTTTGCTCTCCCTTGTATTGATCAAATCATTGATGCTACGACGGGTTGTGAGTGTTTGAGCTTTTTGGATGCTTATTCTGGCTATCATCAGATCAAAATGGCAGTTAAGGACCAGGAGAAGACGGCTTTCATTACTCTGTTTGGAGCCTTCTGTTATGTGTCTATGCCTTTTGGGCTTAAGAGTGCCCAGGCGACTTATCAGCGGTGTGTGCAAAACTACCTTCATAATCAGATTGGGCGTAATTTTCATGCTTACGTGGACGATATAGTGGTGAAATCTAGAGAGAAGGAAACCTTGGTAGCTGATCTGAAGGAAACCTTTGATAACCTCCGGGTCTACAAGATGATGCTTAACCCGGCCAAGTGCATTTTTGGAGTCCCAGCTGACAAGCTTTTGGGCTTTTTGGTGTCTAACAGAGGCATTGAGGCTAACCCAGAAAAAATTAAGGCAATTACATCTCTGGCTAAACCGGCGTGCATCAATGACGTTCAGCGGCTGGCGGGTCGAGTTGCAGCTTTGAGATGGTTCATAAACCAGTTGGGTGAGAAGGCCATGCCATTGTATCAAATGATGAAGATGACGGATGATTTTGTCTGGAGTGACACTGCTAATTCTGCCTTTGAAGATCTGAAAAGACAGCTCATTGAACCGCCGGTTCTTGCTGCTCCGGTTGAGAAGGAGCCACTGTTGTTTTATGTGGCTGCTAACACACATGCTATCAGTGTGGCCATTGTTGTCGAGCGCAAGGAGGCTGGCAAGGAACATCCAGTTCAACGGCCGGTTTATTACGTCAGTCAAGTGCTCATTGAGTCCAAGCAGAGATATCCACACTGGCAGAAACTTGTTTATGGGGTGTTCATGGCAAGCCGGAAGCTTAAGCATTACTTTCAGGGTCATCCTATCACTGTGGTTAGCTCTGCTCCTTTAGGAGATATTATACAAAATAGAGAAGCCATAGGACGAGTCGCCAAGTGGGCCATTGAACTTGGGTCTTATGGTTTAAAGTATGTGCCACGTACTGCCATCAAGTCTCAAGAACTGGTGGACTTCATTAACGATTGGACGGAGTAGCAGATACCTGAAGAGAAGCCAGACAACACATATTGGACGATTCATTTCGATGGGTCCAGACAGTTGGAAGGCTCGGGGGCTGGAGTTATTTTAACTTCTCCTCGAGGTGACAAGTTTTGTTTTGTGTTGCGATTGCTGTTTCATTGTACTAACAATGCAGCAGAGTATGAGGCCTTACTCCATGGTCTTCGAATGGCTAAAGAAATGAGTTTAAGCTGGGTACGGTGCCTTAGCGACTTAGATTTGGTGGCTCAGCAGGTATCAGGCAAGTGGGATTCCAATGACCCTCTCATGGCGGCTTATCGCCGTGAGGTTGACGCTGTTGCTGGACACTTCAAGGGTTATCAAGTGGAGCACATTGACCGCAGAAAAAATGAAGTGACCGGTGCTTTAAGCCGGTTGGGATCTCAGTGTAAGCCGGTGCCACCTAACACTTTTTTAGATGTTCTGCATAACCCTTCTGTCAAGTTGCCTACAGAGGAAGATTTGGTCGTTCCAGACCCGGAGGCACAGTTGGTGGTGGCTCTTCATGTCATTCCAGATTGGACAGTACCGTATTTGGCTTATATGACCCTGGGCGAGTTGCCAGAGGATGATACCTTGACTAGATAGATAACCCGGCGGTCTAAGTCAATGACGATTTCCAATGGTGAGTTGTATCATCGGAGCATCACCGGGGCATTTCAACGTTGTGTCTCTCCTGAAGACGGTCAAGAAATTCTACGTGAGATCCATGAAGGAGATTGTGGCCATCATGCCGGTTCAAAGTCTCTTATGGCCAAAGCTTTTCATCATGGTTTTTACTGGCTAACGGCTCACGCTGATGTGGAGGATCTGGTCAGTAGGTGTGATGGGTGTCAAAATTTTGCATGACGAGCGCATGTGCCGGCTCAAGAGCTGCGGATGATTCCAATCACTTGGCCGTTTGCAGTCTAGGGGCTTGACATGGTTGGACCTTTGAAAAGGTCTAAAGATAAGAAGACACACCTTTTAGTGGCAGTGGACAAGTTTACAAAATGGGTAGAGGCAGAGCCGGTCAGTAAGTGTGATGCGGCTACAGTGGTTCAATTCATGAAGAAGGTGATCTTTTGTTTTGGCTTTCCACATAGCATTATCACTGACAATGGCACCAACCTGTCCCAAGGAGATATGGAAGAGTTCTATCAACGGGAGCATATCTGGCTTGATGTTTCATCAGTAGCTCACCCCCAATCCAATGGTCAAGCTGAAAGAGCCAACCAGGAAATCCTGAAAGGTCTAAAACCCTGGCTTATGGTCCCTTTACAATAGACACCGGGTTGTTGGGTGGAAGAATTACCCTCTGTGATATGGAGTATCAATACTACACCTAACAGGTCTACGGGTTATACGCCTTTCTTCTTGGTTTATGGAGAAGAGGCGGTTCTGTCCAGTAACATCCGTCATGATTCGCCCCGTGTGGCGGCTTATGTTGAAGCTGATAACGAGCAAGCCTGACAGGACGCGCTTGACTTGTTAGATGAGGAGCGAGACTTGGCAGTAGCATGATCAGCAATTTACCAGCAGGACCTGCACTGTTATCACAGCCGTCGGGTTAAGTCCAGAACCTTTCAAGAAGGTGACCTGTTGCTCCGGCTCATCCAGGATCAATCTGATGCACACAAGCTATCCCCACCTTGGGAAGGACCATTTGTGGTCAGCAAGAACTTAAACAACGGGTCATATTACCTTATCGATGTTCCAGAGCACCAAGACTCACGTAAGTCGGAGGAGGAAACCCGTCGGCCGTGGAATATTGCTCATCTTCGGCCTTACTACACTTGAGCCACCGGCTCTCATAATGTACATATGTTGACATTGTATATATTATGATAAGTAAGAAAGCAGGACCTCTGTCATTTTTTGATCATATATCTTTATTCTTTGAATTATTCAAACGACCAGTTGGGGGCTGATCATATTCGAATCTTACTTAACCCTTTTGGTCCGGTTCATGATCGTATTGGAATCTAGCCGTTAAAGCCCATGGTCACTAGGGGGCTTCTTGTTCAAACATAGGTCGTATTCGAACCAAAGAGAACATAGCTGTCATAACCCTCTTGATCGGTGCAAAGCCAAACTCACTAGGGGGCTTCTTGATCGTATCCGAATCATAGCTTAACCCCTTTTGAGTCCGACTTGGATTGTATTCGAATCAGGGTCGTTAAAACCCTCTCAAGGTCATTTTGGGGCTTCCTGTTCAAACATAGGTCGTATTCGAACCAAAGAGAACATAGCTGTCGGTACCCTCTTGATCAGCGCAATGCCAAAGCCACTAGGGGCTACATGATCGTATTCGAATCCTAGCTTAACCCCTTTGGACCGGTTTACTGATCGTATTCGAATCAGAAGCCTCAAAATTATTCATAATGCTTGATTTGCATTGTTTCAAACATACTATTTTGTTTTTACTACTTTTTTGTTGTTGTCTCAAATCTAACTATAAGTATGGTTTCAATTTAAATCGTCTCGGTTATTTGACAATGAGTTGCCAAGATATAACAATCATCAGGCATATGGAGGAATTGACTTCTACAAAGATTGGCTTGTTAACCTAATTGTTCAGGTCATATAAGCCGGCAGTTCAGAATCCAAGAACACAGGTATGACATTGTTGTTCATGAACAGAATTATCTGTGTTTTTTCGTTAATCAAAGGCTTTTTTAGCCTTGTTTATCTTCACATCTAGTCCTGATTTTTCCACTATGATGATTTCATAGTTATGTATCGGGTGTTTTGACCCGTCCAGTGATAAACCGCCAGGACAATTTTTACATCTTTTGCATACAGGAATAGATTTAAACACTGCAGATGTGATAAAGGATATAATGCATATATTGATATAACGGGTAAAACAGTCATATGCAACATCATATGCACGATGGCATAGGCAAAACATGAAGTTTTCAAGCTAACCTATTACAAGGCATTGAGAGCCCAAAAGGTTAAAACTGTTTTCTCTCCTAAGTAGATATCAAGCTAAACGCCGGATTATTCGGACGATTATGACTCCTCCCTCTCCGGTTCACCTCCCTCCACTGGTTGGAAGCTGGGCCTGGACAAATCAAAGCCATCCAGAGCAATGAACTCAGCTTCATCGTCAATTAGACCAGTCAGGTCAATTTTCGGGGTAAAGGTGTGTTGGAAAACCGGCATGATAAGATCTGTCACTTTATACGAGGGAGCCGCCATCTACTTATTATCAACATCAAAACCCGGCTAATATTTATAAATGTTAGTTCCCTCGCCAAGAATGGTAGCATGAGGACGAACTCCCCTCACACAAGCAACAAAGTCATCTTGATCAAACGGAGTCCCGTCTTCCTTCAAGGGGGTACCCCTTGGCTACGCCCACTGGGTCTAGCTCCGGCACCCAGGCTTTGGAGCGGCTTAGGGCAGTTAGGGCTCCGGCTCTTGCACAAGACCTCTTGACCTCTTGGAATCTGGCGGGTAAAATGGATAGCTTCTTCAAAACGTCACTCAAGAGGTTGGGTCCTTGGTTGGCTGGGGAGATAACAGCAAGCGCCCGTTGAGCCCCGGTATACAGCTGTTCCACCAGGGTGTAAACTGCCTTGAGCTTTGTCACGTTGTTTTGACTCAGATTGCTGCTTCGTGGACCTATGAGTATTTTAAAAAGATTAAGCAGGCGGCTTATATTTCTGGCAAAAATAGAGTGTAAGTAACTAGTACAAATGACTCACCAAAGATTGCGGAGACCATCTGAGACACACGGTTTTTTAAACCAGTGAGTTCCGTGGTAACCTCCTTGAGAGCCGCCTCTGCTGTCTCAGCTCACTATATCAGCAAGGTTCCCTCATCGGCCCAGGATTTCTTCTCCGCATCAAAGTTGGTCTTCGGTTTTTCAGCTTCAGAGAGGCTCAACTGGAGTTTGGACTCGGTATTCTTTACCTCAGTCTCTTGATCCACCAGCCTTGGCATCAGTCAATTGAGAACCCAATTCAGTTAGGGCAGTCTACAAACATGCACAGGTGTGTTAAAATTTATTTCAATGAAGGTTATCATGATTAAAGTCCCAAGTGCTTTGCAACGCAACACCACTCGGCACTTGGGGGCTAATATCTGCCAAAGCAATTTTTTAAATGCAAAATTGATCTTCTATGCTTAAAGTCCCAAGTGTTTTACAAGTAACAATGCTTGGCACTTGGGGGCTAATGCATGATATTAAGAAAGTTTTTTCATGTTGAGCCGGATCACACTATTTGTTTGGACTGATTCAAGACCGTTATGAAGTCAAGTACCGGCTCATTCATGATAAATTGAGCCAGCCCTTGGGGACTATAGGTGAAATTTATGCTGGATTTAAGGAAAATCTAAGACAAATCATCAACATATATCACAAGTCTACAGATCATTCAGGTTCATCATAATCCGGAGACTTGGGGGCTGGCAGAGCATATGTAAGCTTGTGAAAGCCGGAGAACGTACCTCATATTTCAGCTGCAGTTGCTTGACCATCTCAATTTCCGAGTGACGGCTGGAATGCACATGACTGAGGTACCCAGACAACACGTCACTAACATTCAGGTGAGCGTAGTGTGAGATGTCAAACCACACCTTCTGCCTTTCTAAAGCCTCTTGCTTGGCAGGGTGCCGGGCCAGTACAGTTGGGTTGCCCGGCTCAACAAATCGACCACCAGTAATTAAGACATCATTGTCAGAAGTTGTCGGCGGGTTAGCTAAGCTAGATGGCTCAGCGGTAGACGGATTGAGAATGGTCTCATTAACTGACGGCTCAGGAGGGTCTGATTGAACGTGGATAGCAGGGTCTTCTGGTGCTTCAGATTGTTAAGGAGGAGTTAGTATTGCCGGTTCAGGAGCAAGATCTTTCGGGTCTTCTGCTAGCTTAGCCACCTCGGCTTCTTTGACTTTAATTGACCGCTAAGAAGGATTTCATGAGTTAGTATAATGATGCAGACTTAAAGATGTAGAAGAAAGATAATTTTCCTTACCCAGGGGCAGTCTTGAAAGCCGGGAATTGAGTTTGTGAAGAGTCGCCAGATGAGCGAGAAACCTCCTACAAAAGTAAAATTACAGTTAAGAAAGTAAGGAAATAGATTCATTGATAAAAGCAAAAGTGAAAGGTGAAAGAAACATCATTCTGGCGTTTCCGAGGAGTCTTTGGTAAACCGGAGGGCAGTTCATGATCATCGTTGGTCCAGGCTTGACGGCGGCTCTCATGTTGCTGCTTTTTCAAAAGAAAATGAGGATCCAAATAAGACAAAGGGTGTGAAAACCTTACTTTCCGGGTTACCAGTCGAGGTTTCTATCTTGGCAAAGGGGCAGAGTCAGAGGAAATAGTTACCTCTTCTTCTATGGCCTAGCCGCCCCCCGTGTCGTCCTGGCAATAGTCAGTGTCAATAAGATTGTTAAAAAGCTGGCCAAGAGAATCCAGGGCTACCTCCGACTCAGAAACATCATCCAGCTTGAACATGTTTGAAGCAGTCTTTTTCTTCTTGGACTTCCGGGTTGTCTTCCTGGCGGCTATGGCAGCGGCTCTAGACTTCTTGGTGGCTTCATTATCATATTTGGCCTTCCAGAAGTTAGATTTGGCCTATGGGCAAATAACAGGTTAAAATTCATGCAAGTATTTAACTACTGAAGAAAAAAGGAGGTCAAGGGGGTTCACCTCTAGTGTCGGGTTAAGTTTGTAGAAAGGATTTAATCCAACCTTACTGCAGTCCTCATATTTGTTGTTTACGAGGGTGGTTGACATCTCCACAATGGCCTCTTTAGTCCGTTGCAAGGGCTATCACGCAGAGGGTCATCTGGTCCTCCGGCATAGGTATACATCAGGGTAGAACGGCGGCTCAGAGGGATGACCCGCCATGCGATCCAGCAATGGATCAGATCAACTCCAGTTAGGCCGTTTCCCAATAAAGCTTGAATCCTTTTGATACATGGGATAAGCTTCTTGCGTTCAGTAGCAGTAAGCTTGTCAGGGAGCACAAACTTAGAATCAAGGTGCTCCATGCGATAACCCGACAATGGTCTTTCATTAGCTGGCAATGTGTCTTGGCAATAGAACCAAGTTCGGTTCCAATCCTTGGGATGGCTTGGTAAGACTATTAAGGGAAAGACAGCACCCTGTCGACGCTGAATTGAGATTCCACCAAGTTCCAAGCTAAGGCCGTTGGTGCATTCATTCTGGTGGTTCAAATAAAAGTACTCTCGGAAGAGTTCCACAGTAGGTTCTTCCTGAAGGTAAACCTCACAGAGAACTTAAAAAATGCTGACGTTGGATATGGAGTTGGGTCCAAGATCTTGTGGATGAAGCTTGAAAAAGTGCAGAACGTCTCTGAAGAACATTGGGCCGGGTGGTGAAAAACCCTGATTCATGTGATCGATAAAGACGATAACTTCACCGTCATTGAGCTGAGGCCGTTCTTCGGCCGGGTCAGGAGCACGATTGGACATAATGGTCTTCTCCGGCAAATATTCGATGGTGACAAAATCTTTCAAGGTCTCATCAGTAACTATGGAAGGAACCCAGTTGCAGACTGTTGGCGCTTTTAACGGCATGATGAAAAAAGGGCAAGCTGAAAAGAAAATAATTTGCCAGTTCAAATTATTGGTGGAATTACAGGTTAAATGATGATAGTAGAGATGAATAATGGCGGCTTAAGGAAGGGCTAATGAGATATGAAGGAGAAATGAGCCGGTATGATAAGCCGCCATGGCTAAACATATTTGAAGGTTGTCTGAGACAGAATTGACTAAGTACTGAGATAAACAAGTTTCACAAACTATTGCTATTATTTTGGATCAAGCTGGTTCAAAAAAGAAAAAATAAATCTATACCTAAAAAACCAGTCCAGTGGAGTTCGTCAGTTCTAAAGAGGCCTTTGTACAAGAGAAAGGGATCCGCTAGCATCTGAAATGGATGCAAAACAACTACATCATAGGTTCTATACTTCTTTTAGATCAAAGGAGGGTGCGGTGGAGAAACTTCAAGGAATCTGCGATGAACAGCGAAGAACACAAGAAAGAAACTCGCGAAACCTAATGCAGATCTAAGGTGTGAGAAATCAAGAACTTACGGATGCAAATCTACTGCGGAGGAGCATCGCCGTTCTTTGGACGAGCTCAGGGTGATGCAGCGGACAAAGTTGAGGATGACAGTGAGCGTTGCGGCGGCGGCGGAGCTCGGGCGGCAGAGAGGTGGCAAGAGAAGGAAGAAGAAAGAGGAAGGATCGGCCGTGCCTATTTATAAGGAGATTGGTGAACAGGCAGGCGTGAAAATCAAGGAAGGCTAAAGTAATGATTATCCAGCTAAATGGATGCCTCGATTCTCAGAAACCATTGATGATAAGGATCCGTTACAGATGACGTCGTGGCGGGTTTCCAAATTTTTTGAAGATGACGTCATGGCGGGTCCCAGAGCTTTTATAAAACAGCGGAAGATGGATTTCGTCTAAGTGTTGGAGATTGACAAGAACGAAGTTCAAATCAACCTGGGCCGAATGTTGGGGATAGGACTACCAGGAATGACCCGCCCAGGAGGGGCCGGGTCAATAGCAATGGCGGGTTAACTAAAGGAAGCCTGAAGAGTACACAAGGTGACGGTTTATGATAAGGTTTGTACTAGGCCAATGCCCGGAGGCGGCTTAAGGCCCATGAGTATAAACCGCCATGAATGATAAGACTTGTAAAGTAAGGCATGTAAAAGACGTCACCGAGCCGGACACGTTGTATGAGCCGACCGGGACTCTGTACGTCGCAGGGCGTCAACCCGTGTATATAAGGGGACGACCCGGCGGCAGCTTAGGGCAAGAAACAACAGATCGAGAGCCAAGCTAGCGTATTTTGCTCTTTGGTCATCGAAACCTAGCAATACCACAACAACTGGACTAGGCTTTACCTTCACCGCAAGGGGCCGAACTAGTATAAACCTCTCGTGTCCTTTGTCCTGATTAACCCCTTTAAGCTTCCTAGTTGCGATGGCTCCACGACTAAGTCTTTTCACTAGGACATCTGCCGTGATAATTCCACGACACTTTTGGTCCGGCTCATGATCGTATTCGAATCTAGCCGTTAAACCTCATGGTCACCAGGGGGCTTCCTGTTCAAACATAGGTCGTATTCGAACCAAAGAGAACATAGCTGTCGTAACCCTCTTGATCAGCGCAAAGCCAAACTCACTAGGGGGCTTCTTGATCGTATCTGAATCATAGCGTGACCCCTTTTGAGTCTGACTTGGATCATATTCGAATCAGGGTCGTTAAAAACCTCTGTAGGTCATTTGGGGGCCTCCTGTTCAAACATAGGTCGCATTCGAACCAAAGAGAACATAGTTGTCGATACCCTCTTGATCGGTGCAACGCCAAAGCCACTGGGGGCTACATGATCGTATTCGAATCCTAGCTTAACCCCTTTTGTCCGGTTTACTGGTCGTATTCGAATCAGAAGCTTACAAATTATTCATAATGCTTGATTTGCATCGTTTCAAACATACTGTTTTGTTTTTACTGGTTTTTGTTGTTGTCTCAAATCTAACTGTTAGTATGGTTTCAATTTAAACCAGCTCGGTTATTTGACAATGAGTTGCCAAGATATAACAATCATCAGGCATATGGGGCATTGACTTCTACAATGATAGGGTTGTTAACCTTACTATCCGGGTCATATAAGCCGGTAGTTTAGAATCCGAGAACACAGGTATGACATTGTCGTTCATAAACAGACTTATTTGTGTTTTTTTGTTAATCAAAGGCTTTTCCAGCCTTGTTTATCCTTACATTGGGTCCTGATTTTTCCACTATGATGATTTCATAGTTATGTATCGGGTGTTTTGACCCGTCCAGCGATAAACCGCCAGGACAGTTTTTTCATCTTTTGCATACAGGAACAGATTTAAACACTCACTGCAGATGTGATAAAGGATATAATGCATATATTGACATATCGGGTAAAACAGTCATATGCAACATCATATGCACGACGTCATAGGCAAAACAAGCAGTTTTCAAGCTAACCTATTACAAGGCATTGAGAGCCCAAAAGGTTAAAACTGTTTTCTCTCCTAAGCAGATATCAAGCTAAAGGCCGGATTATTCAGACGATCATGACTCCTCCCTCGCTGGTTCACCTCACTCCACTGGTTGGAAGCTGGGCCTGGACCAATCAAAGCCATCCAGAGCAACGAACTCAGCTTCATCGTCAATTAGACCAGTTAGGTCAATTTTCGGGGTAAAGGTGTGTTGGCGAACCGGCATGATAAGATCTGTCACTTTATATGAGGGAGTCGCCATCTTCTTATTATCAACATCAAAACCCGGCTAATATTTATCAATGTTGGTTTCCTTGCGAAGAATGGTAGCATGAGGACGAACTCCCCTCACACAAGCAACGAAGTCATCTTGATCAAACGGAGTCCCGTCTTCCTTCAAGGTGGGTACCCCTTGGCTATGCCCAACGGGTCTAGCTCCGCCACCCAGACTTTGGAGCGGCTTAGGGCAGTTAGGGCTCCGGCTCTTGCACAAGACCACTTGACCTCTTGGAATCTGGCGGGTAAAATGGATAGCTTCTTCAAAACGTCACTCAAGAGGTTGGGTCCTTGGTTGGCTGGGGAGATAATAGCAAGCGCCCGTTGAGCCCCAGTATACAGCTGTTCCACCAGGGTGTAAACCGCCTTGAGCTTTGTCACGCTGTTTTGACTCAGATTGCTGCTCCGTGCACCTATGAGTATTTTAAAAAGATTAAGCAGGCGGCTTATATTTCTGGCAAAAATAGAGTGTAAGTAACTAGTACAAATGACTCACCAATGATTGCGGAGACCATCTGAGACACACGGTTTTTTAAACCAGTGAGTTCCGTGGTAACCTCCTTGAGAGCCCCCTCTGCTGTCTCAGCACGCTGTATCAGCAAGGTTCCCTCATCGGCCCAGGATTTCTTCTCTGCATCAAAGTTGGTCTTCGGTTTTTCAGCTTCGGAGAGGCTCAACTAGAGTTTGGACTCAATATTCTTTACCACAAGTCTACAGATCATTCAGGTTCATCATAATCCAGAGACTTGGGGGCTGGCAGAGCATATGTAAGCTAGTGAAAGCCGGAGAACGTACCTCATATTTCAGCTACAATTGCTTGACCATCTCAATTTCCGAGTCATGGCTAGAATGCACATGACTGAGGCATCCAGACAGCACGTCACTAACATTTAGGTGAGTGTAGTGTGAGACGTCAAACCGCACCTTCTGCCTTTCTAAAGCCTCTTGCTTGGCAGAGTGTGGGCCAGTACAATTGGGTTGCCCGACTCAACGAATCGACTACCAGTAATTAAGACATCATTGTCAGAAGTTGTCAGCGGGTTAGCTGCGCTAGATGGCTCAACGGTAGACGGATTGAGAATGGTCTCATCAAATGACGGCTCAAGAGGGTCAGATTGAACATGGACAATAGGGTCTTCTGGCGCTTCAGATTGTTCAGGAGGAGTTGGCATTGGCGGTTCAGGAGCAGGGTCTTTCGGGTCTTTTGTCGGCTTAGCCACCTTGGCTTTCTTGGACTTTGCCTGACCGCTAAGAAGGATTTCATGAGTTAGTATAATGATTCTGAGTTAAAGATATCGAAGAAAGACAATTTTCCTTACCTAGGGTAGTCTTGAAAGCCGGGAATTGAGTTTGTGAAGAGTCGCCAGATGAGCGAGAAACCTCCTACAAAAGTAAAATTACATGTAAGAATGTAAGGAAATAGATTCATTGACAAAAGCGAAAGTCAAAGGTGAAAGAAACCTCGTTCTGGCGATTCTGAGGAGTCTTTGGTAAGCCGGAGGGCAGTTCATTATCATCGCAAGTCCGGGCCTGACGGCGGCTCTCATGTTATTGCTTTTTCAAAATAAAATGAGGATCCAAATAAGCCAAAGGGTGTGAAAACCTTACTTTCCGGGTTACCAGTCGAGGTTTCTGTGTTGGCAAAGGGGCTAAGTCAGAGGAAATAGTTACCTCTTCTTCTACGGCCTGGCTGGCCCCCGTGTCGTCCTGGCAATAGTCAGTGTCAATAAGATTGTTAAAAAGCAGGCCAAGAGAATCAAGGGCTACCTCCGACTCAGAAACATCATCCATCTTGAACATGTCAGAAGCAGTCTTTTTCTTCTTGGACTTCTGGGTTGTCTTGATGGAAGCTATGGCAGCAGTTCTAGCCTTCTTGGTGGCTTCATGATCATATTTGGCTTTCTAGAAGTTAGATTTGGCCTATGGGCAAATAACAGGTTAAAAGTCATGCAAGTATTTAACTAGTGAAGAAAAAAGGAGGTCAAGGGGGTTCACCTCTGGTGCCGGGTTAAGTTTGTAGAAAGAATTTAATCCAACCTTACTGCAGTCCTTGTGTAGCCACCCGACCCGAATGGATCAAGTCTACTGTGCTTCAGTGTCATCCCTGGATCAGTAATGCTGACACCACACAGTACTTCGAAGGATTTATAGTAGAGTGGCAATCACACACTTATTACATCGATGTCTCAAAAGAGAACTTATTACAATAAATATGGCTTAAGGCCATCTAATATCGATAACAGCGGAAGACTTCGAAGATAAATGGGTCCATCAACTCCAACGGCATCACTGAGCATAGAACCACGACCTAAAAGCACCTTAATCATCGTCTGAAAAGTCTGCAACATTAACATTGCAGCCCGAAACGGGTCAGCACAAGGAATATGCTGCCAATGTAACACATAGAGAGTAATGGAATGAAACAGCTATACTATATGCATATTTGGCTGGTGGAAAGCTCTATGGTTACTGTTTTGTGTAAAGCCAGTTTTTCCCTACTGCAAAGGAATAAATTTATTTAACTATCATGGTGGTTGTTAAACATTGAGAATGGTTGACAGCATTCTCAATCCCAATTAAAAGTAATCATCAATAACCGAACAATATTAATTAGAAGTAACATGATGAGATTCACATGATATTCAAGTACTAGATACTCAAGATTGTCCATAACCGGGGACACGGCTAATCATGATTAGTTTATTACACTCTGCAGAGGTTTGCGCACTTTTCCCCACAAGACTCGATCGCCTCCGTTGGATTTCTCGCACTACTGGTGTTTGAGAAACGGATGACCGAGACACAGTCTTTCAGAAGCGCTAGCACCTTACGATGGATAGACCGGTACACCTACTTTCCCCTACATCTGCTAGTCTACCCTGTAAGAGTTCGGACAACTTAGTCAACTATGCCAGAGCCCATAATGGCTTGTGGCTGCACACGTAAGTATTTAGCATGAAAGATCTTATGATCCCTTTGAGCCTGGGTGGTGGTCCAAAATAAAATAGGCAAGTCCTGATAGACATCAGGTGCCTCAATCCACCCAGATGTGTGTTTAAGTTGCCACCTTAGATAAACCATTAAAATTATCAATCTCACATCTGTCATGGATATCACTCACCCAATCCACGTCTACTAGCATAGCATGGCATAATAAGCAAACGTAGAAGTAACTCCCAAAGGTTTCATAATAAACATGTAATAGGTACTACCTCATCTACTTCCCATCCCACAATTTATTTAGCTCCTAATCATGCAATGTGTGAGGATGGATCTAATGCAATAAAACTGGGTTGTAGAAAAGGTATGATCAAAGTGTTACTTGCCTTGCTGATGATCCGCGAGTCCTAGAGATTCGAAGTAAGAGGCGGCGCAATCCGGGTAATCTATCGCAGACAAACAACAAGCATACAATAAGTACTCATCTAATGCACAGGTAAAACTTGAACAAGAGATCGAACCAGATAGTTCAACTTAAGAACGCCGGTCGCAAAGAAAGAAAGAACCGAACAAAGAAACCGAAAACAAACGGCGGAAGAAAACAACTCGATTCTAGCAAGTTGAAACTAGGTCAAGTTTTACAGTAGCAAAAACTTGTTTAAGTTGATTAGTCGGAACGGCGGTTTCGAAACGAAACTGCGGGCGCTTGAATCACCAGATTCCGATAAAAGAGCGAGAAGATCAACTAGAACGAAGATCGGATCTGACATCGCGATCGCGGAATAAATTCGACGAAAAGAAAAAGAAGAACGGTTAAACGAACGAACGTTCGTTAACCTAGAATAATCTGGTGATCACGTTCGTTAGGACGAACGGTCCGGCGAACGGTCTCTAGGCAACTAAACCGGAAAAGAAAACGAAACCGATCTAGGGTTTTGGAAAAAGAAATCGAAACGAAGAACTGATCTAGAAAACCGGAACGGTTTAGAAAAGAACCGGAAAGAAAACGAATTAGAAGAGAAGAAAAGAATCGGAACGGTTTAGAAGAAAAACCGAACCGAGGGGAGAAAAAGAGACGCGAGGCAACCTCGGCGAGGCTCCGGCGAACGGGGCTCCGGCAGCGGCGGCGTTGGGCGACGGCGGCATGGGCAAGGGGCGGCGGCGGCTTGGGCGCAGCGCGGGTGAGGAGCTTGGGGTGTTTGGGGCTTGATTTGATGTGGGTTTAGAGGGGGGCGGGGTGCTTGGGTATTTATATAGGTGAGGGGGAGAGATTACTTGGGGGAGGGGGCAAGAAAAAGAGGAGGAAAAAGAGATTGGAAACGGAGTAGGACTAGAGTCCTACTAGGACTCCTATAGGGCGGCGGCGGCCTCCTGCGCCAGGCGCGCGCGGCGCGGGCGATGGCCTGGCCTGGCTGGCACTTTGGCCATGGCCCAGGCGCGCTGGAATTTTATTTTAAACGGTTACGCGCGCAGAAAAACAAATAAAAGAACATCTAAACGAACTCCAAAATTTCTAAAGTAAATTTTCCCCGCCTCCTAAAAATGAGTCGAACAAAATGAACTTTTCTCGGGACCTAGAATGCAATTTTGAAAACGCGCATTTTTCCCTATCCAAATAAAAGGCAAATAAAACTCCGACAAATCCAATGATCCTCTCTTCAAAATTTGAGAAGACTCAAATATGAAAATGACGAAATCTCCAACTCTCTCCGAAGGTCCTTGAGTTGCGTGAAATTTCTAGGATCGACAAAAATTCAAGAAAATATGATATGCATGATGATCTAATGTATAACATTCCAAATTGAAGATTTGGGATGTTACAAACCTACCCCCCTTAAGATGAATCTCGCCCTTGAGATTCGGGTTGGCTAGAAAATAGGTGAGGGTGGTCCTTGAGCAAATCTTCTTCTCTCTCCCAGGTGGCTTCATCCTCTGAGTGGTGGTTCCACTGAACTTTACAAAACTTGATAACCTTACCGCGGGTAACTCTGCTGGCATAATCGAGAATCTTGACTGGTTTCTCTTCATACATTAAGTCGTCCTCCAACTGAATCGCTTCAAGCGGCACTGTATCTCTTAACGGTACCTCCGCCATCTCGGCGTGACATTTCTTCAGCTGAGAAACATGGAATACGTCATGAACTCCTGACAGTCCCTCTGGTGATTCCAACTTATAAGCGACTTCTCCCATACGTTGCAAGATTTTATACGGTCCAATGAATCGCGGTGCTAATTTTCCCTTAACTCCAAAGCGCTTAACTCCTCGAAGTGGGGATACTCGGAGATACACTCTGTCTCCTGTTTCATAAACTGTCTCCTTGCGTTTAGAATCTTCGTAGCTCTTCTGCCTGGACTGGGCTACCTTGAGCCTATCGCGAATCAACTTAACTTTCCGTTCAGACTCCTTAATCAAATCTGGTCCAAAGAATTGACAGTCTCCAACTTCGTCCCATGACAACGGTGTCCTGCACCTCCTTCCGTATAAAGCTTCGAAAGGTGCCATCTTCAAACTGGTTTGGTAACTGTTGTTATAAGAAAACTCCGCATATGGCAAATTATCGTCCCAACTAGATCCATAATCTAGTACACAAGCTCTCAGCATATCTTCCAAAATCTGATTGATTCTCTCGGTCTGTCCATCTGTCTGCGGATGGAAAGCGGTGCTGAACTCTAGCCTGGTTCCCAAAGTTTCATGCAACTGATTCCAAAACCTTGAGGTAAATTGGGTTCCTCTGTCTGATACAATACTCCTTGGAACTCCATGCAAACAAATGATCCTAGTCATGTATATCTTTGCCAACTTAGCACTGGTGTAAGTGGTCTTAACTGGAATGAAATGTGCTACCTTCGTCAAACGATCAACTACTACCCATATCGAGTCATATCCTGCCTTCGTCCTGGGTAGTCCTGTGATAAAATCCATGCCTATCTTATCCCACTTCCATTCGGGTATCGGCAATGGTCGTAACAGTCCGGCTGGCTTCTGATGCTCTGCCTTTACTCTATGACATACGACACAAACAGCAACATATGCTGCAATGTCCTTCATTCTGGTCCACCAGAATGTTTCCTTCAAATCCAAGTACATCTTGGTATTTCCTGGGTGAATCGAATATGGTGAATCATGTGCCTCTTGCAAAATCAACTTCCTGATCTCCGGGTCATTCGGCACATAAACACGGTCCTCAAACCATAGTGTATCGTGCTCATCCTCATGAAATCCCTTTGCTTTTCCTTTGCTTAGTTTCTCCTTTATAGAAGCAATCTCCTTGTCAGATTTCTGAGCCTCTCTGATTTTATCCATCAATGTTGACTGAATCTCCAATGCTGCTACATAGCCTTTCGGAACTATCTCTAAACTTAGTTCACGAAGGTTTTCTGCTAACTCCTTGGGTATTCCTCCCGTCATTAACGTATTGACATGGCTCTTACGGCTCAATGCGTCAGCTACTACATTAGCTTTACCGGGATGGTAATGCAATCTCATATCATAATCTTTGATGAGCTCCAACTATCTCATTTGTGTGAGATTCAACTCCTTCTGCGTGAAAATGTACTTCAAACTCTTATGATCCGTGTACACCTCACAATGATTTCCAATGAGGAAATGTCTCCATGTCTTCAATGCATGCACTACGGCTGCTAACTCCAAATCATGGGTGGCATAATTCAACTCATGAGGCTTCAGTTGTCGCGAAGCATACGAAACAACTCTCCCTTCCTGCATAAGCACTGCTCCAAGTCCTCGACGTGAAGCGTCGCAATACACCTCATAATCCTTGGTCTGATCTGGCAAAATCAACACTGGTGAGGTAACCAATCGTTTCTTCAACTCTTGGAAACTAGCCTCACACTCCTCAGTCCATTTGAACTTAGTATCCTTCTTCAACAACTCCGTCATAGGCTTTGCCATCTTTGAAAAGTTCTCAATGAATCTCCGGTAGTATCCTGTGAGTCCAAGAAAACTCCGAATCTCTCCAACTATCGTTGGTGCTTCCCATTTGGTCACGGTCTCAACCTTTGCGGGGTCAACTGCTATCCCTTCTCCGGAAATAACCCGTCCGAGGAATCCTACTTCCTTCAACCAAAACTCACATTTGCTAAATTTGGCATATAACTGATGTTCCCTTAGTTTCTCCAAAACCAAACGCAAATGTTCCTTATGCTCTTCTTCATTCTTTGAATAAACCGGGATATCATCAATGAACACTACGAAGAACTTATCCAAAAACTCCATAAACACTTTGTTCATCAAGTTCATAAAATAGGCAGGTGCGTTAGTCAATCCAAATGACATAACGGTATACTCATACAATCCATATCTTGTGGTGAATGCTGTCTTAGGTATGTCCTGCTCTCGAATCTTCAACTGGTGGTACCCTGATCGCAAATCGATCTTGGAAAACACTTTAGCTCCTTGCAAACGATCAAACAGATCATTAATCATTGGCAGTGGGTACTTGTTCTTGATGGTTACCTCGTTCAATCCACGGTAATCAACAACCATCCGTAATGATCCATCCTTCTTCTCCACTAGAAGTACGGGTGATCCCCAAGGCGAAGAACTTGGGCGAATGTAACCTTTCTCCAGTAACTCCTTAATCTGATTCTTAATTTCTACCAAATCCTTTGCTGGCATCCGGTATGGTCTCTTTGATATTGGGCCTGTACCTGGCAATAACTCAATCAAAAACTCAATGTCCCTATCCGGTGGCATGCCTGGCAACTCTTCTGGAAATACATCAGGAAAATCCTTTACCACTGGTACTTCCTCCTGCACAACTCCTGTTAGGCAGTTTACTTGTTTCCTATTTGGCACATGCCGGGATACATACTTGATCCTTCTTCCTTCTGGCATTGTAAGAAAAATTGTCTTACCGGCACAATCAATGTTTCCTCCATACATCGACAACCAATCCATACCGAGAATTACATCCAAACCTTGGGATTCTAGAATAATCAAATCTGTTGGGAAAACATGCCTTCCTGTGCTTAATGGCACTTGAAAGCATCCTTGACTGGCCATGTACTCTGCTCCTGGCGAACTTACTAGCATAGGTGTTTTAAGAATCCTAGTGGGCGGGCTATATTATTCCACAAATCCCGTTGATATGTATGAATGTGATGCACCAGTATCGAAAAGAACGAGTGCGGTAAATGACTTAACCAAAAACTTACCGATTACTGCATCAGGCTGATCTTAAACCTCCTCCACGTTTAATGTGGTTCACCTGTCCCTTGTTGAAAGGGTTCGGCTTCTTTCTTGAGCTTCCATTGCCATTTCCATTCTGTCCTTCAGGACATTCATTGGCATAATTTCCGGTCTTGGAACACTTGAAACAGGTGACTTGACTCAGATCTCTCTTGGCTGGGGTTGATGGGGTGGTCCGATTCTGGCCGTTGCTTCCTCCATTCCCGTTACCATTCTTGTGGCCATTGTGGTTGTGCGAACTACCTCCTCCATGGGTATGCTGAAACTGAAATCCCGATTTAGGGGTAAAACGGGGCTTCTGCTGGGCTCCAGAGTTATACTTCCCCTATCCATACTTCCTCTTGCGGTTCTCAATCTGCTGTTGCTTCCCTTCAATCATGATGGCACGATCTACCAACTCCTGGTAGTTGTTGAAACTTGCTACCATCAACTGCATGCTTAACTCATCATTCAATCCTTCCAGAAACTTCTCCTGCTTGATTGCATCTGTAGCAACGTCATCTGGGGCATAACGTGCTAACTTGCTGAAATCGTCAACATACTGGCCAACTGTCCTTCCTCCTTGGCGTAAGTTGCGAAACTCACGCTTCTTCATGGCCATAGCTCCTGCTGAAACATGTGCAGTGCGGAAAGCTTGCTGGAACTGATCCCATGTGACGGTGTCAACTGGGAAGGTGGCTGTGAAATTCTCCCACCATGCTGCCGCGGGTCCTTCTAACTGATGTGCGGCAAACTTCACTTTCTCACCATCCGTGCATCCTGCAGTGGTTAACTCCCTTCCTATCTTGCGGAGCCAATCATCTGCTACTATCGGCTCGATGCTACTAGAAAACACCGGCGGATTTAGCCTAAGGAAACGGGCTAAGTGGTCAATAGGTGGTGGTGGTGGGGGTGGGTTGTTGTTGTTGTTCTGCTAATTCTGAACTAATATCTGCATCAATTGATTCTGCTGCTGGATCAACTGAGTGAGCTCCGGTGGAAATCCATTGTCACGTCTCGGAGGCATCTGAGGGTTTAGAAAAGAAGAGGTATAAGAATAGAATGAGGTCTAAAGAGAAAACACTACCCCAATGCACATGAGCAAATTCACACAAAATCACTTCATTCAATTCAAACAAGGGCATACAATCGATCTAGCTATCGCAAAAGTGCTCGAACTATAGTGTATACATGGGGGGAAATACTACTAATATTTGGTGGTCATCTAGAAATTTGAACCGGTGGAAGACTCCATGATGTCCGCTCCAGCTTCGTCTTCAAAGTCGGGTTCACTTGGATCCGAATCGGTGTCGTCGATGATGATGTAGTTGTCCGGACATGCGACGTACATGTCTTCCTTCCTGGATGCTAACTCCATCTTGAGTTCTTCAATCTCTTGCTTAAGATCGCAATTGTGTCTTGCTAGAGCTACGATCTCGTCCATGTAGTCCTTGCGTGTAGCCTTCAGTTCTCCTTCTAGCTCGATGATCCTAGCCTTCGCATTCTTCAACTCTATCATATCATTGCACATCTGGTTCTCGTGGCGTCGAATGTGCTGGTTTAACTCCTGGATAAATGCTGCAATGGATCTATCCTTCTTGGTGCTGACTAACTCCCATTGTTCATCTCGGCGTCCGCAAATCTGGTAGATAGTGTCCTTGAGGTCTTCTTGATAAACTTCTCCAATGCGTCCTATGGTGATATGGGCTGCCATGCTCCTTCCTAGACTCCAAGTTGGTGCATTGAAAATACTATCTATGGGTTTCATGATTGGCACGAATGTCCTTCCCGGAATGTGAGCTTGAATCTTCCAGCGCTCCTCTTCAGGTAAAGTGGCGTTGAAGGTTCCCGTGAAACTTGGTAATCCAATGTTTAGGTACTTGGTGACTTCCTTCAAGTGAAATCCAAAAGGTGTGCCTTCATCCGGTTGAGCATACTTGATCTTCGCGTCCTTCATCCTAAAGAGTAGAAAAGATGAGGAGAGAATAGTGATCTATGGCTTTAACTTAGTGGTTGTGTCCTACAGTCAGCGTGTGCTCTGATACCATCTCTGTAGCGACCCGACCCGAATGGATCAAGTCTACTGTGCTCCGGTGTCATCCCTGGATCAGTAATGCTGACACCACACAGTACTTCGAAGGATTTATAGCAGAGTGGCAATCACACACTTATTACATCGATGTCTCAAAAGAGAACTTATTACAATAAATATGACTTAAGGCCATCTAATATCGATAACAGCAGAAGACTTGGAAGATAAATGGGTCCATCAACTCCAACGGCATCACTGAGTATAGAACTACGACCTAAAAGCACCTTAATCATCGTCTGAAAAGTCTGCAACATTAACGTTGCAGCCCTAAACGGGTGAGCACATGGAATATGCTGGCAAGGTAACACATAGAGAGTAATGGAATGAAACAGCTATACTATATGCATATTTGGCTGGTGGAAAGCTCTATGGTTACTATTTTGCGTAAAGCCAGTTTTTCCCTACTACAAAGGAATAAATTTATTTAACTATCATGGTGGTTGTTAAACATTGAGAATGGTTGACAGCATTCTCAATCCCAATTAAAAGTAATCATCAATAACCGAACAATATTAATTAGAAGTAACATGATGAGATTCACATGATTTTCAAGTACTAGATACTCAAGATTGTCCATAACCGGGGACACGGCTAATCATGATTAGTTTATTACACTCTGCAGAGGTTTGCGCACTTTTCCCCACAAGACTCGATCGCCTCCGTTGGATTTCTCGCACTACTGGTGTTTGAGAAATGGATGACCGAGACACAGTCTTTCAGAAGCGCTAGCACCTTACCATGGATAGACCGGTACACCTACTTTCCCCTACATCTGCTAGTCTACCCTGTAAGAGTTCGCACGACTTAGTCAACTATGCCAGAGCCCATAATGGCTTGTGGCTGCACACGTAAGTATTTAGCATGAAAGATCTTATGATCCCTTTGAGCCTGGGTGGCAGTCCAAAATAAAACAGGCAAGTCCTGATAGACATCAGGTGCCTCAATCCACCCAGATGTGTGTTTAAGTTGCCACCTTAGATAAACCATTAAAATTATCAACCTCACATCTGTCATGGATATCACTCACCCAATCCACTTCTACTAGCATAGCATGGCATAGTAAGCAAACGTAGAAGTAACTCCCAAAGGTTTCATAATAAACAGGTAATAGGTACTACCTCATCTACTTCCCATCCCACAATTTAATTAGCTCCTAATCATGCAATGTGTGAGGATGGATCTAATGCAATAAAACTGGGTTGTAGAAAAGGTATGATCAAAGTGTTACTTGCCTTGCTGATGATCCGCGAGTCCTAGAGATTTGAAGTAACAGGCGGCGCAATCCGGGTAATCTATCGCAGACAAACAACAAGCATACAATAAGTACTCATCTAATGCACAGGTAAAACTTGAACAAGAGATCGAGCCAGATAGTTCAACTTAAGAACTCTGGTTGCAAAGAAAGAAAGAACCGAATAAAGAAACCGAAAACAAACGGCGGAAGAAAACAACTCGGTTCTAGCAAGTTGAAACTAGGTCAAGTTTATAGTAGCAAAAACTTGTTTAAGTTGATTAGTCGGAACGGCAGTTTCGAAATGAAACTCCAGGCGCTTGAATCACCTGATTCCGATAAACGAGCGAGAAGATAAACTAGAACGAAGATCGGATCTGAGATCGCCATCGCGGAATAAATCCGACGAAAAGAAAAAGAAGAACGGTTAAACGAACGGACGTTCGTTAACCTAGAATAATCCGGTGATCACGTTCGTTAGGACGAATGGTCCGGCGAACGGTCTCTAGGCAACTAAACCGGAAAAGAAAACGAAACCGATCTAGGGTTTTGGAAAAAGAAATCGAAACGAAGAACCGATCTAGAAAACCGGAACGGTTTAGAAGAGAACCAGAAAGGAAACGAATCGGAAGAGAAGAAAAGAATCAGAACAGTTTAGAAGAAAAACCGAACCGAGGGGAGAAAAAGAGACGCGAGGCAACCTCGGCGAGGCTCCGGCGAACAGGGCTCCGACGGCGGCGGCGTTGGGCGACGGCGGCGTGGGCAAGGGGCGGCGGCGGTGGTGACGTAGGGTGGCGGCGGCTTGGGCGCGGCGCGGGTGAGGGGCTTGGGGTGTTTGGGGCTTGATTTGATGTGGGTTTAGAGGGGGGGGGGTGCTTGGGTATTTATATAGGTGAGGGGGAGAGATTACTTGGGGGAGGGGGCAAGAAAAAGAGGAGGAAAAAGAGATTGGAAATGGAGTAGGACTAGAGTCCTACTAGGACTCCTATAGGGCGGCGACGGCGGCCTCCTGCGCCAGGCGCGCGTGGCGCGGGCGATGGCCTGGCCTGGCCAGCGGCTTGGGCCTTGGCCCAGGCGCGCTGGAATTTTTTTTAAACGGTTACGCGCACAGAAAAACAAATAAAAGAACATCTAAACGAACTCCAAAATTTCTAAAGTAAATTTTCCCCAACTCTAAAAATGAGTCGAACAAAATGAACTTTTCTCGGGACCTAGAATGCAATTTTGAAAACGCGCATTTTTCCCTATCCAAATAAAAGGCAAATAAAACTCCGACAAATCCAATGATCCTCTCTTCAAAATTTGAGAAGACTCAAATATGAAAATGACGAAATCTCCAACTCTCTCCGAAGGTCCTTGAGTTGCGTGAAATTTCTAGGATCGACAAAAATGCAAGAAAATATGATATGCGTGATGATCTAATGTATAACATTCCAAATTGAAGATTTGGGATGTTACACCTTGTATTTGCTGTTTACGAGGGTGGTTGACATCTCCACAATGGCCTCTTCAGTCATTTGCAGAGGGCTATGACGCAGAGGGTCATCTAGTCCTCCGGCATAGGTATACATCAGGGCAGAATGGCGGCTCAGAGGGATAACCCACCATGTGATCCAGCAAGGGATCAGATCAACTCCAGTTAGGCCGTTTCCCAATAAAGCTTGAATCCTTTTGATAGATGGGATGAGCTTCTTGCGTTCAGCAACAGTAAGCTTTTCAGGGAGCACAAACTTAGAATCAAGGCACTCCGCGCGATAACTCGGCAGTGGTCTTTCATTAGCTGGCGATGTGTCTTGGCAATAGAACCAAGTTTGGTTCCAATCCTTGGGATGGCTTGGTTAGACTATTAAGGGAAAGATAGCACCCTGTCGATGTTGAATCGAGATTCCACCAAGTTCCAAGCTAAGGCCGTTGGTGCCTTCATTCTGGCGGTTCAAATAAAAGTACTCTCTGAAGAGTTCCATAGTAGGTTCTTCTTGAAGATAAACCTCACAGAGAACTTGAAAATTGCAGATGTTGGATATGGAGTTGGCTCTAAGATCTTGTGGATGAAGCTTGAAAAAGTGCAGAACACATCTGAAGAACTTTGAGCCGGGTGGTGAAAACCCCAATTCATGTGATCAATAAAGACGATGACTTCACCGTCTTTGGGTCGAGGCCGTTCTTCGGCCGGGTCAGGAGCACGATAGGACATAATGGTCTTCTCCGGCAAATATCCGATGGTGACAAAATCTTTCAAGGTCTCATCAGTAACTGCGGAAGGAACCCAGTTGTAGACTGTTGGCACTTTTGACGGCATGATGAAAAAAGGGAAAGCTGAAAAGAGAGTAATTTGCCGGTTCAAATTATTGGTGGAATTATAGGTTAAATGATGATAGTACAGATGAATAATGGCGGCTTAAGTAAGGGCTAATGAGATATGAAGGAGAAATGAGCTGGTATGATAAGCTGCCATGGCTAAAGATATTTGAAGGTTGTCTGAGACAGAATTGACTAAGTACAGAGATAAACAAGTTTCACAATCTATTGCTATTATTTGGATCAAGCTGGTTCAAAAAAGAAAAAATAAATCTAGGCCTAAAAAACCAGCGCAGAGGAGTTCGTCAGTTCTAAAGAGGCCTTTGTACAAGAGAAACGGATCCACTAGCATCTGAAATGGATGCAAAATAACTACCACATAGGTTCTATACTTCTTTTAGATCAAAGGAGGGTGCGGTGGAGAAACTGCAAGGAATCTACGATGAACAGCGAAGAACATAAGAAAGAAACTCGCGAACCCTAATGCAGATCTAAGGTGTGAGAAAGCAAGAACTTACGGATGCAGATCTACCGCGGAGGATCGCCGTCATTCTCTGGACGAGCTCAGGGTGATGCAGCGGACAACGTAGAGAACAATGGTGAGCGCTCCGGCGGCGGCGGAGCTCCAACGACAGAGAGGTGGCGAGAGAAGGAAGAAGAAAGAGGAAGGTCCAGCCGTGCCTATTTATAAGGGGATAGGTGAACAAGCAGTCGTGAAAATCAAGGAAGGCTAAAAGTAATGATTATCCAGCTAAATGGAGGCCTCGATTCTCGGAAACCATTTAAGATAAGGATCCGTTACAGATGACGTCGTGGCGGGTTTCCAATTTTTTTTGAAGATGGCTTCATGGCGGGTTCTAGAGCTTTTATAGAACAGCGGAATATGGATTTCGTCTAAGTGTTGGAGATTGGCATGAATGAAATTCGAATCAATCTGGGGCCCAATGTTGGGGATATGACTACCAGGAATGACCCGCCCAGGAGGGGCCGGGTCAATAGCAATGGCGGGTTAACTAAAGGAAGGCCGAAGAGTACACAAGGTGACGGTTTATGATAAGGTTTGTAGTAGGCCAAAGCCCAGAGGCGGCTTAAGGCCCATGAGTATAAACCGCCATGTATGATAAGACTTGCAAAGTAAGGCATGTAAAATACGTCACCAAGCCGGACACGTTGTATGAGCCGACCGAGACTCTGTAGGCTGCAGGGCGTCAACCCGTGTATATAAGGGGACGACCCGGCGGCGGCTTAGGGCAAGAAACAACAGATCAAGAGCCAAGCTAGCGTATTTCGCTCCTTGGTCATCGAAACCTAGCAATACCACAACAACTGGACTAGGCTTTACCTTCACCCAAGGGGTCGAACCAGTATAAACCTCTCGTGTCCTTTGTCCTGATTAACCCCTTTAAGCTTCCTAGTTGCGATGGCTCCACGACTAAGTCCTTTCACTAGGACATTTGCCGTGACAATTCCACGACAGATGTCGTCCGAACTCCGTTGTGACATCGCCCGATATAGAGGCGCCGCACACCCCTTGTGCTTTACCAATGAGGTAATGCAACACCATTTTCCGGAAGGGTTTAAACCTGTAAACATTGAAGGATACAATGGAACGACAGATCCCGTTGTATGGATTGAAGATTTTCTTCTCCATATTCACATGGCTCGCGGTGACGATCTCCATGCCATTAAATACCCCCCTAAAGCTAAAAGGACCGGCACGACACTGGTTGAATAGCCTCCCAGAGAACTCTATTGGCAGCTGGGAAGACTTGGAGGTTGCTTTTCGAGACAATTTCCAAGGTACTTATGTCCGGCCACCAGACGCTGATGACCTTAGTCACATAGTCCAACAACCCGGAGAGTCAGCCCGCAAACTCTGGACTCAGTTAATTAAAAAGAATCAACTCGTTGACTGTCCGGATGTCGAAGCCTTAGCAGCCTTTAAACACAGCGTCTGTGACGAATGGCTCACCCAACACCTCGGTCAGGAAAAGCCGAAGACTATGGCAGCTCTTACTGCACTTATGACATACTTCTACACAGGTGAAGATAGCTGCTTGGCTTGTAGAAGCAATTCTACCAGCAACCCCGGAACCTCTGAAGCTAGGGATGGCAATGGAAGGCCACAACATAACAAAAACAAGCGTCAGAAAAACAAAATGAAGAAATCGAAGAAACGAAAGGCCACCAGGATCTATTTCCTGCAAGCAAGCGAAGAGCAAGCAGGAAACTGAGATTGCAATCTAGATATTGCAAATATAAGAGGAAAGCTTTATTGATGAAAGTGGGGTTCTGTGACATCTTGGTCTGGTCGTTGAACACAAACGAAGTATCCAAAGTTGCGGCTATGGCGAACTTTAATCTAAACAAATCCCAAGAAAAAAGCTTCTAGATTGATCTACTTATATAGGGACAAGGGTGGCATCCAAGGAGGTGGGAGGGCGTCCCAAGGCAGCCTAAAACTAACCCTAGGTCGTACAAGGCTCATGGGTCCAAGTGGAGGTGATGCAACACCTTTGGACTTGTAGTTTGACTTGGATTTTGTTGCAGCGTCAGATTGTTTCGTCAATATCTGAACGCCCCATATGAATTTGAAGGAGAATCCAATTGGGTTGGAAATAGCACGAAATCTACTTTCCAACAAAAAAAGAATCACCCAATTCGGAGTTCGGATGAAAGAGATCTTGGCGTTTTGAGTGAAGTATGTATGTGCAGTCCGAACTGTAGGGGAACACAGTAATTTCAAAAACATTCCTACGAACACGCAAAATCCATCTAGGTGATGCATAACAACGAGAGGGGAAGAGTATGTCTATGTACCTTCATAGACCAAAAGCGGAAGCGTTATGAAACACGGTTGATGTAGTCGAACGTCTTTGCGATCCAAGCAATCAAGTACCGAACACACGGCACCTCCGTGATCTGCACACGTTCAGCTCGGTGACATCCCTCGTACTCTTGATCCTGTTGAGGTCGAGGGAGAGTTTCGTCAGCACGACCGCGTGATGACGGTGATGATGAAGTTATCGACGCAGGGCTTCGCCTAAACACTACAACGATATGACCGAGCTGGAATTCTATGGAGGGGGGCACCACACACGGCTAAACAGTCAACTTTGATGTGTTCTAGGGTGCCCCCGTCCCCACGTCTATAAAGGAAGGAGGGGGAGGCTGACCATCCCTCATAGGCGCGCCAAGGGGGGAGGAATCCTCCTCCTAGTAGGAGTAGTACTCCCCCTTTCCTAGTCCTACTAGGAGAAGAAGGAAGGAGGGGAGAAGAGAAGGAAGGAAGGGGCACCACCCCTCCCCCTAGTCCAATTCGGACTAGGCCCATGGGTGGGGGCGCGGCCAGCCCTTGGCAGCCCCACTCTCTCTCCCCTAGGCCCAATAAAGCCCATTACTTCTCCGGTGGTTCCGATAACCCTTCCGGCACTCCGATATATATTTGGTGACCCCCGGAACTCATCCGGTGTCCGAACATAGTCATCCAATATGTCAATCTTTATGTCTCGACCATTTCGAGACTCCTCATCATGTCCGTGATCTCATCCGGGACTCCGAGCAGTCTTCGATACATCAAAACACATAAACTCATAATACCGATCGTCATCGAACGTTAAGCGTGCGGACCCTACGGGTTCGAGAACTATGTAGACATGACTGAGACTTATCTCCGGTCAATACCAATAGCTCCTGGATGCTCATATTGGCTCCCACATATTCTACGAAGATCTTTATCGGTCAAACTGCATAACAACATACGTTGTTCCCTTTGTCATCGGTATGTTACTTGCAGGAGATTCGATCATCGGTATCATCATACCTAGTTCAATTTCGTTACCGGCAAGTCTCTTTACTCGTTCCGTAATGCATCATCCTCCAACTAACTCATTAGTCACATTGCTTGCAAGGCTTATAGTGATGTGCATTACCGAGAGGGCCTATAGATACCTCTCCGACAATCGGAGTGACAAATCCTAATCTAGATCTATGCCAACTCAACAAACACCACCGGAGACACCTGTAGAGCATCTTTATAATCACCCAGTTACGTTGTGACGTTTGGTAGGACACTAAGTGTTCCTCCGGTATTTGGCAGTTGCATAATCTCATAGTCATAGGAACATGTATAAGTCATGAAGAAAGCAATAGCAATAAACTAAACGATCATAGTGCTAAGCTAATGGATGGGGCAAGGCAATCACATCATTCTCTAATGATGTGACCCCGTTCATAAAATGACAACTCATGCCTATGGTTAGGAAACTTAACCATCTTTGATTAACGAGCTAGTCAAGTACAGGCATACTAGTGACACCCTATTTGTTTAAGTATTCACACATGTACTAAGTTTCCGGTTAATACAATTCTAGCATGAATAATAAACATTTATCATGACATAAGGAAATATAAATAACAACTTTATTTTTGCCTCTAGGGCATATTTCCTTCAGTCTCCCACTTGCACTAGAGTCAATAATCTAGTTCACATCGTCATGTGATTTCACACCAATAGTTCACATCTTTATGTGATTAGTTCACATCTCCATGTGACTAATACCCAAAGGGTTTACTAGAGTCAATAATCTAGTTCACATCGCTATGTGATTAACACCCAAAGAGTGATCATGTTTTGCTTGTGAGAGAAGTTTAGTCAACGGGTCTGCCACATTCAGAGCCGTTTGTATTTTGCAAATTTTCTATGTCTACAATGCTCTGCACGGAGCTACTATGGCTAATAGCTCCCACTTTCAATATGTATCTAGATCGAGACTTAGAGTCATCTAGATCGGTGTCAAAAGCTTGCATCGACGTAACTCTTTACAATGAACTCTTTTATCACCTCAATAACCAAGAAATATTCCCTTAGTCCCCTAAGGATAATTTTGACCACTGTCCAGTGATCTACTCCTAGATCACTATTATACTCCCTTGCCTAAATCATGCTAAGGTATACAATAGGTCTGGTACACAGGACAGCATACTTTATAGAACCTTTGACTGAGGTATAGGGAATGACTTTTCATTCTCTTTCTATTTTCTCTCGTGGTCGGGTTTTGAGTCTTTACTCAACTTCACACCTTGCAACACTGGCAAGAACTCCTTCTTTGACTGATCCATTTTGAACTCTTTCAAAATCTTGTCAAGGTATGTACTCATTGAAAAACTTATCAAGAGTCTTGATCTATATCTATAGATCTTGATGCTCAATATGTAAGCAGCTTTACCAAGGTCTTTCTTTGAAAAACTCCTTTCAAACACTTCTTTATGCTTTCCAGAAAATTCTACATCATTTCCGATCAACAATATGTCATTCACATATACTTATCAGAAAGGTTGTAGTGCTCCCACTCACTTTCTTGGAAATACAGACTTCACCGCAAGTCTGAATAAAAATATATGCTTTGATCAACTTATCAAAGCTATTCCAACTCCGAGATGCTTGCACCAGTCCATAGATGGATCGCTGGAGCTTGCACACTTTGTTAGCATCTTTAGGATTGAGAAAACCTTCTAGTTGCATCATATACAACTCTTCTTTAATAAATCCATTAAGGAATGTAGTTTTGATATCCGTTTGCCATATTTCATAAAATGAGGCAACTGCTAACATGATTCGAACATGCTTTTAAGCATCGATACGAGTGAGAAAATCTCATCATAGTCAACACCTTGAATTTGTCGAAAACCTTCTACGACAATTCGAGCTTTGTAGATAGTAATACCACTATCAGCATCCGTCGTCCTCTTGAAGATCCATTTATTTCGAATGGCTCACCGATCATCGGGTAAGTCAATCAAATTTCATACTTTGTTCTCATACATGGATCCCATCTCAGATTTCATGGCCTTAAGCCATTTCGCGGAATCTGTGCTCATCATCGCTTCCTCATAGTTTGTAGGTTCGTCATGGTCTAGTAACATGACTTCCAGAACAGGATTACCGTACCACTCTGGTGCGGAACGTACTCTGGTTGACCTACAAGGTTCGGTAGTAACTTGATCTGAAGTTTCATGATCATCATCATTAACTTCCTCACTAATTGGTGTAGGCATCACTGGAACTGATTTCTGTGATGAACTACTTTCCAATTCGGGAGAAGGTACAATTACCTCATCAAGTTCCACTTTCCTCCAACTCACTTCTTTCGAGAGAAACTCCTTCTCTATAAAGGATCCACTCTTAGAAACAAAGATCTTGGCTTTGGATCTATGATGGATGGTGTACCCAACAGTTTCTTTTGGGTATCCTATGAAGACGCACTTCTCTGATTTGGGTTTAATCTTATCAGGTTGAAACTATTTCACATAAGCATCTCAACCCCAAACTTTAAGAAACGACAGCTTAAGTTTCTTGCTAAACCATAGTTCATAGGTGTCGTCTCAACGGATTTTTAGACGGTGCCCTATTTAACGAGAATGCAGTTGTCTTTAATGCATAACCCCAATATGATAGTGGTAATTTGGTAAGAGACATCATAGATTGCACCATATCTAATAAAGTATGGTTATGACGTTCGAACACACCATTACATTGTGGTGTTCCAGGTGGCGTGAGTTGCGAAACTATTCCACATTGTTTCAAATGAAGACCAACTCATAAATCAAATATTTGTTTCCGCGATGAGATCGTAGAAACTTTATTTTCTTGAAACAATGATTTTCTACTTCACTCTGAAATTCTTTGAACTTTTCAAATGTTTCAGACTTATGTTTCATCAAGTAGATATGCCCATATCTACTCAAATCATCTGTGAAGGTCAGAAAATAACAATACCCGCTGCGAGCCTCAACACTCATTGGACCGCACACATTAGTATGTATTATTTCCAACAAGTCTGTTGCTCGGTCCATTTTTCCGAAGAACGAAGTCTTAGTCATCTTTCCCATGAGACATGGTTTGCAAGCATCAAGTGATTCATAATCAAGTGATTCCAAAAGTCCATCAGCATGGAGTTTCTTCATGCGCTTTACACATATGACCTAAACGACAGTGCCACATATAAGTTGCACTATCATTATTAACTTTGCATCTTTTGGCTTCAATATTATGAATATTTGTATTACTACGATCGAGATTCAGTAAACCATTTATATTGAGTGTATGACCATAGAAGGTTTTATTCATGTAAATAGAACAACAATTATTCTTTGACTTAAATGAATAATCGTATTGTAATAAACATGATCCAATCATATTTATGCTCAACGCAAACACCAAATAACATTTATTTTAGGTTCAACACTAATCCCGAAGGTAAAGGGAGTGTGTGATGGTGATCTTATCAACCTTGGAATCACTTCCAACTCACATCATCACCTCGCCCTTAACTAGTCTCTGTTTATTTTGCAACTCCCGTTTCGAGTTACTACTCTTAGCAACTGAACCAGTATCAAATACTAAGGGGTTGCTATAAACACTAGTAAAGTACACATCAATACCATGTATATCAAATATACCTTTGTTCACTTTGTCATCCTTCTTATCCGCCAAGTATCTAGGGTAGTTCCACTTATAGTGACCATTTCCTTTGCAGTAGAAGCACTCAGTTTCAGGCTTTGGTCCAGCTTTGGGCTTCTTCATGGGAGTGGCAACTTGCTTTCCATTCTTCTTGAAGTTCCCTTTCTTTCACTTGCCCTTTTACTTGAAACTAGTGGTCTTGTCAACCATCAACACTTGATGCTTTTCTTGATTTCTACCTTCGATGATTTCAGCATCCCGAAGAGCTCGGGAATCGTTTTCATCATCCCTTACATATTATAGTTCATCACAAAGTTCCAGTAACTTGGCGATAGTGACTAGAGAACTCTGTCAGTCACTACCTTATATGGAAGATTAACTCCCACTTGATCCAAGCGATTGTAGTACTCAGACATTCTGAGCACATGCTCACTAGTTGAGCTATTCTCCTCCATCTTGTAGGCAAAGTACTTGTCAGAGGTCTCATACCTCTTGACTCGAGCATGAGTCTAAAATACCAATTTCAGCTCTTGGAATATCTTATATGTCCTGTGGCGTTCAAAACATTTTTGAATTCCTGGTTCTAAGCCGTAAAGCATGGCACACTAAACTATCAAGTAGTCATCATACCGAGCTTCCCAAAAGTTCATAACGTCCGCATCTGCTCCTGCAATAGGTCTGTCACCTAGCGGTGCATCAAGGACATAATTCTTCTGTGTGGCAATGAGGATAATCCTCAGATCATAGAGCTAGTCCGCATCATTGCTACTAACATCTTTCAACATAGTTTTCTCTAGGAATATATCATAAATAAAACAAGGAAGCAATACGCGAGCAATTGATCTACAACATAGATATGCAAATACTATCAGTACTAAGTTCATGATAAATTTAAGTTCAATTAATCATATTACTTAAGAACTCCCACTTGGATAGACATCCCTCTAATCATCTAAGTGATCACGTGATCCATATCAACTAAACCATGTCCGATCATCACGTGAGATGGAGTAGTTTTCAATGGTGAACATCACTATGTTGATCATATCTACTATATGATTCACGCTCGACCTTTCGGTCTCAGTGTTCCGAGGCCATATCTGCATATGCTAGGCTCGTCAAGTTTAACCCGAGTATTCTACTTGTGCAAAACTGGTTGCACCCGTTGTATGTGAACGTAGAGCTTATCACACTCGATCATCACGTGGTGTCTTAGCATGAAGAACTGTCGCAACGGTGCATACCTAGGGAGAACACTTATACCTTGAAATTTTAGTGAGGGATCATCTCATAATGCTACCGTCGTACTAAGAAAAATAAGATGCATAAAAGATAAACATCACATGCAATCAAAATATGTGACATGATATGACCATCATCATATTGTGCCTTTGATCTCCATCTCCAAAGCACCATCATGATCTCCATCGTCACCGGCATGACGCCATGATCTCCATCATCTTGACCTCTATCAACGTGTCGTCACATGGTCGTCTCGCCAACTATTTCTTTTGCAACTATTGCTATCGCATAGCAATAAAGTAAAGCAATTGTATGTCGCTTGCATCTTATGCAATAAAGAGACAACCATAAGGCTCCTGCCAGTTGCCAATAACTTTAACAAAACATGATCATATCATACAACAATTTATATATCATCACGTCTTGACTGAGGGAGTCCAAGATAGGGGGTCTCCGGACAGCCGGATTATATCCTTTGGCCAGACTGTTGGGCTATGAAGATACAAGATTGAAGACTTCGTCTCGTGTCCGGATGGGACTCTCCTTGGCGTGGAAGGTAAGCTTGGCAACACGGATATGTAGATCTCCTCCCTTGTAACCGACTCTGTGTAACCCTAGCCCCCTCCGGTGTCTATATAAACCGGAGGGTTTAGTCCGTAGGACAATATACAATCATACCATAGGCTAGCTTCTAGGGTTTAGCCTCTACGATCTCGTGGTAGATCAACTCTTGTAATACTCATATCATCAAGATCAATCAAGTAGGACATAGCATTTTACCTCCATTGAGAGGGCCCGAACCTGGGTAAACATCGTGCCCCCTGCCTCCTGTTACCATCCACCTTAGACGCACAGTTCGGGATTACCCGAGATCCACCGGTTTTGACTCCGACATTGGTGCTTTCATTGAGAGTTCCACTGTGTCGTCACCGTATGGCTCGATGGCCCCTTCGATCATCGTTAACAATACGGTCCAGGGTGAGGTTTTCCTCCCCGGACAGATCTTCGTATTCGGCGGCTTCGCACTGCGGGCCAATTCGCTTGGCAATCTGGAGCAGATCGAGAGCTACACCCCTGGCCATCAGGTCAGGTTCAGAAACTTAAACTACACTGCCGACATCCACGGAGACTTCATCTTCGACGGATTCGAGCCTATGCCAGGTGCGCCGCACAATCACAACGAGCATGACGTAACTCTGCCGTCGGACAGTGTTCAGGAGATCGCATCTGCAACTACTCCGGCCCTCAATCCGGAGCAAATTGCGCCATCCGAGGACGGAGGGATAGACCCCGCCATGGAGGCCGCACTCTCAGTGGCGATGGAGCCAGATACTGACTTCACCCCATACGAGAGCCGTGTCGCCGAACCACTGGATTCGTCTCCGGCCCCGGACTTTGAGCCGCCTGCATCCGTGCCTATCGAATCCGACTGGGCGCCGATCATGGAGTTCACCTCTGCGGATATCTTTCAGCACTCGCCTTTCGGCGATGTGCTAAATTCATTAAGGTCTCTCTCCTTGTCAAGAGAACCTTGGTCGAACTATGTCCGGCTAGAATGGGATGTAGATGATGAAGAAATTCGCTGCCCACCCACCACCCACTTAGTAGCCACTGTCGACGATTTAACCAACATGCTCGACTTCGACTCCGAAGACATCGACGGTATGGACGACGATGCTGGAGACGAACAGGAACCACCGCCCACAGGGCGCTGGACCGCCACCTCATCATATGATATATACATGGTGGACACCCCCAAAGAGAGTAATGGCAACGAGATAGCGGAGGATGACTCCTCCAAGAAGCAGCCCAAGCGCCAACGTCAGCGACGCCGCTCTAAGTCCCGCCATAGCAAAAGTAGTGATACCGGCACAAGAGACAATAACGCTCCGGATAGTGCCGAAGACAACCATAGTCCCCTCCAACACAATGTAGAGCGAGAAGGCGAACAAGCTAGCCCTCCAGAGCAGGCATCAGATGGAAAATCGGAGGAGGACAATTACATGCCTCTCTCCGAAGACGAGGTGAGCCTCGGCGACGAAGAATTTATCGTGCCTGGGGATCCTATCGAGCAGGAGCACTTCAAACGCCGGCTTATGGCCACAGCAAATAGCCTGAAGAAAAAGCAACAACAGCTTCAAGCGGATCAAGACTTGCTAGCAGACAGATGGACCGAAGTCCATGCGGCCGAGGAATACGAACTCGAGCGCCCCTCCAAGAGTTACCCAAAACGTAGGTTGCTACCTCACCTCGAGGAGGAAGCATTGAAACCTCCATCACCAGTGTATGATGCGGCTGACCGGCCACCATGTGGCCGAGCTAGAGAGGCGTTTCAGCCTGAAGTTCAGCATGCACCCCGCCGCCACTCAATCAAAAATACCAAGGCCCAGGGCAAGACATGGGACCTGCGAGACGTATTGGAAAGCAGGGCAAAACATGCAAGGTCGATATATGGGTCAAGGGGGCGCGCGCCAACATGCGACGATGACCGTCGCACCGGATACACTAAAAGTAAATCCGATCAGGCCGAACACAGCAGACAAGACTCATATGAATTGCGTCATAATATAGCCCGGCACAGAGGTGCTGCACACCCCCTATGCTTCACTGATGACGTTATGGATCACGAATTCCCGGAGGGTTTTAAACCCGTAAATATCGAGTCGTATGATGGTACAACAGATCCTGTTGTATGGATTGAGGATTTTCTCCTCCATATCCACATGGCTCGCAGTGATGATCTGCATGCCATCAAGTACCTCCCACTAAAACTCAAAGGACCAGCTCGGCATTGGCTGAATAGCTTGCCAGCAGACTCTGTCGGCAGTTGGGAGGATTTGGAAGACGCATTCCTTGACAACTTCCAAGGCACTTATGTGCGACCACCGGATGCTGATGACTTGAGCCATATAACTCAGCAGCACGGGGAATCAGCCAGGCAATTCTGGACACGATTCCTAACTTAGAAAAACCAAATTGTCGACTGTCCGGACGCAGAGGCCTTAGCGGCATTCAAGCATAACATCTGTGACGAGTGCCTCGCCCGGCACCTCGGCCAGGAGAAGCCGAAGTCTATGGCAGCCCTCATGACACTCATGACCCGCTTTTGCGCGGGCGAGGATAGCTGGCTGGCTCGCAGCAACAACACATCAAGGAATCTGGGCACTTCGGATACCAAAGATGCCAACGGCAGACCACGCTGTAATAGACAAAAGCGTCGCAACAACGGCGACAACGTCGATGATACGGTAGTCAATGCCGGATTCAGAGGCTCTAAATCTGGTCAGTGGAAAAAGTCATTCAAAAGAAGTACTCCGGGCCCGTCCAGTTTGGATCGCATAGTCGATCGCTCGTGTCAAATACACGGCACCCCTGATAAGCCAGTCAATCACACCAACAGAGAATGCTGGGTGTTCAAGCAAGCCGGCAAGTTAAATGCCGAAAACAAGGACAAGGGGCTGCATAGTGATGACGAGGAAGAGCCCCGGCCGCCGAACACGGGAGGACAGAAGAGGTTCCCCCCACAAGTGAAGACGGTGAACATGATATACACAACCCACATTCCCAAGAGAGAACGGAAGCGTGCACTAAGGGACGTCTATGCGATGGAGCCCGTCGCCCCAAAGGTCAATGCATGGTCCTCTTGTTTGATCACCTTCGATCGCAGGGACTACCCCACTAGTATCCGTCATGGAGGATCCACCACATTGGTCCTAGACCCCATCATCGACGGATTTCACCTCACTCGAGTCCTTATGGACGGCGGCAGCAGCCTGAACCTGCTCTATCAGGATACAGTGCGCAAAATGGGTATAGACCCCTCAAGGATCAAACCCACCAAAACCACCTTTAAGGGTGTCATCCCAGGTGTAGAGGCCCATTGCACGGGCTCAATTACATTGGAAGTGGTCTTCGGAGCTCCGGACAACTTCCGAAGCAAGGAGTTAATCTTCGATATCGTCTTGCTCCGCAGTGGCTATCACGCACTGCTCGGGCGAACCGCATTCGCAAAATTTAATGCAGTACCGCATTACGCATACCTCAAGCTCAAGATGCCAGGACCTAGGGGGGTCATAACAGTTAATGGAAACACAGAACGCTCGCTCCGCACGGAAGAGCATACTGCGGCCCTCGCAGCTGAAGCACAAAGCAGCCTTTTTAGGCAAACCGCCAATTCGGCGATACAACCCCCGGACACCGCAAAGCGAGTCCAAAGTAAGCTGCAACAGGATCGTCTGGCACGTTCAGATCTCGCTTGGCAATCCGGCCCCCGTCCCAGTCCCAGTCAAGCGACGAAATCCGTGCCACACGTACATAATTACGCATTGAAAATACCATGGGCATAGGCGGGGGCACGATTAGGGCACGTCCCGCAATGCGTCTTCACCGCACTAGGGGCTGCATACCTTTTTCATTTTTTCTCTTTCAGGACCTTACTCTCTGGAATCCCTTTCCGGCAGTATGATTGCCGGACACATTACGGGAAGGAACAACCAAGGAGGCAAGAAGCTAAGATGTACACGGGAACCCCCAGGTGGTAATCGATATACCCGCTTTCTACTATCCATACGCAGCGTGCCCTTGGATAGGACATGTCAGATAGTCCTATTTCTTGCTTATTGCACTACTTGTACCAGTACGCTTCGGCGTATTATTTAGATAACAATGCATAACATTAGTCTATTATTGCATTATTTATCCCTTTTTTCTTATATGTTCATTTATGACAACTTGCTCCCGTACATTTTGGTACGGTCAATACGCCGGGGGCTTTCGTTAACCCCATAATACGGTGTGAGAAGTCCGAACACTTTCGACAGTGCGGCACCCCGAACTTATAGCATTATATGCATCAGCTCTGAATCATGTCTTGGGTCAATAGTTGGGTTTGCCCGGCTCCCATGCTTTGGTACCTTACGTTCCTCTATATCGGCTAAGGTAGCGCTGGGAGGACTACTGCGATTGTGTCCCGGTTCTTCCGGACGAGCACCTCAGTAGAGAAAGCCGAAACATGAGTGTCATGATAAGGCGAGAGCTGGTCGCTGTTCGAGAGGTCTCAAGTCCTTAAAGACTTTTTCCTCTTCGGGCGAGGAGTTGGCCTTGCCTGACTTAGGCGTGTATAGCGCCCCAAATTCGGCCTTCCGAATACTAGGGGCTTCACCAAAATCTAAAATTGTAGACTTCTATGGCTAAGTGAGAGTGATAAAGCCTTATAGTCCGATTGCCTGGTTCGTTGTGCTGAACACCTCCCTCAAAGGACCCAAAATTGGGATAAAGAGTGCTCAGGTTTATCCGGAACACCCCAGTACTAAGTACATGGGGGCAGAAGCCGACAACTGGCCAACTCTCAGATTTTATAAACGGCCGCACAGAAGGTAATATTTTAAATTCAAAAAGCGTTGCGTAGCGCAAATGAACTTGTTTCAAATAAACAGGATCACATAAGCATGTTCATTCAAAAATTACATCTCTGGCACATTCATCTGCCACAAGGCGGGAACCCTTCAGGACACTATCACAATACATTTCGGGGGTGGCGATGCTCCTTTCCCTCCGGCGGCCCTTCCTTCACCAGCTTCACGGCATCCAGCTTCGCCCAGTGCACCTTCGCCCGGGCAAAAGCCCTGCGCGCACCCTCGATGCAGACGGACCATTTTTAAGACTTCAAGCCGTGGGCAGGCATCCACAAGCCGCCTCACCAGAACGAAGTAGCTGCACGGCAGGGGCTCGCCAGGCCACATCCGGACTATAAGACCCTTCATGGCCTATTCAGCCGCCTTGTGAAGCTCTACCAATTGCTTCAGCCGGTCGCTCAAGGGCATTGGGTGTTCGGTCCCAGTATACTGAGACCAGAACAACCTTTCTGTCGAGCTCCCCTCCTCAGCTCGGTAAAATTCCGCGGCATCCAATACACTACGGGGAAGATCTGCGAACGCTCCTGGAGAGCCCTGAACTCAGGTAAGTAAAAGGAAAGATTCCTTCACGTGCTTCCTTTGCATAATGAATGCCTTACCCGCTGCTATCTTCTTCACCACATCAATCTCCTGAAGGGCCTTGTGGGCTTCAGCCTTGGCGCTCCGGGCGCTTTCGAGCGCCTTCGCAAGCTCGGACTCCCGTGTCTTAGAGTCAAGCTCCAAGGACTCGTGTTTTTTGGCGAGAGCCTCGAGCTCTTGCTGCACCTCGCCTAACCGGGCTTCTTGCTTTTCCCGCTCCATGCGCTCCTTGGCCACCTTGTCTTCGGCCTCGGACAATGCCTTCTTCAGGGTCGCCACCTCGGTCGTGGCCCCTGGCAAGTTCATGATGATCCTATTACTTTCCAACCAAACTTCTTTTTAATGTGTAGACAAGGTATTGCTTACCTTTACTCTCCTCGAGCTACCTCTTGGTAAGGCCAAGCTCGTCCTCGGACCGCTCTAGGTCCTGCTTCAGTGCAGAGACCTCCGCAGTACGTGCGGCAGCGGCCAGCAGTGAAGCCTGCACATGCACATAGAAATATTCTGATTAGACTCCCGAGTCATTATTCGGTCCTCTATTCGGCCTTTCTTCGCGAACACCGAACAGAGCATCAGGGGCTACTGTCTATGTGGTAATATTTTCTTATATTTCGATTGCTTACCTCAAAGCCTGTTAGGAGGCTAGCACAAGCTTCGGTTAGTCCATTTTTGGCGGACTGAACCTTCTCGATCACCGCACTCATGACAGTGCTGTGCTCTTCATAGATGGAAGCGCCGCGAAGCACTTCCAGCAAGTTGTCCGATGCCTCTGGATGGGCAGAGGACACCAGCACGGGCGGCTTGCCCCCCTTAATGGGGGATCATCTGCCGGAGTCCGGAAGCATCGAAGGTTCCGGCGCAGTGTTCGGCTGGGGGGCGAACTCGGAGCCCGTGGGAGTTTTGCTCCCTTTGCGCCCAGGGTCCAGGAGGTCGCCTCGAGGCGCCCCCAGGACCACCTCCCCTCGGCTCGGTGCCTTTAGAGACAACACCTCGACGTTGTTCATAGGGCGAGGGGTGGAGGCGGTCGGAAGAGAACCGCTGGTCATAACCGACGAGTCCAATGAACCGCTCGATGAAGATACGTCGAGATGAGCTTGGGACGGACTGCATAATCATGTTCGGCATGAGGAGAAGAAGTGCAATAAAACATACCATGAATTACTATGGTTTCCGGATACTTACAACTTCGCCGGGGGCTTGACCCTGGGTAGCCACTCGTCGCCGCTATAGGCAGCCGTCGTGGAGCAGTCCGGAGGGAGGGTCCTTCCCTTCCTGGACCCTTCGGCCTCCCCGGTTGGGTCGGCCTTCCTTTTCTTGTCTCCCCTGGCTGGGGGGGGGGAGAACTTTTCTCTTCCTCCTCCTCGTTTTCATGGGAGGAGTGTGCGTCGGAGTCATCGAACGATGAGTCCGATACAACCTTGCGCCGGAGACCCTTTCGGGTCCCCGTGGCCTTCTTCTTGGTCTTCTTCTCCGGCACCTCGTAAGGTGCCGGAGCCAGCATCTCCATTAGGAGAGCAGCTGCAGGATCTTCAGGCAGGGGGGCTGGGCAATCGAGCTTCTCCATTGTCTTTATCCAGTCCTGTTAATGGCATGGGAGCTTAGATCCCGCACATCATTTAACTAGGGCAAATAAATACCCTGTGAGATACAAAAACTTACCGGATTGGCATGGCGCTTTGCGCTGAGTCCGCGGTCCTCGGTGAGGGAAGGAGGTACCTCGGCGCCCTTGAACAGCACCCTCCAGACGTCCTTGTGCGTCGTGTCGTAGAGCTCTCGCAGCGTCTGGTGCTTGGCCGGGTCAAACTCCCACAAATTGAATGCCCGTCGTTGACACGGGAGAATCCGACTGAAGAGCATGACCTGGACCACGTTGACGAGCTTGATTTTCTTGCACATCATGTTCTTGATGCAGGTCTGGAGTCCGGTCAACTCTACCGAGGAACCCCAGGACAGGCCCTTCTCTTTCCAGGAAGTGAGCCGCGTGGGGATTCCAGATCGGAATTTGGGGGCCGCCACCCAGTTGGTGTCGCGCGGCTCGGTGATGTAGAACCACCCCGATTGCCATCCCTTTATGGTTTCCACATAGGAGCCTTCGAGCCAGGTGACGTTAGGCATTTTTCCCACCATGGCACCTCCGCACTCTGCTTGCTGGCCGACCACCACCTTCGGTTTAACATTGAAGGTCTCAGCCACATGCCGAAGTGGGGCCTGATGCGGAGGAAGGCCTCGCACACGACGATAAACGTCGAGATGTTGAGATATGAAATTGGGGGCCAGATCATGAAAATCCAGCCCGTAGTAGAACATGAGCCCGCGGACAAACGGGTGGAGGGGAAATCCCAGTCCGCGGACGTAGTGGGTAAGGAAAACTACCCTCTCATGGGGTTCGGGCGTGGGGATGATCTACCCTGCATCTGGCAGCCGGTGCGCGATATCTGCTGCCAGATATCCGGCTTCCCGTAACTTTGTGATGTTCTCCTCCATGACGGAGGAGACCATCCACTTGCCTCCTGCTTCGGACATTCTTGGAGTGGTTTGAGAAGAAAGATGCGAACTTGGGCACTGGAGCTCGAGTGTGCGAGAATGGGTAAGCAAGGAGGAAGAAGGCTTGGGTAAAAAGGGTGAATCCTTGTCCCTTTATAAGGGCGGAAGAGGCGATGCGCCTCCCCACTTGCCTGATAAAATAGCTTATTCCCCAAGCGCCGTAATTGATGGTGCAGTTGGGTTACCCACGTCCGTATTGATGAGAATCCCGTAATAAGGGGGCATGATCTCTGCTTTGACAAGATGTGTCAAGAAAACCGCCTCGCAATATGTGCGGTGCTGGTTGAGAAAAACGGTTCGAATAATGACCGGGCCATGACATGATGTCGTGCTGTCAAAACATGTCAGCAGATTAGATTTGTGGAAATATTATTCTCTCTACGGTGGTATGTGGAACTTGTTTTGCAGAGCCGGACACTATCCTGGGGTTCAAAATCTCCTATGGAGTATTTGGAGGAGGAACCCGCCTTGCAATGCCAAAGACAAATCTGCGCGCCAGACTGATCGTCATTGAAGCCTGGTTCACGGGCTACTGAGGGAATCCTAGATTAGGGGGTCTCCGGACAGCCGGATTATATCCTTTGGCCAGACTGTTGGTCTATGAAGATACAAGATTGAAGACTTCGTCTCGTGTCTGGATGGGATTCTACTTGGCATGGAAGGTAAGCTTGGCAACACGGATATGTAGACCTCCTCCCTTGTAACCGACTCTGTGTAACCCTAGCCCCCTCCGGTGTCTATATAAACCGGAGGGCTTAGTCCGTAGGACAATATACAATCATACCATAGGCTAGCTTCTAGGGTTTAGCCTCTACGATCTCGTGGTAGATCAACTCTTGTAATACTCATATCATCAAGATCAATCAAGCAGGACGTAGGGTTTCACCTCCATCGACAGGGCCTGAACCTGGGTAAACATCGTGTCCCCTGCTTCCTGTTACCATCCTCCTTAGACGCACAGTTCGGGACCCCCTACCCGAGATCCACCGGTTTTGACACCGACATTGACCATATCACATCACAACATGCCTTGCAAAAACAAGTTAGACGTCCTCTACTTTGTTGTTGCAAGTTTTACATGGCTGCTACAGGTTTCTAGCAAGAACCATTCTTACGTATACTGATTGCTTTTTGATCTTCAGAAAGAACCATGTTCATTGAATCCAATTCAACTAAAGTTGGAGAAACAGACACCCACTAGCCACCTGTTTGCGAAGCACGTCGGTAGAACCAGTCTCGTGTAATCGTATGCGTAATGTTGGTCTAAGCCGATTCATCCAACAATATCGCTGAATCAAAAATCAACTAGTGACAGCAAACAATATGTATATGCCCACGCCCACAACTCCTTTGTGTTCTACTCGTGCCTATAACATCTATGCATAGACCTGGCTCGAATGCCACTGTAGGGGAACGTAGTAATTTCAAAAAAAATCCTACGCACATGCAAGATCCATCTATAGGTGATGCATAACAACGAGAGGGGAAGAGTATGTCGACGTACCCTCGTAGACCGAAAGCGAAAGTGTTATGAAACGCGGTTGATGTAGTCGAACGTCTTCGCGATCCAACCGATCAAGTACCGAACGCACGGCACCTCCGCGATCTGCACATGTTCAGCTCGGTAACGTCCATCGTACTCTTGATCCAGTTGAGGACGAGGGAGAGTTTCGTCAGCACGACGGCGTGATGACGGTGATGATGAAGTTACCGACCCAGGGCTTCGCCTAATCACTACATATGACCGAGGTGGAATTCTATGGAGGGGGCACCGCACACGGCTAAACCGTCAACTTTTATGTGTTATAGGGTGCCCCCTCCCCACGTATATAAAGGAGGGAGGGGGAGGCCGGCCATCCCTCATAGGCGCGCCAAGGGGGGAGGAATCCTCCTCCTAGTAGGAGTAGGACTCCCCCCTTTCCTAGTCCTACTAGGAGAAGAAGGAAGGAGGGGAGAAGAGAAGGAAGGAGGGGGCGCCGCCCCTCCCCTAGTCCAATTCGGACGAGGCCCATGGGGTGGCGCGCGGCCAGCCCTTGGAAGCCCCTCTCTCTCTCTCCCCTAGGCCCAATATGGCCCATTACTTCTCCGGTGGTTCCGATAACCCTTTCGGCACTCCGATATATATCTGGTGACCCCTGGAACTCATCCGGTGTCCGAACAGTCATGCAATATATCAATATTTATGTCTCGACCATTTTGAGACTCCTCGTCATGTCCGTGATCTCATCCGAGACTCCGAATAATCTTCGGTACATCAAAACACATAAACTCATAATACCGATCGTCATCGAACGTTAAGCGTGCAGACCCTACAGGTTCGAGAACTCTGTAGACATGACTGAGACTCATCTCCGGTCAATAACCAACAGCGGAACCTGGATGCTCATATTGGCTCCCACATATTCTACGAAGATATTTATCGGTCAAACCGCATAACAACATACGTTGTTCCCTTTGTCATCGGTATGTTACTTGCCCGAGATTCGATCGTCGGTATCATCGTACCTAGTTCAATCTCGTTACTGACAAGTCTCTTTACTCGTTCCGTAATGCATCATCCCGCAACTAACTCATTAGCCACATTTCTTGCAAGGCTTATAGTGATGTGCATTGCCGAGAGGGCCCAGAGATACCTCTCCAACAATTAGAGTGACAAATCCTAATCTCGACCTGTGCCAACTCAACAAACACCATCGGAGACGCCTATAGAGCATCTTTATAATCACTCAGTTACGTTGTGATGTTCGATAGTAAACTAAGTGTTTCTCTGGTATTCGGGAGTTGCATAATCTCATAGTCATAGGAACATGTATAAGTCATGAAGAAAGCAATAGCAATAAAATAAACGATCATAGTGCTAAGCTAACGGATGGGTCAAGTTAATCACATCGTTCTCTAATTATGTGATCCCGTTCATCAAATGACAACTCATGCCTATGGTTAGGAAACTTAACCATCTTTGATTAACGAGCTAGTCAAGTAGAGGCATACTAGTGACACTCTGTTTGTCTATGTATTCACACATGTACTAAGTTTCTGGTTAATACAATTCTAGCATGAATAATAAACATTTACCATGATATAAGGAAATATAAATAACAACTTTATTATTGTCTCTAGGGCATATTTTCTTCATGACCTGAGTCCAGAACGTGAGAGACTTGGACTCTATCTTCTCTTGGCTCAAAAGTGACGTGAGAGAACTTTTTGAACAACACCCAAACTTCTCTTTTTCCCTTATCTTCATATGTGGATTGTACAAATGTCCCATACACCTGCAATTAGACATGGCACAAAAGTCTATCAAGTATTTTTGTCCTGGATAACATAAATAAATTATTACATAATTTGCATTAGAAATCACCTTATAAATATGCATGTATGCAATATTTTTGGTATTACCCAAGGTAGTCGTGTACTCATCATCCTCCCCTTCTTGAAAACAAAGCCGTCCTTAGTGTTGCTTAATCTGAAATGTGGCTGACAAAAGAGACAAGGTGTATGTTGTATATGGATATGTCATCCATTTTTTACTTTCCTTGGTTTTTGCACATATGACAGATGTATACATGAGTAACTTTCATAGTTCATAAAATATAAAGCCAAAATACTATCACAAGAAGTAGAAGGCATGAAAATATTGCAACTCGGTTTGCACATATAAGTGAAGCTCTTATTCATATCAAAAGATTGACAATGTTCATCTTTAAACCATCCCAACATTGGTGAATAAACCTTACTTGCATCAAATGTACATGCTACAACATGCTTAAATAAGAAAACATGCAATAAGTCATTTGACACAGAACCATCACCAAGATTAGAGGTCATATCAAAATGATTAAACATTGGTTCTTTTGCATCAATAGTTAATTCAGTGGGTGCACTCAAAATTGTTGGTATTTTAGCTATTTGATCACATGACGCAGTCATGACACTAACACGATTCTCTAAAATAGGCGGTGTGTTCAAATCAATAGGTAACTCAACACATGATGCATTCAAGTTAACTTGGCATGCATCATTCTCATGTGAAGTTATATCATCAATACCTTTACTGTTTCCTTGTCACAAAGACGTAGCTAATGTAGGTACGGATGATGACAATGTACCATACTCTTGAGATGATGTCACGCTCACAATCTAAGGTGGCTCCTCTAGTCGGTGGAACGGTGGAGGAACCAACCGATGATGGTGAGCATGAACTGGAATAGTTGTTGTTGTAGTCACCCAATGCATCGTCTTGTATCTGTCTCTCAATGGTACAAGCGTGAACATACATACTAATGGAAATATGCCTAGCGGCAATAATAAAATGGTTATTATTATATTTCCTTAATCATGATAAAGGTTTATTATTCATGCTAGAATTGTATTAACCGAGAACTTAAATACATGTGTGGATACATAAACAAATACCGTGTCCCTAGTGAGCCTCTACTAGACTAGCTCGTTGATCAAAGATGATTAAGGTTTCCTAACCATAGACATGAGTTTTCATTTGATAACGGGATCACATCATTAGGAGAATGATGTGATGGACAAGACACATCCGTTAGCTTAGCATATTGATCGTTCAATTTATTGCTATTGCTTTCTTCATGTCAAATACATATTCCTTCGACTATGAGATTATGCAACTCCCGGATACCGAAGGAATCCCTTGTGTGTTGTCAAAGGTCACAACGTACCTCGCAAAAAAACGTCACAACGTAACTGGGTGATCATAAAGATGCTCTACAGGTATCTCTGAAGGTGTTTATTGAGTTGGCATAGATCGAGATTAGGATTTGTCACTCTGAGTATCGGAGAGGTATCTCTGGGCCCTCTTGGTAATACACATCATAAGAAGCCTTGCATGCAAAGTGACTAATGAGTTAGTTGTAGGATGATGTATTACGGAACGAGTAAAGAGGCTTGCCGGTAACGAGATTGAACTAGGTATGGAGATACCGACGATTGAATCTCGGGCAAGTAACATACCGATGGACGAAGGAAATTAGGTATGTTGTCATAACGGTTTGACCGATAAAGATCTTCGTAGAATATGTAGGAGCCAATATGGGCATCCAGTTTCAGCTATTGGTTATTGACCAGAGAGGTGTCTCAGTCATGTCTACATAGTTCTCGAACCTGTAGGGTCCGCACACTTATCGTTCATGATGATATAGTGTTATATGAGTTATATGTTTTGGTGACCGAATGTTGTTTGGAGTCCCGAATGAGATTACGGACATGACAAGGATTCTCGAAATGGCCAAGAGGTAAAGATTTATATATAGGACGATGGTATTTGGACACTTGAAGTGTTTCGGGACGTACTGGGAAGGAATCGGGTCATCGGAAGGTGTTCCGGGCACCCCCCCCCCCAACAAGTTATGGGCCAAAGGAGGGGACAAACTGTAACGCCCCGAGACCGATGTGCCAGGTGTCGTTCAGTTATTCGCTGTTGTTGTGTAGTCATTGCTTGCGTGTCATGCATTGCATATCATGTCATCATGTGCATTTCATTTGCATACATGTTCGTCTCATGCATCCGAGCATTTTCCCCGTTGTCCGTTTTGCATTCCGGCGCTTCGCTCTCCTCCGGTGGTCAATTCTACCTTTCTTTCGTGTGTGGGGATTAAACATTTCCGGATTGGACCGAGACTTGCCAAGCGGCCTTGGTTTACTACCGGTAGACCGCCTGTCAAGTTTCGTATCATTTGGACTTCGTTTGATACTCCAACGGTTAACCGAGGGACCGAAAAGGCCTCGTGTGTGTTGCAGCCCAACACCCCTCCAATTTGGCCCAAAACCCACCAAACTCTGCTCCATCATCTAGAGCGTTTGATCACGATCGCGTGGCCGAAAACCGCACCTCATTTGGACTCTCCTAGCTCCACTTTTGCCTATATAAAGGCCCCCCGAAATTCGGATCTCTCTTCCTCCCCGAAACCCTAAAAATCCACCTCCCGCCGACGGACACGTCCGATTCGGGCCGGACGTGTCCGCCTCCGCCCGCCGCCGCCACGTGGCGCTCGTCAGTTGGTCCGTGCCCCGCGCCCACATCACCTCAGCGCGCCGCCGCGCCGGCCCGTCCGGGCCCAGGAGGGGCCCTCCCGGCCCGCGTCTTCCCCGCGCAGCCCTCCGTCTCCGCCCCACCGCCAGGATCCCCGCGCCATCAAGCCTCCGCCGGCCGCCGCCTTGAAGCCCGGCGCTGCCGCCCGCCATCTCCGGCCGCCCGGGCGCCGGAGCTCCTCGCCGCCCGGCCTGTCCCCGCCGCCACCGCGCCACCCAGTGCCGCCTCGGCTTCCGCACCTCGTCGCCGGTGGACGTCCGGCCACCTCCCCGCTCCGGCCACTTCTTCCTCGCCCGCCGCCGTCGTCTACAGGAATCCGGGCGAGTCTCCGGCGTGATCCGCCGCCATCTCGGGAAACGCGCCGGATCCAGATCTGAAAATCGAAGGGTTGACCGGTGATATCTCCACATCCGTAGCTCCGATTTGGACATATAGCATATCAAAATGTTCGTCTCGACGAGTACATCATTTCATTCCATTGCATCATTTTCATTTGAGTTCATATTTATGCCTGAAATGCTGTTAGAAGGAGGCTTCGTGAGTTAATTGTCAGATCTGCTAGTTCATCTTAGACTTTTGTCATTTTTTGCCATGATTGTTGTGTGCATGATATGCCTGTGAGCCCTTCAAATGTTTTGTTAAGCATCTTGTTATCTTCCCAGATGTGTAACCCATGCATTTTTGTGATGTGTGGGGTGACTTGTGCAAGCTTGCAAAGTGAGGCACCCGGTAAATCTGTTTTCAGGGACTTAGTAGTTTTCACTAAGTCTGGGATTGTTTAGTTCTTGATGCCATATGTTCAGGTTGTTTCCTAGTGACCCGTGCCTCTTTAGAGGATGATCAGTAAAGGAGTTTTGTTAATCTTGTAGTGCTCTATCCATCCATGTCTTTGTTTGCATATATGGAGTACCCTAGCTTGAGTCAATCGAGCTCTACTTTTGCTTCGTTGTGAATCTGGGCAGATAGTCAACTTGTTTGCGATTTTGCCAACGTTATTGTAGGTTATCCGCGCATGCTATACCATTGTTCCTGCCATGTCTAGCTTGCATTTTGTTCCTTCTTAATGGATGTATGCTTGCCTTGCCATGACATGCACCATAGTGAGAGCATCGAGCTCGTTGACATGCCTTCGTGAGTTACATTTCAGCATGTCTCAGTTTTCACTAAGTCTGAAAACTGATTATGTTTTAGCTATGTTCGTGTGCTAGTTAGTATATTTTGTGATCCCTTTTTGCTCAAGGTCACTAAGGGACTTTTGATAAGCTTGTTGAGTAGCTCCATGCCATGTTCTTCTTTGTCTTAATCAGGTCCTGTAGCATGTTGTTTTGTTGCTCCGAAGAGGGCTTCATGATCTGAAATTCCAGACAAGTGTTAATTTCACTAAGTCTGAGATCTGTTTACCATTTGCGTTTTTGCCATGCTTGTTTGAACCTCTTAATGGATGAATTGGCCGTAGCTCAGTGCTAGACTTTTGTTAAGCATATTGAATGCTTCCCTGCCATGTATTTTGATGCCATGTTTGAGTGCTGTAGCATGTTCATCTCATTGCATTTATTTGCATACTTGCTGTAAATCGCAGACCGGTGCCATATTTGAATCGCTTGCCATTTCCAAACCGTAACTCCGAGTCCGGCGTTCTTTATATCGCTTTCAAGCGATTTCATCTCATCTTTCCAGTGGCACACTTGGTTTTCCAAGTTGAGGCCAGGTTCATGCATTCCTTGCCCAATCATGCATATGCATCGCATACCGCATCTCGCATATCATACCATGTTCATGTGTTGGTTGTTTACTATGTTGTGTGTTTCTTTTCCGGTGATTGCTTCTTCGGGTTGGTTCCGATAACGTCGCGTTTGTGAGGACCCATTCGTCTATGTTCCGTTTGTCTTCTTCATGGACTCGTTCTTCTTCCTTGCGGGATCTCAGGCAAGATGATCATACCCTCGAAATCACTTCTATCTTTGCTTGCTAGTTGCTCGCTCTTTTGCTATGCCTATGCTGCGATACCTACCACTTGCTTTTCATGCCTCCTATATTGTTGAGCCCAGCCTCTGACCCACCTTGTCCTAGCAAACCGTTGATTGGCTATGTTACCGCTTTGCTCAGCCCCTCTTATAGCGTTGTTAGTTGCAGGTGAAGATTTAAGTTTGTTCCTTGTTGGAACATGGAGGTGTTGTTCCTTGTTGGAACATGTTTACTTGTTGGGATATCACAATATATCTTATTTAATTAATGCATCTATATACTTGGTAAAGGGTGGAAGGCTCGGCCTTATGCTTGGTGTTTTGTTCCACTCTTGCCGCCCTAGTTTCCGTCATATCGGTGTTATTTTCCTGGATTTTGCGTCCCTTACGCGGTTGGGCTATAATGGGAACCCCTTGACAGTTTGCCTTAAGTAAAGCTCTTCCAGCAATGCCCAACATTGGTTTTACCATTTGCACTAACAACCTACCACCTTCCCTTGGGTTCTGCAGACTCAAGGGTCATCTTTATTCTAACCCCCCCCCCCCCCGGGCCAGTGCTCCTCTGAGTGTTGGTCCGAACTAGAGTCCTATGCAGCGCCCCCTTGGGGAAACTCGAGGTTTGGTTTTAGTTGTATGGAGAGCTCATCTGAGTGTGCCCTTAGAAAGAGATATGTGCAGCTCCTATCGGGATTTGTCGGCACATTCGGGCGGTGTTGCTGGTTTAGTTTTACCGTGTCGAAATGTCTTGTTGTACTGGGATACCGAGTCTGATCGGAATGTCTCGGGTGGAGGTCTATTCCTTCGTTGACCATGAGAGCTTGTCATGGGCTCAGTTGGGACACCCCTGCAGGGATTTGAACTTTCGAAAGCCGTGCCCGCGGTTATGGGCAGATGGGAATTTGTTAATGTCCGGTTGTAGAAAACCTGAAGTTGACCTTAATTAAAATGAATCAACTGTGTGTGTAACCGTGATGGTCTCTTTCCGGCGGGGTCCGGGAAGTGAACACAGTTGTTGGAGTTATGCTTGATGTAGGTTGTTATAGGATCACTTCTTGATCATACTTTTATCGACCGTGCTTTGCCTTCTCTTCTCGCTCTCTTTTGCGTATGTTAGCCACCATATATGCTAGTCGCTTGCTACAGCTCCACCTCATACCTTTACCTTACCCATAAGCTTAAATAGTCTTGATCGCGAGGGTGCGAGATTGCTGAGTCCCTGTGGCTCGCAATACTTCCAAAACCAGCTTGCAGGTGCCGATGAGTCCGTGCAGATGATGCAACCAAGCTCAGGAGGAGCTCGATGAAGATCTTGTCCTTTGTGTTGTTTCCGTTCTAGTTGATCAGTAGTGGAGCCCAGTTGGGTCGATCGGGGACCTTTGTCGCATTTGGGGTTCTTCTTTTATTTTGGTTCCGTAGTTGGACCATGAGTGTATTTGGTTGATGTAATGCTTTATTCATGTAATTGTGTGAAGTGGCGATTGTAAGCCAACTAGTGTATCTCTTTCCTTATTATATTACATGGGTTGTGTGAAGATTACCTCACTTGCGACATATGCCTTCAATGCGATTATGCCTCTAAGTCGTGCCTCGACACGTGGGAGATATAGTCGCATCGAGGGTGTTACACAAACCAGCCCACAAGGCGTTGGTGCACCCCCTCCCTTGTTTGGCCAGCCCTAGGGAAGGAAAAGGGGGAGGGCTAGCCCCTCCTGCCTTTCCCTCTCATGGGAGAAAGGAAAGGGGGGCGCCACCTGCTACCTCTTGAGCACTGCATTGGTTTTCCTTTGAAGAGGAAAGGGTGGTGCAGTAAAGCAGTGTAAGTATTTCCCTTAGTTTTTGAGAACCAAGGTATCAATCCAGTAGGAGACCACGCGCAAGTCACCTCGTACCTACACAAACAAATAAGAACCTCGCAACCAACGCGATAAAGGGGTTGTCAATCCCTTCACGGCCACTTGCAAGAGTGAGATCTGATAGAGATGATAATAATAAGATAAGTACTTTTGGTATTTTTATGATATAGATTGAAAGTAAAGATTGCAAAATAAAATAGATTGGAAACTTGTATGATGGAAAATAGACCTGGGGGCCATAGGTTTCACTAGTGGCTTCTCTCAAGATAGAATTAGTATTACGGTGGGTGAACAAATTACTGTCGAGCAATTGATAGAAAAGCGAATAATTATGAGAATATCTAGGCATGATCATGTATATAGGCATCACGCCCATGACAAGTAGACCGACTCCTACCTGCATCTACTACTATTACTCCACACATCGACCGCTATCCAGCATGCATTTAGAGTATTAAGTTCATAAGAATAGAGTAACACCTTAAGCAAGATGACATGATGTAGAGGGATAAACTCATGCAATATGATATAAACCCCATCTTTTTATCCTCGATGGCAACAATACAATACGCGTCGTTTCCCTTTCTGTCACTGGGATCGAGCACCGCAAGATTGAACCCAAAGCTAAGCACTTCTCACATTGCAAGAAAGATCAATCTAGTAGGCCAAACCAAACTGATAATTCGAAGAGACTTGCAAAGATAAACCAATCATACATAACATAATTCAGAGAAGATTCAAATATTGTTCATAGATAATCTGGATCATAAACCCACAATTCATCGGATCTTGACAAACACACCGCAAAAAGAAGAGTTACATCGAATAGATCTCCAAGAAATCAAGGAGAACTTTGTATTGAGATCCAAAGAGAGAGAAGAAGCCACCTAGCTATTAGCTATGGACCCGTAGGTCTGAGGTAAACTACTCACACATCATCGGAGGGGCCATGGAGTTTATGTAGAGGCCTCCGTGATCAATGCCCCCTCCGGCGGAGCTCCAGAAAAGGCCCCAAGATGGCATCTCTTAGGTACAGAAGGTTGCGGCGGTGGAAATAGGGTTTCGTGGTGCTCCTAGATGTTTGCGGGGTATGTGAACATATATAGGAGGAAGAAGTAGGTTGGTGGAGCTACGAGGGGCCCATGAGGGGGAGGGCGCGCCCAGGGGGTAGGCACGCCCCCTGCCCCGGGGCCACCTCGTTGATTGATTGATATCCACTCCAAGTCCTCTGGATCACGTTTGTTCCAAAAATCACGTTCCCGAAGGTTTCATTCCGTTTGGACTCCGTTTGATGTTCCTTTTCTATGAAACACTGAAATAGGAAAAAAACATCAATTTGGGTTGGGCCTCCGGTTAATAGGTTATTCCCAAAAATAATATCAAAGTGTAAAATAAAGCCCATTAACATCCAAAATAGATAATATAATAGCATGGAACAATCAAAAATTATAGATACGTTGGAGACGTATCACCACCCTCCCCTGTCTTTCCCCGCACTCCAAATAAGGAAAGGGGGCGCGGCTTGGGAGGGACCCCAAGTAGGATTCCTCCTACTTGGACGCCTCCTTTATCTGCTCCTCCCTCCCTTCCACCTATATATAAGTGGGGAGGGAGCGCCACACAAGGACACAACATTGTCTTAGCCGTGTGTGGCGCCCCCGTCCACCGTTTACTCCCTCGGTCATATTTTCATAGTGCTTAGGCGAAGCCCTATGGAGATCACATCACCATCAGCGTCACCACACCATCGTTCTACCGGAACTCATCTACTACCTCGTTGTCTTGCTGGATCAAGAAGGCGGAGGACGTCACCGAGCTGAACGTGTGCAGAACACGGAGGCGTCGTGCGTTCGGTACTAGATCGGTTGGAGCGCGAAGAAAGTTCGACTACGTCAACCGCGTTGTGAAACACTTTCACTTATGGTCTACGAGGATACATAGACACACTCTCCTTCTCTCGTTGCTATGCATCTCCATGGATAGATCATTGTGTCTGCATAGAATTTTTTTTGTCTTCCATGCGACGATTCCCAATAGTGGCATCATGAGCTAGGTGTATGCATAGATGATATGCACAAGTAAAACACAAAGAGTTGTGGGCGGTGATAGTCATACTGCTTACCACCAACGTCTTATTTTGATTCGACGGTATTATGGGATGAAGCGGCCCGAACCAACCATACATGTCCACGCACATGAGACCGGTTCCACCGACTGACATGCAACTAGTTTTGCATAAAGGTGACTGGCAGGTGTCTATTTCTCCTACTTTAGTTGAATCGAATTTGACTATGGTCGGTCCTTGAAGAAGGTTAAAACAGCAAACTTGATGAATCACCATTGTCGTTTTATGCGTAGGTAAGAACGATTCTTGCTAGAAGCCCGTAGCAGTCACATAAAACTTGCAACAACAAAGTAGAGGACGTCTAACTTGTTTTTATAGGGCATGTTTTGATGTGATATGGTGAAGATATGATATGATATATGTTGATGTATGAAGTGATCATGTTTTGTAATATCAACAACCGACAGGAGCCTTAGGGTTGTCTCTTTATTGTGTGAAGTGCAAGCGCCATGTAATTGATTTACTTTATCACTATGCATTAGCGATAGGTGTAGAAGCAATAGTTGGCGTGACGACCTCGATGCGACGACGCTACGATGTATATCAAGGTGTCGAGCCGGTGATGATGGAGATCATGATGATGCTTTGGAGATGGAGATCAAAAGCACAAGATGATGATGGCCTTATCATGACAGATATTTTGATTGCATATGATGTTTATCTTTTATGCATCTTATTTTGCTTAGAATGGCGGTAGAATTATAAGATGATCCATTCACTTAATTTCAAGATAAAAGTGTTCTCCCTTAGTATGCACCGTTGCTACAGTCCGTCGTTTCGAGACACCACATGATGATCAGGTGTGATAGACTCCATGTTCATATACAACGAGTGTAAGATAGTTTTGCACATGCAGAATACTTGGGTTAAACTTGACGAGCCTAGCATGTACATGCATGGCCTCAGAAGACTGGAGACTGAAAGGTCGAACATTTGTCATATAGTAGATATGATCAACATAGAGATGTTCACCATTGATGACTACCCCATCTCACATGATGATCGGACATGGGTTAGTTGATTTGGATCATGTAACACTTAGACAACTTGAGGGATGTTGATTTAAGTGGGAGTTCATTAGTAATTTGATTAATTAAACTTTATTTATCATGAACTTAGTCCTGATAGTATTTGCAAATCTATGTTGTAGATCAATAGCTCGCGATGTAGCTCCCCTATTTTTTGATATGTTCCTAGAGAAAACTAAGTTGAAAGATGATAATAGCAATGATGCGGACTAGGTCCATGATCTGAGGATTATCCTCATTGCTGCATAGAAGAATTATGTCCTTGATGCACCGCTAGGTGACAGACCTGTTGCAGGAGCAGATGCAGATGTTATGAATGTTTGGCAAGCTCTATATGATGACTACTTGAAAGTTTAGTGCGCCATGCTTTACAACTTAGAACCGGGACTTCAAAAATGTTTTGAACACCACAGAGCATATGAGTTGTTCAAAGAGCTGAAATTGGTATTTCGGACTCATGCCCATGTCGAGAGGTGTCGTGGAATTGTCACAGCAGATGTCCTAGTGAAAGGACTTAGTCATGGAGCCATCGCAACTAGGAAGCTTAAAGGGGTTAATCGGGACAAAGGACACGAGAGGTTTATACTGGTTCGGCCCCTTGCAGTGAAGATAAAGCCTAGTCCAGTTGTTGTGGTATTGATAGGTTTCGATGACCAAGGAGCAAAATACGCTAGCTTGGCCCTCGATCTGTTGTTTCTTGCCCTAAGCCGCTGTCGGGTCATCCCCTTATATACACGGGTTGACGCCCTGCGGCCTACAGAGTCCCGGCCGGCTCATACAACGTGTTCGGCTCGGTGATGTCTTTTACATGCCTTACATTACAAGTCTTATCATACATGGTGGTTTATACTCATGGGCCTTAAGCCGCCTCTGGGCTTCGGCCTACTACCAACATTATCATAAACCGTCACCTTGTGTACTCTTCGGGCTTCCTTTAGTTAACCCGCCATTGCGATTGACCCGGCCCCTCCTGGGCGGGTCATTCCTGGTAGTCATATCCCCAACAAGAGGTATGAGACCTCTTACAAGTACTTTGCCTACAAGATGGAGGAGAATAGCTCAGATAGTGAGCATGTGCTCAGAATGCCTGGGTACTACAATCACTTGAATCAAGCGGGAGTTAATCTTGCATATAAGATAGTGATTGACAGAGTTCTCTAGTCACTATCACCAAGCTACTAGAACTTCTTGATGAACTATAATATGCAAGGGATGACGAAAACGATTCTCGAGCTCTTCACGATGCTGAAATTGGCGAAGGTAGAAATCAAGAAAGGGCATCAATTGTTGATGGTTAACAAGATCGCTAGTTTCAAGAAAAAGTGCAAGGGAAAGAAGGGGAACTTCAAGAAGAATGGCAAGCAAGTTGTCACTCCCATGAAAAAGACCAAAGCTGGACCCAAGCCTGAAACTAAGTGATTCTACTGCAAAGTAACTAGTCACTGGAAGTGGAACTGCCCCAAATACTTGGCGGATAAGAAGGATGGAAAAGTGAACAAAAGTATATTTGACATACATGTTATTGACGTGTACCTTACTAGTGTTCGCAGTAGCCCATGGGTATTTGATACAGGTTCAGTTGCTGAGATTAGTAACTCGAAACAGGAGTTGCGGAATGAACATAGACTAGTTAAGGGCGAAGTGACGATGTGTGTTGGAAGAGATTCCAAGGTTGATACGATCACCATCGCACACTCCCTCTACCTTCAAGATTAGTGTTGAACCTAAAATAAATGTTATTTTGTGTTTGCGTTGAGCATAAATATGATTAGATCATGTTTATTGCAATACGGTTATTCATTTAACTCAAAGAATAATTGTTGTTCTATTTACATGAATAAAACCTTCTATGGTCATACACCCATGGTGAAGGGTTTATTGAATCTCGATCGTAGTGATACACATAATCATAAAATTGATGCCAAAAGATGCAAAGTTGATCATGATAGTGCAACATATTTGTGGCACTGCCGTTTAGGTCATATTGGTGTAAAGCGCATGAAGAAACTCCATGCGGATGGACTTTTGGAATCACTTGATTATGAATCATTTGATACTTGCGAACCATGCCTCATGGGCAAGATGACTAAAACTCCGTTCTCCGGAACAATGGAGCGAGCTAATGACTTATTGGAAATAATACATACCGATGTATGTGGTCCAATGAGTATTGAGGCATGCGGCGGGTATCGTTATTTTCTCACCTTCACAGATGATTTGAGTAGGTATGTGTCGTGGATTTGTCACGGCAAATGTCCTAGTGTGAGGACTTAGTCGTGAGGCCAACGCATCTTTGTAGTAGCTTGAGAGGGGTTGATCGGGATGAGAGACACAACACACAACACAAGGATTTAGATAGCTTCGGGCCCCGGGAAACATCATCCGGTAACAACCCTACATGATGTTTGTGGTTAGGTCTCATTATCATCACGAGGGAGTCGCCGTTAAGACGGCTCCCCCTTTGTGTCTAGCCCTAGAGATTGTTTCTTGTTGCTTATCCTCCTTTTAGGGAGCCCTGCCCCTCCTTATATAAGTTGAAGGGGCGGGTTACATGACTAGTCCTAGTAGGATTAGGATTACTCTATGACAAGTGGAGTCCTAGTCTTGCTTCATTTGTAGGAGAATATTCCTTATGTCTTCCTCTTAAGCCGGCCCACCATCACATGAACCGGCCTTCTGGGCCTTGGGCCCTGTCATCCATCTGACCCGCCGTTGGGGTCATCAGTAAGTCACAAAATACTCGTCGGGTCTTTGTGAGCCGCCAAGTCCGGCCGGGTCATACTTCTGGCCGGGTCATACCACGGGATATATCCCCGACCTTAGCCCCTAGTTTAATTTGGATTTATCCGTGTTAAACTAATCCTGCAAATCAAGACCAACTTTGATAGATTATACGCCGGGTCGAAGGTTCTTCTGAGCCGGCATTTGATCATTGTTAAGTCCTTGTCTTTTCCTTGTTGATATGTACATGTCCATGATCTCATAGCAAATCTTCTTTAGCAGATATGTTTCAACTTTGTCAATGCAAAAAATCCAGATACTTCTTTTGAAAAGTCTGGGTCAATAGGCCAGCTTCAGAGTCAATTTGCCGACATTGGTCTCTTGTAGAGAAATATTGTGAAGAATAATCCACTTGAGTCGGCTTCCAAAGCACCAGCTTAAGAAATATTGGTCTTGAAATACTCATATGATATTCAGCCGGTTTGAAGATGTAGATCTTGCCGGTTTAATATTACCAAAACTGCCAGTTTGTAAATATTGATGACATCGAGTCATAATTGTTGCCGACGCCGGGTCATAATGATTGGTGATGCCGGGTCAATCTGATTTGCTCAAACATGAGAATTCAAAAGTATTTCTCCTTATATCTGTGTTACATGTAGCCCCCAAGTGCCGGGTTGTCATGCTTGCATTAACCTGGGACTTGTAATTGTCGTATGCTCACAAAAACTTCAACTGGTGTAGCCCCCAAAGGTCGGGTCATTATGCAATAATGAGCAGGGACTTTGTAGATGTAGACTTGAGCAGCAACATGTAGCCCCCAAGGGCCAGCTCATTAAGATAATATTGAGCTTGGACTTTATATATATATATCCTTGAAAAGAATATCATATGCTGTAATCCTCTCCATGGGGCTCGAACCCATGTCCATAAGGTTAAGAGCTTTGTACTCTTCCAACTGAGTAGTGGACCTGTCAATATAATGGATTTAAGACTTGTGTACCTTGAATTGTTGACAGGAGCAATTGGTAGCCCCCAAGGGCCGGCTCATTACAATGTGATGAGTCGGGTCTTCAATAAGGCCAGTAAAAATGACTTTGCATTAGCCCCCAAGTGCCATGGTGCATGCTGGCAGTGACATGGGACTTGCATATTTGATGTAATCTCAACTTGAATAATGTAGCCCCCAAGTGTCGGGTCGGAAGCCTAGAGCGACTCAGGACTATTCCTTCCATTGTAGAATAAATTATATCCATTGATAAAATAATATCCATTACGCTGAAGCGACTTTGAAAACCTCAATCGTAATATTGGTTATTGATAACCATGATAAAAATCCTGCCATGTTGGCTATTAAAGATTTGAATAATATAACCTGGTTTGAAAAACCGGTTCCTGTGATATTGAACCGTACTGTCGGTTTAGATTACCTGTGCAGTAAGGGTGATAACCAAATCTTTAGAAGCCAAAAACTTCCAAATGTTTTAGGATTGTCATATATGGCAACTTATCATTCAAAGTCAAGCCGGGTTAATCGAAACCACATATATGCTTCAGATATGAACAAAAAGTCTCAAGACAAACTCAAAAGACTATTTTCAAAAAACTTAAGCAAAATAGAAAGAAGAATTTGAGGTTTCTGATTCGAATACGATCAGTAAACGGGACCAAAGGGGTTAAGCTAAGATTCGAATACAATCATGTAGCCCCCAATGGCTTTGGCATTGCGCCGATCAAGAGGGTACCGACAGCTATGTTCTCTTTGGTTTGAATATGACCTATGTTTAAACAGGAAGCCCCCAAATGACCTTGAGAGTTTTTTAACAACTTTGATTCGAATACGATCAAAGTCGGACGAAAAGGGATTAAGCTAGGATTCGAATATGATCAAGAAGCACCCTAGTGGGTTTGGCATTGCGCCGATCAAGAGGGTACCAACAGCTATGTTCTCTTTGGTTCGAATATGACCTATGTTTGAACAAGAAGCCCCCAAATGACCTGTAACTGTGGATATGAACCAGATCAAAGGGTAATCATAGCTTAGCTCAATAAGCCAGAAGCCCCCAAGTGATATATTTCTGAGTTGTGCTCGTCGGGTGCCTATGTTTGAGTTGTGTTGTGTAACAAACTCTCTTTGGTCCCTGTAATTTTTTCTGAAAACTCAAACTTGCGATTGAATTTTTTCAAACCGGAATTTCAAACCGGATATTGAGAGCTTCAAAGCTTTGTGGGAGACAGGTTACCTCGAACCGGACTTTAAACCGACATTCTTCATTTTGAACCAGAGATTTTCTGACGGCCTTTAAATTCTTATCAATATAGCAGTAGTCTCCGGGCCGGGTTAATTTTTTCCCTCCAATGACCCGGAGTTCTGGATTTATTGATACTGGCCAATTTTGCCGAGTCATGCCATCATAGCCCCCGAGTCTCAAGGCGACTTGAGGAGTTGGCTTGAGATTCTTCATAATTAACCATGATATAGACCGGTTTGAATCCTGCATGGGATAACTTGCAAACCGAAGTAATTGCTCTTTTAAAGAAAGCAATATATAATATAAAAATATGCTGGATGGATTTCACCTGATATGTTAGGCTGGAAATTATCCACCGTGGAGTTGATGATCACCACGGTGACGCTGAAATTAATCATGGCCGAGTCGGCCACGGTGTTGTAAGCCCGTGCGGACGGGCAAGTCAATCACAGGCGCGGTAAGCCGCACGGACGGGCGAATCAACCACGTCATGTTGGTGTAAATCGAGCTCTACAGATGGCGGCTTGTGCACACCCGTTCAACAACAAGCAGGCGCAGACGCCGGTGCATGATGATGCTAATGCATACTTCATAAACACAGCATGGCACCACCCTTATAATAAATCATTATCCTGCACATAAAAATATACAAATCAAAGTAATTGCTCACAGACAAATTACTGTATACAGATAAAATAGATAGGATGGGTATCACCTGATGTATTTTTCGGATGAAGCGATTGCTCGGCAATTTGACCGAGTGATGGCCTTAACAGCCAAACAAATAACCACTCATCCATCTGGTTTTTAAATGGGTCGTGTCCCTCATTCTCACGGACTCCGATCTCCGATGAATTTATTCTGCCATCTTAACATGGACTATGAATCGCTTTGCCAGGGCATGCTCCCCTTTTACATCGGCATGATTTGATATCTTGATGCGGCAACATATGCAATTTTGCTGGCAGCACTTCTAGGCCGCGGCCTTGGAATTTACGTATATCATCTGGTACTTTCCATCGACCACCATGAGTAGCACTTGGGTGTCCTGCTTAATCAACCAAAGTAGTCCCAGCCTTGACTAGCCATCATTATTTCAATATTGCATGCTCATCTTTGCTTTGATCGCCCAAGGTCATCAAAAGGAATCTTCTCTAGTCTTGAGGCAATCAACCCAAATAAGCAATGCTTCCCTAGGATGCATGTAGTGGTTTTGAAGGATTTAATAATTTGAAGTGCCCTGTCAACTTGGTCATTACATAAACAGTACTTAACTAGCACTGCTCCGCCACTGAATTTGCTTTGCTCAATTAATCCCAGATGAACACTCCACGACTGATATTTTCAGCCTGAAAGCCTGATCCTTGGCGACTTGCAACGCCGCACATGCGTCCATAGCTTGGCACAGTACGGAGAGGGCCACGCCAGCAGAGGCAGCGGTGAGAGGTGAGAGGCGCGAGTCGGAAGCTGCGACTCAACACTAGAGCAGCGACCCAGAGCGGCAGCAACGCACGGCAGAGGCGAGTTGGGGCAGGCCTGCTCCGACAGAGAGGCACCGTCCAGGCAAGCTTGCAGGAGCGGCAACTCAAGACCGGGGCAAAGCTGGAGCTTTGCGGCAGTTTGAGGTGGAGACGGCAGCCCCGGAGCTGTGGTTTGGAGGTGCGGCAATTTGGCCAGGTGGTGTTGACGGCCGGAGCTAGCCACAATGGTCTCGCAGCAGAGGCCAGCGAGAACGTTCGAAGTGGAGGTATCTTGGCGGTTCACGCCGAGCCCGCGGCAGCGACTTGCGGTAGCTGCGGAGCTGACCCGGCGCCCGCAGCTCTCGGCGCATCCGTGGCAGAAGGGGCAAGGCATGGCGGTTGGGGTCAGGTGACTTGAGTGGCGCTGTGGCTGAGGCGGTGCAGCAAGGCAGCGGCCTCATGCATGTTGCGTCGGGCCATGTTGTTCGGCCAATTTGCAGGCAAGGAAAATCCGGCAAGGTGGTCACTGAAGCTCGACGAAGAGGCGGCGACCCGGAGGTGTTCGCGGCAAGCTATTTGAGGTGGTGCAATAGCAAGGGTGCTGCCGGCGGGGGAGGCCTCGACGTGGTAGCTCACCACAAAGGTGGCGAGTGGTGGCTTGGTGCAGCCAAGGCGAAGGAGCAAGGCCAAGGCGGAAGCAAGGTCAGCTTTTGCAGGGGCGGTTCAAAACTCTGGCAGAAAATGACAACAGCCTGAAGCGACTCGGCGCGAAGCCCTCCCAGTGACTCAGAGCGAGGCCGAAGCGGCGAGGGTGGAGGCCGGCCAGCTCGAAGGCGGACCCGGCTCGCAGGAACGACGGCGGCTCGGAGCGTGCGGCTCAACGGCGGCGGCTGAGGCCGGCGAGGCATGAGTGGTCCGTGATGGAGACAAAATGGGGCGACCCAAGGTGGATGGCGAAGCTCGGCGGCTCGACGTGAGGGCTTGGCCAGGCGGCCTAAAAACCTGCGGGTTCCACTGAGGTAACACGAGGCCGGCTCGAGAATGAGGCGGCGTCTCGAAGTCAAGACGACTCGGCGATTCGGTGGTCCGGGGAAGACTCAGACCTCGCGTTGAAGACGAAATCCTCCTCTGGGTCGTGGTTATCCCCTTTTTAATCCTTTTTTTGCTTTCTTGATTTTCACGTGGGCAGACAGGTCTCTATAGCAGTCATCGATCCATCAGATTCACCGATCGCTGCAGACGCGTTCGGCGGCGCATACGACAAAACCCTAGCTTCTCTTGAACTCGATCTTCCAAATTTCGTTCCGATGGTTCATCAATGTTATCTTAGGCGCCGGCTCTTTTCCATCTGACATGTCACGAACTATTTTGATCCTTGAAGAAATCCCTTCAAGAACTCAACACCATCGTGCGCAAGCCCCACGGTGGGCGCGAACTGTCGTGGATTTGTCACGACAGATGTCCTAGTGTGAGGACTTAGTCATGAGGCCAACACATCTTTGTAGTAGCTTGAGAGGGGTTGATCGGGACGAGAGACGCAACACACAAGACAAGGATTTAGACAGCTTTGGGCCCCGGGAAACATCATCCGGTAACAACCCTACATGATGTTTGTGGCTAGGTCTTATTATCATCACGAGGGAGTCGCCGTTAAGCCGGCTCCCCCTTTGTGTCTAGCCCTAGAGATTGTTTCTTGTTGCTTGTCCTCCTTTTAGGGAGCCCTGCCCCTCCTTATATAAGTTGAAGGGGCGGGTTACATGACTAGTCCTAGTAGGATTAGGATTACTCTATGACAAGTGGAGTCCTAGTCTTGCTTCCTTTGTAGGAGAATATTCCTTATGTCTTCCTCTTAAGCCGGCCCACCAACACATGAACCGGCATTCTGGGCCTTGGGCTCTGTCATCCATCTGACCCGCCGTTGGGGTCATCAGTAAGTCACAAAATACTCGTCGGGTCTTTGTGAGCCGCCAAGTCCGGTCGAGTAATACTTCCGGTCGGGTCATAGCACGGGATATATCCCCGACAGTATGGGTATATCTACTTGATGAAACACGACTCTGAGACATTTGAAAAGTTCAAAGAATTTCAGAGTGAAGTGGAGAATCATCATAACAAGAAAATAAAGTTTCTACGATCTGATCACGGAGGAGAATATTTGAGTTATGAGTTTGTCCTTCAAATAAAACAATGTTGAATTGTTCACAACTCACACCACCTGGAACACCACAGCGTAATGGTGCGTCCGAATGTCGTAACCGTACTCTATTAGATATGGTGCGATCTATGATGTCTCTTACTGATTTACCACTATCATTTTGGGGTTATGCATTAGAGACAGCCGCATTCACGTTAAAAAGGGCATCGACTAAATCCGTTGAGACGACATCATATGAACTATGGTTTGGCAAGAAACCTAAGTTGTCGTTTCTTAAAGTTTGGGTTGCGACACTTATGTCAAAAGGCTTCAGCCTAATAAGCTCGAACCCAAACCGAAGAAGTGTGTCTTCATAGGATACCCTAAGGAAACAATTGGGCACACCTTCTACCACAGATCCGAAGGCAAGATCTTTGTTGCCAAGAATGGAACATTTCTAGAGAAGGAGTTTCTGTCGAAACAACTGAGTGGGAGGAAAGTAGAACTTGATGAGGTAATTGTACCTTCTCTCAATTTGGAAAGTAGCACATAAGAGAAATCTGTTCCCGTGATGCCTACACCAACTAGAGAGGAAGCTAATGATGATGATCATGAAACTTCAGATCAAGTTACCACTGGACCTCGTAGGTCGAACATACCCTGGGTCCATTGCCCATACTGTGCACAGGCACAAGAACAAGATCAAAGCACCGAGATCAGATTGAAGCAGAAAGGATCAGCTCTTTGAAGGACCAATGTGCAGCACAAGAATACCAAGACTAGCCAGAGAGACAAGATACAACTAAGCGAAAAACCTCCCTTGCCGGGAAGGTGAGCCCGGCGAGGGTGGGTTTACCCTGGAAGCAAGCTTTCAGATCGTCCCGGCAGGCCTGCCAGGGCTCGTGGAGGCAAACCACTCCACTGCACCACCTCACAGCAACGTAAGTCATCGATCAGTGTGGTGTCAAGCCGCAAAGTGACTAAGTGGCTGCTATTTGCCACATGGCATCCACTTCCTACAGAGATACCTCCAAGCAACACCCATCCTGGGATGTGTCAAGCAAGTAGGCGCGAAGCTGACAAAATAGACCGGTAGGGCCTACCGGGCGAGTTGTGATGTGACATTGAGCGGCGCATTTAATGTGCCCTATCAGACTGCAGAGTTAGGTATGATAGCATTGTTTGCTATCTAATCAGTATGTAATGACTGATTTGCCACTATGGTGCCCCTTAATCTATAAAAGGAGGCCCATGGAAACCGTAGAGAGGATTCAGATCCCCTCACACTCATACGCGCGTAGCTTCCTCTCGCCCCGAGGCAACCTTGCCGGGCAAAGAGTGATGTGCTTCTTCACCACTTTCCACCATCAATCCACCAAAGCAGGAGTAGAGGTTTATGCCCTACGGCGGCCCAACCTGGGTATAAATGCCCGTGTGATCTCTGGCGTGCTATGTTACGCTTCTCCGCTCTTTCTGCAATGTGTCCATCCCCCAACCGAACCAAAAGGGGCCCTTGGTCCCATAGGTGGTCATGGTTTGCCACGACATCTACGGCGTGCCAGGTAGGGGGATCACTTGCGCGAACCCGACAGCGTAAACAACGCGTCATCTTCATCACCATTTTCATCATTGATGGCTCCATTGACTATGGCGCCCTAGAAGAGGTCTGGTGCCACAGCTCACCCGTCCACCTCAAAGGCCCCGCCGCCCACGGCCGCTGATGCCGCAGGGAATGCGGGGGCGCATGAGGACATGGGCGCTGGGGGGACGTGGTCGGTGCAGGCGGTGTTGTCATTACCTCCCCCGCGGCCAACGTAGGAGCGGGAGGCATCGGAGAAGAGCAGCACCCAACAACATCCCGACGACCATGCTCTGTGAGGTACGGGTAGAGATATTATTCCTTCTGTCCCTCTTGGCATGACCGAGGGGCATAGCCATGGCAGTGATGCTCGTCCTGAGGCGAATCACAATCCTAGGGCCGCCCCCGCCATGGGTGCAGTCGCAGGACATGCACCACCCCTGGGGCAAAATGGCCCGGCCAATTATCCTAACGGGGTCATTGGCCCGCGCATGCCATCACCTCCTCACTACGCCATTCTAGCGACTGGCTCCCGACGACGGGAACCCGGGGCAGCCACCGTTGGCACCGTTAGGAGCTGGGCGACGCTGTGGTCTACATCATCATCACCAATGCCAAGCACTGCTTTGGAGGCCATGGCACGGGCCCAACTGCTATTGAGATTTGCGCCGGCAGCTGATCAGATGGATGAGTGGAGAGCCACCATTTAGAGTTTGATTGGCCTTGCCGAGGCTAGAGGCTCGTAGCAAGCTGGCCCGCCATGGCCTCCCCAGACGATGATGGCGACGCGTGCTGCTGGCCGTGCGGAAGGGGCCACCCTCACGGTGCAGTCCCCACCACGGAAATCAGCGCCGGAGCCATGAAATCATGAACCCGATGATGTCTCAGTGGCCTCTTCCGACCCTCGAGCATGTCAAGGCCAACGACGAGCCCCGGAGGACAGGCGGAGAGAAGGCGCGTGCATCATCGTCGAGCAACACTGCGATGACCAGCGCGGGGCTAATGGGTGCGATGGCCCCGACATCGACGAGCATGCACTCGAAGATGGCGGGTGCCTACCTTTCGAGGTTGGGTTCCCTGCCTTCACTCATGAGCCACGACAAGTCCGTTGGCCATCCGCTCGCACGTTCAAGCTAGAGATACCCGAGAAGTATTATGGGAGACTGAACCCGACAGAGTTCTTCAGCATCTACACCATTGATGTCCAAGCTGCCGGGGAAAGAGATGAGAAGATGTTTGCCAACTACTTCCCTTTGGCACTCAAGTCAAATGTGAGGTCTTGGCTGATGCACCTGCCGGAAAACTCCATTTCGACCTGGGCTGACCTGGGCCATGAGTTCATTGGCGCCTTGACGGGCAGCCATCAAGAATCAGGGCGGCCCAGCGACTTGCAGCTTCTCCAACAGAAAGAAGGAGAGCCTCTACGGAAGTACCTGCAGAGATTCATCTGAGTCCACAGAAATATCCCAAACATCCACCCGAGGGCTGTGATAGCTGCCTCAATCCAATGTGCGCAACCGAAGGATACGTTCCAAGATGAACATTCGGTTGCCCAAGACTATGAAGGAGCTTTACACCTTGGTGGATAAATGTGCTCGGGTGGAGGAAGGGAGGAAACACCCTGGAGAGGAAGATTGCGGCGACATCGACTCAGAGGATGACGACGAGTCCACCAGTCAAAAGAAGAAAAACAAAAGGCGCAACAAGGAGTGCAAGGATAAAGCAGTGCTGACAGTTGAGGGATCGGGCACGCCTAGTACAAGGCCGAAGCCCCCGACAAGGAAGTTGCCTCATGCACTGACTGCCGGGAGGCTGCGGCTGCCGAGAAAGCTAGGAAAAGTGATGGATCGTTTTGCAAGATTCACCAGACCAAGGGCCACGATCTCCAAGAGTGACATCAGGTCGAGCAACTCGTCAAGAAGTAGAGGGCTGAGTACGAGAAGCGTGGTAAGGAAAAAATGTCAAAATGGTGCTGGCGGGAAGGGCCGAGGTGGTGAAGCAAATCGCCCCGGCAAGGCTCTTCGGGACCAAGGAAAACTCGCTAGGGGCCGAGAGAAGGAGAATTGCAATGATGAGAGTGATGGAGGGGAAGAAGAGGAAACCAATGACCAGGAATTACATAAAGCTACTGACGCCATGTGCATTGATGGGGGTGCATCTCTGCACTCCTCTCACCACCAGCTTAAACGGTGGGCATGTGAGGTCAATGTCGTGGAGCCAGCGGTAGAGTCTCGGAAGCCGCTCAAATGGTCACACACGCCCATCATCTTTGACGAAGAGGACCATCCAGACTGCACCACTGTGTTAGGATGCTTGCCGTTGTTGGTCTCACCAACAATCCGCAACCTCAAGGTCACAAAGATATTGGTTGATGGCGGGGGCAGGTTGAATTTGATTTCCCCAAAGGTTATGAACAAGCTTCAGATATCAGAGGAAGAACTCAAAGTCATGGGCACGTTTCAAGGAATTAACCCGGGTAGGAGTCATCCTAAGGGAAAGATCACGTTGAAGTGACATTTGGAGGAGAGTTGAACTACTGGACTGAGAAGGTTGTGTTTGATGTGGTCGACCTCCCCCGGCCGTACAATGGAATCCTTGGGCGCCCAGCCCTGGAAAAAATCATGGCGGCATCTCACTATGCCTACAACACTTTGAAGATGCCAGGGCCGGTGGGAGTCATTTTCATTCCGTCAGATAAGAAGGACGCGATTATTTGTTTGGATAAGATGTACCAGGACACTGTCACGGTAGAGGCTGTGGAAGCCATAGTTCCCGCCAAGGAAATCAAAGGAAAGAAGAGGATAGAAGGGACACAAGCAAGGAATCCGGGAAGCGTACCTCTTCGGAGTACGCCGCACCTATTGATGACTTGCCGGAGAGTTCCAACAGCAAGAGATCCAAAGCTTCTGCACCTCATGTGAAAAAGGTCCCGGCAGGGCTGGCTGGCTTTGATGGTACCTTTACTATTAGCGCCATCCTTGATGACAAATAGGAAAGCGCGTTCATTGCCTTCCTGTGGGCGGATATTGATGTGTATGCCCGACAACCATCTGATATCCCTGGTGTTCCCAGGGAGGTAATTGAGCACCACCTTGCTATCTGCCCACATGCATGACCCATCAAGCAGAAAGTTTAGAAGCAAGCTCTAGAATGGCAGCAATTCATTGTAGAAGAGATCAAGAAACTTGAGGCAGCTGGTTTGGTCAGAGGAGTTTTGCATCCAACATGGTTAGCAAACCTGGTGGTTGTACGCAAGGTTAACAGAAAATGGAGGCTCTACATAGACTTCACAGATCTCAACAAGGCTTGCCGGAAGGACCCATTTCCCTTGTCGTGCATCGACCAGATTGTGGACTCCACTTCAGGTTGTGATTTCCTCTCCTTTCTGGATGCATACTCTGGTTATCATCAAATCTTTATGTCCAAGGAGGGAAAAGAGAAGACCTCATTCATCACCCCATGTAGCACATACTACTTTGTGTGCATGCCTTTCGGGTTGAAGAGTGTCGGGTCCACTTTTGCAAGAGCATTCCAGATTGGTTTTGAATCACTGTTGCACAGGAACATTGAGGCTTATATGGATGATATTATGGTCAAGACCAAGGACAAATCAACACTCATTCAAGATTTGGAGGAGACATTTGCTAACCTGCACAAGATCAACTTGAAGCTAAACCCGGAGAAGTGTGTGTTTAGCGTTCTCTCCGGCAGCTACTGGGGTTCTTTGTGTCCCATCGCGAGATAGAAGCTAACCCCGATAAGATCAAGGCTATCGAGAAGATCCAGGTACCCAGGTCAGTTAAAGATGTGAGGTGAGTGATAGGGTGTGTTGCCGTGCTTAGTAGATTCATCACCAAGTCTGTCGAGCGTGCCTTGCCGTTCTTCAAAATTTTGAAGAGGGCAGGACCCATGAAGTAGACTCCGGAAGCAGACGCAACACTACAAGATTTGAAGGCCTACTTGTCCTATGTGCCCACTTTGGTTGCTCCTAAAACACAAGAGTCATTGCTGCTATACTTGGCGGCAACTAATCAAGTGGTTAGTGCAGCCCTGGTGGCGCAGCGGGAAGTAGAAGAGACAGAGAGTGAGGACAGCCCCACAAGGCCAGATATTGATCAGGACAAAGAAGAGCACGGCAGCAGAGACAACCCCAAGGACGCTGTGAGAAAGAAAGTGGTGTGGCGCACAGTGTACTTTGTCAGCTCCCTATTGCAGGGGCTCAATCCAGGTACTCCGGCATGCAAAAATTGATTTTTGGTCTCATCACCGCCTCAAGGAAACTGCACCACTACTTCCATGCCCATGAGATCATGGTTGTCACCCGCTTCCCTTTGCAAAGGATACTCCAAAACCCTGAGGCTACTGGAAGAATAGTGGAGTGGGCATTAGAGTTATCCAACTTTGGCCTGAAGTTTGAAAGCACATCAACAATTCAGAGCAGGGCATTGGTAGAGTTTATTGTAGAATGGACACCAACCCCTGATGAAGAAGTGCCAGAAACAATTATCCCGGCAAGGAAGCACCCCAAGAATGGATCATGTATTTCGATGGTGCCTTCTCCTTACAAGGTGCAGGGGCTCGCGTTCTTCTCGCTGCTCCCACTGGAGAGCACATGAAGTACATCGTCCAAATGCATTTTCCCCTAGAGGAGGCGACCAACAATACAATAGAGTATGAAGGTCTCCTTGTCGGGCTCGGGATTGCCATTGAATTGGGAATCAAAAGCTGATCATTCGAGGAGATTCACAACTTGTGGTGAGACAAGTCAACAAGGATTACCAAAGCGCATTGATGGAGGCATACGTTGAGGAAGTGAGAAGATTGGAGGAGCGCTTTGATGGATTGCAAACAGAGCACGTACCTCGTGCGGAAAATAGCAATGCTGATCATCCATCAAAGAGCGCTGCGCAGAAGCTTCCTGTGGAACCAGGAACTTTTGTTCTCCATCTTACTCGGCTCTACATATCCCTAGCAACAATGGCCAGAAAGAGAAGGAAATTGGACTCCGGCAAGTCTCTCCCGGTAGAGCCTCTCAGGGCTCCTAGTAGGGACCCTGCCGGAAACATCACTTGCTGGGCTACACCCTCCTGCCGGGACACTGGTCCCCATGGTCGAGGAACATGCTCCCATAGATGAGGAGGTGTCGTTAGTCCTTGTTGCCGAGCCCCAGGCTCCAACTTGGGTAAGGCACATAGTCCACTTCCTCGAAACTGGAGAAATTCCCGATGAGCAAGAAGAAGCTGAAAGAGTAGCCTAGAGGGCCAGTATGTATCCGTTTGTCGATGACACGCTATACAGAAGATGTCCCAATAGTGTGAAATTGAAGTGCATTCGCCGGGAAGAAGGAAAGGAACTGCTGGCAGAGATACACAAAGGCATGTGCGGCTCCCACATTGGATCAAGGGCATTAGTTGGGAAAGCATTCCGGCAAGGATTCTATTGGTCCACAGCCCTCCAAGATGCGGTTGAGCTAGTCACTAAATGTGAAGCCTACCAGTTCCATTCCAAGAACATCCATCTGCTTGCCCACGCTCTTCAGACAATCCCGTAGTCATTGCCGTTTTTGGTCTGGGGGCTCGATATCCTCAGCCCTTTCCCCAAGTTGTCGGGGGCTTTGAAGTCTTTTTCGTTGCCATCGACAAGTTTACAAAGTGGCCGGAAGTAGATGCCATGAGAAAGGTGACTGCTCAGTCAGCTATCAAGTTCTTGAAAGGATTGGTGTGCCTCTTCGGGGTCCCTGCCCAGATCATCATCGACAATGGCACCCAGTTCATGAGTCGCTCTTTCATGCAATATGTTCATGCCCTTGGAAGCAAGATCTCATTTGCCTCTGTTGCACATCCCAGAAGCAACGGACAAGCTGAGAGGGCGAACGCTAAAGTGTTGCGAGGACTCAAAACAAGAACATTTGATAGGCTACATAAGTGCGGTAGGTGATGTCATGGGAATGATTCTGATAATAATAAGGGATAGGGTAAAGGAGCATGATCTATCGAGATGCATATGGGTGACACGGTGGTTTTAGCGAGTTCGGGCCTCTCGCGGTGGAGATAATAGCCCTACGTCTCATGCTCCGGAGAGGCTTTATTTATCTAGGTATGTATCCGGAGATTACAATGTATGTGAGAGAGTGGAGAACGGATCCCCATGCCTGAGCTAAGTCCTGAGACTAGTGATGAGAGAGAGAGAGAGAGCTAGGAGGAGAAGAATGAGGGCTTGCCGCTGAGTCTAGTGGTGGGGGTGGCATATATAGAGTGCACCATCCCCTCACCCCTTATGTTACAAGGTGGAGCATGAATGCCATAATGTTAGCCTACTACTGGTATGATGCTTCGACTGCCTTGCCGACTGTTGGTCTTCGCATATCCGAGTGAATCATACTGCCAAGTGGTTGCCTGCCATCTGAGTGGATGGTACATCAATATGTCCGAGTGTACAGTGTGTATGAATGATATTTATCTAGACCCACCTCATGTGTGGACCCCATGCTTTGTGATATTTTGACCCTTCGTGGCCCTACCTGTTATGTGTGTCCCCAACATTAGCCCCCAAATTGGTTGTGATTTTGCCGAACAAGTTTGTGAAAGACACAATTTGGCCCGAGTGATTACGGAAATACTCGGTACCCATCACCGTGCTTTCAGACAACCAAGGTTTGAACAAAATCTCAATGGATTTTGGCACTGCGCTTCCCGACTGATCTGGGGTAAATGGCCGCAAGGAGCAACTTGGTGACATTCGATCATCTCTCGAAAGAGGTTAACTCATGATCAGAGTATGGATGTGTCATTAAATTTGGGCAACAATATTGATGCATGCATTGCTCTCTCGAAGAGATGCCATTCTTATCCCGAAGGAACATCAATACGAGTCGGCTCTAGATCAAAACTTATGAGTTTCACGCTTTGAGTCCTAGAAGAAGGCTCAAAACAGGTACACGGAGGAGCGTTAAACTCAATTATAGCAAAAAAAATTGGGTGGCCGACGGGGCCTTAGAACTTGTTTGTTTGTTGTTCGCCACTCGAACTGGTCAGGCCGTACCGAGTGGAGATTACTCCAGTGGGGGCACGCTGAGTGCACCGACTGGTTGTAGTCCCCGAGACCGCCGTCGACTGCGGGCAGCCGATGGGGGTCTGAGAGAATTAAAAATCTTCTTAGCTGGTACTGATCGAACTTGTTCCGCCTCGACTCGGTAGTCGGTTGGAGTCTATAGGGTTTGTTGTACTTGAATGTTGGTGCTGGACTTGACCTAGCAGAATGTTTCTTTCTGAGTTCTCTTCCAATGGGGGCACACTAAGTGCACCCACTGGATGTAGTCCCCGAGCCTCTGTCAGACTAGATGAGTCTGGCAGAGGGTTTAAGTCTCCTGGTAAACCTCCATGTAGCCGACATGGTAAATATCTTTTAGTCTGAAATTGAGTCACTCAGATGGATCTTCAGGCGCCTGGCACGGTAAATAAGCTTAGCATGGAGCTGAATCAGTCGGACTGATCTTTGTGCACTTGGCACGGTAAATAAATTCAGCCTGGAACTAGATCAAGTAGGCGAATCTTCATGCACTCGGCACGATGAATGAATTTGGCCTCGAAACTGCCGACTGTAGAAAAAAACTAGACAATCCAGGGAGTAATCATTCCAGTAGTACTTCTTGCATTGACCGTTAGCTTTTGCATGAAAGGGGTATTTGTAAGAGTACATTGTATCCGTAGAGGAGCTTCGTTTTCACCCTTTTGCATGAAAGGGGTATTTTTCTGAGTGGACGTGCTTCCCGACTGATCAGGGTATGTTGACTGCAAGGAAAAACTTGGTGGCACTCGTATGTCTCCCAGAGGAGATGGACTAGTGATATGACGCGGACGTGCCATGAAACCCGAGTGACGAGGCTAGTGTGTGGCCTGACTCTCCGGAGAGAGTCCACTCATTATCATAGGGGAACACTAGCACATGCCATCTCTAAGTCCAAGTTTGTGAAACTGACGCCTTGGAGCTTAGAATAAGGGCCAAGTGTATCCATAGAGGAGCGTCGTTTTCACCCTTTTGAAGTCCTGAAGATGACTCCGGGTAATGATTTGGGTGGTCGTCCGAGTGGACGGTGCTACCCTTATAGATCTTCAGCGGACAGAGCATGTATGGTCAAAAAAATATTACTGATATGATCAACAGGTTGATCAAATGGGCGTAACCCCTGAGGGCGGCATGGCCCACGGCTATGCGCAGCCCCCGAGTGATGCTCGAAAGAGGTAAGCTTGCTACAGAGTGTGATATGAGGTTTCATCATATGAGTAACTTAGTCGTTCCCGTGTTGGGGGCGTAGTGGTGAAGACATGTCCAATTGATGGTGACACGCGGGGCGACCGAGTGGTGAAGACGTGCACAACTGAGTGGCGACGCACGGGGCGGCCGAGTGATGAAGTGCGAGGCGGCCGAGTGAAGGACTACGTGTCCAACCAAGTGGCGACGCACGGGGGTGGCCGAGTGGTGAAGACGTGCACAACCGAGAGGCGATACACGGGGCGGCCGAGTGGTGGCGCAGGGCGGCTAAGGCAAAGGCATGTGCCACGAGTGGTGAAGACGTGCACAACCGAGAGGCGATACACGGGGCGGCCGAGTGGTGGCGCAGGGCGGCTAAGGCAAAGGCATGTGCCACCGAATGGCGAAAATGGTCCTCGGAGGAGTTAGTCGGATACTTTCGAAGTTGATGTAGTGACGAGGTCGGACTAATGTGCTTGGGGTGCGAGAAGACTGGTGTGCCAACTGATTCTGAGTAGGAACGAAGATGGCGCGCGGAGCGTCTTAGTGATCATGCGACTTAATGAAGTGGCGGGTCCAAGTGCACTCGTTGAAGTGAAGGATTTGACTAGTGTCGAAGTACTCGACCACTTATGAGAGTGTGATTCTGAATGAGCTGCGGCCCCCTAGTGCGGCGTAGCCCCCGAGTGTGGCGTAGCCCTCGAGCAAAATATAGGCTTCGACCGCGGTCCTGTCGGAACACGACTAATATAGTTTTGAATTGATAAATTGTAATTCATCGAGTCGGATTCGGGTAAAGGTGGTGAGGAGCTTCTGAGTGATGCTTGAAAGAGGCAAACCCACAAAAGAGTGAAGTGTGCAGTTTGATTACAAAAGTGACTTATCTGTCTCATGCCTGACGAGGTCTATATCATTGATACGATGAAGATGATTCCACAGAGGGGTCGGCCGGATGTGTTTGAAGTCAACAGAGCGACAAGGTCGGTGTTGTGGTGCGCTAAGACCGGTATGGTGACCGAGTCGGAGTAGCGATGAAGTTGGCACATAGGGGCATCGAGTGGTCGTGTAACTTATGCATGAAAAATAGCACAAGCCAACGTAATAATTTCTCGAGGAAATTTGATGTGTGCTGAAATGATTTGTGTAAGAAACACCCATAGACACCCGCTGGGTGTGCAAGGGGATTGCTGGTTCAGAACCAACAAGAGTCTAGAAGAGTGATGGAATTGATCAAACTTGATGAAGTGAAGAATCCAACTTGATGTGTTAGAGCGTCAGACTCAAATAAAAGGTAGTGCAATGTTCCGAATGAGTTGCAGCCCCTAAGGACCAATGCAAACTCAAAATGAAGAACGCCTGGTGTTCGTGAATGACGTATGCGTTAAAATGTAAGTTGGACTTAGGAGTCAAATAACCAGTACTTAGCAACTGTGTGAAAATAAGCAACGGAGCGTAGAAGGTACACTCGGTGGCGTGGCCTCCAAGCGAACGTAATTTGTGAATTATGAGATACTCGGGAACGCGAAAATAACAGAATGTAGTGCATGTAGAATGACTTAGTTGTCTGAAGGTGCGTGAGTGCTCGAGTGGTGAAGATGTGCTCAAGCATGGCGATGCACGGGGCGGCTGATTGATGTAGATGTGTCTCGCCGAGAGGCGATGTGCGGGGTGGCCGAGTGGTGATGCGGTGACCAACCGAGTGGCGACGCGCGAGGTGGCCGAGTGGTGATGAGGTGACCAACCGAGAGGCAACGCGCGGGGCGGACGAGTGGTGATGAGGCGACCAACCGAGTGGCGACGTGCGGGGTGGCCGAGTGGTGATGAGGTGACCAACCGAGTGGCGGCGCGCGGGGCGGCCGAGTGGTGATGAGGTGACCAACTGAGTGGCGACGTGTGGGGCGGCCGAGTGGAGATGAGGGGACCAACAGAGTGGCGACGCGCGGGGCGGCCGAGTGGTGATGAGGCGACCAATTGAGTGGGGACGCGCAGGGCGGCTGAGTGGTGATGAGGCGACCAACCGAGTGGCGACACGCAGGGCGGCCGAGTGGTGATGAGGCGACCAACCGAGTGGTGACGTGCGGGGCGGCCGAGTGGTGATGCAGGGACCAATCGAGTGGCGACGCGGGGGGCGACCGTGTGGTGATGTGGTGACCAACCGAGTGGCAACGCGCGGGGCGGCCGAGTTAGAGATGTTGATGAAGTCACGGGCATCCGGGTGACGATGACGTGAGGGCGGCCGAGTGCCAGCGGACCATCCGAGTGGATGTTGACCGGAGCTAATGTCGTTGGTGTAAATCTCCTGACCAAGTGAGCGGCCGAGTAAATCTGTGACGCCCTCGATTCAAGCGTACACTAATCATACACGCAAATGTGTACGATCAAGATCAAGGACTCACGGGAAGATATCACAACACAACTCTAGACACAAATTAAAATAACACAAGCTTTATATTACAAGCCAGGGGCCTCGAGGGCTCGAATACATAAGCTCGAATACACAAGAGTCAGCGGAAGCAACAATATCTGAGTACAGACATGAGTTAGACAAGTTTGCCTTAAGAAGGCTAGCACAAAAGTGACATCGATCGAAAAGGCAAGGCCTCCTGCCTAAGAGCCTCCTAACTACTCCTGGTCGTCAGTGGTCTCCACGTACTAGCAGGCATCGGTGGTGGCATCTGGCTCCTGGGCTCCGACATCTGGTTGCATCAACTGGAAAGGAGAAGAAAGGGGGAAAAGGGGGAGCAAAGCAACCATGAGTACTCATCCAAAGTACTCGCAAGCAAGGATCTACACTACATATGCAACATTATCAAAGGAAGGCTGTATATGTGGATTGGGCTGCAGAAATGCTAGAATAGAGAGAAGGCCTAGTCCTATCGAAGACTAGCATCTTCAGCATCTTCAAGCATCTTGCAGCATCAACAGAGATAAGCCGACGCCACGCTCGGCAAGCCGAAGGGCATGCGAACATAGCTGTGTGGTGGACCCTCACAGCGGCCCGCACGTGATGGCCAGAAGCGTTCCTAAGATGCGGCCCTGTTGAGCCCTGGGATGTCGATGCAGACGCGCAGTTCAGCACCCTCGCCTGGATGGTGAGCCGCGCTCGGTGAGTGGCTATCGCCGTGCATGGCTCTCGCGTCTTGTAGCTCTTGGGTGGTCTTGGTGATGAACTCCTGGGTGGTGGGCACTCCTTGCCCTGTACTCTCCTAAGGAAAGTGTGCCATGAAGCACGCTTCCAAGTGGTGCCCAAGCGCCTCCCTCGTGAGGTTGGCAAGGTCTGAGGCTCTCCAGGAGGGAGCCCCCGAGTCCTGCCCGAGGAGGGCGCCGGGCGCGCTTTCCTATGCGGTGGAGGGAGGCGCCCCTGGAGCGGGCGCTGATCCTGACGAGGCTCCCAACGCGACGCCATCTTCTTGGGGTCCTGCGCGGCGCAGCAGCTTCTTCTTGGGAATGGTCTCCGGAGGGCCTTCACTTCTGCTGTCAGGGTTGTCGATTGCTGCGGCTTGGAAGGCGCGCTCAAGGGAGCACACCGCATCCCTTTCTTCACATGGGACCGTGATGATTCCCCCGCTTCCTGGCATCTTCAGGACGTTGTAGCCGTGGTGAGTGACTGCCATGAACTTGGCCAGGGCTAGATACCCGAGGATGGCATTGTACGGCAGGCAGATCTGCGCGATGTCGAAGTCGATGAGCTCGGTGTAGTAGTTCTTGCGCTCCCCAAAGGTGACTGATACGTCTCCAACGTATCTATAATTTTTGATTGCTCCATGATGTATTATCTACTGTTTTGGATGTTTAAGGGCTTTATTATACAGTTTTAAATCATTTTTGGGACTAACCTATTAACCCAGAGCCGAATGCCAGTTTCTGTTTTTACCTTGTTTTAGAATATCGCAGAAAAGGAAAACCAAACAGAGACCAATTGACCTGAAACTTCACGGAACTTATTTTTGGATCAGAAGAAGCCCAGAAGACTTGGAGTGCATGTCAGGGGATCTACGAGAAGGCCACGAGGCAGGGGCGCTCCCTCCACCCTCATGGGCCCCTCGTGGCCCCCCTAGCGTACTTCTTCCGCCTATATATCTCCATATACCCTAAAAACATCCGAGAGCACAATAGATCGGGAGTTCTGCCGCCATAAGCCTCCGTAGCCACCGAAAGCCAATCTAGACCTATTTCGGCACCCTGCCGGAGGGGGCAATCCCTCTCCGGTGGCCATCTTCATCATCCCTGTGCTCTCCATGACGAGGAGGGAGTAGTTCTCCCTCGGGGCTGAGGGTATGTACCAGTAGCTATGTGTTTGATCTCTCTCTCTCTCTCGTGTTCTTGAGGTGATACGATCTTGATGTATCGCGAGCTTTGCTATTATAGTTGGATCTTATTATATTTTCTTCCCCCTCTACTCTCTTGTAATGAATTGAGTTTCCCTTTGAAGTTATCTTATCGGATTGAGTCTTTAAAGATTTGAGAACACTTGATGTATGTCTTGCCGTCTGTATCTGTGGTGACAATGGGACATCACGTGATTCACTTGATGTATGTTTTGGTGATCAACTTGCGGGTTCCGCCCATGAACCTATGCATAGGGGTTGGCACACGTTTTCGTTGTGATTCTTTGGTAGGAACTTTGGGGCACCCTTTGAGGTTCTATGTGTTGGTTGAATAGATGAATCTGAGATTGTGTGATGCATATCGTATAATCATACCCATGGATACTTGAGGTGACATTGGAGTAACTAGGTGACATTAGGGTCTTTGTTGATTTGTGTCTTAAGGTGTTATTCTAGTACGAACTCTAGAGCTGTTTGTGACACTTATAGGAATATCCCAACGGATTGATTGGAAAGAATAACTTTGAGGTGGTTTCGTACCCTACCATAATCTCTTCGTTCGTTCTCCGCTATTAGTGACTTTGGAGTGACTCTTTGTTGCATGTTGAGGGATAGTTATGTGATCCAATTATGTTATTATTGTTGAGAGGACTTGCACTAGTGAAAGTATGAACCCTAGGCCTTGTTTCCTAGCATTGCAATACCGTTTACGCTCACTTTTATCATTAGTTACCTTGCTGTTTTTATATTTTCAGATTACAAAAAACTTTATCTACCATCCATATACCACTTGTATCACCATCTCTTTGCCGAACTAGTGCACCTATACAATTTACCATTGTATTGGGTGTGTTGGGGACACAAGAGACTCTTTGTTATTTGGTTGCAGGGTTGTTTGAGAGAGACCATCTTCATCCTATGCCTCCTATGGATTGATAAACCTTAGGTCATCCACTTGAGGGAAATTTGCTACTGTCCTACAAACGTCTGCACTTGGAGGCCCAACAATGTCTACAAGAAGAAGGTTGTGTAGTAGAGATCAAGCTCTTTTCTGGCGCCGTTGCCGGGGAGGTGAGTGCTTGAAGGTATATCTTTAGATCTTGCAATCGAGTCTTTTAGTTTCTTGTTTTATCACTAATTTAGTTTATAAAAGAAAACTACAAAAAAATGGAATTAAGTTTACCTCATACGCTTCATCTTTTTAATATCTTTTGTGAGGTTGATGGAAAGGAAAATTGTGCCAAAGTGTTAGAATAAGAATGCATTAAAATGTTTGGCACTAAATATTTGAATGATGAGCGTGATTGCATTGTTGTTAGTATGAATTCCTTGAATATCTATGATGCTAATGATATGCAAAGCCACAAGGTTAGGGGAAGCTATGTTTGATGAGATGATATTTTTTGTCCCCCAAGTATTGATGAGCAAATTTACTATGATGAAAGCATGCCTCCTATATATGATGATTATTGTGATGACACATATGCTTTAAAGAATAATGATAACCATGAAACTTTTCATCTTGATCTTAATTTTCAATCACATGATAATTATTTTGTTGAGTTTGCTCCCACTATTATTCATGAGAAGAATTTTGCTTATGTGGAGAGTAATAAAATTTCTATGCTTGTAGATCATGAAAATAATGCTTTAGGTGCTGTTTATATTGTTGAATTCATTCATGATGCTACTGAAAATTATTATGAGGGAGGAATATATGCTTGTAGGAATGGCAATAATATCAAGTTTCCTCTCTATGTGCTTAAAGTTTTGAAGTTATGCTTGTTTTACCATCCTATGCAAGTTGATTCTTGTTCCCACAAGTTGTTTGCTCACAAAATCCCTATGCATAGGAAGTGGGTTAGACTTAAATGTGCTAGTCATATTATTCATGATGCTCTCTTTATGTTTCAATTCTTATCTTTTATGTGAGCATCATTGAAATCATCATGCCTAGCTAGGGGCATTAAACGATAGCGCTTGTTGGGAGACAACCCAACTTTATTTTTGTTCCTTGCTTTTTGCTCCTGTTTAGTAATAAATAATTCATATAGCCTCTGTTTATATGTGGCTTTAGTTGTTTAATTAGTGTTTGTGCCAAGTAGAACCTTTGGGAAGACTTGGGTGAAGTCTTTATGATCATGCTATAAAAACAGAAATTTTAGCGCTCACGAGAATTGCTGCCATTTTTATTTGGAGAATGCTATTTAGTTAATTCTTTTTGAAGATGATTAATATATAAATTTCTCACGTCCAGAAAGTTATTTTAGAATTTTATGAGTTCCATAAGTATACGTTTTATCCAGATTACTACAGACTGTTCTGTTTTTGACAGATTCTGTTTTTCGTGTGTTGTTTGCTTATTTTAATGAATCTATGGCTAGTAAAAGAGTTTATAAACCATAGAGAAGTTAGAATACAGTAGGTTTAACACCAATATAAATAAAGAATGAGTTCATTATAGTACCTTGAGGTGGTGTTTTATTTTCTTATACTAACGGAGATTACGAGTTTTCTACTTTCAGTTTTGTGTTGTGAAGTTTTCAAGTTTTGGGTAAAGATTCAATGGACTATGGAATAAGGAGTGGCAAGAGCCTAAGCTTGGGGATGACCAAGGAACCCCAAGGTAATATTCAAGGACAACCAAAAGCCTAAGCTTGGGGATGCCCGGGAAGGCATCCCCTCTTTCGTCTTCGTTCATCGGTAACTTTACTTGGAGCTATATTTTTATTTGCCACATGATATGTGTTTTGCTTGGAGCGTCATTTTACATACTTATGTTTTGCTTGATGTTTGAATAAAATACCAAGATCTAAAATTATTAAATGTTAGAGAGTCTTCACATAGTTGCATAATTATTCAACTACTCATTGATCTTCACTTATATCTTTAGCTTGTCATTTGCTCTAGTGTTTCACTTATATCCTTTTAGAGCACGGTGGTGGTTTTATTTTATAGAAATAGATGAACTCTCATGATTCACTTATATTATTTTGAGGGTCTTAAATAGCATGGTAATTTTCTTAAATAATCCTAATATGCTAGGTATTCAAGATTAGTAATTTTTTTTCTTATGAGTGTTTTGAATACTAAGAGAGGTTTGATGCTTGATGATTGTTTTGAGATATGGAGGTAATAATATCAAAGTCGTGCTAGTTGAGTAGTTGTGAATTTGAGAAATTCTTGTGTTAAAGTTTGCAAGTCCCATAGCATGCATGTATGGTAAACGTTGTGTAACAAATTTGAAACATGAGGTGTTATTTGATTGTCCTCCTTATGAGTGGCGGTCGGGGATGAGCGATGGTATTTACCTACCAATCTATCCCCCTAGGAGCATGCGCGTAGTGCCAAGGTTTTTGATGACTTGTAGATTTTTGCAATAAGTATGTGAGTTCTTTATGACTAATGTTGAGTCCATGGATTATACGCACTCTCACCCTTCCATCATTGCTAGCCTCTTCGGTACCATGCATTGCCCTTTATCACATTGAGAGTTGGTGCAAACTTCGCCGGTGCATCCAAACCCCATGATATGATACACTCTATCACACATAAACCTCCTTATATCTTCCTCAAAACAGCCACCATACCTACATATTATGGCATTTCCATAGCCATTCTGAGATATATTGCCATGTAACTTTCCACCGTTCCGTTTATCATGACACATTCATCATTGTCATATTGCTTAGCATGATCATGTAGTTGACATAGTATTCGTGGCAAAGCCACCATTCATAATTCTTCATACATGTCACTCTTGATTCATTGCATATCCCGGTACACCGCCGGAGGCATTCATATAGAGTCATCTTTTGTTCTAGTATAGAGTTGTAATCATTGAGTTGTAAATAAATAGAAGTGTGATGATCATCATTTTCTAGAGCATTGTCCCTAGTGAGGAATTAAAAAAAGAGAAAGGCCATAAAAAAGAGAAGGCCCAAAAATAAAAATAAAAATAAAAAAATTGAGAGAAAAAGAGAGAAGGGACAATGTTACTATCCTTTGCCACACTTGTGCTTCAAAGTAGCACCATAATCTTCATGATAAAGAGTCTCTTGTTTTGTCACTTTCATATACTAGTGGGAATTTTCATTATAGAACTTGGCTTGTATATTCCAACAATGGGCCTCCTCAAGTGCCCTGGGTCTTCGTGAGCAAGCAAGTTGGATGCACACCCACTTAGTTTCTTTTGTTGAGCTTTCATACATTTATAGCTCTAGTGCATCCGTTGCATGGCAATCCCTACTCCTTGCATTAACATCAATCGGTGGGCATCTCCATAGACCATTGATTAGCCTCGTTGATGTGAGACTTCCTCCCTTTTTTGTCTTCTCCACATAACCCCCATCATCATATTCTATTCCACCCATAGTGTTATGTCCATGGCTCGCGCTCATATATTGCGTGAAAGTTTATAGGTTTGAGATTACTAAAGTATGAAACAATTGCTTGGCTTGTCATCGAGGTTGTGCATGATGAGAGCATTCTTGTGTGACGAAAATGGAGCATGACTAAACTATATAATTTTGTAGGGATGAACTTCCTTTGGCCATGTTATTTTGAGAAGACATAATTGCTTAGTTAGTATGCTTGAAGTATTATTGTTTCTATGTCAATATTAAACTTTTGTATTGAATCTTATGGATCTAAATATTCATACCACAATTAAGAAGAAGTACATTGAAATTATGCCAAGTAGCACTCCACATCAAAAATTCTGTTTTTATCATTTACCTACTCGAGGACGAGCAGGAATTAAGCTTGGGGATGCTGATACGTCTCCAACGTATCTATAATTTTTGATTGCTCCATGCTATATTATCTACTGTTTTGGATGTTTAGGGGCTTTATTATACACTTTTATATCATTTTTGGGACTAACCTATTAACCCAGAGCCCAGTGCCAGTTTCTGTTTTTACCTTGTTTTAGAATATCGCAGAAAAGGAAAACCAAACGGAGTCCAATTGACCTGAAACTTCACGGAACTTATTTTTGGATTAGAAGAAGCCCAGAAGACTTGGAGTGTACGTCAGGCGTCTACGAGGAGGCCACGAGGTAGGGGGCCACGCCCTCCACTCTCGTGCCCCCCCTGACGTACTTCTTCCGTCTATATATCTCCATATACCCTAAAAACATCCGAGAGCACAATAGATCGGGAGTTCTGCCTCCAGAAGCCTCCGTAGCCACTGAAAGCCAATCTAGACCCATTCCAGCACCCTGCCGGAGGGGGCAATCCCTCTCCGGTGGCCATCTTCATCATCCCGGTGCTCTCCATGACGAGGAGGGAGTAGTTCTCCCTCGGGGCTGAGGGTATGTACCAGTAGCTATGTGTTTGATCCCTCTCTCTCTCTCTCGTGTTCTTGTGGTGATACGATCTTGATGTATCGCGAGCTTTGCTATTATAGTTGGATCTTATGATGTTTTCTTCCCCCTCTACTCTCTTGTAATGAATTGAGTTTCCTCTTTGAAGTTATCTTATCGGATTGAGTCTTTAAAGATTTGAGAACACTTGATGTATGTCTTGCCGTGCGTATCTGTGGTGACAATGGGATATCACGTGATTCACTTGATGTATGTTTTGGTGATCAACTTGCGGGTTCCGCCCATGAACCTATGCATAGGGGTTGGCACACGTTTTCGTCGTGATTCTCTGGTAGGAACTTTGGGGCACTCTTTGAGTTTCTATGTGTTGGTTGAATAGATGAATCTGAGATTGTGTGATGCATATCGTATAATCATACCCACGGATACTTGAGATGACATTGGAGTATCTAGGTGACATTAGGGTTTTGGTTGATTTGTGTCTTAAGGTGTTATTCTAGTACGAACTCTAGAGCTGTTTGTGACACTTATAGGAATAGCCCAACGGATTGATTGGAAATAATAACTTTGAGGTGGTTTCGTACCCTACCATAATCTCTTCGTTCGTTCTCCGCTATTAGTGACTTTGGAGTGACTCTTTGTTGCATGTTGAGGGATAGTTATGTGATCCAATTATGTTATTATTGTTGAGAGGACTTGCACTAGTGAAAGTATGAACCCTAGGCCTTGTTTCCTAGCATTGCAATACCGTTTACGCTCTCTTTTATCATTAGTTACCTTGCTGTTTTTATATTTTCAGATTACAAAAACTTTTATCTACCATCCATATACCACTTGTATCACCATCTCTTCGCCGAACTAGTGCACCTGTACAATTTACCATTGTATTGGGTGTGTTGGGGACACAAGAGACTCTTTGTTATTTAGTTGCAGGGTTGTTTGAGAGAGACCATCTTCATCCTACGCTTCCCACGGATTGATACACCTTAGGTCATCCACTTGAGGGAAATTTGTTACTGTCCTACAAACCTCTGCACTTGGAGGCCCAACAACGTCTACAAGAAGAAGGTTGTGTAGTAGACATCAGTGACAGGCAGGCGGACTTGCCCTATCGGTGTGGTGGAACCATCAGTCACTCCTGAGAAAGGCTTGGTTGGCTGGAGCAGCTCATAGGGCACTTGGAGGTTGTCGAACGTGTCGACGGATAGGACGCTGAGCCCTGTGCCGCCGTCGATGAGAGTCTTGGTGACTTGCACATTGCTGATGATTGGGGAGCACAACATAGGGAGTGTGCCAGCGGTGGCTGCGCACTTGAGCTGATCGGCCGAGTCGAAGGTGATGGCGCATTGGGACCACACAATACTCAAACGAGCACACGAACATAGCATGGAGCTACTCAACAAGCTTAACAAAACACCCAAAGTGACCTGGGGCCAAAAGGGTTCACACAATACTCAAACGAGCACACGAACATAGCTCACGCATAATCAGTTTTCAGACTTAGTGAAAACTGAGACATGCTGAAATTTAACTCACGAAGGCATGTAAATGAGCTCGATGCACTCACTACGGTGCAAGTCATGGCAAGGAAAGCATACATCCATAAATAAGACACAAAATGCTAGCTAGACATGGCAAGAACAATGGCATAGCATGCATGGATCACTAACAATAGCATCGGCAAAATCGCAAACAAGTTGACGATCTGCCCAGATTTACCACGAAGCAAAAGTAGAGCTGGATTGACTCAAGCTAGATCACTCCACATATGCAAACAAAGACATGGATGGATAGAGCATAACAAGAATAACAAAACTCCCTTACTGATCATCCTCAAAAGAGGCATGGATCACTAGGAAACAAGCTGAACATATGGCATCATGAACTAAAATATCCCCGACTTAGTGAAATCCACTAAGTCCCTGAAAACAGAATTCTCAGGTGCCTCTCTTTGCAAGCTTGCACAAAGTCACCACACACATCCTAAAAATGCATGGGTGGCACCTCTGGAAAGAAGACAAAATGCTTAACAATTCATCCCAAAGACTCACAGGCATATCATGCACACAATAATCATGGCAAAAATGACAAAAGTCTATGATGAACTAACGGATCTGCAATTTAACTCACGGAGCCTCCTTCTAACAGCATTTTGGGCATCAAGACGAACTCAAATGAAAATGATGCAATGTAATGAAATGATGTACATGTCGAGACGAAGATTTTGATATACTATATGTCCAAAACGGAGCTACGGATGCGGAGATATCATCAGTCAAAGTTTGCATAAAAATTAAAGGGAGAGAGGGAAAGTCAACCCTAGGGTTTATTTTGAATCCGGATCTGAGATCCGCACGGATTACGAGGCCGCTGGAGAACACTGTAGCAGCTCGCCGGACTTGGAGCTCGTCGGCGACGACGGGGAAGGCGGCCGGCGGATGGGGCGGCGGAGCCGGCCGGTCGAGTGGGCGGTTGAGCCGGGCAACTCCGGCGGTGGCCGGCGCGGAGCGAGGCCGGCTCGGGCGGCGGTGCCGGGGCTCGCCGGCGACGGCGGCGGCTGCCGGCGAGAGAGGCGTGTGGCGGCGCGGGCTCCCGGCGTCGGAGAAGACGGGCAGCGCGAGGTGGCGGGGCAGCGGGGGCCGGGCGCGGGCTCCCGCGGGCCGGCGGCGGCGGACGCCACGTGGCGCGTCGCGGGTGGCGGCGTGGCGTCGGCGGACATGTCCGGCTAGGCCCCGGACATGTCCGTCGGCGCGGATCTGTTTTTTTTGGACTAGGGTTGGACGGGGAGAGATCCGAGATCCGAAATGGGGGGGGCTATATATAGGCATAGAGGGAGCTAGGAGTGTCCAAATGAGGTGCGGTTTTCGGCCACGCGATCGTGATCGAACGCTCTAGGACATGGAGCAGAGTTTGGTGGGTTTTGGGCCAAATTGGAGGGGTGTTGGGCTGCAACACACACGAGGCCTTTTCGGTCCCTTGGTTAACCGTTGGAGTATCAAACGAAGTCCAAATGGTACGAAACTTGACAGGCGGTCTACCGGTAGTAAACCAAGGCCGCATGGCAAGTCTCGGTCTAATCTGGAAATGTTTAATCCCCACACACGAAAGAAAGCTAGAAATGGCCACCGGAGGAGAACGAAGCACCGGAATGCAAAACGGACAACGGGGAAAATGCTCGAATGCATGAGATGAACATGTATGCAAATGCAATGCATGTGATGACATGATATGAGATGCATGAAAACGAAAACAACACACGGAGACAAAGACCCAAACCCGAGAAATAAATATAACTTAATGCCGGAAACGGCAAGAGTTGGAGTACAAATTGGGAAAGTTATATCTGGGGCATTACAACACTCCACCACTACGAAAAGATCTCATCCCGAGATCTAGGACTGAAAGAACTCCGGGTACTCAGAACGGAGGTGATCCTCGCGCTCCCAGGTAGCTTCACGGTCAGAATGGTGTGACCACTTGACTTTGAGAAATTTGATTGACTTGTTGCGAGTCCTGCGTTCAGTCTCTTCAAGGATTGCAACTGGGTGCTCACGATAGGAGAGATCTTCTTGGAGCTCAATGTCCTCGAAGTTGACTGTGCGTTCAGGCGTCTTGAAGCACTTTCGGAGTTGGGAGACATGGAACACATCATGAACATTTGCAAAGTTTGAAGGAAGCTCGAGTTGATAGGCGAGGTCGCCTCTCTTGCTGACAATCTTGAAAGGTCTGACGTATCTAGGGGCAAGCTTCCCTTTGATACCGAATCGATGAGTCCCTTTCATAGGAGAGACGCGGAGGTAAACATGATCTCCGATCTCGAAAGCCAAATCACGGTGCTTACTATCATAGTAGCTCTTCTGGCGGGATTGGGCTGCTTTGAGGTTATCACGAATGACCTTGCACATTTCTTCTGCCTCTGTGATTAAGTCATTACCCAGCAGCTGACGTTCACCGGTTTCAGACCAGTTGAGAGGGGTACGACATTTCCTACCATACAGAATTTCAAATGGGGCCTTGCCCAAACTTGCTTGAAAACTGTTGTTGTATGAGAATTCAGCATAAGGAAGACAATCCTCCCACTTCATGCCAAAGGAGATAACACAAGCCCTGAGCATATCTTCAAGAATCTAGTTGACACGCTCGACTTGACCGCTTGTTTGAGGATGGAAAGCAGTGCTGAAGCGGATGTTGGTGCCCATGGCCTTCTGAAAAGAATCCCAAAACTTGGAGGTAAAGATGCTGCCACGGTCTGAAGATATCACTTGAGGAATACCGTGCAGAGAGACAATTCGAGAGGTGTAGAGTTCCGCCAATTGAGCTGCAGTGATTGACTCTTTGATAGGCAGAAAGTGAGCCACTTTGGTGAGCTTGTCGATGACAACGAATATAGCATCATTGCCACGCTTGGACTTTGGAAACCCAGTCACGAAGTCCATTTCAACGTGGTCAAACTTCCATTCTGGAATGGCAAGAGGTTAGAGGAGACCTGCTGGCCTTTGGTGTTCTGCCTTCACTCTTCTGCAGACATCACATTCATTCACGAATTGAGCGATCTCGCGCTTCATTCGAGTCCACCAATAAGTTTGCTTGAGATCCTGATACATCTTCGTGCTCCCAGGGTGGATGGAGTGGAGAGAGTTGTGAGCCTCGTTCATGATCACTTTACGAAGTTCACCTTTGGGTACCACAATTCGATCCTCGAAGAAGAGAGTGTCCTTGTCATCAAGGCGGTAGCACTTGTACTTGGACTGACTCTTTGCGATACCAATCTTCACCTTTTTCACCATAGCATCAAGAAGCTGGGCTTGGCGAATCTGGTCTTCCAAGGTAGGAGAGACTTGAAGGTTGGCGAGGAAACCTTGAGGAGCAATTTGCATATTAAGTTTGCAGAAAGCTTCACAAAGCTCGGGTTGATAAGGCTTCAGAATCAGACTGTTGCAATATGCTTTCCTGCTCAAAGCGTCAGCAATCACATTGGCCTTGCCTGGAGTATACTCGATACTCGGATTGTACTCTTGAATCATTTCGACCCATCGAGTTTGCCTGTGGTTGAGATTAGGTTGGGTGAAGATGTACTTGAGACTCTTGTGATCAGTGAAAATATCCACTTTCCTTCCCAATAGAAGATGTCTCCAAGTCAACAAAGCATGCACAACTGCCGCCAACTCGAGATCATGAGTGGGGTAGTTCTTCTCATTAGGCTTCAACTGGCGAAAGGTATAAGCAACAACTTTCTTCTCTTGCATCAGTACAGCATCGAGACCTTGGAGAGAGGCATCACAAAAGACCTCGTACGGCTTGGTTTCATCAGGCGGAGTCAGAACTGGAGCAGTGATCAACTTCTCTTTCAAAGTGTTGAAAGCAATATCACACTCCGGAGACCAAACGTACTTGACATGCTTCTAAAGAAGATTTGAGAGAGGCTTCGCGATCTTAGAAAAGTTTTCAACGAATCTTCGGCAGTAGCTTGCGAGACCGAGGAAGCTACGGAGTTGCTTCACGTTCTGAGGAGGTTCCCAATTAACAATTGCAGACACCTTCTCAGGATTCACGGCAATGCCCTTGGCAGAGATGATATGACCAAGATAAAGCACCTCATCGAGCCAAAATTCACACTTGGAGAACTTGGCGTAGAACTGATGTTCCCTGAGCTTGTCAAGAACCAAACGCAAGTGCTTGGCATGATCTTCCTTGTTCTTCGAGAAAACCAGAATGTCGTCAAGATAGACCAAAACGAAGTCATTGGTGTAGGGGTTGAAGATGAAGTTCATCATGCGAGAGAACGTCGGAGGAGCGTTGGCGAGGCCAAAAGACATGATAGTGTATTCATATGACCCATAGCTTGTCCTGAAGGCCGTCTTGGGAATATCTTGCTCACGGATTCGAATATGATGATAACCCATACGGAGATCAAGCTTGGAGAATACTTGGGCACCCTTGAGTTGTTCGAACAGCTCATTGATGTTGGGAAGTGGGTATTTGTTCTTGATGGTCTTCTTGTTCAATGGATGATAATCCACACAAAGTCGGTCCGTTCCATCCTTCTTCTGCACAAAAAGAACACCACAACCCCATGGAGAAGTACTAGGCCGAATGAGACCCATTCTTTCTTGAACATCGAGTTGTTTCTTCAACTCCTTCAACTCTTCAGGGCCGAGCTTGTAGGGACGTTTGCACACAGGTTCCGTACCGGGCTCAAGTTCAATAACAAATTCAACGGGCCGATGCGGAGGCAATCCTGGGAGCTCTTCTGGGAAGACGTCTTGATACTCACAAACGACTGGGATCTGCGAAATAGCATCCAATTCACCCTTCTCATTGAGAGAAAACAACCGGATTGTATCATCACGAGCGGCAAAGACAATGACATCCTCAGACGAATGAGTCAGTTGAATCTGCCTGGCTGCACAATCGAGCTGAGCCTTGTGCTTAGAGAGCCAGTCCATCCTGAGAATAAGATCGATATCTGAATCACCAAGAACATTTGGAGAAGCCAAGAACTTATAATAGCCCAAAGTGATTGTAACATCTGGAACACATACTCGAGATGTCATTTGACGGGCCGGAGAAACAATCGCCAACGGTTTCGACAACATTTGAGTACGAAAATCATGCTTAGATGCAAAAGGTCTCGACATGAAACAATGCGATGCACCAGTGTCAAAAAGAACTCTTGCAGGAATATCGTTAACAAGAAGGTTACCCATGATGACATCCGAAGAATCCTCTGCTTGAGCTACATTCACCATATTGACCTTGGCGTACTTGGGATTATGCTTGACCACTGCTGTACTTGCCGATCTGACAGGAGGAGGAGGAAGACGCCTCTGGTTGAAACACTTGTTGGCGTAGTGACCCTTCTGTTAGCACTTGTTGCACGTGACCTCTGAGAGCGGACGGTGGTACGGAGCACTCGATCTTGGAGCTTGAGACGAAGTCTTGTTCTAAAAGCCTGGGTTGGGTGGGTGGGAAGAACCACTGCCACCTTTGCTCTTCTGCTAATACGGCTGACGGAACAGAGGAGGAGGAAGCCAATACTTCTGCTGCTTGGCCACTTGAGTAGAGGAAGAAGGCGTAGTGTCTCTGACTCGCTTCCTGGAAGCATCACACCTCAACTGAGTAGCCTCTTCCTTCAGTGCCATGTTGTAGAACTCATCGTATCTCAACGGCTCAAAGAGGACAAGAGCGAGCTGAATTTCTTCACGGAGACCACCCCTGAACTGGTATATCATGCTCTTCTCATCAGGAACATCCTGCTTGGCAAAACGGGCGATCTTCTGGAACAACTTGTTGTAGTCATAGACAGACAAAGAGCCTTGCTTCAGGCGGAATTCCTCGCGTTTGCTTTCAGTCACACTCTGAGGGATGTGATGAGCTCGAAAATCTCGACGGAAATCATCCCAAGTGATAAAACGTCCACCTCTGGAATCCTTGTACTGCTGGAACCACTCTGCAGCCTGATCTTTGAGCTGGAAAGAAGCGAACTTGACGAAATCTTCAGGCCTGACGTTGCTGCAGTCAAAATGCTTGCCCAGATCCACTAGCCAATCGTCAGCATGGGCAGCCTCAACACAATTGCTGAACGTCTTTGGACCATTAGCGAGGAACTGGTTCAGAGTAGCAAAATGGTTCTGATTGTTGCCTTGATTCCCTTGACTACCTTGATTGCGCTCTTGGAGGATTTGCATGATCAACTGTGTGTTTGCATTGGTTGTGGCCATCACAGCTTGCCAAGCCTCTGGAGGAGGTGGAGGTGGTGGCGGATCAGGATTCGGAGTCGTGCGCGTTGGAGGAGCCATCCTGAAGAGGTTGACCACCATTAGCACATAGATAGACAAATATTGAAGGTGAATCCAACGGAATGAAAATTGCAACATAAAGTCTTCACATCTGAACAAAATGAACGAATGCGCTTCTCTTGAAGTGGTCACATATCCCTAAATTGCGAAGCCACGAAGAATTAGGTAGAAGGGGTAAATCAACAAGGGGTGGAATCAATATATGACTTCGAAGCAACTCGAATACCACTACTCAAAATAAAACCAAGGATTGGCTTGCGGAATAAGCCGGAACAAACATATGATAGATATTTCGTCCGAAGTTTTCGTGGTGGGACCTACATGGGCTCGATCGTACAACACCATCATGTACAAGGCAGTGCACATGACATATGAAGCGTCCCCGAGTTAGCATAGCCAAGGACTCTTTAAGACACAACGAGACCACTGTAAAATCGACCGTCAATAGGCGAACCACTAGACGTCGAACCCCAATTTCATATCATACATCTGTCAGAAGGATATCCTAAGAGCTACTTGAATTCCCACCTATGAAACTCCCGAAACTTTCCGGTTATGCAATCAGGTGTTGGGGATACAGGGGAAGTAGAATATGTCACCCAAACTAGCAATACCTACATCCAGCTGTATCCATCCTTCAACACATAACCAAGAAACCTTCGGAAACCATCTACCTCAACCTTCGAAAATCATCCGTTATACAAGTTATGGCGATACTCCCGAACTACCGCCCCAGTACTGGGTGGCATCGAGGTTATCTCAACAATGAACTGCATAAAGGAGATTTTCGATGTCGACGAACATATCTCAAGTATTCCAGAATTGCAACGATAAAATTATGATGACAACACCTCAGAGCTCAACTCCCCGGGACACTTCCACTAAACCCCTGACAGGAGGCACCAAGATAGTATTCTCATCATAAGCCATCCGAACAAATCCAAGATACTCACGTGATCCTAAATTTTTTTTTTGTGAAATTTGAGAAGAGAAGAGACAAAACTCTACGTCAGGATGCCTTACCAGAGCGATAAGGAGACTGGGAAGTAAAAAGAATTCCTAAGCTCTCCGATATATAATTCCTAAATGACTCAAAACATTTTTCTAGACACAACTCGGCTGCTAAAAACGATCAAACAGTGGGGGCTCCTAAGGTCGGGGAAGGCTCTGATTACCAACTTGTAACGCCCTCGATGCGGCTATATCTCCCACGTGTCGAGGCACGACTTAGAGGCATAACCGCATTGAAAGCAATGTCGCAAGTTAGGAAATCATCACACATCCCATGTACATAAATAATATAAAGGGGAGGTACATAGTTGGCTTACACTCGCCACGTCACATCAAATTACATAAATAACATACATCATCCAAACACTCATGGCCCGACTACGGCGCCAAAATAAAAGACAACCCAACAAGCGACATAGGTCCCGATCACCCCAACTGGGCACCACTACTGATCATCAGGAAAAGACACATAGTAACGCTGAGAGTCCTCGTCGTACTCCCACTTGAGCTCAAGCGCGCCATCTGGAGCAGTATCATCTGTCCCTGCATCTGGTGTAATAGTAATCTGTGAGCCACAGGGACTCAGCAATTCGCACCCTCGCGATCAAGACTATTTAAGCTTAATAGGTAGGAAAGGGGTAATGAAAGTGGAGCTGCAACAAGCGACTAGCATATATGGTGGCTAACTTATTCGCAAAAGAGAGCGAGAAGAGGAGGCAAAGCACGAGCGAGAAACTAGAGAGCAACCTGCGCAAACATAACTCCAACACCGTGTCCGCTTCCCGGACTCCGCCGAGAAGAGGACATCACAGCAACACACTCAGTTGATTCATTTTAATTAATTAAGGTTCAAGTTATCTATAACCGGTAATTACCAAATTCCCATTTTCCCATAACTACAGGCACGGCTTTCGAAAGATCAATCCCTGCAGGGGGGTCCCAACTTAGCCCATAACAAGCTCTCACGGTCAACGAAGGAATAGACCTCCATGTCCTACCGTTTTTCTACATCTGCTGGCACCGTCCGTCCAGAGTGACGCCTAAGGTCAACCCAGCCAGAGCCCATAATGGCTTGCGGCTGCATAGGTAAGCTTTCGGTCAAGGAGTATCCATCCGTCTCTTCGTGGCTGGGTGAAGCTTTCCGCAAGATGTCATGGCGCTTCTCCATGCATCCCGGCCATCCGCTGGTTTCTCCATTGTGCCCGTCAACCGTCCTCCACCCAGTAGTGAATTTGAAGTCCATCTTGATCTTGAAGTCATGGGGTTGTCATTATCTTGACTCTCACATCTCCCTTATGAATCTCTCAGCCAACCCCGTCTACAAGCATAGCAAGGTAAACTACATCGTCCCGGGCAATAGTAGCAAGGGGAAATCGGTTCATCCTACCTCATGATACTACTCAAGACAGAACTTCAAATTCTCCTACTGCATTCATGGTGGGGAGGAATAATTCTAATGCAACAAAATCACAGGTATTGTAAAACATGATCAAATGACTTGCCTGGCTGACGGTCTTCAAACGCTAGTGACTCGAGATAGCAAGCTTCGCACTTTTGGAAATTCTATCGAGTCAAACAATAGCACAAATAAGTATTTCACTAAATAACATAACAGCAAGCTAAAGGAAAACACACAAGCACTCAAACCAAAATCAAAGAAAACTCGAGGAAAACAAAATCAAGGTTTTCATCACATCAAGCAACAACAAAAAAATAGTTTTAACCTACTAACACTTTTCTTAACAGATCCAAAACAATGGTTTTGCTAACTAACATAAAGGAAAACAGCATACAAACTAGGTGCAAAAAGAATCACATCAATATCTATTATAGAACTCCTGTTATACCTAAAACAAAACTAATAAGAAAATAAAATAAAACCTTTTATTTTGCTGTAAATAAATGCTCACCCTCTGTAACTACAGAAACTAATCTAAAATAAAATATAGCATGGGTAAATTAAAATTCTATAATAACTAGAATAGCAGGAAGCAGCAGCAAGCTAAATAAAACTAGAAAAGCTTGATTTTGACTAAAACTAATTCTAATATAATCTACAAATACCCAACAAGTTCCTACTGCTAGGCTAGGTCAAAACTAAGCAGTGTCAAAAAGAATCACTTAAAAATAATAATCTGTAACGCCCTCGATGCGGCTATATCTCCCACGTGTCGAGGCACGACTTAGAGGCATAACCGCATTGAAAGCAATGTCGCAAGTTAGGAAATCATCACACATCCCATGTACATAAATAATATAAAGGGGAGGTACATAGTTGGCTTACACTCGCCATGTCACATCAAAGTACATAAATAACATACATCATCCAAACACTCATGGCCCGACTACGGCGCCAAAATAAAAGACAACCCAACAAGTGACATAGGTCCCGATCACCCCAACTGGGCACCACTACTGATCATCAGGAAAAGACACATAGTAACGCTGAGAGTCCTTGTCGTACTCCCACTTGAGCTCAAGCGCGCCATCTGGAGCAGTATCATCTGTCCCTGCATCTGGTGTAATAGTAATCTGTGAGCCACAGGGACTCAGCAATCTCGCACCCTCGCGATCAAGACTATTTAAGCTTAATAGGTAGGAAAGGGGTAATGAAAGTGGAGCTGCAGCAAGCGACTAGCATATATGGTGGCTAACATATTCGCAAAAGAGAGCGAGAAGAGGAGGCAAAGCACGAGCGAGAAACTAGAGAGCAACCTGCGCAAACATAACTCCAACACCGTGTCCGCTTCTCGGACTCCGCCGAGAAGAGGACATCACGGCAACACACTCAGTTGATTCATTTTAATTAATTAAGGTTCAAGTTATCTACAACCGGACATTAACAAATTCCCATCTGCCCATAACCGCGGGCACAGCTTTCGAAAGATCAATCCCTGCAGGGGGGTCCCAACTTAGCCCATAACAAGCTCTCACGGGCAACGAAGGAATAGACCTCCACCCAAGACACACCGATCAGGCTCGGTATCTCGGTACAACAAGACGATTCGACAAGTTAAAACAAGTCCAGCAACACCGCCCGAACATGCCGACAAATCCCGATAGAAGCTGCACATATCTCTTTCTCAGGGCACACTCAGATGAGCAGTCCGTACAACTAAAACCAGCCCTTGAGTTTCCCCGAGGTGGCGCTGCAAGGGGCTCTGGTTCGTACCAACACTCAGAGGAGCACTGGCCCATGGGGGGTTAAAAATAAGATGACCCTCGGGCTCCGGAAACCCAAGGGAAAAAGAGGCTAGGTGGCAAATGGTAAAACCAATGTTGGGCATTGCTGGAAAAGCTTTAATCAAGGCGAACTATCAAGGGGTTCCCATTATATCCCAACCGCGTAAGGGACGCAACAATCCGGGAACATAACATCGATATGACGGAAACTAGGGCGGCAAGAGTGGAACAAAACACTAGGCGAGAGGCCGAGCCTTCCACCCTTTACCAAGTATATAGATGCATTAAGATAACATGGCAATATAATGATATCCCAACAAGTAAATAAATGTTCCAACAAGGAACGGCTCCAATCTTCACCTGCAACTAACAATGCTATAAGAGGGGCTGTGTAAAGCGGTAACATAGCCAATCAACGGTTTGCTAGGACAATGGTGGGTTAGAGGCTCAACATGGAAATTGGGAGTCTGGCAAGCAAGTGGTAGGCATCGTAGCATTGGCATAGCAAAAGAGCGAGCAAACTAGCATAGCAAAGATAGTAGTGATTTCGAGGGTATGATCATCTTGCCTGCACAGTTGTCAGAGTTGACTGGATCCTCACAAGCAAACTCAGCGGGCTCCTCGTTAGCGAACTCGTCTCTCAGCTCTACCCAACAACACAAACAAGCAACAAGGATACAATCAACCATGTGCAAACTCAAGCAATAAGATGCAAAGATGGTATGCTATGCGGGATGCAAAATGCAAGACGTGACAGGAAATGCATGAACCTGGTCTCAACTTGGAAAACCAAGTGTGCCACTGGATAGAGGGGATGAAATCACCTGAAAACGATATAAAGATCATAGGAATCGGAGCTACGGTTTGGAAATGGCAAGCGTTTTAAGAAATGAACCGGTCTGCGATTTACAGCAAGTAGGCACCTAAATGCAACGAAATGAACATGCTACAGCCACCAAACATGACAACAAAAGACATGGCAGGGATGTACACAAGATGCTTAACAAAACACTAGCACTGAGCCACGGCCAAATTCATCCATTATGAGGTTCAAACAAGCATGGCAAAAACGCAAATGCATAACCGATTTCAGACTTTGTGAAATTAACACTAGTCTGAAATTTCAGAGCACGATGCTCTCTTCGGAGCAGCGAAACAACATGATACATAACCTGAACATGACAAGTAAGAACATGGCATGGAGCTACTCAACAAGCTTAACAAAACACCCAAAGTGACCTGGGGCCAAAAGGGTTCACAAAATACTCTAACGAGCACACGAACATAGCTCACGCACAATCAGTTTTCACACTTAGTGAAAACTGAGACATGCTGAAATTTAACTCACAAAGGCATGTAAATGAGCTCGATGCACTCACTACGGTGCAAGTCATGGCAAGGCAAGCATACATCCATAAATACGACACAAAATGCTAGCTAGACATGGCAAGAACAATGGCATAGCATGCATGGATCACTAACAATAGCATCGGCAAAATCGCAAACAAGTTGACGATCTGCCCAGATTTACCACGAAGCAAAAGTAGAGCTGGATTGACTCAAGCTAGATCACTCCACATATGCAAACAAAGACATGGATGGATAGAGCATAACAAGAATAACAAAACTCCCTTACTGATTATCCTCAAAAGAGGCACGGATCACTAGGAAACAAGCTGAACATATGGCATCATGAACTAAAATATCCCAGACTTAGTGAAATCCACTAAGTCCCTGAAAACAGAATTCTCAGGTGCCTCTTTTTGCAAGCTTGCACAAGTCACCACACACATCCTAAAAATGCATGGGTGGCACCTCTGGAAAGAAGACAAAATGCTTAACAATTCATCCCAAAGACTCACAGGCATATCATGCACACAATAATCATGGCAAAAATGACAAAAGTCTACGATGAACTAACGGATCTGCAATTTAACTCATGAAGCCTCCTTCTAACAGCATTTTGGGCATCAAGACGAACTCAAATGAAAATGATGCAATGGAATGAAATGATGTACATGTCGAGACGAAGATTTTGATATACTATATGTCCAAAATGGAGCTACGGATGCGGAGATATCATCAGTCAAAGTTTGCATAAAAATTAAAGGGAGAGATGGAAAGTCAACCATAGGGTTTATTTTGAATCCGGATCTGAGATCCGCACAGATTACGAGGCTGCCGAAGAACACTATAGCAGCTCGCCGGACTTGGAGCTCGCCGGCGACGACGGGGAAGGAGGCCGGCGGATGGGGCGGCGGAGCCGGCTGGTCGAGGGGGCGGTGGAGCCGGGCGACTCCGGCGATGGCCGGCGCGGAGCGAGGCCGGCTCGGGCGGCGGTGCCGGGGCTCGCTGGCGATGGCGGCTGCTGCCGGCGAGAGAGGCGTGCGGCGGCGCGGGCTCCCGGCGTCGGAGAAGATGGGCGGCGCGAGGTGGCGGGGCAGTGGCCCGCTCGGGCGGCGCGGGGGCCGGGCGCGGGCTCCCGCGGGCCGGCGGCGGCGGACGCCACGTGGCGCGTCGTGGGTGGCTGCGTGGCGGTAGCGGGCGTGTCCGGCTAGGCCCCGGACATGTCCGTCCGCGCGGATCTAATTTTTTTGGACTAGGGTTGGACGGGGAGAGATCCGAGATCCGAAATGGGGGTGCTATATATAGGCATAGAGGGAGCTAGGAGTGTCCAAATGAGGTGCGGTTTTGGGCACACGATCATGATCGAACGCTCTAGGACATGGAGCAGATTTTGGTGGGTTTTGGGCCAAATTAGAGGGGTGTTGGGCTGCAACACACACGAGGCCTTTTCGGTCCCTCGGTTAATCGTTGGAGTATCAAACGAAGTCCAAATGGTACGAAACTTGACAGGCGGTCTACCGGTAGTAAACCAAGGCCGCATGGCAAGTCTCGGTCCAATCCGGAAATGTTTAATCCCCACACACGAAAGAAAGCTAGAAATGGCCACCGGAGGAGAACGAAGCGCCGGAATGCAAAACGGACAACGGGGAAAATGCTCGAATGCATGAGATGAACATGTATGCAAATGCAATGCACGTGATGACATGATATGAGATGCATGAAAACGAAAACAACACACGGAGACAAAGACCCGAATCCGAGAAATAAATATAACTTAATGCCGGAAACGGCAAGAGTTGGACTACAAATTGGGAAAGTTATATCTGGGGCGTTACATAATCCTAGCTCAATTTATAGCAGAATTACTAATCTGACTAAAACTAATATATAACTATTTTTATAAACTTAAACATGGCCGAATCTAATTTCTGCGGAAGCTACAAGAAATTTGTAAACTAACAAAAAAAGAATCAACTACAAGTAATAAATAACCTAAAAGGTATAGATTTTACAAGAACAGAACTATTCTGTTTTAAAAACAGGAACAAAGAATAAAACTAAAACAACTAGGGCGCTAACGGGCCGAAACAGTGAGCGCTCTAAAATTATCTAACACGCGGGCGATCAAAAGGTCACTGTGTCCATGGGCTAACAGAAATAAACCGATCGGCTGGTCTATCTAAACCGCAACTGAATAAACCGATCTAACCGAAACTAAAACCGATCTATATGAAATAAACCATACGCCTTCGGGATCTAATCGAGACCCTAGGTTTTGGATCGAACGGCGAGGGGAGGTGGCGGCTTACTGCGGCGGTGGTCGACGGCGACAGAGGGTGGCGGAGGTCGGCGGCGAGCGGGGCGGGGTCTCCGGTGATCGGCGAAGGTGGCAAAGACGTCGGGCGGATGCAGCGGTGCGAGGCGGAGGTGGTGGTGGAGTTGTTGGAGCTCGGGGACGGCGCAGACGTCGAGGCGTGGCAAAAACAGAGCCCGGTGCTCTGCAGCTCCAGTGACGGGCGGTGATGCTCAAGGCAGTGGCTCCGGCGATCCCTGGATGGTGAGAGGATGTCAGGGAGGTGCGCGCGGTTGAGGGGTTTCGGCTGACAAAGTTTGAGGGCAGGGGGATCCTCACCGGAGTCAGAACGGACGGCGGACTACGGCGGCTGCAGCGAGATCCAAAGGAGGAGGGCGTGAGCTGCGGTGGGTTCTGGGCTAGGGTTTTAGGGGGATTCGGAAGAGGAGGGGCGTAGGAATTTATAGGACATCAACTTGGAGCAGGGGCGACTCGGGATCATGATCCCGTGGAATCCGGCCGCGGTCGCGGCGTCGAACGCGCTCTGGCGCAGCATAGCGTGGGCGAGGGGAAAGAGATGAGGTGGGGCCGGCGCGTTGGTGAGAGAGGGAGAGGGGGTTCGGTCAGGCGACCGGTCGCGAGGGGGTTCGGGTGCGGGCGCGGCTGGGCTGCGGCTGTGGCTCGCTGGGCCGGTTGGCCTGGCTCGCGTCTGAGTCTTTTCCCTTTTTTTGAATAAGACGGAGAGAAGAAACTAAACTAAGAGAAAATTATACTATTTTTATATAAGACATATATATATATATATATATATATCAAAAATCTCAGGGGAATTAATCCTACAACTTGGACATTTTTAGAGGCAAAACAGAAAACTAAAAGAAAACATTTTCTGCAAACTCCAAATAAAATTCAAATTTGAATTCAAACCTTTTGGCAATATTTTCTTCTGACATTTTTGGAGTTTCATGTTAGCTCCTCTCATACTTTTTCTCAAGTATTTGTCAGGGATATTGAAGTAGATTATCAAATGCCAAGTTGAATCGAAATTCAACCAAACTCAAAAGCCTCTGAAAATTTCCAAATGTCACTCAATTCAAACAAAATGCATAGATGCTTAGCTAATAATTGTAAAACATTCCAAATTGAAAATTTGGGATGTTACATCATCATTTCTCTCTAGAGCTCGTTTTGTCAACTTGTGGGATTGCAAGGTTGACAAGTATTCATGGGTACCTACGCAAAAGAGACACAAACCAAAGAAATTGTGCGCGTGGTAAATGTACACATCATCCATTATGATGTGTATGTGCATGTGATAGTTAGCACAAGATAAGCATCGCTCAAAGAAGTTTGATGCATGGTATAAGAACATGTCATCCATCATGAAAGAATAGTTATTGTGTATAACACGATGGGGATGCAAATTGAGCATACAAGTATAAGGCACAACAATAGCATTTTTATTCATGGGGAGCATATTGTGCACACAAGTATTGGGATCAGGCAATGGATGGTAGTGATCAAAATCTCCTAAAATGTATGAGGAAACTATGGGGTCTCCTCATGAGCAATATTGTAAACATCATATGGAGAAAATGGACAATATCCGAAACAATGCATATCCAAATCTAGGTGTTCATGGCATGGCATATGAGATAAATGATGCAACGGAAGCATATCAATATCATCACATGAAAAACAAATGCCAATAACCATGGGCTTGTCATCTATTCCATATGTGCAAATTGGGTTTATTCTAATAGCATATGCATAGTCACTATGAAGAGATTGCAAATATGACATATCATAGATCTCATGCATAGCATATGACAAGTCAAGTGGGTTGTCAAACATGATGTAACCTAAAGAATTGTCACAAGAAATCCTATGTAACATGGCATCACAACTAAGAGACTCCGCACGGTAATCATCATACTCATCATAAATGGGTAAATCATCGCATGGGAAATCGCACTAGCATGAAGCATGGTAATAGGTTGATCAACATCATGCAAGCAATCAATGTCAAGAATGTCCACTAGTGGGACTAGAGCATCACCTTCACCTATGTTACCTTTGTCATTCTACACATGTGGTGTAGGTGAGGTGAGAAACACCAAATGGTGGTGATGCGGAGCATCCCAAGGCCATCCCCATGGACCCAACTACATCTCCTACGACACCTCTTGGACCCATGACACGAGCATGTGCAAGAGCTCTTGAAACCGAGGTGACATCTCTCCTCTCACATTTCTCCTTTGATGCACATGAGACATGACTACTACCTCATACGGATACTTTGTGCATGATCAGGTACCATGGAGAAGCTAAGGAGCAAGGAGAAGAAGAAGGGGAAGATGGACGTGAAGACAGAGACGAAGAAGAAGGGTTGTTCAAAGTCTCCAGGCTCCGGACGACCGACGAGCCCCGGACGTCCGACGACCTCCAGGCTCCGGATGTCCGGCCTCCTCCGGACGACTGGCACTTCCACATCCGAGCCAAAACAGACGGACGTCCAACGCCCTACTGACAACCGACGCCCAGATGTCCGACCCCGACCGGACGACCGACTGAAGACAATCCAAGCCGAATTTACGGATGTCCAACAGGCACCGGACGTCCGGACCCTCGCGAGCCTCCGGACGACCGATGACCTCCGGACGTCCGACGCCTGTGCACTGATTCATGTTGGGCCGCAGCCCATGTACCCCTTCTCCCCCTCTTTTGCACTAAGACTATATATACTCCTCCTCGTCCCACTTTCTAGGGTTAGCAAAGGATAGCTCATATTTTGTGTGAGAGCTTTGCTCATCCGCTAGGTTACCTTCTCCTCGGAGATTCGAGCCTCCATCGGAGAAGATCCCCCAAGCGGATTCAAGACCCCTCTTTAGGGAAGAACTCGAGACCTCCTCACGGAGAAGACCAGTTACCATGTATCGTCCGTTGTTGACTTTGGATCATGTATCTTCTCTTATGTATTCGAGGATCTAGCACTTGTGTGACTTGTTCTTGTTAGTTTGAGTGTTCCTCTTGTGTTTCCCCTTGTGATTTCCCTCGTTTCCCTCCTCGTGTTCTTCGTGTTCATTGTGGGATCCACTCCTTTCGTGAAAGATCGCCCGATTAGGGTTCTATCCTACATCATCTTGGTATCAGAGCCACGTAGATCACGATTTCGGAGCCTCCCCGTTATGTTTCTAGCCTTGTTTTGTTGTTTTTCCTCCTAATTCAAAAAACCCACAAAAATAGCCCCATTTTTTTTATTTGTTTGTGTGTTGAGATTTTGTTGGTTTGGATCCATGAATTTGCTTTGTTTTGAGTGGATCTAGCTTTTCCCCCCTTTCCCCACCTTTACCATCCACAAAATCCTCCGGATTTGTCCATTTTTGTCTTCCCCATCATGAACACGTGAAGTTCATCCCGTGCCCAATTTTCGCCCAGGTACCGGACGACTGGCTCAGCCCGGGCGTCCGACCGACCCTGACGAAACTGAATTTTTTCCAGTGTAGTCACCACCACCGCCCCACATTTCCGCATACGCACTCCTACCACTAATACACCATCACCACTTCCACATACCACCACCATTGCTTACCCATTTTTCTCTCCGACACGTTTGCTACTTCGAGCTTTGAGAATTTGAGTTGCGGTACCGTTTCCTATTTGTGTTTCGGCTATCTAGGTACGGTTCGACATCGACATCACCGCCGCTCATCTTCGCCACGGACACGTCATCAACAACGACAACCTCGACTACATCTTGGTATTCGTGCCACCATTTTGACACCATACCGTCCGCAAGAATCGGTAACCTCGTCTTGGTATTGAACATATCACTCTTTCCATTACATTGATAGACATCATAGCCTTACTCATTTGCGTTGCTTACCCATCGAGACTAGCCATTGAGTATTGCCATCAACGACACTTGTGCACATTAGTGATCATACTTCCCATAGCATACATACATCATTGTTGCATATATTGGCATCATCTCTTGTGTCACAAAGTTGTCATCGCATACACAATTGCTATCTTGGTTCCTCAAGCATTGCATGAGAAAAGAGCTCAAACGTCAAAGAGCCAAACAAGCTTGTAAGCAAAGAGGAAAGATAAGCAAAGAGCTTTTAAGAAAGAACCGTAGCATCATACAACATTAAGATTGTCATACTAGATCATCATGGATCATATCATAGAAACACCTTGCATAGAGCATACTTGGGATAGAAGTCGTTGAAATTTTGCTAAGTAGGTTGTGCATAATTTCTTTGTATCTGCCTATTGTGCAATCGTGCTAGTGTCTCTCTAGTGTTGTGCAACAAGAGCATTTTTGTGGATTCCACATTTTGGCTCACCCTTGGTTGCACGACCCCACTTATCTTTTTGCGTGTGTGTTTCCGTGTACCTTATATTCTTGGTCTACTTGTTACATTGCATCTTGCGAATCTTTTCCAACATTATTGAAGCTCACTTACAATTGCATCAAATTTTGTGCCACCATCCTAACCAAGCTCCACCATAAGCTTTTACTTGTGTAGGTGTGAGAAACCGACAAGAGCTAGTACCAATTGTGCTATTTCCTTGTCCTACATTGGAGTGATCATTGATCCACTTTCAACTTAGGTCAAGGTACATTTGGTATTCGTTCTTCTCTTTCTACCACTCACATTTGGCTTGGAATTATGGATAGGCCAAGTACTTCTACCAACCCACTCTGCATGGAGCAAGACGACGACATGAACTCCTTCGTCACCAATAGTCACCTCTTTGGTGCACAACGTGCTTTGCATCAAGAGCAACAAGCTATGAGTGAACGAATTGACAACCTCGCCGCCGACTTGCGACTCTCCGAGCAACATACAAGGGACTACTTCGACCACAAGCTCGATGATCACAAGCAAGAGAATGCCGCAAGGATGGATGAGATTCACGCTTTGTTGCTCAACCGCTCTTCTTCCACTTCATCCTCATCAAGAAGGACCCGCTCAAGTCGACACTCCGACTTCACCCTCTCCGGCTCAAGTACACCAACATCAAACACTCTACGCCGTGTCACGTGCAATGATCGTCAAGCAAGCCTCAATCCTCTATGCGACACCGACTATCAAGAGCATCGACGACGTCAAACCCAAGAGGATTTTGCGCTAGCACGAGAACAGCAACGACAACACCAACTTGATGAGGAAGAGCGAGCGCGTCTACACCAAAATGCACAAGATGCTGAAGCACAATGCCAAGAACAACAACTCCGTGAAGCTCAAGCACTTGCGGCGCAACAAGCCCTCCGAGATTCAAGTCGAGACAAAGCCGACTGAGGCCGATAAGCTCGTACACAAGAAGAAGCACTTCACGAAGAAATTCAAGAACGAAGATTTCAATCTCGCGTGCATCGTCAAGTTCCTCAAGCTCCTCCTCGAGCTTGACAAGCTCCTCCACAAGCTCGCCAAGAACATCACGTTCATCAAGAGCATGAAGACAATGGAGATCCTACACAACAAGAGCGACATGACGTCGACAACCCTCTATGCCAATAGCACCATGAGTTGGACAATCATCAACAACATGGGCCTCATCATCCCCGACCCCAACACAATGAAGAGCAACGCTATGGCAAGGTCAAGTTCACCATGCCCAAGTTCAACGGAAGCAATGATCCCGAAGAGTACCATTCATGGGTATTGAAGGTCGACAAAATTTTCCGTTTGCACAACTATGACGAAGAGAAGAAGGTCGCAATGGCATCCCTTGAATTCCAAGACTATGTCCTCATTTGGTGGGAACAAGTCATCGAGCGCCGAGAGGCAAGAGGTGAACCACCCATCACTACTTTGGCGCAAATGAAGGATGTCATGAGAGCACGCTTTGTGCCTACCTACTACAACCGCGACCTCTTCAAGAAACTCCAACTACTCAAGCAAGGAACCGAGAGCGTTGAAGAGTACTACAAGGAGATGGAGATTGCCATGATACGAGCGAACGCCACGAAATATGATGAGCAAACTATGGCACGTTTCTTGAATGGACTCAACCATCCTATCAAGAAGATCGCCGACTTCCAACCATACTCGAACCTCATCAAACTAGTGCATCAAGCTACAAAGGCGGAACGTCAAGTGCTAGACGATTTCAAGTATGCCAAGTTCTCATCCAAGTCCTACGGCTTCTCCAACAACCAAGCTTCAATGACTTCAACACCGTCTACCAAGCCTTCTACAAGCAACGTCGACAAGTCGAGTTCCAAGAAAGCTTCGTCAACTCCAAGTCATCCTCCTACTACGAGCAACTTCAAGCCGAGAGCTTCATCATCATCCACTCCAACCGATGAGACTGTCAAGACAAGTTCCTTCAAATGCTTTACATGCGGAGGCCGAGGCCACAAGTCCTATGAGTGCACCAACAAGCGGACCATGATCCTCAACGATGACGGCACCTACGACTCGATGAGTGAAGGAGAAATGGACGCTCTTGAGCAAGTCGCCATGCACTGGCAAGTGAACAATGAATAGGAACAAGTCTTTTGCGATGAAGATTCAAGTCCCGCACTTGTTGTCTCCAAGGTCTTAACTCTCCAACATCACCAAGAAGAAGACCAACGATGCCACATATTCCACACCAAGGCCGGCATCAATGGACGATCCGTCAAGGTCATCATCGATGGAGGGAGTTGTCATAACCTCGCAAGTGAAGTACTTTGATCGAAGCTCCAATTGCCCAAGGCGAAGCATCCACATCCATACAAAGTGCAATGGCTTAAGGACTCCGGCACTATCCAAGTCGAGCATCGGGTACAAGTCTCCTTCAAAATTGGTGCCTATGAAGACACCTTGGAGTGTGACGTCGTTCCAATGACCGTTTGCCACCTTCTCCTTGGACGCCCATGGCAATTTGATAGAGGAGTCATCCACAACGGCCGAACGAACGACTACATCTTCAAGATGAAGGGTAAGGAGTACATCCTTCGTCCAATGTCACCAAGCCAAGTGATCACCGACAAGCAAGCCACCCATCGTGGACATCATAGTGAGAGAGCAGGCCACCAAAAAGAGAGTGAGCGCCACAAGCCCAAATCGAACACCTCCATGATGAGTGACAAGAAGAACTTAGTCCTATTTGCCACCAAAAGTGAGATAAGAGGAGTGTGTGAGAACCCATCTAGTGTCATACACTACGTCCTTGTGTGCAAGGACAATGCACCACAAACTAACACTTCTCACACTCTTCCTCTTGTGTTGTATTCTCTTTTGCAGGAATTTCACGATTCTTTCCCCGACGAGCTACCTCCGAGACTACCTCCACTATGAGGCATTGAGCACCGAATCGACCTCATACCCGGAGCACCCCTTCTGAACAAAGCTCCCTACCGCATCAACCCCGAAGAAACCAAAGAAATACAAAGGCAAGTAAAGCATCTCATATACCATGGACATGTACGTGAAAGTTTGAGCCCTTGTGTCGTCCCAGTCATTCTTGTGCCTAAGCGAGACGGTAGCTTTCGCATGTGCTCCGATTGTAGACCTATCAACGCTATCACCGTTCGTTATAGGTATCCCATTCCACGCCTTGATGATATGCTTGATGAACTTAGTGGTGCCACTATATTTTCCAAAATTGATCTTAAGAGTGGTTACTATCAAATCCGTATACAAGAGGGTGTGAATGGAAAACCGCTTTCAAAACCAAGTTTGGCTTATATGAGTGGTTAGTCATGCCTATGGGTCTCTCGGAAGCACCGAGTACTTTTATGCGTCTTATGAATCATGTCTTTCGCCCTTACATTGGTGTGTTTGTTGTGGTCTACTTCGATGATATCCTTGTTTTTAGCAAGTCTCTCAAAGAGCATGTTACACATGTCTATACCATTTTGAAAACTCTTCAAAAAGAGCATCTCTATGCTAATATGGAGAAATGCCTTTTTGGCGTTGACAAGCTCGTTTTCTTGGGTTTTGTTGTTTCTTCTATGGGTGTTCATGTTGATGAGTCCGAGATCAATGCTATTAAGACTTCGCCACAACCAACCAATTTGCATCAAGTGCGTAGTTTTCTTGGCCTTGCGGGTTTCTATCGTGGCTGTGAAGGATTTTAGCACCATTGCTTCGCCTTTGCATGCTTTGAGCAAGAAGAATGCGCCTTTTGTTTGGGGACCATCCCAAGATACCGCATTCAATGAGCTTAAGAATTTGCTTACTCGTGCTCCCATGCTTGCTTTACACAACTTCGACAAGCCTTTGGAGATGCATTACAATGCTAGTGGTAATGGCATAGGAGGTGTGTTAACACAAGAGAAGCGCCCCATAGCTTACTTTAGTGAGAAACTCTTCGGCGCGCAACTCAATTACCCCATCTATGACAAATAGCTATATGCTTTAGTGCGAGTTTTGCATGAATAGGAACATTACCTTCGTCCCCATGAGTTTATCATTCATACCGATCATGAAACGCTCAAGTACCTTAAGGGCCAAACCAAGTTGAACAAGCGTCATGATAAATGGAGTGAATTTATTGAGTCTTTACCTTATGTCATCAAGTACATTAAAGGTAAAGAAAACATTGTAGCGGATGCCCTTTCCCGCATATGCATGCTTGTTACTCAACTTGAATTGGATGTCATTGGTTTTGAGCATATCAAAGACTTGTATGAGCATGATCCTACATTTGCTACTCCTTATGCCAAGTGTTTGACACATACATCTTGGGAATGCAATTACATCAAAGATGGATATCTTATGAGAACAAACAAACTCTGCATCCCCGAGTCTTCTCTTCGTTTGTTGCTTTTCAGGAATCTCATGGAGGAGCCTTAATGGGACATTTTGCAAGAGACAAGACGTTCGCCACGCTCTCGGAGAACTACTTTTGGCCCAAGATGTTTCGTGACGTCAATCGCTTCACCAACCGATGCTCTACATGTCGCAAAGTAAGTCCAAAGCTCAATCACATGGCCTTTATATGCCTCTACCAATTCCATATCAACCATGGGAAGACATTAGCATGGACTTTGTACTTGGTTTGCCTAGGACTCGAAATGGGAAAGATTCGGTATTTGTCGTTGTGGTGCAACAAGATAGACGATGCTTCACATGTTGCTAATCTCTTTTGTAGGGAAATATTGTGTCTACATGGAGTGCCAAAGACCATCGTCTCGGACCGCGACGTCAAGTTCCTTAGTTTCTTTTGGAAGATCCTATGCGCCAAGCTCAGAATCAAGCTGCTCTTCTCTACAGCGTATCATCCACAAACCGACGGCCAAACGGAAGTTACCAACAGCACACTCTCCGCTCTACTTCAAGTACTCATCAAGAAGAACATAAAGGAGTGGGAGGAGTGCCTACCTATCGCCGAGTTCACCTACAACCATGCAAGACACTCAACAACCGACAAGTCCCCCTTCGAGGTCGTCTATGGGTTCAACCCTTTGTCCCCTTTGGACATTCTCCCTCTACCACTCCAAGAGCGCATCAATTTGGACGCAAGTGCATGTGTGACACATCTCAAGAAGGTGCATGAAGATACAAGAAACACCATCGAGCGGCAAGTTCAACGCCTTGCGACCAAGCTCAACTTCAACAAGCAACCTATGGTCCTCAACATTGGTGATCACGTGTGGCTACACCTTCGCAAGGATTGCTTTCCACAAGAACGCAAGTCCAAGCTTCGACCACGAGCGTATGGACCCTTCAAGGTGCTCGCACGATACAACGACAATGCTTACAATATCGACCTCCCACGCGACAAGTACAACGTGAGCGACATCTTCAACATCAAAGATCTCTCTCCCTTCCATAGTGATGAAGAATTTGATCCGAGCACGGATATTTCCCAAGGGAGGGGAGATGATGCGGAGCATCCCAAGGCCATCCCCATGGACCCAACTACATCTCCTATGACACCTCTTGGACCCATGACACGAGCACGTGCAAGAGCTCTTGAAACCGAGGTGACATCTCTCCTCTCACATTTCCACTTTGATGCACATGAGACATGGCTACTACCTCATACGGATACTTTGTGCATGCTCAGGTACCATGGAGAAGCTAAGGAGCAAGGAGAAGAAGAAGGGGAAGATGGACGTGAAGATGGAGACGAAGAAGAAGGGTTGTTCAAAGTCTCCAGGCTCCGGACGACCGACGAGCCCAGGATCCGATGACCTCCAGGCTCCGGACGTCCGGCCTCCTCCGGACGACCGACACTTCCACATCTGAGCCAAAACAGACGGACGTCTGACGCCCTACGGACGACCGACGCCCGGACGTCCGAACCCGACCAGACGACCGACCGAAGACAATCTAAGCCGAACTTACACACGTCCGACAAGCACCGGACGTCCGGACCCTCGCGAGCCTCCAGACGACTGGTGACCTCCGGACGTCCGACGCCTATGCACTGATTCATGTTGGGCCGCAGCCCATGTACCCCTTCGCCCTCCCTCTTTTGCACTAAGACTATATATACTCCTTCTCATCCCACTTTCTAGGGTTAGCAAAGGATTAGCTCATATTTTGTGTGAGAGCTTTGCTCATCCACTTGGTTACCTTCTCCTCGGAGATTCGAGCCTCCACCGGAGAAGATCCCCCAAGCGGATTCAAGACCCCTCTTTAGGGAAGAACTCAAGACCTCCTCATGGAGAAGACCGGTTACCGTGTATCGTCTGTTGTTGACTTTGGATCGTGTATCTTCTCTTATGTATTCGAGGATCTAGCACTTGTGTGACTTGTTCTTGTTAGTTTGAGTGTTCCTCTTGTGTTTCCCCTTGTGATTTCCCTCGTTTCCCTCCTCGTGTTCTTCGTGTTCATCGCGGGATCCACTCCTTTCGTGAAAGATCAACCGATTAGGGTTCTACCCTACATCAGGTGGTCATGTTCATCTTGATGGAACCATGTGGGGGTGCATCATATTCCACCATGGCCGTCGTCTTGTCCAAAGGGAGGACGTGGTTGTCGCGAGTCGGCGCGTCACCATATATGGGACCTAGCACCAAATGAGAAGACACAATAGAGGTAGAGGTCAAGTTGTTAGAAATGCAAATGGTCACACATGCCCTATGAACTATCACACTCTCTCTATGTGGTGGTTCACTCACTCCCTCAAAATAGGTGCGCTCAAACTCACATATGGTGGAGTCACGCATCTCACTCAAGTGGTGGGGTTGTGGCTCTCCTCACATGGGAATTGTGAAAACACATCATATATGGGGCTAGTGTTGAAGTCACTCTCACTCTCAATATGGTGGCACAAGTCACTCAAGTCATCAAACGTCATCGTGGTCGAAGGGAAAATCCCATGCTCAACCATCTCGTTGTCGTCGCCGTGGATGAAGGCCGAAGATGGCGCATCATCACTCTCGCCTCCTAAGATGGAAACATCCTCCGTGCTCGCCACCATGTCGCATGCCTCCAAAGCTTGTTCCTTGAGGGTCTCCGTAGTCGTACTCATCGCCGCACCGTCTTGAAAAAGATTCATGGAGGACTCGACACCATCAATGCCACAAAGAGGGATGGCGATGAAGTAGAACTTGGGAGCTCATCTTGGAGCTCGTCGAGCTTGGACATCGTGGTGGTACTAGCCTCATGCTCGTTGTCTTGGAGCTTGGTCTTAGAGAAGTGTGCTGAGGGTGGAGAAGCCTTGGCCTTCATGAGTTCTTGTTCCGCCTTGAGAGCACCAATGTAGTTGTCGTCGAGGGACTTGTAGTTCTCAAGGAAGATCGTCTTGGAGATGTCGTTGTGCAATACCATCATGAAGTGGAACTTCACCGAAATGGGGTCGTCCACGCCGGCTCGTCGCAAGGCAATCTTCATCTCCTTGATGTACGCATCGTTGGACTTGGATCCTTGGGTGGTCTTCTCCAATTGGCGTAGAAGTTGTTCCGTGTAGGTTGGAGGCACAAACTCTCGCCGCAAAGCTCTCTTCGTCTTGGGCCAGTCATGTCGTAGGTCTCCGAAGGTGCGTGAAGCCACCATGTGGACGCGTAGTCATGGAAGTTCCTTGTGGCGCACTTCACTTGATCTTCGGGAGGGACTTGATGTAGCTTGAGGTAGTCGTCCATTAGGCGCTCCCACTCGAGATACTCCTCGGGTTCTTGAGTCCCATAGAAAGGAATCTCATGGTCGATGTCGAGGTTGTAGTAGCTTGTGGAAGTCGCGGACTTGAGCTTGGGAGCTTCTCTTGAAGTGCTTGTGGGCGAATATGTCGTATGTCCATAGGCGAAGATGCCTTGAAGTCGCTTGGCGAAGATGCCAAGGGAGATGGTGAAGTCGTTGAGCGGTTGTTAGTGTTGAGCTCTGTACATTCACATTATTTTTGGTGATGGTGTCGATGCTGATGTGATCTTGCCGGAGATGGTAGCTCGGAGGCATGTGTTCTTGAGCGTCTTCTCGAAGATGAGGAAGATCGCTTGTAGGACTTGATGAGTGCTTTGATCTCCTCCATTTGAGCTTGCATCTTGGCGGTGGTGGAGTTTTTCTTGGCATCGAACTCGTCATTGTTGGTGTAGACCGAAGGTGAAATGCCTTGCCTATCCATCACAAGACTCAAGTAGAGGTGAGTAGGAAATAAGATAAACAATACCAAGTTACCTTTTCTCAAAGTTGAGGATGTATCCCATTTCACTCAATGTGAGATGAAAGAATAGTGGAATTGGTACCAGACTTGTTCACTCACACCTACAAACTAAAGCTTATGGAGTAGCTCGTTGAGGATAGTGGCACAAAAATTTAATGCAAAATGTTAGTAAGAGTCAATAATGTTGAAAGAGATTCATAAATTCGCAAGTGAAACAAGTGGACCAATAGCAATATGTGGTACACGAAAACACACACATGGATAGATAAATGGGGTCGTGCAACCAAGGAGTGAGCACAAAATGTGGAATCCACGGAAAACGCTTGTGTTGCACAACTCAAGAGAGACACTAGCACGATTTCTCTATAGGCGGATATGACACTTGTGCACAACCTATGATATGCAAAATGTATCGACTTTGTATCCCAAGTATGCTATATATGTATGGTGTTCCGGTGATATGATCCAAGATGATCGGATATGACAATCTTATATGTTATGTGGTATGATGCTATGGCTCTTGCTTACAAGCTTCTTTGCTCTTTCTCTTTTGCTTAAAAGCTTATTCTTTTTTTGTATGGCCACTTTTGCATGATGCACAAACCAAGATAGCAATTGTATATATGCGGGAACAAACTTGAGGCACAAGAGATGATATGATGATACCAATATGATATGGTATGTATGCAATGGAAGGTGTAGCTCGATGATCACTAATGTGCACAAGTAACGTTGCTGGCAATACTCAAATGGCTAGTCTCGATAGGAAAGTAACGCAAAATGGGCTAGGGGTTAACAATGCAATGGCAAGGGAATATACAATGGAGGGATACCACGATACCAAGATGATATGGAGGTTACCGTCCATGTCGATGATGAGTGTCGGTGATCTTGATGGAGATACCAAGATGATGGAGACTCGTCCCTAAGTAGCCGAAACACCTTAGGAAACGGAAAAACTGCAAACTCAAAATCTCAAATGTCAAATGGTGGTAGCGGGAATGTGGTGGTGGAATGATGGGTTATGCGAGTAGGAAATGCGGAAATGGAGTGTAAGGTGGTGGACTATACACGGTGTCGGAGTTGGAAGCACGGTCCCTAAGTAGCCGAAACACCTTAGGAGACACAACTCACAACACAAACAAAATTGGGTTAAGTCGGTGTGGAAGAAGTGTATGGTTGGTAAGCCTATGCGGAAGTGGTGGTGGTGGTTGATGAAGAAGCAACTGTCCCTAAGAAGTCTAGACACCTTAGGAGACTCAAATCACTCCTCAAGCAACCACTAATGCAATGGGGAACAAAATTGGTTAGGTTGCGGAAGTCGGTGTTGGTGTAGCGGACGATGTGGTGGAAGCCCTAGGCAAAGATGCCAAAATTCACAAAATTTGATGGAGTCAAAAGATGTTGGTGGTATTTTTGTGGGAATAGGGGTGTCAAGAGCTTCAAAACAAGCTAAACAACGTCAAAATCGGAGTTCGGATGAATTAGTTATGGCCGAAACAAAATTTCAGCGAAGTCGGTTTTTACAGGTAGGGGACGTCCGGAAATGGATGGATGTCCGGTCGCCGGACGTCCGTTCGGGTCAGAAATCCGCTAATTTCAGCTCGGGTTAGAGGTTCCGGTCGTCCGGTAAAGTCGGACGTCCGGTCGTTCCAGGGGCTCCGGACGTCCGTAAAGTGTCGGTCGTCCGGTGGGTGGGGGTCAACGCGAGATGCGAGATCCGGGGCGCGATTTTGGGCGGAATTTGGGGATTTGGGGGGTCAAAATTGATGAGATTTCGTGGGTGAAAGATGGGGAAAGTTGGGGAGATGCTAGATCCACTTGAAACCAAGCAAATCCATGGATGATCCAACAAAACTTCGTCAAACCAACAAATCACAACAAAAATTGGGGCTATTTTTGGTGGGGATTTTCGAATTTGGGGAAGAACACAACAAAAGTAGGCTAGAAAACAACGAGTGGAGGCTCCGAAATCGTGATCAACGTGGCTCTTGATACCAAGATGATGTAAGGTGGAACCCTATACCGCCGATCTTTCATGAAAGGAGCGGATCCCAACTAAGAACACGAAGAACACGGGGAAGAACGAAGAGAAATCACAAGGGGAAACACTCAAGAACAAGTCCAATCACACATCCACTAGAGAATCAAACACATAAGATCCACAAGGTACATGAATAACAAAGGGAAAGATACAAGGTAAGGTTCATCTCCATGAGGAGGTCTTGAATCCACGAGGGGATCTTCCCGTGAGGGATCTTGAATCCAAGGTGGATCTTCTCCGAAGAGGGGCCGCGGTCTCTCTCGTGGAGTAGATCCGTAATGGATGAGCAAAGCTCTATGTCTAAATGAGCTACTACTTTGCTAACCCTAGAAAGGAGGTGGGGTGTTCTATTTATAGTCTAAGCCACGAAGGGGTAAGTGGGAGAGAGATACAAGGCCAAAGGCCCGGCTGCGCACAGGCAAGTATTGGACGACCGGTGGGGGTCGGACGTCCGGTGGCTGAGGACGGTCCGGACATCCGTCGCGCGTCGGACGTCCGCTGATTCTTCTCGGGATAGGTGGCACCGGATTTCCGGTAAGCGTCGGACGTCCGGTGCCTGGGACTTGTCGGACGTCCGGTGTTCGTCTGTCGTCCAACGGCGGTAGAGGGTCGGACATCCGGTGGCTTCTGGTCGTCCGGTCGCTGTAGACTCTACAACTCCTTCTTCTTGTGTCTTCTCTTCCATGCTTCCCTCGCGGATGGTGTAGGTGTTCCTTGGCGCTTGCACTCCTCCTTGTCATCCGTGAAGTTCCGACAATACCTATGCATGCACACGAGAGGGGTGTCAAGTAGTATACCATCCTCGAAGGGGCCAAGTGAGCATGTGTAAAGGAGATGATTCACCTTTGTGTATGTGAAGTAGATGTTGCACGTGTCACTTGCCAAACGGACTCTTGACATGGTGATGCCCGTAGGATGCTCTGCATCAATGCCCCATTAAAATAAATCCCATTTGCACTTATGGCATAGATGACGAGATGATGGTCATTGGCTTTTGTTTTTCATGTGATGATATCTCCATGCTTCCTTTACATGATTTGCGCAATTCATCTACTCTACCATGCCATGATCACATAGAACCAAATATGCTTTGTTTTCGATGTTGTCAATATTCTCCATGTGATGTTTCAACTAATGATCATGAGGAGACCCCCATAGTTTACTCATTCATATTAGGAGATTTTGATGCATTCCATACATTGCATTATTCTCATAATTGCTTGCACCATATGCATTCCATGAATAACAATGCTCTACATATTTATCATGATGCATTGCCCAATTTGAGTCTCCATTATGCTATACATAACAACAAACCTATCATGATGGATGACATGTTTCTCTATCATGCATCTCATTTATTTGAGCATTGGATATTTTGTGCTAACCAACACATGCACGTGCACATCATGATGGATGATGTGTACATATACCATGCACACACAATTTTCCCTTTGTCTTTGTTTTGTGTAGGTACTCACGTATACTTGTCAACCTATCAATCCCAAGAGTTGACGAAACGAGCTCTTGAGAGCAACGATGACTTAGGATCCCTTGAATTGTCCTTCCCAATGTTCTCTTCATGCAACGACTACATGCATCTATTCTACTTGGCTCTCACACGGCTATGGGATATTTACCACTTGTCACCTTATGCTCATTTTACCGTGTTCACTTTGCATGTTATGCCTCTTTATATGCTTTTGACATGCAATTGTGACCCTTGCTTGCATCTACCCATGATTCACCATTTTACTACTCTTATGTGTATTTGCATGCTTGGTGGAGATCCTTGTTGCTATTGCCATGTTTACCATGTAACTCATGCTATTGATGCTTGTTGTGTTGGGAGAGACATGATGTCCCATTGCTATTTACATATGGCCTCTCGCCAATACATTGATGATATTTTGCTCATATCTTGCTTTCATACTTGTGATATGTCATGTGCATTTTTCATGCTCACTATTTGCACACACGACATGATTGCCATGATTCCGTCTAGTATGTTGCATCTTTGCACTACTAGCTTGCTTGACTTGACCACTATGATTGCTTGCTTTGTCGCATCACCCATGTTCCACTATTACTCGCTTTCTTGGGTTGATGGCATATATGCTCTTGCCTCTCACATGATTTATCTTGATCATTGTCTCTTGTCTCCGTTAGTGCCATCTCTCATATACCATTCTATTGAGTGCCAACTTGCTATACTTATTGATCATGGAGACTTGGACATATTACTTGTGATGCATGCTTGTTTGATTGAGCCTATTGTATTTGGTTGTTCTCACATCATATGCCTCCATACTATAAAATGATTGTCACACCCTAGCTAGTTCATGCATTAGAGTGCTTGCATCATGTTTAATTTATCAAAAACATGGAAATGGGGATGACAGAACCCCCAGCACCCCCTGAAACCAACTAGGGTTTACTAAAAATATTTTCAATGAACCTAAAATGCCCTTCTAAAATGTTCATCATATTTGCCTTGGTCCTAAACCTCTGACAAAAATGGTGCACAATTTTCTAGGTCACCTAAGGTCACTGGATTAAATCATTAGTTATTTGAATTTGGGCATTTAATGCTAATAAATATTTTAAATGCTCAAATAATCCTAAACTAAAATGTTCCATGTTGGATTTATTCCAAACAGTGGCCATGAGAAGTTTGGTGATTTTTGAAAGTGCCTAGCTATTTTTAGAAATGCTACAAACTTGCAGAAAATAAAACAAAACAAAAAATAAAAGAGAGAGAGAGCTTACTTGGCTGTAGCCCACCTCCCGGCCTAGCACTGTGCTGGCCCATGCCAGCGAGCTGCTTCTTCTTTGCCAGGCAGGTAGGAGGGACACCGCGACGCCGCCGAGCTCTCCACGGCGCCATCTGCTTGTCGTTTTGCCCCTGGACGCTCTGGTCGGCCTCCACGTCGCCCACTCGACCACCTGGACACCTTACTCTCCCCCTGCTCCTCTCTCTCGCCATGGCCGACGTTGTCGCGCCCGTGCCACCGTGAAACCCGCATCCACCATCGTCCCCGCATCGCGCTGCCGTGTCCATGAGCTCCGTTGTCGTCTGCTTCATCGAGCTAGCCGAGCCCCGAGTGCTCGCACGCTCCACTCCGTATTCTTTGACCTCGTCTTCACTGAACGCCGCCCCAGATCCCCTTCGCCATCACCGCCGCACCAGCTCGTCCCTGACCTCGCCGTCTGCCTCGTTGGGATCGCCGTGAGCCCTACTACCTCCACCTCCTCTCCGTTTGCCCTCTCGAGCACCGTAGCGACCGCACCAAGCTCGCCCGCACCCGCCGCCACCACCGCATGGCCACAGCAACGTTGGCTCGAAACTGAGCACGCCATCGTCTTCACAGCACTCGCAGGAGCCCATAACACTACTTCACGCACGTTGTCGTGCCTCCTACCGATGAGTTCGGCCTCGCCCGAACTCCGGCAGCCGCAACGCTCGTCGCTGGCGACGTTTCCAGCCACCCCAGCTCCAACCACTGTCACCACTCGACGCGGCTCACTCCCCACATCACGTAGCTGTGCTCCGCCGTCGCTTTGGTCGCCAGAGCACAAATCCCGCACTGCCCCGCCGCGTTTGGCCTCGCCGGCGGCTAAACGCCGGCAAGTTTGACCCCGCTGACCGTGTTTGACTCCGGGTGGGCCTAGTTTGAATCCCTGGGTCTATGACAAGTGGGACCCGCCTACTAATTAAGTTAGGATTAGGACTAACTACAAATTAGTTAAACTAATGACACTGACGCGTGGGACCCACTAGTCAGGTTTGACCTGGACTGTCCCCGTTGACTGCTGATGTCACCCTGACGCAGTAAATCAATTACTGGATTTATTCTTATATAGGAAATTCCAGAAAATGTTCTAAACTTCAAAAATTCATAGAAATTAGTTTGTAACTCCAAATGCAAAGATTTATATATGAAAAATGATCAGAAAATCCAATCTTTCCATTTGTAATGGCTTGATGCATGACAGAACACTTTAACCTTGTTGTTTAAGTGAAACAAGCTAATGCACTAATATGACTTCATATCATGAGCTTTCATTTGAATCTTTGATTCAAATGGGCTCAAACCAACCTATTTTAGAATGCATTAGCCAAAACACAACCATATTGCCATGTCATAGCATGTATCATATTGTTGCATATTGCCATGTGATGATTGTGTTCCGTTGTGTCTTTCGTGGTAGGTTCTACCTCCGAGCATACCTACGAATATCCGACTGAAGGGAAGTACCCTACTACCACTCCATCAGGCAAGCAACCCATTGATCATATCGATACAATCCCATGTTCTCCCTCCTGCTCTCATTTGCTGCATTTAAGACAACAACATTTCAAACTGCTGTGTGTTGCGGTAGTTGAACCCTTTTCCTCTGCATGACCTGTCATTGCCACAGTAACTAGATGAAACCCACTAGCATGTGTAGGAGTTGATTGAGCCATGTATGTGTTTCCTACCTTGCTATGCCTGCTATGCTTAGAGTCGTGTCAGGTCTGGTTCATCTGGGTGATGGGCTAGAGTGAAATGAATATGTCGGTAATGTGAGTGATGTGTTGAACATGATTTGCTAAAGGTATCGATGAGAAGCCATGTATGAGTACATGGTGGGTCGTTTCATTGGAACCGTCCTTAAGCACCGAGATCTGTATGTGTGATTTAAGAACCAGCTACTACCATGCATTGGGCCCGAAACCAATGGACCCTGTTGGCTTCTTAACCACCCTAGTCCTCTGTCTAGGAGTTGCAACTAGTTTCTGGTGTTTATAGGATATGTGTTGGCAGTCGTGCGTAGCTCTGACCCAAGAGGTGGGCAATGATGCGGTAGATACACCGTGGCACGGTGTACCGAGCCGCCTATTTGGTGTCTCGGGAACCCTGTACACATTGTTCGGGGATGTATGTGGAAACCTCAGCCGGACTCCCTGCGGATGGAACCTGGATAGGCGATAAACCTGGACTAGAGACTTGAGTGTTTAGGTAGGCCGTGGCCGACACCCTCGTTGGGCTTCCGCTTGAAGGTTGCCGAGTACATGTCGTGTAAACGACGATAAGTGGTGAGAGCGTAATTGAAGAAGTACACCCCTGCAGGGTTAACATCATCTATTCGAATAGCCGCGTCCGCGGTAAAGGCTACTTGGTTGCCTATACAGTTCATAGACAAGTAAATGGATACTCCTAAAAGCCTCAAGACAAGTGTGAGTGCCGTGGATGGCCCTTCCCTAGGATGACGGAGGAGGATCCATGGTAGTGTATTGTTGTGGTGAGTAGTGGACTCATGTGCGCAAAACATTAACAAGTTGTTGTCTCGTAGGATAGCTTAGCTAAGATTCAAAGCTAGCATGCTGCAATAACGCCACTATCCTTCTTGAGAAGTTGCATGTATAGTAGGATTTGTTGTAAGACTTGTTGAGTACCTTTGTACTCATGTTTGCTTAATTACTGTTGCAGAAGAGAACATCGCCCCCTCCGATGGGTTCTATGTAGATCTCGACGTTGACGAGTGACTTGCCACCCAGGTGGTGATCCTGAGCCGTGAAGGGCCTTGTAGATAGACAGGCTTAGTCAAGCCTTCTTGCTTTCTAGTTGTCTATACTCAGACAAGTTTTCTTTCGCATGTGCTTGTATGTTTGTATGACTTGAGTGTCGGGTCGTGTGACCGCTACCTGTATGAACATATTATGTAAGGCTCTCTGGAGCCTCCTAAATAAAGTACTTTGAGTTGTAGAGTTTTGTTGTGATGCCATGTTGTATTTATACATATCGAGCATATTGTGTGTATGTTTGAAATGCTTGGTATGTGTGGGATCAGACAATCTAGTTGTTTATCCTTGGTAGCCTCTCTTATGGGGAAATGTAGTCTGGTGCTTCCACTGAGCCTTGGTAGTCCGCTACAGCCCGGTTTACTGGAGTCCTACTAGCCCAGCACTACTTCTCCGGAACACTTAGACTGGCCGGTATGTGATTCACTTCGTTCCTGTGTCTGTCCCTTCGGGGAAATGTCACTCGGAGACATCTCCTGTTAGCCTGCTACAGCCCGGGTTCCCGAAGTCCTGTTAGCCCAGTTGCTATAGCCTGGATTCATATGCTGTTGACCGACATGCTCGAGGTTGATTCATGTATGCTTGTCCCTGTAGATTAGTGCCACTTTGGGTTCACGTCTAGTCATGTCGGCCTGGGTTCTCTGTCATATGGATGCTAGCCACACTATGATATACATGAGCCAAAAGGCGCAAACGGTCCTGGGCCATGGTAAGGCGACACCCGTGGGAATACCGTCCGTGAGGCCACAAAGTGATATGAGGTGTTACAGGCTAGATCGGTGTGACTTAGAATCGGGGTCCTGACAGCGTTGGCTTCAGAGCCGGACTGCCTGTAGGTTCATTAAGCCAAACTGGTTGATGTCGAGTCTAGAAATGCTTTAGTTATATGTAGGGGAATTGATTGTGGGAGGGACGTAAGGCTCTTTTTACTTCTCTACCTTATGCCCTCTGATCTGAGTCATCCTCTTATCTTTCTACGTGGGTTAAGGACTAGGATCTGATCTTCTATCAGGTTCACGTGTTACTAATCCGTAGAATCTTAGGATTGTTGGTTCGAGGCCTCAGTTCAGTTTCTACTATTTTTAGTATGTTGTCAGTTGAACCAAAACCTTGATTTGATGTTGTTGAGTGGTTTTGCCAACTGTTGTGAATGTCTCAAATCTTTTTCTGAGCATTTACAGTCGTTATGCTGTCCGATTTCTCCTAGAAAATTCTAATGCCTTTGCATTATTTCGTGCTTTCAGATGGCCAACCGCACCCAGGATCAAGTGGTTCGTTTGACTCGATTCCTCGATGTTCCTGGCCACACGGCCATGCTAGTCCGTGTGATGACCGAGGTGGGTTATCGATGGTATCTTGAGTATACCGTTGAGGAGCAATATCGAGATTTTAACCAGAGCCAATACCTTTGCACAGTCAGGATATACCCTTCCTATCCTGGAGCTATTGAACCCCTCCATTGCTCATATGGACTTGGTGTTACCATCGAGATGTCCGTGCAGGATGCTGCTTACTCGATGATGACCATCATGCAAGCTAGACTTCCTTCGCTTCGGAACACTGAGTTCCGCTATATGCCAGCATCACTTCCTGGGGCAGAAGGTAACTACCAGGCTCTCTACATTGACTCCTCCCATGAGGATTCACTACTCCGCACCACCACAGAGATGCTTGAGGACAAGAACCGTGAGAATCATGCTTTGCGAATGGAGCTTTTCAACAGTCGATCTGATCACTGGGCCACTCTAACACGGTTTGCACCTACCGTGCAGGCTGGGTATATGGACATGAGGGATTTGTACCCCGTGCGGTCTGGTCTGCCAGATCGTATGGACTGGCGTGATGTAGGAGGCATCACCCCTCCCCATGGACCCTGTCTACCACTGTTTGTTGGACCAAGGCCACATCTGAGTCCTTATGGGCCGCAAGCTCCATAGGACCGACTGTTTCCAGATGATCATGTTCAGCTCCTAGGACATGGTGGTAATCTCTATGAAGATTACTATGGAGACATCTGAGTTGGTAGTAGTTTCACTAGTATTGTATCAGTTGTATTTCCACAGTCCCGCGCGTCTGGTGGAATATGACTTAGTGTGTACTGAATTCCGGAGGTGTAGAAAAATAATGTATAGGAGCTTGGAATGCCTCTGATGAGATGTAATGTTCTTCACCGTAGTTATACTTCAGCCTGGGCTTGTACTAAAGTATGTATGGTGTGTATGACCGATGGTATATATGGCAGTTTCTGAATTACCATGTCGTACAGATGAACATATCTGCATTCCGTGTCATCCATTACATTCTGCATTCTTATGCCACATCTTGCCATCCTTGTCTAAACCGTTGTTTTGTTTTCCTAGGATGGTGAACACCCGAAGCACCCCTGCCATTCAGGAGCAGGGTGAAGCCAGTGGAGCTAGGGATGGGAATCTACCCCATCCAGCTTCCTTGGCTGAAGTCATGTTGGAGGTAGAAAGGAATAAACGCGAGACCAACCGGTTGTTAGAATGCATCGAGCAGAATACTGCACGTTCCCAGAGGATCGACTTGGTGTCTCTCAATGATTTCATCAAGCTGACCCCACCAACCTTCCATCATTCTGTCGAGCCTCTCGATGCGGATGATTGGCTTCGCAGCATTACCCATAAGCTACGTTCTGCACATGTAGCCGAGGCTGACAAAGTCACTTACGCTGCTTATCGCCTTGAGGGCCCTACTAGCTTTTGGTGGGAAAACTATGAGGCTATGCGCCCAGCCGGCCAGGTTACCACTTGGGAAGAATTCAGCGCAGCTTTCCATGAACACCACATTCCGGAGGGTCTTATGGATTGCAAGAGAGAGGAATTCTGCAACTTCACCCAAGGCAGACTGACCGTGGATTCCTACAGCCGTAATTTTGGAAACTTGGCACATTATGCACCTGAGGAAGTGTCCACTGACGCTAAGAAGCAGGCAAGGTTCCGGAAGGGACTTAGCCCCGAGCTTCGCCGTGACCTATGTTTGCACAAGTGCACCTCCTTTCAGAAGCTTGTGAAAAAAGCCATCAGTGCTGAGACCGGTCAGACTGACTTTGAAGCTACACGTAAGCATTCCCATGATTTTGGTTCTTCATCCGGCTGTGGTTCTCAAAAGCGCCGGGTGTGGATTCCAAACACAGCTCTACCACCCAGGTTCACTCCGAGGCCATCCTATGAGTGCCTCGCCCAACCCAGCAGTATACACCGCCTAAGGCTTATGGTGGACCGGCCACCAATGCTGCTCCGCGCACCAACACAGTGACATGCTTCAAGTGCGGAGAGCCGGGTCACTACATTCGAGAGTGTCCCTAGAACAACAACCCCAACCAGCTTGGAAAGTCTTTTAGCCGTGGTAAGCCAATGGGAAAGGTGTATTATGCCAAGACAGCCACCAGTGCACGTGGCCATGTTAACTATGTCTCAGCAGAGGAGGCTCATGATGATCCCAACGTCGTCTTTGGTAAGCTCCTTGTTAACTGCCATCCGGCATCTGTTCTTTTCGATACTGGAGCATCTCATTCATTCCTATCAGAGACCTATGCTCGGTTGCATAACACCACATTTTGTGACATGCCCACTTACATGGTAATTCAAACTCCGGGTTCCAAATGGCAAACTTCTAGAGTAAGCCATGGGAATGAAATTCTTGTCGATAGACTTGTCTTCCTTGCATCCTTAATAGCTCTCAAGTCCTCGGACATAAATATCATCTTAGGCATGGACTGGATGTCATCCCATTACGCTAAGATTGATTGTGCCACTAGAACTGTTCAACTTACTCACCCATCGGGCAAGACAGTCAATGTCTTAACCCGAGTGGCCAAGCGTCAGCTCTACTCCCTAAATGCCAACCCTCTTCCAGACCTTGAAGATATTCCGGTAGTCCATGACTTTCCGGATGTCTTTCCAGAAGAATTGCCAGGTGTTCCACTTGACAGGGATGTCGAGTTCGTGATAGACCTTGTACCAGGAACCGTTCAAATCTCTAGAAGACCCTATAAGATGGCACCCCTAGAACTAGCTGAACTTAAGAAACAACTCGATGAGTCCTTGAAAAAGGGTTTCATCCGTCCTAGTTCTTCTCCATGGGCTTGCCCCATCCTCTTCGTCAAGAAGAAGGATGGTATGGATCGGATGGTTGTAGATTATTGACCCGTCAACTTGGTTACCATAAAGAACAAGTATCCGCTCCCCAGGATCAACGATCTGTATGATCAGCTCGCTAGATCCTCAGTCTTCTCCAAAATGGATTTGAGGTTGGGCTACCATAAAATCAAAATCAAGAACGGGGACATTCCCAAAACGGCCTTTGTTACTCGTTATGGCCAATACGAGTACACCGTCATGTCCTTTAGTTTAACCAATGCCCTAGCCACCTTCTCTCGGTTAATGAACTCGATCTTCATGGAGCATTTGGATAAATTCATCGCGGTATACCTCAATGATATACTCATCTACTCCAAGAATGAGGAAGAACATGCCGAGCATCTAAGGCTAGTATTGACGAAACTTCGAGGGCATCGCCTTTATGCCAAATTCTCTAAATGTGAATTTTGGTTACCAGAAGTGACCTACGTAGGCCATGTAATCTCTGGTAAGGGTATTGCTGTAAATCCCGAGCGAGTTCAAGTTGTCCTCAATTGGACTCCGCCTGAAATGGTCAAGCAAGTTCGGAGTTTCCTTGGCTTAGCGAGCCATTGTCGCCGCTTCGTCGGGAATTTCTCCAAGGTTGCTAAACCTCTAACTGAACTCCTCAAGAAAGATAAAAAGTTCCAGTGGACCTCACAGTGGGAGTTCAGCTTTCAGGAACTGAAAAGACGCCTGACATCTGCTCCCGTACTGGTACCACCAGATTTCTCCAAGGACTTTATTATCTATTGCGACACCTCACGACAAGGACTAGGTTGCATACTCATGCAAGATCGTCATGTAATTGCCTATGCTTCACGGCAGTTACACCCACATGAGGAAAACTATCCCACACATGATCTAGAGCTTGCAGCTATAGTCCATGCACTTAAAACCTGGCGGCATTACCTTCTCAGTAATCGTTGCGAGATCTTCACCGATCACCAAAGTCTGAAATATATTTTCACCCAACCGGATTTGAATCTCGGGCAAAGACGTTGGGTCGAGTTGATCTCAGATTATGATTTAGGGATAACTTACACCCCGGGAAAAGCCAATGTTATGGCTGATGCACTAAGTCGTAAATCCTATTGTAACAACCTGATGTTACAACAAGGTCAACCACTTCTCCACGAGGAATTTCGGAAGCTTAACCTTCACATTGTCCCTCAAGGACTCTTATCTACCTTGGTGGCGAAACCTACCCTTACGGATTAGATCATCAAAGCACAGAAGGTTGACCCAGGAATTTCCCGTATCAAGAGGAACATCAAGAAAGGAGTCGTGAATTGTTTCTCCATTGATGATCAAGGTGTCGTGTTCTTTGGAAACCGCTTAGTGGTTCCCAAGGCACGAAACCTGAGGCGGCTGATCCTTAAGGAAGCTCATGAATCCCCTCTCACCATTCATCTCGGTAGTACTAAAATGTATCAAGACCTACGCTAGAGGTTTTGGTGCACTAGGATGAAAAGAGAAATCGCTCAATATATTGCAAATTGCGACGTATGTTGTCGTGTTAAAGCAGAGCATCAACGGCCTGCTGGCACCCTTCAACCTTTAGCTATTCCTGAATGGAAATGGGACAAAATCGGTATGGACTTCATCACCGGGTTTCCCAGGACCAAGAAAGGGAATAATGCTATTTTCGTTGTCATCGATCGTCTTTCCAAAGTAGCCCACTTCCTACCTATTCGGGAGAGTATAACCGCTAGCCAGCTAGCAGACCTGTATATCTCTCGAATAGTGTCTCTTCATGGTGTTCCATTGGATATTAACTCACACCGTGGAAGTCTCTTCACCTCTCGATTTTGGGAAAGTTTCCAAAATGCTATGGGGACTCGTCTCTCCTTTAGCACCGCCTTCTGCCCTCAATCAAGTGGTCAAGTAGAACGCGTCAATCAAATTCTGGAAGATATGCTCCGAGCTTCTGTTATCTCATTCGGAATGGATTGGGAGAAATGCCTTCCCTTTGCCGAATTTGCTTACAACAATAGCTATCAATCTAGCTTGGGCAAAGCTCCTTTTGAAGTTCTCTATGGACGAAGGTGTCGAACGCCTCTTAACTGGTCAGAAACCGCGAAAGACAATTCTTTGGCCCAGACATGATCCAGGAAGCAGAAGAGCAAGTTCGCATTGTTTGTGAAAAGTTGAAAACAGCCCAATCCCGTCAAAAGAGCCAATATGATCGTAAACATAAGGCCATGACTTTTGAAGTCGACGAGAAGGCTTGCCTTTGGGTTACTCCTCTGAAGGGAACCCATCAATTCGGTATCAATGGCAAATTGGCTCCTCGTTACATTGGCCCCTTTCGCATTCTTGCCAAACGAGGAGAAGTTGCCTACCAATTGGAACTACCTCCGCATCTTTCTAGAGTTCATGATGTCTTCCACGTCTCTTAACTCAGGCGTTGCCTCTCAGATCCTATCCGTGGAGTGGACCACGAAACGCTTGATCTCCAAGATAATCTCACATACCGGGAATATCCCGTTCGTAACCTTGATCAAGCTGAGCGTACCACTCGATGCCATAACATCAAGTTTCTCAAGGTTCAATGGTCACACCATTCTGAGAAAGAAGCCACTTGGGAAAGGGAGGATCGTCTTCAACTTGAGTACCCCACCTTCTTCCTGACGGACCCTAAATCTCGGGACGAGATTCTTTTTAGTGGGGGTGAGTTGTCACACCCTAGCTAGTTCATGCATTAGAGTGCTTGCATCATGTTTGATTTATCAGAAACTTGGAAATGGGGATGACAGAACCCCCAGCACCCCCCTGAAACCAACTAGGGTTTACTAAAAATATTTTCAATGAACCTGAAATGCCCTTCTAAAATGTTCATCATCTTTGCCTTGGTCCTAGACCTCTAACAAAAATGGTGCACAATTTTCTAGGTCATCCTAAGGTCACTGGATTAAATCATTAGTTATTTGAATTTGCGCATTTAAATGCTAATAAATATTTTTAATGCTCAAATAATCCTAAACTAAAATGTTCCATGTTGGATTTATTCCAAACAGTGGCCATGAGAAGTTTGGTGATTTTTGAAAGTGCCTAGCTATTTTTAGAAATGCTATAAACTTGCAGAAAATAAAACAAAAAAGAAAATAAAAGAGAGAGAGAGAGCTTACCTGGTCGCAGCCCACCTCTCGGCCCACCTGGCGGCCTAGCACTGTGCTGGCCCATGCCAGCCAGCTGCTTCTTCTTTGTTAGGCAGGCAGGAGGGACACCGCGACACCGCCGAGCTCGCCACGGCGCAGGCTGCTTGTCGTTTTGCCCCTAGATGCTTTGGTCGGCCTCCACGTCGCCCGCTCGACTGCCTGGACACCTTACTCTCCCCCTGCTCCTCTCTCTCGCCCTCTCCTCGCCATGGCCGACGCTGTTGTGCCCGTGCCACCATGAAACCCGCGTCCACCATCGTCCCCGTGCCGTGCTGCCGAGTCCACGAGCTCTACTGTCGTCTGCTTCGTCGAGCTAGCCGAGCCCTGAGTGCTCGCACGCTCCACTCCGTCTTCTTCAACCTCGTCTTCACCGAACGCCGCCGGAGATCCCCTTCACTGTCACCGCCGCACCAGCTCGTCCCCGACCTCGCCGTCCGCCTCGTTGGGATAGCCGTGAGCCCTGCTACCTCCTCCTCCTCTCTGTTTTCCTTCTCGAGCACCGTAGCAACCGCACCAAGCTCGCCCGCACCCGCCGCCGCCACTGCACGTCGCCGTCGTGGCCACAGCCACGTTGGCTCGAAACCGAGCATGCCATCGTCTTCACCGCACTTGCAGGAGCCCGTAGCACCGCTCCACGCACCTTGCCCTGCCTCCTAGCGACGAGTTCGGCCTCGCCCGAACTCCGACAGCCGCAACGCTCGTCGCCGGCGACGTTTCCGGCCACCCCAACTCCAACCACTGCCACCACTCGACGCGGCTCACTCCCCGCATCATGTAGATGTGCTTCGCCGTCGTTTTGGTCGCTGGAGCACAAATCCCGCACTGCCCCGCAGCGTTTGGCCTTGCCGGTGGCTAAACACCGGCGAGTTTGACCCCGCTGACCACGTTTGACTCCGGGTGGGCCCAGTTTGACCCCCTGGGTCTATGACAATGGGACCCGCCTGCTAATTAAGTTAGGATTAGGACTAAGTAAAAATTAGTTAAACTAATGACACTGACACGCGGGACCCACTGGTCAGGTTTGACCTAGACCGTCCCCGTTGACTGCTGACATCACCCTGACGCAATGCTGACGTAGTAAATCAATTACTGGATTTATTCTTATACAGGAAATTCCAGAAAATGTTCTAAACTTCAAAAATTCATAGAAATTAATCTGTAACTCCAAATGCAAAGATTTATTTATGAAAAATGATCAGAAAAATCCAATATTTCCATCTATAATGGTTTCATGCATGTCAGAACACTTTAACCTTGTTTTTTAAGTGAAACAAGCTAATGCACTAATATGACTTCATATCATGAGCTTTCATTTGAATCTTTGATTCAAATGGGCTCAAACCAACCTGTTTTAGAATGCATTAGCCAAAACACAACCATATTGCCATGTCATAGCATGCATCATACTGTTGCATATCGCCATGTGATGATTGTGTTCCGGTGTGTCTTTCGTGCTAGGTTCTACCACCGAGGATACCTACCAATATCTGACTTAAGGGCAGTACCCTACTACCACTCCATCAGGCAAGCAGCCCATTGATCATATCGATACAATCCCATGTTCTCGCTCCTGCTCTCATTTGCTGCATTTAAGACAACAACGTTTCAAACTGTTGTGTGCTGCGGTAGTTAAACCATTTTCCTCTGCATGACCTGTCATTACCACAGTAACTAGATGAAACCCACTAGCATGTGTAGGACTTGATTGAGTCATGTCTATGTTTCCTACCTTGCTATGCCTGCTATGCTTAGAGTCGTGTTAGGTCTGGTTCATCTGGGTGATGGGCTAGAGTGAAATGAATATGTCGGTAATGTGAGTGATGTGGTGAACACGATTTGGTAAAGGTATCGATAAGAGGCCATGTAGGAGTACATGGTGGGTTGTTTCATTGGAACCGTCCTTAAGCACCGAGATATGTATGTGTGATTTAAGAACCAGCTACTACCATGCATTGGGCCCGAAACCAATGGATCATCTCGGCTTCTTAACCACCCTAGTCCTCTGTCCAGGAGTTGCAACTAGTTTCTGGTGTTTATAGGATATGTGTTGGCGGTCGTGCGTAGCGCTGACCCTAGGGGTGGGCTATGATGCGGTAGATACACCGTGGCACGGTGTACCGAGTCGCCCGTTTGGTGTCTCGGGAACCCTATACACATCATTCGGGGTTGTATGTGGAAACCTCGGTCGGACTCCCTGTGGATGGAACCTGGATAGGCGGCCGTGGCCGACACCCTCGTTGGGCTTCCGCTTGAAGGTTGCCGAGTATAGGTCGTGTAAACGACGATAAGTGGGGAGAGCGTGTATGAAGAAGTACACCCCTGCAGGGTTAACATCATTTATTTGAATAGCCGCATCCGCGGTAAAGGACTACTTGGTTGCCTATATAGTTCATAGACAAGTAAATGGATACTCCTAAAAGCCTCAAGACAAGTGTGAGTGTCGTGGATGGCCCTTCCGTAGGATGACGGAGGAGGATCCATGGTAGTGTATTGTTGTGGTGAGTAGTGGACTCGTGTGTGCAAAACATTTACAAGTTGATGTATCTTAGGATAGCTTAGCCAAGGGTCAAAGCTAGCTTGCTGCAATAACCCCACTATCCTTCTTGAGAATGTTGCATGTATAGTAGGATCTGTTGTAAGACTTGCTGAGTACCTTTGTACTCATGTTTTCTTAATTACTGTTGCAGAAGAGAACACCGCCCCTCCGATGGGTTCTATTTAGATCTCGACGTTGACGAGTGACTTGCCACCCAGGTGGTGATCCTGAGCCGTGAAGGGCCTTGTAGATAGACAGGCTTCGTCAAGCCTTCTTGCTTTCTAGTTGTTTGTACTCAGACAAGTTTGCTTCTGCATGTGCTTGTATGTTTGTATGACTTGAGTGTCGGGTCGTGTGACCCCTACCTATATGAACATATTATGTAAGGCTCTCTGGAGCCTTCTAAATAAAGTACTTTGAGTTGTAGAGTTTTGTTGTGATGCCATGTTGTATTTACACATATCGAGCATATTGTGTGTATGTTTAAAATGCTTGGTATGTGTGGGATCCGACAATCTAGTTGTTTATCCTTGGTAGCCTCTCTTATGGGGAAATGTAGTCTGGTGCTTCCACTGAGCCTTGGTAGTCCGCTACAACCCGGTTTACCGGAATCTTGCTAGCCCAGCACTACTGCTCCGGAACACTTAGACTGGCCGACATGTGATTCACTTCGTTCCTGTGTCTATCCCTTCGGGGTAATGTCACGTGGAGACATCCGGAGTCCTGTTAGCCTGCTACAGCCCCGGTTCCCGAAGTCCTATTAGCCCAGTTGCTACAGCCCGGATTCATACGCTGTTGACCGACATGCTCGAGGTTGATTCATGTATGCATGTCCCTGTAAGTTAGTGCCACTTTGGGTTCACGGCTAGTCATGTCAGCCCGGGTTCTCTGTCATATGGACGCTAGCGACACTATCATATACGTGAGCCAAAAGGCGCAAACGGTCCCGGGCCATAGTAAGGCGACACCCGTGGGAATACCGTGCGTGAGGCCACAAAGTGATATCGGGGTCCTAACAATGATCCCTTGTCCTTTCTTATGATGAGCATGATGCGTACCCTTGTTAGGTATCTTACCACACGAATGATTGGTTTTGCACTTCCGCTAACCTCTGCGAAGGCTGACAAAGGAGATGCGGCCAATAGCAAGCAAACTGGTGGATGACACGGATTTATCTCACTTCCAACCGGTTTATGATACTGAGGGAAAGAGACAGCCCTCTGTGATCCATGATGTTGAAGAGCTTGTGCCTCCAATCCGTAAGCATACTTACGCTCCTGACATTGACCCCTCCAGCCTTATCCATGAAGAGGTCGTGTTTCAAGCTTTAACCGGAATCGATTGGTCAACGCTTGATTTCCAGCGTCTGGGGAGGGATGAAGAGGACGTGACTGCACAAGATGACCCTCAATCGTCAAGCCGTCCCAATGAAGCATCCTAAACCGGCGGCCGGTTTATCTGCTACAGTCTGCCACTTCTTGAAAACAATTATTCAATTTGGGCTATTTTGAAGCTCCTTGTAATAGGATAGCAGAAACACCTTTATCCGCCATGCCATCGAGCATGCTTGTGTTGTTTGATACTTTGAAAACTTGTTCCACTTTTGGGATCTATTTATGCATAGCCCATTATACTTTGTGTTCCTGCATATAAGAACTTGAAAGCGTCCTAGTGGTTTACCACTGGAAGGGTCATGATGCCCAAAAAATATATACATAACTTGGATGGATAACCAAGATTTATAGTAACCAGATAAAATAAATAATATCTATGACCTACCTCGTTGGATGACCAACTGCTGGTATGGTAAAGGTGAAAAAACACCAATCCGGAGTGTTGACAACTCCTTGCCCTCGTGCCGGTCATATAGAAACCATATTGGGCTATAATAGCCGCATAATGCTGGTGATATCTGGCCAAAACCAGACTGGAAGAATACACTAACGGTTTAAAAATGATCATGTATTGACAACTAAGCATTGAAAATCATGCAGGGTTGTAATGAACACCGGTTTATCAGAAAATATTCATAAATCCCTTACCATAAAAAATAGCAAAGACAAGAAATATGGAAGGCTTTTCATGGGCTGCCAGGCCCTAAATCGAGGCTTTTCATGGGCTGCCATGCCGCTGAGCTAAACCATTTTGCAAAGCCTTTTAAGATGGACCTCAATCTTTAACCAATCACCGTTTTAACTTTGACAAGTTCAGGGTCCATGGGATTGACTTGTAAAACATTCGATGGGTCATACTAGGTTTACCTGGACGGAGTGGCTTACTTAAAGAGGCAGGATAACCCGGGGTTTTAGGTGAATACACCTGGCTTCCAAGCCTAGCTTGATAGCCTATTACAAGGGTGCAAGCTCTTTGTTCTTTGGGAAGCAAGGAGCCCCCAGGTAACATTTGAGATGTGCTCAATGGTTACCTATGTTTGAGTTGTGCTTAATGCAACAGACTCTCTTTGGTTCCACATAATTTCCTTTTGGCTTGAAGCCTATCAAGAGGTGTAGCTATGGTGTGAAGACAACCAAGCCCCCTAGTGATATCCCTTTTTGGTTTTAAACCGATCAAGGGGTGCACCTATGGTTCGGATACGACCAAGTGCCCTAGTGATTTTCTTCATATCTGTGCAGCCACATAGGCCGGGTTAATAAAACGCCGCTTTGTCAGGAAAAGCTCCTGTAGGCTCACACATGATGTAAAAAGAACAGAGACCCCGCTTTATTTGAGGCTCCGGTTTATTATATAATATATACATTGTCATAAGTATGTACATAAAAAGAGCCTATGGCGCAAGTATAGTAAGGCCGAAGAAGAGCTATATTCCACGGCCACTTGGTCTCCTCCTCCGATTTACGTGAGTCTTTGTGCTCTCGAACATCAATGAGGTAGTATGACCCGTTGTGCGGATTTTTGCTGACCACAAAAGGTCCTTCCCAAGGTGGGGATAACTGGTGCATATCAGTCTGATCCTGGATGAGCCGGAGCACCAGATCGCCCTCTTGAAAAATTCTGGTCTTAACCCGGCGGCTGTGATAACGTTGGAGATCTTGTTGATAAATCATTGACTGTGCTGCTGCAAGATCATGCTCCTCATCTAACAGGTCTAGTGAGTCCTGACGTGCCTTCTCATTGTCAGCTACAACATAAGCTGCCACACGGGGCGAGTCGTGACGGATGTCACTAGGAAGAACCGCCTCTTCTCCATAAACCATGAAGAAAGGTGTGTAACCCATAGATCTGTTAGGTGTGGTGTTGATACTCCATAACACAGAAGGTAACTCCTCCACCCAACAACCCGGTGTCCACTTTAAAGGAACCATAAGCTGGGGTTTGATACCTCTCAAAATTTATTGATTTGCCCTCTCCGCTTGACCATTAGATTGGGGGTGAGCCACTGATGCTACATCAAGCTGGATGTGCTCACGCTGGAAAAATTCCTCCATCTCACCCTTTGACAGATTAGTACCATTATCAGTTATAATACTGTGTGGAAAGCCAAACCGGAATATCACCTTTTTGATGAACTGAACCGCCGTGGCCGCATCACACTTACTGACTGGCTCTGCTTCTACCCATTTGGTAAACTTGTCAACTGCCACTAACAGGTGAGTCTTTTTTCCTTGGATCTCTTAAAGGGTCCAACCATATCAAGCCCCCAAGTTGCAAACGGCCAAGTGATTGGAATCATTCTAAACTCCTGAGCCGGAACATGAGCGTGATGTGCAATTTTTTTACAGCCGTCACACCTTTTGACTAAATCCTCAGCATCAGCATGAGTTGTCAACCAATAGAAACCATGACGAAAAGCCTTAGCTACCAAGGATTTTGAACCGGCGTGGTGACCACAATCTCCTTCGTGGATTTCTCGCAAAATCTCACAACCCTCTTGAGGAGACACACAACGCTGAATTGCTCCTGTGACGCTGTAACGATGTAACTCCCCATTGATTATGGTCATTGACTTGGAACGCCGGATTATCTGCCAGGCCAAGGTTTCATCCTCCGCTAACTCGTCCCCGGTTCATGTAAGCCAAGTATGGGACTGTCCAATCCGGTATAACATGCAAAGCTGCTACCAATTGGGCCTCCGGGTCGGGAATAGCCAACTCCTCCTCTGTGGGTATCTTGACCGATGGATTATGTAGTATGTCGAGGAAAGACATTAGGTGGGACCGATTTACGCTGAGAGCCAGGGCGACTTAAAGTGTTCGCCGCTTCATTCTTTCGCCAGTCTATATGGTCAACTTGATAACCCTTGAAATGACCAGCCACTATGTCCACTTCTCGTCGATATGCAGCCATGAGTGGGTCCTTAGAATCCCAAGTGCCAGATACCTGTTGAGCCACCAGGTCTGAGTCACCGAAGCACTTAACCCGGCTTAAGTTCATCTCCTTAGTCATCTGAAGACCATGGAGTAAGGCCTCATACTCAGCTACATTGTTAGTACAAGGGAACATTAAGAGAAGAACATAACAAAACTTGCCACCTCATGGGGAAGTTAATATAACTCCAGCCCCCGAGCCCTCTAATTGCCTGGACCCGTCAAAGTGAATAGTCCAATACGTCTTATCTGGCTTTCCTCTAGTGCCTGCAACTCTGTCCAATCATTGATGAAGTCCACGAGTGCTTGAGATTTGATTGTTGTACAAGGTGTATACTTGAGCCCGTGAGGTCCAAGCTCAATAGCTCACTTGGCATCCGGCCAGTTGCTTCTCTGTTTTGAATGATATCTCCTAGAGGGGCAGAACTGACCACTGTAATAGGATGACCCTAAAAATAATGTTTGAGCTTCCGGCTTGCCATAAACACCCCATACACCAGCTTCTGCCAATGTGGTCACCTCTGCTTTGATTCGATAAGCACCTCATTGATATAATAAACCGGCCGTTGAACCAGATATTCCTTTCCAGCCTCCTTGCGCTCCACAACAATAGCCACACTAACAGCCTTGGCATTAGCAGCCACATACAGCAGTAAAGGCTCTTTATCGATCGGAGCTGCAATCACAGGCGGTTCAGCTAACTGCCTCTTCAGATCCTCAAATGCTTTATCAGCCGCATCGCTCCAGACAAAGTCATCCATTTCTTTAACATTTGGTATAAAGGGATAGCTTTCTCCCCGAGACGACTGATAAACCGTCTCAAAGCCGCAATCTGGCCAGCTAAACGTTGAATGTCATTGATACACGCCGGTTTAGCCAAAGACGTGATTGCTGAATTTTTTTCCGGATTAGCCTCAATGCCCCTGTTTGATACCAGAAAGCCCAAGAGTTTGCCTGCCGGGACACCAAAGACACATTTGTCCGGATTGAGCATCATCTTGTAAACCCGGAGGTTGTCAAAGGTTTCTCTCAGGTCATCTATCAATGTTTCCTCTTTCCCGGACTTTATCACGATATCATCCACATATGCATGAACATTGCACCCAATCTTCTTATGAAGACAATTCTGAACACAGCGTTGATAAGTCACCTGGGCACTCTTGAGCCCAAAGGGCATGGAGACATAGCAGAAGGCTCCAAAGGGAGTTATAAAAGTTGTCTTCTCTTGGTCCTTAACTGCCATTTTGATCTGATGATAACCAGAATAAGCATCCAAAAAACACAAGTGGTCACAACCCGCCGTAGCATCAATAATCTGATCAATACAAGGGAGGGCAAAGGGATCTGCTGGGCAAGCCTTGTTCAAGTCTGTGTAGTCCACACACATACGCCAAGTGCCGTTTTTCTTGAGAACTAGCACTGGATTAGCCAACCACTCCGGGTGAAAGACCTCCACGATAAACCCTGCGGCCAGCAACCGAGCTACCTCTTCACCAATAGCCTTGCGCCTTTCTTCGTTGAAGCGGCGGAGAAACTGTCTGACCGGTTTAAACTTAGGATCAATATTAAGTGTGTGCTCAGCGAGTTCCCTCGGTACACCTGGCATGTCAGAAGGCTTCCATGCAAAGATGTCCCAGTTCTCACGGATGAACTCGATGAGTGTGCTTTCCTATTTGGGATCCAGGTTAGCGCTTATGCTGAACTACTTGGATGAATCGCCAGGAACAAAATCAACCATCTTAGTGTCTATGGCCGATTTAAACTTCAACGTCGGATCGTGCTCTGTAGTTGGCTTTTTCAAAGAAGTCATGTTCGCCGGATCAACCTTGTCTTTGTAAAACTTCAGCTCTTCCGTGGCACAAACCGACTCAGCGTAAGCCGCGTCACCTTCCTCACATTCCAAAGCAATCTTCCTGCTCCCATGTACTGTGCTGGTCCCCTTATGACATGGCATCTTAAGCTGCAGATAAACATAACACGGCCTCGCCATGAACTTGGCATAAGCCGGTCGCCCAAACAGAGCGTGATACGGACTCTTGATTTTCACCACCTCAAAAGTCAATGTTTCTGACACTGAATCATGATCATCTCCAAAGGCCACCTCTAGGGCTATCTTGCCCACTGGATATGCAGATTTACCGGGCACCACACCCTGAAAAACGGTGTTTGACGGTTTAAGATTCTTATCTGTCAACCCCATACGGCGGAAGGTATCATAATATAGAATATTGATACTGCTTCCCCCATCCATGAGCACCTTGGTGAACTTATACCCCCCAACCTGAGGTGCCACCACTAAGGCCAGATGACCCGGATTGTCAACCCGGGGTGGGTGATCCTCTCTACTCCATAAAATGGGTTGCTCAGACCAGCGCAAATACTGAGGCACAACTGGTTCAATAGAGTTCATGGCCCTCTTGTGAAGCTTCTGATCACACTTGCACAAGCTAGTGGTGAAGACATGATACTGCCCACTATTTAACTGCTTCGGATTGCTCTGATAACCTGACTGCTGCTGCTGCTGCTGATTCCCCTGATGGTTATAACCTCCCTGGTTGTCCTGGTTCCCTTGATTGCTATGTCCGGTTTGATTGCCCTGAAATCCTGAACCGGAACTGCCTCCTCCATAACCCGGCCCATGAAAACCACCTCCTGAACCGCTGGGCGGGCCATTGTCGTACTGAAACATATTGGAGTTCTTGAATTCTCGCATGATATAACAATCCTTCCAAAGATGTGAAGTTGGCCTCTCCTTTGATCCATGCTTTGGACAAGGTTGATTTAACAAGCGCTCCAGATTGGGGCCTGAACCTCCACCCCTCTGGGGTTGTTTACCCTTACGACGCTGACCATTATCTTGAGCATTGGTGTTAGCCACAAAGTCCTATTATCCGCCTTGCGCTTACCATTGTTCCCATGACCTGCCGGGTTATGCTATTGTCCCTTGGTGTTGCCGTTCTTCTTCCCTTTCCCCGGTTTGTCCTCCTCTGACTCAGGGTCTTTGGTATTATCTGAATCGGCATATTTAACCAAAGCGGCCATAAGTGTCACCATATCATTGCAGTGGCATTTGAGCTTTCCTAACTTCTGTTTTAACGGTAGAAACCGGCAATTGCCCTCCAACGTTAATACTGATGTGTCCGCATTGATGCGATTCGATGAATGCAGAATAGCTGAGACCCGCTTCACCCAATGGGTTGTAGACTACCCATCCTCTTGGACACAAGCGGCCAGGTCCACACTCGACATAGGCTGCTTACAAGTATCCTTAAAATTTTGGATAAACCGGTGTTTTAACTCGGCCCATGATCCGATGGAGTTAACTGGTAAGCTCTTTAACCAAGTACGAGTTGTCCCCTCCAACATCATGGTGAAGTATTTAGCGCACACCGCTTCATCCACATCCAACATCTCCATTGCCATCTCATAACTTTCAACCCATGAGTCTGGTTGCAAATCGGCAGTGTAATTGGGCACCTTACGAGGGCCTTTAAAATCCTTGGGCAGTCGCACATTACACAAAGCGGGGGTGAGACACGGCACCCCTAAGGAACTGAAAACCACACCTAGCTCCACTGAAGCGGTAGGGTGAACCAGAGTAGGTTGACGAGTTGCATGCAAAGCTGCCAACTCGGCCTCTCGACGTGCACGACCATGATCCACCACATCCTGCGCATTAACACCTCCACCTGCCGGGTTGTGCCCTCGCGGTGGGTTACGATGACGTGCACTGCTTGAGACAGCCGGTTCATCCTCAACGTGCCTGCTGTAGCTCCGGCTCAGGCGGGGGGTGGAATGAATCCTCTCGCGACTATGCGAATAAGCCTGCTGCTGGTTTAAAGCTGTTTGAAGGAGCTCTCTGGCCCGTCGTGCCTCAATCGCAACTGGTGACTCCCCGTCGGTTGGGAGGGCTGCCAATCATGAAGCGGCGGCCACAATGTTGTCCAACGGGTTGGAGTAATGCCCCGGGGGCGTCGTAATATACTGCGGCACAATGTTGTTTTGACGAGGAGGATCCATTGTGCGCGGCTGAACCGGCGCTCCTGTTCCCGGCGCCTCCGTCCGGTTTAGCACTGGCTGGTTACTGGTTCATGCTCCTGGCGTGTTGAAGAGATTTCCTGGCTCATAACCCGGTGGGATATGCGACCGGTATCTTCTTCTCATGACTTTATCTGAGGCACTCTGATCCAGCCTAAGCCGGTAGGCCTGAGCTTCCAACTCAGCCCGTTCTATAGCCATCCTAGCATTCTCTGACGCTAGGTCCGCTTTAGCCTGAGTTATCTGATCTTTCACCTTTGCAATCTCCGCATTGTGCTGATCCCGGGCTGCTGCGTCCACCTTCGCGGCCATCAATGTTGCCAAAGCGTCGAACAAATCAGACAGAACTTGAGCCGGAGGCGGCGCAGAGCCCCCTGCTCCCGCCGGCGTTGCTGTCGCTGAACCGGAGAGCATTGCCGCGTCGGTTGATGAGTGGTGTGCTGATTGTGTACCGGCCATGAAGATAGCGACCCGGTTTGCCAGATCAAGGGGTCCGGAATACTGTTGCCATCGGAACCTCCGCTAATCCAGTCGTCTTGCAACTGATACAACGATTCGGTCTCTCCAATTGAAGACTCATCGTCAGAACAGACAACGGTTTCTCCATCAGATGCCGGTCCATCCTCATATTCTGCTCCATGGATGACACCTACGAAAACATGCCTTGCTGCGGGCTGAACCGGGGAAGGGCTTGCATGCTGAGCCGTCTCGATGATGTCGGTGCAGGTGTCCGGCTCAGGGCCCGGTTCGCCAATCTTGCCGATGAAGACGTGAATCCCACCAAAGGGGACCCGATACCCGTATTCGATTGAACCGGCCTCGGGACCGCATCCTGCATCGTCGATGTAGAGCTTGCCGCGACGACTCTTCGTCATCCGGCCCACATCATATCCCTTGAGTCCATCAAAGTTGCCCTTCAAGAACTTGAAACCATTGTGCAATAGCCCCACGGTGGGCGCCAACTATCATGGGTTTGTCACGGCAGATGTCCTCATGAAAGGACTTAGTCATGCAGCCATCGCTATGGGTTAGCTTAAAGGGGTTAAACCGGACAAGGGACACGAGGGATTTTATACTAGTTCGGCCCCTTCGATGAAGGTAAAAGCCTACGTCTAGTTGTGATTGGTATTGCTAGGGTTTCGATGACCAGGGAGCGAATCCGCTTTGCCTGGCTCTCGAGTTGTTGTCTATCCCCCCTAAACCGCTGCCGGGTCGTCCCTTTATATACATAGGTTGACGCCCGCTAGTTTACAGAGTCCCGAGGCCGGATCATAAACGTGTCTGGCTCAGTCTCTATTCCTCTAACTTACAATACAAATTACATAAAAGAGTCGGTTTGCATCTACAGGCCTTTAACCCGCCCTTGGGCCTTGGGCCTTTGTAAAGTGCCTCCATCCTCACGTCTTCATGGGCTTCTATCTTCACGGAGCTAACCCAGCCAGTCCTAGCCGGTTTACCTCCAGTAATCATATCCCCAACACCCTCGGTGTCTATATAAACTGAAGGGAATAGTCCGGAAAGGACATCACATATACTAATTACCATATTCACATAGGCTAGACTTCTAGGGTTTAGCCATTACGATCTCATGGTAGATCAACTCTTGTAATACTCATATTCATCAAGATCAATCAAGCAGGAAGTAGGGTATTACCTCCATAGAGAGGGCCCTGGGTAAACATCGTGTCCCCTATCTCTTGTTACCATCGATCCTAGGCACATGGTTCGGGACCCCCTACCCGAGATCCGCCGGTTTTGACACTGACATTGGTGCTTTCATTGAGAGTTCCACTGTGCCGTCGGCAGAAAGCTCGATGGCCCCTTCGATCGTCAATAATGATGTTGTCCAAGGAGGAACCTTCCTCCCCGGACAGATCTTTGTATTCGGCGGCTTCGTACTGCGGACCAACTCGCTTGGCCATCTGGAGCAGATCGATAGCTACGACCCTGGCCATCAGGTCAGATTCGGAATCCTGAATTACGTTGCGAACGTCCGTGGAGATTTGATCTTCAATGGATATGAGACCGTGGCAACTGCTCCCCATCCCCTCGATGAACATGGCCTAAACCTGTCATCGGGCCGCATCCAGGAGATAGCTCATGTAACAGCTCTAGCCTTAAATCCGGAGCAGATCAAGTCGCCCGAAGATGGGAAGCTTGACTCCATCACAGGGGCTACCGATTCCGCGGCATTGGAGCCGCACGCAGATTCCACTTCCTACGGTATCCGCATCAACGAAACCCTGGACTCACCTCTGACATCGAACTCCGAACCCTGCGAGCCCGCATGTACCGAACTCGATCGGTTACCGATCTTCAAGTTCAGTGCCGCAGATGTCTTCCAACACGCGCCCATGGGTGACATACTAAACTCGCTAAAAAACCTATCCCCGGCAAACGACCCATCGTAGAACTATATTCGGTTCGAACTTTCAGTGGACGATGCAGAATTTTGTTTAAAGGCTCGTGGAGACGACCTCCATGCCATTAAATACCTAACTCTCAAGCTTAAAGGGCCAGCTCGGTACTGGCTAAACAGTTTCCCAGAAAATTCCATTGGCAACTGGGAAGATTTGGACGATGCCTTTTGAGGCAATTTCCAGGGAACATATGTCCGGCCATTATATGCTGATGACTTAAGTCACATTGTCCAGGAGCCCGGCAAGTCAGCCAGGGAGCTCTGGACTAGGTTCTTAGTCAAAAACAACCAAATTGTCGACTGTCCGGACATAGAAGCCCTTGCGGCCTTCAGACACAGCATCCGGGATGAATGGCTAGCGCGTCACCTTGGCCATGAAGGACCCAAATCCATGGCAGCCCTTACCGCTCTAATGACCCGCTTCTGCACGGGAGAAGACAACTGGCTGGCTCGTAAAAGCAACGACACCAGCAGCCTGGGCACCTCCGAAATCCAAGATGGCAACTGCAAGCCATGACAAACCGAACACAATAGTCGCAGTAATATACGCGACACAGCGGTGAACGCCGGATTTCACAATCTGAAGCCCGGTCAATGGAAGAAGCCACTAAAGGCAAACTAGGATGGACCATCCGCCCTCGATAGGATATTGGACCGACCTTGTCAGATTCACGGTCAACCTGATATGCCAGCTAATCATACCAACCAAAACTGTTGGGTCTTCAAGCAGGCAGGCAAAGCTTAACGCTAATCACAAGGGGAGGAGGCCACCAGGTGATAAAGATGATGGATCGGCTCACCAGCAGAATGCCAAGGGCCAAAAACAGTTTCCCTCCGATGTTCGACTACTCCGGGAACACGAATAGTAGTCCGTCTTCCGCCACCTGCATACTATACTGGCAAAATTTGCACCACGCACACATCACTACGCACTCAAGATACCATGGGCATCGGCGGAAGCATAATACGGACACCCTGCAAGCATTCCCGTAACGTTTTCAATCTGCTTACTTTATTTTTCTGTATCATCCCTAAATAACAGGTGACCAGCCGGACAACATCTACAACGGACTCTATCGGAGTCCGTATCCATACGCTCGCCTAAGGGGCTACTTCCATTAAGGATTCCCCTCCCCGAGGACGGGTGACGTAGACGTGTGACAGGAGGTCCAAAAATAACTTTTTGTGGACCGCACTCTTTATTCCGAGCATGTACTATGCCCTCTTTCCTCTGATCCCGACCCCGTGCATATCAAATAGCCGGGTTCGCGGTCTTTTCCTTTTTATTATTATTATATACATATATGCATAAATTTACCATTGGCACATCACTCCGTCCTCAGTAAGTCTCATCCGAACAAATTTTATACTCTTTCAACAATAAGTATGGCCTTAACGGTTGCTCTGCAGATACACCTCGGCATACTCTGCCAGGGGCTCGACATGGGAACAAATGAGCTGCCAGTAAAAGTCCGAACAGCTCTATAGCGTACTTCGGCATCGCAAGTTTGGCCTTATATGCATCAGCTCCGAATCATTGTCTTGGGTCAATAGTTGGGTTGTCCGGCTCCTGTGTTTCCTACCCTACGTTCCACCCTATCGGCTAGGGTAGTAAAGGGGGAACTACTATGATTGTGCCCTGGCCTAGACCGGATGAGCACCTCAGTAGAGAAAGTTGAAAACTGACTGTCATGATGTGGCGAGAGCTGGTCAACCACTTGACGACTTGTTGGAATCCTTAGTGATTCTCTGTGTAACACGAACGATCTTTTTCAGATCAGATATGCAAGGCACCACACGCCGCATACACACCAGGGGTTATGTCGTAGCCCCACCATAAAACTCCTATGGTTAAGTGAAAGTGTTAACGCCTTATAGTCCGATTGCCTGGTTCACCGCATTATCACCTCCTTCATGGACCAAGACGTTGGATAAAGAGTGATTAAATGCTTTTCTGAACACCCCCGTACTTCCTACGAGGGGGCTGAAGCCGACGACTGGAAAACTTTCAGATTATATTAAAACAACCGCACAGGAGGAATTCAAGCTTTCGAGCAAAACACAAATAGATTAACTATAAAGTTGTCTTTTACAATCATCATACACCTCACTCGAATATTATGTTTTTCGAACATTGACCCTCTATCAAGCGGGCAGCCTCCAGGACATCTTCAAAGTAACTCTCTGGTTCCGAACGGTCCCTGCCCCCAGGCGGACCCTTCGTAGTGACGTCAACGGCCTTCATCTTTCCCCAAAATGTCTTGACTCGGGCAAGGGCCATCCGTGCACCTTCAATGCACACCGATCGCTTCACAGCATCTATTCGCGGCACCACGTCGACAAGCTTCTGCACCAACCCAAAATAACTACTCGACACAGGCTCAATTGGCCACAGCCGGATTATAACATCCTTCATGGCGGCGCCAGATACCCTATGAAGTTCGGCCCATTGGGACATCTTCTCATTAAGCAGCAGCGGGCGCTTTGACACACCAAACTGTGACCAAAAAAGTTTCTCCGTTGCATATCCAGCTCACACTTGGTAATACTGTGCTACATCAGAAGAACTCTTCGGCAAGTCCAAATAGTCGTCAGGAGAACTCCACACTTGGTTCAGCTGAGCATAGTCTGGGTCGCCGAACTTAGTCAGCAGCAGAAAAGGCTTTCCAGCCACTATCGCCTGCTGAACTTCCTCAAGCAGTGCTCTGGACTCTGATCGCGCTTCTTTTGCCTCCTGTCGGGCCTTGTCCAGTTCGGCCACTAAGGCTTTATTCTCATTTTCAAGAAATTCGCAGCGGCCAGCAGCATTCTCCAAAGCGAGTGTCATCGTGGATACCTTCTCCTCGCCCTGGCATCGCGCAGCTTGTTCGGCCTTCAGTTCAACCGATGTCTCTTTAACAGCAGCATCACTAAGCCGGACCCGCTCCTTGGCCCGGACTAGCTCCGCCCAAAGAGCCTCCACGGCGGCAGCACCATCTGCATGGTATGCACATTTAATATACAACACTTTCCTGTGTCAAGCACACTCGTGTAAAGAATGCTCGAAATACGTACCTTGCAAGTCGTCAAGACGCCTGTTGATCAATGCAATGTCATCCTCTGCAATATCCAGCTTTTGCTATAGATTGGCCACTTCCGTACTCTGGGCAGCCACGGGAGGGGCAGCAGCATGTATTTCAAATTAAAGCAAGGTTAATACCTAAGCATATCTCTTTGATCCTCCGATCACTTCCTTCAGAAGCAATCCGAGTCTCAGGGGCTACTTCATATACAACAGGTGCATTCTGTCAATAAAATTTAATTGACAAAACTACATCACAAACCTCAAAACCTCGTAGAAGGCTCATAAAAGCCTCGTTCAATCCACTCTTCGCGGATAGAATCCTTTTAACCACCGTAGCCATCAAAGTACGGTGCTCTTCTGAAAGGGATGCTCGTCGTAGCAAGTCCCTCAGCGGCTCCGGCACCCTTGGGTCTTCTGAAAGGGAGATCTGGCTGTAAACCGGACGATTCGGGGACTCCAGTCTTGATCCTGGAACCCCGAGTGACAGAGGCGCCGCCTTCAGGGAACGCCTTCTCCGTTTCTTGTACCACTTGGTGTTCGGGAGGAGCCCTTTGGGACGATACCTCGGTATCATCCCCCCTAACGGGCGATGGGGACGAAGAAGGCGTATCACTCTCCATCATCTCCGGAAGAAGATCTCCCGAGGAGGAGAACGATTGAGAAGCACCAGGCGTTAACCTGCGTGGATGAACATATATCGGATGATTCACTAATAGGAAAAGAATGAGGTGCCCTAGCCACGCTTACATTTTGCCGCGAGGTTCGTCCTCGTCATCGTTCGCCCGGCCCAAGCCGCTCGATGACGACATTTTTCCCTTCTTGGAAGGCATCCCCTCCTGACCTTTGGAGGCAGCCCTCTTCTTGCCCTGGAAGGCTCCGTCTGCACTTTTGCCCTTGGTTAAAAGGGTTTAAGTTTCCCCGAAAGAGGCCACCTAGAACGGTGTCGGAACCAGCATCCTTGCCAGCAGGTCGGCCACAGGGCCTTCGGGAAGAGGCGCTGGACACCAGATCAGCACCGCTTTCTTTATCCAGTCCTGTACAGGGATGGATTGTTCAATATCTTGTTAAGAGATACCTGAATGGAAGGTGCTTGGATACCGAATACTTACCAAAGTGTCCGGATGATTGCAGTCAAGGCCAACGTCTCTCATGGTGTCCGGCCATTGCTCTCGTTCCCCGAAATATAATTTCCACATTCCTTCGTGCGTAGTGCCGAAGAAGTGCTATAGGGCCCGCCGCCCTTCTGGGTTAAACTCCCACATACGAAGAGGCCGCCGTTGACATGGCAGGATCCGGCGAACTAGCATTATTTGAATGATGTTCACAAGATCGATGCCCTTCTCGATAAGGCTTCGGATGCGACTTTGCAAAGTCTGCACTTCATTGACAGAACCCCAGTCCAATCCCTTATTAATCCATGAAGCGAGCTAAACTAGAGGGCCGGGCCGGAACACAGGTGTAGCCGCCCACTTGGAGCTCTACGGCTCGTTGACATAAAACAACCCCTGCTGCCACAGGTCTGAAGATTTGGTGAAAGATCCCTCAAGCCAAACCGCGCCGGCCCGTTTGCCTATTATGACGCTGCTGCACTCTGCCTGATCCTCCTCTGCCACCTGCGGCCTCACATCAAAGGTCTTGAGCCACAAACCGAAGTGCGGAAGAGTCCGGGGTAAGGCCTCACACGTGACGATAAATGTCGAGATGAGGAGAATAGAGTCCGGGGTCAGATCGTGAAAATCTAGCCCATAGTAGAACATGAGCCCCCGGACGAAGGGATTAAGCGCGAACCCTAGCCCGTGAAGGAAGTGAGACACAAATACAACCCTCTCGCCAGATCTGGGGGTCGGTATGACTTGCCCTTGCGCCGGAAGCCGATGAATGATTTCCAAGGTTAGGTACCTCGCTACGCGAAGCTCCGCAATGTCCTCCTCTGAGACAGAAGAAGCCACCCACCAGTGACGCCCCGAGACTGATGTGCCAGGTGTCTTCTAGTTATTCGCTGACGTTGTCATGTCATTTTCTTGCGTGTTGCATCATACCATGTCATCACGTGCATTGCATCATCATGTTTTCAAAACTTGCATCCGTTCGAGTCTCCCAGTTCCGTCTGTTGTCCGTTCTGAGCCCAGACACACTTGCACGCGCCCGCGGCATGTCTGAAATAGTATTTTATAAGTGGATGGAAAATGTTATCGGATTGGGTTGAAAGTTGGCGTGCGGTCCTATTATAGTGCAGGTAGACCGCCTGTCAAATTTCATTGCATTCGGAGTTCGTTTGATGCCCCAACGGATAACTATAGTGGTAGTATAGCCGGGCACACATCGGACGTTTTCGGTCTCCGAAAACAGTCGTCAGGCCTTTCTCTCTATTCTTTTCTCAGCCTGAGGCCTTCTGCACAGTCCACTACCTACCACCAGGCCAACCTAACCTCTCTCGTCAGCCCACGGCCCTCCTCGCGTGCGTCCGAAAGTTGTCCCGGGCCCGACTCGGGCAGTCGTCACCGTTGGATCTGGATCATCCCCAAACATCTACAAAACGTCTCCGTTTTCTTATTTGGACTCCCTAGCTATTTTATCCGCGATCGTCCATTTGCGATCGTAGATTCGAGATAGCCCCTAACCTAATCTGTGATGTATATATACTCCACCCCTAGTCCATTTTGAACCTAACCCCCTTTTCCTAGGGATCCTCCTAGCCGCCGTCGCCCCATTGTATCTCCTCTATTTCCGTGCCCGACCAACCACCGCGCTCTGTTCCTCGAGCCCAAGCCGCCGTCCCATGTGCTCGCCAGCACCTTCGCTCTGCCACCGTCGGCTGGCTCCGCCACTGCCAAGCCTCAGGCCAGCTCCGCCGCCCCTCCTCTACATCTCCCTGCCTCTCCCTAACCTCTCTCCTCTCCCCTGTAGTGCTCCTCGCCGCCACCGCCATGGAGTTCGTCGTTGGCTCCCTGCTGCCGCCATGCTCCGGCGACGGATCCGATGGGATCCGGCCCCCACCGCCCGGATCCATCCATCCCCGATGGGATCCACCTCCCTCCTCCGCCGGAGACACGCCAAGCCATCGCCGTCGTCCCGCTCCGCGCGGAGGAGCGCCGCCGAACACTCGCCTCGCCTGCACTCGTTGACCGCGCTTCCCCCCAGGTGTCCGTTTGATCCAGCCGCCTCGCCTCGAGCGACCTCCTCTGCGTGTGGCCGCAAGTCGCGTGGCCCAGCGCCTCCTCCTTGAGCTCGATCTGGGCCTGGCCCAGCTCCAACGCCAGCCTGCCTCCCTAGAGGCGCCTAACCTCTCCACAAGCCGGCCCATGAGGCCCAATGTGAGCAGCCTAGTCCCAGCAGATTCGGCCCAGTGTATTTTTTTCAGATCTGCGAGTTTGTCTTTTATTCGGAGATGCCTGTTTTGCAGAATAGCCCCTAAACTTCATGCATTTAATAACTAATTAACCGTGCATCGGATCTAAATTATATATGAAACTTGCTTAGAATTTCATCTAGTTTAATAATATGCAACTTTCATGCATGTTTGAAATGTTTAAAATGTTGTTTGTGTAACTTTGACCATATGCCATGCTAAAATGGTTTAATTCATAACTAAATAACCGTAACTCGGATTTTAATAAACTTTATATGCTTTTGGGGTAGAAAAATGCCTAGTTTAACATGGTGGCATCACTTTGCATGTTTAACAACCCTAAAATTATGTTTAGGGTAAAACAGTACCCAATTCATTATTATGCACATGAGGAGTTTTCGGACTTGTTGTTCGTTGTTTCCGGCCTCATTTAAACTTGCCTAGACAGATAATTTCATTATGCTTCACCTCTTGCCATGCTAACAAAATTTAATATTGTTGGGTACATAAATGAGAGAGAACTAAATAAGTTATGTGGTGTTCCGTCAATATGCAACTCGTTGCATATTGAGCTCCAATTAATTTGTAGGATTTCTTATGCACTTTGCCATGCCATGCTTCATTAAACCGGACATGCATCATACTTGGTTGTGCGTCATGTCATGTTCATGTGTTGGTTGTCTACTATGTTGTGTGCTTCTTTCCGGTGTTGCTTCTTTGGGTTGGTTCCGATTACGTCGCGTTTGTGAGGATCCGTTCGTCTACGTCCGTTTGTCTTCTTCATGGACTTGTTCTTCTTCCTTGCGGGATTTCAGGCAAGATGACCATACCCTCGAAATCACTTCTATCTTTGCTTGCTAGTTGCTCGCTCTTTTGCTATGCCTATGCTGCGATACCTACCACTTGCTTATCATGCCTCCCACATTGTTAAACCAAGCCGCTAACCACCTTGTCCTAGCAAACCGTTGTTTGGCTATGTTACCGCTTTGCTCAGCCCCTCTTATAGTGTTGTTAGTTGCAGCTGAAGATTGGAGCTTGTTCCATGTTTGGAACATGGATTTTTGGTTGGGATATCACAATATCTCTTATTTAATTAATGCATCTATATACTTGGTAAAGGGTGGAAGGCTCGGCCTTATGCCTGGTGTTTTGTTCCACTCTTGCTGCCCTAGTTTCCGTTATATCGGTGTTATGTTCCCGGATTTTGCGTTCCTTACGCGGTTGGGTTATAATGGGAACCCCTTGACAGTTCGCCTTGAATAAAACTCCTCCAGCAAGGCCCAACATTGGTTTTACCATTCGCCACCTAGCCTTTTTTCTCCTTGGGAGTCGTGCATCCCGAGGGTCATCTTTATTTTAACCCCCCAGGCCAGTGCTTCTCTAAGTGTTGGTCCAACTGAGCGATGTCCGGAGCTACCAGGGGCAACCCTGGGCTGGCCCACCCGACTTCTGGCTCATCCGGTGTGCCCTGAGAACGAGATATGTGCAGCTCCTATCGGGATTTATCGGCACATCTGGGTGGCTTTGCTGGTCTTGTTTTACCATTGTGGAAATGTCTTGTAACCGGGATTCCGAGTCTGATTGGGTCTTCCCGCTAGAAGGAATATCCTTCGTTGACCGTGAGAGCTTGTGATGGGCTAAGTTGGGACACCCCTGCAGGGATCTCTGTTGGAAAAGGCAGTGCCTAGGAGGCGCTTAGGCACGCCTAGGCGCTAGGCAATGGCCAAATGCCTCGCCTAGGGCATAAATGGAGGTCTAGGCAGGGAAAGCAAGGAATTGCCTACCCAAGCAAGAAATCACGACACATACTACACAGATATGCCAAGCAGGTTATATTCCAGTGGGACTATCCGGTAATTACCTTATTCATATGCCCTAAATTAATATCAACACCCATATAAAAGTCACAAATACACTTCGAGTAAAAACTATATTACCGTCTAGGCCGCGCCTAGGGCGCTTAGTCACCGCCTAGGCACTAGGCAAAGGCCAACTGCCCCGCTTACGCCTACCGCTTATTCCAACCTTGGCAGGGATTTGAACTTTTGAAAGCCGTGCCCGCGGTTATGGGCAGATGGGAATTTGTTAATGTCCGGTTGTAGAAAACTTAAAGTTTATCTTAATTAAAACGCATCAACCGTGTGTGTAACCGTGATGGTCTCTTTCCGGCGGAGTCCGGGAAGTGAAGACGGTGTTGGAGTAATGCTTGACGTAGGTTGTTCTAGTATCACTTCTTGATCATAGTTGTTCGACCATGCTTTGCCTTCTCTTCTCGCTCTCTTTTGTGAATATGTTAGCCACCATATATGCTAGTCGCTTGCTGCAGCTCCACCTCATACCTTTTACCTTACCCATAAGCTTAAATAGTCTTGATCGCGAGGGTGTGAGATTGCTGAGTCCCCGTGACTCACAGATACTTCCAAAACCAGTTTGTAGGTGCCAATGTTACCAAGCAGGTGACGCACTTGAGCTCCGGAGGAGCTCGATGAAGACCGTGTTCATTATGTTGTTCCATTTTTCAGTTGATCAGTAGTGGAGCCCAGTTGGGACGATCGGGGATCTGTGTAGCATTTGGAGTAGTCTTCTTTCATTTTGGTTCCGTAGTCGGACCTTGATTGTATCTGGATGATGTAATGCTTTATTCATGTATTGTGTGAAGTGGCGATTGTAAGCCAACTATGTATCTCTTTCCCTTATGTATTACATGGGTTGTGTGAAGATTACCTCACTTGTGACATTTCTTTCAATGCGGTTATGCCTCTAAGTCGTGCTTCGACACGTGGGAGATATAGCCGCATCGAGGGCGTTACAAGTTGGTAATCAGAGCCTTCCCCGATGTTAGGAGCCCCCTGCTTGATCGAATCGCTGGCGTTATTGAGTCTAGAAAATGTTTTGAGTCATTTAGGAATTATATATCGGAGAGTAGGATTCTTTTTACTCCTCAGTCCCTTCGTCGCTCTGGTGAGGCATCCCGACTTAGAGTTTTGACTCTTCTCTTCTCAAATTTCACTAAAAAAAATTTAGGATCACGCAGGTATCTTGGAATCGTTTCGATGGTTTTGTGACGAGAACATTGTTCTTGGTGCCTCCTGTATTTAGGGGTTGTGGCAGTGTCCCGGGGAGTTGAGCTCCGAGGTGTTCTCGTCACAATTTTATCGTTGCAGTTCCGGAATACCTGAGTTTAGTCTCGCCGACATCGAAAATCTCTTTTATGCAGTTGTTGGTGAGATAACCTTGACGCCACCCAGTACTGGGGCGGGAGTTCGGGATTATTGCCATAACTCATATAACGGATGCTTTTCGAAGCTTGAGGTAAACGACTTCCGAAGGTTTCTTGGTTATGTGTTGAAGGATGGATACAGCTGGATGTAGGATTTGTTAGTTTTGGGTGAGATATTATGCTTCCCCTGTATCTCCAACACCTGATTGCACAACCGGAAAATTTCGGGAGTTTGATAAGTGGGAATTCAAGTAGCTCTTAGGATATCTTTCTTACAAATGTATGATATGAAATTGGGGTTCGACGTCTAGTGGTCCGCCTATCCACGGTTGGTTTTATAGTGGTCTCGTTGTGTCTTAAAGAGTCCTTGGCTATGCTGACTCGGGGACGCTTTGTAGGTCATGTGCACTGCCTTGTACATGATGGTGTTGTACGATCGAGCCCGTGTAGGCCCCACCACGAAAACTTCGGACGAAATATCTATCCTATGTTTGTTCCGGCTTATTCTGCAAGCCAATCCTTTGTTTTTGTTTTGAGTTGTCGTATTCGAGTTGCTTCAAAGTCAAATGTTGATTCCATACCTTCCCCAAGTGGTGTTCTCATACTCTTATGTGAATACTAATCCTTCTCGATCATCGAGTTTGTCATGTCAATCCTTTTTACCGGTGTGTTTCTCTTCAAGTAGATCCGAACATTTCAACATCCGCAAGATCAAGTATCAGTTCTTCTCAACGGTGTTTGTTTCATCCGTCTCCAAGTTGCTTTTGTTTTTCCCGCCCACCCACTCTTTTTCTTCAAGGACTAAGATTTCTTTATCAAGTATCTATCTTATGATTATGAAGTCTCTCCATTCTTTTCCGTCAACGTTCTTACCCGGTGGTTCTTTTGAAGATGCTCTACTAGTTCATTAGTCTTCATTCTTTTTCTTCTTCGGTGGATTTAATTCAAGCTTTGTTGATCACATCCTTTTCCTCGTTTCAAATGTGTTCTTATGCCGGTGCACCTCATAATCTTCCATTTCTCGCTATTCAATTGTTCCGGAGTGTTCAAGATATCTCGAGTGTGTTATCTCATTCAAGTCTTTTAATTCAACCGGTGCAACCTCTCTTTTAAATCATTTCAACGGTGTTTCTTTTGAGTGGGCCCTAACCCACAGGTCTTTTCCCAGGATCTTACCTGACTCTTCTTATTTTCCCGGAGGTATTCTCAAATTATTTTCGAAGTTTGACGTAAGAATGAATTATCATCAGTCTTATGTCTTTCTCCAAGATCTTTCAAATTCTTTTCATCGTTGGTTCAACCTTTCTAATTTTCATCCCGGAGTATCTCAACAATTCATGGTGGTGTTTCTCATCGTCATTCTCTACACTTGAAGACCGAAGAAGATTTCTCACTCAATCTTATCTGTTCTCTCAAAGATTCGTCATTCTAGCTTGTTGCCATCCTATCATAATTTTTTTTGATTGTGAAAATTCTTTTCACCCATCCGGAGTAATTCAGGAGTCTTTCAGTTTGTTTCTCCGAAGCCCATAATCTCAGAATTATTCATTTCCAGCTTTCAGCTCTCGTTCTCTAAATATTACCGGTGCATCGTTCAAGTGATCTCTAATCAGTCGTGATTCCTTCGTTCTCATGCATCTAAATTCCCTCAAGCATCTTCGTTCATTTGCAAATTCTTCCCAGTGTTTTGTTATTTTTTATTCATTCATTTCCAGTCCTACCGGTGGTTCATTGAAGACCTTCCCAAGTTGGCGCTATATCTATCTTCATCCCTGCTACGAGAATAAGTTGTGTGCCAAATCCATTTGCTCGTCATCAATTAAATTGGTGAAGGATAAGCATAATGTAATTCTTATTCTTGGTTCATCGAGTTTATTTTTTTCCTGCTTTCCGGAGTGGTTCATCATTTCACATTCTCGTTTCGAGATTTGTTATCTTTTCTTTCCCGGAGTTCCAAGCTCTAATTATCACGGAGATCTTTCTAAATCATTGTAAGGATTCACCTTGTGTGTTCAATTTCTCTTTCTTTTCATTCCTTTGTTTACCGGAGTTCTTCATGGAGGTTCTACATGATGGTTCATCAAGGATTTAATTCCTTCTCGAAGTGTTCATCAACATTCTTTTCAGAGGAGCTCAAGTTTCCTTCTTCTTGCAACCCGGAGTGCAATCCTTTCTACCGTATCATTTGAAGTGGTATTATGTCATTCTTGATAATTTGAGTTCATGTTTCATGTTTCACATGTTGTTAAGAGTGAGTTATTTTAAATCCATCAATCTCGTCATTGGAGTTATCTTGGGTTATATTTCACCTAAAGCCTTCCCTAAGGATTGTTGCTAATTATGGTGCTTATAAATGATCCAAGTTCTTCATTTATCCTTCTGGTGAGATAAGTTTCTCGTCTCCTTGTTCTTATCAATCCAATTCTTTTTCCCGTGAGTGGCAGGTTGTCACCTCATATATTTGAGATATATTCCATAAGACCATATCAAGCTTATTCTTTTCGTTGTGGGTTTTCCAACAACTCTGTTATAGCATTTGATGTAAGCGTGCTCCCTCAAGATCTTGTTTCCCTCCGTTCATTCCATTCCATTCTTACTTTTGTTCCGGAGGCATTGTGATGTTGCTCTCTTCAACCCATCTTTCTGTTTTGTCAGGATTGTGTTCTTTTCTTGGTTTATCCATTTAACCGTAGTGTTCTATCCTTTTGCTCAAGCTCTTTCATTTTGTTAAGTCTTTCATTCTCTTTTTCAACCGAAGTGCTACCAAAATCGGCTCTTTCTTTTCCTCTTTCTTAACGGAGTGCTTTCAACTTCGTTCATCTCTGTTGTATTATTTTCTCGAAATGGCTTAACCTTTTCAAGGTTCTTTGGTTTCACTCGTTTGTCAAAGAAGCAACTTAGCTTTACCTCTTCTTTTTCCCTTCCGTTTTTCCCTCCGGTGCCATTCTAGATCTCGGGACGAGATCCTCTCGTAGTGGTGGAGTGTTGTGACGCCCCGAGACCGATGTGCCAGGTATCTTCCAGTTATTCGCTGACGTTGTCATGTCATTTTCTTGCGTGTTGCATCTTAGCATGTCATCATGTGCATTGCATCATCATGTTTTCAAAACTTGCATCCGTTCGGGTCTCCCAGTTCCGTCCGTTGTCCGTTCTGAGCCCGGACACACTTGCATGCACCCGCGACATGTCCGAAATAGTATTTTATAACTGGCCGGAAAATGATCTCGGATTGGGTTGAAAGTTGGCGTGCGGTATTATTATAGTGTAGATAGACCGCCTGTCAAATTTGATCGTATTCGGAGTTCGTTTGATGCCCCAACGCATAACTATAGCGGCAGTATAGCCGGGCACACGTCGGACATTTTCGGTCTCTGGAAACAGTCGCCGGGCCTTTCTCTCTTCTCTTTTCTCAGTCCGAGGCCTTCTACACAGTCCACTACCTACCGCCAGGCCAACCTAACCTCACTCGTCAGCCCGCGGCCCTCCTCGCGCGCGTCTGATAGTTGTCCCGGACCCGACTCGGGCAGTCGTCACCGTTGGATCCGGATCATCCCCAAACATCTACAAAACGTCTCCATTTTCTTATTTGGACTCCCTAGCCATTTTATCCGCGATCGTCCGTTTGCGATCGTAGGGTCGAGATAGCCCCTAATCAAATCTGTGATGTATATATACTCCACCCCTAGTCCATTTTGAACCTAACCCCTTTTCCTAGGGATCCTCCTAGCCGCCGTCGCCCCACTGTATCTCCTCTATTTCCGTGCCCGACCAACCACCGTGCTCCGTTCCTCGATCCCGAGCCACCGTCCCGTGTACTCACCTGCACCATCGCTCCGCCACCGCCGGCTGGCTCCGCCGCTGCCGAGCCTCAGGCCAGCTCCGCCACCCCTCCTTTACATCTCCCTGCCTCTCCCTAACCTCTCTCCTCTCCCCTGTAGTGCTCCTCGCCGCCACCGCCATGGAGTTTGTCGTTGGCTCCCTGCTGCCGCCCTGCTCCGGCGACGGATCCGGCGGGATCCGGCCCCCACCGCCCGGATCCATCCATCCCCGATGGGATCCGCCTCCCTCCTCCACCGGAGACACGCCAAGCCATCACCATCGTCCCGCTCTGCGCGGAGGAGCGCCGCCGAACACTCGCCTTGCCCGCACTCGTTGACCGCGCTTCCCCCCAGGTGTCCGTTCGATCCAGCCACCTCGCCTCGAGCGGCCTCCTCTGCGTGTGGCCGCAAGTCGCGTGGCCCAGTGCCTCCTCCTTGAGCTCGATCCGTGCCTGGCCCAGCTCCAACGCCAGCCTGCCTCCCCAGAGGCACCCAACCTCTCCACAAGCTGGCCCATGAGGCCCAATGTGAGCAGCCCAGTCCCAGCAGATTCAGCCCAGTGTATTTTTTTCAGATCTGCGAGTTTGTCTTTTATCCGGAGACACCTGTTTTGCAGGATAGCCCCTAAACTTCATGCATTTAATAACTAATTAACCGTGCAGCGGATCTAAATAAATTATATATGAAACTTGCTTAGAATTTCATCTAGTTTAATAATATGCAACTTTCATGCCATGCTAAAATGTTGTTTGTGTAACTTTGTCCATATGCCATGCTAAAATGGTTTAATTCATAACTAAGTAACCGTAACTCAGATTTTAATAAACTTTATATGCTTTTGGGGTAGAAAAATGCCTAGTTTAACATGGTGGCATCACTTTGCATGTTTAACAACCCTGAAATTGTGTTTAGGGCAAAACAGTACCTAATTCATTATTGTGCACATGAGGAGTTTCCGGACTTGTTGTTCGTTGTTTCCGGCCTCATTTAAACTTGCCTAGATAGATAGTTTCATTATGCTTCACCTCTTGCCATGCTAACAACATTTAATATTGTTGGGTACATAAACGAGAGAGAACTAAATGAGTTATGTGGTGTTCCGTCAATATGCAACTCGTTGCATATTGAGCTCCACTTAATTTGTAGGATTGCTTGTGCACTTTGCCATGCCATGCTTCATTAAACCGGACATGCATCATACTTGGTTGTGCATCGTGCCATGTTCATGTGTTGGTTGTCTACTATGTTGTGTGCTTCTTTCCGGTGTTGCTTCTTCGGGTTGGTTCTGATTACGTCGCGTTTGTGAGGATCCGTTCGTCTATGTCTGTTTGTCTTCTTCATGGACTCGTTCTTCTTCCTTGCGGGATTCACGCAAGATGACCATACCCTCGAAATCACTTCTATCTTTGCTTGCTAGTTGCTCGCTCTTTTGCTATGACTATGCTGTGATACCTACCACTTGCTTATCATGCCTCCCACATTGTTAAACCAAGCCGCTAACCACCTTGTCCTAGCAAACCGTTGTTTGGCTATGTTACCACTTTTCTTAGCCCCTCTTATAGTGTTGTTAGTTGCAGGTGAAGATTGGAGCTTGTTCCATGTTTGGAACATGGATTTTTGGTTGGGCTATCACAATATCTCTTATTTAATTAATGCATCTATATACTTGGTAAAGGGTGGAAGGCTCGGCCTTATGCCTGGTGTTTTGTTCCACTCTTGCCGCCCTAGTTTCCGTCATATCGGTGTTATGTTCCCGGATTTTGCATTCCTTATGCGGTTGGGTTATAATGGGAACCCCTTGACAGTTTGCCTTGAATAAAACTCCTCCAGCAAGGCCCAACATTGGTTTTACCATTCGCCACCTAGCCTTTTTTCCCTTGGGAGTCACGCATCCCGAGGGTCATCTTTATTTTAACCCCTGGGCCAGTGCTTCTCTAAGTGTTGGTCCAACTGAGCGATGTTCGGAGCTACCAGGGGCAACTCTGGGCTAGCCCACCCGACGTCTGGCTCATCCGGTGTGCCCTGACAACGAGATATGTGCAGCTCCTATCGGGATTTGTCGGCACATCTGGGTGGCTTTGCTGGTCTTGTTTTACCATTCTGGAAATGTCTTGTAACCGGGATTCCGAGTCTGATCGGGTCTTCCCGCTAGAAGGAATATCCTTCATTGACCATGAGAGCTTGTGATGGGCTAAGTTGGGACACCCCTACAGGGATTTGAACTTTCGAAAGCCATGCCCGCGGTTATGGGCAGATGGGAATTTGTTAATGTCCGGTTGTAGAAAACTTAAAGTTTATCTTAATTAAAACGCATCAACCGCGTGTGTAACCGTGATGGTCTCTTTCCGGCGGAGTCCGGGAAGTGAACACGGTGTTGGAGTAATGCTTGATGTAGGTTGTTCTAGGATCACTTCTTGATCATAGTTGTTCGACCATGCTTTGCCTTCTCTTCTCGCTCTCTTTTGCGAATATGTTAGCCACCATATATGCTAGTCTCTTGCTGCAGCTCCACCTCATACCTTTTACCTTACCCATAAACTTAAATAGTCTTGATCACGAGGGTGTGAGATTGCTGAGTCCCCGTGACTCACAGATACTTCCAAAACCAGTTTGCAGGTGCCGATGTTACCAAGAAGGTGACGCAACTAAGCTCCGGAGGAGCTCGATGAAGACCGTGTTCGTTATGTTGTTCCGTTTTTCAGTTGATCAGTAGTGGAGCCCAGTTGGGACGATCGGGGATCTGTGTAGCATTTGGGGTAGTCTTCTTTCATTTTGGTTCCGTAGTCGGACCTTGATTGTATCTGGATGATGTAATGCTTTATTCATGTATTGTGTGAAGTGGCGATTGTAAGCCAACTATGTATCTCTTTCCCTTATGTATTACATGGGTTGTGTGAAGATTACCTCACTTGCGGCATTGCTTTCAATGCGGTTTATGCCTCTAAGTCGTGATTCAACACGTGGGAGATATAGCCGCATCAAGGGCGTTACACCACCGGCCCTGGCGGTTGGATCCAAACATGACTAAGGCTGGTGGTGATTGGAACCCGAGGGTTGGAACTTGGGGTGGCTGGAGTTGAGGAAGGAGCAAGCGCAAGGAAGAAGAAGAGACATGCTCTCTATATAAAGGCCCCGAATACTGGGCATCTCCCCCAGGGTCTCTAAACTTACCTATTGCCAAGGAGTTGTACCCAGGGGACGGTTGGGTTACCCACGCTTGCATTAATGAAAATCCCGTAAATAAAGGGACACGGTCTCTGCCCTGATGAGACGTGCCAATAAAAACGCGCCCCGAGACGTGGGGCGGCTCGCTAGCTGACGGTTGGAAATAGCAACCGGGGAGGCATGATATGATGTCATGAACAGTTATGAACAAGTTGGGCTCGTGAGTTATTATATTCTATGCCACTATATACACAGGTCCGGATATACTTCCTTTGTCCGAAGACTATTCTGGAGTTCAGAAGGAGGGAACCCGCCTTGCAATGCTGAAGACAAATCTCCGTGCCGGACTTCTCGTCATTGAAGCCATGTTCAGGGGCTACTGAGGGAGTCCTGGACTAAGGGGTCCTCGGACGTCCGGCCTGATATCCATGGGTCGGACTGATGGGCTTTGAAGACATGAAGATCGAAGACTACACCGTGTCCGGATTGGACTCTACTTGGCGTGGAAGGCAAGCTTGGCGACCGAAGATTCCTTCTTATGTAACCGACTCCATGTAAACCCTAGATCCCCTCGGTGTCTATATAAACCAAAGGGAATAGTCCGGAAAGGACATCACATATACTCATTACCATATTCACATAGGCTAGACTTCTAGGGTTTAGCCATTACGATCTTGTGGTAGACCAACTCTTGTAATACTCATATTCATAAAGATCAATCAAGCAGGAAGTAGGGTATTACCTCCATAGAGAGGGCCCGAACCTGGGTAAACATCGTGTCCCCTGTCTCCTCTTACCATCGATCCTAGACGCATAGTTCGGGACCCCCTACCCGAGATCCGCCGGTTTTGACACCAACAGAGACGCGTAAAACCCTAGTCCTGCTTTGATGTGTATTTAGGTGTTATTGTGTTCTTGAACTAGTTGCAGTGGCTCTCTAGTCCAAATGATCTGAATCCCTCTCCAGTACGCCTCGGGCCTCCTTTTATAGACAAAAAAGGGGTCGCCACAGTGGCACACAGGAGGTGGAAAGGTGTACAGGGGCTGAGTCTATCCCCTGGCACCGTCGGACAAATGCATTTAATGCGCTGCCGACATGCCCCTCTTGCTTTATTGGGGACGGCAAAGAAGCTTGTCCCAGCTGTCGTCGCCCCGCTTGGCTTTGACACGCGTCCAAGCTGACGAGGCGTTGTAGCGCCACGTTGGCTGGCTGCTGGGCTGGCCCAGTGGTGGTGCCTTCACGAAGATCTGCATGCCACCACGCAGGTGTTTGCTGAGTTGGTGTAGAGGTCACGCGCTGCCACAAAGATGCATGCTCAGCTGGTCGAGATGGCAGCTATATGGGAGCGGCGGAGGAGTATTGGCAGACGCGGGCCTGGCTGCGGCCTCGTAGACGTCCTCAGCAAGGGTCTTTCCGGGGGCCAAACAAGGGTCTTGCCATGGCACCGCGATCGTCCCTCGCAAGGATCTTGCCGAGGGTCTCGTGGATCTCCATGGCAAGGATCTCGCCAAGGATCGTCGTCTTCTGGTTTCCATCTGATCTTGTGTGTCTATGATCTCTACAAAGATCTGCATGCCACCACGGAGGTGCATCCCGAGCCTTGGTTCCAATATGGCGTGGGAACCCCTTTGGCTCAAGGGTGGCATGCTCTGCTAGTGTCAGGAAAGTTGCCCCAGCAAGGATCTTGCCGAGGCTGCGGAAGCCACCCCGGCAAGTTTCTTGCTGGGGGAGTCCACCTCACCCTCTTGCTCTCTTTGCGTCTCTGGTTTTGGCATTGCTCTGGTCGTTTTATGCTCCGGCATCCCTCCCCAGCCTTGCTTAGTGTGGCCGTGGGCGCGGCTCTGACTGCCCGTGCACAAGTAAAGGGGTGCAAATGGAGAGCCCCTACTTTCGTACACCGACAGGAGCCCCCGGGCCTAGGCCACACATAAGCGCAACGCGCTGTTGGGCTAGGCCCGGAACGGTGCACGGGCAGGTGGGCGGATTTTTACCGCAGTAATTTCCCGTCCATTGTGCTTCCCCACGACCCGCATTGGACGCGCGATGTGGAGGGTCATGCGTGACGTGGGGGTCGTGCGTGGAGCGGTTTCTGCACGCATGCATCACATCATGGTAAAGAGGCGGCCCGCGCCTTCCCCATAAAAAGGAACAACCGCGGGCGCGCTCCTCATTTACCCTTTGTGTCCTCTCCAATCTCGGTACCGCCATCCCCTCGTTCTTCCTCGTCAAGCCCTTGTTCTCGCTCGCCGCCGCCGCACTTTCGCTGCCCTTTCTCCTCCACCTCTCGCAGCCGTCATGGCACCCAAAACCAGCAAGAGCAAGGGAGTAGCCACGGACACCGGGGGAACGGAGCCGCCAGAGAGCGAGTCGGCGGCGCGGCGGACGCAGCTCGCCTACTTCCCCTTGATGGTCGATGTGGTCCACCTCCGGGACAACTTCAGGCCCCTGTGGGGGTGCAAGACGGGGGGAGAGACAACAGGGCATCCGGCCACGCGCCTCATCCCCGCCGGTTGCACCAAGGCCGCCCCGAATCGGTACCCATTCTTCGTCGAGTACTTTTCCTGCGGTCTCTGCCCCCTTTCTCTGATTTCTTCAATGACATCATGCACACCTATGGCTTCCACCTTCTGGATTTCACTCCAAATGTAGTGGCGTGCATGGCTCTTTTTGCCCATCTTTGTGAGGGTTTCGTCGGACTGCTTCCCAGCACGGCGCTCTTCCGCCACTACTTTTATCCTCGGATCCAGAAGGGAGGCACCATCTCTGGTTGTGTCACTTGGATCCCAAGGCCCCTGGAGAAGGGGACGTATCCATAGAGCACCCAGAAGGAGAGGTGGGTGGAATTGCGGAGCCGGTGGTGCTGGATTGAGGAGGAGACCCTCTGGAGTTTTGCCAAGTCCGCCAGATGACGCCGGTCCACAGAGATGACTGGGGCGACGTCGATGCCCATGACGGGAGGCTCACGGTCGCCACCACCAGGATCCACCACCTCGCCGCTGCCGGGATCACCCTGGAGATGATTGGGGCGGATTTCATCCATCGCCACATCGCTCCTCTGCACAACAAGGGGAGGCCGACTTGGTTTTTCAGCAACGCGGCCGACATCATGCGGCTCCGCCCTGGCCTGAACCATAACTTCACGGTGATGGCACACGCCCACTTCTACAAGCGGCTCTTCCAGCTCGACGTGGGTCGCCACAGCAAGGCCGCGAAGGCCGGCAAGGTCACCAAGGGGCCCCTGTACGGGTTGCCGGCGGGGGTGGCCCCGCTAAGCAACAATTCTCGCCAAACCGACACCATCGCCATGATGCCGGAGTTCAATGCGCATGGCCTTGACCCGAATTGGGCCGAGCTGGAGGAGGATCAGGTGTAGGAGTTCTTCGACACCTTGGTGGAGAAGTACGTCCGCGAGGAGCCGCGACTCATCCAGGACACCACCCAGGCGGAGCTGGACTACATCGCCGCCAAGGCGACAGAGGCGGAGCTCGCCAAGGAGGCCGGTAGCACTGGCGGCGTGCAGGACGAGGCCGCGATGGCCGCGGAGGAGAAGGAGCTCGCCCAGTGGGAGGAATCCGCTGGGGAGGCCAGCAGCGCCAGCACCGGGGCCCCTCTCATCGAAGACGACGCCGATGAGTCGTTTGAGGAGGAGGCCTAGGCTGTCAAGCCCCGGTCATGGGGAGAGGGCATGTCCTACGGCGGGCCGTCTCTGGTGAGCCGGTCCGGCCCGGCAGGGCTGCACAACTGCAACAAACTCCGGAGGCGCCCATGTGCCAGACAAGGGCCGCGACGGCAAGGAAGGCCGGTGAAGGTTGTGGTGGCAAAGAAGAAAGAAACTGCCCCTTCTTCGTCCAAGAGTCCCCCAACTCCACCTGCTTCCCCTCCTCCCGTAGGTGATGACACGGAGGTCTTCTTCGACCTCGGGTCTCTTAGCCCGAGGAGGAAGAGGAAGGCCACGGAAGAAGAGGCGGAGGATGAGTAAGTGTCTTGTCTTTCGTCATCTCCGTCCCTTTGGACCATGCCACTTTTCTTGACTTGTCTTCATCCTCGCGGGGATAGGGAGACGCTGGCCCAGAGGGTGGCGAAGAGGTCCAAGGCCTCGGAGGGTGGCCAGCTCCCGGCGGGCACCTCGAGTACGCCGCTGGTGGTGGTTGAGAGCAGTCCGAAGAGCAGCCCCCGACGCAGCCCCCAGCGTGCGTTCATCACTCGCTCCCCTTTGACATGTGCTGGGGCACGATTTCCTGGTGCTGACCTTACCGTGGTTGCAGGAGGAGAACGGCAGCAGGAGGAGCCACTGAGGGCCACCCCCAATGTGTCGCCCCCATTGACCACGCCACTCCGAGGGGGGTCCCCGGTAAGGGCGCCAAGCACCGAGCCCGTGCACACGGAGGAGGAGGAGGAGGTGAACCCGGGTGCCGGCGGCTTCGTCCCGGCACCGAATGCCGGTGAGGAGGGGGCCACTTCGTCCCAGCTTGGCGCAGGTAAGTTGTTTGCCTCCCATTCCTGCTCGTTTTTCTTCTTCCAAACTTTGATCTTGGCTTCGCCTCATTCTCCTTCCTGGTACCCAGATCCTTCCTCGGTGGAACGGGAGGACGTGGACACCGTCATCAGAGATGTCGCCACAGAGGCTGCGGCCGAGGCCGACAAGATCGCCGCTAAGGAGGCCGCCAAGGATGTTGCTGAGGACGCTGCAAAGGGGCCTGCCGGGGAGCCCAGCGAGGCCGCTGCCGAGGAGGCCGACAAGGGGCCTGCCGGGGAGGCCAGCAAGGCCGCTGCCGAGGAGGAGGTGGTCGATGACCAGCCTTCCTACTCCGCCGCCTCTGGCTCGGGCAAATATCTAAAGGTGGGTGACAACTTGTTCATCCACCTCCCATGGACGGCGAGCACCAGGGCGCCCGCCGAGGGGGAGGTGCTCGAGGACGAGGTGCTTGGCACCGCCGGGCTTGAGGTCGTTGACAGACCGATTATCGGCGGCAGCGGTTGCCAGGAAGAGCGGCTCCTCTAGAGCATGAGCGCCAGCTTCCACAAGCTTCAGGCGCTTCACCGTGCCCGCCTGGACAAGGCCAAGTCCAGGATGGCAGCGGTGGACAAGGCGTAGGCGGACCTCGAAGGGCGCGTCGCCGAGGCGCAGGCTTGGTTCCGCCAGGCCTATGAGGAATTCAAGGCCGCCCAAGACCAGCTGGCCGAGGACAAGCTGGAGCTTCTCATGAAGCAGGCCGACATCGAGAAGGCCCAGGAGACGGCGAGTCGACAGGCCGCCAAGGAGGAGGCCACTCGGCTCTAGCACCAGGCCGAGCTGAACTCCCCGGAGGAGGACCTTGCCGCCTGCGAGGAGAAACTCGCCGCAACACTCCGCGGCAAGGACGAGGAGGTCCAGGAGCTCGGCGTGCAGCGGACCCGGGAACTGGAGCAGAGGCACGAGGAGGCCCTCGATGCTCAGGCCCAGGTCCATGCCGGCAAGGTGAACGATCTGGAGGCGGAGCGTGACGGGCTGAAGAGGCAGGTCCAGGAGCTGGCGGGGGAGAGGGACGCGGCCAAGGGCGCTTTGGCTGACATGCAGGCCGCAGTCCTCGAGAAGGCCGAGCTACTCTCCACGGCCAATGAGTCCATCAAGGACCTGAAGCTGAAGCTGGAGAGCCTTGAAGGGACGCTCTCGGAGGTCAGGGCCCGGGAGGGGGCCCTAACCAAGAATATGGAGGAGGAGAGCCAGCTGCGGAAGAACGACGCTGCCAGCCACGCAGAGTTCATGGTGGGCGAGAAGCTCTGGATCAGCCGCCTCGCCGATGTCGCCAGCAGGATCACCACGTAGCTGCCTACCATGGGGAAGCCAAACGTGAGGTACGTCCCGGAGCCGAACATGAGTCCTAATGCCAGGCTGAATCTGTTCTTCAAGGGTGTTCTCAGGGCCCTGGAGCGGTTCCACTCCAACAGGGCGGCCTCTCTGGCCGAAGAGGCCCGGAGGCTTTGCCGGGGTGCCATGACCAAGGTCCTCACCAAGATAGCATACTGGAACCCTGACCTCGACTTCGATGCTTCACTGGAAAGCTTGCCGGACGACGTGGACCCCGCGCCGCTCGAGGAGCGCATCGAGCCCGTCATCGGCAGCATCGATGGACTTTGGAGGTTACAAGGCCAACGCCGGGACTAAGCACCTCGTTTCTTATCGCCGCTGTAGGTTCATGACCAAGACAATTTTTATCTTTAGTTAGAACCGCAGCAACAAATGATGTAATATAACTCGGCAGTACTTTTGAAATGTTGCATGTTATTTTCCTGTTTGATCTCCCTTTGTATGTCCACCCTACGTTAATCGGGTAGGTTTGCCGGCACGGAAACCCAGGCGGCACTTTGAGGACGGATCCTCAATAGCCTGCCGGGTATGCTTGCTGCCGGGCAAACCACCTCACTGCTCTTGACGCGGCCGCTCGAGCTGTCAAGCGGACTCGAGACAGAACGAGAGCGTTGCCAATCGCAGAAGGTCACCCTGCCGCTCTCGATGCAGCCGCTCGAACTGTTGAGCGGACTCGAAACAGAACAAGGGCGTTGCCAATAGTGGTAGGGCCCCATTGTGTGCAGGTTTTCCATACGCAGGGCAAGATCGTCGAGGAAAATAACCGTATATATATAAAGGAATTACTCAATGTTTTGCATGACTTAGCTTTTCTACCGCTGTGTGAGCGTTCGCCGTGTCCATCGAGGACGTCGTTTGTTTGGTCGTCTTCTTGCTTGAAGTGACGACCACGATGAAGCTGTTCCTTCATCTAGACCGGATTTCCACAACGGTGCACCCCCTACCTGGCGCGCCAAAGATGTTGGTGGGAAACAACACCTATGGGGTCACTGGGATCCCTTCTACGGTTGGCGGGCGCGGGGTTGTGCAAAGAGCGGGTCTGGCGGTCAGCACACTAATCGTTTACCCATGTTCGGGCCGTGGAGATGTGTAAAACCCTAGTCCTGCTTTGATGTGTATTTAGGTGTTCTTGTGTTCTTGAACTAGCTACATTGGCTCTCTAGTCCAAAAGATCTGAATCCCTCTCCAGTACGCCTCGGGCCTCCTTTTATAGACAAAAAAGGGGTCGCCACAGTGGCACACAGGATGTGGAAAGGTATATAGGGCTGAGTCTATCCCCTGGCACTGTCGAACAAACGCATTTAATGCACTGCGACGTGCCCCTCTTGCTTTATTGGGGACGGCAAAAGAAGCTCGTCCCAGCTGTCGTCGCCTCGCCTGGCTCCGACGTGCGTCTAAGCTGACGAGGCGTTGTAGCGCCACGTTGGCTGGCTGCTGGGCTGGCGCGGTGGTGGAGCCTTCACGAAGATCTGCATGCCACCATGCAGGTGCTTGCTGAGTTGGGGTAGAGGTCGCGCGCTGCCACGTAGATGCCTGCTCAGCTAGTCGAGCTGGCAGCTGTATGGGAGCGGCGGTGGAGTCTTGGTGGACGCGGGCCTGGCTGCAGCCTCGCAGACGTCCTCGGCAAGGGTCTTGCCGAGGGTGCGACAAGGGCCTTGTCGTGGCACCGCGATCGTCCCCGGCAAGGATCTTCCCGGGGGTCTCGTGGATCTCCATGGCAAGGATCTCGCCAAGGATCGTCGTCTTCTGGTTTCCATCTGATCTTGTGTGTGTATGATCTCTACAAAGATCTGTATGCCACCACGGAGGTGCCTCCCGAGCCTTTGTTCCAATATGGCATGGGAACCCCTTGGGCTCAAGGGTGGCGCGCTCTGCTGGCGTCAGGCAAGTTGCCCCGACAAGGATCTTGCCGAGGCTACGGAAGCCACCCCGGCAAGGGTCTTGCCGGGGGAGTCCACCTCACCCTCTTGCTCTCTTTGCGTCTCTGGTTTTGGCATTGCTCCGGTCGTTTTGTGCTCCGGCATCCCTCCCCTGCCCTGCTTAGTGTGGCCGTGGGCATGGCTTTGACTGCCCGTGCACAAGTAAAGGGGTGCAAAAGGAGAGCCCCTACTTTTGTACACCGGCAGGAATAAATGCAAATATGCTTTTATCACTAAGTATTTTCCGCCCGCAAAAATCATTTACCTTAGAACCCAAATCATAAATTTAAAGCAACTTGAACATGATCATGTTGCACAATCTTGGGAAAGGATGAAAATGATGCTAAGGAATTTCCCAACTCATGGGTTAAATCTTTGGATGATCATACAAAAAATTTATGCGGGGTTGAATTTTTTTCTCGTAATCTTTAGATTCCGCCGTGGGTGATACTTTTATGGAAATTACTTTGGGTGAAGCCACCAAATTGCTTGATAATATCGTGGCAAATTATTCACAATGGCATACCAAAAGAGCTCCCACTAGTAAAAAAGTTAATTCAGTTGAAGAAATTTCTTCTTTGAGTGAAAAAGTTGATGCTCTTCTGAAATTGATTGCTAGTAAAACTGCTCCTATTGATTTCAATGATATTCCTTTGTCTACTTTGATTGAGCAAACTAGTGATGTCGTAGATGTGAATTTCATCTCTCGAAATAATTTCAACAACAATGCTTATAGAGGTAATTTTAATCCTAGGCCTTTTCCTAGTAACTCCTCTAATAATTATGGTAATTCTTATGGAAATCCTTCTTATAATAATAATATGAACACCTCTGATCTTGAGAATAATATTAAAGAATTTATCAACACACACAAAAATTCAACACTACCATAGAAGAAAAGTTGAATAAGATTGATGATTTGTCTAAAAGTGTTGATAGAATTTCTCATGATGTAGAAATTCTCAAGTCGCAATTTTTTGTGCCTAAATTTGAGGAATCAATTAAAGCTCTTTATGTTTCTATGGATGAAACTAAGAAAAGAACCGCTATGCTTAGAGCTAAAAGAGAATTTTTAGAAAAAGCATTTTCTAGTGATTTCTTTCATAAAAATGCTGAAGATCTTAAAATGATTGGTGTTTCTTATATTGAATCCTTGTTTAGTAAAATTAAGATTGATGAAAAAGGGACTAGAGAAGAGTCAAGTTTAGTTAGAAGGCATCCCGATAATTCGGAGGGTGAAAATCTTGTTGAGAAAATTGATAAAAATGGGTTTGAAGAGGTCAAAACTTTAACTAGTGATGTGCCCACTCTTTTGGATTACAAAGACTTTAATTATGATAGTTTCTCCTTGATTGATTGTATTTCTTTGTTTCAATCCATGATAAATTCACCCCATTCTTATGAACAAAATAAAGCTTTTACTAAACATATTGTTGATGCTATGATGAAAGCTTTAGAAGAAAAGTTGTAATTAGAAGTTTCAATTCCTAGAAAATTGCATGATGAATGGGAACCTACTATCAAAGTCAAGATTAAAAATTATGAGTGTTTTGCTTTGTGTGACTTGGGTGCTAGTGTTTCTATAATTTCAAAATCTTTATGTGATGTGCTTGGTCTTACCGATATTGAAGAATGCTCTTTAAATTTACACTTCGTGGATTCTACTATTAAAAAGCCTACTGGAAGAATTAATGATGTTCTTATTCTTGCAAATAGGAATTGTGTGCCCATAGATTTTATTGTTCTTGATATTGATTGCAATTCCTCTTGTCCAATTATTCTTGGTAGACCATTTTTACGCACTATCGGTGCCGTGATTGATATGAAAGAAGGCAATATTAAGTTCCAATTTCCTTTGAGGAAGGGTATGGAACACTTCCCTAGAACAAGAATTAGGCCAACATATGAATCAATCATGAGGGCATCTTATGGATCTCGAAACAAAGATGACAAAACTTAGATCCTTGCTTTATGCCTAGCTAAGGGTGTAAAACTATAACGCTTGTTGGGAGGCAACCCAATGAATAAAATTTATTTTTGCTTTTTGCTTTCTGTTCTTGAGTATTTGCACAATTATGCTACTGTTATGATTGTGTTTTTTGTGTTTTAATTAGTGTTTGTGCCAAGTAAAGCCTTTAGGATCTTCTTGGGTGATAGTTGTTTGATCTTGCTGAAAAAATAGAAACTTTTGCGCTCGCAAAGATAATATTCATTTTTAACCAGAGAGCGATAAAATACCAATTCCCTATGCAGTAGATTAACATACACCCAGGTCGTCCTAATTTTTCAGAGTTTTTGGAGTTACAGAAGTACTCGAAATATCCAGATTGCTACAGACTATTCTGTTGTTGACAGATTATGTTTTCTTTGCGTTGTGTGCTTGTTTTCCTATGGTTTTCTTTGATGAGTTTTTGCCATAGAAAAGTTGGAATACAGTAGATATAATGCAACAACAAAATATGAATTGGTTTGCTATAGCACTTACAGTAGTGATTTGTTTTCTTATACTAACAGATCTCACGAAGGCTTTTGTTGAGTTTTGTGTGATTGAAGTTTTCTAGTTTTGGGTTATCTTACGATGGATGAAAGAATAAGGAGTAGAAAGAGCCTAAGCTTGGGGATGCCCCGACATCCCAAGCTATTATCCAAAAGAGAGCAAGAAACTAAGCTTGGGGATGCCCCGAGTGGCATCCCCTCTTTCTTCTAACGACCATCGGTATTTTACTCAAAGCTATATTTTTATTCATCACATACTACATTTAATTTTTTATGAGCTATGGACTTGCTCTGGTGCTTCAGTTATATCTTTTTTAGCATGGCGTGCTTTAGTATTTTTGAAGAAATGCTCGCTTTCTTCACTTAGATTTATTTGAGAGTTATTAAAATTTTCCAGAAATTCTCTCTTGCTTCACTTAAATTAATTTGAGAGAAAGAAATATTATGCTCATGATCTTCACTTATATTTGTTTGAGCTTATCAAAAGAAACACATGAAAATTAGTCCCAAAGTGATAGATATCCAAGAAGGATATAATAAAAACTTTCATGAAGATCATTGGACAGAATAAACTTGATTCTTAGTAATACTTTTGAGATATGATGATGTGATGTGTGAGTCATGTTGATGAGTAATTATGCTTTAGTAAGAATATTGTTGTTAAGGTTTGTGATTCCCTATGCAAACACGAAAGTCAATAATTATGCAATGAAATTATATCCTACTTGTGGTGCATTAGTCGGTGCTAATTATGCTTAATGCTCGCTTATGAGATTATTCGTTTCTTGGTTGGTCGCTTCTCAATCTTTTGATATCCTTCATTTTGCACTAAGTATGATCACTACTTGTGCATCCAAAAACCTTTAAACCAGTTTTGCCATATGAGTACACTATACCTACCTATATGCGGTATTATTTTGTCGTTCTAGCAAATTTGTATATGCCATCTCTAATTTTCAAAATAAAGTTCTCTTTTGTGTGTGTTCGTACCGCTCGCGGAGTGGTGAGGGGTGGCTAATATTTCCCATGCTAGATGTGTTATTCTCACGATGAGAAAGTCAAAGGTATTAGGGATGCCCAGTCCCGAAATGAAAAATGAATTTACTTTATATTGTCATAATAAATTCCTTGGAAAGTGTTGGTATGGAAGGCACCTGCGGATACGGTTAGCCATGGAAAGTGAAAGTATGGTGGGAAAAGGAATAAACTTTATTTTCTGTGTGGGAACCGCCTATGATATATCTAGCATGGAAAGTGTTGGGAACTCTAAGTCATTTTTGTCAGTGGGAAAGACACACCTCCCAAAATGTTTTTATCTCTAAGTTTTTCGCTTTGAGCTCTGGCACCTCTACAAATCCCTACTTCTCTCTGCGAAGGGCCTTTCTTTTACTTTATGAAATTTTTATTTTGAATTTGAGTCTCCATCTTCTCTTATAAAGGACCAACTAGGAGGCACTATGATCGTACTTGAGCATTGGGTGTAGTTAATATGCGAGTGTGTTTCATGAATGGATCAATAATTAAGCATGATGGGCTAGGGATAGCTTATTTTAGCATTGAAATTTTAAAAGACATGGTTGCTTGTTGATATGCTTGAGTATTTATGTTGTCATGTCAAAACTAGACTATTGCTTTGAACAATATAAAAGTCCAAATGTCCATGCTATAAAGAAAATAATATGATATGACATGTTAGGCATCATTCCACATCAGAAATTATGTTTTTATCACTTACCTACTCGAGGACGAGCAGGAGTTAAGCTTCGGGATGCTGATACGTCTCCAATGTATCTATAATTTTTTATTGTTTCATGTTGTTATATTATCAATCTTGGATGTTTTATAATCATTTTATAGTCATTTTATATCATTTTTGGTACTAACCTATTGACATAGTGCCAAGTGCCAGCTGTTGTTTTCTGCATGTTTTTTATATCGCAAGAAATCAATACCAAACGGAGTCCAAATGCAACGAAACTTTACGGAGATTTTTTATGGACCAGAAGACACCCAATGGGCCAAGGCAGCACCTAGGGGGTGCTCCAAGGGGAGCACAACCCATCAGAGCATGCCAGGAGGCCCATGCGCGCCCTGGTGGGTTGTGTCCACCTCAGGTGCCCCCAGACCGCTTGTTTGCTATATAAATACCCCAATATTCCAGAAACCCTAGGGGAGTCGACAAAAATCAATTCCAGCCGTCGCAAAGTCCAGAACCACCAGATCCAATCTAGACACCATCACGGAGGGGTTCACCACTTCCATTGGTGCCTCTCCGATGATGCGTGAGTAGTTCTTTGTAGACCTTCGAGTCCGTAGTTAGTAGCTAGATGGCTTCCTCTCTCTCGTTTGATTCTCAATACAATGGTCTCTTGGCGATCCATATGATGTAACTCTTTTTGTGGTGTGTTTGTTGGGATCAGATGAACTTTGAGTTTATGATCAGATCTATCTTTTTATCCATGAAAGTTATTTGAGTTTCTTTGATCTCTTATATTCATGATTGCTTATAGCCTCATATTTCTTCTCCGATATTTTGGTTTTGTTTGGCCAACTTGATCTATTTATCTTGCAATGGGAAGAGGTGCTTTGTAGTGGGTTCGATCTTACGGTGCTTGACCCCAGTGATAGAAGTGGAACCGACATGTATGTATTGTTGCTACTAAGGATAAAATGATGGGGTCTATTTCTACATAAATATATCTTGTCTACATTATGTCATCGTTCTTATTGCATTACTTCGTTTCTCCATGAACTTAATACACTAGATGCATGCTGGATAGCGGTCGATGTGTAGAGTAATAGTAGTAGATGCAGGCAGGAGTCGGTCTACTAATCATGAGTATTCGAAGTTCTATCAATTGCCCAATAGTAATTTGTTTACCCATCGTTTGCTATTTTTCTCGAAAGAAGCCACTAGTGAAACCTACGGCCCCGGGGTCTCTTCCTCATATTATTTGCCTTTGCGATCTACTTTTCCTTTGCTTTTATTTTCAGATTTATTAAACCAAAAATACAAATATACCTTGCTGCATTTTATTCCTATTTATATTATTTGGCGTTCAATCTATCAATCTACTACAATTTTATTCACGTCAGTTTGCCTATCTTGGGGCACCGCTACCCGAAAGGGATTGACAACCCCTTTCACACGTCGGGTTGCGAGTATTTGTTATTTGTGTGCAGGTGCTATTTACGTTGTGTTTCTTGGTTCTCCTACTGGTTCGATAACCTTGGTTTCATCACTGAGGGAAATACCTACCGCTGTTGTGCTGCATCATCCCTTCCTCTTTGGGGAAATACCGACGTAGCTTCAAGCCGCCATCACGGGTCTACCTCCTCTTTGAGGCATCGAACACCGAATCGACCTCATCCCCAGAGCACCTCTTCCTAACAAGGCTCCCTAGCGCGTCAACCCCGCGGAAACCAAAGGAGATCCAATGGCAAGTACAACAACTCATTGACAACGGCCATGTATGAGAATGTTTGAGCCCTTGTGTCGTCTGGGTAATCCTTGTTCCCAAGAAAGATGGTACATATCGCATGTGTTCCGATTGTCATCCTATCAACGCTATTACCTTACGTTATTGTTACCCCATTCCATGCCTAGATGATATGCTATATGAGCTTAGTGGAGCCACCATTTTCTCTAAAATTGATCTTAAAAGTGGCTACTTTCGAATACGCATCCAAGAAGGTGATGAATGGAAAACCACATTTAAGACCAAATTTGGCTTACATGAATGGCATGTTATGCCAATGGGTTTATCCGAAGCACCTGGTACTTTCATGCGAGTCATGCATTTTGTTCTTCGACCTTATATTGGTGTATTTGTTGTGGTCTATTTCGACGACATTCTTGTCTTTAGCAAATATCTCAAAGATCATGTCACCAATCTTAGAACCATGTTGCAAACTCTTAGAAAAGAGCGCCTTTGTGCTAATATGGACAAATGCCTTTTTGGTGTTGATAAGCTCGTTTTCTTGGGTTTCGTTGTCTCTTCTAAGGGTGTTCGTGTAGATGAATCTAAGATCAATGCTATTAAAACTTGGCCCCAACCAAAAAATTTGCAACAAGTGCGAAGTTTCCTTGGTTTAGCCAGTTTTTATCATAGAATTGTGAAGGATTTTAGCACCATTGCTTCACCTTTGCATGCTTTGAGTAAGAAAAATGCACCATTTATTTGGGGACCATCCCAATATACTGCATTTACTGAACTTAAGAATTTGCTTACTCATGCTCCCGTGCTTGCATTTCCCAACTTTGACAAACCTTTTGAAGTTCATTGCGATGCTAGCGGTAATGGCTTAGGCGGTGTGTGAGAAAATCTCTGGAGCGCAACTCAATTATCCCATCTATGACAAAGAGCTATATGCTTTAGTGTGAGTTTTGCGTGAATGGGAACATTATCTTCGCCCTCATGAATTTATCATTCATACTGATCATGAAACTGAGTACCTTAAAGGTCAAACTAAATTGAACAAGCGTAATGCTAAGTGGAATGAATTCATTGAGTCATTTCCTTATGTCATAAAGTATATCAAAGGTAAGGAAAATGTTGTGGCGGGTGTGCTTTCCCGCAAATGCATGCTTGTTACTAAACTTGATTTGAATGCCATTGGCTTTGAGCACATAAAAGACTTGTATGCGCATGATCCTACTTATGCCAAATGTTTGACGTATACATCTTGGGAACGCTATTACATCGAAGATGATTATCTTATGAGAGCTAACAAACTATGCATTCCCGAGTCTTCTCTTCATTTGTTACTTCCGCAAGAATCTCATGGAGGAGAACTAACGGGACACTTTGGACGCGACAAGACATTTGCTACGCTCTCCAAGAACTATTTTTGGCCCAAGCTGCTCCGCGACGTCTCATGCTTCACCAACCGATGTTCTACATGTCGCAAAGCTAAGTCTAAAGCTCAATCTCATGGTCTTTATATGCCCCTTCTAATTCCGTATCACCCATGGGAGGATATTAGCATCGATTTTGTGCTAGGTTTGCCTAGAACTAGAAATGGCAAAGACTCCATGTTTGTTGTTGTGGACCGATTCTCTAAAATGGCTTATTTTATCCCATGCAACAAGATAGATGATTCTTCACATGTTGCAAAAACAAATTGTAGGCAAATCTTGCACCTACACGGAGTGCCCAAGACGATTGTCTCGGACCACGACATCAAGTTCTTGAGTTACTTTTGGAATACCTTACGCATCAAGCTCGGGATCAAGCTTTTGTAATCTTCGGCATACCATCCTCAAACTGATGGCCAAACAGAGGTGACGAATCGAACACTCTCCACTCTACTACGTGTGTTGATCAATGATACGTCTCCAACATATCTATAATTTTTTGTTGTTCCATGTTGTTATATTATCATTCTTGGATGTTTTATAATCATTTTATATCAATTTTTGGGACTAACCTATTGACACAGTGCCAAGTGGCAGTTGTTATTTTTTGCATGTTTTTTACATCGCAGAAAATCAATATCAAACGGAGTCCAAACATCGTGAAACTTTTTGGAGAATTTTTATGGACTAGAACACCCAGGACGGGCCAGAGCAGCACCTGGGAAGTGCCCCGAGGGGGCACAACTCACCAGGGCGCGTCTGGGGGCCCAGGCGCACCCAGGTGGGTTGTGCCCACCTCGGTGGCCTCCCGCACCCCCTCTTTACCCTATAAATTCACAAATGTTCCGAAAACCCTGGGGGTTAACCTAGATCAGAAGTTCCACCGCCGCAAGGCTTTGTAGCCACTAAAAACAATTATAGACCCTTTCCAGCACCCTACCGGAGGGGGAATCATCACCGGTGGCCATCTTCATCATCCCGGCGGCCACCACGATGAGGAGGGAGTAGTCCACCCTCGGGGCTGAGGGTTTGTACTAGTAGCTATGTGTTAAGTCTCTCTCTCGCTCTCTCTCTCTCTCTCTCTCGTGTTCTTGAGATATCACGGTCTTGATGTATCGCGGGCTTTCTTACTATAGTCGGATCATATGGTGTTTTTCCCTCTCTATCTTGTTGTGATGAATTGAGTTCTTCCCTTTGAGATTTCGTTGTTATCAGATTGAATACTTTCATGGATTTGAGAACACTTGATATATGTCTTGCAATTGAATACTCGTGGTGACAATGGGGTATCATATCGATTCACTTGATATGTGTTTTGGCACTCATCTCACGGATTCCTGAGGTGACATTGGGGTAATCTATGCATAGGAGTTGATGCACGTTCTTGTCTTTGTTTCTCCGGTAGAAATCTTGGGGCACTCTTTGAAGTTCTTCGTGTTGCATTGAGTATTATGAATATGAATTTGCTTTGGTGTTATTTTAGTACGAACTCTAGGATAGATCAAACGGAAAGAATAGCTTTGTGTTATTTTAGTACGAACTCTTGAATAGATCAAACGGAAAGAATAGCTTTGAGGTGGTTTCGTACCCTACAAACAATTTACTCTTATGTTCTCTGCCAGATACGAACTTTGGAGTGATTCTTCATCGCACTTTGAGGGGTGGTTATATGATCCAATTATATTAGCACTGTGGGGAGATTGCACTACCGAAAGTACGGACCCTAGGCTTCATTTTCAAGCATTGCAATACCGTTTTTGTGCCCGTTTACTATTTGCTACCTTGCTGTTTTTATTTATTCAGATTATGAAAAAAAAATCTACCATCCATATTACACTTTTATCACCGTATCTTCGCCGAACTAGTGCACCTATACAATTTGCCATTGTATTGGGTGTGTTGGGGACACAAGAGATTTCTTGTATTTGGTTGCAGGGTCGTTTGAGAGAGACCATCTTCATCCTACACCTCTCACGGAATGATAAACCTTAGGTCATCCACTTGAGGGAAAATTGCTACTGTCCTACAAAACTCTGCGCTTGGAGGCCCAACATGTGTCTACAAAAATAAAGTTGCGTAGTAGACATCAAGCTCTTTTCTGGCGCCATTGCCGGGGAGGTTAGATAAGCGGGACTCACATCCCGTCAACAAAGCTCTTTTCTGGCGCCGTTGTCGGGGAGGTTGATGCGGAGCATCCCACGATCATCCCCATGGACGCACCTACACCTCCAACGACACCACTTGGACCAATGACAAGAGCCCGAGCAAAGGCTATCGAAGATAAGGTGAACTCACTCCTCTTCGAACTTCCACTTTCTATGCATGAGACATGGCTACTACCTAAGTCCAAGTTGTTGTGCATCATTAGGTACCAAGAGGACCCTCCCGAAGATGCACATGAACACGTACAAGTCCCAAAGTTCACGGATGAAGAGAACCAACGGAAGGAGTCAAGCACACCTCCCAGGCCCCGGACATCCGGCCACGACCCCGTACGTTTGGCCCCTAGAGCTTCTCCCACCACAGCCACTCTGCTGCCGGAAGCTACACGCCCCGGACATCCGGCCTCGCCAGCCCGGACATCCGGCCGTTCCCGAGGCCCCGAATATCCGGCCTCCAGCCCGGAAATCCGGACCCCTACAAACCCGAGAGCAACCAACCAGCCGCTTTAGCCCGGACAGCCGGCCTTCCCCAGCCCAGACATCTAGCCTTCCCCAGCCCGGACATCCGGCCCGACGCCGGGACGTCCGGCCCCCCTGTCTACGCACAGTGAAGGGCTGAGTGTCAGCGTTCTAGGAACGGGGGTCCCCATACTTGCTTGCCTGCGGCCTGCGGCATGGCTCAAAGGAGGCCCAACACGGCCCATCTTCATCAACACAAGATTCAAGACCCTCGCGAGGGGCCAAGCCTCGCGAGGCGGACGACACGGACCTTCCTCAGGCGCGGCCTCGTCAGGCTGGCTCGCGAGGAGGCGGAGAGATCAAGGCGGGGTACCTCGCGAGGTGCCAGTGACGCAAGCCATGACGACTCAGGGTGCCAGGCGGGTGCCAGCCCGCGCAGCGTCCTCCTTTCCTCTTTGGTGCAAAGGGGGCAAGTGCAGCCGCGGAGTACCGAGGCATCTGGCAAAGGTTGCCATTTCGGTGCAACGAGACCAAGACCAGGAGGACTACGAGATGGAGGTCACCGTGGAGCCCAGGACGGCGTCATCACCAGAGCTTTGCGCAGGCGAAGACTGCTTTTGTCAGGATAGTTGATACTTGCTGTCCCCCTTCAAATTAGCCCGCCATTGTTGGCTCCCTTCCCGCTCGATATTTGGGAAGAGGACCAGGGCCTCTATAAATAGGACCAGCCGCCCACATAGCAAGGGGTCGGTTCGGTTCGGTTCGAAGGTGTGGGAAGGTTAGTTGCCGGCAAGAGAGAGTACGGCAGCTAGAGTGAGAGAGAAAGAGAAGGGTGGTTGAACTCCTCCTAGCATTTCATCACCCCAGCCAAGAACAGACCCTCGTGAGGCTGTTCTTCCTTGTATTGTTCATCATCATCAGCCCCAAGAGGCAATCCACCCACCACACACTGGAGTAGGGTATTACACAACAATGGTGGCCCGAACCAGTATAAATCTTGTGTCTCTTGTGCAGTTCTTTCAGTAGTCTAGATCTTTGTGAGACGGAGAGGTAGAAGGCGTAATCTTCGCGCCCACCCCAGTGTTCGAACCTTAAGGGTCTGCCGGAACCCAAAATCCGACATTTGGCGCGCCAGGTAGGGGTGCGCCGGAATTCGTCGTCCACCGCTCCGTGCCCCGTCGCGTCATCATCACCATGCCCGGCGACCAGGAGGGCAACCCCAACCCATGGGCTACGTGGCCCGCCCGCGCAGAACCGCTCGCCTCGGGCAACCCCGTGCCCCAGGCAGCTCGCGGTCCACAGGGCGCTGCGGGCCACGGGCGACGCGGACAGACTTCGACAACTCTTACACCGCGGCAGGCACGGTCGGCAGCAAGGGCCTCGAATCACGCCGCGACCACGACACCATACACCCGCTGGGAGCAGGCGAACTCGAGGGCCGTGCTCACGGTGGCCCAAGAGCTGCTGCGGTGCAGACTACTGGAGGGCAGCCACGACGTGCTGCTAGAGCGAGTGGCGGAGCTCCTGGGCTTCGCCGCCTCGGGGGCTCACCCCTTCTCCACCTAGCTCCCATCTCAAGCCCAGGGCGACCCGCGCGGGGGCTCCGCGCGCGCTCGCGGGCTCCAAGGCTACTCCGACGCCAGCGAAGCTGTCAGCACCGGACCGGCGGCGGCGCTGCCCCCGCCCCCGGCCCGTGAAGAAGGACTCAACGCGACCCGCAGCCCCAGCGGGCGGCCGCGTTGCCACCCCGCAGTGGGCGTGACAGGCGGGACCGCATGGCATGCGGGGCATCACGGTGTGGCATTCAGGATGACGGCGACGGAGGAATACGTGCCCCTCATGATGGACCGAGGACACCCTCACGAGAATGGACAAGGCTCGCTCCTCGGCCCAAGCTGGGGGACGAGGCACTGGAAGCTGAGCCTTTCCAGGAGCCGCAGAACGACCCCGCTGGCCGCGCTGGAGGCAACGATTATCGGGCGCCGCTAATTCTTTAGGAGCAGGTATACGCTAACCATGGATCGCAGGAGGTGCAGGTCGCCGCGGCAAGCAGCTGCCCCGCTCCCATAGTCTCCTACCCCTCGGGAGGAGGGCGCAGGGGGCTGCAGGAGAGGGGCCGAGATCCGACATCACCACCGCGGTGTTCGGAGCAAGGTGTTCTCAGGAGGTAGGCCCTCTGCTAGGGAGGTGCCTCAGGGCCTGCCCCTGGCGGAGGACCCGTGGTCGTCGAGGGAACCGCTGGCGACCGCTCTACCCCATCGGGCGGCGTCCTGGGTTCCGGTCGTTGCTGATGGCACTAGAGTGTGGCGCAAGGGGGGGCCCTCGTCTGGCGATATGAAGCAAGGCCAGTACCTGTGAAGAAGGCCCGGTGCCTGTGAAGCTCGCCGCCCTGTGACACTCTCACGTAATAATGAGTGGGGTTGTACACGCCCCGGAGTCTCAGGGGTGCCGGCCTGAGGCCCTGGGGCTCCCTCCCACGCCCAGTGGACAGCACTTAGCTCCGCGCTGGTGAGAAGACGTCCAAGACTAGATTAGGTGCCGGACAGGGCCTTTTGTCTGCTTTCATTGCCTTTCCCTTTGGCTATAGCTTTCCCCCGCTGGATTTAAGTTGGATTCGAATTTGAGATTTGCGTGTGTTCGGGGAAGGGGTGCTTATTCTCGTTCGAGCCGTTTCTCGCGTTCTGGTTAGCGCTTCGCCACAGCTGCCTCCCCTCGTGAGCCCCTCGCGAGTCGGGTCAGGCCTGGCTCGTGCGCAACCCAAGCTGCCGCTGTTGCTCCCTCTCGGGAGGATTTTTGGGTGCCTGCGGAGGTTGTCCTATTTGGAAAAGGCCCAAAGCCTGTGAAGCAAGGCGAGTGCCTATGAAGCTCTCGTGTTTTGGAAAAGGCCCAAAGCCTATGAAGCAAGGCGAGTGCCTGTGAAGCTCTCGCGTTTTGGAAAAGGCCCAGAGCCTGTGAAGCAAGGCGAGTGCCTGTGAAGCTCTCGCGTTTTGGAAAAGGCCCAATGCCTGTGAAGCAAGGCGAGTGCCTGTGAAGCTATCGCGTTCCGGAAAAGGCCCAGAGCCTGTGAAGCAAGGCGAGTGCCTGTGAAGCTATCGCGTTTTGGGAAATGCCCAGAGCCTGTGAAGAAGGCGAATGCCTGTGAAGCCGTCGCATTTGGGAAAAGGCCCGGAGCCTGTGAAAAGTCCAACGCCTGTGAAGCTCCCCGCCGGCGACACTCTCATATCCTGCGGATTCAACTAAAGAACACCCCAGATGTCACGCCCTCCCACAGGCTGCTTCGGGGCTAGCGCGAAACAACGGTAAACCAGCCAGCCACCAGGCGCGGGTGCTTGTGCAATATGACAACTACTAATATGATGAACACAGGTTTTACATGAGGGGCTTCCCCTCCCAAAATGCTCTCACAACCATCAGGTCAAAAGCCTGAGTTCTATTCATGCAGGGTAGAAAAGACAGGAGTGATATACACTCAGTCGGACCAATCCCCCAATGCGTCCTCGGAAGCACCTCCCGAGCCGTCGCTGGCATCGCCGAACTCGCCATCGTCGTCTACGTCGCCACCAGTGGCGTCAAGGCCGTTCACCGCACCGCCCTCGTCAGCAGCCACGATCACGTCGTCATCATCCGAAGCGAAGGCCCTAACAAGGGCGTCCACGTTGTCTTCTACCCAGTGCGCCAGGTCACCTCGGATGGCCTGGGGAACTGGGGCGATGACGGCGTCGAAGTCCAAGTGGGAATCCATGTTCAGGAGATGACTGAAGACACGGGAAAAGGCGCGCCCGAGCAGGGCGCGGCTCCTCTCTTCCACCAACCTGTCGGCCCTGGCCGACCGCGCCTCCAGCTGCGTCACCACGGCAGTGAAAAACTGAAGGTTGCCAGCATAGTTGGCTGTGTGCGGCTCGCCAACGGCCGCCTCGCAGATGTTGCCCAAGGCTGCGCTAGCCCTCTCCCGGAGCGCGGCGAGCATGGGGCCGTGCATGTGTTCCAAGACCTACCGCTGGCATATCTCATCCGTGTTCTGGCACGCGACGCCCTCAGCTTCCTCCACCCGCTGGTGAAGACGAAGCATCTCGGCCTGGGAAGCGGCTAACTCCCCTTGCGCTACCTCAAGGGAGGCTCCGGAGGCGTCGGCCAGCCGCGTCGCCTCCTCCCGATGGGCCCTCAAGGCTGCGGTCCTCCCTTCAGCTTCAACCCGGATCAATTCTAGCCTCCTCTCGAACTCGCGCTCGAGGCCTTGGCGCGCCATCGCCACCCGACGTCCGACCTCCTCCAGGACACGAGCCTCCCGTGCGGCGACATCGTCCTCCGCCTGCGTCACCAAGCGCTCCCTCATCTCCAGTCGCTCGTACTCACGAGTGCGTTCGGCGGCTTCCAGCGTCAACGCTTCTTCACGCTTCTGGAGCTCGGCCGGGTCGCCGGAGGCCACCCGCATCGACGCAAGGGCCAACTCGTGCAGCTCCACTTGCTCCTCCAGTGAGTGGCACCAGGCCAGGAGCTCACGAGCCCGCTCCTCCGCCGCCCCTCGCCGCCGGTCAGCTCCCCGGGCCTCCTCGGTGGCCTGGGATCGGGCCACTCGAGAGGCCTCCAGCGACGCCTTCGCCTCTTCATCGTCAAGATCCCGCTGACAGCGCGCGAGGGTGATGGCAGCCTCCAGCTCGCGCATCCCTGCAGCCAGGCGCAGGCCCTCGGCCTCCAGGCACGCGTCTTCGTCAGCAAGCTCCTCCCCAAGCAAGTTCACCGCGCCGGTCGCCCTTCGGAGGAACCCTTGGCGGCGAGCGCGGCGCTCCCGGGCGCGCTCAAGCACGTCTTCCACACCATCATCTGCCCCAAGCAAGCGCCGAGGGCCACGAATCATCGGTCCTCCTCCGGGCAGGGGGCTGGGGGCTGGCACCCTCGCGACGGCCGGGCGCGCCGCACCAGAAGCCCAGCCTGGAGCCAGCCCGTCTCCAGATGAAGGGCGCAGGGGGCGCCTCAACCAGTCGCAGTCCACGACCAGACGAGAAGCCCACGGCAGACTGGCTATTCCCTGAGAGAGCCCGCGAAGGAAAATCGGGGGGAATGAAGGGCTGCGGTGCACCTCGGGATGGTCCACCCCTTCAGTCGCCCTCACCACAAGGGCAGAGCTGCTCGGAGCACTTGAGGACGGTAGAGGGGGAGAAGCCAAAGGAGGCGGCACCTCAGCTGCTTCCGCGAGCTCGGCCGGAAGGGGCCTACGGACCAAGGATCAGTGAAAGCAACAAGAGAATCAGGAACCAGAAAGGGAGAAGACTTACTCGTCAATGGCGAAGTACTTCCTGCGCTTCAGCACGCGACAAGGGAAGTCATCACCCAGGGCCTCCCTTTTCCTCCGGAGGGCCTCAAAGTCCATGCGGAAGCGGCCCAAGAGAAGAGCACAAGGATCAACCTGCGGCGAAGACGGAGCATCAAAGCAATCCGCGTCAGGGGCGCCAGCCTGGCGCATGCCGTCCATCACCTTGCCAGAAGACGCGGCGGGGGCCTCCGAGGCCTCGGCCCCGGGCGCTGGGAATGGATGCTTGCCACCTTCAGCCATGGCAGCACGGGTCCCAGGAGATGTCCCCTCGAGAGCATCACCCGGCACTGCCACCTCATCAGGAGCCCCCTCGGCCTCCTGCGCCTCCTGCCTCCCTGCTCCGCCACTTGAGGTGGAGTCGCCTCGGCTGATTGGAAGGGCAGTCACCACCACGGTATTCTCACAAGGTCCCTGGAGGCCGGCGGGGCGCAGCCCTCACTCATCGAAGACGGGCATCTGCTTCAAGAAGTCGGCCCTGCTCTGGTAGAGATACAGCAAGGCCCCTCCCTGCCGGACGTTGCCGGGGTTGGGGTCCCCGGCCAAGGTCAAGAGCGTCGACTTCAGCACCTCAGGAGCCAGGTCCTCTTCCTGGAGCCTCATGCTATCCTCGCGCCCACGGAAGGCCCACATCCGGCGAGAGTGGCATTGAAGGGGAGCGACACGGCATAACAGAAACTCCTTCACCACCTTGGGCGCTGTCACGCCGAGCTTCCTCAGGAGCGTGAAGCAGCTCCAGACGAAGACAAGCCGGGGGCTCTTGAGCGTCTCCTGGCCCCAACCCGAATTGGGGACAGCAGGCGAGGTTGCCTCCGATAGCAGGGGGCTGGGCACCCCTGCGTCCACATACAGCCACCGCTCGCGGAACCCAACCGCTGGCAGGGGGAGCTTGAAGTCAATCCTAGAGGCCTTAGTCTCAGGCTCGGCAGCGAAGCTCACGCATGCCCAGCATTGGGAAGGGTCGACAAGGTGCAGCGAGAAGAAGTGGCGCAGCAAGGCAACCGAAGGAGGGATGCCCACCATGGCTTCGCAAACGAAGGCGAAGACCGAAAGGAGGGTGATGGACTCAGGACTGATATGCATCATGTGGATCTGATAATGGGAGAGCACGGCATTGAAGAAATCAGAAAAGGGGGGAAGCAGACCCGCCCATAGGGCGTCGGTAAAACATGGGACCTCGGTTGCTATCCTGTCGATGGAGAAGTGGGACGCGGGCCACGCGTCGTCCTCCCACACTCATTGAAGACGGTGGCCAGAGCCAAGTTGTCCCTGCCCAGGCACTCTTGATTGAGTACGGTCGACTAGGCAACGGCGGGGGCCACCGATGGCGGCACACAAGACGGAGGCATGGGTTTCTCCCCTCTCTCCTTTCTTGTCGGAGTCATGGCGATGGGAAGGAGGGGGAAGATTCGAGATTGGATTGGAGGCGGGAGCAGGCGTTCGAAGGAAGGAAGAACAGGGGAGCGGCTGTGTGCAACTACAAGTCCGCCTAGCAGGGCGCAGAATAAGGGGGCGTGGGGGAGCAGTGCCGCCCACATCCCATCAACCGCCACGCGGCGCCCAAGGCCGCAGGCTATTAGGGCCCGTGGCGCTTTGCCTTTGCCCTTTCCCCTCTCAGCACGGCCAAGTCCGGGTGCGCCTTGGGCCCGGGGGCTACTGTCGGTGTTCTGGGAACGGGGGTCCCCAGACTTGCCTGCCTGCGGCCTGCGGTGTGGCTCAAAGGAGGCCCAGCACGGCCCATCTTCATCAACACAAGACTCAAGACCCTCGCGAGGGGCCAAGCCTCGCGAGGCGGACGACACGGACCTTCCTCAGGCGTGGCCTCGTCAGGCTGGCTCGCGAGGAGGAGGAGAGATCAAGGCGGGGTACCTCGCGAGGTGCCCGTGATGCAAGCCATGACGACTCAAGGTGCCAGGCGGGTGCCAGCCCGCGCAGCGTCCTCCTTTCCTCATTGGTGCAAAGGGGGCAAGCGCAGCCGCAGAGTACCGAGGCATCAGGCAAAGGTTGCCATTTTGGTGCAACGAGACCAAGACCAGGAGGACTACGAGACGGAGGTCACCGTGGAGCCCAGGACGGCGTCATCACCAGAGCTTTGTGCAGGCGAAGACTGCTTTTGTCAGGATAGTTGATACTTGTTGTCCCCCTTCAAATTAGCCTGCCATTGTTGGCTCCCTTCCCGCTCGATATTTGGGAAGAGGACCAGGGCCTCTATAAATAGGACCAGCCGCCCACATAGCAAGGGGTCGGTTCGGTTCAGTTTGAAGGTGTGGCAAGGTTAGTTGCCGGCAAGAGAGAGTACGGCAGCTAGAGTGAGAGAGAAAGAGAAGGGTGGCTGAACTCCTCCTAGTAGTTCATCACCCCAGCCAAGAACAGACCCTCGTGAGGCTGTTCTTCCTTGTATTGTTCATCAACATCAGCCCCAAGAGGCAATCCACCCACCACACACTGGAGTAGGGTATTACACCACAACGGTGGCCCGAACCAGTATAAATCTTGTGTCTCTTGTGCAGTTCTTTCAGTAGTCTAGATCTTTGTGAGACGGAGAAGTAGAAGGCGTAATCTCCACGCGCACCCCAGTGTTCGAACCTTAAGGGTCTGCCAGAACCCGAAATCCGAAACTGAGGCCCATGTACCCCTTCTACCCCCTAGACTATATATACTCCTCCTCGTCCTACTTTCTAGGGTTAGCAAATGATTAGCTCATATTTCGTGTGAGAGCTTTGCTCATCCACTTGGTTAGCTTCTCCTCGGAGATTCGAGCCTCCACCGGAGAAGATCCCCCAAGCGGATTCAAGACCCCTTTAAGGGAAGAACTCAAGACCTCCTTTGGAGAAGAACCGGATACCGTGTATCGTCCGTTGTTGACTTTGGATCTTGTATCTCCTATCGTGTTTCGAGGATCTAGCACCTGTGTAATCATTCTTGTTGGTTTGAGTGTCTCTCTTGTGTTTTCCCCGTGTTTACCCTCGTTTCCCTCCTCGTGTTCTTCGTGTTCATCACGGGATCCGCTCCTTTCGTGAAAGATTGGCCGACTAGGGTTCTACCTTACATCATCTTTGTATGAAGAGCCTCGTTGATCACGATTTCGGAGCCTCCCCGTTGTGTTGCTAGCCTTGTTTTGTTGATTTTGTCCCTAATTCGAAAATTCCCCACAAAAATAGCCTCAATTTTTTTTGTGATTTGTTGGTGCGATGAAGTTTTGTTGGATTTGATCCACGGATTTCGTGTGTTGCAAATAGATCTAGCTTTCGATCCACTTTTCCCCAATTTCCATCCACAAATTTCTCTGAATTTTGCCCGGATTTGACCTCTCCTTGCGAAGATCTTTGAATTCATCCCCGGATCCAGAGCCCGGACATCCGGCCCGACAAGCCCGGACATCCGGCACCCCAGACATCCGGCCATCAAGCCCGGACATCCGGCCCCTGGCAGCACCACTTCATCTCCACCGCCCCTTTTCCGCCCAGTTTTCGCCAAATTTTGTTCCGGTGCCCACATATACTTCCGCATACCTCCACCACTTCTGCATAGCACCACCATATACCACATTCACAACCACCGCTTACCAACAGCAACTCCGACAATTTTGGTCCAATTTTTCTTTGAGAATTTGAGTTGCGGTACCGTGTCCTACTTGTGTTTCGGCTATTTAGGTACGGTTCGACATCAACTTCACGGCCGCTCATCTTCGCCACGGATGCGTCATCAACATCGACCACCTAGACTACATCTTTGTTGTCGGTCCACCATTTTGACACCATACTGTAAGCAAGAACGGTAACCTCATCTTGGTATCGTGATACATCATTCTTGCCATTACATTGATAGCCATCATAGCCATACTCCTTTGTGTTGCTTACCCATCGAGACTAGCCATTGAGTATTGCCGGCAACAAGACTTGTGCACATTAGTGATCATACTTCCCATAGCATACATACATCATTGTTGCATATCTTGGTATCATCTCTTGTGTCACAAGGTTGTCATCACATACACAATTGCTATATTGCTTCGTCAAGCATTGCATGAGAAAAGAGCTCCAACATCAAAGAGCCAAACAAGCTTTTAAGCAAAGAGGAAAGATAAGCAAAGAGCTTTTAAGCAAGAACCATAGCATCATACAACATTAAGATTGTCATACTCGATCATCTTGGATCATCGCATAGAAACACCTTGCATAGAGCATACTTGGGATAGAAGTCGTTGCATTTTTGCTTAGTAGGTTGTGCACAAGTCTTGTATCCGCCTATTGTGCAATCGTGCTAGCATGTCTCTAGTGTTGTGCAACAAGAGCATTTTTGTGGAATCCACATTTTGGCTCATCCTTGGTTGTCCAACCCCACTTATCTCTTTGCGTGTGTGTTTTTGTGTACATTACATTGCTTGGTATACTTGTTACATTGCAAACTTGCGAATCTTTTCCAACATTATTGAAGATCACTTACAATTGCACTAAATTTTGTGCCACCATCCTAACCAAGCTCCACCATAAGATTTTACTTGTGTAGGTGTGAGAAACCAACAAGAATTGGTACCAATTGTGCTATTTCCTTGTCCACATTAGAGTGATCATTGATCCACTTTCAACTTTGGTCAAGGTACATTTGGTACTTGTTTTTCTCTTTCTACCACTCACATTATGTATCTTGGAATGATGGATAGGCCAAGTACTTCTACCAACCCACTCTTCATTGAGCACGACAATGACATGAACTCCTACGTCACCAAGAGCCACCTCTTTGGTGCACAACGTGCTTTGCATCAAGAGCAACAAGCAATGAGTGAACGCATCGACAACCTCGCCGCCAACTTGCGACTCTCCGAGCAACATACAAGGGACTACTTCGACCACAAGCTCGACGATCACAAGCAAGAGAATGACGCAAGGATGGATGAAATTCGCGCTTAGTTGCTCAACCGCTCTTCTTCCGCTTCGTCTTCATCAAGAAGGACTCGCTCAAGTCGACACTCCGACTTCACCCTCTCCGGCTCAAGTACACCGACATCGAACACTCTACGCCGTGCCACGCACAACGATCATCAAGCAAGCCTCAATCCTCTACGCGACACCGACTCTCAAGAGCGCCGACAACGTCAAACCCAAGAGGCCTTTGCACTAGCATGAGAACGGCAAAGTCAACGCCAACATGAAGAGGAAGAGCACGCGCGTCTACACCAAGATACACAAGATGCCGAGGCACAACGCCAAGAACAACAACTCCGTGAAGCTCAAGCACTTGCGGCACAACAAGCCCTCCAAGATTCAAGTCGAGCCATAGCCGACTAAGGCCGACAAGCTGGTGGACATGAAGAAGCACTTCGCGAAGAAATTCAAGAATGAAGATTTCAAGCTCACGTGCATCGTCAAGTTCCTCAAGCTCCTCCTCGAGCTCGACAAGCTCCTCCACAAGCTCACCAAGAACATCAAGTTCATCAAGAGCATGACGACAATGGAAATCCCCCATGATAAGAGCCACATGAGGTTGACAACCCTCCTCACCAAGAGCACCACGAGCTTGACAATCATCGACAACATGGACGTCATCATCCCCGACCCCAACACAATGAAGAGCAATGCTACGGCAAGCTCAAGTTCACCATGCCCAAGTTCAATGGAAGCAACGATCCCGAAGAGTACCTATCATGGGCATTGAAGGTCAACAAAATCTTTCGTTTGCACAACTATGAAGAAGAGAAGAAGATCGCGATGGCATCCCTTGAGTTCCAAGACTATGTCCTCATTTGGTGGGAACAAGTTATCAAGCGCCGAGAGGCAAGAGGTGAACCACCCATCACTACTTGGGCACAAATGAAGGATGTCATGAGAGCACTCTTCGAGCCTACCTACTACATCCGTGACCTCTTCAAGAAACTCCAACTACTCAAGCAAGGAACCAAGAGCGTTGAAGAGTACTACAAGGAGTTGGAGATTGCCATGATACGAGCCAATGTCACCGAAGATGATGAGCAAACTATGGCATGTGTCTTGAATGGACTCAACCATCCTATCAAGAAGATCCCTGACTTCAAACCATACTCGAACCTCATCGAGCTAGTGCATCAAGCTACCAAAGCGGAATGTCAAGTGCAAGATGATTTCAAGTATGCCAAGTTATCATCCAAGTCATATGGCTTCTCTAACACCCAAGCTTCAACGACTCCAACACCGTCTACCAAGCCTTCTACTAGCAACATCGACAAGTCGAGTTCCAAGAAAGCTTCGTCAACTCCAATTCATCCTCCTACTACGAGCAACTTCAAGCCGAGAGCTTCATCATCATCCACTCCATCCGATGAGACCGTCAAGACAAGTTCCTTCAAATGCTTCACATGCGGAGGCCAAGGCCACAAGTCCTACAAGTGCACCAACAAGCGGACCATGATCCTCAACGACGATGGCACTTACGACTCGATGGGTGAAGGAGAAATGGATGCTCTTGACTAAGTCGCCATGCACCGACAAGTGAACAATGAAGAGGAACAAGTCTTTTGCAATGAAGATTCAAGTCCCGCTCTTGTTGTCTCCAAGGTCTTGACTCTCCAACATCACCAAGAAGAAGACCAGAGATGCCATATCTTTCACACCAAGGTCGGCATCAATGGAAGATCTATCAAGGTCATCATCGATGGAGGGAGCTATCATAATCTCGCAAGTGAAGAACTTTGCTCCAAGCTCCAATTGCCCAAGACGAAGCACCCACATCCATACAAAGTGCAATGGCTTAGTGACTCCGGCACTATCCAAGTCGAGCATCGAGTACAAGTCTCCTTCAAAATTGGCGCCTATGAAGACACTTTGGAGTGCGATGTCGTTACAATGACTGTTTGCCACCTTCTCCTTGGACGCCCATGGCAATTTGATAGAGGAGTCATCCACAACGGCCGAACGAACCACTATATCTTCAAGATGAAAGGGAAGGAGTGCGTACTTCATCCCATGTCTCCAAGCCAAGTTGTCGCCGACGAGCAAGCCACCCATCGTGGAGATAATAGTGAGAGAGCGAGCCACCAAAAAGAGAGTGAGCGCCACAAGCCCAAATCGAGCGCCTCCACGATGAGCGAAAAGAAGAACTTAGTCCTATTTGCCACCAAAAGTGAGATAAGAGGAGTGTGTGAGAACCCATCTATTGTCCTACACTACGTCCTTTCGTGCAAGTACAATGCACCAAAAGCTAACACCTCTCACACTCTTCCTCTAGTGTTGTCTTCTCTTTTGCAGGAATTTCACGATGTTTTCCCCAACGAGCTACCTCCGGGACTACCTCCACTATGAGGCATCGATCACCGCATCGACCTCATTCCCGGAGCATCGCTACCGAACAAAGCTCCCTACCGCGTCAACCCCGAAGAAACCAGAGAAATACAAAGGCAAGTAAAACATCTCATAGACCATGGACATGTGCGTGAAAGTTTGAGCCCTTGTGCTGTCCCGGTCATTCTTGTGCCAAAACGAGACGGTAGCTTTCGCATGTGCTCCGATTGTAGACCTACCAATGTTATCACCGTTCGCTATAGGTATCCCATTCCATGACTTGACGATATGCTTGATGAACTTAGTGGTGCCACTATATTTTCAAAAATTGATCTCAAGAGTGGTTACTATCTAATCCGCATACAAGAGGGTGATGAATGGAAAACCGCTTTCAAAATCAAGTTTGGGTTGTATGAGCGGTTAGTCATGCCTATGGGTCTACTGGACGCACCGGGTACTTTTGTGCGTCTTATGAATCATGTCTTTTGCCCTTACATCGGTGTGTTTGTTGTGGTCTACTTCGATGATATCCTTGTTTTTAGCAAGTCTCTCAAAGAGCATGTCACCCATGTATGAACCGTTTTACAAACTCTTCGAAAAGAGCTGTCGGATTTCGGGTTCCGGCAGACCCTTGAGGTTCGAACACTGGGGTGCGCGCGGAGATTTCGCCTCCTACCTACCTGCACCCCTCCGCCTTGCTAAGATCTAAGCTATGGAAAGAACAACACAAGAGACACAGGGTTTATACTGGTTCGGGCCACCGTTGTGGTGTAATACCCTACTCCAGTGTGTGGTGTGGTGGATTGCCTCTTGGGCTGATGATGATGAACAATACAAGGAAGAACAGCCTCGCGAGGGTCTGTTCTTGGCTGGGGCGATGAACTGCCGGGAGGAGTTCAGTCTCCCTTCTCTCTCTCTCTCTCTCTCTCTCTCTCAGATTTCGATCCCCCTCCTACTATGGTGGCTAGTCCTATTTATAGAGGCCCTGGTCCTCTTCCCAAATATCGAGCGGGAAGGGAGCCAACAATGGCGGGCTAATTTGAAAGGGGACAGCTAGTACCAGCTATCCTAACAAAAGTAGTCTTCGCCTGCACAAAGCTCTGGTGGTGACACCGTCTTGGGCTCCATGATGACCTCCGTCTTGCAGTCCTCCTGGTCTTGGTCTTGTTGCACCGAAATGGCAACCTTTGCCTGATGCCTTGGTACTCCGCGGCTGCGCTTGCGCCCTTTGCACCAAAGGGGAAAGGAGGAAACTACGCGGGCTAGCACCCGCCTGGCGCCCTTGGTCGTCATGGCTTGCCTCACGGGCACCTCGTGAGGTACCCCGCCTTGATCTCTCCGCCTCCTCGCGAGCCAGCCTGATGAGGCCGTGCCTGAGGAAGCTCCACGTCGTTCGCCCCGCGAGGCTTGGCCCCTCGCGAGGGTCTTGGGTCTGTGTTGGTGAAGATGGGCCGTGCTGGGCCCCCCTTTGAGCCACGCCGCAGGCAGGCAAGTCTAGGGACCCCCGTTCCCAGAACGCCGACAGTAGCCCCCGGGCCCAAGGGGCGCCCGGGCTTGGCCATGCAGGGAGGCGAAAGGGCAAGAGTGAAGCGCCGCGGGCCCTAACAGCCTGTGGCCTTGGGCACCGCGTGGCGGTTGATTGGACGTGGGCGTCTCCACTTCCCCATGGCGCCTCGGCAACTGCACAGATTGGACAAGTCCCTGCATGCAAAGCGGGTCATGATTACCTGCGATCGTGGGGGCCGTCGGTTGGCCCTCGCCAGCTATAAGTACTGATCGTCGCACGCCCTTCCAGTTCATCTCCCCTTGCTTCTCCTTCTTCTTCATGGCCCCGTCGAGGAGGTTCTTGGCCGCGGAGAAGGGGAAGGCTCGCCAGCTCGAGCATGCCGCTCCCCCGCCCAAGCGCGGCCGAGGGCGCCCTCGCAAACATCCTGTGGCCACCACGGCAGCTCCCCGCGGCTGCGAAGACGCTTTCCAGCATGGTGACGGGCGGATTACTGCGGCCGGGGGGCGCGCTCCGGTTGCACGTCCCCCTAGGCCGCACTTTCGCGCTGCAGAGGTGCTGCCGGAGTTCGTCGCGTGGTCGGCGGAGCCGACTAGCACCCGGCTTCCACTTCCTCGCTTCCTCCTCGGCGAGCTCCCGGCCGGCGCCCCAGGCGGCCTCTGGCTTCAGGCCGACGGCTGCTGCAGCCGGGCCTCATGGGCTTCACTGGAGGTCTCCGCAGCCGGGAGCCTGGCCCTAGCACGCGGTTGGCAGACGTTTGCCCGCGCGTGTGGCCTGGGCCGTCGGTGCACCCTGCACTTCAAGTTCGACGGCGATGCCAACCTCTACATGAGGGTGTTTGGGGAAGATGGTCGCCGCGCAGGGTGCTGCCCCGAGGACGACGACCGCGGCCGGGAACCCAGCTCCGGCGATAATAGAGAGGATAGCGCTCGCGTGACTGGCGGCGCTCAGGGTTCCCCAAGCTTCTCCGGTTCTTCTTCAGGCGGCGACTCCTCTAGCGGTGGCCGCGGTCAGCCTCCATGCCGTCGTATCTGCTTGGGAGGTGGCAGCGTGTCCGCCCGCTGTCGCGCCCCGGTGAAGCGCGAGAGGGAGTCTGCCTGAGCCCCGGAGGCAGCTCGAGTCTTCCCTGCAGGCTGGTGTGAGGCGAGGTGCGCCTGATTTGTTCTTTCTTTTTCTTTTTCCTGCGCAAAAAGACAGTAGTGTGGAGCCCCGCGGGGGCGTGTTTGGGTTATTGCTGTTAATCATTGTTTTGCTTCCGTTACCGTGCCTTCCGGCTACGTGCCCGCGCGTGGATAGTTCCCGGCCCCAACCGTGGGGGGGCGACCGACCCAGGCCCTGTGTTCATGTCGCGGTGCCCGTGGGGCACGGACTGGAGGGGTGCTCCTATAATGGACCCAGGTCGTGAACCATTTGAATGACTAGGACAGGAACACTCGCGAGGGCGCTCGGCTGCCCCCTCCCTCGTGAGGCCTTGCATAAGAGAAATCGAGGGAGGAGAGCGAAAAGCCGAAGAACCACAAGCCAAAGACGGCAACATCTTCAATAAAACTTCGAATGAGAAGGAACAAGCCAACTGCGGAAAGCAAATGAAAAGCCACGTCCGGCACCTAATCTAGTCTTCGACGTCTTCTCACCAGTGTGGAGCTAAGTGCTTCCACTGGGCGTGGGAGGGAGCCCCAGGGCCTGAGGCCGGTGCTCCTGAGACTCTAGGGCGTGTACAGCCCCAACTCATTATTACGTGAGAGTGTCACGGGCGGCGAGCTTCACAGGCGTTGGCCTTCTTCACAGGCTCCGGGCCTTTTCCAAAATGCGACAGCTTCACAAGCATTCGCCTTCTTCACAGGCTCTGGGCCTTTTCCAAAACACGATAGCTTCATAGACATTCGCCTTATTCACAGGCTCTGGGCCTTTTCCAAAACGCGATAGCTTCACAGGCATTCGCCTTCTTCACAGGCTCTGGGCCTTTTCCAAAACGCGATAGCTTCACAGGCTCTGGGCCTTTTCCAAAACGCGATAGCTTCACAGGCATTCGCCTTCTTCATAGGCTCTGGGCCTTTTCCAAAACGTAATAGCTTCACGGGCATTCGCCTTCTTCACAGGCTCTGGGCCTTTTTAGGGGTAGAACCTTCGGAGGTGCTGGATGTTCCATGCGTTCTGGACTGGCACCCCCTCCTGAGTTTCCAAGCACGCGGAGCCGGGCCTGGAAACATGAACAACTTTGAACGGGCCCTCCCACATGGGAGAGAGCTTGTGCAGCCCCTCCCTGGAGAGAACCCGCCTGAGCACGAGGTCTCCTACCTCGAGGGTTCTGGGGCGGATGTTGCGGTAGTGATATCGCCGCAGCGCTTGTTGGTACCTCGCCGCTTGCAGCGTGGCTTATCGGTGACGTTCCTCCCCCAGCACGAGGTCCATCCCCGGCATGGCGTCCTGCTGCGCCTCGTCGAACGCCAGGACCCGCGCGGAGCGACGTCTGACCTCGTGAGGGAGGACCACTTCGGCTCCGTAGACCAGGAAGAACGGGGTCTCTCCAGTCGGCTTGGTCGTGGTTGTGCGGATGGACCACAACATGGACTGAAGCTCGTCCCACCAACCTCTGCCGCAGGCCTCCAGCTTCTTCTTGAACGTACTGGTCTTGAGGCCCCTCAGGACCTCCGCGTTGGCTCGCTCGGCCTGGCCGTTGCTTCGAGGGTGCGCCACCGAAGCGTAGCATATCTGCATTCCAAGGTTAGCACAGTATGTTTTGAAGAGGTTACTGGTGAACTGCGAACCGTTGTCCGTGATGATGCGGTTTGGCACCCCGAACCGGCTCACGATGCCCTTGATGAACTTGACCGCGGAACCCGCAGGAATGGTGCGGACAGCCTCTACTTCAGCCCACTTGGTGAACTTGTCCACGGCGACGTAGAGGTAGCGGTAGCCCCCTGGTGCCCGAGGAAACGGGCCCAAGATGTCCAGCCCCCAGACTGCGAATGGCCACGAAAGGGGTATAGTCTGCAGGCCTCCTGCTGGCTGATGGATTTTCTTGGCGTGGAACTGGCAGGCCTCACAAGCTTTCACTAGTTCGACGGCGTCATTGAGTACGGTGGGCCAATAAAACCCACTGCAGAACGCCTTGCCGACGAGGGTCCGTGATGATGAATGATGTCCACAGTCTCCGCCGTGTATGTCTTCCAGCAGTTCCTTCCCTTGTTCCCTGGAGATGCAGCGCAGGGATACATCATTTGGTCGCTTCCGGTAGAGCTCTCCATCCTTGATGCAGTATGCCGTGGCCTGGCGTGCCACTCGCTCCGCTTCCTCCTCCTTCTCCGGCAGGGTCCCTTGCGTTAAGTAACTCCGGAGCTCCGTGATCCAGCATCCCTCCTGAGGTTCCATCTTCAGGAGCAGGCGTGCTCCTGAGGCCAGGCTGCAGGTCGGAGCTCCTGAGGCAGGTGGCTGGGGGAGCTCCTCCCGAGGCTGAGCCGTGTTTGACATTGACGGCAGGGCCGAGGGCTTGAAGAGCCGCTCCTCGAAAACGCCAGCCTCTTGAGGTAACCACCTGGACGCCTGTTTGGCGATGTCGTCGGCCTCCTGATTGGTGCCACGGGGCACATGCTGCAACTCCAACCCCCAAAACTGCTTCTCCATCCTGCGGACCTCCGCAAGGTAGGCTTCCATGTGCTCATCTTTCGGACCGTACACCTTGTTGGAGAAATTGACAAGGAGCTGCGAATCGCCCTTGATGGTGAGGCGTTTCACTCCCAGGGCAGCTGCGGCCTTCAAGCCCGCCATTAAACCTTCATACTCTGCTATGTTGTTGGAGACCTTTTCACCTTGCTGGAAATAGAGCTGCACAGCATAGTAGAGCTTGTCCTGAGTGGGCGATATAAGCACCGCCCCAGCCCCAGCGCCATGCCTGGAGAATGCCCCATCGAAGTACATGACCCAGCCTTCTGGCGCCTCGCTTCCCAAGGAGAGGGACCGATCCTCGTCGGCCTTGAGGCCTGGTGCCTCCGTCCATTCTGCCACAAAATCTGCCAATGCTGCTCCCGTGATGACCCTGGTCGTGCTGAATTCAAGATGAAACACTTGCAGTTCTATGTTCTACTCAGCGACCCATCCAGCTGAGTTAGGGCTCCTGAGCACTCTCTCCAGGGGGTATGACGAGACGACCTTGATGGGGTGACCCTGAAAATAGTGCTGCAGCTTGCGCGAGGCCACCAGTAGCGCGAGGAGGAGTTTCTGAGGCATGGGGTACTGTGCCCTCGCATCCCGCAACACCGTGCTGACGAAGTACACTGGGTGCTCAACGAGGTTGGGTGCATCAGTGCTGGCGGCTCCCTTCGGAGACCCTGGCGCCTCTTGAGGCGATGAGGCCTCCTGAGGCTGGCCATCTGGGAGAGGGGCCTCTTCCGCCTCCGGTGCACTCCTCTGCGGCGGCTGATCCTCCTCAGCCGCGGTGGCGGTTTCTGTGGGCCTTCCTTGTTCTTGTTCCGCATTGTCCTGGGCTGCTGACGCGGTTTTGATTTGACGCTCCTCTCTAACTGCCACCAGGGCTGCGCTGGCGGAGTAGGGAGTGGTGGCGAGGTAAAGCACCAGGGGCTCTTGAGGGCGCAGAGCCACCATGACCGGTGGGCCGGTCAGGTATATCTTGAGATCCTGGAACGCCTTGTCGGCCTCTTCTGTCCACTCAAAGGGCCCCTTTTTCTTCATTAGCTGGAAGAAGGGCAGCGCTCGTTCCCCCAACTTGGAGATGAAGCGCCCCAGCGCGATCACGCGCCCAGTGAGCTTCTGCATTTCTCTGACGGTCTTTGGCGGGGTCATGTCTTACACCACCTTGACCTTTTCCGGGTTAGCCTTGATGCCTCGGTGGGACATGAGGAAACCCAAGAGCTTGCCCGAGGGGACTCCAAACACACACTTCTCTGGGTTGAGCCGTAGGTTCACTGCGTTGAGACTCGCGAAGGTTTCCTCCAGGTCTTGTATCAGGGTCCTGGCCTCCCGAGACTTTACCATGATGTCATCGACGTAAGCTTCAACATTCTTCCCGAGTTGGGGGCCCAAGGTGATGTGCATCAGCCGCTCAAAAGTCGCCCCTGTGTTACGCAGCCCGAATGGCATGCATGTGTAGCAGTACACCCCACACAGGGTTAGGAAAGCTGTCTTTTCGACGTCTTCTACCGCCATCTTGATCTGGTGATACCCAGAGAAAGCATCCAAGAACCATAGCAGGTAGCATTCCACGGTGGAATCGACGATCTGGTCGATGCGGGGGAGCGGGAATGGATCTTGCGGGCATGCTTTGTTGAGGTTGGTGAAGTCGACACACATGTGCTCCTTCCCTCCCTTCTTTGGCACAACGACAGGGTTGGCCAACCAATCCGGGTATCGGACCTCCGGAATGACCCCGGCGGCTTCTAATTTGCGAGTCTCTTGGACGATGAAGGCCTACTTTTCTGTGGACTGCCGCCTGGCCTTCTGCTTCATAGGGCGCACGTTGGGGCACACGTTGAGGTGATGCTCGATTACACTCCTAGGTATCCCTGCCAACTGGTCAGGCTCCCAAGCGAATACCTTCTTGTTTGCGCGCAGGAACCCGACCAGGGCCTCCTACTGCTCGGGTTCGAGGTTGGCGCCTATGGTGAAAGTGGCGTTGGTGGACCCGTCCTCATCGACGGGTATCTGCTTGGTTTCTGCCTTGTCTTGGGTGAACAACTGTTTCTTCTTGGCGGGTGGAGCCCCCTTGGGCTCGGGGGTCTCCAAGTTGGCGGGCTGTGCCAGCGCCGCCGTCTTGAAGGCGAGCTTGAGCACCCGCAGCGCGTCTCCGGTGTCCCCGTGTACGGTGAGGACACCGCTGCTCCCGGGCATCTTCATGAGGTTGTACGTCGGGTGCATCGCGGCCATGAACTGGGCCAGCGCTGGGTAGCCGAGGATGGCATTGTAGGGGAGGCCGATGGGGGCGATGTCGAAGTCGACCAGCTCCGTGCGGAAGTTGTTGTAGGTGCCGAAGGTTACTGGGAGCCGGATATGTCCCAAGGAGCTGGATGACCTGCCCCCAACGCCTGAGAAGGGTCGGCTGGGCTGCAGCCCTCCCAGGTGTATGCAGAGGAGGTTGAAGGCCTCGACTGAGAGCACATTGAGGCCCGCACCGCCATCGATGAGAGTTCTGGTGACGGCCATCTGGCAGATGGTGGGGGTGCACAACATGGGGAGCGCACCCGAGCAGGCTGAGTTGGAGGGGTGGTCCTCTGAGCTGAAGGTCAGGACGGCCTTGGGCGCCGCCCGGTCCGGCAGAGCCCCCTGCCGCGTGGAAGCGGCACTGACCCGATGGATGAACGGCTTGATGTGGTGACTTGTAGGCGGCGCCTGCGAGCCGCCCAGGAGGGCCGTGACGACCGGGGGTGTTGGTGTAGCGCGGTGGGCGGGGAAGAGGCCGTGGGGCTCTTCCCAAGAGGCCATGGAGGCTGCCGGCAGGTGGGGCAGCCATGTGCGCGGAGCACCAGAGAGGGCCATGGGGAGCCAGTTGGCCATGGCCCTATCGTCACCTCCGGCTTCGAGGAGGGCCTCCTCGCTCGCCAGCAAGAAGGCCAGCGGATCTGTCGCGCTGCCGTAGCGCGGCGGCTTTGTTAGTTGAACTTGTCCGGCCACCGTACCCGCTGCAGGGCTAGGGCCAGGGCGCAGAGCCCCCTGGCCCCCATGCTGGCGCCGGTGGACGGAGCGGGCAATGCGCTACTCATCGCGAGGCAGGCCGTGGCGGTGGCGGAAGAGAAAACTCCGGTGCACCCCTACCTGGCGCGCCAAATGTCGGATTTCGGGTTCCGGTAGACCCTTGAGGTTCGAACACTGGGGTGCGCGCAGAGATTTCGCCTCCTACCTACCTGCACCCCTCCGCCTTGCTAAGATCTAAGCAATGGAAAGAACAACACAAGAGACACAGGGTTTATACTAGTTCGGGCCACCGTTGTGGTGTAATACCCTACTCCAGTGTGTGGTGTGGTGGATTGCCTCTTGGGCTGATGATGATGAACAGTACAAGGAAGAATAGCCTCGCGAGGGTCTGTTCTTGGCTGGGGCGATGAACTGCCGGGAGGAGTTCAGTCTCCCTTCTCTCTCTCTCTCTCTCTCTCTCTCTCTCTCGGATTTCGATCCCCCTCCTACTATGGTGGCTAGTCCTATTTATAGAGGCCCTGGTCCTCTTCCCAAATATCGAGCGGGAAGGGAGCCAACAATGGCGGGCTAATTTGAAAGGGGACAGCTAGTACCAGCTATCCTGACAAAAGTAGTCTTCGCCTGCACAAAGCTCTGGTGGTGACGCCGTCTTGGGCTCCACGATGACCTCTGTCTTGCAGTCCTCCTGGTCTTGGTCTTGTTGCACCGAAATGGCAACCTTTGCCTGATGCATCGGTACTCCGCGGCTGCGCTTGCCCCCTTTGCACCAACCGGGAAAGGAGGACACTGCGCGGGCTGGCACCCGCCTAGCACCCTTGGTTGTCATGGCTTGCGTCACGGGCACCTCGTGAGGTACCCCGCCTTGATCTCTCCGCCTCCTCGCGAGCCAGCCTGATGAGGCCGTGCCTGAGGAAGCTCCGCGCCGTCTGCCCCGCGAAGCATGGCCCCTCGCGAGGGTCTTGGGTCTGTGTTGGTTAAGATGGGCCATGGTGGGCCCCCCGTTGAGCCACGCCGCAGGCCGCATGCAGGCAAGTCTGGGGACCCCCGTTCCCAGAACGCCGACAAGCGCGTCTCTATGCTAATATGGAGAAATGCCTTTTTGGCGTTGACAAGCTCGTTTTCTTGGGTTTTGTTGTATCTTCTAAAGGTGTTCATGTTGATGAGTCCAAGATCAATGCTATTAAGACTTGGCCACAACCAACCAATTTACAACAAGTGTGTAGCTTTCTTGGCCTTGCGGGTTTCTATCGTCGCTTTGTGAAAGATTTTAGCACCATTGCTTCGCCTTTGCATGCTTTGAGCAAGAAGAATGCGCCTTTTGTTTGGGGACCATCCCAAGATACCGCTTTCAATGAGCTTAAGAAGATGCTCCCGTGCTTGCTTTACCCAACTTTGACAAACCCTTTGAGATTCATTGCGATGCTAGTGGTAATGGCATAGGAGGTGTGTTAACGCAAGAGAAGCGCCCCATAGCTTACTTTAGTGAGAAACTCTCCGGCGCGCAACTCAATTAACCCATATATGACAAAGAGCTATATGCTTTAGTCTGCGTTTTGCATGAATGGGAACACTATCTTCGCCCTCATGAATTTATCATTCATACCGATCATGAACCGCTCAAGTACCTTAAGGGCCAAACCAAGTTGAACAAGCATCATACTAAATGGAGTGAATTTATTGAATCTTTTCCTTATGTCATCAAGTACATTAAAGGTAAGGAAAACATTGTGGCGGATGCCCTTTCCCGCATATGCATGCTTGTTACTCAACTTGAATTGGATGTCATTGGTTTTGAGCATATAAAAGACTTGTATGAGCATGATCCTACTTTTGCTACTCCTTATGCCAAGTGTTTGATGCACACCTCTTGGGAACGCTATTACATCAAAGATGGATGTCTTATGAGAGATAACAAACTTTGCATCCCCGAGTCTTCTCTTCGTTTGTTGCTTTTGCAGGAATCTCATGGAGGAGGCTTAATGGGACATTTTGGATGCGACAAGACGTTCGCTACGCTCTCAAAGAACTACTATTGGTCCAAGATGTTCTATGACGTCAACCGCTTCACCAATCGATGCTCTAAATGTCGCAAAGCTAATTCTAAAGCTCAATCCCATGGCCTTTATATGCCTCTACCAATTCCATATCAACCATGGGAATACATTAGCATGGACTTTGTACTTGGTTTGCCTAGGACTCAAAATGGGAAGGATTCGGTATTTGTCGTTGTGGACCGTTCCTCTAAAATGGCACATTTTATTCCTTGCAAAAAGATAGACCATGCTTCACATGTTGCTAATCTCTTTTGTAGGGAAATATTGCGTCTACACGGAGTGTCAAAGATGATCGTCTCGAACCGCGACGTCAAGTTCCTTAGCTACTTTTGGAAGACCCTATGCGCCAAGCTCGGAATCAAGCTACTCTTCTCCACGGCTTACCATCCTCAAACCGACGGCAAACGGAGGTGACCAACCGCACACTCTCCGCTATACTTTGAGTACTCATCAAGAAGAACATCAAGGAGTGGGAGGAGTGTCTACCTATCACCAAGTTCACCTACAATCGAGCAAAACACTCAACAACCAGCAAGTCCCCCTTCGAGGTCGTCAACGGATTCAACCCTTTGTCACCATTGGACATTCTTCCCCTACCACTCCAAGAGCGCATCAATTTGGACGCAAGTGCATGTGTGACTCATCTCAAGAAGGTGCATGAAGATACAAGACATACTATCGAGTGCCAAGTACAACGACTTGCGACCAAGCTTAACATCAACAAGCACCCCATGTTCTTCAACATTGGTGATCTCGTGTGGCTACACCTTCGCAAGGACCGCTTTCCCCAAGAACGCAAGTCCAAACTTTGACCACGAGCGTACAAACCTTTCAAGGTGCTTGCACGCTACAATGACAATGCTTACAAGATCGACCTCCCCCGCGACAAGTACAGCATGAGCGATATCTTCAATGTCAAGGACCTCTCGCCCTTCCATGGTGATGAAGAATTTGATCCGAGGATGGATCTTCCCCAAGAGAGGGGAGATGATGCGGAGCATCCCACGATCATCCCCATGGACGCACCTACACCTCCAACGACACCACTTGGACCAATGACAAGAGCCCGAGCCAAGGCTGTCGAAGATAAGGTGAACTCACTCCTCTCCGAACTTCCACTTTCTATGTATGCACTACAAAAAAATAGACTTCCGTGATGATACGTGTTTATCACAGTAGGTCGTGTTTTTTGTCATGCATGTACATCCATGACGATTTTATGACAGAATCAAGATAGTCATACCTGTGCTGTCGTAGAAGTCTTCCATGACATTACCAAAATTATCATCATGGAAGTGTCCACTTCCATGACGATAAATCGCGCGTCACAGAAGTGCTTTCATCAAGGGTGACCGACACGTGGCATCCACCGTAACGGAACGCCGTTAAGCTATCGGGTTGGGTTTTGGATCCGATAACCCGTTAACAGCGCCGACCAATGGGGATTTTCCATGTGTAAAATCATCATTGGCTGGAGGAGACACATGTCAGGTCCGCGTTGGCACAGGTGTCACTCATCCAATGGGCGAGACGCGCCTATGATATGTTGACACGTGGACCGGCCCATCAAGTTTAAATGGGCTGGCCCAACTAAAGGCCCACAAGATTTTACGAACCATAATGGGTCGGCCCAACTAAAGGCCGACGAGATTTTGCGGACCATAATGGGCTGACCCAGCTAAAGGCCCACAAGATTTTGCTGGCCATAATGGGCCGGCCTAGGAAAAGTCCCACAAGATTTTTGTGTGCCATAATGGGCCGGCCCAGGTAAAGGCCCACAAGATTCTTGCGGATCATAATGGGCCGGCCTAGCTAAAGTCCCACGAGATTTCGCCGACATTAATGGGCCGGCCCAGCTATAGGCCCACAAGATTTTGAGGACCCTAGTAGGCCGGGCCATTAACTGGTTGCCATGTTTTGGGCCAAATGCCGGCCCATATTTGATCCGGTCCATTAATGGCCTGCCACGCTCCGGGCCTAATAGTGGCCCATATGAGATCCGGCCCATTAAAAGCCTACCATGTTCTGGGCCAAATTAACAGCCCAGATCAGGTCCGGCCCTTTAAGAGGCTTTGGGCTCAATTATAGCCCATATCAGATTCGGCCCGTCAACTGGACACTATGCTTTTGGGCCCACTTGCTAAAGGCCCACTTAGTAATTCGGCCTCATATTAGTTTTGGCCTCTTAAGGACACATTTAACATTTTGGCCCTATATTAATTTCGGCCTGTTAAAAGCCCGTCATATAGTTGGGCCTAACTACGGCCCGGTTTGCATCCGGCCTGCTCGCAGCCGATGTCTGATTGGGCCAAACGAGGACCGAGACAATTTTGGCATGTTAAAAGCCCGTGATTTGATTCGCACAATCAAGGGCCGGGGTTCATTTAGGGCTGCTGCCGGCCCGTGAGCTGTTCGACATGTTTCAGGCCCAACCTACATTGTGATTGCATGACGGCCCGATTATGTACCGTAATTTTACGGTTTGGTCGGTTTACTGCGAAGATAGGATATATATACAGCAAAATAACTGCAGCATCATGAATAAGAAAAAACCTAGACTATACAATAAAGAAATTACGACATATTACATCCACTGGGCATCAAAGTTCGCCACTATGATAATAAAGCACAAGAAGACAGCAGATTACATACACTAGGCATCAAAGATCGCCACCAGCGCAAATAAACACACCGACAAAATAATATACGAAACCGACAGCACTTCAATAGAGTTCAAGAAAGGTTAGCCCCGCTGGGGAGCTGCGGCGCAAGCAGCTGAGCAAGATGATGAGACTGCGCTTGTTCAACACTTATATCTTCCTCACTCTGAAAGATAAACAAGCAGACAGATGACAGGTTTTGCACATAAAAGTATCAATGCTGACAATTCATCACATTTCTTACTGACGAATAAAGTAACACAGTTTAAAATTGCATTAACACAATATGGTATTGTTCAGGTCAAGACATGGTAGGAAATGACATTGTGAAGGAGTTGGCAGCTTCACGACACCACTGGATTACAGATCAAGAACTCATAAGTATCAATGGTTAGTGTGCTGTCAATTTATACCATTTCAGATTGGCAAATAAAGAGATGGTTTAAATAATAGTAGAATGATATGACATTGTTCATAGTTAAGACATTGCAGAATATGACATTGTGTTGTAGTGGGTAGGTTCACCACACCACTGGATTACGGATGAAGAACATAAGCATACATGCAGTGCAAAAGAAGATCACTTGCTCTGTATAGTTTAATTTACATGGTATGAAGAAGGAACTTGGTTGTACAACTGAAAACTTAAATTGAGAAAGGACAAACTTTTGTTTATGAACTACATAATAAACTTTAAACAAGCAATTTGATGCAAACACCAAAAATAAACAGTTGTTGCATTCATGCCTAACCAAATATATACAACAAAGTTTGAAGGCTTGAGATGGACAAACTTACATTATTGGTGAAGACAGGCTCTATAAAGGCCTTGTCCATGCTGATGGGGGGGGGGGCAATTCAAGAAGTTTACCACAGAATCTTCTTCAAAAGCATTGCCTTTATTCTACATTTTGTTAAGAGTAAATATAGATGTGATAATATACGAAAAAATGGAGAATATTTAAGATAAGATGAAGAGTGATGCTACATAACCAAGTAGCTATAAATGTAAGTGCAGCGATACAGGCAAAAGGTACAGCCAAGAGCAATGCACAGCTAAACTTCTTCAGTACCAACCTTATGGTAAGAGTAAATATAGATCTGATGTGTAGAAAATGGAGGGCAAAGGAAAATAAGCTGCACAGTGATGGTACATGAACAACTACCTGTCATTATAAGTACACTGATAAAGGACAGCATGTACTTACAAGAACAATGCAGAGCTAAAAAAACATTGGCACTGGATATATTGTACACTAATGTAACCATTCATACAGATCAGATAATTTGGAGTGAACAATTGATAAGCAAGCTATCATGCATACTGCTGTCACATAATGAACTAGGTACGTATGCAAGTACAATGATACAGGACAACAGGTACTAACAAGAGCAAAGCAGCGGGCAGCATATTTGCGATATCCTGTCGTTCTTGTCAAACCGCAATTCTTCTTCGAGCAGATTTCCTGCAAAAAAGATCCGTAAGGCACATGCGGAAAAGTAGAAGTTCAAATTGTCATGTGATTTCATAAACAGTACCTCATCTGGGAACGAGATCAGTGCATAACAAGGTTTTTCCATTCAATGTCTTCTAAATTTAGCACATGAGACTTCACCAGAAATTCGTTTATAGACTTTCCATCAAAGTGTGATTTCCTCAGGTAACACCAATACTACTGCAATGCTTCCTTGAAAAGCACAAGCAAGCTTTGCTCGTCATGACTATCCAGATTGACCCTCGCCTAGTTACAACAATGTAATGTAAATCACTGATGTGTTCAATCAGCAGAAAACAAGAAAATAATAACCATGAATAATAGCACTTACACGTAAGTTGGACAGGAAGATGTGAAAATGGTGTTTGTCTTCACAATAATCTTCCCATGATGGGAATATATGCACGTAGTCCCTAACAATCTGCAGGAATTGGCCGTCTCTGCAGTTGGGATAGGTCTTTGGTCGGTGGACTTGCTGTACTTTTTGCTGGAGTGGGATTTTTCTGTGGTACCGCTGGTGCTATGGCAAATGAAATCGGTATACCTTTTGCTGGAGTGCAGGTCATGTGTGGTGGAGCTAGTGGTGTGGCCAGTGAAGTATGGGTACAGTCTGTTGGAGTCGGTCCTACGTTTTGTGTCACTGGTTGTACAACCAATATAAGTGGGGTGTTGTCTGATTTCTCCGGCACCACCACGTTTTTCAAGGACTTTGCTGGTGCTCCTTCAGGTTCGGCAATCACCCTCTTCTTTTTTGATGTCTGATGCACAAGAACAGCATTTGAGTGGAAAAACATGGTATGATGACAGATGGAATATGTATTGATAATGGATGGGCATGGCATCTCGACATATATGATGAGTAAACTAAGCAGATGGCGGTGCAACAAAGTAGAAGAAATGCAAGACAACATATGCAAGATACCCGCAATCAATAAAACATTGCCAAATTAGAACAGGCACCTTGATGGGTGAACAGGACAGGCCATCTGCCTTTGACTCCTCGAGGTTAGAATAGTCATTAGGATCATATTCTGAACAAGAATCAACAGGTGGGGAGCGTATGAGTTTCATTGCATCCAGAATGGCACTCAATGCCTTGGTGCCAATTTTGTAAGTCATTGCAGTGTTTAGCTTCAAGAGTGGATTGCTGCTAGTGCGACACAAAGCAGCTGCATAGATCATAGTGTAGATATAACGGGAAAACCTTAAGCATCAGAGTAAAATCAGCAAAGTGAAACTTGCTCAAATATATGTGCTAGTATTGTCGGTACGGCTAGAAAGGCTTCGGATACCAGCTCTATTCAAGTGAAGGTGCGGTACTGTTAATATCAGTGTAACTCTCAAAGGCGACACAGCTCCCCGCATTTCCTTGCTATTCTTATAGGATTCAAGTGGGCAGGCCACTACAAATCCTATTCCTATGTTTACATGATCCTACGAGTCAAAGAGGCTCAAAGTGTCCATCACAACCGACCGTATGTACCTCTACACTGCAAATGTCCCTACTCATCTTCAGTACAATGAACATATTGTACTACTATCATACTCCCTCCGTTCGAAAATATAAGTCTTAGTAGAGATTTCCACTATGGATCACATACAGATGTATCCAGATACATTTTAGAGTGTATATTCACTCATTTTGCTCCATATGTAGTCCATGGTGGAATCTATACAAAGACTTGTATTTAGGAACGGAGAGAGTACATATTAAGGAAGAACGGAAGAGGAACATGGTAAAGAAGAGCAAGCAGATTTTGGAAAATAAAATGTTGGTTGTGCAGTGCCCACACATGATGAACCAGAGCGCATTAAGAATGCAACTCCCAGCTGTCTCTCGACCATTTCAGGCGGCTGGATGAAGATCCTACGTCTCCTAACCCTTCTTCTTCCTCGTCCCTAATTCTTCCCATACAGAACACCGCACGGGCCGCCGGCTGGACCACCGGCCCCCACCGCATGTGTTCCTCTGCCACCCCCACCCCCCACCCGCGCCCCAACCCCCACCCACATCGAGTTTTCTTCGTTCGGCGAGGCCCCACAACCACCCGAGCCCCTTCGATCGCACCGGCGATCTCTGGCGAGCTCTGAAAAATCGACTGACCAATTTTGAAATTTAGTCTACTGTGATTAACTAGTGTGGAATATAAAAGGGGAAAACCATAAGCATTGGGAGTATAGTACTGAGCGTGCCACGGCGGATCTAAAGGTGCAAACCGGGCAAAGGCAACTTCACAACCAAGACAAGAAATCAGAGTAAAGCAGTGGCGATCTATTTTCTTGCTGCGATAAATAAGTTGAGCAGATTCAAAAGAGTATCGCCTCTGGTGCGGCGCTGTGTACGCATCTGCTGAGAATTTGATGGTGCTGCGGTAGCGATGGCTGTCGGTGGCGTGGAAGCAGATCTAGGAGGGTAGACGGTGGCGGTGGGGTGCGGTGGACGAGATGGTCGTAGGAGTGGCGCCGACAAGGTGGACGACGGCGGGGATGAAGCGAGAGGACTGGATGCAAGGATCCCGGTCCGAAGCAGTGGATGAGAGAGGTCGATCTCTTGTAATGGACGGCGGTGTCGGGGTATCAGCTCCGGCATGGTGGAGGAGGACGGCGGTGGATGGGGTGGCGGACGGCGGCGGACGGAGGAGGGTGGGGTGGAGAGGGTGTTTTGGCGCCCACGGAGTACGAATGGGGAAAAGGGAGGTAGAGAGGAAGGGGGAACCATGTATTCAGGGCGCGCTTGTCTCAAATGCGAGGAAATTTACAAACTTAGCCCCGTCTCAAATTTCTACTACATCACAGCAACATTAGTCGGTTGGGGATAGGACGGTAATCTCGCGTACACCGAATATTTGCCGAGGAGAGTTTGTTTTTGGCGCCCACTATGTATGAATATGAATCGAGGAGGGAGTCGATTTCGGTCGAGGACACACTGTGTTTTGGTACCCACCGTGTATGAATCCGAGTGAGAGGCGGTTACGTCACATTTGGGTGAAATTACAAACCTACCCCTATCGGAACCTATAGAAATCCAGCAGATAGGCTTTGCGTGGCAGGGATAGGCAGTAGTGATTTCCATCTCGCAGATTTTGGTTTCGGGCGGTTACTGCGACTTTCCCCGCTTCGTTCAAATTTTGCAGAGTGCACGTTTACCGTGCCAACTCAATTCGAATCCCGTTTGTATTCTATTTTTTCCGGGCGGGATCCAATTTCAATTGGAATTACATTCTATATACATCATTTTTTATATATACTTTCAAAAGCACAACACCATTTGTACATAAATATGGTTTACAAATGGCATGATCTCAGATTCATAAGGTTGTATCCATCAATTTGGATTTTCAAATATTTGAAACCACTTTATGTTGAAATCCAATGTATGCATTCCTCGCTAACTGTCTCCAATTAATGTGTGTTTCATGCGGGTTTTTTTACTTCTCAAACATGTATAATGTGTTTCACACATGCAACATATAGTGTAATCCCGTTTAGACATTAATTGCATATAAACCATGCATTGTTTGTAACTGAAGAATCTATGGATCACCAATATTAATAAAGTATATAACATTACACGTGTGCCCAAATTCAAATGAATATGCATGTTTGATACACCAATTTGCGTTATGATATTATCGATGTCGTGATCTCTAGTTTAAATATTTGAATCCCCTTTAATCCAGATATTCGTCTCCTATATCTATCACTCATGCTTATATAGGACTATCTCTCTGGACCTATACGCGTTCATCGTCTCTCAGGTATCTCTCGTGCTACCTGTATGTCGACAATGATCTTTTATCTTCGTAACACACTGACGGTACTCTCTCCCTCGACCTTCATCACTCTACCTCTCTCTAAGTATATCTCGCTCCCTGCTATGTGTCTCTAACTATGATTCTCCATGTGGAATCTCTTCCTCTCTCACACAAACACAAAAAGTTGTCTCCCGGGGTCTCATTTCTCTCTACTATTCCCATGTGTGCCACTCGCACACCCCCCATATAGAGATGTCTTTCACTCCTTAGATATGAGAACCTATGACTCTTCCTCTTCAATATCTCTTTCTCACACACAAACACAAACTCTGTCTCCCAGGGTCTCATATTTCTCCATTGTTCTCTTGTATGTCACTCACACACACCCTCTATCCCTAGAGATATCTTGCGTTCCCTCGTATGTCTCTCTAGCTATCACTCTCGTTGTGAAATATCTTTCTCTCTCTGTTACGCCCACGATGCGGCTATATCTCCCACGTGTCGAAGCATGACTTAGAGGCATAACCGCATTGTAAGCAATGTCGCAAGTGAGGTAATCTTCACACAACCAATGTAATACATAAGGGAAAGAGATACATAGTTGGCTTACAATCGCCACTTCACACAATACATGAATAAAGCATTACATCATCCATATACAATCAAGGTCCGACTACGGAACCAAAATAAAAGAAGACGACCCCAAAAGCTTCACAGATCCCCGATCGTCCCAACTGGGCTCCACTACTGATCAACTGAAACGAAACAACACAATGAACGAGGTCTTCATCGAGCTCCTCCTTGAGTTCGGTTGCGTCACCGGCACGGTTTCATCGGCACCTGCAAACTGGTTTTGGAAGTATCTGGGAGTCACGGGGACTCAGCAATCTCACACCCTCGCGGTCAAGACTATTTAAGCTTATAGGTAGGGAAAAGGTATGAGGTGGAGCTGCAGCAAGCGACAAGCATATTTGGTGGCTAACATACGCAAATGAGAGCGAGAAGAGAAGGCAAAAGCACGGTCGAACAACTATGATCAAGAAGTGATCCTAGAACAACCTACGTCAAGCATTACTCCAACACCGTGTTCACTTCCCGGACTCCACCGGAAAGAGACCGTCATGGTTACACACACGGTTGGTGCATTTTAAATAATTAAGGTTTCAGGCTTTCTACAACCGGACATTAACAAATTCCCATCTGCCCATAACCGCGGGCACGGCTTTCGAAAGTTCAATCCCTATAGGGGTGTCCTAACTTAGCCCATCACAAGCTCTCACGATCAATGAAGGATATTCCTTCTCCCAAGACAATCCGATCAGACTCGGCATCCCGGTTACAAGACATCCTCGACAATGGTAAAACAAGACCAGCAAAGCCACCCAGATGTGCCGACAAATCCCGATAGGAGCTGCACATATCTCATTCTCAGGGCACACCGGATGAGCCAGACGTCGGGTAGGCCAGCCCAGATTGCCCCTGGTAGCTCCGAACATCGCTCAGTTTGGACCAACACTCAGACAAGCACTGGTCCGGGGGTTTAAAATAAAGATGACCCTCGGGATGCGTGACTCCTGAGGGAAAAAGGCTAGGTGGCGAATGGTAAAACCAAATTTGGGCCTTGCTGGAGGAGTTTTATTCAAGGAGAACTGTCAAGGGGTTCCCATTATAACCCAACCGCGTAAGGAACGCAAAACCCGAGAACATAACACTGATATGACCGAAACTAGGGAGGCAAGAGTGGAACAAAACACTAAGCATAAGGCCGAGCCTTCCACCCTTTACCAAGTATATAGATGCATTAATTAAATAAGAGATATTGTGATATCCCAACAAAATATCCATGTTCCAACAAGGAACAAACTCCAATCTTCACCTGCAACTAACAACGCTATAAGAGGGGCTGAGCAAAGCGGTAACATAGCCAAACAACGGTTTGCTAGGACAAGGTGGGTTAGAGGCTTGGGTTAATAATATGGGAGGCATGATAAGCAAGTGGTAGGTATCGCAGCATAGGCATAGCAAAAGAGAGAGCAACTAGCAAGCAAAGATAGAAGTGATTTCGAGGGTATGGTCATCTTGCCTGAAATCCCGCAAGGAAGAAGAACGAGTCCATGAAGAAGACAAATGGACATAGCCAACGTAGCCTCACAAACGCAACGTTACCGGATTACCGAGAAGAAGTACACCGGAAATAAAGCAAACAACATAGTGAACAAACATCACATAAGCATGGCACGATGCGCAAACAAGTATGATGCATGTCCGGTTTAATGAAGCATGGCATGGCAAAGTGCACAAGCAGTTCTACAAATTAAGTGGAGATCAATATGCAACGAGTTGCATATTGACGAAACACCACAACAAGTTATTTAGTTCGATCTCGTTTATGTACCCAACAATATTAAATGTTGTTAAACATGGCAAGAGGGTGAAGCAAAGTAAAACTACCTATCTAGTCAAGGTTAAATGAGGCCGGAAGCAACGAACAACAATTCCAGTAAATCCCCATATGCATATATTAGGTTTGGTACTGTTCTGCCCTAAACACAATTTTAGAGTTGTTAAACATGCAAAGTGATGCCACCATGTTAAACTAGGCATTTTTCTACCCCATTTACATATAAAGTTTATTAAAATCGGAGCTACGGTTATTTAGTTATGAATTAAAATATTTTAACATGACATAGGAGCAAATTTAAACAAACAGCATTTTAAACATTTTTAACATGGATGAAAGTTGCATATTATTAAACTAGATGAAATTCTAAGCAAGTTTCATATATATTTTATTTAGATCCGATGCACGGTTAATTAGTTATTAATTGCATGAACTCTAGGGACTTCTCTGTAAAACTGGCAAACTCTGGATAAAAGCTAAATTCGTCCCGAGAGAAAAAATACTACATGGGTCGAAACTGGAGTCGGGCCAACAGGAACAGGCGGTGGGGGCGTAGCTCACCATGGGCCTTGGCCCGGAACTGTGGAGAGGAGGAGGCAGGCCGGGACGCTGGGCCTTGGGGAGGCGCTGGTGAGTGGCTGGGCCGGCTGGCCAGGCCGAGAAGGAACAGGGGCGCGGCCAACGGGAGCGAGGCGGCGCTGCGAGCGTCTCCTCCTGCTCGAGGCAGAAGCAGGGGAGGACAGCGATGACGCGGGACTTGGCAGCGGGCGACGAGGCAGAGCAGCGGCGAGGCGAGGCGGGGATCGGTCGGATCCGGCGGCGGGGAGGGGGGGTCGGCACTAGGACGGCCACGACGAGGCCGACGGCGAGCACCAGCGGCAGCGTCTTGCTGCGAAGGAGAGAGAGCTGTTGAGGAGAAAGTGCAGGGAGGAAGAAGAGCGAGGGAAGGAGGCAAGGCAGGGCGCTGGGCCTGTGGTCGCCGGCGGCGACGCTTGCAGGGAGGTCCGGTGGTTGGGGAAAAGATCCGAGCGGCGAGAAAAAGCTCGACGGGGCAGGGGCTTGGCGCGGGCTTGACGGGGTCTTGCTAGCGCTGCTAAACGTTGGGAGGACGAAGAGGATAGTGCAAGGCGGCGGTGGAGCAACTGGGCATGGGGAAATGGCCTGGTGATGCGGTGAACGGTAGCTGTCCTCGGGTGGAGCTCGTGCTGAACCGACGGGTGGCGCTACGGCAAGGTGGAGTTGGATTGGTGGGTGGCTGTGAGATGCGGTTGGATTGAGGCGAGGAGGTGGATTGGATCTGGATCCCGAGGAAGATACGGTAGGTGGCGGCGGCTCGATGGGACAAAGTCCCTAGATTTTAGGGTTTGTCCAAAATGACTAAGGGTGGACTAATATATACACCACGGGTTAGGTTAGGGGCTATCTCGTCCCTCCGATCGCAATCAAACGATCGCGAATAAAATAGCTAGGGGGTCCAAATAAGAAAACGGTGACATTTTGTAGATGTTTGGGGATGATCCGGACACAACGGTGGCGACAGTCCGGGTCGGGTCCGGGACAACTTTCGGACACGCGCGAGGGGGGCCGCGGGCTGACGAGAGAGGTTAGGTTGGACCTGGCAGTAGCTAGTGGACTGTGCAGAAGGTCTTAGGCTGAGAGAAGAGAAGAGAGGCCCGGTGACTGTTTCCGGAGACCGAAAACGTCCGACGTTAGACCGACTATATTGCCACTATAGTTTAACGGTTGGGCTAACAAACGAACTCCGAATGCGATGAAACTTGACAGGCGGTCTATCTACACTATACTAAGACCACACGCCAACTCTCATCCCATTTAGAGAACATTTTTCAGCCACTTATAAAATAATATTTCGGAGGTGCCACGGGCGCGTGCAAGTGTGTCTGGGCTTAGAACGGACAACGGGCGGAACTGGGGAACCCGAACGGATGCAAGTTTGAAAACATGATGATGCAATGCACATGATGACATGGCAAGATGCAACACGCAAGCGAATGACATGGCAACGATGGCGAATAACTAGAAGACACCTGGCGCAACGGTCTCGGGGCGTCACACTCTCGCAGACACAAAACTCCGTCTCTCTGGATCTCATTTCTCTCTGATATCTGTTTGTATGTGACTCACATGCACCCTCTCTCTATCTCTCTCACACCCACACACATAACCCAGCCTTCTGATCCACTTGACTCCTATCTCTAATGCACACTAGCTAGCATCTTTATGTTTCTATTTATCTGTTTCTCCATCAACCTTCTTTCTCGCCCTCACTCTTGATTCCTATCAGCACACTACATATGTTTCTCTCTACATGCAGTCAAGTGCCCTCTCACACACATATATAACTTCACCCTTTGAACCACCCGGCGGTCATCTCCAACACCCAAACTAGCGGATGTCCCTCTAGCAAGCATCTCCATCTCTGTATCTATCTGTAGTTTCTCCGTCAACATTTCTTTCTCGCACAGAGTCTTGCTTCCTATCATCCACACTATATATGTCTCTCCATACATATGCATTTATAGGTTGGTCTCTTTTGCACAATTGTTGCGCCTCACTCCCTCTGCTCGCCATAGATGCATGCTCCAGCCCACGCCACTATCTCTTAAAGCCAAAAACACATGCTCAATTGTCGGGCCTTCTTCCCTGCATTCTCACATGCATGCATAAATTCATACCGATCCATCTCTCCCATGTCGTTGATCTTATGACTTATGTCTTCTTTATTTTATCTCGATCATGCATGCGCGCACACACACATCCCACGTATACATGTATACCTCTCACACATGCATGTTCAAGGTCTCTATGTCTCCATACGTAGTTAATTACCCTCAATCCTAATGCCACATCGAATCATTCTCCTCTTTTGTGCACATAACTTCCGCCTGGATGGGTAAAACACACACTCACACTTAACAATCTCCTTCTAGCTACCCCCCCCCCCCCCCCGCCTCTCACTCTTCCCCTATATCCCCGAAACCAATAAGAACATCCCTTTGTTTAATTCCGCCTACATGCACCATCGATATATAGTAGTCTTCCTCGGTGTCTCTCGAACAAACACGTTCTCTCGATGTCGACTCCTCTCATGCGCACACACCTTCTCTTCCCTCTCTACGGGCATTTTCTCTCTCGCACCCCATCGTTGGTGGCCTCTGCCATACACATCACCTCTCTATGATGAAGCCATGCACACTTAAATTACATCCGCCACAGAGGACCCCGCGACACACACACACACACATGCACGCACCCCCCACACACACTAAGACTCCATCTCTCTCTCCCTCACACACACACAAACAAACACACACACACACACACACACGCATGCACGCACCCCCCACACACACTAAGGCTCCATCTCTCTCTCTCACACACACACACAAACTAAGAATCCATCTCTCTCTGTCCTCTCTCTCTCTCTCTCTCACACACACACACACACACTAAGACTCCATCTCACACACACATGCTCTAGGCGGAGCATTTGTTCCTACCACCCTTCATCCAACCTTACCCGTATGATAAACAATCACCTTTATTTACTTGCATAACATGGACAAATTCCACTTTACTTTAGTAGTCAGCAAACTTATCATCTGTACCCTTATAAAAAAACGAGTTGGCGGTGATGGTGTGCCTGCCATCTTGTAAAACAGACCGTATGATCTATATCTGAGGATAGAAAGCAAACTATGATAATTTTACAAAAGATACCCGCACCTCTCTCCACATCATTATCTCCCGCAACCTCATTGCTCAGCAATTAAAAAAGGAATAAGTCTCTGGAACAATCTAGCATGCATGGTGGACGCTGCCGCCTGCTGGCGCCGTCCATCCCCATGCCTTCGCCCATTCCGACCACCAGTCACCACCACACTCCACTCCTCCTCACCTTATCTCTCATCTTTAATTTTTTTCGATGACATTCTTGAGATACCAGTTTTCCGATAAAATTCTCGAGATATCATTAGTTTTTACACATGGGATTACTCCTGCATGGGTCAATCACAACAGGTGTTTTGTAAAAAAAATGCATATTGGTGTTCCCTGCAATGCACGAGAATCTTGCTTGTAATTATATAACGCAAATCACGAGCAGGAAGTGACATTTTTTTGACACAACCACGTTAACATGGCCACGTAAATCACTAGCTAAAGTAAATACCATTATACTTATATGCCGATGCAAAAGGCTGAGTACATGTCCGAAGAGTAGAGTCACACACACGCACTCTGTCTCTCAGAATCTCTCTCTCACACACACACCAGTTACGTGACGCCCACTTAAGCAGACACGTATGTTACAATTTGTGCACCCGCAGGTACACGTGATGCTGCGCATTTATTTAAGCTGGAAGGCGAACCCAAACAGTAGATGCATTCATTCCCCTCCCGTCGCCTCTTCTCTGGTCACCGTCGCCCGGGCCATGGGCCGGCCGAAGGTAACAACATACGCCATACTCCTGCCGGAGCAGCGCTTTAATATGGAAATTTTAGTGGTCATGCATGCATCTTTTTGTGCTAGCACTCCTATATAAGGGTTGACCGGTCGCTTCCCGCGGACGTGCGCGGGCGGTGGAAGAGGAAGGAGAAGGGAAGAGGGCTGTGGAGTAACGTTTTTTACCACAATTTCTTAGGAAACTGGGTGCAATAATTGAGTAGTTTTGCAAACTACGAGTACTACACCTGAAACGGTTCAAAACCTATACTCCCTTGCCAGCGCGCGCTTCCCGCGTGAAACAGTCAGTGTCGCCCTGGAGCGTCAGTGTCGCATTAATGCCCGGCCAGAGCGGAGGCGACCTCTCACTGGAGCCGGCTTTGAAGTGGCGCAACGGCCGAGAGAGCGCCGCTTCCTAGTGCACGCGACTGCTCCGCGTTGAGACTGGCCATAGGCCCTGTTTGGATCCATGGGTTAGAGTTAGTTTGAGCTAGTTGGGGCTCAAATAGCCCTAAAGTATGCAAGCATGAGGGTTTAAATTGGAGCAAGTTGCACCGAACCCACCAAAAAAAACTATCCCACCCAAGAGGTGCTAACTGGAGATAGTTCTCATCGGGACCACTGAAAAATCACTTTTCTCTCTCCATGAAGTGCATTTATTGTCAATCTAACCCTGTCACCCAAACACCGCTTTGGCTACAGTTAGTTCAGGGTTAGTCATGAGTTAGTCTAACCTCTAGCTAAGTTAGAGTATCAAACAGGAGCAGTATAGGACATGCAAGTTGCTCAAAGCATACAGGCAAATTCGTACGTGAAAGGATTTTTTCTTTTTGAAAACGGAACGTGAAAGGAATTTTTTTAGAATGATCTTGGCATGTCGCTAGCATGTGATAGTTAACCGACCTCAATAGATGGCAGAAACGCCAGCCCGCTGCACTTTGATAGAGACGAGGAGGGAGAAGCGATACGGGCTGCTGGATTACTAGAGATAGGTGTCGCACGGAAGCCAAGAAATATGGTGATAGCATGGTTTAGCCATGTACTAGTATGATGTAACTACACGGGGCTGTCGTGTTTCGTACTCTTCCAGTCCACTGTGGAGATGATTGGTTAATTTTATATTGCTGAATAATATTAAATATTATGAGTGCAGATGCTCCACCACGAGGTTCCTTGCTCCTTCTCGATCGTCCGGAATCTATGTTCTTCCACTCTATTTTTTACGTGAGCTTTGTTCATCCTTTTGCCAACACACGAGACATCTAGCATCAAGGTGCACGTGTTATGCAAGGATCGTTCCATCTATATGAAGAACACGTGGGACTGGAACTACGAGACGGACATGTACCCAGGAGTGGACATACGAACCTGACTAATGTAGCGCAGTAAGTGAAGTAGAAAGGCACAAAGGGTATGAACATGCGTGGCATATAGGGTGTGTTTGGTTGCGTTCTCATCTCAGCATAGTTGTTCCCTCTTCATGCATGCTCAACTCAACACCCCTCTTCATACATGCTCTCTTCATGCATGCTTCTAGTGTATTTGTGCTAAACTAGTGTGGACTCATGCACCCTCCATACACTCTACCAAACACCCAAAAGTAGGTCAAGAAGGGAACTCTTGGGCGGCATTTGTCTCTTACTACGTACTACCACTGAATGCTGTACGTGCAATGCACAGTGATGTTATGGAGTACATGCCTAAGTACTCTACTACTACTATATTAGTTGGAGGCACATATTAACTTTTATATTTGTTTACGTGTATGTCCCGAGACCTTCCAACTAGACGAGTCTTTCTCTCCAGGTCGCACTTTGTATCATTCATACCACTAAGTACTACTACGTGTGGTCTCCGACCCAGAAGTGGAAGAAGTGGAGACGCTCTACCATGCTGTTTTTTACGCTGGGCTCTGCCACGCTGTTCATGTCCCACTCCTTTCACTGACGTGTGGGACATCCAGCATGTGCCATGTTTGGCACCCTTCATCGTAAGAGTTGAAACGCTAGCATTCATCAGAAATAAAAAATAATTATAAATCGGCAGTGATACTATTTTTTGCGAACCAATCAGTGGTGATACTATACCACGCGGTTTCCTTGCTCCTCGATATCGGAAAGAATACTTCCGTTCGCCAACATGTGGGATGTCGACCATCCTGGTCCACTTGCCATGCACGCATAACTCCAAGGGAGAGTCACCCAGGCCGTCGCGCCGCAGTAACAATGACTACTGAGCCGTCAAATCATAGGCCCACTTCCCACTTTGAAGTTGCTCGGACGAAGGAACCATCATGACTTCGTTGAATTCTGCTTCTTGAAGAAAACTGTTGTACCAACAGTACTGCTAGCTACAGTAGTTACTCCAACAGAGGCCTCCTTTCGTTCATAGGATAGGAATATGAAAATCATAGGAAGTGAGATGACATGCATCTCAATTCCTATAGAGAAAGAGATGCCATTTGATGATTAGGGTAGGAATTTTTCCATTTAGTCTAGGCTAATGTACTGGTAATTTGCTCTAAAAACTACAGTAGTAACAAGTAGTATTGGTACATGCTCGTACTCAGACACAGACACACACACTAACTACTAGTACTACTACTTCTCACATGCTGGCCAGACGCCGTCGTTCTCCTTCCCGGCTTTGTCGGCGACACCCAACCATGCTTGGATCTCCGCCGACCTCTCCGCAGCAGCGCGTGCGTCCTTTTCTTTCTTGCGGTGGCGGGCCTCTCTTTTCTTGGGTGCTTTCTGACTTTTCCGGTCCCTTTGTGCGGCTTTGGCCGCCTCTTGCTCTACCGCCCATTCGGCCTTGGCATCTTCAAATTCCTCCCACATAGTTGTGAGGTCGCGAGCAGCGATGAACTCGGCACGGCGGGATGCCATCGCTTCCCTACCATTTTGTGTGTGGTCGTGGGCGGCGAGGAACTCGGCGTGGCGGGATGCCATCACTACCTTACCGGTTAGTGTGCAGCGCGGTGGCATGAATGACGCTTGGTGAGAGCTCTAGGGTGGAGTGCCCGGACAATCGTATAGTGCATTGGTTTGTCAAGAGCTCAAGGACAGAAGACGAAGCAAATTTGGATTCCCCTTCAATCTTGGTCATTTATTACCAAGTAAAATGCATTGGCGGTCATTGAACTTGTCTTGATAGCTCACTTTGATCATTGTATACGAGATATGGTGATTATACAGTCACTGGCTCAGCGTATAGTTTCGTATTTGTCTGGTTGACCAGTCAAACAGTCCGCATGCGCCTCATCAGCTCGTGTTCTTTATCTATCTACGTGGGCCTACCTGTCAATGGAGAAAGAAATACTGTAAAAACCAAAATTATGTGTATGTGGGGAATCAAACCACGGACTCGTCGCTGCAACGCACCCTCGTCAGCCAAATGAAAATGAAATACTTCGCGTCAGACACTCACGCTCACGCTGTCAAAGCATGCTAATGCATGCACGTCGCCCTCTAAATAAAAGTCCTGCTCATGGCGCAACGCAAACGGCGAGCCCATCACCTGCACGCCCTGGCGGTGCCTGACATTACTGTTTAGACGTATGGAGGCCTACGCGAACGCCGAGCATGTATTCACCTGGCTCAACACCAACGGTCATACTCGGACCGCCTTGCTCATGTATATCGTCCATCACAACGACAATCTATAAAACAGCCTAAGCTAGAGAGGGTACTATGGTAGTATGGTACGGAGTATGTACTATCGTGAGCGACCGATCTTAGTGCCACTGCAGACCGAAACCCCTTCCATCGCTAGTGCGCGCTTCCCGCCTGAAACGTTCACCGTCTCTCCAAAATGTCAATGCCGCATTCACCGGACTTAACTGCGGGTGCAATTGGTGTGTCACTGACATGCGGGCCAGATGCCCGTTGGGCCCACAGGTCAGTAACCCAAACGCATATGTATTTAAGTCACTGAAGCAGCGTTCGCATTCACGCCCAACGAACCTACTCCGTCGCCAGTTGTCCATCCGTTTGCCGCGGCTCATTGCCATTCACCCGCTATATTAACTTGAGCCCCAGCTCCCAGCTATAGCCAATGACCCACACTTATTCTCCTCTGGTCCCTTCCTTCTGTCGGCACCACTTCAACCATGGCCTCCTGGCGCCCCGAAGCTCTCTTGGACGTACTGTCGCAGGAGCAGACGAGGGACATTGGCGGCTCCGCTCCGGGCGCGCTCCAAAGCTCTCTTCAATGTACTGTTGCAGGAGCAAACAAAGGAGATTGCCGCCACCCCCCCCCCCTCCGGCCGCCCTCCGCCGCCACGACCATGAAGCCGGCACGCGTGCGCGGGCGCAGCCGACAGCGAGGAAGAGTAGTACACGGTAGGTCGCCGCCACTCTGGTCCCGGGAAGGCCACCGCTACTCCACTCAGTCGACGCCAAGCTTGGTGGGGTAAACATCAGCGCCCGATTAGCCGCTTGACGGCGACGTGGAGGCGGAAATCTTCATAACTTTGTGCTCCGGAGGAGGAGGTTATTGAGGCGGATGAGGAGGAGGCAAAGGCAATGGCCGGCTTTCTCGGGTTCTTGGCCGGACATGGTGGTCGGGCGCCGGCGATCGTTTAGATTAGGTATACAGTAGGTTTTAGTACGGTTTGTGCGAAATATGTAATGAATTTCGTCCAGTTTGTAGGAAAAGTTTTCGAAATGTATGAATTTCATCCGGTTAATTTGAAATTTGCTTTGTTTGCGCGAATTTCGTCTGGTTAGTTCATATAGTTGTCGAAAGGTATGCGGGCAGCATCGGATGGCATCCATCAGTGTCCTCGGACAGATGCCGGTATAAGTTTGTGGGCCAGCGCTGGAGATGCCCTAACGATCATGCTATAATCGCTAACAATCCTCCATTATTTGGCAGGGAACAGTTATCCCTCGATCAAAATCAGATCCGCGGTGTTTCGCACTCCTCCCGCGTAAGAGTGTAAACTCTTGCTTACATAAAAATGGAGCAAGTGGACGGCACTGTAGCACGTCATATCACTCGAACTAGCCTGCCTAACGAGCGGGAAAGCACCGCCCTCGTCATTTTGTTCTGGATTTCTATCGATCGATTGCACAAAAATGTTACGCTTCGCAAGTTCAAAAGGAAAAGGCGGCACACTTACGACTCGTACGCGTCGCAACCCTGACAGTCCGGCTCGCACGCCGCTCACCAGAGGGGACACACGTTATCTTGCAATTTCACTGACATGTGGGACCGTAATTGAATAAACTGTCGATAGCCGAAATCTAATCGCTCGGCGGGCGTCGGTTGAGAAGAGAGAAACGGGGGAGGGAGAAGAGATCGCCCACCGGCCATGCACGGACTCCAAGAAATATATGGTGATAATGTGAGGTGGGCCATGCTGGAGTCCGGACTGCTTCCAAAGCCCGCTCTCACCGCCCTGGCCCCTCAAGACGCCAGCTGCCCGCCACATGCATGCATAGCAAGTAGTACTCCTTATGTGGAGGAGAGAGAGGCATTGACAAAGTCAAGGAGTGGGCTCTGCAAGAGCCCGTCTCTACATGTGCTCCTAGGTATAAAAATAATTCTAAAAAGGCATAAAAAACAATTGTTTCTTAAAAAAGAAAGGTAAAAAACATTTGAGAGGAAATAGATAGAGAGAAAGTGAGAAAAAGCTATAACCTCCTGGACATTACATGAGGAAGGAGGGAGTGGTGCACATGCCAAGTTCACTGGGCTGCCGTGTTTCACACTCCTCCATCGTAACAGTGGAGAAAATAGCTTTCATCAAAAATAAACAATGAATACTCGTTGCTCGTCCTCTATATTGGAAAGAATACTTTCATTCGCCGACATGAGGGATGTCGACCATCCTGGTCCACCTTCCATGCACAAAATTATCCTGGTCTACCCCGGTCGTATCGCAGGCCCAAACTTTCCCACTGTAAGTTGTTCGGACGAAGGAACCATCATGACTTCATTGAATTCCGCTTCTTCAAGAAAACTTACTGTACCCACAATACTGCTACCACATGCGAAGACTGGACGGCACTGTACCACGTCATATCACTGAAACCCACTAGGCCAAACTAGCCCACCTAGGTCATCTATTTTGGAACGGAGGGAGTACGTCTCTGCACTGCTATGATTTTGTCTTGCACGTTCTCTGTACTTTTACTACGATTTTCCTACCCTATGAACCAAATGAGGCCTGAATATATGTCGACTATTGTCTGATCGATCACTAAGCCTACAATTTTAGGAGCTAGGGCTATTGGTCGATCGACGAGGGATAAGTATAAGCGTACCACGAGCTCATCAGCCCCAACGTTTCTCTTCGGTGAGTGTTTTGCAAGTACTATAGCTCGCACAGTAGCTAGCCTACTAACACCAAGAATCATCAAACAAGCCCTGCTGATATGATAAATAGTTCAAACTTACATCTAAGCATGCCATATATTACATTAAAAGCTGGTGAGGATACATCTGTTTCCATAACTCGGAGAGGGTTCGCATGATTCACTATCAAACAAAAGTAGCAAGATCCGCCCACACAAGATAGTGCACTAGCCCTAAGATGGTTTGATAACACGCATCATTCTGGTAATTAAACACACGGCAATGCAAACTACCCTGAAGGATTAGCGTCACCAACTATTTCTTGTCATCGATCTCTCGGGCAATGATCACAGCACGGACAGCGGCATGGGAGTCGATTTCTAAGGCGATATCCACAGGAATGACCGTGACATCGGAATCAATCTCTGGGGCGATGTCCACAGGATGGACAGCGGCATCGGAATCGATCTCCGGGGTGATGCCAATAGGACGGGCCATGACATCGGAATCATTAAGGACGTCCACCGGCACCTGCACAACCCTAACATATTAGCAAGCACATTGCAAATAATCAAAAACCGCAACTATGGTAATAAGCCATTATTTTTTACCTTGTGCAGCTCACCGGGGGATCTCATCCCTCCGGGGGCCATCTCCTCGTCCTCGATGGGGGCCATCACCTTGCCAGGGGAATACTGCTTCTCAACAGCGACTATCTCCTCAAACTCGGTCTTGAGCCTCACATAGGTGGCAATCAGAGTTCCTGGGGTAGGCACGGTGGGGCCCTTATTGTTCTTCCAACTTCCTTTGAGGAGTTTGTCTGCCAACGTCCTCAACTCTTTGGCCAATGCTTGTTTCTTGGAGTTCTTCGTCTCCATGGGTTGGCCCGCCAACATGGTCAACTCATTGGTCGGTGCTCGCTTCCTGGAGATTGCTGTCTCCAGTGGGTTGTCCGCCAACAACTCTTTGCCTAGTGCTCCAGGATCCATCAATGAACTGACAAAAAAAGCAATCGAAAGGAAACCACAATCACAATGAAAACGGGAAAAGAGTAGGATGTGAGTATCGGTCGGTGCTTCGCAAAAAGAAGATTCTTGGAATGAAAATATAGCAGCATAACTGATTCGCCCACCTTTCCTTGGTCGGTACAGAAGAAAAATGGCAGAAGTGAGTAGCCTGGAGTGAGGTTTTTACTTCAAGAATGGGAAGAAAGGGCTTGAACGAGCGTTCCAGTGAAATGATGGTTGCTTCATCTAGTCCAACTTGGTGGCCACCTTACCACTGCTGGTAAAGGTGTGGGTTTTGTGATATGACGGGTCATGACGGCCACACCGGGGTGACAGGTGAGTCTCGACTGTAGCACCTCATTGTGGATGGCACGTGGGCCCGGATGCTTTGAAATGTCCCGCATGTAGATATAGTGGCTAGTCATATAGGAGTGCTCAATATTGTGCACCGCGACCAAGGCGGAGAGGAAAACGAGAGAACTACGTAATTAATGCATGAGTTTAATTAGGGTAGTTTTGTAAAGTACGAATACATTCCTCCAATCGCAAAATGCCTTGGTTCATGAGATTTGAGCCCTATAAACCGGAAGGGAGGGAGTACTGCACACGGTGTAGTCTAGTCACTTGTTGAAATCTCTAGAAAGGCAAATACTCCTTTCCGGTTTACAGGGCTATACTACTCCCTCCGTCTAGGTGTGTAAGTCATCTTACGGAAACTAAATAGTCCCAAAACACTTAGGCGCGGTGCATTAACTCCTACCTTGTTTCTTGTTTCTTGACATATCAACCAATAAGAGATGAGAGGTGTGCATGCTTTTAATGACTTGCAATGGCTAGTTCATTGCATGCAATGCTATTAATTAGCAAATAAACATTGGTGACCCCAGGAGGAAACGGTGCTAAGCGCATGGACCTATGCAGAATGAGTATCAACCAATGGATAATGGAGTTTAATTGTTAAACAATAGCAATTTTGTCTCATGCAAGAGCATGGCTAGTACTCCAAGGAACCGCACCACGCGAGCGTTCGCAACTGCCACGTTCGGGTTGCGCTTGGCTCTTCGCCTCTTCGAGAAGACGAACAATGATGTCCTCCTACTTCTACAGTATCTAATCCACTGCAGCATGTCTTTCCACCTCGTGCGGGAGGGATAGCGTGTAGCGCAAGCTTCTACTTACTGCTCCTGCCTTTGCGTCTATGACAGGTGGGCCCAACAGGTAGTTGGCCCTCCTGTCATGCAGCCAAAGGCAGGTGCAGTTAAGGCACCGGAGCTCAGTCCGCGAGGGAGAGGGTGTTGTAGTAATCAAATTTCTCGGTCTTGTACGAGTTGACGCGACACATCAAAACACTGCACTCGATATAAGTCTTTTTACACATTTCAAATGGGCTACTTCATATGTAGGAGTAGACATATTCTGCTTCGTATGTAGTCACTTGTTGCAATCTCTAAAAATACTTATATTTGGAAACGGAAGGAGTACAATGCATGCATGCATGCCGTGACTTTCCTTTTGATACTTACATGTGTTGATTTGATGCACCTTGCCAAAATTTGACTATAAATTTAACTAACCAAATTTTCATGCATGTCACAAAAAATTACAGGGTTGTTTGGATTGTGACTATGTTTGTCTTATGTTGCCACATTATTTTTCCCACACTTGCCACACTTGCCTAACCTGAGTTGCTCAAATTGTTAGACACACTTTGGATTGCCTAAGGGAATCTTGCCACTTTTTTGTGTCTATGACATGTGGGATTCACTGCTAATAAAAAAATTCTTGTCTTAGGTGTGGCTAATAAAAAACTTATATTTAGGAACGGAGGGAGTAGAAAATATAAATAATAATGCATGTTGGGGAAACCCATGTTTCCGCTAATTTTAGCCGTGGGCTTGTTCACAATTTTTACGAGGGGGTGGTTGTTCATTTAATGGGGGGACTTGTAGTACCAGACTTGAATGATACAAAGTGCAACCTGGCACACCGTAACACCACTTGGAACAAGCGGGTAGCTATCTCAAAAAACAATCAACAACTAAAAAACCGCAACCTGGCATGTAGTAGTACACAATTTAAAACGATTGTTTTGATGGAGTGAAAAAGGAAAACTACCCCACTACATATATATATATATATATAGGCCGGAGCCTCCGCGCTTGCTTGCTAGGGTTGCTCTATTCACACACTCTCATCCTCTCCAGATCTAAACAAGATAGAGGTAGTAACACTGTCTTTCTCCCTTCAAAAAAACACTGGCTTTCTACCCTCACTGCTGGTTACAGATTCGGACGTATCCCCCTCCGCCGGTGAAGGGGGGAGGGGTAGTGTTTAGGCCATCGTCGACAGCGAGGGAGGAGACCCACTGCCGGCTGCATCGTTATCTCTGGCCGAGCGCCGGCGCGGGAGGTCCTCCGATCCCTTCGTCGTTGCCTGTGGGCGGATCTGGCCTCCCGCCGCCCACCTATCCACATCCCGACGACCTTCAGGTATATCTTCATTCGAAACCGCCTTAGCTCTACTTCCCCAGCTCACTATGTTGCCGCATGTGCATCATTTTCTACCTCTCAGCCCCTCTCGATCAGATGGTCCAACGTCACATTTTTCTTCTATTGTTAGAGGTAAAGCTACTTCATGGAGTCGAATCTTGTACTCCCTCCGTCCAAAAATACTTGTCATTGAAATGGATGTATCTAGATGTATTTTAGTTCTAGACACATCCATTTTGATGACAAGTAATTCCGAACGGAGGGAGTACTTGGTTCAAACAAGAAATAAAGTGGGGGTGGGGGAATTTAGTATGTACATCCGACTTGGTACAAATAGGAAGGAAAGGGGGTGAAAGTAGTACAGACTGGTCATCCAACCGGTCTCTTGGTCGAAAAGGGAAATATAGGGGTAACGCTGTACACAGTGGTATGACCAGGACTAGATTTGCTATCCAGACATAGGAGTAGGTGGCTAGAGTGAACAAAAATGGGACCAACCCAGATATGTTTCTTGGATGTTTGTTTCTCGGGGCAACAAACCATGAATCACCACTTTATGCCCCTGTTTACGTACATGGTGTTGGACTGCTGGTGCACCCACTGTTCTTAATCTAATGTCCCTGGTAAAAATGAAGCCATGCCACTGTTATAAGCCATGACAAGTTTAGCCAAATGTTTTTGCCTGTAATTGTTTGAGACTCTGATTGTTTCCTCTGTGCCTTTTTGTGCAAACAGGGATATCCAATTCACCTGGTTGTTGTTGTGACCTTTTGGTGCACTGCACAAAACTCTTCTTAAAAGAAGTGACTTTTGTGTTGTTTAACTGGAATGTCAGAATGGAACAGTTGGTTCATTTTGGTGGAACTGCATAAAGGGAGATCTGTGTTCCAATCCTCATCATCCATATTTGCGCCATAACCTTCCTTTAGGTAAGAATAATATTTAATGCATGTGTTCATCTCTATTTTCCGACTGCCATGAGAAAATAATGCTGTTTTTTACTAGTACACTTGTACTCCCTCACTGACAAAACCAATTCTGAATTAGAAGGCCAATCATGTACTTGGTTTCACCAACTGGTGAGGAGAAAGAGAAACAGAGCATGAAGAGGAAGAAGAAGAAGAATAAACAGTGCCAAGGCGATCTTGCTGAAGCCAGAGGCCTCAATCGAGGCCACTCAAGGGCTCCGGTAACGACTACCTTACATGTGAGACGATCCTCCAGGGAGCCCTTCCACTTCTGCTGTCTCACTTAATTAATTAGGAGTACTTAAGTACCACTAATTTATTACTGCCTAATTTTCCTGTTGGAGTTAAACAAATCTTTAGTAGGACCCTATGCTGAATCATGTACGTGTGTATGTTTGAATATGGAGGTGAATCATGTGGTGGAGCAGGGAGGGAATATTATTAGTGTCATGACATAATAGTGCTATTCTTTTGCATGTCAATTTATTGGCATTGGTTCAATGAGGCAATGTTTTGTGTATTTGAAAGGGTTGAGAAGAGGTGTCTAGAGGGGGGGTGATTAGACACTAAGTGCCAAAAGTTGCAGTTTATAATATTCTTAAGTTTAAGTGGAGTTTAATCATAAGTTTAACAAACACAATACATATCAAGCAAGCATGCAATGAGTATATGAGCAGCGGAAAGTAAAGCATGCAACTTGCAAGAATGTAAAGAGAAGGGTTTGGAGTATTCAAACGCAATTGGAGACACGGATGTTTTTGTCGTGGTTCCGATAGGTAGTGCTATCATACATCCACGTTGATGGAGACTTCAACCCACGGAGGGTAACGGTTGCGCGAGTCCACGGAGGGCTCCACCCACGAAGGGTCCACGAACAAGGAACCTTGTCTATTCCATCACGGCCGTCTCCCACGAAGGACTTGCCTCACTAGCGGTAGATCTTCATGAAGTAGGCGATCTCCCTACCCTTACAAACTCCTTGGTTCAACTCCACAATCTTGTTGGAGGCTCCCAAGTGACACCTAGCCAATCTAGGAGACACCACTCTCCAAGAAGTAACAAATGGTGTGTTGACGATGAACTCCTTGCTCTTGTGCTTCAAATGATAGTCTCCCCAACACTCAACTCTCTCTCACAGGATTTGGATTTGGTGGAAAGAAGATTTGAGTGGAAAGCAACTTGGGGAAGGCTAGAGATCAAGATTCATATGGTTGGAATGGAATATCTTGACCTCAACACAAGTGTAGGTGGTTCTCTCTCAGAAAATGTGTATTGGAAGTGTAGGTATGTTCTGATGGCTCTCTCCACGAATGAAGAGTGGGTGGAGGGGTATATATAGCCTCCACACAAAATCTAACCGTTACACACAATTTGCCAAACTCGGTGGGACCGAATGGTTAAACTCGGTCGGACCGATTCAGCAAACCTAGTGACCGTTAGGATTTTCGGTGGGACTGAGATGCAACTCGGTAGGACCGATATGGTTAGGGTTAGGGGATACCGTAATCTCGACCGATTACACAAACTCGGTGGGACCGATTTTGGTAATAAGCTAACCAGAGAGTTGGTCAGGTAAACTCGGTGGGACTGATTCGCTCATCTCGGTGAGATCGAAATGTTACAAAAGGGAAACAGAGAGTTTACATTGCAATCTCGGTGGGACCGATCGCTCATCTCGGTAAGACCGAAACGTTACGAAGGGAAACAGAGAGATTACAATCCCATCTTGGTGAGACCGAGATCCCTATCGGTGAGACCGATTTGCCTAGGGTTTGTGGCAGTGGCTATGACATTTGAAACTCGGTGGCACCGGATAGAAAGAATCGGTGGGGCCGAGTTTGACTTTTGGTTTAGGTCATATGTGGATGTGGGAAGGTAGTTGAGGGTTTTGGAGCATATAACTAAGCACTTTGAGCAAGCAAGCCATTAAGCAACACCTCATCCCCTCTTGATAGTATTGGCTATTCCTATAGACTCAATGTGATCTTGGATCACTAAAACAGAAAATGTAGAGTCTTGATCTTGAAGCTTGAGCCAATCCTTTGTCCTTAGCATCTTGAAGGGGTTCCACACCCTCTAGTCCATGCCACTCCATTGTTGAACTTATCTGAAACATACTAGGTAAAAGTGTTAGTCCAACAAGAGATATGTTGACATTAATTACCAAAACCACCCAGGGAGCACTTGTGCTTTCAATCTCCCCCTTTTTGGTAATTGATGACAACATACATCAAAGCTTTAGATAAATATATAGAGAATAGCAAGTAAAGCTTTGGAAAGACATGTAACATGCATAGGCTCCCCTACATGTATGCAATCATGTGAATATTGAATATAGGAGCATGTGAATGCGTAAACATGACAGAGTAAGCAATGTGTTACATGTATCTTGGCTATATGCATCAGAGCAAATGATGTGAATTTGAGAAATGTACCTTCATGCTCATGAGTCCTTCTTGCAAATAGTATGTACATCAGCAAGAACTTCTCATTCACATGACTGTGATGCATATACTTACCTTGTGGTCTTGAGTTGGCTTAGGATGGGATGAACCTGCCCAAACAAGGTTAAATAACACAGATACACCTACTGACCAGAGCAAGCAAGAGAAACCACAAGAGAACCAAGACTGGGATGCCACATAGAGTGAGTACTAAGTACCACATTGGATATAGACATGTCCCCAAAGGTAAAGATATGCAATAAAATCAGAGATTTCCTTCCCTTAGATGTCTTGCTCCCACTGAATCTGCATGGGATATTGGGAGAAGATAGGGAACAGAAAATCAGAGCAACAAAAAAGGAAACAACAGAGCTTGAGCTAAAGCAACCAACCAAACATGTCTTTCCCCTCTTAAAGACATGTGACATCTCTCCTCTTGAACACCAAGCATCTGGGGTCTTTGATGATTTTACTTTCTCCTAGTTGAGAAACTCTCTCCCCCTGAGTATTCTCTCTTTCTCCCCCTATAGGAAGGATTAAGCTTTGATGTGATCTCTCTCTCCCCCTTTGACATCAATTTCCAAGAAGGGCTCTTCTGGACATGTGATAGAAATGGATTGGTCCTTGAGTCACAGAGCAAAGTAGCATGTCTAATATGATGCTGGTAGAGGACAAGAATCATTGAGTGGAGCTGGAGCAAACAGAAATCAGGAATAAGTGGCAAGTTGGTTTTCCTGTGATGGAATCGGTGACTCCGAGTTGTGTGCTTTGGTTGCACCGAAAGATTTCGGTTGGGCCGAAGAGAACAAACCGGTGTGACCGAGTTCATCAGAGTGAAACCACTTGTCACCTCAGCTCACTAGACAAGTAAGATCTCACAAGGATATGCAAGGAATTTACTGAAAGATTTGCAATGAATTGGATGCAGAAAATGCAGAACAAAAAGGAAAGAAAAGAAACTAAAAGTTCTAGATGAAGTTTTTTTTGAAAATGGAAACAAATATGCAAATGCAAAAGCACGGAGAAACACTAGAGAACTTCATCTAGAAATGGTCGGTGACAAAGTCACCTGTGTTAGAGTATATTGACTTAGGAGTCAAGTGAGAGCACTTGATCATAGGTCATACTCATCGTTTAAGCTCAAAATGGGGTTACCATTTTTTGTTTAAGCATCTTGATGTATTCACATCTTGTTGAGTTGCTTTGCCTCATGACTTGGAGTAAAGCTTCTCTAAGATGGAATAACATACCTTGGGTGGTGGTGTTGATCTTGACCATGTAGTTGAACTTGTGTGGGTTGCTCAAGGTTGATGTAGTTAATCAAGAGTTGGGAGCACCACTTGGAGTTTGAGTTCATCTACCTACATGGGTTAGCTTTGCAAGGAAGAGCACTTGTGTATCCAAAATGACAATCATGAGACTCAACATAGGATTTGCCAAAGGATATGTTTGAATGGTTTCGTGCTTCCTTGTCTTCAACCACCATTGTGTGGAGACTTGGTGATGTAGAAATTGCTCAAGATGTGAGTGTGTGGCAATCTCATAGATTTAGATTCATCCAAGTACCTACACGGGTTAGATACCATGAAAGGTACAAATATATCCAAGACATATGAATAGCATCATAAGAGAAATATCGAGTATTAGTCATAGGCTCATGCCCCGCATGTATCAAATGGAGTTCCTACTCCAAGTTTGAAGCATCAATGATGCTCAATTCACCTCTCAACCTGCAAAACACTTTCTCATCAAGTGGTTTAGGGAATATATCCGCTAATTGCTTATCGGTGCGAACATGCTTAAGGTTAATGTCCCCTTTTGCAACATGATCTCAAATGAAATGATGACGAACTTCAATATGCTTAGTTCGAGAATGTTGCACGGGATTGTGAGCAATATTAATAGCACTTTCATTGTCACATAGCAATGGAACATGTTTCACATATATCCCATAATCTTTAAGAGTTTGGGTCATCCAAAGTAATTGAGCACAACATGAACCAACGGCAATGTATTCCGCTTCGGCGGTGGATAAGGATACCGAGTTTTGTTTCTTGGAAGACCAAGACACAAGAGATCTACCAAGGAATTGACAAGTACCCGAAGTGGATTTTCTATCAACCTTGTCTCCGGCATAGTCCGAATCGGAGTAGCCAACAAGATCAAAAGAGGACCTCTTGGGATACCAAATGCCAAAATTTGGTGTATGGATTAGGTATCTCACTATCCTTTTCACAGCCTTAAGATGACACTCTTTAGGAGCAGCTTGATATCGTGCACACATGCACACACTTAGCATAATATCGGGACGAGAGGCACATAGATATAACAATGAACCAATCATAGAGCGATAAACCTTTTGATCAACCGGTTCACCATCTTTGGTCAAATCAAGATGTCCACTAGTAGGCATGGGTGTAGCCATACCTTTGCATTCTTGCATATTGAACTTCTTGAATAAGTCCTTGGTGTACTTCGTTTGATAGACAAAGGTACCTTCCTTAGTTTGCTTGATTTGCAAACCGAGAAAGAATTTGAGTTCACTCATCATAGACATCTCAAACTTCTCCGACATTAGCTTTCCAAACTTCTCACTAAAATGAGGGTTATTTGAACCAAATATGATATCATCAACATAAATTTGGCACACAAATAGTTCTCCATTAACCCTTTTAGTAAAAAGAGTAGAATCAATTTTACCAATTTCAAAGCCTTTTTCAATAAGGAACTTGGTCAAGCATTTATACCATGCTCTAGGAGCTTGTTTAAGACCATAAAGGGCTTTGTGAAGTTTGTAAACATGATTAGGTTTCTTAGGATTGACGAAGCCGGGAGGTTGCTTAACATAAACTTCTTCCTCAATTTTGCCATTTAGAAAAGCACTTTTAATGTCCATTTGGTACAAGGTGATATCATGGTGATTAGCATAAGCAAGTAAGATGCAAATGGACTCAAGTCTAGCAACGGGAGCATATGTCTCACCATAGTCCATACCTTCAACTTGTGTGTAGCCTTGGGCGACGAGACGTGCTTTGTTGCGAACCACTTGTCCATCTTCATCTTGCTTGTGGCGAAACACCCATTTGGTACCAATGATGTTGTGGTTGTTGTCGGGCTTCTCGACCAATGTCCACACTTGATTTCTCTCAAAGTTGTGTAGCTCTTCATGCATAGCGTTTATCCAGTCCGGATCCTCCAATGCTTCTTCAACCTTCATAGGTTCAATGCTAGAGATGAATGAGTAATGTTCACAAAAGTTAGCTAAACGAGTTTTAGAGCGAGTGATTCTCCTGGTTTGGATATCATTGTAGATTTGCTCGACAGGATGATCCTTAGCAATCCTTGCTCGAACTCGTGAAAACTTTTGCTTGGGTCAGGGTGGAACATCCTCTTCATCTTGTGCTTCTTCTTGGCCTTCTTCATTGTTGACGTTGTCGTTCTCTTATCATGGTGGAGAAGGAGTTTATTGATGTTCATCTTGGTGCGCTTCCTCGTTTTCTTCATCTTGGCGTGTCCCACTTGTGGATGCTTCCGTATCAACTCTTGGTTCACCTTGTCGTGAGGTAGAAGCTTCCACTTGGACGGACGAGGTACTCTCCTTCACTTCCGTTCGATGAATCTTGCCAATGGACAAGTCTTGAATTGCTTCCGAACAGTCTTTGTCTCCTACATCAATTGGCAATTGCTCTACTTGTGAGCCGTTAGATTCATCAAACTTCACATCTACCGTCTCTTCAACCTTTCGGGTGAAATTGTTGTAGACACGGTAAGTGTGAGAGTTTGAGCCATAACCAAGTAGGAAACCTTCATGAGATTTAGGAGCAATTTTAGAACGACGATGCTTATCAAGAATGTAGCACTTTGAGCCGAATACTCGAAAGTATCCAACTTGGGGTTTGTTACCGGTGAGGAGCTCGTATGCCGTCTTGCCGAGTAGCTTGTGAAGATACAAGCGATTTGTTGCATGACAAGCTGTCTCAACCGCTTCCGCCCAAAAGTGCCTTGGTGTTTTGTAGTCATGAAGCATCGTTCTTGCCATCTCGATAAGAGTCCGGTTCTTCCTTTCAACAACTCCATTTTGTTGAGGTGTGTACGTAGCCAAGAACTCGTGTGAAATCCCTTCTTCGTCAAGAAAGCTGTCCACATTTGTGTTCTTGAACTCCGTTCCGTTGTCGCTCCGAACCTTCTTGATCTTCACGTCAAACTGATTTTGGGCCTTCCTAGCGAAGTTTTTGAAGATCTTTTGGACCTGCGATTTGTCATCAAGAAAGAACACCAACGTAAATCTTGAAAAATCATCAACTATGACTAGACCAGATGAGTTACCACCGAGACTCTTGTAGGCATTTGGACCAAAGAGATCCATCTGAAGTAGCTCGAGTGGTCTTCTTGTGGTCATGATGTTCTTCGCGCGGTGACTTCCTCCAACTTGTTTCCCTACTTGACAAGCACTACAAAGTCTATCCTTGTCAAATATGACATCTTTTATTCCAAGGATATGATCACCTTTAATAAGCTTATCAAGATTTCGCATACCAACATGACCTAGTCTTCTATGCCACAACCAGCCTTTAGAAGATTTGGTAATTAAGCAAGTTCTAGGTTGAGCCTTTTTAGTGAAATCAACAATGTAAAGATCTCCTCTACGTATACCGGTAAAGACCATTTTATGATTGTCTCTACAAAACACTTGGCAATCTACTTCAGTGATTAAGACATTGAAACCGAAATCCGCAAGTCTAGAAACTGAAAGTAAATTGTATCCAAGGGATTCAACAAGCATGACATTTTGTATGGAGCTATCATGTGAGATGGCCACCTTACCAAGGCCAACCACCTTACCCTTTGAATTATCACCAAAAGTGACATATTTTTGAGGGCCATCCTTTTCAGCAAGCTCACGGAACATATCTTTATCTCCGGTCATATGATCAGTACATCCACTATCAAGGACCCATTCCTTTCCTCCAGCCATGTAGCCGTGAAGATTTGCCATAAGACCAAAATGCCTCATTGCATCATCAAGATCATAGTCACTATCATCATCTTCATCATAGTATCCATGTTCAACATCATCTTGTGATTGATCAATTCCTAGAGAGGGTAATTCATTAGATAAATGATCATCACAATGGTTACCTTTATGAATTCTAATAGCTCCGGATATGATATCGCTAATGATTCCAACATTTCCTTTAGCACGCATGAGATTGGTAAGCTCAAATAGAAAATCAGCAAAGCTAGGATCACTAGAGTTCATCTTACTCAAGGCAATAGACTTATGGAGAATTTCGTCTAAATTTTTTAAGGAATAATCTGGAAATCGTTCCTCAAGAAATCTCCATATGGTGTAGGCACACTTGAGAGTAGGCAAACATCTAATCAAGTTTCTAGGCAAGCCTCTAATGATGAGATCAACAGTTCTAAGATTGCAAATCATGTCAATATCTTCATCTAGGGTAGGGTGCAAAGGATCAACATGAGGTGCACAAGGGCTAGTAATGTACTTGTTCAAATGATATTCATTGAAAATCTCAAGCATTTCATTTTTCCACTCATGAAAATACTCTCCATCAAGAATAGGCACTCTATGTCTAAGACTCCCCAAAGTAGACACATCCATCTTCCTCCAATGGTGTTTAAACCAAGGCAATGGAGACCAAAGCTCTGATACCAATTGAAAGGATCGAGAAGAGGTGTCTAGAGGGGGGGTGATTAGGCACTAAGTGCCAAAAGTTGCAGTTTATAATATTCTTAAGTTTAAGTGGAGTTTAAGCATAAGTTTAACAAACACAATACATATCAAGCAAGCATGCAATGAGTATATGAGCAGCGGAAAGTAAAGCATGCAACTTGCAAGAATGTAAAGAGAAGGGTTTGGAGTATTCAAACACAATTGGAGACACGGATGTTTTTGTCGTGGTTCCGATAGGTGGTGCTATCGTACATCCACGTTGATGGAGACTTCAACTCACGGAGGGTAACGGTTGCGCGAGTCCACGGAGGGCTCCACCCACGAAGGGTCCACGAACAAGGAACCTTGTCTATTCCATCACGGCCGTCTCCCACGAAGGACTTGCCTCACTAGCGGTAGATCTTCACGAAGTAGGCGATCTCCTTGCCCTTACAAACTCCTTGGTTCAACTCCACAATCTTGTTGGAGGCTCCCAAGTGACACCTAGCCAATCTAGGAGACACCACTCTCCAAGAAGTAACAAATGGTGTGTTGATGATGAACTCCTTGCTCTTGTGCCTCAAATGATAGTCTCCCCAACACTCAACTCTCTCTCATAGGATTTGGATTTGGTGGAAAGAAGATTTGAGTGGAAAGCAACTTGGGGAAGGCTAGAGATCAAGATTCATATGGTTGGAATGGAATATCTTGACCTCAACACAAGTGTAGGTGGTTCTCTCTCAGAAAATGTGTATTGGAAGTGTAGGTATGTTCTGATGGCTCTCTCCACGAATGAAGAGTGGGTGGAGGGGTATATATAGCCTCCACACAAAATCTAACCGTTACACACAATTTTCCAAACTCGGTGGGACCGAATGGTTAAACTCGGTCGGACCGATTCAGCAAACCTAGTGACTGTTAGGATTTTCGGTGGGACTGAGATGCAACTCGGTAGGACCGATATGGTTTGGGTTAGGGCATAACGTAATCTCGGTGTGACCGATTACACAAACTCAGTGGGATCGATTTTGGTAATAAGCTAACCAGAGAGTTGGTCAGGTAAACTCGGTGGGACCGATTCGCTCATCTCGGTGAGACCGAAATGTTACAAAAGGGAAACAGAGAGTTTACATTGCAATCTCAGTGGGACCGATTGCTGATCTCGGTAAGACCGAAACGTTACGAAGGGAAACAGAGAGATTACAATCCCATCTTGGTGAGACCGAGATCCCTATCGGTGAGACCGATTTGCCTAGGGTTTGTGGCAGTGGCTATGACATTTGAAACTTGGTGCCGCCGGATAGAAAGAATCGGTGGGGCCGAGTTTGACTTTTGGTTTAGGTCATATGTGGATGTGGGAAGGTAGTTGAGGGTTTTGGAGCATATCACTAAGCACTTTGAGCAAGCAAGCCATTAAGCAACACCTCATCCCCTCTTGATAGTATTGGCTTTTCCTATAGACTCAATGTGATCTTGGATCACTAGAATAGAAAATGTAGAGTTTTGATCTTGAAGCTTGAGCCAATCCTTTGTCCTTAGCATCTTGAAGGGGTTCCACATCCTTTAGTCCATGCCACTCCATTGTTGAACTTATCTGAAACATACTAGGTAAAAGTGTTAGTCCAACAAGAGATATGTTGACATTAATTACCAAAACCACCCAGGGAGCACTTGTGCTTTCAGTATTGTCCATCATGAATTTGATGCTACTGTTTGAGTAATATGCTAATGTCTTCCTATCCTTTCTCACTAAGCTAATGAAGGTTTCACCTTGTTCCTACTTGTGCAAACATGGATCATGTTGTGCCAATCATACATTTTAGTGGAACTACACAAGACAATACAATGAACTGTATCCCAGCCAGTGCTTTACCTTTGCTGGAAGTTCTTGATAATCTTTCGATATAATCTCAGCACTGGTAAAGAGTGATTTCAACCATACATTTTAAGTACACAAAAATATATACTATTGTGTGATTCCAGTGAGTGCTTTATCATCTCTTATGGGACTACATGAATAAGCTTTTTTCTCAGGTTGGTACGGGCCTAAGGCCTTCATCCATATTAGTTTGTTGTCATCTCTATTTGTATCATGCTACTGTCATGAGAAACTCCTTTATCTTTGCACATTAAAGTTTTGCAACCTATGATAAATGGCAATGCTTTGAGTGTTGAGTTGAGCTAAATGGCACTGATTAAATAAACTAATACCTCTCTTTAAGCAAGACTACTATGTTGCTAACTTTACCCATTAAGATAATGAGGGTGCTTCTATTTGTTAGTGTATGTTTCATCAACTAGTCCCACTCTTACAGTAATCTCACTCTCTCAATATATGTGCCAACAGGGATGCTCGATTTTGGTGGAACTGCACAAAAACTTTGGCTGCTTCATTACCTCGACAGCTTCCGTCCTTTCCTGTCAGTCGCTAATCTCCGCTTGCTTTCTTCCTTTGTTGTCAGTCGCTTGGCTTATCTCGGCTTTCAGTCAAAGGAAATAGTAATTGATATGCTACCTCACACAGGTTGGTACTGGTCTTTATCCTAATTGTTGTGCCTATCATATGTATTGGTAATTTGGTATTGTGCTACTGTTTGCCGATTTCATAAAGGAGTAATTTGGAGCCTGAACTCGCAGGCAAATCATTACATCGGGTGATTTCAGTAGAACTGCACAAAATGATCAGATGGACATGTACTTATGTTGCTGCTATGTACTCCAAAGTTCACTCAGACAAGCATCGATGTTGACAAGAAGTGCCTATATTCATTCGAGTATCAACCGGCGTCAACCAATTGTCAAACTCCAAGTATTAGGAGAGTGAACACCAAAAATATTGCTTGGTGCGTAGCCCAGAAAAATGCAGTCCAGTCTTTGGTCCCAACTTCTGCCTTTTAGTTATCGGCACATATGGTAGCGAACTATATGGCATGGAGTCTACAGATTCCAGACAAGTTGGTTGACGCGTATATTCATCTGGCACTTAATCAGTCTGCACGCCAAGGATGCTCCATTTCAGTTGAACTGCACAAAAAAATTGGGTGGTTCATTTTCTCAACCGCCTCCTTTCTCGTCTGCAATGTAGAATTTTGGCGAGATACAGGACCAAGATGAGCCAGTAAACTAGTTGGATGAAAGTAGTGGCCAATTTGCTCAAACCTCCCTCGGCATGAGGCCACTATTTGAGGATTAAACCTACAAGCAAAGTTTAGATTGTCTGTGCTGCCTCTTATGTACTCGAAAGTTTACTCGTACAAGAACTAATTTTAGCAAGAAGTACCTCCGATTGAACACCACATACCAGTCTGTACCCTAGGTAATTAAAGTTCATCCATGGATCATATTGGCTGTGATCTCAATCATTTGGATGCATAAACATACTGAACATGTGTATATCTGAATCTTTCTGTGAATTATGTATGAATATTGTCGTGTGATCTATCAATCATTTGGATGCATAGATATGTTGAGCTTGTGTATATATGAATCTTTTGAGTTGTTGATAGTGAATGTTGGCTATGAATATGAACGTGTCCTGTGAACCTGAGTTTGATATGAATGTTTACCTTTTCTGTTGTATTTGTGTGTGAACTTGTTAGTATGCCTACTGTGGGGTATAAAACGCAGGTCTCTTATAAAAGTAATGTTGTGTCCAATTTATGTTTTCCCTTCTAACCACATTATATATACTAGCAAAAGGGCATGTGCGTTGCAACGGGAAAAAAATATGGCACACACTTACGTTCTATTCTTATTTACCGGGTCTGTCACTACATGTGCTCCGGTGTAATAACATCATAAATTACCAAACTGCCTTAGGAGTTTTTGTCTCAGGCACCACAGTGAGAATGATTGACAATATGAGCATCACCAGCCTGAAGAAAGTTGTTGCTGTTATGACCGGCATGGCCGAGAGGATATATGATGCGCACTGAGATCCAACAACAACATTTCTCATGGTTTCAGTTTTTTTTCGAACCAGTGCTATATTTGATTATTTGGCACAAAAAAGTTGTAATTCTTTCACTCCAAGTACGGCCAACATGGCTCGTCATTCTTCCAAAAGATGTCCCTTATGATATTTTTTTCAGAAAAAAGGAGTGCATTATCTCCTTGCTGTCGTCTAACTGAAAGAAACTGAATGTGAAATTTTAAGTGTATATAGACTGACCCACTCGGAGTACATACAAAAATATTTTTATCCAAGTCGTCAGTGCCAACACTATACCTCCAATGTCCATCTGCATCTACATGGCTAGGTCTAATCTTAAGCAAGAATGAAACTACCAAGAAAACTGAGATAACATCATGTAGCCGACCCCGGGCAGCAGGTGGTCAGGGATCATCGGTAGATAAACACGAAGTCGGCTGACGACCGCCGAGCATGGCCAGGCCCATCTCGCTCTCGTGGCTGTCGTGGTGGCTCCTGTGCCTCTCCGTGGCTCCTCCACTCCGAGTCCACAGCCTGACCTCGGCATTCCGCCTCCATCCTCCTCCGCCCTCTGTCACGCGTGCTCCTCCACACCTCCCTCTCCAAGCCGACGGATCCGACCTTCCCCTCGCTGGATCCGGTCCACCATGAGCCTCAAGCTACCCTGCCACCGCGCTCGTGTCCATGTCGTGCGTGGTGTAGAGCTGGCCAGCATGTGGAACAGGCTGCGTCGCAGGCATTTGCGCGATGCGCCTCCGCTTCCTCACCCCGGCGAGCGCCGGACTGAACAGCTTCGCGCCGGACTGCCGTTTTGTTGAACAATTTCCCTTCGTTCTCATTCTGTGTTTGTTGATTCAAGAGGCTCGTTGTTGATATGCAATTTTCCTAGGTATATAAACTGGTTGTAACACCCTCTATGTGACTATATCTCCCATGTGTCGAGGCACGACTTAGAGGCATAATCGCATTGACGGCATATGTCGCAAGTGAGGTAATCTTCACACAACCCAAGTAATACAATAGGGGAAAAAGATACATAGTTGGCTTACAATCGCCACTTCACACAAATACATGAATAAAGCATTACATCATCCAAATACACTCATGGTCCGACTACGGAACCAAAATAAAAGAAGAACCCCAAATGCGACAAAGGTCCCCGATCGACCCCAACTGGGCTCCACTACTGATCAACTAGAACGAAACAACACAAAGGGCAAGGTCTTCATCGAGCTCCTCCTGAGCTTGGTTGCGTCATCTGCACGGACTCATCGACACCTGCAAACTGGTTTTGGAAGTATCTATGAGCCACGGGGACTCAGCAATCTCGCACCCTCGCGATCAAGACTATTAAAGCTTATGGGTAAGGTAAAAGGTATGAGGTGGAGCTGCAGCAAGCGACTAGCATATATGGTGGCTAACATACGCAAATGAGAGCAAGAAGAGAAGTGTAACGCCCTCGATGCGACTATATCTCCCACGTGTCGAGGCACGACTTAGAGGCATAATCGCATTGAAGGCAATGTCGCAAGTGAGGTAATCTTCACACAACCCATGTAATACAATAGGGGAAAAAGATACATAGTTGGCTTACAATCGCCACTTCACACAAATACATGAATAAAGCATTACATCATTCAATTACACTCAAGGTCCGACTACGCAACCAAAATAAAAGAAGAACCCCAAATGCGACAAAGGTCCCCGATCGACCCCAACTGGGCTCCACTACTGATCTACTAGAACGAAACAACACAAAGGACAAGATCTTCATCGAGCTCCTCCGGAGCTTGGTTGCATCATCTGCACGGTCTCATCGGCACCTGCAAGCTGGTTTTGGAAGTATCTGTGAGCCACGGGGACTCAGCAATCTCGCACCCTCGCGATCAAGACTATTAAAGCTTATGGGTAAGGTAAAAGGTATGAGGTGGAGCTGCAGCAAGCGACTAGCATATATGGTGGCTAACATACGCAAATGAGAGCGAGAAGAGAAGGCAAAGCACGATCGATAAAAGTATGATCAAGAAGTGATCCTGGACTACCTACGTCAAGCATAACTCCAACAACCGTGTTCACTTCCCGGACTCCGCCGGAAAGAGACCATCACGGTTACACACGCGGTTGATTCATTTTAATTAAGGTCAACTTCAGGTTTTCTACAACCGGACGTTAACAAATTCCCATCTGCCCATAACCGCGGGCACGGCTTTCGAAAGTTCAAATCCCTGCAGGGTGTCCCAACTTAGCCCATCACAAGCTCTCACGGTCAACGAAGGAATAGACCTCCACCCGAGACGTTCCGATCAGACTCGGTATCCCGGTACAACAAGACATTTCGACAGGGTAAAACTAAACCAGCAACACCACCCGATGCGCCGACATCCTGATGGGAGCTGCACATATCTCATTCTCAGGGCAACACCGGATGAGCGCTCCGTACAACTAGAACCAACCCTCAAGTTTCCCCGAGGTGGCGCTGCAAAGGACTCTAGTTCGGACCAACACTTAGACAAGCACTGGCCCGGGGGGGTTAAAATAAAGATGACCCTCGGGATGCACGACTCCCAAGGGAAAAAGGCTAGGTGGCAAATGGTAAAACCAATGTTGGGCATTGCTGGAAAAGCTTTACTTAAGGCGAACTGTCAAGGGGTTCCCATTATAGCCCAACCGCGTAAGGGACGCAAAATCCGGGAACATAACACCGATATGATGGAAACTAGGGCGGCAAGAGTGGAACAAAACACCAGGCATAAGGCCGAGCCTTCCACCCTTTACCAAGTATATAGATGCATTAATTAAATAAGATATATTGTGATATCCCAACAAGTAAATAAATGTTCCAACAAGGAACGGCTCCAATCTTCACCTGCAACTAACAACGCTATAAGAGGGGTTGAGCAAAGCGGTAACATAGCTAATCAACGGTTTGCTAGGACATGGTGGGTTAGAGGTTGAACATGGCAATTTGGGAGGCTAACAAGCAAGTGGTAGGCATCGTAGCAATGGCATAGCAAAAGAGCGAGCAAACTAGCATAGCAAAGATAGTAGTGATTTCGAGGGTATGATCATCTTGCCTGAAATCCCGCAAGGAAGAAGAATAAGTCCATGAAGAAGACAAACGAACATAGACAAACGGGTCCTCACAAACGCAACGTTATCGGAACCAACCCGAAGAAGCAATCAGCGGAAAAGAAGCACACAACATAGTAAACAACCAACACATGAACATGGTATGATATGCGAGATGCGGGATGCGATGCGGTATGCAAAATGCAAGATATGACAGGAAATGCATGAACCTGGCCTCAACTTGAAAAACCAAGTGTGCCACTGGATAGAGGGGAAGAGATCGCTTGAAAACGATATAAAGATCATTGGAATCGGAGTTACGGTTTGGAAATGGCAAGCGTTTTAAGATATGACTCTGGTCTGCGATTTACAGCAAGTAGGCTCCTAAATGCGACGAAATGAACATGCTACAGCCATCAAACATGAGAAGAAAATACATGGCAGGGATGTACACAAGATGCTTATCAAAACACTAGCACTGAGCCATGGCCAAATTCATCCATTATGAGGTTCAAACAAGCATGGCAAAATCGAATAAGCAAAACAGATTTCAGACTTATTGAAATTAACACTAGTCTGAAATTTCAGACCACGATGCTCTCTTCGGAGCAGCAAAACAACATGATACACAACCTGATTATGACAAGTAAGAACATGGAATGGAGCTACTCAACAAGCTTAACAAAACACCCAAAGTGACCTGGGGCCAAAAGGGTTCACAAAATACTCTAACGAGCACACGAACATAGATGAAGCACAATCAGTTTTCAGACTTAGTGAAAACTGAGACATGCTGAAATATAACTCACGAAGGCATGTAAACGAGCTCGATGCACTCACTATGGTGCAAGTCATGGCAAGGCAAGCATATAACCATAAAGAAGACACAAAATGCTAGCTAGACATGGCAAGAACAATGGCATAGCATGCACGGATCACTAACAATAGCATCGGCAAAATCGCAAACAAGTTGACGATCTGCTCAGATTTACCACGAAGCAAAAGTAGAGCTCGATTGACTCAAGCTACAGCACTCCACATATGCAAACAAAGACATGGATGGATAGAGCATAACAAGATTAACAAATGTCCCTAACTGATCATCCTCAAAAGAGGCACGGATCACTAGGAAACAAGCTGAACATATGGCATCATGAACTAAAATATCCCAGACTTAGTGAAATCCACTAAGTCCCTGAAAACAGAATTCTCAGGTGCCTCTCTTTGCAAGCTTGCACAAGTCACCACACACATCCTAAAAATGCATGGGTGGCACCACTAGAAAGAAGACAAAATTCTTAACAATTCATCCCAAAGAGTCACAGGCATATCATGCACACAATAATCATGGCAAAAATGACAAAAGTCTATGATGAACTAACGGATCTGCAACTTAACTCACGAAGCCTACTTCTAACAGCATTTCGGGCATCAAGATGAACTCAAATGCAAATGATGCAATGGAATGAAATCATGTACATGTCGAGACGAAGATTTTGATATATTATATGTCCAGAACGGAGCTACGGATGCGGAGATATGATCAGTCAAAGATTGCTCGAAAAAATAAGGGGGAGAGGGAAAAGTCAACCCTCAAGAACAGATCTAGGGTTCCACCGCGGGGTACTGTAGCACGGCGCGGTTCGAGGTTCGCCGGGGTCGTTGGGCTTGCCGGAAAACGGAGTTGGCCGCCGGGGAACTTGCCGCGAGGAGGAGCCGGCTTGGGGCCGGAGGAGAGGTCGGAGTGAGGGGCGCCGGCGGGAGCTTCCGGCAGCGCGGCGGCCGGTGGCCTTCGACGGCGAGGTGGACGACGGCGGAGCACGCCGGGGCAGGCGCCGGAGTGGCAGCTTCCCGGTGAGAAGCGCGGCAAGGACGGCAGCCGATGGGCGCGGGCGGCGCTCGGCGTTGTAGGTGGCGGGGCACGGCTGGATCTGTCGGCGGCGGAGATGGGCCCCGCGGGCCCGATCCGGGCCGGCGGCGGGGCTGGAGGAGAGTGAAGGCGGTGCACTGACGTGGCGGCGGCGGATTCGGCGCAGGGGAGGCCGGACATGTCCGGACGCGGGCGGTTTTGTCCGGCGGCGCGAGGTGGACGAAGGATAGGGTACATCCGCGAATATTTCGGGGATGTCCACATATTTATAGGTAGAGGGAGCTAGGGGAGTCCAAATGAGGTGCGGTTTTCGGCCACGCGATCGTGATCGAACGCTCTAGGACAGGGAGCGGAGTTTGGTGGGTTTTGGGCCAAATTGGAGAGGTGTTGGGCTGCAACACACACGAGGCCTTTTCGGTCCCTCGGTTAACCGTTGGAGTATCAAACGAAGTCCAAATGATACGAAACTTGACAGGCGGTCTACCGGTAGTAAACCAAGGCCGCATGACAATTCTCGGTCCAATCCGGAAATGTTTAATCCCCACACATGAGAGGAAGGTAGAAATGACCACCGGAGGAGAACGAAGCGCCGGATTGCAAAACGGACAACGGGGAAAATGCTCGGATGCATGAGACGAACACATATGCAAATGAAATGCGCATGATGACATGATATGCAATGCATGAAACGAAAGCAATGACAAGGCACACAACAACGAATAACTGGCGGACACCTGGCACAACGGTCACGGGGCGTTACAAGAAGGCAAAGCACGGTCGATAAAAGTATGATCAAGAAGTGATCCTGGACTACCTACGTCAAGCATAACTCCAACAACCGTGTTCACTTCCCGGACTCCGCCGGAAAGAGACCATCACGGTTACACACGCGGTTGATTCATTTTAATTAAGGTCGACTTCAGGTTTTCTACAACCGGACATTAACAAATTCCCATCTGCCCATAACCGCGGGCATGGCTTTCGAAAGTTCAAATCCCTGTAGGGTGTCCCAACTTAGCCCATGACAAGCTCTCACGGTCAACGAAGGAATAGACCTCCACTCGAGACATTCCGATCAGACTCGGTATCCCGGTACAACAAGACATTTCGACAGGGTAAAACTAAACCAGCAACACCGCCCGAATGTGCCGACAAATCCCGATAGGAGCTGCACATATCTCTTTCTCAGGGCACACTCAGATGAGTGCTCCATACAACTAAAACCAAACCTCGAGTTTCCCCGAGGGGGCGCTGCACAGGACTCTAGTTTGGACCAACACTCAGAGGAGCACTGGCCCGGGGGGTAAGATAACGATGACCCTCAGGAGCGCGACTCCCAAGGGAAAAGAAAAGGCTAGGTGGCGAATGGTAAAACCAATGTTGGGCATTGCTGGAAGAGCTTTACTTAAGGCGAACTGTCAAGGGGTTCCCATTATAGCCCAACCGCGTAAGGGATGCAAAATCCGGGAACATAACACCGATATGACGGAAACTAGGGCGGCAAGAGTGGAACAAAACACCAGGCATAAGGCCGAGCCTTCCACCCTTTACCAAGTATATAGATGCATTAATTAAATTAGATATATTGTGATATCCCAACAAGTAAACATGTTCCAACAAGGAAGATCACCTCCATGTTCCAACGAGGAACAAATTTCAATCTTCACCTGCAGCTAACAACGCTATAAGAGGGGCTGAGCAAAGCGGTAACATAGCCAAACAACGGTTTGCTAGGACAAGGTGGGTTAGAGGCTTGGTTCAACAATATGGGAGGCATGACAAGCAAGTGGTAGGTATCGCAGCATAGGCATAGCAAAAGAGCGAGCATCTAGCAAAGCAAAGATAGTAGTGATTTCGAGGGTATGATCATCTTGCCTGAAATCCCGCAAGGAAGAAGTACGAGTCCATGAAGAAGACAAACGGACGTAGACGAATGGGTCCTCACAAACACGACGTAACCGGATCCAACCCAAAGAAGTAAACACCGGAAAAGAAGCACACAACATAGTAAACAACCAACACATGAACATGGTATGATATGTGAGATGCGGGATGCGATGCGGTATGCAAAATGCAAGATATGACAGGAAATGCATGAACCTGGCCTCATCTTGGAAAACCAAGTGTGCCACTAGAAAGATGGGATGAAATCGCTTGAAAATGATATAAAGATCACCGGAATCGGAGTTACAGTTTGGAAATGGCAAGCGATTTAAGAATGACACTGGTCTGCGATTTACAGCAAGTAGGCCTCTAAATGCAATGAAATGAACATGCTACAGCAATCAAACATGGCATCAAAATACATGGCAGGGAAGCATTCATGATGCTTAACAAAATTCTAGCACTGAGCTACGGCCAATTCATCCATTAAGAGGTTCAAACAAGCATGGCAAAACGCAAACGGAAAAACAGATCTCAGACTTAGTGAAATTAACACTTGTCTGGAATTTCAGATCATGAAGCCATCTTCGGAGCAACAAAACAACATGCTACAGGACCTGAACATGACAAAGAAAGACATGGCATGGAGCTACTCAACAAGCTTAACAAAAGAGCCTAAGTGACCTGGGGCCAAAAGGGATCACAAAATATACTAACAAGCACACGAACATAGCTAAAACACAATAAGTTTTCAGACTTAGTGAAACTGAGACATGCTGGAATATAACTCACGAAGGCATGTAAACGAGCTCGATGCTCTCACTACGGTGCAGGTCATGGCAAGGCAAGCATACATCCATTAATAAGGCACAAAATGCTAGCTAGACATGGCAAGAACAATGGCATAGCATGCCCGGATCAACTACAATAACATCGGCAAAATCGCAAACAAGTTGACGATCTGCCCAGATTCACAACGAAGCAAAAGTAGAGCTCGATTGACTCAAGCTAGGGTACTCCATATATGCAAACAAAGACATGGATGGATAGAGCACTACAATATTAACAAAACTCCTTTACTGATCATCCTCAAAAGAGGCACGGATCACTAGGAAACAACCTGAACATATGGCATCATGAACTAAATAAACCCAGACTTAGTGAAAACTACTAAGTCACTGAAAACAGATTTACCGGGTGCCTCACTTTGCAAGCTTGCACAAGTCACCACACACATCCTAAAAATGCATGGGTTGCACCCCTGGAAAGATAACAAGATGCTTAACAAAACATATGAAGGACTCACAGGCATATCATGCACACAACAATCATGGCAAAAATGACAAAAGTCTAAGATGAACTAGCAGATCTGACAAATAACTCACGAAGCCCTCTTCTAACAGCATTTCGGGCATCAAGATGAACTCAAATTCAAATGATGTAATGGAATGAAATGATGTACTCTCCGAGACAAACATTTTGATATACTATATGTCCAAAACGGAGCTACGGATGTGGAGATATGGCCGGTCAAAGTATGCAAAAAGTATTAGGAGGAGAGGGGGAAAACTCAACCGGATCTAGGGTTACTGTAGCTCCCGATCCAGATCCGACGAGGCACGGACTTCGAGGCAGCGGCGCTCTCGCCGGACTTGACGGAGACGATGGCGGCCGACGGATCTCGGGCGCGGGGAGGTTGGACAAGAGCAGGGCGGCGCGGTGCTCGTCGGGAGACGGCGGAGGGCGGCTCGGATCCGTGCCTTGCGGAGCTTGCCGCGGCGAGGTGGCAGCAGCCACCGGCGAAGGACAGCGTCACCGGTGATGAGGTGGCGCAGGGCGGCTCCGGCGGGCTTGGGCGGCGCGGCGAGGGAGGAAGACGGCGCGAGGCGGCGCAGTGGCAATGGGCCGCGGGGGCCTCCCGCGGGCCGAGAGGGCCGGGCGGCGGCGCGGCGAAGTGGGCACCCGGGCGGGCGAATCCGGTGGTGCCACGTGGCGCCGGACGGGCGGAGCGGACGCGTCCGGCCTGGGATTTTTGTCCGGCGGCGGCGGGTGGAGTATCTCTAGGGTTTCGTCCGTGATTCCAAATGGGGGTCTATTTATATAGGTAGGAGGAGCTAGGAAGCTCCAAATGAGGTGCGGTTTTCGGCCACGCGATCGTGATCGAACGCTCTAGGTGATGGAGCAGAGTTTGGTGGGTTTTGGGCCAAATTGGAGGGGTGTTGGGCTACAACACACACGAGGCCTTTTCGGTCCCTCGGTTAACCGTTGGAGCGTCAAACGAAGTCCAAATAATACGAAACTTGGAAGGCGGTCTACTGGTAGTAAACCAAGGCCGCATGACAAGTCTCGGTCCAATCCGGAAATGTTTAATCCCCACACATGAAAGAAAGGTAGAAATGACCACCGGAGGAGAACGAAGCGCCGGAATGCAAAACAGACAACGGGGAAAATGCTCGGATGCATGAGACGAATGCGTATGCAAATGAAATGCACATGATGACATGATATGCAATGCATGAGACGCAAGCAATGACAAGGCAACACCAGCGAATAACTGCACGACACCTGGCACATCGGTCTCGGGGCGTTACAACACTCCACCACTACGAGAGGATCTCGTCCCGAGATCTAGAATGGCACCGGAGGGAAAACGGAAGAGAAAGAGGAGAGGTAAACTAAGTTGCTTCTTTGACAAACAAGTGAAACCAAGAACCTTGCGAGGTTGAACAAATTCGAGAAAAGAATACAACGGAGATAAACGAAGTTGAAAGCACTCCGTTAAGAAAAGGAGAACAAGGAACAATAAAGGTCAAATACGACAACACTCCGGTTGAGAAGGGAAGAAAACTTGATAAGATGAGAGAACTTGGAAAGATGGCACGACACTCCGGTTAAAGAAGGGGATCAAGGAAGACCAAATTCGGGCAGCACTCCGGTTGAAAAGAAAATAATTGCATAAGAACTTGATAAGGTGATAGAACTAGAAAAGATGACACCACGCTTCGGTTAGATGGATAAGCAAGAAAAGAACATGATCCTCACAAAACAAGAAGATGGGTTGAAGAGAGCAACATCACAATGCCTCCAGAACAAAAGTAAGAATGGAATGGAATGAACAAAGGGAAACAAGATCTTGAGGGAGCACGCTTACAACAAATGCTAGAACGGAGTTGTTGGAAAACCAACAACGAAAAGAATAAGCTTGATATGGTCTTATGGAATACATCTCAAATTATGAGGTGAAATTCTGCCACTATGGAAATAATAGATTGGATTGATATGAACAAGACAAGAATCTTATTTCACCGTGAGGATAGATGAAGAACTTGGGTCATTTATGAGAACCATAAATAGCAACAATCCTCAGGGAAGGCTTTAGGTGAAAATAAAACCCAAGATAACTGCAACAAAAAGTTTGATGGATTTAAAATACCTCATTCTTGATAACTAGTGAATCATGAAACATGCACTCAAATTATCAAGAATGACATAAAACCACCTCCAATGATACGGTAGAAAGAATTGCACTTCGGAATTGCAAAGTGAAGAATGATTGAGCTCCTCTGAAAAGAATCTTGATAAACACTTCGAGAAGGAATAAATGCTTTATGAACCATCATGTAGCGCCTCCATGAAGAACTCCGGTAACAAAAGGATAACGAAAAGAAAGATGAGAAGAGTAAGGTTGAAGCCTTGCAATGATTAGGTGAAGCTTTTCGACGAGATAAAAAGAAAACTTGGAACTCCGGAAAAGAAAGATGGACAACTTGAATCGAGAATTAGATGAACCTCCGGAATAAGGAATTGAGTTCACTTGATGAAACAAGAATAAGAATTACATTATGCTTATCCTTCACCAATTTAAATTGATGACAATCATGGATTTGGCATATTACTAATTCTCGTATAAAAGATTAAGATAGATATAGCGCAACTTGAGAATGCCTTCAACGAAACATCGGTGGAATCGAAACAATGAATGAATTGATATGATAACGAAAGAAGAGGAATCTTGTACGAACCACCGTAAGAATTGGTCATGAACAAAGTAAAGATAAAGAAATACCGGGAAGAATTAGCAACTGGACGAAGATGCTTGAGGGGATTTAGGTACATGAGAACGAAGAGATCAAGAACTGATTAGAGGATAACTGATCGATGCACCGGTAAGATTAGCAGAACGATAACTGAAAGCTGGGAATGAATAGATGATGGGCTCCAGAGAATCAAACTGAAAATACTCTGAATTACTCCGGATGGGTGAAAAGAATATCTCACAATCGCAAATAATTAAGAGAGGATGGCAACAAGCAAGAATCACGGATCTTGAAGAGAATGGAGCAAGATATGGAGGTAAAAATCTTCTTCGGTCTTCAAATGATGATGAGAAACACCACCAAGAATTATCGAGGCACTCCGGAATAATCAAAAGCGAAGAGATTGAGCCAACGATGAAAGAATTTGAAAGATCTTGGAGAAATACATATGACTGATGATGAATCATTCTTACATCAAACTTTAAAAGATTTGAGAATAGCTCTGGTAAAAATTAGAAGAGTCAGGTAAGATCCTGGAAAAGACCTGTGGGTTAGGGCCCACTCAAAAGATACACCGTTGAAAAGACTACTTGAAAAAAAAGATTGCACCGGTTGAATTAAAAGGCTAGAATAAGATAACAATCTCAAAAGATCTTGAAAGAATCTTGAATGACAAGACGAGCCTTTTGAGAAAATTTGAGCATGCCGGAATAAATGAATAGCGAGAAGTGAATTATTATGAAGTACACCGGTATGAGAAGGCATTGAAATGAGGAAAAGGGTAAGGTCAACAAAGCTTGACTTGAAACCACCGGAGATGAAAAGAATGAAGAATGACGAACTTGAAGCTCCGTTAGAATCTTCATGAGAATCACCGGATAAGAATATTGAAAGAAAAGAATGAAGAGACTTCACATGAATAAAATGGATACTTGATTCAGAAATCTGAGTTCTTGCAGGAAAAGGGTGGGTGGGCGGGAAAAACAAAAGCAACTTGGAGACGGATGAAACAAACACCGTTGAAAAGAACTGATAATTGATCTTGCGAATGTTGAAGTGATCGGGTCCATTAGAAGAGAAACACACCGGTTGAAAAGGATTGACATGACAAACTCGATGGTCGAGAAGGATTAGTATTCACATAGAGGTATGAGAACACCGCTTAGGAAAAATATGGAATCAACACTTGACATTGAAGCAACTCGAATACCACAACTGAAAACAAAACAAAGGATTGGCTTGCGGAATAAGCCGGAACAAACATATGATAGAGATTTCGTCCGAAGTTTTCGTGGTGGGGCCTACACGGGCTCGATCGTACAGCACCATCATGTACAAGGCAGTGCACATGACATACGAAGCGTCCCCGAGTCGGCATAGCCAAGGACTCTTTAAGACACAACGAGACCACTGTAAAATCGACCGTGAATAGGCGCGTCGAACCCCAATTTCATATCATACATCTGTCGGAAAGATATCCTAAGAGCTACTTGAATTCCCACTTATAAACTCCCGAAATTTTCCGGTTATGCAATCAGGTGTTGGGGATACAGGGGAAGCATAATATCTCACCCAAACTAGCAAATCCTACATCCAGCTGTATCCATCCTTCAACACATAACCAAGAAACCTTCGAAAATCATCTACCTCAACCTTCAAAAAGCATCCGTTATACAAGTTATGGCGATACTCCCGAACTCCCGCCCCAGTACTGGGTGGCATCGAGGTTATCTCACCAACGAACTGCATAAAAGAGATTTTCGATGTCGGCGTACTAAACTCAGGTATTCCAGAACTGCAACGATAAAATTATGACGACAACACCTCAGAGCTCAACTCCCCGGGACACTTCCACTAAACCCCTGACAGGAGGCACCAAGACAATGTTCTCATCATAAAACCATCGGAACGATTCCAAGATACCCGCGTGATCCTAAAAAAAATTTAGTGAAATTTGAGAAGAGAAGAGTCAAAACTCTACGTCAGGATGCCTTACCAGAGCGATGAGGAGACTGGGGAGTAAAAAGAATTCCTAAACTCTCCGATATATTATTCCTAAATGACTCAAAACATTTTTCTAGACACAACTCGGCTGCTAAAAACGATCAAGCAATGGGGCTCCTAAGGTCGGGGAAGGCTCTGATTACCAACTTGTAACACCCTCGATGCGACTATATCTCCCATGTGTCGAGGCACTGAAAGCACAAGTGCTCCCTAGGTGGTTTTGATAATTGATGACAACATATCTCTTGTTGGACTAACATTTTCATCTAGTATGTTTCAGATAAGTTCAACAATGGAGTGGCATGGACTAAAGGTTGTGGGAAGGTCTCCAAGATACTAAGGACAAAGGATTGGCTAAAGCTTGAAGTTCAAGACTCTTCATTTTACATTTTAGTGATCCAAGATCACATTGAGTCCATAGGAAAAGCCAATACTATCAAGGAGGGATGAGGTGTTGCTTAATGAGCCTCTTGCTCAAGTGCTTAATGATATGCTCCAAAATCCTCAGCTACTTTCCCATATCCACAAATGACCTAAACCCTAAGCCAAACTCGGACCTACCGATTATTCCTATCCGGCGCCACCGAGTTTCACTTGTCATAGCCACTGCCAGAAACCCTAATCGATTCGGTCTCACTGACGGGATCTCGGTCTCACCGAGATGGGCTTGCAAACTCTCTGTTACCTATTGCATTATTCTCGGTCCCACCGAGATATGCAATCGGTCCCACCGAGTTTGCTTGGCCAGCTCTCTGTTTCACTTATTACCCAAATCGGTCCCACCGAGTTTGAGTAATCGGTCAAACTGAGTTTTGGATTTACCCTAACCCTAGCACATCGGTCACACCGAGTTGATTCAGTCGGTCCCACCGAAATCTCTAACGGTCACTAGGTTTACCTTTTCGGTCTGACCGAGTTTGTTGATTCGGTCCCACCGAGATTGGTAGATTGTGTGTAACGGTTGGATTTTGTGTGGAGGCTATATATACCCCTCCACCTCCTCTTCATTAGAGAGAGAGCCATCAGACTAAGCCTACACTTCCAGCATCCTATTTCTGAGAGAGAACTACCTACTCATGTGTTGAGGCCAAGATATTCCATTCCTACCATATGAATCTTGATCTCTAGCCTTCCCCAAGTTGCTTTCCACTCAAATCTTCTTTCCATCAGATCCAAATCCTATGAGAGAGAGTTGAGTGTTGGGGAGACTATCATTTGAAGCACAAGAGCAAGGAGTTCATCATCAACACACCGTTTGTTACTTCTTGGAGAGTGGTGTCTCCTAGATTGGCTAGGTGTCACTTGGGAGCCTCCGACAAGATTGTGGAGTTGAACCAAGGAGTTTGTAAGGGCAAGGAGATCGCCTACTTCGTGAAGATCTACGCTAGTGAGGCAAGTCCTTCATGGGCGATGGCCATGGTGGGATAGACAAGGTTGCTACTTCGTGGACCCTTCGTGGGTGGAGCCCTCCATGGACTCGCCCAACCGTTACCCTTCGTGGGTTGAAGTCTCCATCAACGTGGATGTAGGATAGCACCACCTATCCAAACCATGGGAAAAACATCCGTGTCTCCGATTGCGTTTGAATTCTCCAAACCCCTCCCTTTACATTCTTGCAAGTTGCATGCTTTATTTTTCGCTGCCTATATACACTTTGCATACTTGCTTGATATGTATTGTGATTGTTGAAATTATGCTTAAACTCCACTCAAACAGAAAAAGCTTAAAAATTGCAACTTTGGCATGAAGTGTCTAATCACCCCCCTCTAGACACATCTACTTCAAGGTCCTACAGGCACGAGTTAGAGGCATAATCGCATTGAAGGCATATGTCGCAAGTGAGGTAATCTTCACACAACCCAAGTAATACAATAGGGGAAAAAGATACATAGTTGGCTTACAATCGCCACTTCACACAAATACATGAATAAAGCATTACATCATCCAAAAACACTCATGGTCCGACTACGGAACCAAAATAAAAGAAGAACCCCAAATGCGACAAAGGTCCCCGATCGACCCCAACTGGGCTCCACTACTGATCAACTAGAACGAAACAACACAAAGGGCAGGGTCTTCATCGAGCTCCTCCTGAGCTTGGTTGCGTCATCTGCACGGACTCATCGGCACCTGCAAACTGGTTTTGGAAGTATCTGTGAGCCACGGGGACTCAGCAATCTCGCACCCTCGCGATCAAGACTATTTAAGCTTATGGGTAAGGTAAAGGTATGAGGTGGAGCTACAGCAAGCGACTAGCATATATGGTGGCTAACATACGCAAATGAGAGCGAGAAGAGAAGGCAAAGCACGGTCGATAAAAGTATGATCAAGAAGTGATCCTGGACTACCTACGTCAAGCATAACTCCAACAACCGTGTTCACTTCCCGGACTCCGCCGGAAAGAGACCATCACGGTTACACACGCGGTTGATTCATTTTAATTAAGGTCGACTTCAGGTTTTCTATAACCGGACGTTAACAAATTCCCATCTGCCCATAACCGCGGGCACGGCTTTCGAAAGTTCAAATCCCTGCAGGGTGTCCCAACTTAGCCCATGACAAGCTCTCACGGTCAACGAAGGAATAGACCTCCACCCGAGACATTCCGATCAGACTTGGTATCCCGGTACAACAAGACATTTTGACAGGGTAAAACTAAACTAGCAACACCGCCCGAATGTGCCGACAAATCCCGATAGGAGCTGCACATATCTCTTTCTCAGGGCACACTCAGATGAGTGCTCCATACAACTAAAACCAAACCTCGAGTTTTCCCGAGGGGGCGCTGCAGAGGACTCTAGTTTGGACCAACACTCAGAGGAGCACTGGCCCGGGGGGGTAAGATAACAATGACCCTCAGGAGCGCGACTCCCAAGGGAAAAGAAAAGGCTAGGTGGCGAATGGTAAAACCAATGTTGGGCATTGCTGGAAGAGCTTTACTTAAGGCGAACTCTAAAGGGGTTCCCATTATAGCCCAACCGCATAAGGGACGCAAAATCCGGGAACATAACACCGATATGACGGAAACTAGGGTGGCAAGAGTGGAACAAAACACCAGGCATAAGGCCGAGCCTTCCACCCTTTACCAAGTATATAGATGCATTAATTAAATAAGATATATTGTGATATCCCAACAAGTAAACATGTTCCAACAAGGAACATCACCTCCATGTTCCAACGAGGAACAAACTTCAATCTTCACCTGCAGCTAACAACGCTATAAGAGGGGCTGAGCAAAGCGGTAACATAGCCAAACAACGGTTTGCTAGGACAAGGTGGGTTAGAGGCTTGGTTCAACAATATGGGAGGCATGACAAGCAAGTGGTAGGTATCGCAGCATAGGCATAGCAAAAGAGCGAGCATCTAGCAAAGCAAAGATAGTAGTGATTTCGAGGGTATGATCATCTTGCCTGAAATCCCGCAAGGAAGAAGAACGAGTCCATGAAGAAGACAAACGGATGTAGACGAACGGGTCCTCACAAACACGACGTAACCAGATCCAACCCGAAGAAGCAAACACCGGAAAAGAAGCACACAACATAGTAAACAACAAACACATGAACATGGTATGATATGCGAGATGCGGGATGCGATGCGGTATGCAAAATGCAAGATATGATAGGAAATGCATGAACCTGGCCTCATCTTGGAAAACCAAGTGTGCCACTGGAAAGATGGGATGAAATCGCTTGAAAACGATATAAAGATCACCGGAATCGGAGTTACGGTTTGGAAATGGCAAGCGATTTAAGAATGACACCGGTCTGCGATTTACAGCAAGTAGGCCTCTAAATGCAATGAAATGAACATGCTATAGCAATCAAACATGGCATCAAAATACATGGCAGGGAAGCATTCATGATGCTTAACAAAAGTCTAGCACTGAGCTACGGCCAATTCATCCATTAAGAGGTTCAAACAAGCATGGCAAAACGCAAACGGAAAAACAGATCTCAGACTTAGTGAAATTAACACTTGTCTGGAATTTCAGATCATGAAGCCATCTTCGGAGCAACAAAACAACATGCTACAGGACCTGAACATGACAAAGAAAGACATGGCATGGAGCTACTCAACAAGCTTAACAAAAGAGCATAAGTGACCTGGGGCCAAAAGGGATCACAAAATATACTAACAAGCACACGAACATAGCTAAAACACAATCAGTTTTCAGACTTAGTGAAACTGAGACATGCTAGAATATAACTCACGAAGGCATGTAAACAAGCTCGATGCTCTCACTACGGTGCAGGTCATGGCAAGGCAAGCATACATCCATTAATAAGGCACAAAATGCTAGCTAGACATGGCAAGAACAATGGCATAGCATGCCCGGATCAACTACAATAACATCGGCAAAATCGCAAACAAGTTGACGATCTGCCCAGATTCACAACGAAGCAAAAGTAGAGCTCGATTGACTCAAGCTAGGGTACTCCATATATGCAAACAAAGACATGGATGGATAGAGCACTACAATATTAACAAAACTCCTTTACTGATCATCCTCAAAAGAGGCACGGATCACTAGGAAACAACCTGAACATATGGCATCATGAACTAAATAAACCCAGACTTAGTGAAAACTACTAAGTCACTGAAAACAGATTTACCGGGTTCCTCACTTTGCAAGCTTGCACAAGTCACCACACACATCCTAAAAATGCATGGGTTGCACCCCTGGAAAGATAACAAGATGCTTAACAAAACATATGAAGGACTCACAGGCATATCATGCACACAACAATCATGACAAAAATGACAAAAGTCTAAGATGAACTAGCAGATCTGACAAATAACTCACGAAGCCCTCTTCTAACAGCATTTCGGGCATCAAGATGAACTCAAATGCAAATGATGCAATGGAATGAAATGATGTACTCTCCGAGACGAACATTTTGATATACTATATGTCCAAAACGGAGCTACGGATGTGGAGATATGGCCGGTCAAAGTATGCAAAAAGTATTAGGAGGAGAGTGGGAAAAGTCAATCGGATCTAGGGTTACTGTAGCTCCCGATCCAGATCCGACGAGGCACGGACTTCGAGGCAGCGGCGCTCTCGCCGGACTTGACGGAGACGATGGCGGCCGACGGATCTCGGGCGCGGGGAGGTTGGACAAGAGCGGGGCGGCGCGGTGCTCGTCGGGAGACGGCGGAGGGCGGCTCGGATCCGTGCCTTGCGGAGCTTGCCGCGGCGAGGTGGCAGCAGCCACCGGCGAAGGACGGCGTCGCCGGTGATGAGGTGGCGTAGGGCGGCTCCGGTGGGCTTGGGCGGCGCGGCGAGGGAGGAAGACGGCGCGAGGCGGCGCAGTGGCAACGGGCCGCGGGGGCCTCCCGCGGGCCGAGAGGGCCGGGCGGCGGCGCGGCGAAGTGGGCACCCGGGCGGGCGAATCTGGTGGTGCCACGTGGCGCCAGACGGGCAGAGCGGACGCGTCCGGCCTGGGATTTTTGTCCGGCGGCGGCGGGTGGAGTATCTCTAGGGTTTCGTCTGTGATTCCAAATGGGGGTCTATTTATATAGGTAGGAGGAGCTAGGAAGCTCCAAATGAGGTGCGGTTTTCGGCCACGCGATCGTGATCGAACGCTCTAGGTGATGGAGCGGAGTTTGGTGGGTTTTGGGCCAAATTGGAGGGGTGTTGGGCTGCAACACACACGAGGCCTTTTCGGTCCCTCGGTTAACCGTTGGAGCATCAAACGAAGTCCAAATGATACGAAACTTGGCAGGCGGTCTACCGGTAGTAAACCAAGGCCGCATGACAACTCTCGGTCCAATCCGGAAATGTTTAATCCCCACACATGAAAGAAAGGTAGAAATGACCACCGGAGGAGAACGAAGCGTCGGAATGCAAAACGAACAACGTGGAAAATGCTCGGATGCATGAGACGAACGCGTATGCAAATGAAATGCACATGATGACATGATATGCAATGCATGACACGCAAGCAATGACAAGGCAACACCAGCGAATAATTGCACGACACCTGGCACATCGGTCTCGGGGCGTTACACTAGTAGACTTTCATGTAAGCAATCGAGGTGGGATTACTCCGAGTACATGTGTGAAAATCAGGTAAGGTACAGAACAGAAGCGTGCATGCAGGCCGAAACATGCGTGCAGGCCCAATAAGAGAATGTGGACGTGGACCAATTGGATGGTCAAAGTTTTTACTACCGCCTTGCAGCAATTGGACGGACTGTCGATCAAAACTAACTGAAAAAAATTGAAAGTGTAAATTCACGGAAAGAAGTGTATTGTGACGGTGAACCCAAAGAGTCAATCCATGCTTTATTATTAGGGAAAGATTTATATTATTACTATTGTCGTATATTTTATAGAGACTTATATATACATTATAAAAACATCCCACGTGTTATTAACTTATAAAAGTAAATGTTTAATGGAAGTTGGCAAGAAAAATCCTGGTTGTTTTTGACTCACAGGCAAGGAAAATCCTGGTGATTGCATACAAAAGCTTGCGAAGATTTTAAGGACCAATTTAATAATAACGCGCTCATTTTTATTTTGAGCCATAACTCGCTAATTTCTTAATTATATATATATATATATATATAATGTGCCTCTCCGATTTCTTCTTTGATATTAATTGCTCCTTCTAGCATAACATTATATATATAACGAGCCCACCTAATACATGTATTTCAAGGAAGTGAAAATGGGATGGGATTTCTTAGAAAATATAAATGGGCCTGATTGACGCGAAATTATTTGTTCACCCAGCCCAGCAAATGGACTGTACATTCTAGAAAACATGGGTTAAATATATGCCACATTTTTGCAGGCTGACATGTGGGCCAATAGGTCAAAGCCTACGCAGGGCGTTGTCAACTTGGTCAACAAATGATTGTGTCATCCACAACCATTGGATTTATATCCAACGGCCGGCATGCACCTTCAATCTCTCGTCTTCTTCCTCCAGCGTCATCGGGACCGCCTGGTCCGGCCTCCGGCGGCTAGCGGCTCTGCTTAGCACGCATCGTTGCGAAGCGCTACCCCACCGTCAGCCAGGCTATCCCTCCACCCCTCGACACCTCCTGTTATTCTCCACAGACTACAGCCCCACGCCGCAATAGAACCAGTTATAACCCTTCTCCTCATCTCAATCTGCGACTCCACTACCGTGTTTTCCCATCTCCGAGTCGTTCCCGTCCGGGGCCTCGCCGTCGTCCACCGCCTTGCTGCGTTCGGTGTGGCGTGGTCAACAAACGAGAGTCGTCGGAAGAGGACTGTACATGGAGAGCCTGACGGCTGGGACCCACGAGGTCCATGGTCGCACGCAAGGAAAGCTCCTCCTTATTAAGCTGAAAAAATGTTTCCTCCACCTGACAGCTGGGACCCACCGGCTTTATCTTCGTGCGGAAGGAAGTGCCTCCTTGTTTTGCGAAAAAAAATATTCATCCCGTTGACAGCTGGGACCCGTCAGATTTGGTGACTGACTTGTGGGCCTACTAAGCGGACGTGTATGCACAACTTTGTCAACTTAATCAACAAATGATTCTAGCAGCTGGACCGTTGGATGTTAATCCAACATCTGTGCTCCTTCTTCAACCTCTGTTCTTGCTCCTGTCTCCCGTGGGGGGCACCGCGGCTGTGCTGCCGCACACCCGAACCAGTGAAGTTTCCCACACCTCTCCATCTGCGACTCCACTGCCCCGTCTTCCCTATCTCCGGGTCGTTCCAGTCTGGGTGCGCTCGGCACGGTGTGGTCAATGTGGTCAACAACCAAGAGTCATCAAAAGATGACTGTACGTGAGAGGCTGACAGTGGGGACGCACCACGCCCATGGACGCATGCATGCAACGGAACGCAGCGAGGTCAACATGGTCAAGGAACGACTTCCATCGGAAGTATACTGTACGTGGAGAGTCTCAGCTGGGTCCACGGCCGCAGCAAGTAAGTGCCTCCTTATGCGGAAAATAATGATTCCTCCAACTGACAGCAGGGACCCACTGGACGGGCCACCATATTTTGCGAAAAAATGTTTGCCCCCTGACTCCTAGGACCCACCTGACGGGCCAGCGTATTTCGCGAAAAAAATGTTCCCCCTGCTGTCAGCTCGGACCCACCGGAAGTGCCTCCTTATTACGCACAAAAAAATGAATACTCCCCCGGCTAGCTGGGACCCACCTTGGTGGGAGGCTAACTTGTGGGCCTACTAAGTTGACGGGGACGAAGGGCTTTGTCAACTTAGTCAATATGAATGATTCTAGCTCCAGTGACCGTACGATGTCCATCCAACGGTCGTAGTGCTTCTTCAACCTCTGGTCTTCTTGCTCCAGCCGCCCAAAGCAGCGCCGGTCATGTCGCATGCTCCTGCCTCTCGTGGCCGGCTATGCTGCCGCGGAGGCCTCACCGCCCCAGACTATTCCCACCGCTGGCTAGGCCCTGCAGCGATGGCAGCCTCACACCGCAGCTGAACTAGTGAATCCTCATACTCCTCTCCGAGCGAGCTTCCACTGCCGCATCTTCCCCAGCTCCGCGTCGTCCCCTTCCTAGGCCTCGCCATCGTCCACCTCCGTAGTGCTCTCCGCGCGGCGTGGTCAACGTGGTCAAGGAACGACTTCCATCGGAAGAGTACTGTACGTGGAGACGCTGACAGCTGGGTCCACGGCCACAGCCCAGTTTTTTTGTGATTTGCCAAGTAAGTCGCTTTGTCAGGCCTGTTGGGCTGCAAATCTTTCAAGACGAGGAGAGCTTTCATTCGGCTGGCCGAGAAAATGGCCCATCGGTAATGAGAAATGGGTTGTACATTTTTAAAACACATCAAACCGATAATTAGTTTCAAATATCTTTTTTTCATTTCGAGATTTTAAATTACATTAATTTTTATGCATGGAGAATTTGTTGGATTTTATATTGATATACATTTATTTTTAAAATCAGTTTGAATGTGAGTCGAAATTTCGGGATTAAAAACAGTTCGGACCGCACCGAAATATGCAAAATTTCGTATAATTTTTTAACCATGGCCACAATATGGGCTGTAATGCTAACAAAAAGAATATGGGCTCAAAAAAAACCTTAATAATTAGCAAATGGGTTGTAAATTATTAGAAATAATGGCAGATGGGCTATATGTTGTTTTCCACAGATTTGAGGCTTTCCTAAAAAAAAGGTTGACGCACAAGAAGTGATTGTTGGATGTCCATCGAACGGTCGTCGTGCTTCTTCAATCTCTGCTCTTCCTGCTCCAGCCGCTCAAACAAGCGCCAGCGGGACTGCCTGCTCCCTCCTCCCCGCGGCCGGCTGTGCTGCCGCGCAGGCCTCACCGCCCCACCGTACTCCCATCGCTGGCCTAGCCATCCCTCTACTCACCCACACCTGCTATTATTCTCCGGCAACGGCAGACGAACCAGTAAACCCTTGTACAGTCATACTCCCCTCCGCGTTGGAAACAACTGCCGAGTCTTCCCTGCCTCCGTGCCGTTCCCTTCCTAGGCCTCGCCGTCGTCCACCGCCCTGGTGCTCTCGGCGTGGCCTGGTCAACATGGTCAACGACCGACACCCCCTGTTATTATGCGGCGACAGCAGCCTCACACCGCAGCGAACCAGTGAACCCTTGTACTCCTCTACACGTGGGCATCCACTGTCGAGTCTTCCCTGGCTCCGCGTCGTCCCCTTCCTAGGCCTCACCGTCGTCCACCGCCCTGGTGCTCTCGGCGCGGCGTGGTCAACGTGGTCAAGGAACGGCTTCCATCAGACGTGGACTGTACGTGGAGAGGATGACAGCTGGGTCCACGGCCGCAGCAAGGAAGTTCCTCCTTATTACGTGCAAAATAATTATTCCTCCACCTGACAGCAGGGACCCACTGGACGGGCCACCATATTTCGTGAAAAAACGTTTGCCCCTGACTGCTGGGACCCACCAGCTACATCTTCGCACGCAAGGAAGTGCGTCTGGGCAAAAAAACGATTCGCCCCCCTGACTGCTGATGACCCACAGGTATAGGGGATCTATCATAGTCCTTTCGATAAGTAAGAGTGTCAAACCCAACGAGGAGCAGAAGGAAATGATAATCGGTTTTCAGCAAGGTATTCTCTGCAACAAGTACTGAAACAAGTGGTAACAGATAGTTTTGTGATATGATAAATTGTAACAAGCAACAAGTAACAAAAGTAAATAAAGTGCAGCAAGGTGGCCCAATCCTTTTGTAGCAAAGGACAAGCCGGAACAAACTCTTATAATAGGAAAAGCGCTCCCGAGGACACATGGGAATATCGTCAAGCTAGTTTTCATCATGTTCATATGATTCGCGTTTGATACTTTGATAATTTGATATGTGGGTGGACCGGTGCTTGGGTGATGTTCCTACTTGAACAAGCACCCCACTTATGATTAACCTCTATTGCAAGCATCCGCAACTACAACAAAAGTATTAAGGTAAACCTAACCATAGCATGAAACATGTGGATCCAAATCAGCCCCTTATGAAGCAACGCATAAACTAGGGTTTAAGCTTCTGTCACTCTAGCAACCCATCATCTACTTATTACTTCCCAATGCCTTCCTCTAGGCCCAAATAATGGTGAAGTGTTATGTAGTCGACGTTCACATAACACCACTAGAGGCTAGACAACATACATCTTATCAAAATATCAAACGAATACCAAATTCACATGACTACTCATAGCAAGACTTCTCCCTTGTCCTCAGGAACGAACGTAATTACTCACAAAGCATATTTGTAACATCCCAAATTTTCAATTTGGAATGTTATACATTAGATCATCATGCATATCATATTTTCTTGCATTTTTCTCGAGCCTAGAAGTTTCACGCAACTCAAGGACCCTCGGAGAGAGTTGGAGATTTCGTTATTCTCAAATTTGAGAGTTTTCTCAAATTTTGAAAAGAGGATCATTTGATTTATTTATTTCATCTTCAATTATTTTTTTCCAATATCAAAAATATGAGAGAGGGGAATAATATGACTTTCCCAAATTTAGGAAAAATGAGGATTTGATAAGTAAATCAAATTTCGTTTGCCGGAGTTTTATTTGCATTTTATTTGGATAGGGAAAAATGCGTGTTTTTCAAAATTGCATTTTAGGCCCGGAGAAAAGTTCATTTTGTTCAGCTCATTTTTAGGAGTCGGGGAAAATTTACTTTATTAGTTTTGGAGTCCGGTAGATTTGTTTTTCTGTTTTTTTTCGAGCGCGGAACCTTTAAAAAAATTCTCAGTGACTTGGGCCAAAGGCCCAAGCCACCAAGCCAGCCGCCGGCCAAGGCCATGGCCAAAGCCATCGCGCGCCACGCCCAGGCTCCAGGAGCCGCCGCCGTTGTCTTTAGGATTCCTAGTAGGATTTCTTCCTACTTCCGTTTATTCCTTTTTCTTTTTCTAGATCTTTCCTACTCCTATTCTTATTCCTTGATCCCTCCTCCAAGCAAACCCTTCCCTCCCCAATATAAATACCCAAGCACCCCCCCCCCCCCCTCTAAATCATCAAATCCAAAGCCTAGAGCTCCTCCACACCCCGCGCCGCCGCACCTTGCCACCGCGCCGCGCCACCCCACACCCTGCGCCGACGCACCTTGCCATCGCGCCGCACCACCCCGCGCCGCCGCACCTTGCCACCGCGCCGCGCCACCCCACACCCCGCGCCGCCGCACCTTGCCACCGCCGCCGCCGCCGCACCACCACCGCGCCCCACGCCCGCGCCGCCGGAGCCCCTCGCCGGAGGTAGCACCGCGCTACATCTATTCTTTTCGTTGGATCGTTTTCTTCTAATTGTTCCGATTCTTCTTTTCCGATTTGTTTTTCTCTCCGGTTCTTTGCCAAACCGTTCCGGTTTTCTAGATCGGTTTTTCGATCGGTTTTCTTATCCGAAACCCTAGATCGGATTCGTTCTCTTTTCCGATTTAGTTGTCTTATGACCGTTCGCCGGACCGTTCGTCCTAACGAACGTGATCACCGGATTTCTTCTAGGTTAACGAACGTCCGAACGTCCGTTCGTTTAACCGTTCTTCTTTTTCTTTTCTTTTCGTCGGATTTATTCCGCGATCGCGATCTAAGATCCGATCTTCGTTCTAGTTTTCCTTCCCGCTCGTTTATCGGAATCAGGTGATTTAAGCGCCTGGATTTTCGTCTCGAAATCGCCGTTCCGTCTAATCAACTTAAACAAGTTTTTGCTACGGTAAAATTTGACCTAGTTTCAACTTGCTAGAACGGAGTTGTTTCTTCCGCCGTTTGTTTTCGGTTTCTTTGTTCGGTTCTTTTCTTTCCTTGTAACCAGAGTTCTTAAGTTGAACTTTCTGGTTCGTTCTCTTGTTCGAGTTTTACCTGTGCATTAGATGAGTACTTATTGTATGCTTGTTGTCTTGACTGCGTTAGATCACCCGGATTGCGCCGCTTGTTACGTCGAAACCCTAGGACTCGCGGATCATCACCAAGGCAAGTTCACACTTTGATCATACCTTTTCTACAACCCAGTTTTATTGCATTAGATCAATCCTCACACATTGCATGTTTAGGATCTAATTAAATTGTGGGATGGGAAGTAGATGAGGTAGTACCTATTACCTGTTATTATGAAACCTTGGGAGTTACTTCTACGTTTGCTTATTATGCCATGCTATGCTAGTAGACGTGGATTGGGTGAGTGATATCCATGACAGATGTGAGATTGATAATTTTAATGGTTTATCTAAGGTGGAAACTTAAACACACATCTGGGTGGATTGAGGCACCTGATGTCTATCAGGACTTGCCTGTTTTTTTTGGGACCGCCACCCAGGCTCAAAGGGATCATAAGACTATTCATACTAGAAACTTCCGTGTGCAGCCACAAGCCATTATGGGCTCTGGCATAGTTGATTAAGTCGTGCGAACTCTTACAGGGGTAGACTGGCAGATGTAGGGGATGTAGGTGGTACAGTCTACTCCACCGTAAGGTGCTAGCGCTTCTGAAAGACTATGTCTCGGTCATCCGTCTTCTCAAACACCATGTAGTGCGAGAAAACAAACGAAGGCGATCGAGTCTTGTGGGGAAAAGTGCGCAAACCTCTGCAGAGTGTATAAACTAATCATGATTAGCCGTGTCCCCGGTTATGGACATCTTGAGTATCTAGTTCTTGGATTATCCTGTTGATCTCATCATGTGACTTTAATTAATTTTGTTGGGTTTTAATGATGATGCTTAATTGGGATTGAGAATGCTGTCAACCATTCTCAATGTTTAACAACCACCATGATAGTTAAATAAATTTATTCCTTTGTAGTAGGGAAAAATTGGCTTTTCGCAAAAACCTTATAACCATAGAGCTTTTCCACCAGCCATATATGCATGTAGTGATAGCTATTGTTCATCATTATTCTCTATGGTGTGAATTTGCCAGTACGTTCAATGTACTGACCCGTTTCGGGCTGCAACGTCTAATGTTGCAGGTTTCTTACGACGAGTAAGTGATACGTTAGGGTTACGATTTCTACACTCAACTTTGCCGTTGGTGTTGATGGGAGTCCACAATCTTGTTGCTTCCGCTATTTTGGATTGAGGTAATAGTATTTACGTTACTTTATACATGTGATTTACCTATGTTATAAATCCTTCGAGTACTGTGCGTGTCAGCATACCGATCCAGGGATGACACTTAAGCACAGAGACTTGATCCATTCGGGTCGGGTCGCTACAAGATGGTATCAGAGCATATGTTGACTGTAGGACGTGACCCTAGAAACTGGCAAGCCCATAGCAAAGATTTTTCTCTACAACTTTCCCTTTCAAAAAGGATCTTTTACCTCTCTTCTCTTCTGAGCTTATTCAAAAATTCCCTTTAGTGAGACCCTACTCCTTTCCCCTTTTTGACCACCCGAAGATTCGACTGATGAGACCACTCCAAGATGTACACGATATCGGACAACCGAGACCATTCGGAATGAAGAGGATTTTACCGTACATTATGATAATGGAAACTATAACGGTTGAAGACCGAAGACAAGTAGAATTTGAAGGCTCTGAAGAATTCCCAGATTTGTATGACCTAGGAAGGCAACCCTTATGGAACTTGGCAGACTATGGGAGTTGTCAATACCCGAGATCAAGGTGTATCGGAGAAAGACTGAAACAAGGAGTATGGGAACTCGAAGTTTTGTCAAAGAAGACCCTAAGGCGGGAGATATCAACTATGGAATGATAGCTCATGGAAATGACAAGGGAAGAAACATGGCTATCCATGATGTCATTGCCCGTTTATGTTATTGTCACCGTGCTGAATTAAGCATGCATATGCTTGGAATGATTGGATGGTAGAAGGCTGATGGAGCACCTATGAGCAAGATGAAGTTTTAACCTTAGCTGGTGTATCTCCAGGATCTGGAGTGTTACATCAAGAAGTTAAGATGGACCTGCAGGAAGCAGTATTTGTTAAGGAAGCGTTTCGTAAAAAACTCAGGACCCAGAAGCTGAGAGTAGCCAAGCTGGAGGAGCAAAACCTCGAGATACAGGAGATTCGTCAGGAACTGAAAGACAATAGGACCGTGGTTCATACCAAGATTTTTAAACCTGGAAGTTTGGAACGCAACTCCAAAAAAATATTAAAGGATGTCACCAGGCAGAGATGATCTGGCAAAAGAACTGAGAAGGACAAGCACGATGAGAAGAAGCCATTGGAGGCATGAACAAAACTGGAAGAGTTGATGACTTTGAAGATTTATTGACCTTTAGAAGACCAAACCCCTGTTATACACCTACGTTAGATGCGACGTTTGTGAGCTGTCATTTGTTTGATGTTTTTCCGACAGCCACAATAAAACCTGTCTTTTCAAAACTTTTGTTTGTATTGTGTGCATCTCTCTTGATCTCTCTTAGCTCACCCCAAAACCCATGGACCTAATAGAGGATGAATGGAGATGAGCTTGTATTTCCGGGACCGATGAGTCAATTGGAGACAGACCGATGGATTCAGAACATGGAGGATCATATGGTGAACAACCCTATAGCCGGAAAAGATATGGCCCAGCATGCTCTTCAATGTTTTGAAAGAGGTGCTGCTACTTGGTGGAGGATGTACCAAACCATCAATGAATGGCAAGGATTAACCACTTGGAAAGAATTCAAGTTGACTTTGCTAAAGTCCCAATTTGTGTCCCAGAAGTTGAAGCCTTATGGAAAGGGTATGAAGAAAACTTGTGCATGCAAGCTTTGTGGAGAAATAGGACACAACCATAAAGAACACAAGGATGAATGCCCTAACTGTGAAGGAAGTCACCCAGCTGAAGAATGCCCAACTAGGAAGATCACTTGTTTCTTGTGCGAAGAGACTACCCACTACCCTGCTCAGTGTCACATTTACCCCTTGGTACAAAGAACCATCCAGTAGAAGGAAGAAGCAATGAAAGGAGCCCTTATGGAAAGTTTAGAAGAACCTGTGATGAAGAAAGAGGTGGAGGACACACCCAAAGAAGAGCCAATTAAACCCTGCACCAAGTCATGCTATTCATGTGGAGAAGAAGGACACCTCTCCTAGAATTGTATGAATGGGGATCTAGTAGAATTCCCGACGGAGGAAGTAGAATATGACCCACAGGAAATAGAAGCTCTGATTGGAATGGAAAAGTCCAGAAAGAGAAGTAGATTGGATTCCAGGAAGGATCTGAGTCATGTCACCTGTTATAGGTGCAAGGAGTCAGGGCACTACCTCAGCAATTGCCCAAAAAGGAAGCCAAGGACCCAAGTAGGCCATCTAATCACAAGGAAACCTCGAAACTTGCCATAAGTAATGTGTTTCCGTTGTAATAAAGCAGGGCACTTTGCCAGAGTTTGTCCGAAGGAGAAGGAGACTTGTGATAAATAGTTGAGTTTGTGAAAGAAGAAATATAATAGTAGTCGTGAGAACATTTTTCCTTTATATTGAGGTGTTGAGTTGAGGCATGTAATGGAAAAACAGGAGATTGTAATAATTTGGGAAATCAATAAAGTTAGCAGTGTTGGTACTGATTTGGATTTTATGAGTTACTCTATGAGGAAAGATTTGACCATTTTTGAGGATATGAGAAATATGGTCTATAAAATATTGGAGCATTTTAAGGGTGGTATTTCCCTGTAACTGTTGACCCCTAGAAAAGATAAGGATACTCCCTGAGTGGATTTCGGACAAAATGAATACGAGTTTTGTCTCGATATGTGTGATACCCCAAGAGTGTGTGGGATGAAGATGGAGACCGTCGGTTGTTTGGACCAAATGTGATCAAGGAGTCAGAACAGAATGTTAAGTTGATTCAAGATAGACTGAAGGTAGCTCAGCCCAGGCAGAAGAGTTATGCAGACTCAAAATCTCAAGGGGGTAGTATATGAAATTGGAGACAAGCATGTCTTCGTGTGTCCCCTCTGCGAGGAGTTAAACGGATTGGAGTTAAGGGACAGTTAGCCCCGAGATTTGTAGGACCATACCGAGTTTTGGAGCGTATGGGAGAAGTGGCCAACAAGTTGGAGTCACCCGAAGGACTGTTAGGAGTTCAAGATGTGTTTCATGTTTCCCAGTTGAAGAGTGCCCTGCAGAGATGGCCAATATTCCCTGTAAGGACGCTTGACCCTGGAAAGGATAATGATGTTCCACGAAGTGGAATATGGACTTCATAAGTATAAGTTTTTATCTCGGTATGAGAGATATCCCACGAGGATGAAGAGATGAATTATTATTGGATATAAAGGAGGTATGATGTCGGAAATATCGATCAATGGAAACTCCATGATGAGTCTGAGTAATCATGTCTTAGTTTGGTGCCAATAGAAAGAAGGAAGACACTACAATTGGATGGATTTAAGAATACTTAGAAGTTGGGAGTTGGAATAATGATCAATTGCCTAGAGGATGAGTTCAAGGTTACAAGCGATGAGATGGGCCATAACCCACAGGCCCCAGGACCTGCCAAGAAACAAGCACAATCTTGCCGAAGGAAAAACCCTGGAATAAGTTACGATTTTATCGATAGACGATTTTATAGGAGTAACGCAAAACCTGAGAGTTGTGAATAAACGTTAGATGTTTGTATGGCTTGCAGAATCTATGGATATATCCGAACTTGGTTCGTCGACAAGAGAAATTCTGCAATGCTTGTGAGGATGACCGAGTGTTAGAATGCGAGATTCGCTAAACCGTATACAAGGTAATGATTTGGGTGCGGGATGGATTGATCACCATACCGACTTACTCTTATTATTCGCCTTGCTATGTGGGATGGTAAATCTGAGTGACTTACCTATAGTAGAGAGACGACGATCAAAACCTTGTTTAAGCCTTAGAATGGTATAAATATTTTTTTCCTTGTACACGGCAGTTGTGCCAACTGTAGGTTATACGGTGAGGATCAACCAAGACCCATTCCCTGCAGGAGAAATCATACATTGTTGACCACCATGAGATATCGATAGTTGATTAGTTTTTGGCGCCAGACCCGTCAGCTAAAGAGGACCCAATTTCGAATAACCTTACTAAGAGGAAAGAACAGAAGAATTGAGGAAAATGTTATGCCACTACCGGAAGAGCCAGAGAAGGAGTTTTCTGAGGATTTGAGGAGACCGACATCGTTAACACTAAGGATGGAGTATATGAGTTTTGATGAAACCGTAACCATACTTCTAAGGGTGGTAGTACCCCAGACCCCGGAGACGATCGATGGATTTTGAGGAGATCCCCAAACCCTAACCTTTTCTTTCTAGCCTCTCCGAATCTCGAGGACGAGATTCATTTTAAGGGTGGTAGGTTTGTAACATCCCAAATTTTCAATTTGGAATGTTATACATTAGATCATCATGCATATCATATTTTCTTGCATTTTTCTCGATCCTAGAAGTTTCATGCAACTCAAGGACCCTCGAAGAGAGTTGGAGATTTCGTTATTCTCAAATTTGAGAATTTTCTCAAATTTTGAAAAGAGGATCATTTGATTTATTTATTTCATCTTCAATTATTTTTTTCCAATATCAAAAATATGAGAGAGGGGAATAATATGACTTTCCCAAATTTAGGAAAAATGAGGATTTGATAAGTAAATCAAATTTCGTTTGCCGGAGTTTTATTTGCATTTTATTTGGATAGGGAAAAATGCGTGTTTTCAAAAATTGCATTTTAGGCCCGGAGAAAAGTTCGTTTTGTTCGGCTCATTTTTAGGAGTCGGGGAAAATTTACTTTATTAGTTTTGGAGTCCGGTAGATTTGTTTTTCTATTTTTTTTCGAGCGCGGAACCTTTTAAAAAAATTCTCAGCAACTTGGGCCAAAGGCCCAAGCCACGAAGCCAGCCGCCGGCCATCGCGCGCCACGCCCAGGGTCCAGGAGCCGCCGCCGTTTTCTTTAGGATTCCTAGTAGGATTTCTTCCTACTTCTGTTTATTCCTTTTTCTTTTTCTAGATCTTTCCTACTCCTATTCTTATTCCTTGATCCCTCCTCCAAGCAAACCCTTCCCTCCCCAATATAAATACCCAAGCACCCCCCCCCTCTAAATCATCAAACCCAAAGCCTAGAGCTCCGCCACACCCCGCGCCGCCGCACCTTGCCACCGCGCCGCGCCACCCCACATCCCACGCCGCCGCACCTTGCCACCGCGTCGCGCCACCCCACACCCCGCGCCGCCGCACCTTGCCACCGCCGCCGCCGCCCCACCACCGCGCCCCACGCCCGCGCCGCCGGAGCCCCTCGCCGGAGACCTCGCCGGAGGTAGCACCGCGCTACATCTATTCTTTTCATCGGATCGTTTTCTTCTAATCGTTCCGATTCTTCTTTTCCGATTCGTTTTTCTCTCCGGTTCTTCGCCAAACCGTTCCGGTTTTCTAGATCGGTTTTTCGATCGGTTTTCTTCTCCGAAACCCTAGATCGGATTCGTTCTCTTTTCCGATTTAGTTGTCTTATGACCGTTCGCCGGAACGTTCGTCCTAACGAACGTGATCACCGGATTTCTTCTAGGTTAACGAACGTCCATTCGTTTAACCGTTCTTCTTTTTCTTTTCTTTTCGTCGGATTTATTCTGCGATCGCGATCTCAGATCCGATCTTCGTTCTAGTTTTTCTTCCCGCTCGTTTATCGGAATCAGGTGATTTAAGCGCCTGGAGTTTCGTCTCGAAACCGCTGTTCCGTCTAATCAACTTAAACAAGTTTTTTCTATGGTAAAATTTGACCTAGTTTCAACTTGCTAGAACCGAGTTGTTTCTTCCGCCGTTTGTTTTCGGTTTTCTTTGTTTGGTTCTTTTCTTTCCTTGTAACCGGAGTTCTTAAGTTGAACTTTCTGGTTCGTTCTCTTGTTCGAGTTTTACCTGTGCATTAGATGAGTACTTATGTATGCTTGTTGTTTTGACTACGTTAGATCACCCGGATTGCGCCGCTTGTTATGTCGAAACCCTAGGACTCGCGGATCATCACCAAGGCAAGTTCACACTTTGATCATACCTTTTCTACAACCCAGTTTTATTGCATTAGATCAATCCTCACACATTGCATGTTTAGGATCTAATTAAATTGTGGGATGGGAAGTAGATGAGGTAGTACCTATTACCTGTTATTATGAAACCTTGGGAGTTACTTCTACGTTTGCTTATTATGCCATGCTATGCTAGTAGACGTGGATTGGGTGAGTGATATCCATGACAGATGTGAGATTGATAATTTTAATGGTTTATCTAAGGTGGAAACTTAAACACACATCTGGGTGGATTGAGGCACCTGATGTCTATCAGGACTTGCCTGTTTTTTTTGGGACCGCCACCCAGGCTCAAAGGGATCATAAGACTATTCATACTAGAAACTTCCGTGTGCAGCCACAAGCCATTATGGGCTCTGGCATAGTTGATTAAGTCGTGCGAACTCTTACAGGGGTAGACTGGCAGATGTAGGGGATGTAGGTGGTACAGTCTACTCCACCGTAAGGTGCTAGCGCTTCTGAAAGACTATGTCTCGGTCATCCGTCTTCTCAAACACCATGTAGTGCGAGAAAACAAACGAAGGCGATCGAGTCTTGTGGGGAAAAGTGCGCAAACCTCTGCAGAGTGTATAAACTAATCATGATTAGCCGTGTCCCCGGTTATGGACATCTTGAGTATCTAGTTCTTGGATTATCCTGTTGATCTCATCATGTGACTTTAATTAATTTTGTTGGGTTTTAATGATGATGCTTAATTGGGATTGAGAATGCTGTCAACCATTCTCAATGTTTAACAACCACCATGATAGTTAAATAAATTTATTCCTTTGTAGTAGGGAAAAATTGGCTTTTCGCAAAAACCTTATAACCATAGAGCTTTTCCACCAGCCATATATGCATGTAGTGAAAGCTATTGTTCATCATTATTCTCTATGGTGTGAATTTGCCAGTACGTTCAATGTACTGACCCGTTTCGGGCTGCAACGTCTAATGTTGCAGGTTTCTTACGACGAGTAAGTGATACATTAGGGTTACGATTTCTACACTCAACTTTGCTGTTGGTGTTGATGGGAGTCCACAATCTTGTTGCTTCCACTATTTTGGATTGAGGTAATAGTATTTACGTTACTTTATACATGTGATTTACCTCTGTTATAAATCCTTCGAGTATTGTGTGTGTCAGCATACCGATCCAGGGATGACACTTAAGCACAGAGACTTGATCCATTCGGGTCGGGTCGCTACAATATTCATGTTCATAATCAGAGGGGTAATAATATGCATATAGGATCTGAACATTCTTCCACCAATTAAACCAACTAGCATCAACTACAAGGAGTAATCAACACTATTAGCAACCTACTAGCACCAATCCCAGACTTTGAGACAAGAATTGGATACAAGAGATGAACTAGGGTTTGGAGATGAGATGGTGCTGATGAAGATGTTGATGGAGATTTGCCCTCTCCCGATGAGAGGAGCGTTGGTGATGACGATGGTGATGATTTCCCCCTCCGGGAGGGAAGTTTCCCCGACAGAACAGCTCTGTCAGAGCTCTAGATTGGATCCGCCAAGGTTCCACCTCGTGGCGGCGGAGTCTCGTCCTGAAAAGTTCCTTCCTATTTTTTTCTCATCAGAAGACCTCATATAGGAGAAGATGGGCATCGGAGAGCCACCAGGGGGCCGACGAGATAGGGGGCGCCCTACGGGGGCGCGCCCCCCACCCTCGTGAGCAGGGTGTGGGCCCCTTGGCCTTCATCTTTGGCGTGGATTTTTCTTTATTTCTTTTAAGACATTCCGTGGAGTTTCAAGACTTTTGGAGTTGCCCAGAATAGGTCTCTAATATTTGCTCCTTATCCAGACCAGAATTCCAACTGCCGGCATTCTCCCTCTTTATGTAAACCTTGTAAAATAAGAGAGAATAGCCATAAGTATTGTGACATAAAGTGAAATAGCAGTCCATAATGCAATAAATATCGATATAAAAGCATGAAGCAAAATGGATGTATCAACTCCCCCAAGCTTAGACCTCGCTTGTCCTCAAGCGAAAAGCCGATAACAATAAATATGTCCTCATGTTTAGAGGTAGAGGCGTCGATAAAAATAAAATACGGACATGAAGGCATCATGATTATTCTCATAACAGCAACATATATAGATTTTGTCATATGATTACTTATGTTCAAGTGATGATCTATTCACAATGCAAAAGTATAAATCATAAACCTTATTGGGTTCCAAAAACTATAATCTCAGTCATTGAAGCAATTGCAATTTATCATAACATCTGAAAGAGTCTATGTCAGAGCTAAAAAGCAAGTCCATATACTCAACTATCATTTAGTCCTCCATAATTGCTAACACTCACGCAATACTTGTGGTTACAGAGATTTAATCAGACAAAGAGAAAGATGGGGGCTTATAGTTTTGCCCCACAACCTTTTACCTCAAGGGTAATGTCAACAATAATGGTTCATGCTCCCCTACATCCAATTAGATATATATATATATATATATCATGTTCTTTCCAACATGCTGAGCTTGCCAAAGGATAAAATGAAAAAGAAAAGGTGAGGATCACCATGACTCTTGCATAAGGTAGAAGATAATAATAAAGGATAGGCCCTTCGCAGAGGGAAGCAGAGGTTGCCATGCGCTTTTATGGTTGGATGCACAAAATCTCAATGCGAAAGAACGTCACTTTATATTGCCCCTTGTGATATGATCCTTTATTATGCAGTCCATTGCTTTTATTACTTCCACATCACAAGATCGTACAAAGCTTATGTCTCCCACACCAATCAATCATACATATTTAGAGCAATTTTTATTGCTTTGCACCGATGACAACTTACTTGAAGGATCTTACTCAATCCATAGGTAGGTATGGTGGACTCTCATGGCAAAACTGGTTTAGGGATATTTGGAAGCACAAGTAGTATTTCTACTTGGTGCTGAGAATTTGGTTAGCATGAGGGGAAAGGCAAGCTCAACAAGTTAGAGGAACCATGACAACATACTTTATCTCAGATATAAGAAAGACATAACTCATTACGTTGTCTTCCTTGTACAACTTCAACTCTTTAGCATGTCATATTTTAATGAGTGCTCCCAATCATAAAAGATGTCAATGACAATATATCTATATGTGAAAACCTCTCTTTCCTTATTACTTCCTATTAATTGCAACAATGACCAAAGCTATGTCTGCCAACTCCCAACAACTTTTAATCATCATACTCTTTCTATGTGAAGTCATTACTCTCAATAAGATCTGATGAGGACATCAATACCATTGTTACACCCACAGCCCCTGCTGTTGTACATACTGGACCAATTACTAGAGCTCGCGCACGCCAATTGAATTAGCAGGTACTTTTGTTTCTTGGTAACGATTCTAATGTTCATGTGAATATGATGCTGCCTAAGTTGGATACATTTGTTTTGCTTACAAATGAAGGGCCTAGCTTGGACAAGAAAGATGAACCTTGGAGCAAGTTCAAGCATGGAGATGATGGCATGCGCAAGGGGAACAAGAACGGAGTTACAAGTGATGATTCCAGGACTCTGAAGCCACCATAATGAGTGCATGAAGCATGGGACGAAATATACAAGATGCCACTTCATAATTTTTGTCCAGAGGCTATTCTAGGTGCTGCGTCACCTTATTGTTGGGCCAGGCCCATGTATTTTCGAAATACTTAAGTATAGGCTGTTTTTAGAGTCCATATGTGTGGGAAAACTAGAGTTAGGGTTGGTTTCGGACAACTCCACCAAGGGCCACGAAATTCCCCCTCTCTCCTCCATATATATAGCCCTTAGGGCATCGTTTAGACTTTGGGTTTTGTTTAGATTAAAAGTTCGCCATAGCTGCAACTTCGCGTACTTCGTTTGTGTCCAACGACCAGACCAAGACGTCACAGAACCCCACCTTGATCAATAAAGTTTTCATCTTATATTCGCAATATCCAGATTGCAATCTCAGTTTCTTGCTTGTTCTTCGTTTGCTCGCAGGAAACAGGCCCTCGTGGTCAGGTTGATCGTGCTCCGGCGTGGTCAATAACCCCTCGGAGTTGGTTTAGCGATTGCTAAGGCGCGACGTCCTCGCACGTTCGTAGTCGGATCGTCAAAGTCGACTTCCTCTAAAACGATAGCCACCATCTCATCGAAAGACGGGACACCTTTGCCTCTATCAAGTGGTATCAGATTTCCAGGTTGCTCGGTGAGATTTTATAGTTTTTCGTAGTTTAGATCGAGTATGTTCTTCGTACCTATAGTCCATGAAAAAGCCAAAAAAATTAGGGTTAGTTCATCCTATCCGAACCAATCTGAGCCTTTGCATAATCTTTTCTGTATTTGCTTTGTTGAATTTGCGGTTGCATCGTCGTGTCAAGTTGCTGGTCTTAGCGTCTAGTCCTTTAGAGTTTCGAGTTCTGTTCATAGGTTGTCACATCGCCACTGCCATATATCACCACCGCATCATCATCATCGCTGCTTCCATATACCACCACCACACCAACTTCATCGTCGCTGCCATATTCACCACCACATATTCACCACCAATCTGAGTCCATATACACCACCACATATCCGCCGCCATCACGCCAATCCGAGTCCACCTGCAACATAAAGCCGCCACCAGTCCGATTTCCACCAGATTCATCGCCGCCACCAATCCAAGATTCCACCAGATTCATCTCCGCCACCAGTCCTAGTCCAAGTCCAATATTTGTTGCTTTGTTTTCAAGTTACAGATCGTGCGATACTCCGAGTCGTGACAGAGTAGGGCTCCCCAACTTTCGAGCCACCCGCAGAAGAAAAATAGTTCCAGTTTCAAAAAAAACTAAGTCTGGAAAATTCTGGCTAGGCAGTTTTAGACCATTTGTAGACTTTTTTGAAAAAAATTGTTGCGGAGCAAAAAAAAGGAAAAAATGTGCAAAAAAAGTGAAAAAAAAAGAAAAAAAAAGTGCAATAATCCCTTGTTTACGTGCAGCGCCGTGATTTTGTTAGTGTTCTAGGCTCGCGTCTCTAGCACGGTCTAGCCTAGGACCAGCACAGTACCGTCGTTGAGCGTTTATTCAACTTTGCATCTCTGAATTGATTATTGCTGACCCTTTTTGCTACCATATTATAAGCCTTCCCAGCTCCACATACATCTACGTCGTGCGTTTGACTCTCCCTAGTAATCGCTCTATCCAAGCTTTGAGAGTTTTGACTACGACGATTGCCAATCACCGCCTGCTGCTGGGTAAGAACTGGTAAGAATTTGAGATTTGCTTGACGGATTTGTGACACCACCACCACCTCTTGTTATTATTCTGTAGGATCATATTCTTGTGTGTTTCTATTGTTGCTAACCATAGCAGGATCACAAGTCGATCAGACTGACTGGGAGAACATGACGAATAAGGAGTTGCATGATAAATTTCAGCAAATGATGAGTGGACAGGTGCAAGATGTGCTAAACAGATTTGAAGAGGCCATGGAGAAGATAGATGGAATGGAGAAGACGTTCGAAACAAAGCTCGATAAAAGGTTTAATGAATTGCTCGCGCGTCTTCCACCACCACCACCGGCTGCACCTAACGCACCTCTACAACAACAACGACGACGACTACCTCCACATCGCGACACAACCCTTCGCCGAGCGAGCCGTCGCCCTCTTGCACCTGGCCAAACTGTTGGTGCTGCTGTTGATACATCTGTGGCTCATGCTACTGATGCGGAGGAGGATGATTTTGCGGGAGATTACGAGGATGAGGTTGATCAAAATCAGAACTACGTGCCACCACCAGCACCGCAACCACCAGGTCGTCCACATGCAAATAATGGCAATGGTAGGGCTCACCCTCAGGTACGAGATCATGACCATCTCCCTAAACTAAAATTGAATATTCCACCATTTGAGCGTAGATATGTTCCTGATATATATCTTACTTGGGAGTTAGAAACTGAACAACGATTTACATGTTTACAATATCCTGAGGAGAGACGTGTTCCTGCTGCTGTTTGTGCTTTCACTAGCTTTGCATGTGTTTGGTGGTCTGAACATTGTAGATTATATCCTATTCCAGCTACTTGGACTGCTTTGAAAACTGCTTGCATACTCGTTGGGTTCCACCATATTATCAACGTGAATTACTTCAAAAATTGCAGTGCTTTAGACAAGGAAAAAATTATGTAGAAGAATATTATCAGGAATTACAAACTGGCATGATTAGATGTGGTATTGTTGAGGAGAATGAAGCTACGCTTGCACGTTTTATGGGTGGATTAAATAGAGAGATTCAGACCATTCTAGAGTATAAGGAGTATACTAATATCACTCGTTTATTCCATCTTGCTTGTAAAGCTGAACGTGAAGTGCAGGATCGACAGGCATTGGCGCGAACTAACTTTTCTGCAAGTCGATCTTCATCATGGACACCACGTGCATCCTCTACTTCCACTCCACCAGCACCTCCATTAGGTGCCACCTCCATCCGTGATACAAGAAAGCAAGCACAACCACCACTATCTGCCAAGAGCACACCTGCCGGACCTGCGCAGACCTCTTCTTCTTCCATGGCATCAACAGGGCACACAAGTGATATTATTTGTCATCGTTCTAAGGGAAGAGGACATTTTGCAAGAGAATGCCAATCTCAGCGTGTGATGATTGCTACTGAGGATGGTGGGTATGAGTCCACTAGTGACTATGATGAGGAGACTTTGGCTCTTATTACACATGAAGAACACGATGGAGATGATTCTGATCATGAGATGCAATACATGGCTCCTGAAGATGCTGACAGGTATGAATGTTTAGTTGCTCAACGTGTTTTGAGTGTGCAGGTCACACAAGCTGAGCAAAATCAGAGGCATAATTTGTTCCATACAAAGGGAGTTGTGAAGAAACATTCTGTTCGCGTCATCATAGATGGAGGGAGCTGCAATAACTTGGCTAGCATCGAGATGGTGGAGAAGCTATCTCTCACCACAAGACCATATCCACATCCTTACTATATCCAATGGTTCAACAACAGCGGCAAAGTTAAGGTAACTGTTCGTGTGTATTTTAGTATCTCTACATATGCTGATTATGTTGATTGTGATGTGGTACCTATGCAAGCATGTTCCTTATTACTTGGTAGACCATGGCAATTTGATAAAAATTCTGTACACCATGGTAGAAACAATTAGTATACTCTTGTTCATAAGGATAAAAATATTACTTTGCTTCCTATGACTCCTGAATCCATTTTGAAAGATGATATTAATAGAGCTAATAAAGCAAAACAGGAGAAAAATAAGAGTGGAAATCATATTGTGGCAAAAGAATTTGAGCAACAAATGAAACCTAATAATAAACCATCTAGTGTTGCTTCTGAAATTAAATTTAAAAGTGCATGTTTACTTGCCACAAAATCTGGTATTGATGATCTAGATTTCAGCAAATCTGTTTGCGATGCTTTTGTGTGCAAAGAGGCATTATTTTCATTCGAGGACGTGCCTTCCTCTTTGCCTCCTGCTGTCACTAAAATTTTGCAGGAGTTCATTGACGTCTTTCCAGAAGACGTGCCACCGGGGTTACCACCTATTCGAGGGATTGAGCATCAAATTGACTTAATTCCGGGTGCATCATTACCCAACCGTGCACCATACCGTACCAATCCAGCGGAGACGAAGGAGATTATGCGTCAAGTACAAGAACTGCTCGACAAAGGTTATATATGTGAATCCCTTAGTCCTTGTGCTGTTCCTATCATTTTAGTGCCGAAAAAGGATGGTACGTCGCGTATGTGCATTGATTGTAGAGACATTAATAATATTACTATTCGTTATCGTCATCCTATTCCTAGGCTAGATGATATGCTTGAAGAATTGAGTGGCTCTACAATATTCTCCAAAGTTGATTTGCGTAGTGGATACCATCAAATTTGTATGAAATTGGGAGATGAATGGAAAACAGCATTTAAAACTAAGTTTGGATTATATGAGTGGTTAGTCATGCCTTTTGGGTTAACTAATGCACCTAGTACTTGCATGAGGTTAATGAACGAAGTTTTACGTGCTTTCATTGGACGATTTGTGGTAGTTTACTTTGATGACATATTGATTTATAAAAAATCTTTGGAGGAACATTTGGAACATTTACGTGATGTTTTTACTGCTCTACGTGATGCACGTTTGTTTGGTAACCTTGGAAAGTGCACCTTTTGCATCGACCGAGTATCTTTTCTTGGCTATGTTGTTACTCCACGGGGAATTGAAGTTGATAAAGCCAAGATTGAAGCTATTGAGAGTTGGCCGCAGCCCAAAATGGTCACACAAGTGAGGAGTTTCCTTGGCCTCGCTGGTTTCTATAGGCGTTTTGTGAGAGATTTCAGCACCATTGCTGCACCTCTCAACGAGCTTACAAAGAAGGGTGTGCCTTTTGTTTGGGGTACCGCACAGGAAGAAGCCTTCACGGTATTGAAAGATAAGTTGACACATGCTCCTTTACTCCAACTTCCTGATTTTAATAAGACTTTTGAGCTTGAATGTGATGCTAGTGGAATGGGATTAGGACGTGTGTTATTACAAGATGGCAAACCTGTTGCATACTTTTCTGAAAAATTGAGTGGGCCTAGTCTGAACTATTCTACTTATGACAAAGAATTATATGCTCTTGTTCAGACCTTAGAAACATGGCAACATTATTTATGGCCCAAGGAATTTGTTATACATTCTGATCATGAATCTTTGAAACACACTAAAAGTCAAGCAAAACTGAACCGTAGACATGCTAAATGGGTTGAATTCATTGAGACTTTTCCTTATGTCATTAAACACAAGAAGGGTAAAGAAAATGTTATTGCTGATGCATTGTCTCGTCGTTATACTATGCTTTCACAACTTGACTTTAAAATATTTGGTTTGGAGACCATCAAAGATCAATATGTGCATGATGCTGAATTTAAAGATGTATTGCAGAATTGTAAGGAAGGGAGAACTTGGAACAAGTTCGTTCTTAACGATGGATTTGTGTTTCATGCTAACAAGCTATGCATTCCAGCTAGCTCTCTTCGTCTTTTGTTGTTGCAGGAGGCGAGTGGAGGAGGATTAATGGGACACTTTGGCGTCAAGAAGACAGAGGATATACTTGCTACACATTTATTTTGGCCAAAGATGAGACGGGATGTTGAGCGTTTTGTTGCTCGCTGCACTACATGTCAAAAAGCTAAATCACGACTCAGTCCTCATGGTTTATATATGCCTTAGCCTGTACCTATTGTTCCTTGGGAGGATATATCTATGGACTTTGTTTTAGGTTTACCTCGAACAAAGAAGGGAGGGATAGCACATTTGTTGTCGTGGATAGGTTCTCGAAAATGGCACACTTTATACCATGTCATAAAAGCGATGATGATGTTAATGTTGCTGATTTGTTCTTTCGTGAAATTATTCGCTTGCATGGTGTGCCAAATACTATTGTTTCAGATCGTGATACTAAATTTCTTAGCCACTTTTGGAGATGTTTATGGGCTAAGTTGGGGACTAAACTACTTTTTAGTACTACTTGTCACCCCCAAACTGATGGACAAACTGAAGTAGTCAATAGAACATTGTCTACTATGCTTAGGGCTGTTTTGAAGAATAACAAGAAAATGTGGGAAGAATGCTTGCCTCATATTGAATTTGCTTATAATCGTTCATTGCATTCTACTACTAAGATGTGCCCTTTTGAAATTGTGTATGGTTTCCTACCTCGTGCACCTATTGATTTGTTGCCTCTTCCATCTTCGGAGAAGGTTGATTTTGATGCTAAAGAACGTGCTGAATTGATTTTAAAAATGCATGAGTTAAATGAGGAAAACATTGAGCGTATGAATGCTAAATATAAACTTGCTGGAGATAAGGGTAGAAAACATGTTGTGTTTGCACCTGGAGATCTTGTTTGGTTACATTTGCGTAAGGATAGATTTCCTCATTTGCACAAATCAAAGCTAACGCCACGTGCTGATGGTCCTTTTAAGGTGTTAGAGAAAATAAATGATAATGCATATAAACTTGAGCTGCCTGGAGATTTTGGGGTTAGTCCCACTTTTAACATTGCAGATTTGAATCCTTATTTGGGTGAGGACGATGAACTTTCGTCGAGGACGACTTCATTTCAAGAAGGGGAGGATCATGAGGACATCAATACCATTGTTACACCCACAGCCCCTGCTGCTGTACATACTGGACCAATTACTAGAGCTCGTGCACGCCAATTGAATTATCAGGTACTTTCGTTTCTTGGTAACGATTCTAATGTTCATGTGAATATGAGGCTACCTAAATTGGATACATTTGTTTTGCTTACAAAGGAAGGGCCTAGCTTGGACAAGAAAGATGAACCTTGGAGCAAGTTCAAGCATGGAGATGATGGCATGCACAAGGGGAACAAGAACGGAGTTACAAGTGATGATTCCAGGACTCTGAAGCCACCATAATGAGTGCATGAAGCATGGGACGAAATAAACAAGATGCTACTTCATAAATTTCGTCCAGAGGCTATTCTAGGTGTTGTGTCACCTTATTGTTGGGCCAGGCCCATGTATTTTTGAAATACTTAAGTATAGGCTGTTTTTAGAGTCCATATGTGTGGGAAAACTAGAGTTAGGGTTGGTTTCGGACAACTCCACCAAGGGCCACGAAATTCCCCCTCTCTCCTCCATATATATAGCCCTTAGGGCATCGTTTAGACTTTGGGTTTTGTTTAGATTAAAAGTTCGCCATAGCTGCAACTTCGCGTACTTCGTTTGTGTCCAACGACCAGACCAAGACGTCACAGAACCCCACCTTGATCAATAAAGTTTTCATCTTATGTTCGCAATATCCAGATTGCAATCTCAGTTTCTTGCTTGTTCTTCGTTTGCTCGCAAGAAACAGGCCCTCGTGGTCAGGTTGATCGTGCTCCGGCGTGGTCAATAACCCCTCGGAGTTGGTTTAGCGATTGCTAAGGCGCGACGTCCTCGCACGTTCGTAGTCGGATCGTCAAAGTCGACTTCCTCTAAAACGATAGCCACCATCTCATCGAAAGACGGGACACCTTTGCCTCTATCAAGATCAATATGAACTTTTTGTTTCTTTTTATTCTTTTCTTCTTTCTTTTATTCACCCAAGATTATGGCAAAACAATCAATCCCTTGACTCAACACTAATCTTTATTATATATAACTCACGGACTCGATTACATAGAGGGATCATAAAGCAAAACTCAAAATTAGATCATGCCATAAACTTTATTCTACTAGATCAAGATACTACTGATAGGATCGAACTAAGAAAAAAAGGTAAAGATAGGAGTTGTGATTGTGATACGATACCGGGCAGCTCCCCCAAGCTTGGCAGTTGCCAAGGGGAGTGCCCATACCCAGATACTCAATTCTTCTTTGTTGGAGGAGACGGTGGAGGTGTTGTTGATGATGCGGGCTTGTCATCCATCTTGCAAGGCATAGGTTCACCATCATAGAAAGATGATCGAGTCTCTGGAATCCTTAAATCTGCAGCCAAACTCATTCTTTTGAATCTATATTCATACTCACAGTTTTGGTTTTGAAGGTCATAGACTTGGGCTTGGAGGTGCTCGATCTTCTCATGTAGCTTGAAGATGGCATCCTCGGTGTTCTTGGCATCCGGCTTGTAGTTGTTAGTGAACTCCGCGAGCATCATGTGGCTAGCGTTGATTCCACGCTCCACCATCCTTTGGCACTTGAAAACTTGTTGCTCCACTGCTTCAAGCCTCGTCTCCATGCTTCCGGTCCCCTTTGATCCCTCTTCATCGCGGATGTGCAGCAACCCATCACGCTTCTCAATGGTTTGAGGGTGTCGTAGCACCTCCGCGAGGTAAGGGTTGATGACCTTCTCAAAGAACTTGTCCTTGGAGGCGCTTGGGGCCGTCATGATAACCTAGATCTGTCAGAAAAATAGCTCGAAACAAAAACGGGAGATTTTTGCGTGATACGGGAGTCAAAACCTTCGGGAGGTTAAATAATGAATTTTTACCAACCGAAATACGTAACGTGCAAGAAAACGGAGTCCGGAAGGCACACGAGGTAGGGGGCGCTCCCACCACCCTCGTGGGGCCCTCGTGTCCTTCCCGGACTGCTACTTATTTTTCTATTTTACTAAATATTCCAAAACGGAGAAATATTGCCTTAAAAATTGTTTTGGAGTCGGTTTACTTACCGTACCACATACCTATTCCTTTTCGGAGTCTGAAACGTTCCGGAAAGTGTCCCTTATGTATTCCTCTGGGTTACAGTTTCAATAATATTGGTTTCAACATTTATGGGATTACCTGAGATATAATGTTTAATTCTTCGACCGTTTACCACCTTCGGATTTGTGCCCTCGAAGTTGTTGATTTTTATGGCACCAGAACGGTAGACCTCCTCGATAACATAGGGGCCTTCCCATTTAGAGGGAAGTTTCCCTGCAAAAAATCTTAAATGAGAGTTGTATAGCAATACATAATCACCTACATTAAACTCACGCTTTTGTATCCTTTTGTCATGCCATCTTTTAACTTTTTCTTTCAACAACTTGGCATTTTCATAAGCTTGGGTTCTCCATTCATCAAGTGAGATAATATCAAATAACCTCTTCTCACCGGCAAGTTTGAAATCATAGTTGAGTTCTTTAATAGCCCAATATGCCTTATGTCCTAGTTCGAGAGGTAAGTGACATGCTTTTCCATAAACCATTTTATACGGAGACATACCCATAGGATTTTTATATGCAGTTCTATATGCCCATAATGCATCATCAAGTTTCTTAGACCAATTCTTTCTAGACCTATTAACAGTCTTTTGCAAAATTAATTTGAGCTCTCTATTGCTCAACTCTACTTGACCACTAGACTGTGGGTGATAAGGAGATGCAATTCTATGATTAACATAATATTTAGCAAGCATTTTACAGAAGGCGCCATGAATAAAATGTGAACCACCATCAGTCATTAAATATCTAGGGACTCCAAACCTTGGAAAAATAACTTCTTTAAGCATTTTAATAGAAGTGATATGATTAGCACTACTAGTTGGAATAGCTTCTACCCACTTAGTAACGTAATCAATAGCAACTAAAATATGTGTGTATCCATTAGAGGCAGGAAAAGGTCCCATATAATCAAAGCCCCAAACATCAAATGGTTCAATAACAAGTGAATAATTCATAGGCATTTCTTGACGTCTACTAATATTACCAATTCTTTGACATTCATCACAAGACAAGACAAACTTACGGGCATCCTTGAAGAGAGTAGGCCAATAAAAACCAGATTGCAGTACCTTATGTACAGTTCTATCTCCAGTGTGGTGTCCTCCATAAGACTCGGAATGACACTTGTGTAGGATCTGTTCCTGTTCATGCTCAGGTACACAACGTCTAATAACACCATCTACTCCTTCTTTATAAAGATGCTGGTCATCCCAAAAGTAATGTCTCAAGTCATAGAAGAACTTTTTCTTTTGCTGGTATGTGAAGCTAGGCGGTATAAACTTAGCAACAATATAATTAGCATAATCAGCATACCATGGAGTACTACGAGAAGTACTTATAACATTTAATTGTTCATCATGAAAGTCATCATTAATAGGTAGTGGGTCATCAAGAATATTTTCTAACCTAGATAAGTTGTCTGCAACGAGGTTCTCAGCTCCCTTTCTATCAACAATATTCAGATCAAATTCTTGTAGCAAGAGAACCCATCTAATAAGTCTAGGTTTAGCATCTTCCTTTTCCATAAGATATTTAATAGCAGCATGATCGGTGTGAATAGTTACTTTAGAATCAACAATATAAGATCTGAACTTATCACAAGCAAATACAACTGCTAAAAGCTCTTTTTCAGTAGTAGCATAATTTCTTTGAGCATTGTCTAGAGTCTTACTAGCATAATGAATAACATTTAATTTCTTATCAACTATTTGCCCTAGAACAGCACCTACAGCATAATCACTAGCATCACACATAATTTCAAAGGGTAAATTCCAATCAGGTGGCTGAACAATAGGTGCAGAGACTAATGCTTTCTTAAGTATTTCAAATGCTTCTACACAATCATCATCAAAGACAAATGGTATATCTTTTTGCAATAAATTAGTCAGAGGCCGAGAAATTTTTGAGAAGTCCTTAATGACCTCCTATAAAATCCGGCGTGACCAAGGAAACTTCTTATACCTTTGATGTCCTTGGGACATGGCATCTTTTCAGTAGCATCAACCTTGGCTTTATCAACTTCAATACCTCTTTCAGAAACTTTGTGCCCCAAGACAATACCTTCATTAACCATAAAGTGGAACTTTTCCCAATTCAAGACAAGATTAGTTTCTTCACATCTTTGCAAAACTCGATCAAGATTGCTCAAGCAATCGTCAAAAGAGGAACCATAGACGGAAAAGTCGTCCATGAAAACCTCACAAATCTTTTCACAAAAGTCAGAGAATATAGCCATCATGCATCTTTGAAAGGTAGCAGGTGCATTACATAAACCAAATGTGACGCCCGGATAATCAAGCTACAGTAAACCCCTGCTAGTGTTGCCACGTCACCACGATTACTGTTGAAAATCTCGCGATGATTCAAAACTCGTTCAAATTCAAATTTTAAATAAAGTCAAACTAGAAAAAAAATTCAAACGTCAAAACTAAAATGTTCGGGTTGTGACAAATAAATCGTAAGTAATTATGGTGGAGAAATCAAACTTTGATATAAAGTTTAAAGGCTCTAAATTAATTAAAAAAATGGCTAAAAACAAATATTTAAATGCCTTCTAAATTTATAGAAGTGCAAAATATTTCATTTAGGTACCAAACTTTTTGTGACCGTGTCTCATTTTGCCACTCTAAATATGGAGCCAGTTTAATATTTTGTAAAACTATTTTACTAACAAAAATAAAAGAAAACAGTACAGGAAAAATAAATAAAAATAAGAGGTATAAACAAAAAAAAGAACCCCCCCCCACTGGGCCAGCTGGCCCAGCTGTTGGCCAGGCCGGCCCAGCTGCTGGCCAGCCCAACTGGCCCCAACCGGCCCACCCCGCGCCTGGCCTATATGGCCCCTCACCCCGAAACCCTAACCCCCTCCCCTAGTCACCCACTCCCCCCCCACTCGCCCCCTCCCCCAGTCGCTCTTCCCCCCTCCTCAATGGCCCCTCACCCCGAAACCCTAACCCCCTCCCCTAGTCACCCACTCCCCCCCCCCACTCGCCCCCTCCCCCAGTCGCTCTTCCCCCCTCCTCCCCCGATCCAGATCGGATCGAGGGGAACGCACCTCCTGCCCGACGCCGCCACCCGTCACCTCCACCTCGCCCTCGTCCGCCGCCGCTCCACTAAGGCTGCCGCCCCTCCCGGACTCCTCCGCGCCCCTCCTCTCACCTCCCTCGACTGGATCGGGGCAGCGCCCCGCTGCCCACCTCGGCGGGTGCCTCCCGTCTCCGCCACCAGGCTGGCGCCCCTCGTCGGGCCCGCCTTGTCGCCGGACCATGCTAGCAGGGTCCCGCCGGCGCGCACCGGACCCTGCCGCGGCCGCTCCCAACGAGTCGACCCACCTCTCCGACGCCGATGCCCCGGAGCGCCTTCGCCGGACCTCCCCGCTGGACTGCCTCCTCTCCGGCGCACGTCTTCGACCTCCACCTCGCGCCCCACTGCCCTTAACCCTACGGCCCCAGTGAGCGCCTCCCTCTCCTCGTCTCTCCCCGGCTCGCCCCGACACCGCGCACCCCGGTCCCCACCCTCGCGCGCGCCCGCGCCATCCCTGGTTGCGCCCGATGCGCGTTCACCGCGCCCCCATCCGCGCGCACCGTGCTCCCTTGGCCGAAGCGCTCCGACCCCGCCCCCTGCTCCCCACGCCTTCGCCGCCGCAGACCTGCCGGGCCACTACCTCCCCAGGTCACCGTGGGCTCGCCTGTGCCACGTCATCGCCGCCACGGCCGCCTGACTGGCGCCGTGGTCACCGGCCCCTCCCCTGCTCCCTGTCGGCTCCGCCCGCCCCTGGTGTTGCGCCCGAACGAACGGGGGTCACGCCCGTAACCCGCCCGCGGCACCCTGTGCCTGCTAAGGCCAAGGGCCAATGACATGTGGGGCCCCTGGCCCAGAACGTTTAAAAAAAGTAACTAACTAAAAGTAATTAATAATTAACATTAAATAAATAAAATAATTAATTAATTAATTAACTTAATTAGTTAACTTAATTAATTCTGTTAACTAACTATTAAACCTAATTAACCTGCAAATTAATCTAACTAAACAGTTAGTTAGTTAGAGTATGACGAGTGGGACCCACATGTAAGTTTGACCAAGTCAACCCTGTTGACTGCTGATGTCAGCATGACATCATGCTGATGTCATTAATCTGTTTTTCGAATTAATTTAAATAATTAATTAAATTCCAAAAATTAATAAAATCTTTAGAAAATCATATCTTTTAATTCGTAACTCGGATTAAAATATTTTCAACATGAAAGTTGCTCAGAACGACGAGACAATTCCGGATACGCAACCCGTTCGTCCGTCACGCATCCCTAGCATAGCAAACTCGCAACTTTCCCCCTGCGGCTCCTCTGCTCGAAAACGCAAAACACCGGGGATACTTTCCCGGATGTCATCCCCCTTCACCGGTATCACCTACTACCGCGTTAGGGCACCTCTAACGCCGTTACTTGTCATGTCATGCGTCACTATGCAAATGCTTGTTTAAATAATTATTGTTTCTCCCCCCTCTTCTCTCGATAGACTTCGAGACCGACGCCGCTGCTTCCCAGTACGACTACGGTGTTGACGACCCATCTCTCTTGCCAGAGCAACCAGGCAAGCCCCCCCTTTGATCACCAGATATCGCCTACTCTTCTCTATACTGCTTGCATTAGAGTAGTGTAGCATGTTACTGCTTCCCGTTAATCCTATACTGATGCATAGCCTGTCCTTGCTACTACTGTTGTTACCTTTACCTGCAAACCTAATGCTTAGTATAGGATGCTAGTTTATCATTAGTGGCCCTACATTCTTGTCCGTCTGCCATGCTATACTATCGGGCCGTGATCACTCGGGAGGTGATCACGGGTATATACTATATACTTTACACATGATACATGTGGTGACTAAAGACGGGTAGGCTCGTAGGAGCACCCGCGAGTGGATCTTTGAGGCGGAGCGACAGGGCAGGTTCCGACCACCTAGGAGACAGGTGGGCCTGGCCCTGTTCGGCGTTCGCGGACACTTAACACGCTTAATGAGATCTGGGTATTTGATCTGAGTCTGACCATTTGGTTTATACGCACTAACCATCTACGCGGGAGTAGTTATGGGTATCCCGGCGTCGTGGTATCAGCCGAAGCCTTCGTGACGTCAGCGACTGAGTGGCGCGCGCCGGATTGGACTGGAAAGCCACTAGGCTAGGTCTGCTTCCGGCCGCGTACGCAACGTGCAGGTGTGCAAAGGGCGATGGGCCCAGACCCCTGCGCCATAGGATTTAGACCGGCGTGCTGACCTCTCTGTTGTGCCTAGGTAGGGCTGCGATGTGTTGATCTTCCGAGGCCGGTCATGACCCAGGAAAGTGTGTCCGGCCAAATGGGATCGAGCGTGTTGGGGTATGTGGTGCACCCCTGCAGGGAAGTTTATCTATTCGAATAGCCGTGTCCCTCGGTAAAAGGACGACCCGGAGTTGTACTTTGACCTTATGACAACTAGAACCGGATACTTAATAAAACACACCCTTCCAAGTGCCAGATACAACCGGTGATTGCTCTCTAACAGGGCGACGAGGAGAGGATCATCGGTTAGGATTATGCTATGCGATGCTACTTGGAGGATTTCAGTCTACTCTCTTCTACAGGCTGCAAGACGGAGGCTGCCAGAAGCGTAGTCTTCGACAGGACTAGCTATCCCCCTCTTATTCCGGCATTCTGCAGTTCAGTCCACATATGGTAGCCTTATTCCAGTTGACACGAATGCATACATATGTAGTATAGCTCCTTGCTTGCGAGTACTTTGGATGAGTACTCACGGTTGCTTTCTCCTTCTTTTCCCCCTATCCCTTCTACCTGGTTGTCGCAACCAGATGTTGGAGCCCCGGAGCCAGACGCCACCATCGAGGACGACTCCTACTACACCGGAGGTGCCTACTACTACGTGCTACCCGCTGACGACGACCAGGAGTAGTTTAGGAGGATCCCAGGCAGGAGGCCTACGCCTCTTTCGATCTGTATCCCAGTTTGTGCTAGCCATCTTATGGCAAACTTGTTTAACTTATGTCTGTACTCAGATATTGTTGCTTCCGCTGACTCGTCTATGATCGAGCTCTTGTATTCGAGCCTTCGAGGCCCATGGCTTGTAATATGATGCTTGTATGACTTATTTTATTTGTAGAGTTGTGTTGTGATATCTTCCCGTGAGTCCCTGATCTTGATCGTACACGTTTGCGTGTATGATTAGTGTACGGTCAAATCGGGGGCGTCACAAGTTGGTATCAGAGCCGATTGCCCGTAGGAATCCCCCTTCCACACTTCTTGGCCGAAGTCGAGTCTAGACATTGCAAAACTTTTTACTAACCTGGCTGTGTGCCTTACGGGCCCACGTCGCCATCGGGTGATATTAGGATCTTTTACTCCTCGATCCTTACTCTGGGACTCTGATCTCTCTTCTATTCGGGTTATATGGTTTTGCTAACTCTGACTCTAGGATCTCGTAAATACTTTCTCCCGGAGAGCCCCTTCATTCCAGATGATGGCCTGCTTCACCGGAAGATTCCGAAGATACACTTTGCTATTCCTCTCGAGACTTTGTGCCCATCACTTTTGCTATTCCCGACCACCGATAAATCCTTATGGATAACTACTTACACTTGCCATTCATACGATCATCCCCCATTGATCTTGTTATTACAAGATACCCCGGAGTCTTCTCTATTGTTCCGAGGATACTTTGTGCCTACTGCCTAGCAGTTCCTTGCCACATGAATTTAGAAGGCATTTAAATATTTGTTTTTAGCCATTTTTTTTAATTAATTTAGAGCCTTTAAACTTTATATCAAAGTTTGGTTTCTCCACCATAATTACTTACGATTTATTTGTCACAACCCGAACATTTTAGTTTTGACGTTTGAAATTTTTTTCTAGTTTGACTTTATTTAAAATTTGAATTTGAACGAGTTTTGAATCATCGCGAGATTTTCAACAGTAATCGTGGTGACGTGGCAACACTAGCAGGGGTTTACTGTAGCTTGATTATCCGGGCGTCACAATTCTCCTCCACTACAAGAAATCTCGTCCCGAGATTTAAGAGGGGAGTAAGGGGAAAGTTCTGGTTATGATGTGCTAATGGATCTTCTCGAAGAAGTTAATTCCCTTCGTTGATGTCTTCAGTTCTTTATTCCAATGCATCATGATGAAGTTGTCGTCCTTTCTTCGAGGAACTCCATCGTACTTACGAATAGGTAAGGGGCAGCTTTACAACAATTGAATGTTATAAGGGAAACTCATTTAGGGGGTATCCCAAGAATGATGATAAGAGTATCTCTCGAGTTTGAACAATTAAAACACATCGAGAGCAAAGTAAGAAGGTACCATAAGAAGTTTGAAACGGATAGACAATCTTCGTTGCCTGAAACAAGGCAACGGTATAGGTATTGTGTTTAATACCAGAATCGATGATTTCTCGGAAGGTGGCTCGTGAATCACAAACGAGGCCAAGTGCGAGGAATTAAATTTGGAAACCGGGGGTGTATAGGAGGGTCAGGTTTCGATCCTGGGACCTGTGGGTTATGGGCCCACCATGTGGTTAAAAGTAGGTAAAGCGTTGATATCTTGCTCGGTCGTGATAGCAAGACATGTCAGAGGGTAGCCTATCATTTATGTTGGCAACAATGTCGGTACCAAGGGTGAGGGACGAAGAGAACCACTTTCCTGCTCGTTGGACGAGGCGGACCAATAGGCAAAGTTCTCGTCCACCGGTGGTTACCGGGATGCTACCAACAATGGTAACAGGGTCTTACTGACAGAGTGGTACGCTGAGGTGCTTATAAAAGCAGTGACGTATTACTACTTAGATCATATAAACCTCAAGAAGGTTAAACAGAACAATGGAAAGGAAAATGTGATTCTTAGATTAAACAGAAGAATGGAAAGGAAAATGTGATTAAACACATATTTCAGGGGTATATCCTTCCCAAGAACAAGCAGAGTATGATATCCAAGACCGGATAGAAGGTAGAAAACTCTTTTAGGTAGGAGAGACAAATTTCATGACATTACCCATACAACGGTGTTTGGGTAATTTCAACAAGGAACATTTAGCATGGTGCTTCAAATGTTCTTATTGAGAATCGGAGTACCATAGGCATGCTTCGAGATAGCGCTGACATGGTCAACAGGTGAAAATCAGACTTTGGAAACAAAAAGGATCCATTAGGAATAACTTGTAGAATAAGTCTTACAATTTCCTCTCGGAAGAATGGCTAAACTTGCTAAAAAGGATACTACAACAATAGGTCCTCCGGCCAGGTGTGCTAGGCCTGACATAACCTTACTGGGTCATATATAAAAACCAACATTATAACTCTTGGAAATAAGTTCCAACCATCAAATCTGACCGAGATTCAGATCTGATTGGTGTCACGATACCTCAGACTTAGGATGCCTGAGAAGAAAAGGTGCGGCACAATTTGACAAGATGACATTGTAAGATTCTCGGGAAATGAACTATGGAAGCGAGTTCCGAAACAAGAGTTCATCAGTAAACCAAGGAGAGGATGAGGAGGTGGCTGATAGGCTCAGCAACAAATCATCGCGATTTCCGAAGGATTGATTTCCACAATTATGTGAACAAGGAAATATCATTTGTCGGATCAAAAGTCATAATGATGTATGCTCGAGGGAAACATACGCAACTGAACAATGATAGAAGGGTGCAACCAGGAATCTGGACTAGGTAGCACGATCAATGTTTGAATGATGATTCAATAATCAATAGACTTAGAATGAAACTGTAGACCAATAACTTCAAGCAATAGGGTTGCTAGAAGTTTAGAATTTACACAACACAGACCATTAGTCGGTATTCGGTTAGAAACAACACGGAGACCAAGAAATGAACGCAAAAAGGCGAGAGATATTACTATATCAAGAATTCTCAAGAGGTGGTAAAATTACCACGACATTCTTGACATAAAAGGTGGTAACATTCCAAGGTAAATAAGAACAAATGATGTATAGCAAGGATCTCAAGGTATAACTCAAAACACGAATAAGTTTGTGTTGGAGGGAAGGCAATAAAGTGGCCGATGATAATACAATTCATCGGGGGCAAGGATGGTATTTCTCATCATGAATTCAATTGATATCCAGGAAGACCTCATAAGGTTGATGATCTTCACGGCACATTGGTCAAGAGATTTCAAGATGTAATCAATCAGTGACAACATCAAATCAAAGGAATGATGAAGCGGAAGGTTATTGGAACCATGGGTAGGGCACAAACTTGAAATCAAGCTTGTTGTTCAAGGTGAATTGATATGACGAGGAAGATCGACGTAAGCTTAGCTCATCATCGAAAGTTGTGCTCCGGGATTAAGGACCAGGTAGCACAGTTAAAATTTAGCACGATAATGATATAGCCGATCAGGCTAGGAATGACATGATCGAGTACAAACTCGGACTTAAAGAAGATTATCAAGAGTTGCTGAACCGTAGGGCAGACTCGGTTCAGTTATCGGTGTCTTTGAGTGTTTAATAACTCAGAGCCCATGAAAACTGTAATCAGTGAGAATGTAGTACTTGATGAAGAACTCATAAGAAGTTATGCAGTTTCAAGATAATCTCGAGATACCAGGGGGGTAATACTCGAAGACGGATCAAAGTAGAGGTTGGACCGAGGTATTGATCCACATGAGACAAGTGATTACACTTGCATCGAAAATGGTATTTAAAAGAGAACATGGTCGGAACCACGATTGTAAAAAGGCCGGATCCCAGATATAAGATGAACTTATACCAAGGGAACTAATATCATTTACAAGAAGCTTCGATGATAAGTTTCACATCGGGTCCATGGGCATGAACGCAAAGGCTCAAGGTCGACTCCCAATTCTTCCATGCATAACCTTTCATTTTACTTCTCGCTTTTGATGAAGCTGTAGTATAGAAATTTTATCTAGCAAAATACCAGAAGAGTATGACTCGTGAAAACTTTCGAGTTCACACAGTTTAGAGAAGGCATATGTTCAACCCATCAGGGCATCTTAGGAGTATATACCACAAATTTCAAGAATAAATAACACCAGCTCGATAGTAGAGCATGTTTGAGAAAGCAGAGGATACAATTTACCAAAGGTATTATGTATCCGAGGAAAGGCTCACAGACTTATTGAATACGAAGGACGCTGTCGGATAAAATCCAGCAAATGATCTGGTGGTCCTCAAGGGATCTGGTGCGAGCATCGGTACTCAACCAGAGGGAGAAACAATGCAAGGAGATCAGACTTTAGAAACAACTGACTAATTCAAGGCTCAAATGCAAAGGAATTATCAATTCCAAGACAAGGGATCAGAAGCAATGCTCTGATCAGGGATGGATAAGTTGAATAGCCTTAAGGGTACAATCGACAGCAATTTGATTGGTCGATATCCAGCTCATGTTTTAAAATAACGTCTAAGCCGGAAAGATAATTTAAAAGGATCAACTGATGATTGCGTGCATTCGCACTCAAGTTGAATCAATAGGATCAAAAGACGATGCCTAAGGATACTAACGAATATCGCCAGACATATGGAAAGCATCCATAATGCAAGCAGGCCAGTATTGCAGAGCAATAAGCTACTAAGGATTTTTGGAGGATCGAATAGTATTTCGAAGACCATTGTGAAACACATGAACAACTGGGGATGAGTGGATACTCGACAAGTGCGAGGATTTAATTGAAGGGGGTGTGTCCGGCCAAATGGGATCGAGCGTGTTGGGGTATGTGGTGCACCCCTGCAGGGAAGTTTATCTATTCGAATAGCCGTGTCCCTCAGTAAAAGGACGACCCGGAGTTGTACTTTGACCTTATGACAACTAGAACCGGATACTTAATAAAACACACCCTTCCAAGTGCCAGATACAACCGGTGATTGCTCTCTAACAGGGCGACGAGGAGAGGATCATCGGTTAGGATTATGCTATGCGATGCTACTTGGAGGATTTCAGTCTACTCTCTTCTACAGGCTGCAAAACGGAGGCTGCCAGAAGCGTAGTCTTCGACAGGACTAGCTATCCCCCTCTTATTCCGGCATTCTGCAGTTCAGTCCACATATGGTAGCCTTATTCCAGTTGACACGAATGCATACATATGTAGTATAGCTCCTTGCTTGCGAGTACTTTGGATGAGTACTCACGGTTGCTTTCTCCTTCTTTTCCCCCTATCCCTTCTACCTGGTTGTCGCAACCAGATGTTGGAGCCCCGGAGCCAGACGCCACCATCGAGGACGACTCCTACTACACCGGAGGTGCCTACTACTACGTGTTGCCCGCTGACGACGACCAGGAGTAGTTTAGGAGGATCCCAGGCAGGAGGCCTACGCCTCTTTCGATCTGTATCCCAGTTTGTGCTAGCCATCTTATGGCAAACTTGTTTAACTTATGTCTGTACTCAGATATTGTTGCTTCCGCTGACTCGTCTATGATCGAGCTCTTGTATTCGAGCCTTCGAGGCCCATGGCTTGTAATATGATGCTTGTATGACTTATTTTATTTGTAGAGTTGTGTTGTGATATCTTCCCATGAGTCCCTGATCTTGATCGTACACGTTTGCGTGTATGATTAGTGTACGGTCAAATCGGGGGCGTCACACCAAAGGGCAAGTAAAAGTAGTCTTTGATTGATCTTTAGCCGACACAGGTATTTGAGAGAAACCAGAATAACCATCTAGAAAGCAATAGTGTGTATGTTTGCATAATCTTTCTAGCATTTGATCAATAAAAGGTAAGGGGTAATGATCTTTCTTAGTAGCTTTATTTAATTTGCGGAAATCAATTACCATCCTGTAACCTGTGATAATTCTTTGTGGAATCAATTCATCTTTATCATTAGGAACAACAATAATACCTCCCTTCTTAGGGACACAATGGACAGGACTTACCCACTCACTATCAGCAACGGGATAAATTATACCTGCCTCCAGAAGCTTGAGTATTTCTTTTCTTAACACTTCTTTCATTTTAGGATTCAGACGTCGTTGAGGATCACGAAATGGTTTGGCATCTGCTTCCAAATTTATTTTATGTTGACATAAAGTGGGACTAATGACCTTAAGATCATCAAGAGTATATCCAATAGCAGCACGATGCTTCTTCAGAGTTTTCAATAATCTTTCTTCTTCATGCTCTAAAAGGTTAGCACTAATAATAACAGGATATATCTTCTTTTCATCAAGATAAGCAAATTTAAGATTATCAAGCAAAGGTTTAAGCTCAAACACGGGATCACCCTTGGGTGGAGGAGGATCCCCTAAAATTTCAATAGGGAAATTGTGTTTCAGAATAGGTTCCTGTTTAAAGAATACTTCATCTATTTCCCTTCTTTCATTCATGAACATATCATTTTCATGGTCTAGCAAATAATGTTCTAAAGGATCACTAGGAGGTACGGCAATAGAAGCAAGACCAATAATTTCATCCTTACTAGGTAATTCTTCCTCACGATGTTGTTTACTAAATTTAGAGAAACTAAACTCATGAACCATATCATCCAAGCCAAAAGTAACAACATTCTTTGTGCAATCTATGGTAGCATTGACAGTATTTAAGAAGGGTCTACCAAATATAATGGGACAAAAGCTATCTTGTGGGGAACCAAGAACAAGAAAATCAGCAGGATATTTAGTTTTCCCACACAAGACTTCAACATCTCTAACAATTCCCATTGCTAAAATAGTATCTCTATTGGCAAGCTTAATTGTGACATCAATATCTTCTAATTCAATAGGTACAATTTCATTCTTAATTTCTTCGTATAAAGTATGCGGTATAACACTAGCACTAGCACCCATATCACATAAGCCATGATAACAATGATCTCCTATTTTAACAGAAATAACCGGCATGCCTACCACAGGTCTATGTTTATCTTTAGCACAAGGTTTAGCAATTCTAGAAGTTTCACCTTCGAACTGAATAACATGCCATCAATATTATCAGACAAGAGATCTTTAACAATAGCAATATTAGGTTCTACTTTAACTTGCTCAGGAGGTGTATAAGTTTTAATATTGCTTTTACGAACAACAGTTGAAGCTTTAGCATGATCCTTTATTCTAACAGGGAAAGGTGGTTTCTCAACATAAGAAGTAGGAACAATAGGGCCATTATAAGTGACAGTCTTTTCTTCAACTTTAATAGGTGCCGCTACTTTTACTTCTATGGGAGGATGATATTTAAACCACTTCTCCTTAGGGAGATCAACATAAGTAGCAAAAGATTCACAGAAAGAAGCTACTATCTCAGAGTCAAGTCCATATTTAGTGCTAAACTTACGGAAAATATCGGTATCCATAAAAGATTTAACACAATCAAACTTAGGTGTCATACATGACTCCTTACCTTTGTCGAGGTCCCAATCTTCAGAGTTGCGTTTAATTCTATCCAATAAATTCCATCTGAATTCAATAGTCTTCATCATAAAAGAGCCAGCACAAGAAGTATCGAGCATGGTGCGATTGTTTTCAGAAAGCCGAGCATAAAAACTTTGCATAATTATTTCTCTTGGGAGCTCATGATTGGGGCATGAATATAACATTGATTTAAGCCTCCCCAAGCTTGAGCGATGCTTTCTCCTTCGCGAGGCCAAAAATTATATATATATATATAATTGCGATCACGATGAACAAGATGCATAGGGTAATACTTTTGATGAAATTCCAACTTCAATCTTTTATAGTCCCATGATCTCATATCATCACATAGCTTATACCATATCAATGTGTAGCCCTTCAAAGATAAAGGGAAAACCTTCTTCTTAGCAACATCATCGGGTATACCTGCAAGCTTAAATAATCCACAAGCTTCATCCACATATATTAAGTGCTCATCAGGATGCTTTGTTCCATCTCCTGTAAAAGGGTTAGCTAGCAGTTTTTCCATCATAGCCGAAGGAAATTCAAAAGGAGTTTCATTTTCAATAGGTTCAGTAGGTTGAGGAGCAAATCTTTGCTCTACTGGACGGGGTGAAGATACCCCGAACAAGCCCCTCAGAGAAGTACTTTCCATAGTAACAAGTGACAGTAAATTTCAGCACACTAAATAAATTTTTCCTTACCAAATTCCACCTACCAAAGGCGCTACACTCCCCGGCAACGGCGCTAGAAAAGAGTCTTGATGACCCACAAGTATAGGGGATCTATCGTAGTCCTTTCGATAAGTAAGAGTGTCGAACCCAACGAGGAGCAGAAGGAAATGATAAGCGGTTTTCAGCAAGGTATTCTCTGCAAGTACTGAAACAAGTGGTAACAGATAGTTTTCTGATATGATAAATTGTAACAAGCAACAAGTAACAAAAGTAAATAAAGTGCAGCAAGGTGGCCCAATCCTTTTGTAGAAAAGTACAAGCCAAAACAAACTCTTATAATAGGAAAAGCGCTCCCGAGGACACATGGGAATATCGTCAAGCTAGTTTTCATCACGTTCATATGATTCGCGTTCGATACTTTGATAATTTGATATGTAGGTGGACCGGTGCTTGGGTGTTGTTCTTACTTGAACAAGCATCCCACTTATGGTTAACCTCTATTGCAAGCATCCGCAACTACAACAAAAGTATTAAGGTAAACCTAACCATATCATGAAATATGTGGATCCAAATCAGCCCCTTATGAAGCAACGCATAAACTAGGGTTTTAGCTTCTGTCACTCTAGCAACCCATCATCTACTTATTACTTCCCAATTCCTTCCTCTAGGCCCAAATAATGGTGAAGTGTTATGTAGTCGACGTTCACATAACACCACTAGAGGCTAGACAACATACATCTTATCAAAATATCAAACGAATACCAAATTCACATGACTACTCATAGCAAGACTTCTCCCTTGTCCTCAGGAATGAACGTAATTACTCACAAAGCATATTCATGTTCATAATCAGAGGGGTAATAATATGCATATAGGATCTGAACATATAATCTTCCACCAATTAAGCCAACTAGCATCAACTACAAGGAGTAATCAACACTACTAGCAACCTACTAGCACCAATCCCGGACTTTGAGACAAGAATTGGATACAAGAGATGAACTAGGGTTTGGATATGAGATGGTGCTGGTGAAGATGTTGATGGGGATTTGCCCTCTCCCGATGAGAGGAGCGTTGGTGATGACGATGGTGATGATTTCCCCCTCCGGGAGGGAAGTTTCCCCGGCAGAACAGCTCTGTCGGAGCTCTAGATTGGATCCACCAAGGTTCCGCCTCGTGGCGGCGGAGTCTCGTCCCGAAAAGTTCCTTCCTATTTTTTTCTCATCGAAAGACCTCATATAGGAGAAGATGGGCATCGGAGAGCCACCAGGGCGGCCATGAGATAGGGGCGCGCCCTAGGGGGGGCGCCCCCCACCCTCATGAGCAGGGTGTGGGCCCCCTGGCCTTCATCTTTGGCATGGATTTTTCTTTATTTCTTTTAAGACGTTCCCTGGAGTTTCAGGACTTTTGGAGTTGCGTAGAATAGGTCTCTAATATTTGCTCCTTATCCATACCAGAATTCCAGCTGTCGGCATTCTCCCTCTTTATGTAAACCTTGTAAAATAAGAGAGAATAGCCATAAGTATTGTGACATAAAGTGAAATAACAGTCCATAATGCAATAAATATCGATATAAAAGCATGACGCAAAATGGGCGTATCAACTGTTGGGACCCACCTGGTCGAAGCGTACGTAGTGTTGTCATTTTGGTCGCGAACGTGTACGTACATATATACTGGTGGATGTAGAGGCGCACACATGTCGTAGTAGAGGCGCGTACGTGTCATAGTAGAGGCGCGCATGTAGCATGTACATGTATGTACAGCGGCCAGGGTGAAAGAAAGAAAATACGGCCACGTATGTGTACATACGGGCGGGGTCTCGAAAGCGTACTCGCGCATACGTACGGCCAGGGCTCGTGTACATGGCTGGGTCGGAACGGAGAAACAGCGTCATCGTCGTGTTCATGGGGAGGCAACGGAATGCGTCGTGTTCATGGGGAGACAACAGAATGCGTCGTGTTCATGGGGAGGCAACGGAATGCGTTGTGTTCATCGGGAGGGCTTGGATGGAACAGGCGATGGAAACGAGGCCTGGCGTACCGCAGAACGGAGGAAACTGCCTTGTGTTCGACCGGCCACGTTCGAAACAGTATCCTGTTCATCGGGAGGGGTCTGGCGTACTGCAAAACGGAATGTGTCGTGTTCATCGGGAGGCAACGGAACGCGTGGGAGCCAACCGGCTGGGTCGGAACGAAACGCGTGGTCGTGTTCATCGGGAGGGCTTGGACGGAACAGGTGATGGAAATGAGGCCTGGCATACCGCACAACGGAGGAAACGGACCTCCTACGTTCGGAACGGGGTCATGTTGATCGGGAGGGGTCTGGCGTACCATAAAACAGAGGAAACGGACCTCCTACGGTCGAAATGGGGGTCCTGTTGATCGGGAGGGGTGTGGCGTACCGCAAAACGGACGAAACAGAGCTCCTACGGTCGAAACGGGGGTCATGCTGATCGGGAGGGGTGTGGCGTACCGCAAAACGGACGAAACGAACCTCCTACGGTCGAAATGGGGGTCCTGTTCATCGGGAGGGGTGTGGCGTACCGCAAAACAGGACTCCACGGGATATTGTTCATCTCCACCGTCGACCTCCTCCAGCCTCCACGGGCTACCGTCGACCTCCTCCAGCCTCCACCGCACGCTACTCCACCGGCTCCTGTTCAACCACCCCTCCACGGGCACCCCTCCACCGTCTACTGTTCATCCAGACCTCCACACCATGGGGTCCTGTTCAACCACCCCTCCACGGGCACCCCTCCACTGTCTACTGTTCATCCAGCCCTCCACCACACCACGGGGTCCTGTTCATCCAGAGGCAACGCCACCGCTCACTGTTCACCCCTCCCCCCCCCCCCCCCGTAACGCTCACTGTTCATCCAATCGATCGGCTTCAGTTAGCAGCAGTAGCGAAGGAATCGCTCGATCGGGTTCAGTTAACAGCCATCGATCGATCGATCGGGTTCAGTAACGCGTAGCCTGCAGTGCAATCGCTCAGGTTCAGTTAGAGCCCAACGCCTCGCTCGGGTTCAGTTAGAGCCAACGCCTCGCACACACGCGCGTACGTGTACAAGAGAAACACGCATCGCTTGGCCCCCGACCTCCCACCGTAACCGGGAACTCCCCGAAATTTTCCTCCCCCTCGCTTCTACCACGGTTTTTTCTGTCATGGACGGCCCAAAGAATGTCATGCAGCTGCGTCTCCGGCCCACCCAGGACGAAAAGCCCATTTTCTATCATGATTTTTTGTCATAGAAGTAGGAGCCCACCACATCTATGATGATACCGGGTTTTGTCACAATTATCGTCATAGAAGTGTCATATGTATGATAGAAAAAAAAATTCGTTCGGCCCAAAATGTCACGGATGTGTCTTTATTTTGTAGTGATGAGACATGGCTACTACCTAAGTCCGAGTTGTTGTGCATGATTAGGTACCAAGAGGACCCTCCCGAAGATGCACATGAAGATGTACAAGTCCCCAAGTTCACACATGAAGAGAGCCAATGGAAGGAGTCAAGCACACCTCCAGGCCCCGAACATCCGACCACGACCCCGGACGTCCGGCCCGTGGAGCTTCTCCCACCACAGCTGCTCAGCCACTGGAAGCTACAGGCCCCGGACATCCGGCCTCGCCATCCCGGACATCCGGCCCTTCCCGAGCCCCCGGATATCCGGCCTCCAGCCCGAAAATCCGGACCCCTCCGAACCCGAGAGCAACCAACCAGCCGCTCCAGCCTGGACATCCGGCCTTCCCCAGCTCGGACATCTGGCCTCGCGTGAAAGCCCGGACATCCGGCCCGACGCCCGGAAGTCCGGCCCCTGGAGCTTCTCCCACCATAGCCGCTCAGCCGCCGGAAGCTATAGGCCCCGGACATCCGGCCTCGCTAGCCCAGACTTCCGGCCCTTCCCGAGCCCCCGAATATCCGGCCTCCAGCCTGGAAATCCGGACCCCTCCAAACCAGAGAGCAACCAACCAGCCGCCCTAGCCCGGACATCCGGCCTCGCATGAAAGTCCGGACATCCGGCCCGACGCCCGGACGTCCGGCCTCCCCTGTTTGTGCATAGTGAACGGCCGAGGCCCGTGTACCCCTTCTACCCCCTGGACTATATATACTCCTCCTCGTCCTACTTTCTAGGGTTAGCAAAGGATTAGCTCATATTTCGTGTGAGAGCTTTGCTCATCCACTTGGTTACCTTCTCCTCGGAGATTCGAGCCTCCACCGGAGAAGATCCCCCAAGCGGATTCAAGACCCCTTTAAGGGAAGAACTCAAGACCTCCTTTGGAGAAGAACCGGCTACGGTGTACCGTCCGTTGTTGACTTTGGATCTTGTATCTCCTATCGTGTTTCAAGGATCTAGCACTTATGTAATCATTCTTGTTGGTTTGGGTGTCTCTCTTGTGTTTTCCCCGTGTTTACCCTCGTTTCCCTCCTCATGTTCTTCGTGTTCATGGCGGGATCCGCTCCTTTCGTGAAAGATTGGCCGATTAGGGTTCTACCCTACATCAGAGGTGAGTGCATGAAGGTATAGCTTTAGCTCTTGCAATTGAATCTTTTAGTTTCTTGTTTTATCACTAGGTTGGTTCGTAAAAGAAAACTACATAAAAATGGAATTAAGGTTGCATCATATTATTGATCATATTTATAATATCTTTCTTGAAAATGATGGATCGAAAAACTATGCTCAATTGTTAGAAGAAGAAGTCAATAAAATGTTTGGCACAAAATATTTGAATGATGAGCATGATTGCAATGTTGTTAGTATGAATTCTTTGAATATCCATGATGCTAATGATACGCAAAGCCATAAGCTTGGGGATGTTATATTTGATGAAGATGATATTTTTAGTCCCCCAAGATTTGATGTGCAAATTTGGTATAATGATTGCATGCCTCCTATTTATGATGATTATAATGTTGAAAGTGGATTTGGAGAGGTCATGACTTTATTTAGTGATGAATCCAGCATTTTGGATGAGGCTTCAATTGACTATGATAACAAAGTTGCTATCTATGATGATTATGGTGATGACATGTATGCCATAAATAATAATGATAACCATGAAACTTGTCATCATGATTTTAATTTTCACTCTCATGATAGTTATTTTGTTGAATTTGCTCCCACTACTATTGATGAGAATAAATTTGGTTATGTGGAGAGTAATAAGTTTTCTATGCTTTTGTGTCATGAAAAGAATGCTTTATGTGATGGTTATATTGTTGAATTTATTCATGATCCTACTGAAAATTATTATGAGGGAGGAACTTATGCTTGTAGGAATTGCAATAATATCAAGTTTCCTCTCTATGTGTTGAAAATCTTTAAGTTATGTTTCTTTTGCCTTCCTATGCTAGTTGATTCTTGATCTCATGAATTGTTCGATCACAAAATCCCTATGCATAGGAAGTGGGTTAGACTTAAATGTGATTGACATATGATTCATGATGCTCTCTTGTTATGTTTAAATTTTTATCTTTTATGTGAGCGTCATTGAAATCATCGTGCCTAGCTAAAAGGCATTAAAGAAAGGTGCTTGTTGGGAGACAACCCAACACTTTTACCTACTGTTTTTGTGTGTTCACATGATTAGGCTACTGTAGTAATCATTTTTTCTTGCTTTTGTTTCAATAAAGTGCCAAGTAAGACCTTTGGGATGGCTTACGGTGATAGTTGATTTGATCTTGCTGAAAAATAGAAACTTTTTTGCTCGGAAAAACAATTCTCATTTTTAATATAAGCGTGATAAAATGCTGATTCTTTTTTCAGAATATTAATAGACAAATTTCCCAGGTTTTCCTAAATTTTCAGAATTTTTGGAGTAGCAGAAGTATGGTTTGAGTACATATTACTACAGACTGTTCTGTTTTTGACAGATTCTGTTTTCAATGCATAGTTTGCTTGTTGTCTAGTTTCTATGGCTTATATTGCTCAATATAAATTGTGTAAATGATATTCTACAGTAGGAATTGTGTGAGAACAATTATGAATCTTGTCTTTGATAGTACCAAAAGTGAAATGGTTTGCTCTTTATCATACTAACCTATCTCACGAAGTTCCATTAAGTTTTGTGTGATTGAAGTTTTCAAGTTTTGGGTGAGATATCGATATGAGGAGAATAAAGAGCGACAAGACCCTAAGCTTGGGGATTCCCAAGGCACCCCAAGGTAAAACTAAAGGAAGATCTAAGCAACTAAGCTTGGGGATGCCCCGGAAGGCATCCCCTCTTTTGTCTCCAACATTATCGGTAACCTCACTTGGAACTATGTTTTCATTCGTCACATGATATGTGTTTTGCTTGGAGCATCATTTTATTTTGTTAGTATTTGATTTCTGTTATCTATAATAACATTTTGCAACTTTCTTTTCAATAAAAATGTCAAGGATAGCCTTTACCATGCTTATTTTGCAAGTCTACATGTTGTTGTTTCAAAACAAAAAGTTTATCGCTGTTGCAAAAATTCCCGAGAAAAGTCAGAATGTGATAAAATGTTGAAACTTTTTAAAAATAAGCTCTCATAAATTTATACAACATGGTAAATTTTCAGAATTTTTGGAGTTACAGAAGTATGATTGTTCTTGCATTATTTACAGACTGTACCGTTTTGGTAGATTGCTGTTATGGTGCATTGTTTGCATATGTTTGCTTGTTTAATGATTCTATTTGAGGATAGGAATATTAAATATGGAGAGGCATTTAGTATACAATGTTGAATAATAATTTTTGTGATTTGATACAATAGAAAATGATAAGGTTTTGCATTGATTTATACTAACTTATCTCACGAGTTCTTGTTGAGTTTTGTGTGGATGAAGTTTTTGAGATTTAGGAAAACCGTGATATGAGAGGAATTAAGGAGACACAAAAGTTCAAGCTTGGGGATGCCCAAGGCACCCCGAGATAATATTTCAATAACTCTCAAGCATCTAAGCTTGGGGATGCCCCGGTAGGCATCCCAGCTTTCTTCTTCAACAATTATCGATTAGTATCGGTTGAGCCTAAGTTTTTACTTCTTCACATGATGTGTGCTATCCTTGGACTGTCATTTTATTTTGTTTTGCTTGTTGTTTTAATAAAATACTTAGATCTGAAAGTTTTTAAATAAAATAGAGTCCTCAAATAGTTTCCAGGGAGGCTAAGTAAGCGGCATTCACATCCCGTCAACGAAGCTCTTTTCTATGGAATTGCTCTAGTGCTTCACTTATATCTTTTTGAGCATGGTGTGCTTTAGTATTTTGAAGAAATTCTCTCTTGCTTCACTTAAATTAATTTGAGATAAAGAAACATTATGCTCATGATCTTCACGTATATTTCTTTGAGCTTATCAAAAGCAACACATGAAAATTAGTTCCAAAGTGACAGATATCCAAGAAGGATATAATAAAAGCTTTCATGAAGATCATTGGACAAAATAAACTTGATTCTTAGTAATAGTTTTGAGATATGATGATGTGATACGTGAGTCATCTTGATGAGTAATTATGCTTTAGTAAAAATATTGGTGTTATGGTTTGTGATTCCCTATGCAAGCACGAAAGTCAATAGTTGTGCAATGAAATTACATCCAACTTGTGGTGCATTATTCGGTGTTAATTATGCTCAATGCTCACTTATGAGATTATTCGTTTCTTGGTTGGTCGCTTCTCAATCTTTTGCTAGCCTTCATTTTGCACTAAGTATGATCACTACTTGTGCATCCAAAATCCTCTAACCAGTTTTGCCACATGAGTCCACTATAACTACCTATATGCGGTATTCTTTTGTTGTTCCAAGCAAATTCGTATGTCCCATCTCTAATTTTCAAAATAAATATCTCTTTTGTGTGCTCGTGCCGCTCGCGAGGCGGTGAGGGGTGGCCAATATTTTCCATGCTAGATGTGCTATTCTCACGATGAGTGTTTATTCACTTGTCATTGCATGAGAGTAAGGCAAAGGTATTAGGGATGCCCAGTACCGAAATGAAAAATGAATTTACTTTATGTTGTCAAATAATAAATTCCTTGGAAAGTGTTGGTATGGAGGGTGAGGGAGTCCTGGACTAAGGGGTCCTCGGGCGTCTGGCCCATTATCCTTTGGGTCGGACTGATGGGCTGTGAAGACATGAAGGCCGAAGACTGCAACGTGTCCGGATTGGACTCAACTTGGCGTGGAAGGCAAGCTTGGCGATCGAAGATTCCATCTTATGTAACCGGCTCAGTGTAAACCCTAGATCCCCTCGGTGTCTATATAAACTGAAGGGGGTAGTCTGGAAAGGACAACACACATACTCATTACCATAGGCTAGACTTCTAGGGTTTAGTCATTACGATCTCGTGGTAGATCAAATCTTGTAATACTCATATTCATCAAGATCAATCAAGTAGGAAGTAGGGTATTACCTCCATAGAGAGGTCCCGAACCTGGGTAAACATTGTGTCCCATGTCTCCTGTTACCATCGATCCTAGACGCACAGTTCGGGACCCCCTACCCGAGATCCGCCGGTTTTGACACCGACATTGGTGCTTTCATTGAGAGTTCCACTGTGTCGTCGACAAAAGGTTTGATGGCCCCCTCAATCGTCAATAATGACGTTGTCCGAGGAGGAACCTTCCTCCCCGGACAGATCCTCGTATTCGGCGGCTTCGTACTGCGGGCCAACTCGCTTGGCCATCTGGAGCAGATCGACAGCTACGCCCCTGGCCATCAGGTCGGATTTTGAAGCTTGAACTACGTCGCTGATATCCGTGGAGATTTGATCTTCGAAGGACTTGAGCCTGCGGCGATCGCTCCCCCTCATCCCGATGAACATGACTTAAATCTGTCATCGGATCACACCCAGGAGATGGTTCCTGCGACTGCAACGACCTTAGAGCCAAAGCAGACCGAGCCATCCGAGGCCTCAGAGTCCGCGGCGTTAGAGCCACATGTGGACTTGACGCCCTGCGATATTCGCTTTAACGGAAATTCGGAGTCGTCTCTGGCTACAAGTTCCGGATTGTGTACACCCACGAACACCGAGCTAGATCGATTATCGATCCTCGAGTTCAGCGTCGCTGACATGTTCCAACACTCGCCTTGGGGTGACGTGCTAAAATCTTTAAAGAATTTGTCCTTGGAAAAGGACTCACGGCCGAACTATGTCCAGTTCAAGCTAGAGACGGATGATGGGAATTTCGCTTCCCACCCGCCACCCACTTCATAGCCACCGTCGATGACTTAACCGACGTGCTTGACTATGGCTCCAAAGACATCGACGGTATGGATGAAGATGCCGACAAGGAGCAAGCCCAAGACCTGCCATTCACTGGACGCTGGACGGCCACCTCTTCATACGACGTGTACGTGGTTCATACACCTAAAGGATCTGGCGACGACGAAGAAGAGCCAGATACGAACAAAAACTCCGAGACACAGTCCAAGCGCCGACGACCCAAATGCCGCCCAAAGCCCCGCCGCTCAAAGGACGGCAACACTTGCACCGGAGAAAATAGTACTCCGGGCGACGCCGAAAATAGTGAAGACCCCGCTGGGGCTACATCCGAACAGGAACACGACAGCAGACAAGACAACACTGACGAACAAGCCATAGAAGATGACCTGGAGGATGATAGTTACCATCCACCCTCCGAGGAGGATACAAGCCTCGGCAACAAAGACTTCATCATGCCTGAGGATCCTCTTGAGCAGGAGCGCTTTAATCTTCAGCTCATAGCCACTGCAAGGAGCCTGAAAAAGAAACAACAGCAGCTTTAAGCTGAACAAGACATGCTCGTCCATAGATGGACTGATGTCCTGACAGCCAAGGAATATGGCCTCAACCGCCCAGCCAAGAGCTACCCGAAACGCAGACTGCTACCTCAATTCGATGAGGAATCGCCGGAGCATATATCTCCCTCGCGCAATGCGGATCAACCACCACATGGTCGGGACAGGGCGGCGGAACGGACACCCCGCGGTCAAGATAAAGCGGCAACTCAGGCCGAACAGTAGACCGCCCCACCACCCCGTCAAAATAGGGACAGAAGAGTCCAGAGTCATATGTATGACCTCCGATAGACCCTGGATAGTAGAGCTGGACACACAAGATCGATCTACAGATCACCGAGACGTGCCTCGAGGCACGACGACGGCTACGTATTCGGACGTGACAAACCTAACCATGCTCGAGCCGAATGCCGCAGACGGACTCCTTCGGAGCTCCGCCACGATGCGGCCTGATATAGAGGCGCCGCACACCCGCTCTGCTTCACAGATGAAGTACTAGATCATGATTTCCCCGAGGGGTTCAAGCTCGTCAATATCGAATCATATGACGGCACAACCGATCATGCAGTATGGATCGAGGATTTCATTCTCCACATCCACATGGCCCGAGGAGACGACCTCCATGCCATCAAATTCCTCCCATTAAAACTCAAAGGACCAGCTCGGCACTAGTTAAATAGCCTGCCTGAGAACTCAATCGGCAGCTGGGAGAATTTGGAAGAGGCTTTCCTCGACAACTTCCAAGGAACTTATGTCCGGCCACCAGATGCCGATGACCTAAGCCACATAGTTCAACAACCCGGAGAATCGGCCAGAAAATTTTGGACAAGGTTCCTAACCAAAAAGAACCAGATCGTCGACTGTCCGGACGCCGAGGCCCTAGCAGCCTTCAAACACACCATCCGGGACGAATGGCTAGCATGCCATCTCGGGCAAGAAAAGCTGAAGTCAATGGCAGCCCTTACGGCACTCATGGCCCACTTTTGCGCAGGCGAGGATAGTTGGCTGGCCCATAGCAAAAACATAGCCAGCGAGGCAGGCCCTACAGAGGCCAAGAACGGCACCCGCAAGCTCCGGCGCGATAGACACAAACGGAGAAGCAATGGCGACAACACCGAAGACACCACAGTCAACGCCGGATTCAGTGGCCCCAAGTCCGGCCAATGGAAGAAACCCTACAAAAGAAACAACGAAGGACCTTCCAGCCTGGACCGCATACTCGACCGCCCGTGCCAAATTCACGGCACCTCGGATAAACAAACCAATCATACCAACAGGGATTGTTGGGTCTTCAAGCAGGCAGGCAAGTTAAATGCCGAAAACAAAGAAAAGGGATCACAAAGCGAGGATGAGGATGAAGAGCCCCGGCAGCCGAACAACGGGGGACAGAAGAAATCCCCCCCCCCAAGTCAAAACGGTGAACATGATATACACCATGTACATCCCTAGAAAGGAGCGCAAACGAGCACTCGGGGACGTCTATGCGGTAGAGCCAGTCGCCCCAAAGTTCAATCTGTGGTCATCATTTCCGACCACCTTCGATCGACGAGATCATCCGACTAGTATCCGCCACGGCGGTTCGGCCGCACTAGTCCTGGACCCAATCATCGACGGATTCCACCTAACACGAGTCCTGATGGATGGCGGAAGCAGCCTCAACCTACTGTATCAGGATACAGCATGGAAGATGGGCATTAATCCCTCGCGAATCAAACCAACAAAGACTACCTTTAAATGAGTCATACCAGGTGTAGAGGCCCGTTGTACGGGCTCAATCACGCTGGAGGTGGTCTTCGGTTCTCCGGACAACTTCCGAAGCGAAGAGTTAATCTTCGATATCATCCCCTTCCGCAGCGGCTACCACGCACTGCTCGGACAAACCGCGTTTGCTAGATTTAATACAGTGCCACACTATGCTTATCTCAAGCTCAAGATGCCCGGTCCAGGCGGCATCATAACAGTCAATGGCAATACGGAATGCTCCCTCCGAACAGAGCAGACCGCCACCCTAGCAGCTGAAGCACAGAGCGGCCTTCTCAAGGAGCATTACAGCCCAGCTGCCGAGCCCCTGGACACCATCAAGCGGGTCCGGACTACACTGCAACAGGATAGCGCGACTCATCAAGAGCTCGACTAGCAATTCGGCCTCCGTCCTAGCCCCAATAAGGTAGTGGCATTCGTACCACGCGTACACAATTACGCACTCAAAATCCCATGGACATCGACGAAGGCACGAGATAACCCGGGGTCTACAATCTGGCCAGACCGATCCCGAACACACATACTTTTACTTCTTTTTCTTGTTTCAGGCACCCTTTTCCGCAGGCCTGATGTCAAGTCCTTTAGAAGGACTGAAATACAACGGAGGCAAGCAACACAGGTGTGTAGGGTAACCTTTATACGTTCTTCTTGACGGTATTCATACTTATCTCTCAGGACCCATACAATGCGTCCTATTGATGCCGGCATGTTAAATGGTCGGATACTTCTAGCACCATCTGTACAAGATACGCCTTGACGTATCCATCCAGTTATAATAAAATGGTTCGTGGCCCAGTTCCTGTGGTTTTCGCTTCTTACTTCGTTTTTATTTTTGATCTTCTTATTTTCTGCATCGACACTCTTTTATGTTTAATATTCGCCAGGGGCTACCTGTCGCCCCACAATACGGCAGCACAGTCCGAACACTTTTTATATATGTTCGGCACCCCGAATTTAGCATTATATGCATTGGCTCTGAATCATGTCTTTGGTCAATAGTTGGGTTGCCCGTCTCCTGTGCTTGCTACCCTACGTTCCGCTCCATTGGCTAGGGTAGTAAAGGGAGAACTATTGCGATTGTGCCCTAGCTTTGACCAGACGAGCACCTCAGTAGAGAAAGCCGAAAACTGACTGTCATGATGTGGCGAGAGTCGGTCATCTACTCGAGGGTTACAAGTCGTTGGAGATTTTTTCCGCGTTACGCGAGAGATTGGAACTTCCCGATCATATGCTGACAGTGCCCTGGATTAAACCAGGGGCTGCACCCATGCTTTATTATAAAACTCCTATGGCTAAGTGAGGGCGTTAAAGCCATAAAGTCTGATTGCCTTGTTCGTTGAGGTAAACAACTCCTTCAAGGACCATGTAATTGGATCAAGATTGTTTAGATTCCATCCCGAACACCTCTGTACTATCTACATGAGGGCAGAAGCCGATGACTGGCCAACCCTCAGATTACACACAACACGGCCGCACAGGAGGAAACAATTCAACGCATAATAAAATTACTTTACAAAAACTGGCCTTATTCCCATAATACAAGACAAAGGCAACATGAATACATTTATTCAAATACAATGTCATGCGAACATTGTGCCGCCACAAGTCAAGACCCTTCTAAAACATCCTCGAAATATCGCTCGGGTGTGCGGTGCTCCTTGCCCTCCGACGGCCCTCTGGCGACTTCAACAACGTTCATCTTCGCCCACCACATCTTGCAGCGAGCGAAGGCCATACGGGCACCTTCAATACAGATAGAGTGCTAGATAACGTCCAGCTAAGGACAGGCATCCACCATCCGCTTCACGAATCCAAAGTAGCTACTAGGCATAGCTTCGACTGGCCACAGCCAGATTATCACATCCTTAATGGCTAGTTCGGCCACCCTATGCAGCTCCACCAGCTATTTCAGCTGATCGGTGAAGGACACGGGATGCTCTGGTGCCGCATACTGCGACCAGAAGAGCCTCTCCAAAGAACCCCCTCCTTCGGCTCGATAGAACTCCACGGCGTCTGATACACTGCATGGAAAATCCGCAAAAGCCCCTGGGGAACTCCGAACCCGGGTTAGTAAAAGGTACTGCTTCTTCGCATACTTAATTTGCATCTTAAATGCCTTACCCGCTGCAATCTTCTTGGCCTCCTGGATCTCCTGGAGGGCGGCCTGGGTCTCATTCCGAGTGGTCTCGGCGCTCTGACGAGCCCTGGTGAGTTTGGTCCCTCGAACCGACGCATCATGCTCCAAGGCCTCCCATTTTTTTCACCGCATCTTGGAGCTCCTGGTGGACTTCTTTGACCTGGGCATTTAGCTTCTTACGGGCGGCTTGCTGCTGGACAGCCTGCTCCTCGGCCTCGCCCAAGGCCATCCTCAGGGCCTCGACTTCGATCGCGGCTTCTGCACATATCACAATACCGCTGTCAATATACATCATTTATCCCTTCCCGAACATATAGCAAGTCGTTCCTCACCTTGCTTCTCCTGGAGCCGAACCTTAACCTCGCCGAGCTCGTTCTCGGTTCGCTCCAACCTCCACTTCAGCTCAGAGACCTCGGCAGCATGCGAGGTTGCAGCCAACAGGGACGCCTTCTTATCAATACATATTCAGTCAGCCTCTTATAATTAAGGATTGATCCCCTGTCCGGTCCTCCTCACCGAACACCGGACAACATCTCAGGGGCTACGGACTATAAGGGGTTTTTCTCTTTTCTTAACTCGAAACATGTTAATAGGCTTCTATAGACTTCATTCAGTCCGCTCTTGGCGAACTGAACCTTCTCGACCACCGCACCCGTAAGGATACGGTGCTCGTCCACGATGGAGGCGCTTTGTAGCGCCCCCATCAGGTCATCTGGCGCTCCTGGATGGACAGGAGCCACCGGTGGAAGAAAGCACCCCCCCCCCTCCTTCAAAGGGGGATACTCGCCCAATTCCGGAGCCATATGGGTCTCCAGAATCGTATTCGGCTGAGGGCCGAACTGGATACGGTCCTCTTCGCCAGTCTCCATGGGGATTGACTCCCCCATGTGCCTGGCAGTGAAGGTCCCGCCTTGTGGCACCTCCCAGACAACGTCCTGGGCTCCTCCCTTCGGAGCGGTCCTCCGGGATAACACTTCGGTGTCATCCTTGGCCCCGGGGGAGTAAGCAGGCGGTGGCAACATGCTCGGCATCTCCGGCGGAGCCAACGAACCTCCAGATGAGGATCGCTGGATAAGGTCACGGGCCGGATTGCAATAGTGTGGATTAACCATGTTAGAATGATAAAAGGAAAGGGCTGGATATGCGCATAAATAAGCCATGTCACTTACGATGCGGCCTGGGGCCTAGTACGGGGGTGACGTTCCGGACTACTATCAGCATCCCACGCAGTGTTGACCACTGGGGCGCCCTTCCCCTTTTTGGGTGCTTGCACCTCCAGATGTGTCGAGGCTCCCCTTTTCTTCTTCTTCTCCTCGGGAGGAGGGTTGTTTTCCTCCTCCTCCTCGTTGTTGTCCTCGGGGAGAGAGGAATGGGCCTCGTCGTCTTTGGATGCCGCATCCGAAGTACCCTTGCGACGGGGGCCGCTCTTGGCCCCCTTGGCTTTCTTCTTAGCCTTCTTCTCCGGTGCCGTATATGGCGCCGGCACCAGCATCTTCGCCAGGCGCGGGATGACTGGTTCTTCGGGCAATGGAGCTGGACACTGGATCCGCTTTACCCTCTCCACCCAGTCCTGAGGAAGCAATACTAAAGTCTCAGACATCATCCTCGAAACATTTAAGTTGGGAGTACATCAAAATTAACATACCTCGCTGGCGGGGCGGTTACAATTGTGACCACGGTCTGAGTCCGTGGCCGGTGGCCTCTCGTTGCCCTTAAAGAGCAACTTCCAGGCCCCTTCGTGAGAAGTATCAAAGAGCCCTTTCAGGGTATGGTGCTTCTTTAAATTGAATTCCCATAAAGGGCGGTTGCGGCGCTGGCACGGAAGAATCCGGCGGATTAGCATCACCAGGATAACGTCGACGAGCTTGATGTCCTTGGTCACCATGCTTTGAACGCGCGTCTGCAGCGCTATCAGCTCGTCAGGTGCACACCAGTCTGGACTCTTCTCGACCCAGGAGGTGAGTCGCATGGGAGCGCTGGAGTGGAATTCAGCAGCAGCGGCCCAGGTGGTGCCGCGAGGTTTTGTGATATAGAACCATTGCTTCTGCCATTCCTTTACTGTATCAATAAAGGTGCCTTTAGGCCATGAGACGTTGGATAGCTTGCTCACCATGGCCCCTCTGCACTATGCGCGTTGTCCCTCCACCACCTTCGGCTTCACGTTGAAGACTTTGAGCCACAACCCGAAGTGGGGATGGACGCGGAGGAAGGCCTCGCACACGACGATGAACGCCGAAATGTTGAGGAAGGAATTCGGGGACATATCATGGAAATATATCCCGTAGTAGTACATTAGCCCGCGGACGAAAGGGTGGAGTGGAAACCCTAGCCCGCGGAAGAAATGGAGGATGAATACCACCCTCTCTGTGGGCTCTGGCGTGGGGACAACTTGTCCCTCGGCTGGCAGACGATGGGCGATCTCCTTCACCAAATATCCGGCTGCCCGAAGCCTAGTAATGTCCTCCTCCTTGACAGAGGAGACCATCCGCTTGCCCTGACCACCAGATCCAGACATGGTGGCTTAAGTGGAAAGGAGATGAGAGCTTGGGCGTTGGAGCTTGAGATCGAAAAGGCGGAGACAGAGAGAGAGCATGAGGAGAGGAAGAAGGAATCCTTATCCCCTTATAAAGGCAGCAAATATTAAACGCCTCCTCGTTTGCCTTAGGATTCGCCTGTTCCCTAGGGTTGTATAAACGGCACGGTTGAGTTACACATGCCCGCATTCATGAGAATCCCGCAATAAGGGGACATGATCTCTGTTTTGATAAGACGTGCCAGTAGCAACCATGCCTCGTAGCGTGGATTGGCTGAAGAAAAACAGTTCAAAATTATAACCGGATAGACGTGATGTCATGTTGGAAGAAAGCTGTCAACATATTAGATTTGTGCAAATATTATATTCTCTCTGTGGTTGTGTATGGTGTACGTAACAGGTCAGGATACTATCATTACATCCGAAGACTATCTTGGAGTTCGGAGAGAAGGGGAACCCGCCTTGCAATTCCGAAGACAATCTGCATGTCAGACTCCTCGTCACTGAAAGCCAGGTTCAGGGGCTACTGAGGGAGTCCTGGACTAAGGGGCCCTCGGGCGTCCGGCCCATTATCCTTTGGGTCGGACTGATGGGCTGTGAAGACATGAAGGCCGAAGACTGCACCGTGTCCGGATTGGACTCAACTTGGCGTGGAAGGCAAGCTTGGCGATCAAAGATTCCTTCTTATGTAACCGGCTCCATGTAAACCCTAGATCCCCTCGGTGTCTATATAAACAGAAGGGGATAGTCCGGAAAGGACAACACACATACTCGTTACCATAGGCTAGACTTCTAGGGTTTAGTCATTATGATCTCGTGGTAGATCAAGTCTTGTAATACTCATATTCATCAAGATAAAACAAAGCAGGAAGTAGGGTATTACCTCCATAGAGAGGGCCCGAACCTGGGTAAACATTGTGTCCCCTGTCTCCTGTTACCATCGATCCTAGACGCACAGTTTGGGACCCCCTACCCGAGATCCGCCGGTTTTGACACCGACAGAGTGCACCCATGGATACGGTTAGCCATGGAAAGTGAAAGTATGGTGGAAAAATGAATAAACTTTATTTTCTGTTTGGGAACCGCCTATGATATATCTAGCATGGAAAGTGTTGGGAGCTCTGAGTCGTTTTCATTGGTAGGAAAAGTATGCCTCTCAAAATGTTTTTATCTCTCAATTTTCTCTTTGAGCTCAGACACCTCTACAAATCCCTACTTCCCTCTGCGAAGGGCCTTTCTTTTACTTTATGCAATTTTTAATTTTAATTTGAGTCTCCATCTTTTCTTATAAAGCACCAACTAGGAGGCACTATGATTGTACTTGAGCATTGAGTGTAGCTAATATACGAGTGTGTTTCATGAACGGATCAACGATTGAGCATGATGGGATAGGGATAACTTATTTTAGCGTTGATATTTTGAAAAATATGGTTGCTTGCTGATATGATTGAGTATTTAAGTTATCATGTCAAAACTAGACTATTGCTTCGAACAATATAAAAGTCCAAATGTCCATGCTATAAAGAAAAGAATATGAGATGACATGTTAGGCAGCATTCCACATCAAAAATTCTGTTTTTATCATTTACCTACTCGAGGACAAGCATGAATTAAGCTTGGGGATGCTGATACGTCTCCAACGTATCTATAATTTTTTTATTGTTCCATGCTGCCAAATTATCATTCTTGGATGTTTTACGATCATTTTATATCAATTTTTTGGGACTAACCTATTGACATAGTGCCAAGTGCTAGTTGTTGTTTTTTGCATGTTTTTACATAGCAGAAAATCAATATCAAACGGAGTCCAAACACCGCGAAACTTTTTGGAGAATTTTTAAGGACCAGAACACCCTGGATGGGCCAAAGCAGCACCTGGGGGTGCCCCGAGGGGGGCACAACCCACCAGGGCGCGCCTGGGGGCCCAGCCACGCCCAGTTGGGTTGTGCCCACCTCGGTGGCCTCCCGCACCCCCTCTTTACCCTATAAATTCACAAATATTCCGAAAACCCTTGGGGTTAACCTAGATCAGAAGTTCCGCCACCGCAAGGCTCTGTAGCCACCCAAAACCAATCTAGACCCTTTCTGGCACCCTGCCGGAGGGGGTAATCATCTCCGATGGCCATCTTCATCATCTCGGCAGCCACCACGATGAGGAGGGAGTAGTCCACCCTCGGGGCTGAGGGTTTGTACCAGTAGCTATGTGTTTAATCTCTCTCTCTCTCTCTCTCTCTCTCTCTTGTGTTCTTGAGATGTCATGATCTTGATGTATCGCGGGATTTATTAATATAGTCGAATCATATGGTGTTTTCCCCTCTCTATCTTGTAGTGATGAATTGAGTTTTTCCCTTTGAGATTTCGTTGTTATCGGATTGAATACTTTCATGGATTTGAGAACACTTGATATATGTCTTGCAAATGAATACTCATGGTGACAATGGGGTATCGTATTGATTCACTTGATATATGTTTTGGCACTCAACTCACAGATTCCCGAGGTGACATTGGGGTAATCTATGCATAGGGGTTGATGCACGTTCTTGTCTTTGTTTCTCCGGTAGAAATCTTGGGGCAATCTTTGAAGTTCTTCTTGTTGCATTGAGTATTATGAATATGAATTTGCTTTGGTGTTATTTTAGTACAAACTCTAGGATAGGTCGAACGGAAAGAATAGCTTTGTGTTATTTTAGTATGAACTCTTAAATAGATCGAATGGAAAGAATAGCTTTGAGGTGGTTTCGTACCCTACAAACAATTTATTCTTATGTTCTCTGCTAGATAGGAACTTTGGAGTGATTCTTCATCGCACTTTCAGGGGTGGTTATATGATCCAATTATATTAGCACTGTTGGGAGATTGCACTAGCGAAAGTACGGACCCTAGGCTTCATTTTCAAGCATTGCAATACCATTTTTGTGCCCGTTTACTATTTGCTACCTTGCTGTTTTTATTTATTCAGATTATAAAAATATATTTCTACCATCCATATTACACTTTTATCACCATCTCTTCGCCGAACTAGTGCACCTATACAATTTGCCATTGTATTGGGTGTGTTGGGGACACAAGATATTTCTTGTATTTGGTTGCAGGGTCATTTGAGAGAGACCATCTTCATCCTACACCTCTCACGGATTGATAAACCTTAGATCATCCACTTGATGGAAAATTGCTACTGTCCTACAAAACTCTACGCTTGGAGGCCCAACATATGTCTACAAGAATAAAGTTGCGTAGTAGACATCAATCAAGAAGAATATCAAGGAATGGGAAGAGTGCCCACCCATCGCCGAGTACGCCTACAACTGCGCAAGACATTCGACTACCGGAAAGTCCCCCTTCGAGGTCGTCTACGGTTTCAACCCGTTGTCCCCATTGGACATTCTTCCTCTATGTGACGCCCGAATAATTAAGCTACAGTAACCCTCTACTACTAATGCCACGTCACCATGGTTACTGTTGATAAACTCGCGTTGATTCAAACCTCGTTCAAATTCAAATTTAAAATCAACTCAAACTTTAAAAGTTTTCAAATGTTAAAACTAAAAAGTTCGTCATGTGGCAATCCCTAACTAATATTGGTGGTGGAGCCAACTTTTTTTGTAAGTATATAAATGCCCTTAAATAAATAAAGCAGTGACCAAAGCAATAAATTAAATGCATTTTGATCTATAAAAATACTAGACTAACTTATTTAACAACCAAACTAATCGTGGCAGTAGCCTAATTTCTATTAATAATTTAGGTTTAAGTTTTGTGTTTAATAAAGCTATTCTGCTTTAAATGGAATTGGAAATGGAAAAGTTCTAAAAGAAAAGGTTAACTTAAAAGAAAAAACTAACAATAAAACAAAAAGGAGAAGAACCCTCCCTGGGCCGTTTGGCCCACGTGGCCACTAGCAGGCCGGCCCACCCACTACCCCCGGCCTACATACCCTGGTCCAACCCCCACCCCCCCCCCCCCCCGCAAACCCTAAACACCCCCACTCCTCCCGATCCCCCTACTCCTCTCTCCCCCATGACCCGATCTGGATCGGGGGCGCTCCCCCCCCCCCGACCTTGGCGACCTGTCACCCCGCACCCCGAAGCCGGTGCCCACCCCCGGCGTCACCCCGCCGTCGATGCCTCGCCTCCTTCCCGGAGCTGCCCGCTAGCCGACGCCCTGATAGAGGCAAAGGTGTCCCGATGTTTCGATGAGATGGTGGCTATCATTTTCTGTGGGAGTCGACCTTGACTATCCGACTTCGAACGTGCGAGACACCGAACCTTAGCAATCGCTAAACCAACTTCCGAGGGGTTGTTGACCACGCCGGAGCACGATCAACCTGACCACGAGGGTATGTTTCCTGCGAGCAAACAAAGAACAAGCAAGAAACTGAGATTGCAATCTACATATTGTGAATATAAGTTGAAAGCTTTATTGATCAAGGTGGGGTTCTCTGACGTCTTGGTCTGGTCGTTGAACACAAACGAAGTACGTGAAGTTGCATCTATGGCGAACTTTTAATCTAAATAAAACCCAAAGTCTAAACGATGCCCTAAGGGCTGTACATATGGACAAGAGAGGGGGGAATTTCGTGGCCCTTGGAGGAGGGGTCCGAAACCAACCCTAACTCTTGTTTCCCCACACATACGGACTCTAAAAACAGCCTATAATCAAGTATTTCGAAATTACATGGGCCTGGCCCAAAAATAAGGTGATGCAACACCTAGGATAGCCTCTGGACGAAATTTATGAAGTGGCATCCTGTATATTTCGTCCAAGGCTTCATGCGCTCATTATGGTAGCTTCAAAGTCCTGGAATCATCACTTGTAACTCCGTTCTTGTTCCCCTTGCGCACGCCATCATCTCCATGCTTGAACTTGATCCAAGGTTCATCTTTCTTGTCCAAGCTAGGCCCTTCATTTGTAAGCAAAACAAATGTATCCAATTTAGGCAGCATCATATTCTCATGAACATTAGAATCGTTATCAAGAAACGAAAGTACCTGGTAACTTAATTGGCGTGCGCGAGCTCTAGTAATTGGTCCAGTATGTGTATCAACAGGGGTTGTGGGTGTAACAATGGTATTGATGTCATGTATTGTGTCTCATGATCAGAATCATCTCCACCGTGTTCTTCATGTGTAATAAGAGCCAAAGTCTCCTCATCATAGTCACTAGCAGACTCATACCCACCATCCTCAGTAACAATCATCACACGCTGAGATTTGCATTCTCTCGCAAAATGTCCTCTTCCCTTACAACGACGACAAATAATATCACTTGTGTGCCCTGTTGATGCCATGGAAGAAAAAGAGCTCTGCGCAGGCCCGGCAGGTGTGCTCTTGGCAGATAATGGTGGTTGTGCCTGCTTTCTTGTATCACGGCTGGAGGTGGCACTTGATGGAGGTGCTGGTGTAGTGGAAGTAGAGGATGCACGTGGTGTCCATGATGAAGATCGACCTGCAGAGAAGTTAGTTCGCGCCAATGCATGTCGATCCTGCACTTCACGTTCAGCTTTACAAGCAAGATGGAATAAACGAGTGATATTATTATACTCCTTATACTCTAGAATGGTCTGAATCTCTCTATTTAATCCACCCATAAAACGTACAAGCATAGCTTCATTCTCCTCAACAATACCACATCTAATCATGCCAGTTTGTAATTCCTGATAATATTCTTCTACATAATTTTTTCCTTGTCTTAAACGCTGCAATTTTTGAATTAATTCATGTTGATAATATGGTGGAACCGAACGAGTACGCATAGCAGTTTTCAAAGCAGCCCAAGTAGCTGGAATAGGATATAATCTACAATGTTCAGACCACCAAACACATACAAAGCTAGTGAAAGCACAAACAGCAGCAGGAACACGTCTCTCCTTAGGATATTGTAAACATGTAAATCGTTGTTCTGTTTCTAACTCCCAAGTAAGATATATATCAGGAACATATCTACCCTCAAATGGTGGAATATTCAATTTCAGTTTAGGGAGATGGTCATGATCTCGTACCTAAAGGGGAGCCCTACCATTGCCATTATTTGCATGTGGACGACCTGGTGGTTGTGCTGCTGGTGGTTGCATGTAGTTCTGATTTTGATCAACATCATCCTCGTAATATCCTGCATAATCATCCTCCTCCGCATCAGCGGCAGGAGCCACAAAAGTATCAATAGCAGCACCAACAGTTTGGCCAGGCGCAAGAGGGACACGGCTCGCTCGGCGGAGGGCTGTTTTGTGATGTGGAGGTAGTCGTTGTTGTTGTTGTTGTTGTTGTTGTAGAGGTGCGTTAGGTGCAGCCGGTGGTGGTGGAAGACGTGCAAGCAATTCATTAAACTTGTTATCTAGCTTTGTTTCAAACGTCTTCTCCATACCATATATCTTCTCCATGGCCTCTTCAAATCTGTTTAGCACATCTTGCACCTGTCCACTCATCATTTGCTAAAATTTATCATGCAACTCCTTATTCGTCATGTTCTCCCAGTCAGTCTCGTCGACTTGTGATCCTTCCATGGTTAGCAGCAATAGAAACACACAAGAATATGATCCTACAGACTACTAACAAGAGGTGGTGGTGGGTGTCACGAATCCATCAAGAAGATCTTAAATTCTTACCAGTTCTTACCGAGGAGCAGGCGGTGATCGGCAACCGTCGTAGTCAAAACTCTCAAAGCTTGGATAGAGCGATTACCAGGGAGAGTCAAACGCACGACGTAGATGTATGTGGAGCTGGGAAGGCTTATAATATGGTAGCAAAAAGGGCCAGCAATAATCAATTCAGAGATGGAAAGTTGAATAAACGCTCAACGTCGGTACTGTGCTGGTCCTAGGCTAGACCGTGCTAGAGACACGAGCCTAGAACACTAACAAAATCACGACGCTGCACGTAAACAAGGGAGGATCACACTCTGAATTTTTTTTCACTTTTTTCCTCTATTTTTGCTTCGCAACAATTTTTTCGAAAAAGTCTACAAATGGTCTAAAAACTGCCTAGCCAATTTTTTTTAGTTTGGAACTATTTTTCTACTGCGGGTAGCACAGAAGTTGGGGAGTCCTACTGTATCACGACTCGGAGTATGGCGTGATCTGGAAATCCAAAGCAAAGCAACAAATACTGGACTCAGACTAGGACTGGTGGCGGAGATGAATCTGGTGGAAACTCTGACTGGTGGCAGATATATGTAGGGTGGTGGAACTCGGACTGGTGGCGAATCGGTGATGGAGGTGGACTCGGATTATCATGATGGCGGTGGATATGTGGTATATGGCAGCGGTGATGACGATGGTGGTATATGGCAGTGGTGATGACGATGGTGGTATATGGCAGCGGTGACGATGATGGTGGTATATGGCAGTGGTGATGATGATGATGATGATGATGATGATGATGATGATGCGGCGACGGCGTGACAAATTGTGAACAGAACTCGAAACTCTAAAGGACTAGACACTAAGACCAGCAACTAGACACGACGATGCAACTGCAAATTCAACAATGCAAAACCCTAAAAAGACTAACCCTAAATTTTTTTTGTTGGCTTTTTCGTGGACTGTAGCTATGAAGAACAGACTCAATCTGAACTAGAAAAACTGTAAAATCTCACCGAGCAACCTGAAAATCCGATACCACTTGATAGAGGCGAAGGTGTCCCGATGTTTCGATGAGATGGTGGCTATCGTTTTCTGTGGGAGTCGACCTTGACAATCCGACTACGAACGTGCGAGACATCGCGCCTTAGCAATCGCTAAACCAACTTCCGAGGGGTTATTGACCACGCCGTAGCATGATCAACCTGACAACGAGGGTCCGTTTCCTGCGAGCAAACAAAGAACAAGCAAGAAACCGAGATTGCAATCTGTATATTGCAAATATAAGATGAAAGCTTTATTGATCAAGGTGGGGTTCTGTGACATCTTGGTCTGGCCATTGAACACAAACGAAGTACGTGAAGTTGCAGCTATGGCGAACTTTTAATCTAAACAAAACCCAAAGTCTAAACGTTGCCCTAAGGTTTGTATATATGGAGGAGAGAGGGGGGAATTTCATGGCCCTTTGAGGAGGGGTCCGAAACCAACCCTAAATCTTGTTTCCCCACACATACGGACTCTAAAAACAGCCTATAATCAAGTACTTCAAAATTACATGGGCCAAGCCCAAAAAATAAGGTGACGCAGCACCTAGGATAGCCTCTGGACGAAATTTATGAAGTGGCATCCTGTATATTTCGTCCAAGGCTTCATGCGCTCATTATGGTGGCTTCAAAGTCCTGGAATCATCACTTGTAACTCCGTTCTTGTTCCCCTTGCGCACGCCATCATCTCCATGCTTGAACTTGCTCCAAGGTTCATATTTCTTGTCCAAGCTAGGCCCTTCATTTGTAAGCAAAACAAATGTATCCGATTTAGGCAGCATCATATTCTCATGAACATTAGAATCGTTACCAAGAAACGAAAGTACCTGGTAATTTAATTGGCGTGCGCGAGCTCTAGTAATTGGTCCAGTATGTATAGCAGCAGGGGTTGTGGGTGTAACAATGGTATTGATGTCCTCATCACGCCCCCGTCACCTCACCTCACCGACCGCCCCGCCGCTCGACGTCGCCGGCACCAACTCGTCGTTGACCCAGCGTCGCCCCGTCGTCCCCTGCGCTGCTTGTCGCTCCCCGTCCCCGACCTCCTCATCGGCTCGCTTCTTCGTGCCTCGTCACCCCCATGCCCCTGCAACACGGGTGAGGAACCCCACCGACCTCCTCTTCCCTCTGTCGTTGTGCTTGCTGTTGCCCGCGCCGCCTACCACTGCTCTGGCGCGCACGCGTTGCACAACACCTCTGCGCGCACGCTTGTGCCACGCCTAGCTGCGCCCCGTTGCCCCATACGCACCCCGACCCCGAGCCCACACCGCGTCACCGTCCGCCTCCGCTGCGTGCTCACACGCCGGTAGCCGCCCTCGCCCGGCTACGTCGCCCCTGCCCCGCGTGGCCTCGCCTCCCCCTCCCTGCCGGCACCGTGCCCTTCGGCGCCCCTCTTGGTGCCGCGGCGCACGCACCCGCCAACCTGTTGCGCCCGCACCCATTTGGCCCTATGGGCCAATGACAACTCGACCCCACCCTTGTAAACGAAAAATGTTTTTCTTAAAAGAAAATTGAAATTAAAAATATATTAATTAATTAATTAGTGATATAATTGACATAATTAATTCTAATTAACTAAACTAACTAAACTTAGTTAACTTAATTAAGTAACTAAACTATTTAGCTTTGTTTAGATAAAACTATGACAATGACAAATGGGCCCCACTGCTCCTTTTGACCAGTTAACCCAGTCGGAATTGACCGTTGACCCTGCTGACATCAGCATGACATCTTGCTGACGCAATAATTGTTTATTTATTTAAGTTAAGCTGTTAATTCCTGAAAATGAAAAATAAACTTCTAAAATTAATATAAAATAAACCGTATATCAGATGAAAATAATTTTCATATGAAAGTTTCTCAGAACGACGAGATGAATCCAAATGCGCAGCCCGTTCGTCCACCACACATCCGTACCATAGCAAACACGCAACTTTTCCCCTCCGATTCATCTGTCCGAAAACATGAGACTCTGGGATACTTTCCCGAATGTTCCCCCCTTTGCCGGTATCACCTCCTACTACGTTAGGGCACTCCTAGCACGGTTACTTGTCATGTCATGCATCGATATGCATCTGTTTGCATTGTATTCATTGTTTCTTCCCCCTCTTCTCTCCGGTAGACTACGAGACTGATGCCGTTGCTGGTGCCCCAATCGACTACGTAGTTGATGACCCCTACTTGCCAGAGCAACCAGGAAAGCCCCCCCTTGATCACCAGATATCGCCTATTATTCTCTCTACTGCTTGCATTAGAGTAGTGTAGCATGTTACTGCTTTCCGTTAATCCTATCATGATGCATAGCCTGTCTTTGCTACTACTGTTGTTACCTTTACCTGCAATCCTAAATGCTTAGTATAGGATGCTAGTATTCCATTAGTGGCCCTACATTATTGTCCGTCTGCCATGCTATACTATCAGGTCGAGATCACTTGGGAGGTGATCACGGGTATATACTTATATACATATACATGATATATGTGGTGACTAAAGTCGGGTCGGCTCGTAGAGTACCCGCGAGTGATTCACGGATTGGGACCGAAAGGAAGTTTGTCCCGACGGCCCTCTGAGTGGATCTTTATGGCGGAGCAACGGGGCAGGTTGAGACCACCTAGGAGAGAGGTGGGCCTGGCCCTGGTCGGCGTTCGCGGTTACATCAATTAACACGCTTAACGAGATCTTGGTATTTGATCTGAGTCTGGCCACTGGCCTATACGCACTAACCAACTACACGGGAATAGTTATGGGCACTCGACGTCGTGGTATCAGCTGAAGCCTTCTTGACGTCAGCGACTGAGCGGCGCGCGCCGAATTGGACTGGGATGCCTGCTCTTGTATTAGGGAGGCTAGGTCTGCTTGCGGCCGCGTTCGCAACGTGCAGGTGTGCAATGGGCGATGGGCCCAGACCCCTGCGCCGTAGGATTTAGACCGGCGTGCTGACCTCTATGTTGTGCATAGGTGGGGCTGCGACGTGTTGATCTTCCGAGGCCGGGCATGACCCAGGAAAGTGTGTCCGGCCAAAGGGGATCGAGCGTGTTGGGTTATGTGGTGCACCCCTGCAGGGAAGTTTATCTATTAAAATAGCCGTGTCCCTTGGTAAAAGGACGACCTGGAATTGTACCTTGGCCTTATGACAACTAGAACCGGATGCTTAATAAAATACACCCTTCCAAGTGCCAAATACAACCCGGTGATCGCTCTCTCATAGGGCGACGAGGGGAGGATCGCCAGGTAGGATTATGCTATGCGATGATACTTGGTTAACTTACCATATACTCTCTTCTACTGCTTCAAGATGGAGGCTGCCAGAAGCGTAGTCTTTGATAGGACTAGCTTTCTCCCTCTTATTCTGGCATTCTGCAGTTCAGTCCACATATACTACCCCTTTCATTGATACCAATGCATATGTAGTTTAGTTCCTTGCTTGCGAGTACTTTGGATGAGTACTCACGGTTGCTTTGCTCCCCCCTTTTCCCCTTTCTATACCTGGTTGTTGCGACTAGACGTTGGAGCCCAGGAGCCAGACGTCACCGTTGATGACGACTCCTACTACACTGGTGGTGCCTACTACTACGTGCACGCCGCCGCCGACGATCAGTAGTTTAGGAGGATCCCAGGCAGGAGGTCTGCGCCTCTGTCGATCAGTATCCCAGTTTGTGCTAGCCATCTTATGGCAACTTGTTTAACTTATGTATGTACTAAGATATTGTTGCTTCCGCTGACTCGTCTATGATCGAGCTCTTGTATTCGACCCCTCAAGTCCCCTGGCTTGTAATATGATACTTGTATGACTTATTTTATTTTTAGAGTTGTGTTGTGATATCTTCCCGTGAGTCCCTGATCTTGGTCGTACATGTTTGCGTGTATGATTAGTGTACGATTGAATCGGGGGCGTCACAAGTTAGTATCAGAGCCGTCTGCCTGTAGGAATCCCCTTTCCAAACTCTTTGGCCGATGTTGACTCTAGTCATTGAATTTTACAAACATGGCTGTGTGGCTTATGGGCCCATGTCGCCATTGGATGGTATTAGGATATTTTATTCCTCATCTATACTCTAGGACTCTGATCTCTCTTCTATTCGGGTTAAATGATTTTACTAACTCTAACTCTAGGTTCTCGTAACTACTTCCTGCCAGAGAGCCCCTTCATTGCAGATGATCAACTGCTTCACTAGAAGATTCCGAAGATACCCTCCAATGTTCTCTCGAGACTTTTTGCACATTGCTTTTGCAATTCCCTACCACCGAAATATCCATATGGATAAATGCATACACTTGTCGTTCTTACTTTTATTCCCAGTTGATCTTCTTACTACAAGATACCTCGAAATTCTCTCTATTGCTCCGAGAATACTTTGTGCCTACTGCCTTGCAGTTCTTTGCAACCCGAATACCCTACGGATAATTGCTCGCACTTATCGAGTATCCGCTAATCATAGTTGATTCATGTATTTCACAAAAGTCTTCGAGATACCATTCGATCTTCCGAAAACCCTCAACAGCCGATTGTTCTTGAAATTTTTGCTTGCTTGCTTGCATGATTAATCCCATAAGTCTGGTAATCTTATTGGCGTCCTTTGTCATTATCATTTTAAGTCTATTGATTCAATATGTTGTGAATGCTCACAATCCTCAACCAGATTCTAGAATTCATCCTTCTGGCTCAGACGTCACTCCGGACATGAGCTGGTTCTCGACCAATCAAATTACCCTCGATTCTACCCCTAAGGCTATTCAACTTATCCATCCCTAATCAGAGCGTTGCTTCTGATCCCTTGACTTGGAATTCATAATTCATGTGCAATTGAGCTTTGAATTAGTTAGTTGTTTTTATAATCTGATCTCCTTGCATTCTTTCTTCCTCTGGTTGAGTACCGATACTCACATCAGATCCCTTGAGGACCACCGGATCTTTTGTTGGATTTCATCCGACATCGTCCTTCATATTCAATCACTTTAGAAGTTCTTTCCCTGATACGTAATGCCATTGGTAAATACTATTCTCTGATTTGGCCAACCATGCTTTGCTTTCGAGCTGGTGATATTTACTCTTAAAGCTTGTGGTATATGTTTCTAAGATACCCCGATGGGTTGAAACTATGCCTTCCTTAATCTATGTGAACCCAAAAAGTTTTCATGGGTCATACTCCTCTGGTAATTCATCGGGTAGGTTTTCACACGCAATCATTTTTAATAATAGCAGTGAATGAATGGTCATGCATTGGAGAAGTGGGAGTCGACCTTGAACTTTGTGTTCATGCCCATGGACACAATGTAGATCTTATCATGGAAGCTTCTCTTAAAATTAATTACTCCCCTTGGTATAAGTTCATTTTATATTTGGCATTTGGTCTTTTGCAATCGTGGTTTGGACCATATTGTTCTTCTGGAGCCATTTTTCGGACAAGGTAAAGTACTTGTCTTCTGCAGATCAATACACATGTCCAACCTTTATTTTGTCCTACTTTCGAGTATTACCCTCTGGTATCTCGAGAATATCATGGAACTACATAACTTCTTATGAGTTCTTCATCAACTATTATTTCTCGCCAATTCAAAAAAAAATATTAGGTTTTGATTGATTATACACTCAAGGACACCCATAGCTAAATCAAGTCTGCGCCGCGATTAAACAACTCTTAGTAATCTTCTTACTTACAAGTTTGTACCCGATCACGTCCTTTCTAGCCTGATTGGCTATATCATTATCATGTTGATTTAAACTGTGCTACCTGGTCCTTATTCCCAGAGCACAACTTTTGATGATGAGCTAGTCGGTCTTCCTCGTCTTATCGTTCCACCCTGAACAACAAGCTTGATTCTGAGTTGGTGTCGTATCCATGGTTCCAGTTGTCTTTTCCTTCACCATTCCTTTTGCTTGATGCCGCCACTGATGGATTACATCTTCATGAAATCTCTCGACAATTGTGTCGTGATCATCAACATACTAAGATTTTCCAGGATATCAATTGAATTCATGATGAGAAATACCATCCTCCCTCCTCGATGATTTGTGTTATCATCGACAACATTCTTGCCTTCCCCCAAACACAAACTTGTTCATGTTTTGTGTTCTATCTTGATTTCCTTGCTATCTAGCTTATATTATGTTCTACCTTGAAGTATTACTGTCTATTATGTCAAGGATGTTGTGAGGATTGCTCCACATCTTAAGAATTCTTGGTATAGTGATACTTCTCACCATCACCATTCTTTCTTGGTCCCTGTGTTGATTCTAACCAGGCTCTACCAACAAGTGAACGGTGCTGCTTGGATTCTGTACTTTTAGCAACACTATTGCTTTGAAGTTAATGCTCGACATTTCATTCTTAGACCATTGGTTATTGAATCACCATTCTAACCTTGATCATGCTCTCTAAGCCCATATTTCGGGTGCACCTTTCAACCAATGTTTAATTGTGTATGTTTTCCTCGAGCATACATCATCATATCATCTGATCTAGCAAATGTTATCTCCTTGTTCACATAATTGTGGAGATCCAATTTTAGAAATCTCGATGAATTATCGCTGAGTCCATCAGCCACCTCTTCGCCCTCCCCTTGATTTAATGATGAACTCTTGTTTTGGAACTCGCTTCCATAGTTCATTTCCTGAGAATCTTACAATGTCATCTCATCAATTTGTGTTGCACCTTTCCTTCTTAGGCATCTTGATTCTGAGGTATCTTGACACCAATCAGATCTGAATCTTGGCCTGATATGATGGTTGGAACATATTCCCAAGAGTTATAACATTGGTCTTTGACCCGATAAGATGATGTCTTTCCTAGCACACCTGGCCGGAGGCCCTATTGTTATAGTTTCCTTTTTAGCAAGGTTAACCATTCTTCCATGAGGAAATTGTAAAACTTATTCTATAAGTTGTTCCTGATGAATCATTTGAGTATCCAAAGTCCGACCTTGCTTGAAGACCATGTCAATGCTATCTTGAAGCATGTCTGTGGTACTGCAATCTTCAATAAGAACATTTGAAGCACAATGCTAAATTTTCCTTATCAATTATCTAGACACTATTGTATGAGTAAGGTCATGAAATTCCTTTCCCCTTACCTAAGTGGTTTTCTACTTTCTATCATGTCATGGATATCATGCTCTGCTTTTCATTGGGAAAGATATACCCTTGATACTCAGGTATAAACGCATTTTCCTTTCCATTGGTCTGATTAATATACCAATCAAATTTTCCTTTCCATTGTTTTGTTTAACATCCACTTATCCGAGGAGTGATAATTCCCTACTTAGGTAAGCACCTCGGTGTGCAACTCTATCAGTAAGACCCTGTTACTACTATTCATGACATTCCGGTAACCACCGATGGACGAGAACTTTGCCTACAGGTCCGCCTCGTTTCAACGAGTAGGAAAATGGTTCTCTTCGTCCCTCGGCCTTGCTACCAACGAGTATTGCCAACATGACTGATATGCTAGCCTTCAACATACCTTGCTATCCTGACCTGTAAGATGTCAATGCCCTTCCTACTTTTAGTCCACATGGTGGGCCCATAACCCACAGTTCCACAAGATCGAACATGACTCTCCTGCACACCCCTTGTTCCCAGGGTTATCCTCGCACGTGGCCTCGTATGTAATTCACGAGACAACTTTTGAGGGATTGTCAATTATGGTATCAGACACAATACTTATTCCCGTTGCTTTGAACCCCTTTCACCCTTTGTCTCGGGCATCGAATGATTGCCTGCCCGCTTGAAATTTCTTATGGTATCTTCTAACTTAACTCTTGATGTTTTCTTAAGTTCAATACAAGAGTTACTTTCTACCACATTCCCTGAATTATCTACCAGATAGTCAACCTAGTAAGGCCCGCCCTTTCCGAGTCTTCCCCCATATCCTTTTCGTAAGCATGATGAAGATCCCAAAGAAAGGATGATGACTTCATCATGTTGACCTGAAGCAGAGGTATGAAAACATCAAGGTAATGCATCGACCTCTTCGTGAAGAGCAACCAAGACCCAGAAGATTCGTTAGAATTTCATAACTAGATCTTTCCCCCTTACTCCATCTCTCAAAATCTCGGGACGAGATTTCTTGTAGTGGAGGAGAATTGTGACGCCTGGATATTTAAGCTACAGTAACCCTCTACTAATGATGCCACGTCACCACGGTTACCGTTGATAAACTCGCGTTGATTCAAACCTCGTTCAAATTCAAATTTAAAATCAACTCAAACTTTAAAAGTTTTCAAATGTTAAAACTAAAATGTTCATCATGTGGCAAATAATCCCTAACTATATTGGTGGTGGAGACAACTTTTTTGTAAGTATTTAAATGCCCTTAAATAAATAAAGCAGTGGCCAAAGCAATAAATTAAATGCTTTTTGATTTATAAAAATACTAGACTAACTTATTTAACTACCAAACTAATCATGGCAGTAGCCTAAATTCTATTAATAATTTAGGTTTAAGTTTTGTGTTTAATAAAGCTATTCTGCTTTAAATGGAATTAGAAACGGAAAAGTTCTAAAAGAAAAGGTTAACTGACAAGAAAAAACTAACAATAAAACAAAAAGGAGAAGAACCCTCCCTGGGTCGTTTGGCCCATGTGGCCACTAGCAGGCCGGCCCACCCACTACCCCCGGCCTACATGCCCCGGTCCAACCCCTCGCAAACCTTAAACACCCCCACTCCTCTCGATCCCCTTGCTCCTCTTCCCCCCCCCCCCATGACCCGATTTGGATCGGGGGCGCTCCCCCCCGACCTTGGCGACACGTCACCCCGCGCCTCGACGCCGGCGCCCACCCCCGGCGTCACCCCGCCGCCGACACCTCGCCTCTTCCTCGGAGCCCCCGCTCACCGACGCCCCCGTCGCCTCACCTCACCGACCGCCCCACCGCTCGACGTTGCCGAGACCAACTCGTCGTCGACCCAACGTCACCCCATCGTCCCCTGCGCCCCATCGCCGGCACCGCTCGTTGCTCGCCGTCCCCGACCTCCTCCTCGGCTCGCTTCTTCGCGCCTCGCCATCCCCGTGCCCCTGCAACGCGGGTGAGGAACCCCACCGGCCTCCTCTTCCCCCTGTCGTTGCCCGCACCGCCTGCCACTGCACTGGCCCGCACGCGCTGCACCGCACCTCTGCATGCGTGCCTACGCCACGCCTAGCCGTGCCCCGTGCGTCCCATACGCGCCCTGACCCCGAGCCCACACCGTGTCACCGCCCGCCTCCGCTGCGCGCTCACACACAGGTGGCCGCCCTCGCCCGGATCCGTCGCCCCTGCCCCACGTGGCCTCGCCTCCCTCTCCCTGCCGGCACCATGCCCGTCGGCGCCCCTCTGGGTGCCGCGGTGCACGCACCCGCCTACCCGTTGCGCCCGCGCCCGTTTGGCCCTATGGGCCAGTGACAACTAGACCCCGCCCTTGTAAACGAAAAACATTTTTCTTAAAAGAAAATTGAAATTAAAAATATATTAATTAATTAATTAGTGATGGTTAACTTAATTAATTCTAATTAACTAAACTAATTATAGTTAGTTAACTTAATTAAGTAACTAAACTATTTAGCTCTCTTTAGATAAAACTATGACAATGACAGATGGGCCCCACTGCTCCTTTTGACCAGTCAACCCAGTCAGAATGGACCGTTGACCCTGCTGACATCAGCATGACATCTTGCTGATGCAATAATTGTTTATTTATTTAAGTTAAGCTGTTAATTCCTGAAAATGAAAAATAAACTTCTAAAATTAATATAAAATAAACCATATATCGGATGAAAATACTTTGTACATGAAAGTTGCTCAGAACGACGAGATGAATCCAAATACGTAGCCCGTTCGTCCACCACATGTCCCTAGCATAGTGAACACGCAACTTTTCCCCTCCGGTTCATCTGTCCGAAAATGCAAAACTCTAGGGATACTTTCCTAGACGTTTCCCTCCTTCGCCGGTATCACCTCCTACTACGTTAGGGCACTCCTAGCACCGTTACTTGTCATGTCATGCATCGATATGCATCTATTTGCATTGTATTCATTGTTTCTTCCCCCTCTTCTCTTCGGTAGACTACCAGACTGACATCGCTGCTGGTGCCCCGATCGACTACGTAGTTGATGACCCCTACTTGCCAGAGCAACCAGGCAAGCCCCCCCTGATCACCAGCTATCGCCTATTCTTCTCTCTACTGCTTGCATTAGAGTAGTGGAGCATGTTACTACTTTCCGTTAATCTTATCCTGATGCATAGCCTGTCTTTGCTACTACTGTTGTTACCTTTACCTGCAATCCTAAATGCTTAGTATAGGATGCTAGTATTCCACCAGTGGCCCTACATTCTTGTCCGTCCGCCATGCTATACTATCGGCTCATGATCACTCGAGAGGTGATCATGGGTATATACTTATATACATATACATGATATATGTGGTGACTAAAGTCGGGTCGGCTCGTAGAGTACCCACGAGTGATTCACGGATTGGGACCGAAAGGACGTTTGTCCCGACGGCCCTCTGAGTGGATCTTTGTGGCGGAGCTACATGGTGGATTGAGACCACCTAGGAGAGAGGTGGGCCTGGCCCTGGTCGACGTCCGCGGTTACATCAATTAACATGCTTAATGAGATCTTGGTATTTAATCTGAGTCTGGCCACTGGCCTATACGCACTAACCAACTACGCGGGAACAGTTATGGGCACTTGATGTCGTGGTATCAGCCGAAGCGTTCTTGACGTCAGCGACTGAGCGTCGCGTGCCGGATTGGACTGGAACGCCTGCTCTTGTATTATGGAGGCTAGGTCTGCTTCCGGCTGCGTTCGCAACATGCAGGTGTGCAATGGGCGATGTGCCCGGACCCCTGTGCCATAGCATTTAGACCGGTGTGTTGACCTCTCTGTTGTGCCTAGGTGGGGCTGTGACGTGTTGATCTTCCGAGACCGGGCATGACCCAGGAAAGTCTGTCCGGCCAAAGGGGATCGAGCATGTTGGGTTATGTGGTGCACCCCTGCAGGGAAGTTTATCTATTCGAATAGTCGTGTTCCTTGGTAAAAGGACGACCCGGAGTTGTACCTTGACCTTATGACAACTAGAACCAAATACTTAATAAAATACACCCTTCCAAGTGCCAAATACAACCCGGTGATCGCTCTCTCATAGGGTGACGAGGGGAGGATCGCCGGGTAGGATTATGCTATGCGATGATACTTGGTTAACTTACCATCTACTCTCTTCTACTACTTCAAGATGGAGGCTGCCAGAAATGTAGTCTTCGATAGGACTAGCTTTCTCCCTCTTATTCTAGCATTCTGCAGTTCAGTCCACATATACTACACCTTTCATTGATACCAATGCATATGTAGTTTAGTTCCTTGCTTGCGAGTACTTTGGTTGAGTACTCACGGTTGCTCTGCTCCCCCCCTTTTTCCCCTTTCTATACCTGGTTGTTGCAACCAGACGTTGGAGCCCAGGAGCCAGGCGCCACCGTTGACGACAACTCCTACTACACTGGTGGTGCCTACTACTATGTGTAGGCCGCCGCTGACGATCAGGAGTAGTTTAGGAGGATCCCAGGCAGGAGGCATGCGCCTCTTTCGATCTGTATCCCAGTTTGTGCTAGCCATCTTATGGCAACTTGTTTAACTTGTGTCTATACTCAGATATTGTTGCTTCCGCTGACTCTTCTATGATCGAGCTCTTGTATTCGAGCCCTCGAGGCCCCTGGCTTGTAATATGATGCTTGTATGACTCATTTTATTTTTAGAGTTGTGTTGTGATATATTCCCACGAGTCCCTGATCTTGGTCGTACATGTTTGCGTGTATGATTAGTGTACGATTGAATCGGGGGCGCCACACTCTACCACTACAAGAGCGCATCAACTTGGATGCGAGTGCACGAGTCAACTATCTCAAGAAGATGCATGAAGGTACAAGACACAACATCGAGCGCCAAGTACAACGACTCACGACCAAGCTCAAGTTCAACCAGCAACCCATGATATTCAACGTTGGAGATCTCATGTGGCTACACCTTCGCAAGGACCGCTTCCCCAACGAATGCAAGTCCAAACTTCTACCTCGAGCCGACAGACCCTTCAAGGTGCTAGCACGCTACGACAACAACGCTTACAAGATCGACCTCCCACGTGACAAGTACAACGTGAGCGACATTTTCAATGTCAAGGATCTCTCGCCCTACCATGGTGATGAAGAATTTGATCCGAGGTCGGATCTTTCCCAAGGGTGGGGGAGATGATGTGGAGTATCCCAAGGTCATCCCCATGGACCTACCTACATCTCCCATGACACCACTTGGACCAATGACAAGAGCTCGAGCAAAGGCTAACAAAGATAAGGTGAACTCGGTCCTCTCCAAACTACCACTTACTACATGTGAGACATGGCTACCACCTCAAGCAGAAACACTATATGTGATCAGGTACCTAGAGGATAGCCACGGAGCAGCTACACCCAATGGACAAGACGACGTGGGCACCAAGTACAAGGACAAGAGAGGAAGCTCCCTGAAGTTGAGAGCCACCAGACAACCGGTCCCCGTCGGACGTCCAACTCCTGGAGCATCCACCGGCCAGCCCAAGTTCCTCCCAGCGAAGACCCCAGCGCCCAGACGAGCGACAGCTACCGGACGGCCGACGCCCTCCAACCATCGGACGACCGACGCCCTCCGGAAATCCGACACCTGCGGGTCCAAGCCAAAACATCAGAAGAATGGAGGCCTTCGGGCGACCAACGCACCGGACGTCCGACCCCAACCAGACGACCGACTAAGCCCCGACAGAGCCAAAACATCGAACGACCGACCCTGGCCGGACGTCCGATCCCTCGCGAGCCTCCAGACGACCGATTATTGCCGGACGTCTGACACCTGTGCGCCGACCGTGTGTTGGGCCGAAGCCCACTTACCCTTTGGTGACACTAGATTGTAAATAGACCCCCTCCCTCTTTCTAGGGTTAGCAATGTGATACCTCATTTGAGAGATAGAGCTTTGCTCATCCACTTGGTTACTTCTCCATTGGAGTTCATGACCTCTTCGAAGAAGATCCCCCAAGCGGATTCAAGACCCCTCACGGGAAGACCCCCTCAAGGCCTCCTCACGGAGATGAACTAGTTACCTCTTGTATCGTACTTTGTTGGATTCGGATCATGTATCTCTTTGTGTTTCGAGGATCTAGCACATGTGTAATTGAATCTTGTTTGTTTGGGTGATTCCTCTCGTGTTTCCCCTAGTGTTCTTCGTAGGATCCCCTCCATTTCGTGAAATATCGAGCATCTAGGGTTCTACCCTGCACCAAAATGTTTAGTGCTAAACAGAGTACTTGCATCACTGATTACGTGGTCATATCTTCATCATCTTTGGATCATACGATGTCATCAAGGACTTTAGTACAAAATCCCTATATGATTCCATTCCTGGGGGTACCAAGTCCGGCATTGAATCTGGGGCATAAAATCGTTCCACATGCACTTCACTTGCTCTAGCAGCTGGCAATGCTTCAAACTCTAAATCGATTGTTTCATCATCGCTATCCACCTCATCATTATTCATGGCCTTGTCATTCACCACATTGCTCTTATCATTCTCCTTGCCATATTCATGTTCCCATTGATTGATGCCTCTAGTTGTGGCGCTAAAAGTTAGAACAAGGCATGTCATACATGTACAGATATGACGGATAAGAGCAAAGGTATAAGTGCAACTAGCCAAAAGTCGGTGATGTTGTTTGACATGATGGGTAGCAAAGGTCAGTGCGTCGAGCATTGCTTGACATCACATGCTTGAAGAGGCCAATGCTGCGTATGAGTCCGACAACGTGCAATTCACGACCTCGTTGACGGTGGCGATTCCCTCCATGGAAGAATTTGTAGACCGGATGTTGAGCACCATGTGTGCACAATAACCCGGCACGTTGGACATCGCCAATGTCGGTCGTGGCCGCATCATGGAAAATCTGGTTGGCGAGCTTCACGTCCGACAACGCATGCGAGGAGTCCTCGGCGAGACACTGTTCGCGGTCTTCGACCTCACTAAACATGCCCAAGGACTCGTCTGTTTTTCCACCCGACTGAACAATTCCATAGCCGGATCATCCTCTTGGCTGAAAACATGCAACAACGAGTTGAACCTATCTTCCTCTACCTTGAACGGACCCATGGTGGAAGAGAAAGGGCGTCGGTTGAGAATTTTTGTTCATCAAATGTTTCTCTTCTCTAGAGAAGGCTTCGATCAGGTAGAGAAAGATGGTCTGTACGCTCTTAAAGAGGAAATACTAAAAATGGGATTGCATGGGATACATTTTCCTAACTAACGATGGGCCTTTTTCCTAACAAACACATTAATTGAGTGATTCGCTTCATTTTAGCGTCACGAGGATAGCTTACCATGTATATGTGGTGGTGGAGGGGTAAAAGAGGGATTATATGGGATTACAACACATACACCTTACATTTGTGAAATTTTAGTAAAAAATGCACCTAAGACAAAATGAACGTAGGGAGTATAAATGAAGATCACAATGGCAGTAAAGATAATGATGATAAACATCTGCCAAGTGATATACCAACAACTCTCTCTCCAACTTTGCTCTGCAAAAGATTGTGCTAATTTTATGATACTTTTTCTCAAGAATGGCACTGACTCAAGCTTTCAAACGCAAAAAGAAATACTCAATTCTTATTTGATATGAGCGGTCAAAAAATTCTAAAGTTGGACTGAAAAATCGGAACAAGCTGTGTTCGCAAACTTTGGAGGGAAAAAACACGTATTTAGAAACCGATTTTGAGGTGTCAAATATTGAACTTGCTTCTGCAAGTATTCAGATGTGTCTCATCGCTAGCTTTAATTTGAGTACTCGCGGAGCCAAAGCGGACTTCGTATGAGGAAGATATGCATGTTTTACTGAACAATGCACAAAACAGTTTCCAATCCGAATTCAGCTACGAGATTGAGTCTAGATAGATCCGAATTTTGTTTTTTTTTCTTCTCTCTTTTTTTCTCACACTTTTTTCGTTTTCTTTATCTCCTTTTTTCTTTGACTTTTTTCTCTTTTTTGTCTTTTTTCTCTCTCCCTCTCTCCAAAACAAACTAGATAAGATGCAGATTGGATCGAGCAAAGACGTGAACGACCTGAACTATGATTATGACAATGAATGGTGGGTAGCACGTGGTGGAAATTGATGGAAGGGGTGGTGGACAACGAAAGGGATAATGATGCAGCGGCGGCATGGCTAATATGAATAGAACTCGAAACTCTAAACGAACTAGACACTAAGACCAGCAACTCGACACGATGATGCAACCGATAATTCAATATGCAAGCAATGAAAAGAAAATTGCAAAGGCTCAGACCGGGTTGGAGGAAGGATGAACAAATCTAACTTTTGTTATGGCTTTTTCTTGGAGAATAGGTAAGAAAATAAATCTAATCTATGGATAATTGGAAATTCTCACTGGGTAACTTGAAAACTGATACCACTTGATAGAGGAAAAGGTGTTTTGTCTTTAGATGAGAAGGTGGTTGTTGTTATGTGTGGGAGTACACTTTGGCGATCCGAGTACGAACACGCGAGACGTCGCGCCTTAGCAATCGCTAAACCAACTTCCGAGGGTTATTGACCACGCTGGAGCACGATCAACCTAACCATGAGGGTCTATTTCCTGTGATCAAACGAAGAACAAGCAAGAAACTGAGATTGCAATCTGGATATTGCGAATATAAGAGGAAAGCTTTATTGATGAAAGTGGGGTTCTGTGACGTCTTGGTCTGTTCGTTGAACACAAACGAAGTACGTGAAGTTGCAGCTATGGTGAACTTTAATCTAAACAAAACCCAAGTAAAAAGCTTCTAGATTGATCTACTTATATAGGGGCAAGGGGTGGCAACCAAGGAGGTGGGAGGACGTCCCTGTTGACGCTCCAAAATGGCATGATCATAAAGAGTGACTTGAGGCCATAATGAGATGATGTTAAAATTATGAGTTCGCGTCACCATTTGCTAGCTCTTTTCAAGATGATCAAAATAGATATGGAGATGGTCCAAAACGGAGCTCAGATACGAAAGTTATGACAATCTTAGAGATGCTCGTATTGACACCAGATTAAAGAATGGCATGAAACCTAATTAATATGACCTTGGAGAAAAAACTTTCAACTGCGAAGTTCTTCGTCTCATCGAAACAGACGATTTTGATATAAAAAGCATCCCCATTCGAGGTCATATGCAAAAGTTACAGCAAAACCGTGCGCTGCAGCAATGTTTGGCCGAATTATCCGGGCCGGGGCCGGATCATCCGGGAAATTGAAGCACCAAGACGCCATAAGTTTTTTGATGAAGCCGGATGATCTGGATCCAGTCCCAGATGATCCGGATGGAGGCCGGACAATCCGGGAAGGAATTCGGACGTCTGGACAACATTTTCTGATACAGGTTTTAGAACGGCCATAAACACCATCAAGATGGCCTCAGATCGAAACGTGTTCAACATGAAAGTTGTGCGTCTCGTCGAGCCGGTTGATTTTCATGTAAAAATCGTCCAAATCCAAGGCCGTATGTGGATTCTAGAGCCAAAATAGTAAGGTGCTGTCAGAAAACTGGGCTAGGACGGATCATCCGGGCCTTGAGCCGGACATCCAGGCCGGAGGTCATGAATAGTCCGCGTTTTGTTAGATTTTGATGATTTAGATGGCTAGGCAAATCCTTTTCTTGTACGGGAAGTCCACCCGCCTCTTATATAGACAAGAGGTGACGGCCAATTAAACAACAACACACAATCGCAAACGCATCTACAACTTTTTCATCTACGTTTTGTCTCTCCCTCGTTCTTGCTCCCTCGTTCCTCGTCATTCTTCGTGTTGGAGAGCTGCGAATACCAAGGCTCTAGGGTGGCTTGACCGACCTAGGGCAACCCATAGCCGCCGCACTCCTCGACGGGGTCCCTCCCGGGAGTGTAGGGTTTCAGGTCTTCAAAAGCTCTCGTTGGTCGACTTGCAAATCGCGCTTCCGGTGAGACTCCTTTGACGTGAGCTACGGTGCATCACCCTCGGCATCGAGCGTACATGTGACGTGTTCATGTGCGAACAGTCCCAAGGCAGCCTAAAACTAACCATAGGTCGTACAAGGCTCGTGGGTCCAAGTGGAGGTGATACAACACCTTTGGACTTATAGTTTGACTTGGATTCTGCTGCAGCCTCAGATTGTTTCGTCAATATCTCAACACTTCGGACGAATTTGAAGGTGGATCCAATTGGGTTAGAAAGAGCACAAAATCTACTTTCCAACAAAAAAAGAATCACCCAATTCGGAGTCCGGATGAAAGAAATCTTGGCGTTTTGACTTAAGTATGTCTGTACAGTCCGAATCTGAGTTCAGAACTGATAGAGGCAAAGGTGTCCCGATGTTTCGATGAGATGGTGGCTATCGTTTTCTGTAGGAGTCGACCTTGACGATCCGACTACGAACGTGCGAGATGTCGCGCCTTAGCAATCGCTAAAGCAACTTCTGAGGGTTATTGACCACGCCGGAGCACGATCAACCTGACCACGAGGGTCTGTTTCCTGCGAGCAAATGAAAAACAAGCTAGAAACTGAGATTGCAATCTGGATATTGCGAATATAAGATGAAAGCTTTATTGATCAAGGTGGGGTTCTGTGACGTCTTGGTCTGGTCGTTGGACACAACGAAGTACGCAAAGTTGCAGCTATGGCGAACTTTTAATCTAAACAAAACCCAAAGTCTAAACGACACCCTAAGGGCTGTATATATGGAGGAAGAGGGGGGAATTTCGTGGCCCTTGAGGATGGGGTCCGAAACCAACCCTAACTCTTGTTTCCCCACACATACGGACTCTAAAAATAGCCTATAGTTAAGTATTTCGAAATTACATGGGACTGGCCCATTAATAAGGTGACGCAACACCTAGAATAGCCTATGGACAAATATTATGAAGTGGCATCTTGTATAATTCGTACAAGGCTTCACGCACTCCTTATGGCAGCTTCAAAGTCCTGAAATCATCACTTGTAACTCCGTTCTTGATCCCCTTGCGCATGCCATCAACTCCATGCGTGTTCTTGCTCCAATGTTCATCCTTCTCCAAGCTAGGCCCTTCATTTGTAAGCAAAACAAATGTAACCAATTTAGGCAGCATCATAATCTCATGAACATTAGAATCATTACCAAGAAACGAAAGTACCTGGTAATTTAATTGGCGTGCGCGAGCTCTAGTAATTGGTCCAGTATATGTAACAGTAGGGGCTGTGGGTGTAACAATGGTATTGATGTCCTCATCATCCTCCCCTTCTTGAAATGAAGTCGTCCTCGACGGAAGCTCATCTTCCTCACCCAAATAAGGCTTCAAATCTGCAATGTTAAAAGTGGGACTAACCCCAAAATCTGCAGGTAGCTCAAGTTTATATGCATTATCAATTATTTTCTCTAACACCTTAAAAGGACCATCAGCACGTGGCATTAGCTTTGATTTGCGCAAATTAGGAAATCTATCTTTACGCAAATGTAACCAAACAAGATCTCCAGGTGCAAACACAACATGTTTTCTACCCTTATCTCCAGCAAGTTTATATTTAGCATTCATACGCTCAATGTTTTCCTTAGTTAACTCATGCATTTTTAAAATCAATTCAGAACGTTCTTTAGCATCAAAATTAACCTTCTCCGAAGATGGAAGAGGCAACAAATCAATAGGTGCACGAGGTAGGAAACCATACACAATTTCAAAAGGGCACATCTTAGTAGTAGAATGCAACGAACGATTATAAGCAAATTCAATACGAGGCAAGCATTCTTCCCACATTTTCTTATTATTCTTCAAAACAGCCCTAAGCAGAGTAGACAATGTTCTATTGACTACTTCAGTTTGTCCATCAGTTTGGGGGTGACAAGTAGCACTAGAAAGCAGTTTAGTCCCCAACTTAGCCCATAAACATCTCCAAAAGTGGCTAAGAAATTTAGTATCACGATCTGAAACAATAGTATTTGGCACACCATGCAAGCGAATAATTTCATGAAAGAACAAATCAGCAACATTAACAGCATCATCGCTTTTATGACATGGTATAAAGTGTGCCATTTTCGAGAATCTATCCACGACAACAAATATGCTATCCCACCCCTTCTTTGTTCGAGGTAAACCTAAAACAAAGTCCATAGATATATCCTCCCAAGGAACACTAGGTACAGGCAAAGGCATATATAAACCATGAGGATTGAGTCGTGACTTAGCTTTTTGACATGTAGTACAGCGAGCAACAAAACGCTCAACATCCCGTCTCATCTTTGGCCAAAAGAAATGTGTAGCAAGTATATCCTCCGTCTTCTTTACGCCAAAGTGTCCCATTAGTCCTCCATGCGCCTCCTGCAACAACAAAAGACGAACGGAGCTAGCTGGAATGCATAGCTTGTTAGAACGAAACACAAATCCATCATTAACGATGAACTTGTTCCATGTTCTACCTTCTTTACAATTCTGCAATATATCTTTAAATTCAGCATCATGCACATATTGATCTTTGATGGTCTCCAAACCAAATATTTTAAAGTCAAGTTGTGAAAGCATAGTATAACGACGAGACAATGCATCAGCAATAACATTTTCTTTACACTTCTTGTGTTTAATGACATAAGGGAAAGTCTCAATGAATTCAACCCATTTAGCATGTCTACGGTTCAGTTTTGCTTGACTTTTAATGTGCTTCAAAGATTCATGATCAGAATGTATAACAAATTCTTTGGGCCACAAATAATGTTGCCATGTTTCTAAAGTCTGAACAAGAGCATATAATTCTTTATCATAAGTAGAATAGTTCAGACTAGGCCCACTCAATTTTTCAGAAAAGTATGCAACAGGTTTGCCATCTTGTAATAACACACCTCCTAATCCAATTCCACTAGCATCACATTCAAGCTCAAAAGTCTTATTAAAATCAGGAAGTTGGAGTAAAGGAGCATGTGTCAACTTATCTTTCAATACCGTGAAGGCTTCTTCCTGTGCGGTACCCCAAACAAAAGGCACATCCTTCTTTGTAAGCTCGTTGAGAGGTGCAGCAATGGTGCTGAAATCTCTCACAAAACGCCTATAGAAACCAGCGAGGCCAAGGAAACTCCTCACTTGTGTGACCGTTTTGGGCTGCGGCCAACTCTCAATAGCTTCAATCTTGGCTTTATCAACTTCAATTCCCTGTGGAGTAACAACATAGCCAAGAAAAGATACTCGGTCGGTGCAAAAGGTGCACTTCCCAAGGTTACCAAACAAACGTGCATCACGTAGAGCAATAAAAACAGCACGTAAATGTTCCAAATGTGCTTCCAAAGATTTGCTATAAATCAGTATATCATCAAAATAGACTACCACAAATCGTCCAATGAAAGCACGTAAAACTTCGTTCATTAATCTCATAAAAGTACTAGGCGCATTAGTTAACCCAAAAGGCATGACTAACCACTCATATAAACCAAACTTAGTTTTAAATGTTGTTTTCCATTCATCTCCCAATTTCATACGAATTTGATGGTATCCACTACGCAAATAAACTTTGGAGAATATTGTAGAGCCACTCAATTCATCAAGCATATCATCAAGCCTAGGAATAGGATGACGATAACGAATAGTAATATTATTAATGCCTCTACAATCGACACACATATGCGACGTACCATCCTTTTTAGGCACTAGTATAATAGGAACAGCACAAGGACTAAGAGATTCGCGTATATAACCTTTGTCGAGTAGCTCCTGTACTTGACGCATAATCTCCTTCGTCTCCTCTGGATTGGTACGGTATGGTGCACGGTTGGGTAGCGAAGCACCGAGAATTAAGTCAATTTGATGCTCAATCCCTCAAATAGGTGGTAATCCCGATGGCACGTCTTGTGGAAAGACGTCAGCGAACTCCTGCAAAATGTTAGTGACGGCAGGGGCAAAGAGGAAGGCACGTCCTCGAATGAAAATAATGCCTCTTTGCACACAAAAGCATAGCAAACAGATTTGCTAACATCTAGCTCATCAATATCAGATTTGGTGGCAAGTAAACATGCACTTTTCAATTTAATTTCAGAAACAATAGTAGATGGTTTATTATTAGGCTTCATTTGGTGCTCAAATTCTTTTGCCACAATCTGATTTTCACTCTTATTTGTCTCCTGTTTTGCTTTATTAGCTCTATTAATATCATCTTTCAAAATGGAATCGGGAGTCATAGGAAGCAAAGTAATATTTTTATCGTTATGAACAAGAGTATACTGATTGTTTCTACCATGGTGTACAATTTTTTTATCAAATTGCCATGGTCTACCAAGTAATAAGGAACATGATTGCATAGGTACCACATCACAATCAACATAATCAGCATATGTAGAGATACTAAAATGCACACGAACAATATGTGTTACCTTAACCTTGCCGCTGTTGTTGAACCATTGGATGTAGTAAGGATGTGGATGTGGTCTTGTGGTGAGAGATAGCTTCTCCACCATCTCCATGCTAGCAAAGTTGTTGCAACTCCCTCCATCTATGATCATGCGAATAGAACGTTTCTTCACAACTCCCTTTGTATGGAACAAATTATGCCTCTGATTTTGCTCAGCTTGTGTAACCTGCACACTGAAAACACATTGAGCAACTAAACATTCATACCTGTCAGCATCTTCAGGAGCCATGTATTGCGTCTCATGATCAGAATCGTCTCCACCGTGTTCGTCACGTGTAATAAGAGCCAAAGTCTCCTCATCATATTCACTAGCGGACTCATACCCACCATCCTCAGTAACAATCATCACACGCTTAGATGGGCATTCTCTCGCATAATGACCTCCACCCTTGCAACGTTGACAAATAATATCATGTGTTTGCCCTGTTGATGCCATGGATGAAGAAGAGCTCTTTGCAGGCCCAGAAGGTGTGCTCTTGGAAGATAGTGGTGATTGCGCCTGCTTTATTATATCATGGTTGGAGGTGGCAGCCGACGGAGGCGCCGGTGTAGCAGAACGTGTGGAAGTAGATGATGCACGTGGTGTCCATGATGAAGGTCAACCTGCAGAAAAGTTAGTCCGCGCTAATGCCTGTCGATCCTGCACTTCACGTTCAGCTTTACAAGCAAGATGGAATAAACGAGTGATATTATTATACTCCTTATACTCTAGAATCGTCTGAATCTCTCTATTTAATCCACCCATAAAACGTGCAAGCATAGCTTCATTCTCCTCAACAATACCACATCTAATCATGCCAGTTTGTAATTCCTGATAATATTCTTCTACAGAATTTTTTCCCTGTCTTAAGCGCTGCAATTTTTGAAGTAATTCACGTTGATAATATGGTGGAACCCAACGAGTATGCATAGCAGTTTTCAAAGCAGCCCAAGTAGCTGGAATAGGATATAATCTACAATGCTCAGACCACCAAACACATGCAAAACTAGTGAATGCACAAACAGCAGCAGGAACACATCTCTCCTCGGGATATTGTAAACATGTAAATCGTTGTTCAGTTTCTAACTCCCAAGTGAGATATATATCAGGAACATATCTACCCTCAAATGGTGGATATTCAATTTTAGTTTAGGGAGATGGTCATGATCTCGTACCTGAGGGTGAGCCCTACCATTGGCATTATTTGCATGTGGACGACTTGGTGGTTGCTGTGTTGGTGGTGGCACGTAGTTCTGATTTTGATCAACCTCATCCTCGTAATCTCCCACATAATCATCCTCCTCCACATCAGCAGTATGAGCCACAGAAGTATCAACAGCAGCACCAGCAGTTTGGCCCGGCTGAAGAGGGACACAGCTCGCTCGGCGGAGGGCTGTTTCCCGACGTGGAGGTAGTCGGTGTTGTTGCTGTTGTTGCAGAGGTGCGGCAGGAGCAGCCGGTGGTGGTGGTGGAAAACGCAAAAGCAATTCAGCAAACTTGTTATCGAGCTTTGTTTCAAACATCTTCTCCATGCCATCTATCTTCTCCATGGCCTCTTCAAATCTGTTTAGCACATCTTGCACCTGTCCACTCATCATTTGCTGAAACTTATCATGAAGCTCCTTGTTCGTCAAGTTCTCCCAGTCAGTCTCATCGGCTTGTGATCCTAGCATGGTTAGCAGCAATAGAAACACACAAGAATATGATCCTACAGACTACTAACAAGTGGTGGTGGTGGTGGTGGCGGGTGTCACAAATCCGTCAAGCAAATCTCAAATTCTTACCAGTTCTTACCTAGCAGCAGGCGGTGATCGGCAACCGTTGTAGTCAAAACTCTCAAAAGCTTGTATAGAGCGATTGTCAGGGAGAGTCAAACGCATGAAGCAGATGTATGTGGAGCTGGGAAGCCTTATAGTATGGTAGCAAAAAGGGTCAGCAATAATCAATTCAGAGATGCAAAGTTGAATAAACGCTCAACGACGGTACTGTGCTGGTCCTAGGCTAGACCGTGCTAGAGATGCGAGCCTAGAACACTAACAAAATCACGGCGTTGCATGTAAATAAGGGAAAAGCACACTCTGGAACTCTTTTTTTCGCTCTTTTTTGCGCTCCTTTTTTTTGCGCTCCTCTTTTTTTTGCAAAAAATCACTATAATGGCGAGTGTCTCAAAACTCTTCCCTCGTCAAACTGATAGGATGGGCACGAAATTTTTTTTGACTTCTTTTTTTCCGGAAATCAGGGCAGCGACGACGAAAAAGTGCGACAAAAAATCACTATGATGGCACGTGGCTCAAAAGACTTAGAAAAGCCTAAAAATAGGATAGGGAAAAATATTTTTGGTCGCCGAAATTTTGGCCTAAAAACTGCCCGAGGGTCTCCAGACTCTTTTTTTTTCCGAGACCTACGCAGGCAAGGAAACACGAATCGGAATTTAGATGGATCTCAAGAACAAACCTAATATGAAAAGAACTCGGACTGGTGGTGAATATATGGTTGTGGTATATGGCAGCGGTGGTGGTATATGGTAGCGGTGGTGGAATATGGATACGGATTGGTGGTGGTATATGGATACGGATTCAGAGCGGTGGCGGATAAGCAATGGAGGTAGATGGGCGATGATGATGGTGCGGCGGTGGCGTGACAACTTATGACCAGAACTCGAAACTCTAAAAGACTAGACTCTAAGACTAGCAACTTGACACGACGATGCAACCGCAAATTCAACAAAGCAAAAACCCTAAAAAGATTATGCAAAGGCTCAGATTGATTCGGATATGATGAACTAACCCTAATTTTTTTCTTTTGTGGGTTTTCGTGGGCTGTAGGTATGAAGAACAGACTCGATCTAATCTACGAAAAACTGTAAAATCTCACCGAGCAACCTGGAAATCTGATACCACTTGATAGAGGCAAAGGTGTCCCGATGTTTCGATGAGATGGTGGCTATCGTTTTCTGTAGGAGTCGACCTTGATGATCCGACTACGAACGTGCGAGACGTCGCGCCTTAGCAATCGCTAAACCAACTTCCGAGGGTTATTGACCACGCCGGAGCACGATCAACCTGACCACGAGGGTCTGTTTCCTGCGAGCAAACGAAGAACAAGCAAGAAATTGAGATTGCAATCTGGATATTGCGAATATAAGATGAAAGCTTTATTGATCAAGGTGGGGTTCTGTGACGTTTTGGTCTGGTCGTTGGACACAACGAAGTATGCGAAGTTGCAGCTATGGCGAACTTTTAATCTAAACAAAACCCAAAGTCTAAACGACGCCCTAAGGGCTGTACATATGGAGGAAGAGGGGGGAATTTCGTGGCCCTTGAGGGTGGGGTCCGAAACCAACCCTAACTCTTGTTTCCCATACATACGGACTCTAAAAATAGCCTATACTTAAGTATTTAGAAATTACATGGGCATGGCCCATTAATAAGGTGACGCAGCACCTAGAATAGCATATGGACGAATATTATGAAGTGGCATCTTGTATATTTCGTCCAAGGCTTCATGCACTCCTTATGGCAGCTTCAAAGTCCTGAAATCATCACTTGTAACTCCGTTCTTGATCCCCTTGCGCATGCCATCAACTCCATGCGTGTTCTTGCTCCAATGTTCATCCTTCTCCAAGCTAGGCCCTTCATTTGTAAGCAAAACAAATGTATCCAATTTAGGCAGCATCATAATCTCATGAACATTAGAATCATTACCAAGAAACGAAAGTACCTGGTAATTTAATTGGCGTGCGCAAGCTCTAGTAATTGGTCCAGTATATGTAACAGTAGGGGCTGTGGGTGTAACAATGCTATTGATGTCCTCATCCAGAACGTGAGAGACTTGGACTCTATCTCCTCTTGGCCCAAAAGTGAAATGAGAGAACTTTTTGAACAACACCTAAACTTCTCTTTTTCCCTTGTCTTCATACGTGGATTGTACAAATGTCTCATACACCTACAATTAGACATGACACGAAAGCGTGTGAAGTATTTTTGTCCTGGATAACATAATTAAATTATTGCATAGTTTGCATTAGAAATCACCTCACAAATATGAATTTATGCAATATTTTTGATATTATCAAAGGTAGTCATATCCTCAACAAATTTTAAAAACAAAGTTCATGATTTAAAAAAAGTTCATCGGTTTTGAAAAAGAGTTCGTTGATTTTGAAAAAAGTTCATCGATTTGGGGAAAGTTCATCGATTTTGAAAAGAGTTCACCGATTTTGAACAAAATTCATCAGTTTTGAAAAAGAGCTCATCAATTTTGAAAAGAGTTCATCGAGTTTGAAAAAAGTTCATCCATTTGGAAAAAGAGTTCACCGATTTTGAAAAAGAGTTCATCGATTTCGAAAATGTTTATCGGATTTGAAAAAGAGTTCATTGATTTTGAAAAGAGTTTATCGATTTTTTTTAAAAGTTCACTTGGTTTTGGAAAAAAGTTCATCGATTTGGAAAAAAAGTTCATCAATTTTAAGAAAAGTTCATCATTTTGGAAGAAAAAGTTCATCAATTTTGAAGAAGAGTTCATCAATTTTGAACGTTCATCGGCTTTGAAAAAGAGTTCATCGATTTTGAAAAAGTTCATCGGTTTTGAAAAAAATGTCATCGATTTTGAAAAGAGTTCATAGGTTTTGAAAAGACTTGATCGATTTTGAAAAAAGTTCATCGATTTAGAAAAAACAAGTTCATCGATTTTGAAAAATGTTCATTCAATTTTGAAAAAAGTTCATTCAACTTGGCAAAAGTAAAAAAACGAACCAAACCATTCCAGTAAAAAAGGAACAAGAAAAAAAGAAAGATAAAAGAAGAAAGATGAAAAGAAGGAAAAATATGGAACTTGATGAGGACATCAATACCATTGTTACACCCACAACCCCTGCTGCTATACATACTGGACCGATTACTAGAGCTCGCGCACGCCAATTGAATTGTCAGGTACTTTCGTTTCTTGGTAACGATTCTAATGTTCATGAGAATATGATGCTGCCTAAATTGGATACATTTGCTTTGCTTACAAATGAAGGGCCTAGCTTGGACAAGAAAGATGAACCTTGGAGCAAGTTCAAGCATGGAGATGATGGCATGCGCAAGGGGAACAAGAACGGAGTTACAAGTGATGATTCCAGGACTCTGAAGCCACCATAATGAGTGCATGAAGCATGGGACGAAATATACAAGATGCCACTTCATAAATTTCGTCCAGAGGCTATTTTAGGTGCTGCGTCACCTTATTATTGGGCCAGGCTCATGTATTTTCGAAGTACTTAAGTATAGGCTGTTTTTAGAGTCCGTATGTATGGGGAAACAAGAGTTAGGGTTGGTTTCGGACCCCTCCACCAAGGGCCACGAAATTCCCCCTCTCTCCTCCATATATACAGCCCTTAGGGCATCGTTTAGGCTTTGGGTTTTGTTTAGATTAAAAGTTCGTCATAGCTGCAACTTCGCGTACTTCATTTGTGTTCAACGACCAGACCAAGGCGTCACAGAACCCCACCTTGATCAATAAAGCTTTCATCTTATATTCTCAATATCCATATTGCAATCTCAGTTTCTTGCTTGTTCTTCGTTTGCTCGCAGGAAATAGACCCTCGTGGTCAGGTTGATCTTGCTCCGGCATGGTCAATAACCCGCGGAAGTTGGTTTAGCGATTGCTAAGGCGCGACGTCTCGCACGTTCGTAGTCGGATCGTCAAGGTCGACTCCCACAGAAAACGATAGCCACCATCTCATCGAAACATCAGGACACCTTTGCCTCTATCAAGTGGTATCAGATTTTCAGGTTGCGCGGTGAGATTTTACAGTTTTTCGTAGTTTAGATCGAGTCTATTCTTCGTACCTATAGTCCACGAAAAAGCCAAAAAAAATTAGGGTTAGTTCATCCTATCCGAACCAATCTGAGTCTTTGCATAATCTTTTTTGTATTTGCTTTGTTGAATTTGCGGTTGCATAATCGTGTCAAGTTGCTGGTCTTAGCGTCTAGTCCTTTAGAGTTTCGAGTTCTGTTCACAGGTTGTCACGTCGCCGCTGCCATATATCACCACCGCATCATCATCATCGCTGCTGCCATATACCACCACCACACCAACTTCATCGTCGCTGCCATATTCACCACCAATCCGAGTCCATATACGCCACCACATATCCGCCGCCATCACACCAATCCGAGTTCACCTGCAACATATATCCGCCACCAGTCCGATTTCCACCAGTTTCATCGCCGCCACCAGTCCGAGATTCCACCAGATTCATCTCCGCCACCAGTCCTAGTCCGAGTCCAGTAATTGTTGCATTGTTTTTGAGTTCCAGATCACGCCATACTCCGAGTCGTGATAGAGTAGGACTCCCGAGATTCCGTGCTACCCGCAGAAGAAAAATAGTTCCAAACTAAAAAAAACTAAGTCTGGAAAATTCTGGGTAGGCAGTTTTTAGACCATTTGTAGACTTTTTCGAAAAAAAAATGTTGCGGAGCAAAAAAAGAGGGAAAAAGTGCAAAAAAAGTGAAAAAAAGGAAAAAAATTCAGAGTGTGCTCCTCCTTTGTTTACGTGCAGCGCCGTGATTTTGTTAGTGTTCTAGGCTCGCGTCTCTTGCACGGTCTAGCCTAGGACCAGCACAGTACCGTCGTTGAGCGTTTATTCAACTTTGCATCTCTGAATTGATTATTGCTGACCCTTTTTGCTACCATATTATAAGCCTTCCCAGCTCCACATACATCTACGTCGTGCGTTTGACTCTCCCTGGTAATCGCTCTATCCAAGCTTTGGGAGTTTTGACTACGACGGTTGCCGATCATCGCCTGCTGCTGGGTAAGAACCGGTAAGAATTTGAGATTTGCTTGACGGATTTGTGACACCACCACCACCTCTTGTTAGTAGTCTGTAGGATCATATTCTTGTGTGTTTCTATTGTTGCTAACCATGGCAGGATCACAAGCCGACGAGACTGACTGGGAGAACATGACGAATAAGGAGTTGCATGATAAATTTCAGCAAATGATGAGTGGACATGTGCAAGATGTGCTAAACAGATTTGAAGAGGCCATGGAGAAGATAGATGGCATGGAGAAGGCGTTCGAAACAAAGCTCGATAACAAGTTTAATGAATTGCTCGCGTGTCTTCCACCACCACCACCGGCTACACCTAACGCACCTCTACAATAACAACAACAACGACTACCTACACATCGTGAAACAGCCCTCCGCCGAGCGAGCCGTCTCCCTCTTGCACCTAGCCAAACTATTGGTGCTGCTGTTGATACTTCTGTGGCTCCTGCTGCTGATGCGGAGGAGGATGATTTTGCCGGAGATTACGAGGATGAGGTTGATCAAAATCAGAACTACGTGCCACCACCAGCACAGCAACCACCAGGTCGTCCACAAGCAAATAATGGCAATGGTAGGGCTCACCCTCAGGTACGAGATCATGACCATCTCCCTAAACTAAAATTGAATATTCCACCATTTGAGGGTAGATATGTTCCTGATATATATCTTACTTGGGAGTTAGAAACTGAACAACGATTTACATGTTTACAATATCCCGAGGAGAGACGTGTTCCTGCTGCTGTTTGTGCATTCACTAGTTTTGCATGTGTTTGGTGGTCTGAGCATTATAGATTATATCCTATTCCAGCTACTTGGGTTGCTTTGAAAACTGCTATGCGTACTCGTTGGGTTCAAAAATTGCAGCGTTTAAGACAAGGAAAAAATTCTGTAGAAGAATATTATCAGGAATTACAAACTTGCATGATTAGATGTGGTATTGTTGAGGAGAATGAAGCTATGCTTGCACGTTTTATGAGTGGATTAAATAGAGAGATTCAGACCATCCTAGAGTATAAGGAGTATAATAATATCACTCGTTTGTTCCATCTTGCTTGTAAAGCTGAACGTGAAGTGCAGGATCGACAGGCATTGGCGCGAACTAACTTTTTTGCAGGTCGATCTTCATCATGGACACCATGTGCATCCTCTAATTCCACTCCACCAACACCTCCAGCCGTGATACAAGAAAGCAGGCACAACCACCACTATCTGCCAAGAGCACACCTGCTGGACCTGCGCAGAGCTCTTCTTCTTCCATGGCATCAACAAGGCATACAAGTGATATTATTTGTCGTCGTTGTAAGGGAAGAGGACATTTTATGAGAGAATGCCAATCTCAGCGTGTGATGATTGCTACTGAGGATGGTGGGTATGAGTCCGCTAGTGACTATGATGAGGAGACTTTGGCTCTTATTACACGTGAAGAACACGGTGGAGATGATTCTGATCATGAGAAACAATACATGGCTGTTGAAGATGCTGACAGGTATGAATGTTTAGTTGCTCAACGTGTTTTGAGTGTGTAGGTTACACAAGCTGAGCAAAATCAGAGGCATAATTTGTTCCATACAAAGGGAGTTGTGAAGGAACGTTCTGTTCGCGTCATCATAGATAGAGGGAGCTGCAATAACTTGGCTAGCAGGGAGATGGTGGAGAAGCTATCTCTTACCACAAGACCACATCCACATCCTTACTACATCCAATGGTTCAACAACAACGGCAAGGTTAAGGTAACACGTACTGTTCGTGTGCATCTTAGTATCTCTACATATGCTGATTATGTTGATTGTGATGTGGTACCTATGCAAGCATGTTCCTTATTACTTGGTAGACCATGGCAATTTGATAAAAATTCTGTACACCATGGTAGAAACAATCAGTATACTCTTGTTCATAAGGATATAAATATTACTTTGCTTCCTATGACTCCTGATTCCATTTTGAAAGATGATACTAATAGAGCTAATAAAGCAAAACAGGAGAAAAATAAGAGTGAAAATCATATTGTGGCAAAAGAATTTGAGCAAAAAATGCAGCCTAATAATAAACAATCTAGTGTTGCTTCTGAAATTAAATTGAAAAGTGCATGTTTACTTGCCACCAAATCTGATATTGATGATCTAGATTTTAGCAAATCTGTTTGCTATGCTTTTGTGTGCAAAGAGGCATTATTTTCATTCGAGGGCGTGCCTTCCTCTTTGCCTCCTACTGTCACTAACATTTTGCAGGAGTTCACTGACGTCTTTCCACAAGATGTGCCACCGGGATTACCACCTATTCGAGGGATTGAGCATCAAATTGACTTAATTCCTGGTGCATCATTACCCAACCGTGCACCATACCGTACCAATCCAGAGGAGATGAAGGAGATTATGCGTCAAGTACAAGAACTGCTCGACAAAGGTTATATACGCGAATCCCTTAGTCCTTGTGCTGTTCCTATCATTTTAGTGCCGAAAAAGGATGGTACGTCGCGTATGTGCGTTGATTGTAGAGGCATTAATAATATTACTATTCGTTATCGTCATCCTATTCCTAGGCTAGATGATATGCTTGATGAATTGAGTGGCTCTACAATATTCTCCAAAGTTAATTTGCATAGTGGATACCATCAAATTCGTATGAAATTGGGAGATGAATGGAAAACAGCATTTAAAACTAAGTTTGGATTATATGAGTGGTTAGTCATGCCTTTTGGGTTAACTAATGCACCTAGTACTTTCATGAGGTTAATGAACGAAGTTTTACGTGCTTTCATTGGACGATTTGTGGTAGTTTACTTTGATGACATATTGATTTATAGCAAATCTTTGGAGGAACATTTGGAACATTTACGTGCTGTTTTTATTGTTCTACGTGATGCACGTTTGTTTGGTAACCTTGGAAAGTGCACCTTTTGCACCGACCGAGTATCTTTTCTTGGCTATGTTGTTACTTCACAAGGAATTGAAGTTGATAAAGCCAAGATTGAAGCTATTGAGAGTTGGCCGCAGCCCAAAACGGTCACACAAGTCAGGAGTTTCCTTGGCCTCGCTGGTTTCTATAGGCGTTTTGTGAGAGATTTCAGCACCATTGCTGCACCTCTCAACGAGCTTACAAAAAAGGATGTGCCTTTTGTTTGGGGTACCGCACAGGAAGAAGCCTTCACGGTATTGAAAGATAAGTTGACACATGCTCCTTTACTCCAACTTCCTAATTTCAATAAGACTTTTGGAGCTTGAATGTGATGCTAGTGGAATTGGATTAGGAGGTGTGTTATTACAAGATGGCAAACCTGTTACATACTTTTCTGAAAAATTAAGTGGGCCTAGTCTGAACTATTCTACTTATGATAAAGAATTATATGCTCTTGTTCGGACCTTAGAAACATGGCAACATTATTTATGGCCCAAGGAATTTGTTATACATTCTGATCATGAATCTTTGAAACACATTAAAAGTCAAGCAAAACTGGACCGTAGACATGCTAAATGGGTTGAATTCATTGAGACTTCCCCTTATGTCATTAAACACAAGAAGCGTAAAGAAAATGTTATTGTTGATGCATTGTCTCGTCGTTATACTATGTTTTCACAACTTGACTTTAAAATATTTGGTTTGGAGACCATCAAAGATCAATATGTTCATGATGCTGAATTTAAAGATGTATTGCGGAATTGTAAGGAAGGGAGAACTTGGAACAAGTTCGTTCTTAACGATGAATTTGTGTTTCGTGCTAACAAGCTATGCATTCCAGCTAGCTCCGTTCGTCTTTTGTTGTTGCAGGAGGCGCATGGAGGAGGATTAATGGGACACTTTGGTGTCAAGAAGACGGATGATATACTTGCTACACATTTCTTTTGGCCAAAGATGAGATGGGATGTTGAGCGTTTTGTTGCTCGCTGCACTACATGTCAAAAAGCTAAGTCACGACTCAATCCTCATGGTTTATATATGCCTTTGCCTGTACCTAGTGTTCCTTGGGAGGATATATCTATGGACTTTGTTTTAGGTTTACCTCGAACAAAGAAGAGGAGGGATAGCATATTTGTTGTCGTGGATAGGTTCTCGAAAATGGCACACTTTATACCATGTCATAAAAGCGATGATGATGTTAATGTTGCTGATTTGTTCTTTCGTGAAATTATTCGCTTGCATGGTGTGCCAAATACTACTGTTTCAGATCATGATACTAAATTTCGTAGCCACTTTTGGAGATGTTTATGGGCTAAGTTGGGGACTAAGCTGCTTTTTAGTACTACTTGTCACCCCCAAACTGATGGACAAACTGAAGTAGTCAATAGAACATTGTCTACTATGCTTAGGACTGTTTTGAAGAATAACAAGAAAATGCGGGAAGAATGCTTGCCTCATATTGAATTTGCTTATAATCGTTCATTGCATTCTACTACTAAGATGTGCCCTTTTGAAATTGTGCATGGTTTCCTACCTCGTGCACCTATTGATTTGTTGCCTCTTCCATCTTCGGAGAAGGTTAATTTTGATGCTAAAGAACGTGCTGAATTGATTTTAAAAATGCATGAGTTAACTAAGGAAAACATTGAGTGTATGAATGCTAAATATAAACTTGCTGGAGATAAGGGTAGAAAACATGTTGTGTTTGTACCTGGAGATCTTGTTTGGTTACATTTGCGTAAGGATAGATTTCCTAATTTGCACAAATCAAAGCTAATGCCACGTGTTGATGGTCCTTTTAAGGTGTTAGAGAAAATAAATGATAATGCATATAAACTTGAGCTGCCTGCAGATTTTGGGGTTAGTCCCACTTTTAACATTGCAGATTTGAAGCCTTATTTGGGTGAGGACAATGAACTTTCGTCGAGGACGACTTCATTTCAAGAAGGGGAGGATGATGAGGACATCAATACCATTATTACACCCACAGCCCCTGCTGCTATACATACTGGACCGATTACTAGAGCTCGCGCACGCCAATTGAATTATCAGGTACTTTCGTTTCTTGGTAACAATTCTAATGTTCATGAGAATATGATGCTGCCTAAATTGGATACATTTGTTTTGCTTACAAAGGAAGGGCCTAGCTTGGACAAGAAAATGAACCTTGGAGCAAGTTCAAGCATGGAGATGATGGCATGCGCAAGGGGAACAAGAGCGGAGTTACAAGTGATGATTCCAGGACTCTGAAGCCACCATAATAAGTGCATGAAGCATGGGACGAAATATACAAGATGCCACTTCATAAATTTCGTCTAGAGGCTATTTTAGGTGCCGCGTCACCTTATTATTGGGCCAGGCCCATGTATTTTCGAAGTACTTAAGTATAGGCTGTTTTTAGAGTCCGTATGTGTGGGGAAACAAGAGTTAGGGTTGGTTTCGGACCCCTCCACCAAGGGCCACGAAATTCCCCCTCTCTCCTCCATATATACAGCCCTTAGGGCATCGTTTAGGCTTTGGGTTTTGTTTAGATTAAAAGTTCGTCATAGCTGCAACTTCGCGTACTTCGTTTGTGTTCAACGACCAGACCAAGGCGTCACAGAACCCCACCTTGATCAATAAAGCTTTCATCTTATATTCGCAATATCCAGATTGCAATCTCAGTTTCTTGCTTGTTCTTCGTTTGCTTGCAGGAAACAGACCCTCGTGGTCAGGTTGATCGTGCTCCGGAGTGGTCAATAACCCTCGGAAGTTGGTTTAACGATTGCTAAGGCGCGATGTCTCGCACGTTCATAGTCGGATCGTCAAGGTCGACTCCCACAGAAAACGATAGCCACCATCTCATCGAAACATCGGGACACCTTTGCCTCTATCAGAACTGATCACATAATGTGTGGGTGGCGTGGTGGTTAGTGCGGCTTAAGTAAGAGCGGAAGGTCTCAAGTTCGAAATCTACCTGAGACCTCAGGCCGCCCCCCCGCCTCCCCGCGTCGCCAATATCTGGCGACACGGGGAAAACCCTAGCCGCCACCGCTGTCACATGAAGCCACCCTCGCCGCCCTCCCCTGCATCGCTGCCGCTGGAGGAATGACCGACGAAGTTGCGCCAACCCCTAGGATGTCGGCGGTGGGGCGGATCTGGACCCTCGCGCTCTCCCTCGCCACCATCCCGCTCGACCTGCCTCGCCCGTCCCACCTCGCTCCGTCCCGCGGCTCTCCCGTTCGATGCCTCCAATTATTTCGGCGTGGGCTGCGTCATGCCCTAGCCGTGCCGCGAGGCTGGATCTGGCCTCTCCTCGCCAGCCGCCCCTCGGCGCGACTTCGGGCCCCCGCATGCGGCATCGGGCTCGCTCCTTGCGCGGCCTTCCTTTGGACGCGCGTGGCTGCGGCTCCCCGTGTGGGCTGCCCCTCGCTGGCTGGTCTAGACTGCCCTCTGGCCGCGACGCCCCGCCCCCACCCGCATCGTCCACCCCCCCGAGCTCCATTGATGGCAGCGGCATGGCGTCCGTCAAAGTGTGCCAGCCGGATTGCGCGGTGGCTGTGTTGTTCTCCATGGCGGCCCTCTTCCCCCTCGCGAGTGTGTTCTGGCTTTGACCCCTGGCAGCCATGAACCTGTGTCCCCTTCCTGTGTTCCTGGCTGCCCGTGGTCGACGCTAGCACAGCTCTGGACCCGACATGTTCCTGGAGCTGCATTCCTCTTCCAGCTTCTTGGGCTTGCCGGGGTCCCGGTGGTTTTGGCCCGGTGGCCCGGTTCTACGCTCATCTCCGGATCTTGGGCCATCCGCATTGCCGGCCACCGTTGCATCCCCTTCGTCTTTGCCACCGAATTCCCCTCCGCCCGGTCGCCCAACCCAGCTCAACTCTTCGTGTTGCTCTTACTCCTGCCGGATTTGTAGCTCGCTCTCCCGGTGACGTCCGATGCCGGCTTTGGCAACGGGCGTTGCTCCCCTCCCTGTGATTGGCGACTTCGACATGTGTTTCAACTTCCTCCACTCCGCCCCAGCGGCTTGAGATTGCTCAGACAAAGACCAGGGCGAAATCCCTGCTCGGCTTGCTGGTGCTGGTAGCGGCGACACCCGCGGGTGCCGTCCCCTTCTTGGAGGTGCTGCCATGGTCTCCGTCTTAGCCCCTCTTCAAGCATCAGGGGAAACCCTAGGTCCGGGCTTCTGGACCGGACGACGGCGACGTCTTGACGCTGTTCTCCTTCTTGAAGGAGTCGTCTTGCTCGCTCGCGGCGTCCCCGACGGTGGAGTTGGACGCTGGTTGTCTTCACTGTGTTCGAGTTGCTTCTCAGGACAAGGAGAGTTTGCCGTGTTGTTCTTTTCCTTTCTTTGGGCTGAGCACCCCATGTTCCTCTGCTTCGGGCACCATGTCGTCTGTGCATGTGTTGTTCACACCCGTATTCAATCTTCTTCTTCTTCTTCTATCAATGAATGATACGCAAGCTTTGTGCATTCGCGAAAAAAAGAAATCTACCTGTGGCACATGTTTTTTGCGTGCAAAAACAGAAAAAGAAAGAGAAGATGGCCCAGTCCAGCGCCGGGATGTGCGTCCCTTTGCGAGAAAGGAAAGAACGGACGCTTAAGCGCCGTTTAGGATTTGCCCGTTTTCTCGGCACGAGTGCCGGCCCGGCACGGCCCGCGTATTCTTGGGTTGTCCATGCCGTGCCGTGCCGGCCTGCCAGGTCTGCTGCAGACGGAAGAACGAAGTCCCCTCCCAAAACCCTTGCTTGCTATTCCATACGCCACAAGAGCCATGAGCGCCGCCAGCTCGGATTCCGCTGAAATCGCCACTGCTTCCAAACGCCCGTTCGATCCCTACCTTGCCGACCCGTCGCCGCCTTCCAAACTCCAGCGGTTCTCCCAGTCAGACATCTCGCCGGCGGACGCAGACAGCGGCCGAGAGGCGGGCGCCGAAAGCGAGGCGATGGCCGGCGCACGGCTCTCCCGGACGCAGCGATACCTGGTCGCCGTGGAGTACGATGGCACCCGCTTCTCTGGTTCCCAGCAGCAGCCGAACCAGCGCACCGTCGTAGGCGTCCTCAAGGTAAAATTCTCATAATTTGAGTTGGGAAATCATAACGATAACCTAAATTCATGTCGTTAGAGATGCTTACCATGAGATATTCGGGTGGCACATCTGTACATGACTCTAGGCGTAACTTGAAACATTTCTTAGGTCTTTGTGGGAGATATCCCTTAGGTTGTGGGCAAATGCTGTAGCACAAGGTGAATCCTCTGTCACGAGTGAGTATACGTAGTAAATGTGGAGGTTGTATTAGTCTCGGAAAGCACACTGAGTTAGATCGAACCAGGGATTTCAGAGCGAACGAATTGTTTGTACGCAAACCTGTTCCAGACGCTCACTCTGTACCCGAATGAGCCCACGCCGCTGTTCCCACACAAATGCTGCCGCCGCCGCGAGAAGGGAGAGGAGGGTGGGATTTTTTTACCAGATCACGAACCACCGCTGCTCCCTACTCGATTTGCCGCCAAGGATAGCCTTGCTCTGGATATCTTTGTCACACCCTGAGAAGGATTCGTGAGGTAGGTGAGATGGAGAGCGGAAGAAGATCATCTACGCTAAGCCAGCACCGCATATAAAGGGGTTTGAAATTACAAGCGACTGAGCTGTAAACAGTAGCTCGGTATTAAAGTGAATGAAAGTAAACTGTTTTAACGGTAACTCCTGGATGAATGGGAGCTGTTAACCTTGACTTAAGCAGCTGCCGATATCTGAGCTGTCCATTAACTGAACCTTCAGTGTTGCTCATTGTTGTGTAGGTTCAGAGATACGCTGGGCCTGACAGATATGTTGTTTGAACTTCCTGTTTTTCTTTTTCAACGGCAATCTCATATAAGTACATCAAAATGTATATGTTTATAGAGGGACACATAATATATTCCTTATTTTACTTGCGTATAGATTTGTCACATTTTGATGGATTGGTATCTGCATAAGTATCGGTACATACATTAGACAGTACTCCCTCCTATCCAAAATAAGTGTCGCAGTTTTGAACTAAAGTTGGATCGGTGGGAGTAGTATACAGTAAACAGTAGTATGGCTGCTCTGGTGTATGTCCTTATTGAGACCTTTGTTTGAATACACAAGGCTGGAAGCTATAGAGGTAGAACTGGAGATACATGGGGTAAACTGTGCATAGGATGAATAGTTGGACTCCAAATGTAACAGTAGGAAAATTCTATGACACTTGAACTGTTTTATTTATTTATTTTGGTTATGCCTTAAGTTTTTTATATTAAAAGATATTTTCTCCTGGAAGAATGGACATTACAGCCTTGCATGAAAATTAGCAAATTTACAGCCTTGAATGTAATTCATGGTTCATCCTATTGCATCAGAAATAAGGGTGCATAAATTCATATATATACATGATAGTAATGGGCGGCATGGGGTAAACTGATACTGGACAGGCCACAATAGCCAAGACAAACTATATAGTATATATGTATCTCACACCCAACACTGAACATATGTACTAATTGGTCATTTGGGCCTACATTAGCAAGGACCAACTCATCAGTTGTCTTTCATACACCTCTAACATGCTGTTACAGCCGACATCTCGAAGCCTAACTCTTTCCGGCACCCCCCCCCCCCCCCCCCCCCCAGCCGTAGTTTACCCCACACAGTGGCAAGGCTGCTGTCGGTATGCTTCTAGTCATGAAGAACAGTTCTTCCTGTCACCATCTCTACTTGCAGATCAAATGTTGTGATTTTACCTTTCTCCACTGTACATGCCTGCAGCTGTCATCGGATGGATCTGTTATTTGGCGACAGTTCCATAAGCCCATAACCAATAGTGGGTGGGTACTGGGTGGTGGCTACAGTTGGAGTTGAGGATCTTAGCTCTTAAACCATGTTAACTGTGCAAAGATGCTGCTGATGCATTGCTATTGGAGACCCAATATCTATAATAGGGTGCATAAGACATAGGAGAGGCTGAAGCAAACTGATTTAGTAGTATTCATAATATACCATTAAAAGCATGTGTATTCCATTTCTACGGGTGTGCTTTTCCTTTGTATGTAGCAGAGCAGTTCGAGTGCAAATTAGCATTTTAGATGGTAGCATTGACAAGGAAAATGCCTTAGAGACTGTTGCAGCAAAAATAAATGAATAGTTTTTTTTGATTTCATGCTTTGTTTTGATGGAGAACATGGTATAGATAAGAGAAGAAATCACTAGATGAAATAAGTTCCTATAGGTTGCTGAATAAAAGGATAGAATGAAGGAGAAAATGGCATAGTATTGTGAAGAATGGTACGATATTCCTTGATAAGATTATTGTAAAGAATAAGGAGGTTTATTTTATTATTTTGTGGGTGGCATACATAATCATTTGAATACTGTTATATACATGTATATGTATGTGCAGCAAATTACGAATTAAAGTATCTGCTTCTTCCTGCCCTACTGCTATAGCTTGCTTAGCTGTAGTAAACATATAATAGATTCGGTGACAGCTTATGTTTTTGAATTATTTCAGGAGGCATTTCACAAATTCATTGGGCAGCCAGTCTCAATCTTCTGTTCTAGTCGAACGGTATTGTACAAAATGCTTTAACGCAATATTTAACAAATTTTTCTGCACTTTTGTTTTTCTTGCATCTGCATTTTCTCCAAACGTAAGTAACTACCAAAGTATGAGAAAAGTATTCCAGCAAACTAAGGCTCAGTTTGGCATCGAGGTGAATTATGATAATTGGTAATTCCGTTTGTCTAACCAGCTTTTCCCTAATTACTGTTTATTTAACAAGCTTTTTCCTAATTCCATGGCTAATTTCTCAGCAAAGCACAGTTCACAACAGTACACTGGACCTAAGAGTGTCATAGCATTTTGCAAAAGCATGATTTGAACTTGTTACGCAATCGGCCTCTCTTAGGTCCAGTGTACTGTTGTGAACTGTGCTTTGCTGAGAAATAGCCATGGAATTAGGAAAAAGCTTGTTAAATAAACAGTAATTAGGGAAAAGCTGGTTAGACAAACGGAATTACCAATTATCATAATTCACCTCGATGCCAAATTGAGCCTTATTTTGCTGGAATACTTTTCTCCCGATTGCGTAACAAGTTCAAATCATGCTTTTGCAAAATGCTATGACACTCTTAGGTCCAGTGTACTGTTGTGAACTGTGCTTTGCTGAGAAATTAGCCATGGAATTAGGAAAAAGCTTGTTAAATAAACAGTAATTAGGGAAAAGCTGGTTAGACAAACGGAATTACCAATTATCATAATTCACCTCGATGCCAAATTGAGCCTTATTTTGCTGGAATACTTTTCTCATACTTTGGTAGTTACTTACGTTTGGAGATCTACATATATTTTCTAAATAGAGGCCGTAGTGACACCGTGGTGTCCTTTTAGGCTTTTACACTTGCAACTCTGCTATAAGCCCAAACGCTCTCTATCACAGCTAACACAATAATAATGGTCTGCTGCAGTGGCGGATCTAGGATTTCGAAAACAGGGTGGTCTGCCTATAAAAAAATTTGACAACAAATATGTCATGCAAACAGAGATTGGGCTGGATATTTTTACAACAAATAAGCCATACAGTGGCAATTTTTTCAGTCAAATATACTTTTTTTAGGGAAATATACTTATAAACACAGCAGCTCCTAATTAATAATGATTCAATTAGAAATTGGGAATGGGGATTGGGAAGTGCGTACTGAAGATAATGGGCTGGGCGGCTGGCTTCTGCAGGTCTCCACAGTGTCCAGTCCGACGCTGGTTAGGTCTGCTAGCTGTTAGTTGGGCTCTGTTTTATTTTTTTCTCGGACCAATCTCTATTCTCCTATGGTATACGGGTCAAACCAAAATCTCAGGGTGGGCTGCAGCCCACCCTGTGCACCCTCTGCCTCCGCCCCTGATCTGCTGTAATCATCTGCGGATAGCCAGATAGCGGCTGCCATGCCATTCATTTTTTTATTTACGCCTTTGGACAATTATTTTGGAATACTGTATACTTGGTATGTACTGAACTAAAATTAGCACCATAGACTAATAATTCAAAAAATGATGTCTCATTTTTTAATTTTAAATTCAAAGTTGGGAATATAATTAAAAATTAATAACGCTGCTTAATTAAAGAACATATTTATAATCTGCAAAATCATAAGTCGATGTGAATAAAGGTATGCTCAATAACGTATATTTGAATTCTATTTTATGTTTTGTAAACATTACAGTGTGTTGCTCTAAGTTGACTATAGAGTTTCATAGTTTAGTTATATTTTTATGCAACTTTAGTTTAGTGTATGTGCCAGGAATGTAAGTTTGTTTCTTTAGTTGCATTGCATGCATACCCTTGGTTTGTTTAAGTTATTTGTATTTATGTGTATTTCATACAGCAAGTCAATAGAATTAACTTATTTCAAAATGGCGGCAGATCCGCATTGTATTATAGCCTCAGTGTATACCCAGGTGTTTTCCTGTGTTGCGGGCCAACCTCTTCTTTCTGTTAAGGTGGTAGCTGTGAATAGCCATCTACTACCTCAAAAGGGGAATCGAGCTTGGAAGGCTAGGGGATATAGTAGGGCAGATCACCATGATAGCACGATAATTGTTATTTACTGTTGGGAATAATAGCAATTTTCCAATTAATTTATTTTATAAATAAATCATGATGATAGCAGTATGAGCATGTACTAAGCACACAGCAGGAACATCTACGATAACAACAAGTATGCCTAGCACATGAACTGGTTCAGGATGTCAGCTGTAATACAAGGCACAACTCCAAGAAATAAAACTATTCTGTGCTCAGCCCCAGCTCCTCTCTGCTTCTCTACTTCAGCCTATTTCTAACACGGCTCGTTCATGAAACACGACATGGGTGAGGCGTGGCGGGCGTCTGAGGAGGAGCGCGGGTGTACCACTCGTCTTCTCAAGCTCCAATAGCATGTGGAAGAGAATCCCTTATATGTTGGTCTCAACTCCTCCAAATCCAGGATGGCACTAAACTTACCACCATGTCATGAAACCCCACATGGGTCTTTGAGATTTTCCAGGAATTATTGTTTATATTGGCCTAAAGCCCATCTATAATTCACCATTTACAACATTATGTTATATGCAGCTAAAGATTTATCTGCTAATCCAGGATGCAGGTGTTCATGCTTTGTCAAATGTTTGTCATGTTGATGTGGAGCGCATAAGTAAAAGGAAGCCTGGTGAAGTGGTTTGTATGCATACACTTTTCTCTCTAACTGGCTTACATTGAGGATATGCATAAACTATTAATTGTATGCTTTGTCTATATCAAAACACATTTTGGCCCGCTGCATGTTACTTATGTCCTTCATGGGTTTGATGTCAGATATAGAATCTCCATGAATACTACCTAAAACAAGTGTATGCACTTTAGAGCTCTTATACCACTTCTAGTTCTGTTTGTTGATGTACTTTTCCCCTTTTGCAGTTGCCACCTCATGACCCTGAAGTTGTAAAATGCGCGGTGAACCATTTTTTACATGTATGTTTTGACCTAATCTAGCTATAGTGCTTTTCATTTGGTTGAGCTGGTCTTTAGTTGAATAAACATACACGTGCCTGCTGATGATTTATGTAGTTCTCCAGATTTTATAATTTGACCTATACTTAATGATTTATGTAGTTCTCCAGATTTTATAATTTGACCAGTCTCATGCAGTAGATATTTATTTCTGATCCACATTTTTCCTGCAGAAGAATGAAGGTGACATAATGGTGACTGATGTTCGTTGTGTTGCACCAGATTTCCATGCTAGATACAAAGCTCTAGAGCGCACGTAGGTAGCAAAATCTACAATATAATATGAGGCACTCTTCTAATTTATCTTGTTACTATTCCATTCGTATGTCGAAACTATTTATTAAAAGGCTAGTAACTTTGAGTCCTCCTATTATGCTTTATCTTCAAAGTGTGAGCAATGGTAGCTTGATTATAAACAACTCCATTTGTCCTTTCGAAGTAATGAGGATGTTATTGCTTTACTAATTTTGTTGAAGATATCACTATCGTTTACTTTCTGGGCCTGAGCGACCGTCAATCTTTGAGAAAAACTCGGCTTGGCACATACCTGAGGATCTAAATATACAAGCTATGAAGGTGAGGTCTCCAGCCATACTTAATTGTTTTCTGATGTGAAATTATGTTTCTGGGTTTACTAATGATGGTTTTTGTTCAGAAAGCATGCAATATACTTGTTGGGCATCATGATTTCAGTTCATTTCGAGCATTTGGATGTCAGGTGGTGTTTTGCTTCTTAACTGTCTCTCAGTTGCAGAGTTCATCAAGAAATACTAGTGCAGAAAGGCACAGTGTTTCTTGGATTTGACCATCCACTGTGTTTATATGGAGGGATTATTGTTACAGGCAAAATCTCCAGTGAGAACTTTGGATGAGCTTACTGTTACAGAAGTATTTCCTGTCATGTTTTTTCCTTCAAGCTTAGAGCGATCAGAGATGGAATCACCAGATGGGTCTCTTGTTTATTCAAGGGCATCACTCATGGGATCTTCTGGAGAAGGATCTGATGTTTCTAGTACTACTAGTGGGAAATCAGTATGCGAGAATGGGCAAGAGTTTGGAAAGAGATTAAGGCACCGCTGCTTTGTTGTTACTGCAAGGGCACAGTCTTTCCTTTACCACCAGGTTAAGTCATCTTCTTTGAAGGGTACTTTCAGAGCCTAGAAAATCTTTAAAAAGCAGCATATATAGAAGTGCCATTGATATATTTGAGAGCTATTCTTTTTCTTAGGGATATTTGAGAGTTACTCTCAGTGTAACAATGTTCTTAATTTCCGTAGTGCTGTCAAGATTTGTTTTTTTGGGATCTGTGCCAATGCCTAACAGATACAAGTGCTCATGTTCAGATTTCTTGATAATTATTGCTTCGTGAAGAAATTTGGATGTAAAGCATGAAATCTACTACTGTACGTATCTTCAGGAGAAACTACAATGCAATCCAGCTTTAGGTGCATAGGTGTAATCAACTAAAGAAGTGTCCCAAAAACAGGCATATCTCAGCTATGCTCCCTCGGAGTAGCCAAGCACTGTCTCGAACTGGTCACATGCCATTTCTTGATAAACACATTTGGTGTTTAAGGCCAGTTGTACTATTAAGCATTTGCAGCTCCTACTTTATTCCATGGTAGCAAAAATGTGCTCTATGACCATGTTGTTGTGTAAGAACATGTTTTTCTTAGGGAGGAAAAAGTTATCACTAGATAACTTTGTATCTGTCATAGTTGCCATTAGTACTTGATTATTAGATGTTGCTGCAACCTGATGACTGATTATTTTCGAATGCAGGTAAGATTGATGGTCGGTCTTCTGAAAGCTGTTGGAATAGGAGATCTAACAACTGCTGATGGTTTGAACATTCACCTAGTATTGTCTTTTGATTAATGGACCAAGAATTGAAGTGAAATTTTAAAATGTTTATTTTGATATGTCTACCTACATTTGATGCAGTGGAGAGAATTCTGGATGCAAAGACAATGACTGCTGCACCTCCTATGGCACCTGCTTACGGGCTTTACCTTGACAACGTGAAATATGACCCGACTGTTTAAAGAGTGATTTTGAGCTTGAGTTTTGTTAGCTATTGGATATGTAGGTATGCCTAATCCAGCTTATGTAAATTGGTACTGTTGTACACCTGCATGATTCCAATTTCCAAACTATCCCAGTGATGGCGAAATAATAATGATACAAGTCACCTAGCTGTGAATGTTCTGCTTAGAGTTTCATCACGACTGTGTGGTCACACACCAAGATGTGACATTTATTGTACATTTTACCATCCAATCGGACCAAGAATTATATACGGCCACACATCAGGTCAAGCATTCAGTATATTGCATGTTTTGAATTTTCTCTTCAAACAAAACGGTTCACACTAATTTAGTTAGGTTAGATCTTCAGTCTGAAAGCAACTTTATGACAGTGGATGGTGGGGATAGCTTATATACCCATGTGTGCATGTACACATGCATTTCCCTATTTTCTTTTGGTAATTTGCTATATAGTACAAGCACAATTTGATTTCTTTTAGAAAGTATGGTGTTATCGGAATTTAATTAGTTTCTCTTTCTATTAGAGATCTCAAAAATATGCAGTTTAGTATGGTTGCTAGCGACTTGTCAATTTTTAGTAATAGAAGGGTCATGTTTCTTAACTAATTACATTGAGATCTTTTCGTTTACAAATGGATTGTTTTTTTTTTTCAGTTTCCTTATGTTAAGCACTTAAGCCGCATATGGAAATTCATACATGTGCTTCCTTTCTATCTGCAGGATAAGTTTTTCGAATCAATGGATGAATGAAGTGTTGAAAGAAGATGTCACAAAGGAACCTGGCTTGTCATCTTTTGTTCAGAATTATGTGTTTCCCATAATATACTTTTGTGAGATGCATTTCTTATTGTAGTGAGTTTCTGCATCAAGAGGGTCAGATAGTTAGCCGAGTAACATTCTGGATACCTGAATGGAGGGTTGAATGACTATCCATATCGGGAATAATTTTTGCGCACTAACAATTACTCCCTCTGTAAAGAAATACTCCCTCCGTCTGAAAAAGTTTGTCCCTCAAATGAATGTATCTAGCACTAAGTTAGTGCTAGATACATCCATTTGAGAAACAAGATTGGGACAAGCTTTTCCGGACGGAGGGAGTATAAGAGAGCGATCTAGATGCTTTTATATTTATTTAGACCACTATTTTAGTGATCTAGACGTTCTTATATTTTTTACAGAGGGAGTATTTGGCATTTATGAGATTGATGATGGTGAGTCCCTTTTTGGGTATGTATATTTGTTTAATTAATTGGTCATTTTCTTTGGACTTTAATAGTTGGATCTGAAATACTTCTCTCATTGCATATCTCATTCATTAGCTTTCTTGGCCACTTTGCTTTATCCAATGTATGCTTAACGAAAACATGACCCGAGCTCGTCATTTCTTTGCATCTCAGTAAGGATTCCCATGAGACAGTCAAGTTGGCTATGAGGAGCTAGGCCGCGCTTTGGGAAGGCAATGGTACGGTGTAGACGAGGCAAATTTTGTCTTAGCGAATCTGGTGAGATATGGCCATCTCTGCCATGATTCCCCTCTAGTAGTAGGCTGCACCATGATCCCTAGCTCAAATAAGCACAACAGTGCTACTCCGTTTCTCTTTGGCTACTTGGAAACGGATGAAAACGTCATGCACCGATGCGCAACAAGCTGAGCTGCCGAGTTGCCCCAATCTCAACCAAGGAGCCAGCCAGTGCCTTGACGTCTGTGCGCACCACGCACCCACCAAGTGGCCGGCACCTCAAACAATTACGTACGACAGAACGCTGCACTCTCTTATATCAAAAAAGCCAAAGGAGATTCATTTCAATCAAAAAAGAAAAAGGAGATTCGGATTAAAGCAGCGCCAATCTTCACACGAGATCGGAGTGGACCCGGACGGCCTCCTATTGGCGCGTCCCCAGGGCCCCACACCCGGCAAACTACGCTTTCCTTTCAGAAAGGCATGCAATGCAAAAGAGAGCTTAGAGCAACTTCGATCGGGCGATCCAAACCGATGGTAATTTCGTTCGTTTTTTGTCCGTTTAGGTCGACTGTCCGCCCGGCGTCCGTCCTGTTTTTGATATGGGTCGGCAGCGCATCCAACACCTCGACCCATATGTGCCGGCCCTGACTGGCCGTCCAATCTTACATTGATGATTTGCATTCAAACATGTTGTCAAATAAACCGAATAAAAATAATATAGTTTTATAAACCGAATACAAATAAAAATGTTTCACATAGTTTTGCAAACGAATAAAAGAAGATACATCTATTGGTTGCCAACATGAGCCCACATATGCAACCAAATCATTTTGCAGTTGTACGTGAGTTTCTCAATCACGCATGTCTTAATGAAATTGGGTGAGCTGTTCAAACGTTGCCGCTACTCCATGCTTAGGCACAACATTCTCACACTGAAACTGAAACCCTTGATCGTATAGACGTTTCGGGCACTCGTCTTCTACGATCATATTGTGCATAATCACACAAGCAGTCATCACCTCCCACAGTTTCTGCGTGCTCCAGGTATTAGTAGGATACCGAACGATGCCCCATCGAGATTGCAAAACACCAAAGGCACGCTCGACATCCTTCCCAGCACTCTCTTGCTCTTGGGAAAATCTTTTCCTCTTCTCTCCGACATGGTTGGGTATTTTCTTGACAATAGTGGTCCACTGAGGATATATACCGTCACCCAGATAGTATCCTTTGTCGTAGTTGTGGACATTGACAGTAAAGTTCACCGGTGGGCTGTTGCCTTCGGCAAGCCTAGCAAACACCGGCGAGCGCTGAAGCACGTTGATATCATTGTGTGATCCAGCCATGCTAAAGAAAGAGTGCCAGATCCACAGATCTTGAGACATCACGGCCTCTAGTATGACAGTGCAAGCCCTGACATGTCCCTTATACTGCCCTTGCCAAGCAGAAGGACAGTTCTTCCACTCCCAGTGCATGCAGTCTATGTTGCCAAGCATCCCTGGGAAGCCCCTTTTGGCATTCATCGCCAATAAATGGGCTATATCTTCAGCTGTCGGCTCTCTCAAGTACTCAGGGCCAAACACAGCAATAACAACCTTGCAGAACTTATACAGGGACTCTAGGCATGTAGACTCTCTCATATGGACATACTCGTCAATGAGATCACCGGGCACTCCGTATGCAAGTATTCGGATGGCGGCAGTGCATTTCTGATAAGAGGAGAAACCGATCTTGCCAACGGCATCCTCTTTGCACTCGAAATAGTCATCATAGCCGACCACCCCCTCTCTAATACGGTTGAAAGGATGCCTACTCATACGAAAACGTCGGTGTAATTTTTGATGTTTGAACAACGGGTTTGTTGTATCAAAGTAGTCCTTCCAAAGAAGGAAATGCCCGCTCTCTCGGTTGCGATTCAACGCCGGAAGGTGGCCCTGAATGGAGCCACGGAACAAAGGCCGCTGGCTGTTAAGGTGGTGATGGACCAACACAGCAGCCAATATCTCCTCCTCGTCGTTGGAGGACGAATCGTCGGAGTCGCAAAGGAAATTGTGGAAAGAAAACTCGTCGGTGGAGTCCATTTCGTACATTGGCAAACTGTCGAACAACTTGCGAGCATCGAAGAAGGAGACGACCGGCGAGGGGAGTCGCGGCGCGCACGGACTAGCTAGCTGACCTGCCGGCGTCCGACGAGTGGGCTGTCGTTCGACGAGCGTGCCGGTCGGATCTGGCCGGGGCGGCTTCTTGGTCGCGGGCGGCTGTGCGGTGGGGGGAGCGGCGGTGGGAAGCAGTTTGCTCCCCGGCGGCAAGACGGCGGTGGCGGGCGACGGGGAAGTGGGCGGCGTTGCTGGGCGGATGTGGAGGCGGCGGCAGCTGGCAGAGTTGCCGGCAAAAATTGGCGGCGGCGTCGGCGACGAAGAAGACGGGTGTGGGTTGCTGTTGGCTGGAAGGGGGAGGCCAATGTGCCACCGACCAGCGAACCCAAGGAGAGGAGAAGGTGAGCGTGCGCGTGTGTGTCGCGTGTCCGCGCCGACGCAAATCCGGCTTAAAAATGGACCAAGAATGGATCGTCCATGGACGAAAATCAAACGTGCGTCCGTTTAAATCAACATGTTGGGCCGCCTTTTATATCCGCACCAATCTAAACAGACGGCAGCAGATGAATTGGGTCGTCCTATTAAAATTGCTCTTAAGAAATAGAGGCTTGGCTCCTGTCTCCTGAATGATGAAGTTATCATCATCCCATCCCAGAGATAGAAGACCTTTTTTCTTGGGGGGTGTAAGTCCACGATGACTCGTTTCTTTTTCTAACAAAGTACCAAGTTCTCTGTGTGTTTTCGCAAAGTGTCGATGATGACCTGTGTTAGTTAGCAGTTTGTGGAGGCTAAATTTCGTGTTTTGATTTTTTTCTAAAACTTATTTGAGATTTGATCCTAATTTGATTTTTTTTCGAGATCTGATCATTTTACTACCGTCAGGGACCATGACGGTAGGGTATAACAACCTATCGTCAATGTCCCTGGCTATAAGGTTCCATGTCCTACCGCCAAAAACCTTCCAAGTATTGACCATAGTGCGTGCTCGTGCCTACCGTCAAGCACCTTAACGGTAAGGTTGTGCAGGCTACCGTCAGCCCGGTTGGCGGTAGCGATGTTTTCTACCGCCAAAATCTCTGACGGTAGGCTGTTAGACCCTACTGCCATGGACTCTGACGGTAGCAAAATGATTAGATCTCGGATTTTTTTTAAACTAAGGTCAAATCATGAATAGGTTTCAAAAAATAGTTAAAACACGAAAATTTACCGGATCGATGATCGGTTTTAGGGATGGGTTCAACAACATGTGGCCAAAAAGGATGTTTGCCCAGTACAGGTTTCCAGCGCGGACTGCACCCATTGGAGCATCTCAGATTTACAAAATGGCTCGTGTTCTTGTAGCCAACGTTGAGGCTTGGCTTCTTACCTTATTTTTTGGCCCTGTGCTAAATCTGAAAAATAAGAGTTATATATATATTCTATCCTTTCATTATCAGTTGGCGTACTTTGCATATTGTAAAAAACACACGTACTAATGCGTGTTGTAGATTTAGACAAATATGGATTAGCAAGTAGCAAATCCTTTGGCTGCCTTTTGATTTAGATCTTTTTATTTTTTATTTTTTTAGAAATGAAGGTTCGGCCCCAGGCCTCTGCATCAATCGATGCATGCAATCATCTTTATTAATTATTTCACAAAGGTCTAACAAAAAATATACATCAAATCACTCCAAGCCAACATTCACACCTACAAAATCGATAATGAAGAGTGCTCTCACTCCTCATATCTACAAGCAGTGTCGTCGCCGATCCATCCACATAACGTATCGGGACTAACAACCGGTGCAGCAGACCTAAAGCGCACACCACCTGCACACGTTTTAGAAGCCACCATCTTCATCGGACCACTGACCCATCTTCAGAAGATAAATCCGTATCCTCCTTGCAAGTCCGGACATCCATCGACACCACCACGGCGCCCAACGACGCCACCGCCCTGCGCTCGTCCGTCCAGACGCGAAGACTCTGAAAGAGCTATCGTGCGTAACACCTGCCAACCAGGCATGACTCAGCGTAGCACCTGTCGGCCAGGCATGACTTGACAACTCCACCGAAGCTCCGTGCAAGACGGAGCCGCTTCACCTCCTGCCTGTGTCTTTTAGCGCTGCTCCACAAACGATGCTCCCCGAAGAGAAACGACACCGCAATACCGCCATCGTCCGATCTGGAGAACCAGATCCTAGGGTTTCCCCCGAAGCAGTGCCCATCACCAGCAACCGTCAAGGACCCACACAGTGCCCACCACCCCTCAGCCCTCAAGGCGACGCCTTCAGGAAGGTCACAGCGTCAAGGACGCCGCCGCCGCCCACCGGAGTTAGGGTGTACACCCGAGAGGCGGAGAGGGGGGAAATGCTGGAGCAGAGATAGACCGACGTCTCCAAGAAGAAAAGTGGCGCCCTTGAGCGTCGTCGTCGGCGCGGCCGACCAAGGGGTATCCCCCAATCTGGATCTCCTCCACCAGCTTCACCCGCGGCCAGGGTCCCGGCAACCATGCTGGCACCTCAGGAGCCCGCAGGAGAGAAGCCCACTGATCAGGGGCGGATGACTGCGGCCATATCTGGCGCTAGAACCCACCGCCCGCGCACACCAGCAGCCGAACAAGCCGACCCCGATAACGTCGGCCACAAATCTGGCCACACCCAGATCCGCCGCACTCGCCGCGTCGACGACCTCCTCCACATGCCGGAGTGAAGAACCACCCCGGACGCGCAGGCAAGCGCCAGCGACACCACGGGCCGCCACCACACACAGCAGGACAGATCTGGGCCGCCATGGCTGACCACCACGCCGCCCCGGCAGCGATGGAGGCGCAGCCCCGCCGACAAGCCCTGGAGCCGCCGCTCCAGCGTCCTATCTCCGCCGCCACGCCAGAGGCCCAGGGTCGCCGTCGCGCGCAGCCCGAGTCCGCCCCTAGGAAGAAGGGCGAGCCCTCCACCGCCGTCCGCCGGACGAGCTTTGCTGGCCGGCTTCCTCCGACAGCGGCGGGGGAGGGTGGGTCGGGGTGGGTTGGGGTCGGCGGCGGCTAGGGTTCGCCCGAGCCCCCCCCCCCCCCCCCCCCCCCCCCCCGCCGGGCCTGCGCGGGCACCTGAGAGAATTGAGTAATTTAGGGGGATCTACACAATACTTTTTTTAGGGGAGATCTACACAAATACTTACAAGATTCTTTGTGATAATTTAGGGGGTTATTTACTTGCTGCAAATTTTAGTTAGCGGGCCTATTTTTCTTACTACAAACTTCTAGTTTAAGATTAAGGCCATGCAGCTACTACTAATCGATAAGATAATAATGAGGCTACAAAGGAGCCTACTCTGATTAACTTCTTGAATGGTTTCCATGTCAGCTGTGCACTCCCCCCTGAATTAAAAAAAAAAGGGTTCTTTCTTGAGGCAGTTACCTAAATGGCATGCCAAGAGCTGTGGACATTTTGGGAAATTGGTTCTGTCTCGGGACATGATGCTGTGTTGCAACTCCAGCTAGAATTGTGGACATTTTGCCACCCATACATATGGTGTGCAGAATTTTGTCAAAGAGTATACATAGGTTTTTTTTTTTGCGTAGAAAAGAATGTTCATAGTTGCTGTGTTGCGTAAGTAAGACATCTTCCCTGTATGATGTGATGACTCTGTGTTGCGTAATTAAGAGATCTTCCCTGTATGATGTGATGACAATCCCCCCTCCCCCCTTTTTTTATGTTGGTATAAAAGCCCTTTTTAGATAGTGCCATGCTTAATGGATCGCACCTAAGTCATGTCAAGCTTCTTTTGCTTTATATAAGATCATTAGTACGTAGACGAATCCTCTCAATCATATAAATTTATACGTTTCTTTAGGAAGGACCAAACTCAGAAAATTATCCCAGTTGCCTATCATAAATAAATAAAGTCAGATTCCCTAGCCTGGGTCTTCAAGAGTTAATGATGCCGGAATCTCCCTTTTTTTTGGCGACTGATGCCGGAATCTCTGTGCTTAGATTAAATATATAAGTTGTCACTAACCAGATTCCCTAATCCATAATGCAGTATAATCCTGATAAGTACTATGATGCGGACCAGTGTATGGATATCATCACGGATCCTACACCAACAGCCCAAGCGCCAATTGGACCCATGACCAGACAACTGATGAGTGCTAACGGTGGTTAGCTTTGTTGGAGTCCCCACTATAGGAGTTTGTAGCAAGCAACAAGCTTTCCCTCAGTGAGAAACCAAGATATCAAACCTAATTTTGCTATCAATCTTATGTGGTATCTTGCAATAATTAAATGCTTTGCAACACAAATAAAACTTTACCTGTGTCCTCAACAGGCCGAACAAGGGGTGTCAATACTTGCGAGCCTTGCTAGTTGCACAAAGCAATTAAAAGATAATGTGGTAGATATTATTTTTTGTATCTTTGAAATAAAAAACACATAAAACGTGTTGGAACGTGTTTCTTATGCTAAAAACTGACCGGGGTTCATAGGCACTGTTGGAGATATGCCCTAGAGGCAATCATGTATGATGATATTCCTATGTGTTTATGAATAAAGATAGTCTTTGAACGTTATCAATGATGTGTATCAGCAAGTACGTGACTTGTTTGTGGAACTATACATCGTATGATGACCGTCCTAAAAGGTCCCTAGTCGAAAGGGTTGTGTGGGCGCGCAACCGACTAGACTAGCATATGGCATGGTGGATGGCTCGGTCTCACTATCCATGAAGCATTGGATGCTAGCCGGATAATATGGACTCGGAAGGATCTGGTCGGATCCAAGTCGAGATAAGGTCCAAGTCGGACAGACCCAACTATGAGACACAGCGATATGTCATCTGTGAGTCTCTAGTACAACATAAATTCTATGTCCTAAGACCTAAGCTGGCGCATGTACTCGGGATGGTGATAGACCTGCTTTGGGCCGACCAAAAGCTATTCCGTGACTGGGTAGTTACAAAGGTAGGTTTCGGACTTGTCCCGACCCATGCTGCGAGACATGGTCGAGCAAGATGTGATTTGCCCCTTCGACCAGGAGAGATATACTCTAGGTCCCTCGTGTGACCCAACCAAGATAAGCATGGCCATGCGATAAGGATTATGAGATAATTCGGTTTGTGGTCGGCATCACTGAAATCAGAAAGAGGTCGAGCTAGCACAAGGATGGTAGACTCGCCTTGAGCCCGACAAAATATATCGTGTGGCAAAGGGAACAGAAGTGTGAGATGTTGTACATGTTCGCCAACCAGCTTCATTGTCTACTTGGTGGTCGGCACGTCTTGCTAGAGGCCGCTATTAGCCGAGCAGGTCGGAGATGATCCGACCTGCGACCAAGCTGACTTGAACCTAAGGGGTCACGTGCTTAAGGGAAGGAACCTGCGAGGCCCGATCCGACTCCACAATCAGAAGTGATCCTACTCGGACTTGGATCCATGACGAACAAACTTTGGGCTTTAGGATCTATGCGAGGCCCAAGTGTTGAGCCCGTGATGAATGCCTATATAAAATGGGGGTGCGGCATACTCATTCGGTTGATCGCTTCAGCGCTGACACTAGGGCTTTGCATGTGTTGCAACTAGCCACCTCCACTCGTCGCCAACTATGTGATCGGACCTAGCAGCCCACCGCAAAGTGTTCCTCTTGAACACGTGGATACCGTTAGTGGCGGTGCACTTGTGCCGCTCCGGTAAACATGGGATCTGACGACCGGCTGTTCGAGAGAGATCAGACGAGGAGGAGACGATCCATGCGGACACGCTGTCCCAACTCTTCTTTCGCTGCATGTCACTGCACGTGTGGTGATAATGATTTGTGATCCATCTTCGTAGCATGTTCTTGGTTGTTCCGCACATTGGAAAATTTTAATTTGCAGTCGACACACCCTACCGTAGAACCCAACAGGTACACCGAGTATAAGCTCTTCCATAATTCCTAAAAAAATTGCAAAGGAATTATTGATGTGATGGTGCATTTCTAGTGGAGAGACAAGGAGAACCAGAGAAGGATGCATTGGATGACATGGTGGACAATGTGTGTCCCTAAAAATCAAGGCGGTATGGGTTTTCACGGTATTCACTGTTTCAAGAACGCTATGTTTTCAGTTCGGTCTGCATATTTTGTGAAATGGGACTATCAACATGGAAGTAAGCTGAGACACATGAACATGATGGGAAAAAATAGTTAATCATATTTGGAGCCCGATATGGAAATTGTCTTTCTCGACAAAGGTTAAAATCTTTATCTGGCGTACGCTACATGACACTCTCACATGTCTTGTTACACTTGCAAACATACATATGAAAATCTCGCCTATATGTCCTTGCTCTGCTGTCCCAAAAGATACGAAGCACTTGTTATGTCTCAGCAACAGAGCTAGGGAGGTTTGGAAAAGGTTGGGGTTGGATGATATCATCGAAAGAGCAAGTGAAGTCAATCGTGGTGGTGAGGCGGTGCTGGAGTATTTACTTCTTCTATTAGAACATGAATTGTGTATTATGGGTCATCAAAATATGCATGAAATGATTGCTATCTTAGCCTAGTATTTGTGGTGGGAAAGGCGGAAACTGGTGCACAAGGAGACAACCCAGAATGCAACCCAAATGTCTATGGGGATTCTAGCCCTTAATGCCAACTTTGTTAATGCCTACTCTACAAAGGTTTCTATGAAAAGAGGAGCTAGCCGTGCCCTCCAGTGGGTTTTGTTAAACTTAATGTTGATGCTTCTTTTCACCATGACCTGCTTAGGGGAACGATGGGGGGGGGGGGGTACTAAGAGACGACAAAGGTAGATTTATCGTTGGGGAGAATGGGAATATAGATTGCTGCATGGATGACCTGACGGCCGAAGCTTTGTTTCTCAAGTTTGGTCTATCACTTGCGTAAAGGACGGGATGCAACCATCTTATTATCTACTCGGACAATCTGGAGGTGATTCATACCATGAAGTAAGGAGGACGGTCTGCAGGAGCGGCGACGACAATTTTTGATGATTGTTTTTAATATTTATTGTGATTTTCCTATTAATAGATTTGAGCACTATAAGAGATAAGCAAATAAAGTTGCCCACGAGCTCGCTAGATTAGCTAGATTTTTTTGACTTCTAATCTAATTGGTTTGAGGAACCCTTAATGGAAATTGTACTGATCCTCATAAACGATGTATTCCTTCTTTCCAATGAGTAAAGTTGGGGATTTTTTTTCAAAAAGTATAAACTCTCCAAAGCATAAAAGTGTGTTAAGTAACATGATACATCTCAAACGTATCTACTTTTCCTAATGCTTTTCCTCTTGTTTTGGACTCTACTTTGCAATATTTGAATGAAACTAACCCCGGACTGACGCTGTTTTCAGCAGAACTACCATGATGTTGTTTTTGTGCAGAAATAAAAGTTCTCGGAATGGAACGAAACTTTGCAAGAAATTTTTATACAATAAACAAGAATTTCTGGAGCCAAGACCTACCGGAGAGGGGCACCTGGGTGGGCACAACCCACGAGGGCGCGCCCCCTCTCCTGGTGCGCCCAGGTGGGTTGTCCCCACCTGGTGGCCCCGCAGACCCTGAAACCGAGGCTATAAAATCCTATTTTCTAGAAAAAATCAGGGAGAAAGAATTATCGCAATCCACGAGACGGAGCCGCCGTCACCTCCTGTTCTTCATCGGGAGGCCAGATCTGGAGTCCGTTTGGGGCTCCGGAGAGGGATATATTCGTTCTTCGTCATCACCAACCCTTCTCCATCGCCAATTCCATGATGCTCCCCACCGGGAGTAAGTAATTCCTTCATAGGCTCGCTGGTCGGTGAGGAGTTGGATGAGATTCATCATGTAATCAAGTTAGTTTTGTTAGGGCTTGATCCCTATTATCCACTCTGTTCTAAGATTGATGTTGCTATGACTTTGCCATGCTTAATGCTTGTCACTTTGGGCCCGGGTGCCATGATTTCAGATCTGAATCGTTTATGTTATCACCATTATATCCATGTTCTAGATCCGATCTTGCAAGTTATAGTCACCTACTACGTGTTATGATCCGGCAACCCTGGAGTGACAATAGTCGGGACCACTCCCGGTGATGACCGTAGTTTGAGGAGTTAATGTATTCACTATGTGTTAATGCTTTGTTCCTGTTCTCTATTAAAAAGAGGCCTTAATATCCCTTAGTTTCCAATATGGACCCCGCTGCCACGGGAGGGTAGGACAAAAGATGTCATGCAAGTTCTTTCCATAAGCACGTATGACTATTTACGGAATACATGCCTACATTATATTTTTGAACTGGAGCTAGTGCCGTATCACCCTAGGTTATAACCGTCTCATGATGAATATCATCCAACAAGTCACCGATCCAATGCCTACGAAGTTATCCTATATTGTTCTTGCTAAGTTACTATTGCTATCACTGTCACACTTGCTACAAAATTACTGCTATCATTGTTACCATTACCATTGCTACTGCTACTATTATCAAAACTATCATACTACTTTGATACTGATCACTTTGCTACAGATAATTAATCTCCAGGTGTGGTTGAATTGACAACTCAGCTGCTAATACCTTCAAATATTCTTTGGCTGTCCTTGTGTTGAATCTATAAATTTGGGTTGAATACTCCACCCTCGAAAACTGTTGCGATGCCCTATACTTGTGGGTTATCAAGACCTTTTTCTGGCGCCATTGCCGGGGAGCATAGCTATATTTTTTGAGTCACTTGGGATTATTATCAATTTATCATTGTGAAGAATCTGAAGGATGCTAAGACTAAGATATTTCCCTCAAAGACGAGGGGAGGTAAGGAACTGCCATCCAATTCTGCTTTAGATTCACCTTCTGTTATAAGTAAACTTGCAACACCACCACATGCAATTAATTCTGATATGTCGCAAGTTATTGATGATGCTACTTCTGCTATGGATAATGCTTATGATGATGCTAGTACCTTGCTTGATAATGATGATGTGCCACTTGGTGAATTTCTTGATAAACAAATTGCTAGAGTAATACATCATGATGTTGTTGAATCTGATGATGAGCTTGAAACTGAAACTCCCTAAGGTACCGAAAGGTTATGTTATGAATGAGGAGACAACTAGAGATATTCTTGCTTGTAAGGATAGAGATGATCTAGAGAAATTATTATGCAAGTATAAAGAAAAATCTCTGAATGCTAGAATAAAATATGATCCTAAGTTTGCTACTTCACCCATATTTATTGATGATAAGGATTATGAATTCTCTGTCGACCCAAAGTTGATTACTTTGGTTGAATCCGATCCTTTCCATGGTTATGAAACTGAAACTATTATGGCACATCTTACTAAGTTGAATGACATAGCCACCCTTTTTACTCATGATGAGAAAACTTGCTATTACTTTATTCTCGAATTATTTCCTTTCTCATTAAAGGGTGATGCTAAAGCTTGGTACAATACTCTTGCTCCTGGTTGTGTGCGTAGTCCCCAGAATATGGTTTATTACTTCTATGAAAAATATTTCCCTGCTCATAAGAAACAAGCTGCCTTGTAGGAAATATTTAACTTTGTGCAAACTAAAGAAGAGAGTCTCCCACAATATTGGGGGAGCCTTTGCCAGTTACTAAATGCTTTTCCTGATCATCCTCTTAATAAAAATTAAATACTTGATATCTTCTATAATGGACTAACCGATGCTTCTAGGGACTTCCTAGATAGTTGTGCTGGTTGTGTTTTCAGGAAATGAACTGTTGGTCAAGCTGAAGAATTATTGAATAACATATTGAAAAACTATGATGACTGGACTCTTCCTAAACCACCGCCTAAACCCACTCTGAAGAAGAGGGGTATATTATATCTCAGTCCTGAAGATATGCAAGAGGCAAAGAAATCTATGAAGGAAAAAGGTATTAAAGCTGAGGATGTTAAAAATTTACCTCCTATTGAAGAAATACATGGGCTTAGTACGCCACCACTGCCTAAGGTGGTAGATGTAAATTCTCTTATGAAGTTCAATGATAATGACAATCCTCACAATATGCATCCTAGCCAATGCCTTTATGAGTTTGAAAACTATATTAGAAAACAAGATCACTTCAATGCAAATGTTATGAAACAATTGAAATACAATTCTGATATGATTGCTCGCTGAGTGACTTGTTATTTAGAATCTCAAAGGATGTTAGAGGTGTTGGAAAGCATGCTTCTATGGTTCAAACTTAGTTAGAACAAGTTGCTAAATCTCAAAGAGAGTTGCTAGATGAAATGAATAATAATATACATGACTTTGTTGTTAGAGTTGCAACTAGAGGAGGTAAAATGACCCAGGAACCACTTTATCCCGAGGGATACCCAAAAAGAATTGAACAAGACTCACAAAGAGCTAATACTAGTGCACCTAGCTCTTCTAAAAATAAAATAAAAATAAAAATGATAGGACTTTTCATGCTTCTAGTGAACCTGAAATAGAAAAACCTCTTGATAATGATAATGAAACTTCTATCTCTGATGCTGAAACTCAGTATGGTAATGGACATTCACCCAGTGATAATGAAAACGACAATGCTGATGTTCATGAAGACTCTCAACCAAATACTAAAGAGCCAGACAATGATGTTGAGATAGAACCACCTGTTGATCTTGATAACCCACAACCTTAAAATGAAAGGTATGATAAAAAGACTTTGTGGCTAGAAAACACAGTAAAGAAAGAGAACTGTGGGTTCAAAAACCTATGCCTTTTCCACCCAAGTCAACTAAAAAGAATGATGATGAAGAATTTAAACGCTTTGCTGAAATGCCGAGGCCAGTCTTTTTGCGTACTCGCTTGACTGATATCTTAAAAATGCCTCCTTATGCAAAGTATATGAAATACATCATCACCAACAAGAGAAAAATACCGGAAGCTGAAATCTCCACTATGCTGGCTAATTATACTTTTAAAGATGGAGTAAAGGTTGGAAAAAGCGGCAGGCGTAAGCGAGGCGGTTAGCCTTCGCCTAGTGCCTAGGCGGTGCTTAAGCGCCCTAGGCGCAGCTTAGGCGGTTATATAATTTTTTACTATTATCGTGTATATGTGGTTATTATATGTTTATTTTATGAATTTAGGGAATATAAGTATCTTAACGAGCAGCTACTACGATTGGAATATGGCCCTTTTGGCATATTAGTGCAATATGGCATGATTTCTCGCTTAGGTAGACAATTTTTACTTGCTCTGCCTAGACTTCTGCTTATGCCCTAGGCTAGGCGTTTGGCCATTGCCTAGCGCCTAGGCGTGCCTAAGCGCCTCCTAGGCACTGCCTTTTCCAACAGAGGGAGTACCTAAAAAACTTGGAGATCCGAGAATGCCAACTATACCTTGCTCTAGCAAAAAGAATTATGTGAACTGCTTTATGTGATTTAGGAGCTGGTGTTAGTGTTATGCCTTTCTCTTTATATAAAAGACTTGATTTGAATAAACTCACACCTACTGAAATATCTTTGCAAATGGCTGATAAATCAACTGCCATACCTATCGGTATTTGTGAGGATGTGCCCGTTGTTGTTGCTAATGTTACTATTTTGACTGACTTTGTTATACTTGAGATGCCCGAGGACGACAACATGTCGATTATCCATGGTAGACCCTTCTTGAATACTGCATGGGCTGTTATTGATTGCAATAAAAGCAAAGTCACTTTTCATATCAATGGTAATGAGCATACGGTGCACTTTCCGAAGAAACAATTCCAAGTGAATGGTATTAAAGTTATTGAAAAATCTCCGATAATCACTATTGGAAGTTTTCAAATACCTCTACCTACTGCCAAAAAGAAATATGAAATGCTTATTGTTGGTGACATTCATATCCCCGTTGAGGTAACTTAGTGATTTACGAAAGTTCTTCGGTTTCATGCTAATCGAAAGTGGTTGTTAATAAGACTTGATCAACCTTATTAATGGATCCTTTTTGAGAGGTATGAAGTTGATGAATTTAGTAAGCACTATCTTCTGTCCGTACCTTTTGTTTTCCTTATTTTATTAGTTAAATAAAATAAAATGCCATGTTTTGTCTGTTTTCTAATTTTCCCGTGCAATAAAAAATGACCCAAAAATAGAAGTTCTCAGAATGCCCTGAAAATTTAATACGATTTTTTTTTCTGAATATTTAAGAATTTTTGGTGCAAATAATATCAGAGGGAGGTGCACCAGGTGGGCACAACCCACCTGGGCGCGCCCTGGTGGGTTGTGGTCCCCACGTGGGCCCCCTCACTTATCTCTTCATACCACATCATCACCTACCTCCAGAAAAAATTCCCCATAGCTCTCTCTCTCTCCATCTCCCTCTCTCTCATGCTCTTGCTCTCAAGCTCGCGGATTTCGATCTCTTTGCTCAAAGCCCCGTTTCCGAAACTGTTTCACGGGATTGTTGCTTGGTATGTGACTCCACCGTTTGTCCAATTAGTTTTTGTTTTAGTGGTTTATATTTTGAATAATTAGCTACTCTTGGTGCTGATGTAGATGATCTTGCATGTTGAATTCTTAGTGTTCCAAGTAGTTTGAATGCTTGCTATGGCCTCTATGTATCCCTATGAGTAGTTGCTATCAATCTTATAATGTTTTGTTGATAAATTTTTGTCACTCATTTTTCTTTTCAGAAAATTGTACGTGAACACGATGAACCTTTTTGGAAGGAGTTTTTCGAGGAGGCAATCCTCGGGGGCATCTTCTAGTGACAGCTCCGCTCGCCGGTCATATGTTGAACCAAGTGAAAGATCCACACGAGATGCCACCACCAAAACATGCTTATGGCCTTGCGATGAGTATATGATGCGTGTGGGCATTAAGGAGGAATTTGAGCAATATGTTCACAATGTCTGTCTCGGTCCCTACATTTCAGATAAGTGCGAACAACGCCACATTCTTACGGAATTGTTTGTCAAAGGATTTAAATTCCATCCCCGTGAGTCTAGGGTGTCATTTATGCTTTATGATAATGCATTTACCATCTCACTAGAAAATTTTGCTTACCACTGCAAACTCCCATTCTGGGGTTCGCTTGACGAACCACCAAGGGCCGAATACCAATCTTTCTTGACTAGCCTTTGCTACGGTGAGATGAGGGGAGTGACACAAGGCAGAATAAAGAGCATTCATTTTCCCGCAATTCAGTACTTTGCATTATTTAACGGGAAATGTATAGTAGGCAAGCAAGATTCCAGTACACATTGTGCCCCAGACTTGAGCCTCATACACACCGCTCTCACCGGTGAAAGGAATTATAACCTTGGAGCAATTGTTGCACGCAGACTTCAGCACAACTCTAACAATGGCCATTTCTATGGTGGAATATATGTCATGCGTTTAACACGAGGGCTGGGTGTTTCACCTTTACCCTTTGACCCTATCCCACCCATGCAGTATTTAGATTTTGACACCTTAAAAGATCATAAGATCCTTAAAGGGAAGATTGATAACTTCACTTACAATCTATTGTTTAACCAAAAATCTGTTGTGCACACATATTTGCATGCGCCTGCTCTTTTTGACTATCACAACAAAGGAAGATATTTTGTTCTTGAGAGCGAGGCCCGAGCTCACAGCGCAGCAGTGGAGGCAGGCCGAGACACCCGCACCAAGAGCCTCCATGAGCTACCACGCTAACTACTACCATCCAGGTTACTGATCGACTACCAAGTTAGGCCAAAAGCCTAAGCTTGGGGGAGTACATGTTCTCACTGACATTACATTCATGTCAACTTTCATTTGTTGGTGTCCACACTTTTTCATTGTATCATCCATGTTTAGATTTTATTTTTCTTGCTTTCTTCTTGTGTGTTTGAAAAACCTTAGAAAAACCAAAAAAAATAGTTGTAGTTAGTTTACTTTCTATGCATGCTTAGCTGTAGCATTAAAAAGAAAACCCAAAAAGTTTTCCTTGTTCTTCTTTTGCTTGTTGGGAGCTTTCCCGTGTAAATAGTTTTTCTTGTTTTTGTTTTTCCCTTTTTTTATTTGCTTGTTCAAGAAAACCAAAAACTCCAAAAATATTTCAGTGTGTTTCTCTTAATTTCTTTTCTTTTATTCGAGTTGTACCAAGGAGAAGACCACGATGAAAATGTTGAGTGGCTCTCATTTGAATAACTTTTGATCTAATAAAGAGCCCATTTTTACCTTGTCTTCTCCCGTTGAAAAAATGTTTGCAGATTCCAGCTTAGTCCACGGAACTCTTGCACTATTATTATTTTCATATCATTCGGTCGTGCAAGTGAAAGGCAATAATGACGACATTCGATGAACTAGCCATGGCAGAGAGAAACTGGTATGAACTCGACTTGTTCTGTTTGTGTAAATATGTTTAACCTAGTATCCATGATTGAGCCCATTATGATTAAACATGTTTGCAATGAAAATTATAAATTATAATTTCTCATGCCATGCATAAGTAGCTGGGAGTGAATAATGATTTATCTTTGATATCAACATTGCGTTAAAATGATTGTGATGTAGTATGATGATATGGCATCCTCCTCTGAATGTTCGAGTGGCTTGACTTGGCACATGTTTATGCATGTAGTTGAATCAAAACCAACATAGCCTCTATGATATTTATGTTCATGGTGTTCATATCCTACTCATGCTAGTGTCCAATGTTACTTATGCACAATGCATGTTCATGATCGTTGTTGCTCTCTAGCTGATCACTTCTCAATCTAATTGCTAGCCTTCGCCTGTACTAAGTGGGAATTTTGTTTGTACATAAAAAACCTTGAACCCAAAAGTTATTCCAGATGAGTCCACCATACCTACCTATATGCGGTATTGCCTTGCCGTCCTAAGTAAATTTGCATGTGCCACCTCTAAAAACTTCTATTTTTTTAATCCTTTTTGTGTGCCTAGATCGTTCATGGAACGACAAGAGGTGGTCGGTATCTTCCATGCTAAGCGGGTTATTCTCAGGTCGAGTGTTTATTCACTCGCCATCGCATGAGAAAAGGGCGGTAATAGGGATGCCCAGTCCCAAACTGCAAACAGAAAAAGCTTACAAATAATCAAACAAAAAACTCCCAATGGAGCCAAAACCTTTACTTTTATCGCTTGGGAACCGCCACTAGCGTGCTTAGCATGGAAGATATTGATAACTAATGGTCGTGAAGTAAATGAGAAGGGTGCATGTCTCAAAATATCATTTACCTCTGTTTTAAAACTTGAGCTCTGGCACCTCTGCAAATCACTGCTTCCCTCTACGAAGGGACTATCTATTTACTTTTATGTTGTGTCATCACCTTCTAAAACAAGCGCCGGAACCTAAGAGCACAGCTGTCATGACTTATGCATTGTGTGTAGCTAATGTTGGGTGCATCATGACTGGATCTTTTCTACCATGAATTACAATGTTTAGTCGTTGCTTGAACTTTGGAGGTGCTCTACATTTATGTTTTGCGGTCTTAGAAAGGGCTAGCAAGATACCACTATTGTCATATTATATCATGGTCGTTTTGACAACGTGTTGCCGTTTGAGATACCTTATTATTGCTCGCTAGCTGATTATGTCATTGATATGAGTTAATATAATCTGTAAGAGTTATTGTCGACATGGTTAGTTATAATGTTGGCTAAAAACCTGGGTGCTGTTTAAGCTTATTTATGCAAACACGAGCAAAAGAGTTCGTAAAAGTTTTTCTTTTTCACTTTCAGTTTATCAACTGAATTGCTTGAGGACAAGCAAATGTTTAAGCTTGGGGGAGTTGATACGTATCCAATGTATCTACTTTTCCTAATGCTTTTCCTCTTGTTTTGGACTCTAATTTGCATGATTTGAATGAAACTAACCCTGGACTGATGCTGTTTTCAGCAGAACTACCATGATGTTGTTTTTGTGCAGAAATAAAAGTTCTCAGAATGGAACGAAACCTACCGGAGAGGGGCACCTGGGTGGGCACAACCCACCAGGGCGCGCCCCCCTCTCTCTGCGCCCAGGTGGGTTGTCCCCACCTGGTGGCCCACAGACCCTGAAACCGACGCTATAAAATCCTATTTTTCCAAAAAAATCAGGGAGAAAGAATTATCGCGATCCACGAGATGAAGCCGTCGTCACCTCATGTTCTTCATCGGGAGGCCAGATCTAGAGTCCGTTTGGGGCTCCGGAGAGGGGGATCTTCGTTCTTCATCATCACCAACCCTTCTCCATCATCAATTCCATGATGCTCCCCACCAGGAGTGAGTAATTCCTTCGTAGGCTCGCTAGTCGGTGAGGAGTTGGATGAGATTCATCATGTAATCGAGTTAGTTTTGTTAGGGCTTGATCCCTAGTATCCACTATGTTCTAAGATTGATGTTGTTATGACTTTGCCATGCTTAATGCTTGTCACTTTGGGCCCGGGTGCCATGATTTCAGATCTGAACCATTTATGTTATCACCATTATATCCACGTTCTAAATCCGAGCTTGCAAGTTATAGTCACCTACTACGTGTTATGATCCGGCAACCCCAGAGTGACAATAGTTGGGACCACTCACGGTGATGACCGTAGTTTGAGGAGTTCATGTATTCAGTATGCGTTAATGCTTTGTTCCTGTTCTCTATTAAAAGGAGGCCTTAACATCCCTTAGTTTCCAATATGGATCCCGCTGCCACGGGAGGGTAGGACAAAAGATGTCATGCAAGTTCTTTCCATAAGCACGTATGACTATTTATGGAATACATGCCTACATTATATTGATGAGCTGGAGCTAGTGCCGTATCGCCCTAGGTTATAACTGTCTCATGATGAATATCATCCAACAAGTCACCGATCCAATGCCTACGAATTTATACTATATTGTTCTTGCTAAGTTACTACTGCTATTACTGTTATAGTTGCTACAAAATTGCTGCTATCACTATTACCATTACCGTTGCTGCTGCTACTATTATCAAAACTATCATACTACTTTACTACTGATCACTTTGCTACATATAATTAATCTCCAGGTGTGGTTGAATTGACAACTCAGCTGCTAATACCTTCAAATATTCTTTGGCTCCCCTTGTGTCGAATCTATAAATTTGGGTTGAATATTCTACCCTCGAAAACGGTTGTGATCCCCTATAGTTGTGGATTATCATAACATCATGTCAAAAAGTGCACAATGAAGTATTTCATGATCATGTGAGATATATGAACATGATTATTATATATAGGAAGTATGTCCATAATACTATTAAACCTACATCCTCTCTACGTCTGATAGTTGAATAGCCCGTCCATAGATCGAGATCCCTTTGCACAATCTGGACATTAGGTGTGAACACAGGTAATTGCATTTAGCAAGATAACAAACTATTGTGTTTATGGGATTCCAGTGATCCATCTAATAAACCTTAATCCTTAGTGGCAACAGTTTTATATAAGCCTTTTGCACTTTCAATAATGCTACTATGGTAGATTACTTGCAAGATGGAACCCATATAATACTCACCTATTCCACTACCAATATCCGATTTAAACTGGCCAGGAGTAGACGAGCAACCAGAAAGAAATTTACATCTATAGATCAGACAAGACGTTGCACATAAATTTGAACGTAAAGAAATAATTCATCACATGATCAACATCACTGCTCTAAATACATCAGATAAACCATAATCATGTAGGACACCTAATGTGGCTATTGTATTGAACATCTAAACACATCAAGATGGAGAGATTACAACTTTGGCTAGTTCCATGAGCCCGTAGTCCAGGGGTGGAGTACTCACAACTCATCTTAGAGCAAGAGGATCGAGATTGGTGTTGATGAAGATGGCTTCCCCCTTTGGTAGAGTTCTAGTTCAAGGTTGAAAATAAAATCTCCATGATAATGCGTTCTAGCGGCTGCTACTCATGATGGAGTTGTTGGATTTCCCCAAAGAGGGGTGAAGCAGTATAGTAGTAGATAGTATTTCCCTCGGTTAATAACCAAGATTTATCAAACCAATAGGAGGCAACACTCATACATCTTCAACGTATCTATAATTTTTGATTGTTTCATGCTATTATATTATCATTCTTGTATGTTTATATGTCATTTCATATTATTTTTATGGACTAACCTATTAACTTAATGCCTAGTGCCAGTTCCTGTTTTGTGCATATTTCTTGTTTCGTAGAAAAACCATAACAAACAAAGTCCAAACACGATGAAACTTTACGGTGATTTTTCTGGAACACGAGAGACCTTAGAAGCTTTAGGGAGAGACCATATGATCTATGAGGGAGCCATAAGCTCACACGATGCGCCTTGGAGGGGGGCATCATCAGCACTTATGGGGCCCTTGAGCACCCTTCTGACTTAATTCTTGACCCCTAGAGCGAGACCCAAATCAATTTTATCACCGCCACAAGCTTCTATTCTTCCGCGATCACATCTGGAGGCCTTTTTGATACTATGTTGGAGGGGGAAACCATTGAGGAGGCAATCCTCATCGACCTTTTTGTCTCCATGATGATGTGTGAGTGGTTCCCTCAGGACCTATGAGTCCATAGTAGTAGCTAGATGGCTTTTCTCGCTCTCTCTTTGATCTTCAATACAATGATCTCCTCTTAGATCTATTCGATGTAATTCTCGCGATTTGTTTGTTGGGATCCGATGAATTGTGGGTTTATGATTAGATTATTCATTGAAATTATTTGAGTCTCTTGAGATTTATTTGTTGTGAAATTTTATAGCTATGTATTCTTTCCTATGTATAAGTCTTCTTTGGCCTATTGGATGAGTTGATCTTTAGAGGGAGTGGTGCATAGTAGTGGGTTCAGCCTTGCGATGTGCTTACTTTATGACAGGAGTAATTGCAAGGCACGTATTGTATTTTTGCTACTAAAGATAAAACGACGGGGTTTGAACATATTGCTTGGTCTTACTTTATCTACAATATGTCATCTTGCTTATACATTACTCTGTTTAGCATGAACTTAATACTTTGAGATGCATGCTGGATAGCGGTCTTAGGGTGGAGTAATAGTAGTAGACATTAGTAAGTTTAACGGCCTTCTTGTCACGAACGTAATGCCTATGTATGAATTATCCATGAAGAATCACAATCATAACTATGCGCGATTCTTCCAATTGCCCAACAATAGTTTGTTTACCCACCGATGCTATGTTTATGATAGAGATGCTTCTAGTGAAACTATGGCCCCGGGTCCCTTTTCCATTATTACTAAGAATACTAAAATTTCTCGTTGTTTTCCTTTCCTTTATTTTATTTTATTTTATTTGTTCACCTATCACTATTAGATTTAATCCTTGCAACTGGCGAGAACAAGGGGATTGACAACCCCTTTGCCTTAGTTGGGTGCAAGCATTTGCTTTGCTTGTGTGTAGGTGTTGTTCACGTTATTTGTGTGTTGTCTCCTTCTGGTTCGACAAACCTTGGTTCTTAACTGAAGGAAATACTATCTGCTACTATACCAATTCACCCTTCCTCTTCAGGGAAGGCCAACAACTCTAGAGAGAGCAGCAGAAGAATTTCGGGCACTGTTGCCGGGGAGGCTTCACCAAACAATCTAGGTGCCTTCACTCATGTTTATCAATTTTATTGTATTTATTTTATTTTCCATTTTCTTTTTTACTTGCCTTCTATTTTTCTTCCTCCTCCTCTAAAAAGTTAGAAATACAAATGAATTGTGTCACTATGTTTGCTCGAATCGCCATCATGTCTACTCCAGAAAATACTAAGTTGTGTGATTTCTCAAATACTAATAGTAATGATTTTACTAGTACACCTATTGCTCCTCCCACCACTAGTGTGGATTCATATGATATAAAAGTTGCCTTGCTAAATCTTTCTATGAAAGAACAATTTTCTAGAACTTCTAATGAAGATGCCGCATCCCATCTTAATACTTTCGTTGAATTATGCGACATGCAAAAAATGAAAGATGTGGATAATGATATTGTGAAACTGAAATTATTTCTTTTCTCTTTTAGAGATCGAGATAAGGCTTGTATTTCATCTTTACCAAAAATAGTATTGATTCATGGTCTAAGTGTAAATATTTTCCTCCCGCTAAGATATTATCTCTTAGAAACCAAATTATGAACTTTAAACAACATGAAAAGGAACATGTTGCACAATCATGGGAGAGAATGAAATTGATGATTAAAAATAGTCCCACACATGGATTGATTTTATGGATGATAGCGCAAAACTTTTATGCGAGACTAACTTTGTTTCAAGAAACCTTCTAAATTTAGCTGCAGTTGGAACATTTATGGGGATAACACTTGGAGAAGCCACGAAGCTTCTCGACAACATAATGACAAATTACTCTCAATGGCACACTAAGCGCGCTCCTACAGGTAAGAAGGTAAATTCTGTTGAGGAAGTATCCTCCTTGAGTGAGAAAATTGATGCTATCATGACTATGCTTGCTAGTGATTTTTTTCAATTGATCCAAATGATGTTCCTCTATATACCTTGATTCAACAAAATAATGATGCTATCGATGTGAACTTTATCTCGAGGAACAATTTCAGTAATAATGCTCATAGTCAGAATTTTAATAATCCTAGATCATACCCCAGTAATCCCTCTAATGATTATGGTAATTCCTATAATAATAATAATAATATGGTACCTTCTAAATTAGAGAACAATATTAAATAATTTATTAGTTCTCAAAAGGGTTTTAATGCTATGGTCGAAGAAAAATTGAGTAAAGTTGATGATATGTTTAGAAACATGGATAGACTTATGCATGATGTGGATATTCTTAAAATTAAAACTTTGTCACCTAGTAAGGACAAAATACCTGAACCTCTAAAATCTATCCAAGTCTCCATTGATTATAGTAGAAAAATGCTAAGAGCTAGAAGTGAACGAGGAGGAAAAGAGGTTGAATCATGTTCTCCAGATAATAATGATGAAGACATTAACACTATAGGAGATTCTATTATTGATTCTTTATTTAGAAATATAAAAGTTGATAATGATGGGATTGAAGACGAGTCAACTTTAAGTAGAAGGTGTCCCAATAATTTGGAGGGTGATGATCATAATGCTATTAATGATAAAAGTGTGTTTGAAGTGGTTAAAACTTTAGATAGTGATGTGCCCACTACTTTGGATTACAAGGACTTTGATAGTTGTTATTTAATTGAATGTATTTACTTGCTTCAATCCATGATTAATTCACCTAATGCCTATAAAAACAAAGCTTTTACTATACATATTGTATAAGCTCTTATCAAAGCTCATGAAGAGAAACTTGAACTAGTAATTGTTAGAAATATGCCCTAGAGGCAATAATGTTGTATTATTATATTTCCATTATTCATAATTAAGAGTTTATATTTCATGCTATACCTGCTATGATCTTGGAATATGCGATTTAGTGGAAAACTCATATGTACGTGTGAAGTAATAAATGGTTAACACTATGTTCCCGGTCTCGCCTCTAAGACTGGCCCAAGTGTTGTTGTTGATCATGTTTTCTGGATCTTAGGATATTGTTAAGTGTAACAATAGTCCTAAAACAATATTGAGGGTATGACGTTAGAAGAACGATCATATTGAATCGACCCAATACTTGTCTGTTATACTTTGTGATTATATCGTCCGAAATCATTTGTTATAACACGGAGCGTAAGCATGTGTCTTAGTTCCTCAAACCGTGAGAGAGTCTCGGTCACTTCCTACCAGACGGTGGGCTTTGGGGTTGCTCAAACGTCATCTGTAACAAGGTGATCATAATGACAACTTTTAGGATCACCAGAAAGTTTGACAAGTGACCGAATAGCTCGAGAGTGAGATTTTTCTCCTCCGACGATGGAGAGATATTCTTAGGGCTCTCTCGGTGTGACAACATCCATCATCATCTGGCCAGACACAGGTGACTACATCATGGGGATGTTGGAACATGTCAACAAGAAAGAAAAACAAAACCGGTAACATGAGCAATGTTATAGTGAGCATGATGATGACTCAGGAGGGTACCGATGGACACCGGGTTTTGTAAAGTACCGTGAAGCAAAGTGAACATCACATGATAGCCAAAGGTTCTATTGTAGGGTGGAACCCTAAGTGGAGATCTTTTCACGCTTGGAGGGGGAAAAGGATGAACACAAGAACATCAAAAGGAAATTCACTCAAACAAAACCCAATTAGACATCCACTAGAATAGCATAGTTGAGATCCACGATAATATAAGAACAATCCAAGGAAACAAGCACTAAGGCAAGGTTCCTCTCACTCCTAAGGAGGTGAGGTCTTGATGATAGTTTTCTCCAAGAGGAGGTCTTGATATCCACTTGGGATCTTCTCCTAGGAGGTCTTGATCTCCAAGAGGAGTGGTAGATGAGCAAAGCTCTCTCTATGTTTCACATATACTTTGCTAACCCTAAACAATGTCCTAGGCATGGAATATATAGCTAGATGGAGGTGAGCGACGAGTTGGAGGGCAGAACAGGGGGTCCACGGCTGAATCCAGGGAGGCCCGTGCACACGGGGTATGTGCGGCCCGTGTGCACGGGGTGCTACAACGGCGAGGCCCGATGATGAGGGCATGACTACCTTGGATACGACAAAAAATATTGCATACATGTACTGTTGGATTTCAGGCTCCGCAGACCCTGGACAAGTTCGAACTCTGGCGTGCATGGGAAGAACTCGACCTCCCCAGTCTACCTACTCGCCAACCCCCAAGCCTAGCTCGATGAACATGAAGGAAATGGGACACATCAGTTTACCCAGGTTCGGGCACATTGCGGTGTAAAACCCTACTCCTGCTTGGTGGTGGATTGGCCTCGAGGTGGGCTGAGGATGAACTAGTACAATGGACGAACAACCTCAGGAGGTGTGTTCTTGAGCTGGTGGGGGAGAAGATGATCTGGATGATCCCTCCTCCTCTATGGTGATGGATAAGTCCTATTTATAGTGGCTTCGGTCCTCTTCCCCCAAAATGGAGGCGGGAAGGGATCCCACAATGGCCAAATTCGAAGGGAGACAACTAGTACATCTTATCTTGACAAAAGGTGGTCTTCGTCTGCAAAGCTTCTGGTCGTGACGCCATGGTGGGCTCGGTGATGACCTCCGTCCTGCCGTCCTAGCGGTCTTGGTCATGTTGCACGGAAATGGGAATTTGGCTAATTCCTCAGGACTCCGCGCGTGTGCTTAACTCCTTACACCAAAGAGGAAACTGTTGTACTGCACCCGCTGGCGCGCGCCTGGCCTTGGTTGTCATGGCTTGCGTCATCCAAACCTCACGAGGTTGAGGCCTGGATTGAGATCTTCGCTCCTCAGGAGCCAGCCTGAGGAGGCCGCTCCTTCTGGAGGTCTTGGTGTCACCCGCCTCGCGAGGCTTGGCCCCTCACGAGGGTCTTGAGTTGTCGATGCTGAAGGTGTGCCATACTAGGCCGTTAATGGAGCCCCGCCATGGGCTGCAGGCAGGCAAGTCTGGGTACCCTGTTCCTAGAATGCCTACAGTAGCCCTCGGGCCCAAGGCACGCCCAAACTTGGCTTCGAGGCGAAGCCAAAGGGCAAGGGCAGAGCGCCGCGGGCCCAAACCGTATGCGTCCTTGGTCGACGCATGGCGCTTGATGGGACATGGGCGTCTCTACTTCCTCATGCTGCCTCGGCAACCGTTCAACTTGACTAGAGCATGCTGCTTGCCGAAAGATCATCATTACTGGGGATCATGGAGGCCGGTGGTTGGCCTCCCTCGGGCTATAAATTGGGAGAGGGGCGGAGCCCCCTTGCTCATTTCCATCTTCTCGTTGCCCGCCCCTTCTTCTTCTCCCTTGTCTTGCCGTCTCGCCGAAGTGCTCATGGCGCCGACGAGGAAGCTCTCCTCCGCAGAGAAGGGGAAGGCCCCCAAGGAGGGACCGGATTTGCCGCCGCCCAAGAGGGGCCGCGGACGTCCCCGCAAGTACACTACGACCCTGGCGGTGGCCCCTTAGGGGCGCAGGCACACTCCTCCAAGAGCGGGTGCTGCCTCCGGCGGCTGCGGTGGCGCTTCTTCTTGCGGCGGGAGACACTAAGGATGAAGCAGCTCCTGCGATGGGGGAAGGCGCGTCGTGGTTTCCCGACCTCTTTGGCCGCGCTTCCACTCGGCGGACGCATTCCCGGAGTTTTTCGTGTGGTCAGAGAGGCCCGCAAGCACCTGGCTCCCGCTCCCGCGCTTCTTTGCGGGTGCGCTGCCAACCGTGGGGCTTGATGGCCTCTGGCTACAGGCTGACGACTGCTACAGCAAAGCCTCGTGGGCGGGGGTCGAAGTCACCGCCGCGGGCAACGTGTCCTTGACCCATGGTTGGCAGGCGTTCGTCCGCGTGCGAGGCATGAGCGGGAGGTGCACCCTCCACTTCAAGTATGACGGCCTCGCGACCCTTTATGTGAGGTTGTTCAGGGAAGATGGCCGTCGCGTGGGGTGCTGCCCCGAGGATGGCAGCAGCGACGATGAGCTTGGCCTTGGCGACGACCGCGATGGTGACAAGGGTAAGCTTGCCCTTGGCGACGGCTGCCCACCCCAAGCAGCGGCGACTCCTCCTCCAGCGAGAGCACCAGTAGCGGTGGCTACGATGAACCACCACGCTGCCGGGCTTGGATCGGGGAAGGAGATGGGCCATCTCACCGTCGTGCCTCAGTGAAGTGGGAGGAGGGCTTGGACTAAGCTTCAGGCGTTGCTGGGGCCTGGCCTTGGGAGCTGCTACGGCCGTGTGGCCCGCCTTTGTTTTTTCCTTTCCTTTCTCTTGCATTTGAAAAAAGTAGAGGGCCCCGCTGGGGTGTGTTATGGACTGCGGCGCTTGCGCCACTATGTTATGTTCGCTATTTTGATGTTGTGCCGCGATAGTTGTGTTTCCACTAGATGCGGTCAGGATAACTTAGCTCGATGTGCTTGTGGTAGTTTCCCATGTCGCAAGGGCGCACCTTGTATGCTGTATCCCCCGAGGCTTCCATCTTGATGACTCAGGAGCCGCCGATCCTCAGGAGATGTTGTACAGCCGCAGAGTTTTTAGGAGGCCTCATGAGGCATCTCGTCTTTCCTCGCGCGATCCCCTGAGCATGGGTTGGTTGTGGCTGGTACACCACGTCGTGCTGCTTGGAGGCACGTACTTAAGAGGGCGTGCATGCCCATGAGCTTGCTCGAGAGTGTCTCGCTAGGATCAAGGATGCCAGAGCTCTGGGTCAATGAGGCTTCAGGAGGTGTGGCTGCGGGCGAGCCCAGACGTTCACACTTGCGTAGCCCCCATGCGCGAGACGCTCGAGGGGGAGCGATGGGCAACTGCCGCTCCCCCTGGGACAAGATTGAGAAAAAGCGAGTGAACAAGAAAGAAAACTCCAACTCTGGCGAACAAAAGACGCGAAAACTCCAAATTTCATTTAAGATGTTGCAAACTAGCTACAGAAAGCAAGCGAAAGAAGAGCCGCATCCGGACCTAGACTAGTCTTCTCACCAGCGCGGAGCTAAGTGCTGCCACTAGGACGTGGGTGGGAGCCCCCGTGAGGCCCGCGGGCATCACTCAGGAGACTCTGCGCTGTGTACAACCCCTACTCATTATTACGTAAAGTGTCACGAGCGGAGACCTTCACAGGAACGGGGCCTTGCTTCATCGGTAGAACTTTCGGAGGTGCTGGATGTTCCAGGCATTCTGGATGGGGACCCCGTCCTGCGTCTCTAGGCGCGCGGCGCCAGGCCTGGAGACACGGACGATCCTGAATGGGCCCTCCCACATGGGCGAGAGCTTATGCAGCCCCTACCTGGAGAGCACCCGCCTCAGGACGAGATCACCCACCTCGAGCGTCATAGAGCGGACAGTGCGGCAGTGGTACCGCTGCAGCGCCTGCTGGCACCTTGCCGCCCGGAGCGAGGCTTGGTAGCGGTGTTCCTCCCCCAACACGAGGTCCATCCCCCGTGAGGCGTCTTGACGTTCCTCGTCAAACGCCAAGACCCGTGTGGAGCAATGTCTGACCTCGTGAGGGAGAACCACTCCTACTCCGTAGACGAGGAAGAACGGAGTCTCGCCCGTTGGCTTGGTCGCGGTGGTGCCGATGGACCACAACACGGACTGGAGCTCATCAAACCAGTCCCCGCCGCAGGCCTCGAGCTTCTTCTTGAAGGTTCTTGCCTTGAGGCCTCTCAGGACCTCTGCGTTGGCACGCTCAGCCTGGCCATTGCTCCTAGGGTGTGCCACGGAGGCGTAGCGTATCTACGTTCCAAGGTTAGCACAATATATTTTGAAAAGGTTGCTGGTGAACTGTGAGCCATTGTTGGTGATGATATGGTTAGGAACCCCCAAGAAGCTCACGAGGCCCTTGATGAACTTGACGGCTGAGCCAACCGGGATGGTGGGGACGACCTCCACCTCCACCCACTTGGTGAACTTGTCGATGGCGACGTAGAAGTAGCGGTAGCCCTTAGGTGCTTGAGGGAACGGTCCCAAGATGTCCAGCCCCCAGAACGCGAAAGGCCATGAGAGCGGGATGGTGGATCTGCTTCACATGTAATTGACAGGCTTCACAGGATCTTACCAGCTCGGTGGCATCATTGAGCGCCGTGGGCCAGTAGAATCCACTGTGGAATGCCTTGCCCACGAGGGTGCGCGATGAAGAGTGATGACCGCAGTCCCCACCATGTATGTCGGCTAGCAGCTCATGCCCCTGCTCCCTGGAGATGCATCGCAGAGAGACGTCGTCCGACCATTTTTGATAGAGCTCACCGTCCCTGATGCAATATGCGGTGGCCTGGCGGGCTACCCGCTCTGCGTCTTCCTCTTTCTCCGGCAAGGTGCCTTGGAGAAAGTACGCCGTGAATTCCTCGGTCCGGCACCCCTCCTGAGGCTCAAGCGCGAGGAGCAGGCGGGCTCCCGAGGTCGGGCCGCAAGCCGGGGTGCCCGAGAGGGGTGCTGGGGGAAGCATATCCTGAGGCGATGCTAGTCCTGCAGTGAAGGGGGCTGCCAACGGCTTGAAGTGCCGCTCCTCAAACACGCCCGACTCTTGAGGCAGGCGCTAAGACACCCTCTTGGTGATGTCGTCCACCTCCTTGTTCATGCCGTGCGACACGTGCTACAATTCTAGGCCCAAGAATTGTTTCTCCATTTTGCATACCTTCTCGAGGTATGCCTCCATGTGCTTGTCCTTCGGCTTGTATGCTTTGTTGGAGAAGTTGACGAGGAGCTGGGAGTCGCCCCTGATGGTGAGGCGCCTCACTCCCAAAGCTGCTACAGCCTTGAGACTGATGATCAGGCCTTCGTACTCCGTGATGTTGTTGGAGACCTTCTTGCCTTGCTAGAAGTAGAGCAGCATGGCGTAGTAGAGCTTGTCCTGAGTAGGCGAGATGAGCACGGCTCCAGCCCCCATGCCCTGACGCACGAAAGCACCATCGAAGTACATGACCCAACCATCTGGTGCTTCACTTTTGGGAGAGAGGGAACAGTCCTCACCCACTACTGAGTTGGGAACATCGGCCCATTCCGCCATGAAGTCGGCGAGGGCCGCACCCTTGACGACTCTGGTGGTGCTGAACTCCAACTAAAACGCCTGCAGTTTGATGTTCCATTCGGCAACCCTCCCTGCAACATTGGGGCTCCGGAGCACTCTCTCCAGCGGATAAGCTGAGACAACCTTTATGGGGTGGCCTTGGATGTAGTGGCGCAGCTTTCGGGAGGCGACGAGGAGCGCGAGCAAGAGTTTTTGCGGCTTGGGGTAGCGCGCGTGTGCATCGCGTAGCACTGTGCTGACGAAGTACACTGGGTGCTCGACGAGGGTGGAGGCGTCCGCGGGGTCTTGTACCTCCTAGGGCCGAGGGTCCTCAGGAGCCTTGTCATCCATTAGGGCAGCCGTGGCCTCCGGGGCACTATCCTCAAGAGTATTGCTGTCGGGAGGATTGGCTGAGCTCCCAGGAGCGTTATTGACTGGCGGGGCGGCCGGGGCCTCAGGAGCGCCGTCCTGAGGCCGCTGCGCCCCAGCCGGGGACGAGGTGCTTCGCCGCGAGCCCTTGGTCATGCACTCCTCCCGCGCTGCCACCAGCACTACGCTGGCGGAGTGAGGCGTGGCAGCCAAGTAGAGCACCAAAGGCTCAAGGGGATGTGGTGCTACCATCACCGGTGGGCTGGTGAGGTACCTCTTGAGGTCTTGGAAGGCTGCGTCAGCCTCCGAAGTCCACTCAAATGGTCCTTTACGAGGTGCTTCGCCGCGAGCCCTTGGTCATGCACTCCTCCCGCGCTGCCACCAGCACTGCGCTGGCGGAGTGAGGCGTGGCAGCCAAGTAGAGCACCAAAGGCTCAAGGGGACGTGGTGCTACCATCACCGGTGGGCTGGTGAGGTACCTCTTGAGGTCTTGGAAGGCTGCGTCAGCCTCCGAAGTCCACTCAAATGGTCCTTTCTTTTTCACCAGCTTGCAGAACGAGAGGGCGCGTGTAACACCCCGAACATACCCGCCGGTGGTCGTCACTCCTGGCGGGATCTAGACTGGCCCCACAAATCAATACTAGTCTTTTCTGCGCACTGAAGGAATTCCTTATTGATATGAGTAGTCTACCTTCCCTAATAAGCCAGGCTATCACATACACCCCCACTCAGAGGAACCGACGTCCTTGTCGGGCCACAGGAACGTTCCCTCTTGGCACATACGTCTGTGCATCCAGTCCGGTACATGTGCCATACCGGGTGCCACGACGGGTCACAAACATCATGAAACAACATGACCGCGCACCTGTCCGCAAACATCCGTGTAACCATGAGGGTCGGCTCTAACACCCCGGACATACTCGCCGGTGGTCGTCACTCCTGGCGGGATCTAGACTGGCTCCACAGATCAATACTAGTCTTTTCTGCGCACTTTGTCCTCAATCGTGCGCACCCGGGAGCAACTTCCCGGTCGGTCACCCATCCTGAAACTACTCCATCTAAGCACGCTTAACTTTGGAGTTCTGTCCGAATGGGCTCCCAGAAAAGAAGGAATTACTTATTGATATGAGTAGTCTACCTTCCCTAATAAGCCAAGCTATCACAGCGCGCTCCCCCAACTTGGAGATGAAGCGCCCGAGCGAGGTTACACAACCCGCCAGCTTCTGCATCTCCTTGAGGGTTTGTGGCGGGCTCATCCTTTCTATGGCCTTGACCTTCTCCGGGTTGGCCTCGATCCCTGTGTGCGATACCAGGAAATCCAGCAGCTTGCTGGGGATGCCAAACACACATTTCTTCGGGTTGAGTCTTAGGTCCACCTTGCGCGTGCTGGCGAACGTCTCCTCCAGGTCTTCAATAAGGGTCCTTGCCTCCTGAGATTTCACCACGATGTCATCGATGTATGCCTCTGCGTTCCTCCCGAGCTGCCGGCCCAGAGCGACGTGCATCAGCCGTTGGAAGGTTGTCTCGGCATTGCGCAGCCTGAACGACATGCAGGTGTAGCAGTACACCTCGCATGGGGTCAAGAAGGCCGTCTTCTCAACATCCTGCACCGCCATCTTGATTAGGTGATAGCCCGAGAAGGCGTCCAAAAAGCACAACAAGTCGCACTCGGCGGTGGATTCGACGATCTGATCGATGCGTGGGAGCAGAAAGGGGTCTTGAGGGCAGGCCTTGTTGAGGTTGGTGAAGTCGACACACATGCGCTCCTTCCCGCCTTTCTTGGGGATGATATTCGGGTTCGCCAGCCATTCCAGATATCACACTTCTCGAATGACGCCAGCCTCTTGTAGTTTGCGGGTCTCTTGGACGATGAACGACTGCTTTTCTATGGACTGCGGCCTCGCCTTCTGTTTCACAGGGCGCGCGTTAGGGCGCACCCTTAAGTGGTGCTCGATTATCCCCCTTGGGATCCTGACCAGATCCTTGGGCTCCCACGCGAACACATCCTTGTTCGTGCGTAAGAAGCCGACCAATGCCTTTTCTTGGTCCTGAGGGAGGCCGGCGCCTATGGTGAAGGTGGAGCCCGACGCCCCGTCTTCATCAACCGGCACCTGCTTCGTCTCGGTATGATTTTGAGAGAAAAATTGCTTCTTCTTCGCTGGTGCAGCCCCCGGAGCTTCCGGGGCTCCCTCCTTGCTTGGCTGCGCGGCCGCCGTGGCTCTGAAAGCGTTCCTGAGGGCCGAGGGTGCATCCTTGGTATCCCCCGCCAAAGTAAGGACGCCGCTACTCCCCGACATCTTCATGAGGTTGTAACCTGGGTGGGTTACCGCCATGAACTTGGCCAAGGCCGAGTACCCGAGAATTGCGTTGTACGGCAGTCCAATGCGGGCGATGTCGAAGTTGATGAGCTCGGTGCGGTAGTTGTTGCGGGTACCAAAGGTGATGGGGAGGCGAATCTGCCCAAGGGGACAGGTGGAGTCGTCGACAACTCTAGAGAAAGGCTTGGTGGGGCGGAGCCAGCCGTGGGGCACATGTAGCAGGCCGAAAGCCTCCACGAAGAGGATGTTGAGGCCGGTGCCACCGTCCATGAGGGTCCTGGTGACTGCTACATTGTAGATGGTGGGAGTGCAAAGCATCGGGAGCGCGCTGGCGCCAGCCATGGTTGCGGGGTGGTCGCTGGAGTCGAAGGTGAGTTCGGCTTTAGGCACCACCCAACCTGGTGGTGTCCCCCGATGTAAGTGGGTGGCGCCCACCTGGCGAAAGAACTACTTGGCATGGCGGTCAAGGGCGGCGCCTACAAGCCGCCGAGGAGGGCCGAGGCGGCATGGGGTGCCGGTGCCGTAAAACGCGCGATGAAGAGGCCACGCAACTCCTCCCAAGAAGCCACTAAAGACTCTGGCAAGTCAAGGAGCCAGGTGCGCGGCGTGCCCGCGAGGGCCATGCAAAGCCAGCTCACCATGACCTTGTCGTCACTGCCGGCCACCAAAACAACCTCCACATACGCCTGGAGAAAACCTGCCGGGTCCGCCATGCCATTGTATCGGGGCGGCAGCTCCGGCCTGAACTTGGGTGGCCACCGCACCTGCCGCAGGGCGAGGGTGAAAGCTTGGAGACCCACGGCTCCCTCGAAGGCACTCGTCGATCCGATTGATGGAGCGACGCTCGCCATGAGAGGCAAACAGCGGAGCGCAGCGGACGGAGGGGAGGATCTTCGACGCACCCCTACATGGCACGCAAAATGTCAGATTTTGGGCTCCACAGACCCTGGACAGGTTCGAACTCTGGGGTGCATGCGAAGAACTCGACCTCCCCAGTTTGCCTACTCGCCAACCTCCAAGCCTAGCTCGATGTACAGGAAGGAAATGGGACACATCAGTTTACCCAGGTTCAAGACACCTTGCGGTGTAAAACCCTACTCCTGCTTGGTGGTGGATAGGCCTTGAGGTGGGCTGAGGATGAACTAGTACATTGGACGAACAACCTTGGGAGGTATGTTCTTGAGCTAGTGGGGGAGAGGATGATCTGGATGATCCCTCCTTCTCTATGGTGGTGGCAAAGTCCTATTTATAGTGGCTTTGGTCATCTTCCCCCAAAATGGAGGCGGGAAGGGATCCCACAATGACCAATTCGAAGGAAGACAACTAGTACATCTTATCCTAACAAAAGGTGGTCTTCGTCTACAAAGCTTTTGGTCGTGACACCGTGCTAGGCTCGGTGATGACCTCTGTCCTGCCATCCTGGCGGTCTTGGTCTTGTTGCACGGAAATGGGAACCTTTTGCTGATTCCTCGGGACTCCGCGCCCGCGCTTGCCTCCTTAGCACCAAAGAGGAAACTGCTGTACTGCGCCCGCTGGCGCCTGCCTGGCCTTGGTCGTCATGGCTTGCGTCATCCGAACCTCACGAGGTTGAGGCCTGCATTGAGATCTCCATTCCTCAGAAGCCAGCATGAGGAGGCCACTCCTTCTGGAGGTCTTGGTGTCGCCCGCCTCGCGAGGCTTGGCCCCTCGCGAGGGTCTAGAGTTGTTGATGCTGAAGGTGGGCCGTACTAGGCCGTCGATGGAGCCATGCTATGGGCCGTAGGCAGGAAAGTCTGGGTACCCCCGTTCCTAGAACGCTGACATATACATTTGTGAGGTGATTTCTAATGCAAACTAATAATTAATTTATGTCATCCAGGACAAAAATACTTCACAGACTTTTGTGCCATGTCTAATTGCAGGTGTATGAGACATTTGTACAATCTACATATGAAGATAAGGGAAAAACATAAGTTTTGGCGTTGTTCAAAAAGTCCTCTCATGTCACTTTTTGGCCAAGAGAAGATAGAGTCCAAGTCTCTCACGTTTTGGATTCAGATTCGGACTGCACATACATACCTGACTCAAAACACCAAGAACTCTTTCATACAAACTCCGAATTGGGTGATTATTTTTTGTTGGAAAGTAGATTTCGTGCTCTTTCCAACCCAATTGGATTCACCTTCAAATTCACTCGGAGCGTTGAGATATCGACGAAATAATCTAACGCTGCAGCAGAATCCGAGTGACACTACAAGTCCAAAGGTGTTGCATCACCTCCACTTGGGCCCATGAGTCTTGTATGACCTAGGGTTAGTTTTAGCCTACCTTGGGACGTCCTCCCACCTCCTTGGCCGCCACCCCTTGCTCCTATATAAGTAGATCCATCTAGTAGCTTTTTCCTTGGGATTTGTTTAGTTAAAAGTTAGCCATTGCAACTTCGTGTAGTTCGTTTGTGTCCAGCGATCAGATCAAGACCGCTTCCAGATCCCCACTTTTATCAATACTTCATATATATTCATGATATTCAGATTGCATTATCATATTCTTGTTTGTTCTTCCATTGCATGCAGGAATAGACCTTCGTGGTCAAGCTGATCGTGCTTCCAACATTGTCAGTAACCTCAGGAGATTAGTTTAGCAATTGCTAAGGCGCAACGTTCGTGCATGTTCATAGTCAGATTGTCAAAGTCGACTCCACAAAGTCGATAGTTATAATCTCATCGAAATATTGGGACACCCCGCCTCTATCAAGTGGTATCAGTTTTCAGGTTGCTCGGTGAGAATTTTTAGTTTTCCCTAGATTAGATTTATTTTCTTACCTATTGTCCAAGAAAAAACCACAAAAAAATTTAGATCTTTTCATCCTTTGTCCAACCTAGTCCAAGCCTTTGCAATTCTCTTTTCATTGTTTGCATTATTGAATTATTGGTTGCATCATCGTGTCGAGTTGCCGGTCTTAGTGTGATGCAGAGCATCCTATGGTCATCCCCATGGACCTACCGTCGTCTCATCAAGAGCCAAGAGGACCCATGACACGAGCATGAGATAGAGCTCTTGAGAACGAGGTGACCTCCTTCCTTAGTGATATCAATATGATCCTCTCGAGACATGGCTACTACCTAAGTCCGAGATGTTGTGCATGATTAGGTACCAAGAGGACCCTCTCGAAGATGCACGTGAAGATGGACAAGTCCCCAAGTTCATGGATGAAGAGAACCGACGGAAGGAGTCAGGAACAACTCCCAGGTCCCGGACATCCGGCCATGACCCCGGACATTCGTCCCCTAGAAGTGTCAACAGCAGCAAGGAGCCAACGGCCAAGTCTACAGGGCCCAGACATTCGGCGACCAGCCCGGACATCCGGCCCGTCCCGCGCACCCGGATATCCGGCCCTTCGCCCGGAAATCCGGATCCCACCTATCCAGAGAGCAACAAGGCCAACGCCTCCAGCCCGAACATCCGACCACCCCAGCCCGGACATCCGGCCCCTCGTGAAAGCCCGGACATCCGGCCCGATGCCCGGACATCTGGCCTCCCCTGTGTGCGCACAGTGTAAGGGCCCGAGGCCCGTGTACCCCTTCGCCCACCTAGACTATATATACTCTTCTCCTACCTATGTTTTAGGGTTAGCAAAATAGTAGCTCATTTAGAGATAGAGCTTTGCTCATCCGTTACAGATCTACTCCACGAGAGAGACCGCGGCCCCTCTTCGGAGAAGATCCCTTTGGATTCAAGACCCCCTTTTGGGTGGACCCATCAAGACCTCCTTTGGAGAAGAACCAGTTACTGTGTATCGTCCCTTGTTGACTTTGGATCTTGTATCTCCTTTTGTGTTCATGGATATAGCACATGTGTGATCATACTTGTTGGTTTGATTTCCCCTCATGTTTCCACTCGTGTTCTTCATGTTCTTCGCGGGATCCGCTCCTTTCGTGAAAGATCGACCATCTAGGGTTCCCCCCTACATCATATTGGTACCATGAGCCGCATTGATCACGATTTCGGAGCTTCCCCGTTGTGTTTTCTAGCCTTGTTTTGTTGATTTTGTCCCTAATTCAATAATTCCCCACAAAAATAGCCCCCAATTTTTTTTTGTGATTTGTTTGTGTGATGAAGTTTTGTTGGATTTGATCCGCGGATTTCATGTGTTACAGGTAGCTCTAGATTTCCCCCACCTTTTCCCCAATTTCCATCCACAAATTCCCCCAAATTTTGCCCCGAATTTGACCTCTCCGCGCGAAGTTCATCAAGTTCGTCCATGGATCCAGAGCCCGAACATCCGGCCCGACAGCCTAGACATCCAGCCCCTGGCAGCATCAGTTCCATCCACCGCCCTGTTTTCCGTCCAAATTTTGACAAATTTTGTTTCGGTGCCCACATACACTTCCGCATACCACCACCGCTTCTACATAGGACCACCATCGCTTACCCCTACCAACTCCGACAATTTTTTTTCACGTTTTGCTTTGAGAATTTGAGTTGCGGTTCTGTGTCCTATTGTGTTTCGGCTATTTAGGTACGGTTTGACGTCAACATCACCGCCGCTCATCTTCGCCACGGACGCGTCATCGACAACAACACTCCACCATTTTGACACCATGCCGTAAGCAAGAAGCGGTAAACTCATCTTGGTATCGTGATACATCATTCTTGCTATTACATTGATAACCACCATAGCCTTACCTTTTGTGTCGCTTACCCATCGAGACTAGCCATTGAGTATTGCCGGCAACGTGACTTGTGCACATTAGTGATCATACTTCACATTGCATATATATCATATCATTGGTGCATATCTTGGTATCATCTCTTGTGTCACAAGGTTGTCATCGCATACATAATTGCTATATTGGTTCATGAAGCATTGCATGAGAAAAGAGCTCAAACAACAAGGAGCCAAACAAGCTTTTAAGCAAAAGGGATTAAGATTTTCATAGTAGATCATCTTGGATCATATCATCAGAATACCATACATAGAGCATACTTGGGATAGAAGTCGTTGCATTTTTGCTTAGTAGGTTGTGCACAAGTCTTCGTATCCACTTGTTGTGCAATCATGCTAGCGTCTCTCTAGTGTTTTGCAACAAGAGCATTTTCATGGATTCCACATTTTGGCTCATCCTTGGTTGCACGACCTCACTTATCTCTTTGCGTGTATGTTTCCATGTACCATATTTTGCTATTGGTCTACTTGTTGCATTGCAAACTTCTGAATCTTTTCCAACATTATTGAAGCTCACTAACAATTGCATCAAATTTTGTGCCACCATCCTAACCAAGCTCCACCATAAGCTTTTACTTGTGTAGGTGTGAGAAACCGACAAGAATTGGTACCAATTGTGCTATTTCCTTGTTCCACATTGGAGTGATCTTTGATCCATCTTCAACACCGGTCAAGGTACATTTGGTATACGTTCTTCTCTTTCTCCCACTCACATATTTCCCTTGGAATGATGGATAGGCCAAGTACTTCTACCAACCCACTCTTCATCGGGCAAGACGACGACATGAACTCCTACGTCACAAAGAGCCACCTCTTTGGTGCACAACGTGCTTTGCATCAAGAGCAACAAGCAATGGGCGAACAAGTCGACAAGCTCACAACCGACTTGTGACTCTCCGAGCAACGTACAAGAGACTACTTCGACCACAAGCTCGACGACCACAAGCAAGAGAATGACGCAAGAATGGACGAGATTCGTGCTTTGTTGCTAAACCGCTCTTCTTCCACTTCGTCCTCATCAAGACGGAGCCGCTCAAGTCGACACTTCGACTACACTATCTCCGGCTCAAGTACACCGACATCGAATACTCTTCGACGTGCCGCACGCCAAGATAGTCAAGCAAACCGCAATCCTCTACACGACAACGACTCTCAAGAACAACAACATCGTCAAAACCAAGCTACCTTTGCGCAAGCACGAGAAAGGCAACGAGAACGCCAACGCAAAGAGGAAGAGCGAGCGAGACTACACCAATAAGCACAAGATCCCGAGGCACAACATCAAGAGCAACAATTGCAAGAAGCTCAAGCACTTGAGGCGCAATGAGCCCTCCGAGATTCAAGTCGAGCCGTAGCCAACCAAGGTCGACAAGCTCGTGAACATCAAGGAGCGCTTCACGAAGAAGTTCAAGAGAGGAACTATCAAGCTCGATTGCGTCGTCAAGCTCCAAAAGCTCGCCAACAACATCATGTTCAACAAGAGCAAGTTAACAATGGAAATCCTCTACGGCAAGAGCAAGTTGTGAGAGATGATCCTCCTCGTCAAGGCTGTCATCATCCCCGACCCAAACACAATGAAGATCAATGCTACGACAAGCTAAAGTTCACCATGCCCAAGTTCAATGTAAGCAATGATCCCGAAGAGTACCTTTCATGGCATTGAAGGTCGACAAAATCTTCCACTTGCACAACTATGAAGAAGAGAAGAAGATGGCGATGGCATCCCTTGAGTTCGAAGACTATGTCCTCATTTGGTGGGAACAAGTCATTGAGCGCCGAGAGGCAAAAGGTGAACCACCCATCACTACTTGGGTGCAAATGAAGGATGTCATGAGAGCACGCTTCGTTCCAACCTACTACAATCGTGACCTCTTCAAGAAACTCCAACTACTCAAGCAAGGAACCAAGAGCATTGAAGAATACTATAAGGAAATGGAGATTGCAATGATACGAGCTAATGTCACAGAAGATGATGAGCAAACTATGGTTTCTTGAATGGACTCAATCATCCCATCAAGCAGATCGCTGACTTCCAACCATACTCGAACCTCATCGAGCTACTGCATCAAGCTACCAAAGCGGAACGTTAAGTGCAAGATGACTTCAAGTATGCCAAGTTTTTATCCAAGTCCTATGGCTTCTCCAACACCCAAGCCTCAACAACTCCAACACTGTCTACCTCAACCAAGCCTTCTTCAAGCAACGTCAACAAGTCAAGTTACAAGAAAACTTCGACAACTCCAAGTCATCATCCTACTACAAGCAACTTCAAGACGAGAGCTTCATCATCATCTACCCCAACCGATGAGACCGTCAAGACAAGCTCCTTCAAATGCTTCACATGCGGAGGCCGAGGCCACAAGTCCTTTGAGTATACCAACAAGCGGACCATGATCCTCAACGACGATGGTACGTACGACTCCATGAGTGAAGGAGAAATGGAAGCCCTTGAGCAAGTGGCAATGCACTGGCAAGTGAACGACAATGAAGAAGAACTAGTCTTTTGTGATGAAGATTCAAGCCCCGCTCTAGTTGTCTCCAAGGTCTTGACTCTTCAACATCAACAAGAAGAAGACCAAAGATGCCATATCTTTCATACCAAGGCCGACATTAATGGAAGGTCCGTCAAGGTCATCATCGATGGAGGGAGTTGCCATGACTTAGCAAGTGAAGAACTTTGCTCCAAGCTCAAATTTCCCAAGACGAAGCATCCGCATCCCTATAAAGTTCAATGGCTAAGCGACTCCGGCATTATCCAAGTCGAGCATAGAGTGCAAGTCTCCTTCAAAACCGGAGCTTACGAAGACACTTTGGAGTGTGATGTCGTTCCAATGACCATTTGCCACCTTCTTCTCGAACGACCATGGAAATTTGATAGAGGTGTCATCCACAACGGTCGTACGAACCACTACATCTTCAAGATGAAAGGAAAGGATTATGTACTTAGCCCTATGTCTCCAAGCCAAGTGACCGCCGACAAGCAAGCCACCCATCGTGGAGAGAATAGTGAGAGAGCGAACCACCAGAAAGAGAGTGAGCTCCACAAGACCAAATTGAGTGCCTCCACGATGAGCAAAAAGAAGAACTTAGTTCTATTTGCCACCAAAAGTGAGATAAGAGAAGTGTGTGAGAACCCATCAAGTGTCATACACTATGTCCTTTTGTGCAAGGACGAGGCACCAAAAGCTAACACCTCTCACGATCTACCTTTAGTGTTGTCTTCTCTTTTGTAGGAATTCCAAGATGTTTTCCTCGACGAGCTACCTCCGGGTCTACCTCCTCTATGAGGCATCGAGCACCGCATCGACCTCATCCCCGGAGCACCACTTCCGAACAAAGCTCCCTACTAGGTCAACCCCGAAGAAACCAAAGAAATACAAAGGCAAATAAAACATCTCATAGACCAAGGACATGTGCGTGAAAGTTTGAGTCCTTGTGCCGTTCTGGTCATTCTTGTGCTAAAAAGAGACGGTAGCTTTCGCATGTGTTCCGATTGTAGACCTATCAATGCTATCAGCGTTCGCTATAGGTACCCCATTCCATGCCTTGATGATATGCTTGATGAACTTAGCGGTGCCACTATCTTTTTCCAAAATTGATCCTAAAAGTGGTTACTATCAAATCCGCATACAAGAGGGTGATGAATGGAAGACCGCTTTCAAAACAAAGTTTGGTTTGTATGAGTGGTTAGTTATGCCTATGGGTTTATCGGAAGCACCGGGTACTTTCATGCATCTTATGAATTATGTGTTTCGCCCTTACATTGGTGAGTTTGTTGTGGTCTACTTCGACGATATCCTTGTTAATAGCAAATCTCTCAAAGATCATGTCACCCATGTTCGAACCGTTTTGCAAACTCTTCGAAAAGAGCGTCTCTATGCTAACATGTAAAAATGGCTTTTTGGCGTTGATAAGCTCGTTTTCTTGGGTTTTGTTGTGTCCTCTAAGGGTGTTCATATTGATGACTCTAAGATAAATGTAAAACTTGGCCACAACCAACCAACTTGCAACAAGTGCGTAGCTTCCTTGGTTTAGCCGGTTTCTACCATAGATTTGTGAAGGACTTTAGAACCATTGCTTCACCTTTGCATGCTTTGAGCAAGAAGAATGCACCCTTTGTTTGGGGACCATCACAAGATACCACATTCAATGAGTTTAAGAATTTGCTTACACATGCTCCCATGCTTGCTTTACCCAACTTTGACAAACCCTTTGAGATTCATTGCGATGCTAGTGGTAATGGCATAGGAGGTGTGTTAACGGAAGAGAAGCGCCCCATAGCTTACTTTAGTGAGAAACTTTCCGGAGCGCAACTCAGTTACCCCATCTATGACAAAGATTTATATGCTTTAGTGCGAGTTTTGCATGAATGGGAACATTATCTTCGCCCTCATGAATTTGTCATCCATACCGACCATGAGACACTTAAATACCTTAAAGGTCAAACTAAGTTGAACAAGCGTCATGCTAAATGGAGTGAATTCATTGAGTCATTTCCTTATATCATCAAGTATATTAGAGGTAAGGAAAATGTTGTGGCAGCCGCTCTTTCCCGCATATGCATGCTTGTTACTCAACTTGAATTGGATGTCATTGGCTTTGAGCACATAAAAGACTTGTATGAGCATGATCCTACTTTTGCTATTCCTTATGCCAAGTGTTCGATGCATACCTCTTGGGATCGTTATTAGATCAAAGATGGATATCTTATGAGAGCTAACAAACTTTGCATCCCCGAGTCTTCTCTTCATTTGTTGCTTTTGCAGGAATTTCATGGAGGAGGACTAATGGGACATTTTAGACGCGACAAGACATTCACTACGCTCTACAAGAACTATTATTGGCCCAAGATGTTCCGTGACTCAACTGCTTCACCAACCGATGCTCTACATGTCGCAAAGCTAAGTCTAAAGCTCAATCCCATGGACTTTACATGCCTCTCCCAATTCCATATCAACCATGGGAAGATATTAGCATGGATTTTGTACTGGATTGCCTAGAACTAGAAATGGAAAGGATTCGGTATTTGTTGTTGTGGACCGATTATCTAAGATGGCACATTTCATACCATGCAACAAGATAGACGATGCTTCACATGTTGCCAATCTCTTTTGTAGGGAAATATTGTGTCTACATGGAGTGCCAAATATGGTTGTCTCGGACCGCGACGTCAAGTTCCTAAGCTACTTTTGGAAAAACTTATGTGCCAAGCTTGGAATCAAGCTACTCTTCTCCACGGCTTACCATCCTCAAACCGACGGCCAAACGGAGGTGACCAACTGCACACTCTCCTCTCTACTTCGTGTGCTAATCAAGAAGAACATCAAGGAGTGGGAGGAGTGTCTTCCTATCGCCGAGTACGCCTACAACCGAGCAAGACACTCGACTACCAGCAAGTTCCCCTTCGAGGTCGTCTACGATTTTAACCCATTGTCGCCATTGCACATTCTCCCTCTACCACTAGAAGAGCGCACGAATATGGACGCGAGTTCCTGAGTCACCTATCTCAAGAAGATGCATGAAGATACAAGGCACACCATTGAGTGCCAAGTACAATGACTCGCGACCAAGCTCAGCATCAGCAAGCACCCCATGGTGTTCGACATTGGAGATCTTGTGTGGCTACACCTTCAAAAAGACCGCTTACCCCATGAACACAAGTCCAAACTTCGACCACGAGCGGATGGACCCTTCAAGGTGCTTGAACGCTACAACAACAACACCTACAAGATCGACATTCCACGCGACAAGTACTCTGTGAGTGACATCTTCAACCTCAAAGATCTCTCTCCCTACCATGGTGATGAAGATTTCGATCCGAGGTCGGATCTTTCCCAAGGGAGGGGATATGATGCGGAGCATCCTATGGTTGTACCCATGGACCTACCATCGTCTCATCAAGAGCCAAGAGGACCCATGACACGAGCACGAGCTAGAGCTCTCTAGAATGAGGTGACCTCCTTCCTTAGTGATATCACATATGATCCTCTCAAGACATGGCTACTACCTAAGTCTGAGATGTTGTGCATGATTAGGTACCAAGAGGACCCCCCCAAAGATGCACGTGAAGACAGACAAGTCCCCAAGTTCATGGATGAAGAGAACCGATGGAAGGAGTCAAGAACAACTCCCAGGCCCCGGACATCCGGCCCCTGGAAGTGTCGACAACAGCAAGGAGCGAGCGGCCAAGTCTATAGGGCACGGACATCCGGCGACCAGCCCGGACATCCGGACCGTCCCGCGCACCCAGATATCCGGCCCTTCGCCCAGAAATCCGGACCCCACCTATCCAGATAGCAACAAGACCAGCGCCTCCAGCCCGGACATCCGGCCACCCCAGCTCGGACATCCGGCCCCTTGTGAAAGCCCGGACATCCGACCCGATGCCCGGACGTCCGGCCTCCCCTGTCTGCGCACAGTGTAAGGGCCCAAGGCCCGATTACCCCTTCGCCCACCTAGATTATATATACTCTCCCCCTACCTACGTTTTAGGGTTAGCAAAGTAGTAGCTCATTTAGAGGTAGAGCTTTGTTCGTCCATTATGGATCTACTCCACGAGAGAGACCGCGGCCCCTCTTCGGAGAAGATCCCCTTGGATTCAAGACCCCGTTTGGGTGGCCCCATCAAGACCTCCTTTGGAGAAGAACCGGTTACCGTGTATCCTCCCTTGTTGACTTTGGATCTTGTACCTCCTTTTGTGTTCATGGATCTAGCACATGTGTGATCATACTTGTTGGTTTGAGCGTTTTTCTTGTGTTCCCCTTTGTGATTTCCCCTCGTGTTCTTCGTGTTCTTCGCGGGATCCGCTCCTTTCATGAAAGATCAGCCATCTAGGGTTCCCCCTACATCATAGTGTCTAGTTCCTTTAGAGTTTCGAGTTCTGCTCACATTAGTCACACCGCCGCTGCATCATTATCCCTTCCACTGTCCACCACCCCATCTATCAATTTCTACCATGTTCTACCCACCATTCATTGCCATAATCATAGTTGAGGTCGTTCACATCTTCGCTTGATCCAATCTGCATCTTATCTAGTTTTTTCGAAAAGAGGGAGAGAGAAAAAAAGACAAAAAGGGATAAAAAAGTTAGAAAAGTCAGAGGAAAAAATACAAAATTCAGATCTATCAAGACTTAATCTCGTACCTAAATTCGTATTGAAATCTGTTTTGCACACTGTTTAGTAAAATAGGCATATCTTCCACATACAAAGTCTATTTTGGCTCCACAAGTAATCAAATTAAAGCTAGCAACGAGCCGCATATGGATAGTTGTAGAAGCTAGTTCAATATTTGACACCTCAAAATCGGCTTTTAAGTAGATCATTTTGCCCTCCGAAGTTCGCAAACATAGCTTGTTCCAGTTTTTCAGGCCAGTTTAGAATTGTTTTGACTTGTCATATCAACTCGTAATTGAGTGATTCTTTTTGCATTGGAAAGCTTGAGTCAGTAGCATTCTGTAGAAAAATTATCAGAAAATTGGCATAGACTTTTTCATAGGAGAGTTGGAGAGAGAATTGTTGGTATATCCAGCTTGGCAGTTGTTTCACATCATTATCTTTACTGTTATTGTTGTCTTCACTTTTATCTTGCTGTCCAGAGCTACTTCATATCCTTTATTGCTGCTAGTTGTGCTATGCCGTGACCTCATTAGTGTTCTAGTCTCGCGTCTCTAGTCCGGTCTAGCATAGGACCAACACAGTAAAGGTATTGATGATATAACTTCACATGAGAATGATGCATGCCTTGTTAACTTGAATACATCATGTGTTGAGTTACGTATTGATTTGAGCACACCACCTATTTTAGAAAATCGTGTTACTGTCATGAATGCGTCATGTGATCAAACAACTAAAATACCAACAATTTAAGTGCACCTATTGAATTAACTATTGATGCAAAAGAACCAATGTTTAATCATTTTGATATGACCTCTAATCTTGGTGATGATTTTGTGTCCAATGACTTATTGCATGTTTGCTTATTTAAGCATGTTGTAGCATGTAAATTTGATGCAAGTAAGGTTTATTCACCAATTTGGGATGGTTTAATGGTGAACATTGTCAATCTTTTGAAATGAATTAGAGCTTCACTTATATGTGCAAACTGAGTTGCAATATTTTCATGCCTTCTACTTCTTGTGATAATATTTTGGCTTAGATTTTATGAACTACGAAAGTTACTCATGCATACATGTGTCATATGTGCAAAAACCAAGGGAAGTAAAAGTGGATGACATATACATATACAACTTGTACACCTTGTTTATTTTCTTAGCCACATTTCAGATTATGCAAAGCCAAGGGCGGCTTTGTTCTCAAGAAGGGGAGGATGATGAGGACATGACTACCTTGGATATGACCAAAAATATTGCATACATGTATATTTGTGAGGTGATTTCTAATGCAAACTATGCAATAATTAATTTATGTCATCCAGGACAAAAATACTTCACATACTTTTGTGCCATGTCTACTTGCAGGTGTATGGGACATTTGTACAATCCACATTTGAAGATAAGGGAAAAAGATAAGTTTAGGTGCTGTTCGTCCTCTCACGTCACTTTTGGCCAAGGGAAGATAGAGTCCAAGTCTCCCACGTTTTGGATTTAGATTTAGAGTGCACAGACATACCTGACTCAAAATGCCAAGAACTCTTTCATACGGACTCCGAATTGGGTGATTATTTTTTTGTTGGAATGTAGATTTCGTGCTCTTTCATACCCAATTGGATTCACCTTCAAATTCGCCCGGAGCACTGAGATATCGACGAAACAATCTAACGTTGTAGTAGAATTCGAGTCAAACTACAAGTCCAAAGGTGTTGCATCACCTCCACTTGGGCCCATGAGCCTTTTACGACTTAGGGTTAGTTTTAGGCTGCCTTGGGACATCCTCCCACCTCCTTGGCCGCCTCCCCTTGCTCATATCTAATAGATCCATCTAGTAGTTTTTTCCTTGGGATTTGTTTAGTTAAAAGTTAGCCATTGCAACTTCGTGTACTTCGTTTATGTCCAATGACCAGACCAAGACCGTTTCCGGATCCCCACTTTTATCAATATTTCATATATATTCACAATATTCAGATTGCATTATGATATTCTTGCTTGTTCTTCGATTGCATGAAGGAATGGACCTTCATGGTCAGGCTGATCGTGCTTCCGGCATCATCGGTAACCTCAGGAGATTGGTTTAGCGATTGCTAAGGCACAACGTCGTGCACATTTGTAGTCGGATCGTGAAAGTCGACTCCACCAAATCGATAGTTACCATCTCATCGAAAGATCGGGACACCCCACCTCTATCACCCGTGAACATGGGGTTTGGAGGTCGTGCGCACGGGGGTGCGCGTCTTCACTTCCAGAAGGTTTCTGGATGGCCCGTGGGCATGGGGTTGCCTGGGAACTGTTGTCTTCGTCTTGATGGCCTCCTCCTTCTTCCTTGTGGCCTTGGGGTCCTTCTCCCAGGCCTTTGGGATGTCTCTTAGCTACTTGGTGGCGTTTGTCCTTGTACCTAATAACACATAGCACACGTTGGTGAGGTAGAATCCAAGTTCCAGATTTCAATGGCACGTGTGCGAGCTCTTGTCATAGGTCCACGTGGTGCTTGATGTATTGGTGTAGAGTCAACGAGGATGATCGAAGGATGCTCTACATTATCTCGCCCCCTTGGCAGAGATCTATCCTCGGATCATAATCTTCATCACTATGGTATGGGGTCAAGTCCTTGACATTGAAGATGTCACTTACATTATACTTGTCATGTGGGATGTCGATCTTGTAGGTGTTGTCGTTGTAATGTACTAGCACCTTGAAAGGACCATCGGTGCGAGGTAGTAGCTTGGACTTGCAGTCGTTGGGAAAGCGGTCTTTGCGAAGGTGTAGCCATACAAGATCACCTAGGTTGAACACCATGGGAGTCTTGTTTATGTTGAGCTTGGTGGTGAGGTGTAACGCCCTCAATGCGGCTATATCTCCCACGTGCCGAAGCACGACTTAGAGGCATAACCGCATTGAAAGCAATGCCGCAAGTGAGGTAATCTTCACACGACCCATGTAATACATAAGGGAAAGAGATACATAGTTGGCTTACACTTGCCACTTCACACAATACATGAATAAAGCATTACAACATCCAAATACAATCAGGGACCGACTACAGAGCCAAAATAAAAGAAGACTACCCCAAATGCTACACAGATCCCCGATCGACCCCAACTGGGCTCCACCACTGATCAACTAGAACGAAACAACACAAAGGACAAGGTCTTCATTGAGCTCCTCCTTGAGCTTGGTTGCGTCATCTGCACGGTTTAACGGCACCTCCAAGCTGGTTTTGGAAGTATCTGTGAGTCACGGGGACTCAGCAATCTCACACCCTCGCGATCAAGACTATTTAAGCTTATAGGTAAGGTAAAAGGTATGAGGTGGAGCTGCAGCAAGCGACTAGCATATATGGTGGCTAAACATACGCAAATGAGAGCGAGAAGAGAAGGCAAAAGCACGGTCGAACAACTATGATCAAGAAGTGATCCTAGAACAACCTACGTCAAGCATTACTCCAACACCGTGTTCACTTCCCGGACTCCGCCGAGAAGAGACCATCACGGTTACACACGCGGTTGATGTATTTTAATTAAGGTCAACTTCAGGTTTTCTACAACCGGACATTAACAAATTCCCATCTGCCCATAACCGCGGGCACGGCTTTCGAAAGTTCAAATCCCTGTAGGGGTGTCCCAACTTAGCGCATCACAAGCTCTCACGGTCAACGAAGGATATTCCTTCTCCCAATACAATCCGATCAGACTCGGCATCCCGGTTACAAGACATCCTCGACAATGGTAAAACAAGTCCAGCAAGACCACCTGCTGTGCCGACAAATCCCGATAGGAGCTGCACATATCTCATTCTCAGGGCACACCGGATAAGCTAAGCGTACAGGAGCCAACGTAACCCAAGTTGCCAAGGGACGGCCCCGCACGGTGCTCTGGGTTGGACCAACACTCAAAGGAGCACTGGCCCGGGGGTTTAATAAAGATGACCCTTGGGCTGGCCGACCCAAGGGAAAGAAAAGGCTAGGTGGCAAATGGTAAAACCAAGGTTGGGCCTTGCTGGAGGAATTTTATTCAAGGCGAACTGTCAAGGGGTTCCCATTATAACCCAACCGCGTAAGGAACGCAAAATCCGGGAACATAACACCGATATGGCGGAAACTAGGGTGGCAAGTGTGGAACAAAACACCAGGCATAAGGCCGAGCCTTCCACCCTTTACCAAGTATATAGATGCATTAATTAAATAAGATATATTGTGATATCCCAACAAGTAAACATGTTCCAACAAGGAACAACATCTCCATGTTCCAACAAGGAACAAACTTCAATCTTCACCTGCAACTAAACAACGCTATAAGAGGGGCTGAGCAAAGCGGTAACATAGCCAAACAACGGTTTGCTAGGATAAGGTGGGTTAGAGGCTTGGTTTAACAATATGGGAGGCATGATAAGCAAGTGGTAGGTATCGCAACATAGGCATAGCAAAAGAGCGAGCAACTAGCAAGCAAAGATAGAAGTGATTTCGAGGGTATGGTCATCTTGCCTGACTCCCGCAAGGAAGAAGAACAAGTCCATGAAGAAGACAAACAGACGTAGATGAACGGAGCCTCACAACCGCGACATTATTGGAACCAACCCAAAGAAGCAACACCGGAAAGAAGCAAACAACATAGTAAACAACCATCACAAAATCATGGCATGATGCACAACCAAGTATGATGCATGTCCGGTTTAAATATGTATGGCATGGCAAAGTGCACAAACAACACTACAAGTTAAGTGGAGCTCAATATGCAACGGGTTGCATATTGACGGAACACCATATCAATTATTTAGTTCTCTCTCGTTTATGTACCCCAACAATATTAAATGTTCTTAACATGGCAAGGGTGAAGCAAAGTAAACTACCTATCTAGTCAAGTTTAAATGAGGCCGGAAGCAACGAACAACAATTTCGGAAACTCCTCATGAGCATATTATAGATTTGGTACTGTTATGCCCTAACATTATTTTAGAGTTGTTAAACATGCAAGATGAGTGCACCAAGTAAATCTAGGCATTTTTCTACCCCATTTACATATATAATTTATTTAATTCGGAGCTACGGTTAAATAGTTATGAATTAAACCGTTTTAGCAAGTTATTTAAGCAAATTAAAACGAACAACATTTTAAACATGGGTGAAAGTGACATATTATGAAACTAGACCCAATTTTAAGCATTTTTCATATATAAGTTATTTACATGTGATGCACGGTTTGGGAGTTACAATATGCATGGAGCTTAGGGGTTATTCTGTAAAACAGGTAAACTCAGGAAAAAGGAAAATCGTAGATCTGGAAAAAAACATGAATGGGCCAGATCAGAGGCCTGCCCAACAGTGGAAGGAAAAAAAGGAGGGGCGCTGGATCTGCTGCCCACCATGGGCTTCGGCCCAGCTGGAAGCAGAGGAGGCCGGCGATACCATTGCTGGGACCCGGGCCATGAGCTGGGATGGATGAAGCTGGGGCGGTGCTGGGCCTTGGCGCGTGTCCACGTTGGCGGGATCGAACGAGGTGGAGGGGCGCGGTCAACGAAGCAGGGGACTTGGTGAGCGAAGCGCTCGTCCTCCTCCTGGAACAGAAGTAGGGGAGGCCAAGGCTTCTTGGCCGGAGAACGGCAGCCCGGACGGGAACTTGGGGCACCGGCAGCGCCAAGAATGGCGAAGGCGGGTGGATCCGGTCAGCCGGCGCTGGATCCGGGCAAACGGCAACGCGGAAGGAGGAGTTCTTGGGCGGAGCTGCTTGTGGTTCCCCATGGCGGCTCCTGCGAGGAAAAACAGCGAGAGGGAGCGAGATGTGAGAGGAGAAGCATGGAACCGGGAAAGAAAAGAGAATGGAGAGGGAGAGATGGCGCGATGGAGCGGCGCGGGGTCGCCAGAGAGGCGGCTAGAGCCGGTGTGACGAGACGTTGGTGAGAAGGACTTCAGGCGAGGAGGCATGCGGCTGCGGGGTGCGCACGGGAGGCCTCTGGTGGCTGCAGGGGCTCGAGCTCTCGATCCAGATCGAGGCAGGGAGGGGGCTATGCTCTGGATTGGCTAGTTGGTGAAAAAGAGGAGATTAGCTGGGTGAGATCCCGATGAGGAGGAGACAGGAAGAGTGGCGGCGGCAGCTAGGGGATCCCTAGAATCTAGGGATTTGGTCTCAGGTTAGATTAATATATATAACGAGTAGGTAAGGTTAGGGGCTATCTCGTCCCTCCGATCAAAATTGTACGGTCAGGAAAAATAGGCTAGGGAGGCCAAATAAGAAAACGATGATGTTTTGAAGACGTTTGGGGATGATCCGGACCCAACGGTGACAACTGTCCGGGTCGGGTTCGGGTAAGTTTTGGACACACGGAGGGGTCGATGCACTGTGTAGAGAGGGTTTCGGAGTCTAGCGGTTGACAGCGGACTATGTAGAAAGCTTTGGGCTGAGAAGAGAGAGAGACCCGGTGACTGTTTCCGGAGACCGAAAACGTCTGACGTTAGACCGGCTATACTGCCGCTATAGTTATCTGTTGGGGCATCAAACGATCTCCAAATGCGATGAAACTTGACAGGCGGTCTATCTACACTATAATAAGACCACACGCCAACTCTCATCCCATTCCGAGAACATTTCCGGCCACTTATAAAATACTATTTCAGACATGCCGCGGGCGCGTGCAAGTGTGTCTGGGCTCAGAACGGACAACGGAAAGAATGAGGAGACCGGGACGGATGCAAGTTTTGAAAACTTGATGATGCAATGCACATGATGGCATGGTATGCAATGCATGACACACAAGCACATGACAAGGCAACAATAGCGAATAACTGGAAGACACCTGGCACATCGGTCTCGGGGCGTTACAACACTCCACCACTACGAGAGGATCTCGTCCCGAGATCTAGAATGGCACCGGAGGGAAAAACGGAAGAGAAAGAGAAGAGGTAACCCTAAGTTGCTTCTTTGAAGAATGAGTGAAACCAAAGAACCTTGCGAGGTTGAACAAATTGAAAAGAAGAAAAACAACGGAGATGAACAAAGTTGAAATCACTCTATTAGAAAAAATAACAAGGAACATTACGAGAACCATGTAGGTTGAAAGCATAAGAGAAGGGTTGCAGTGGACGAGAAGTAGATGCAAACACTCCGGTTGAAACGAGATGTACAGGGGACGATAAGGATCAATTACGATAACACTCCGGTTGGAAATGGAAGGCATAGAATATGAACTTGGCAAAATGAAAGCACTTGGATGCGACTCCGGTTAGAAGAGGAATAATAGACACAACACTCCGGTTAAGTGAATAAGCATGAAAAGAACACGATCCTGATAAAATAAGAAGATGGGTTGAAGAGAGCAACATCACAATGCTGTCGGATCACGGGTTCCGGCAGACCCTTAAGGTTCGAACACTAGGGTGCGCGCGGAGATCACGCCTTCTACCTCCCCGTCTCGCAAAGATCTAAACTATTAAAAGAACTGCACAAGAGACACAAGGTTTATACTGGTTCGGGCCACCGTTGTGGTGTAATACCCTACTCCAGTGTGTGGTTGGTGGATTGCCTTCTGGGGCTGGTGATGATGAACAATACAAGGAAGAACAGCCTCGCGAGGGTCTGTTCTTGGCTGGGGCGATGAACTGCTAGGAGGAGTTCAGTCACCCTTCTCTCTCTCTCTCTCACTCACTCTCTCTGCTTGCCAACCGAACGAACGAACCCCCCCTTGCTATGCGGGTGGCTGGTCCTATTTATAGGCAAAGGCCCTGGGCCTCTTCCCAAATATTGAGCGGGAAGGGCGCCACAATTGGCCAATTCAAAGGGGAACATCTAGTACACTTATCCTGACTAAATTTGGTCTTCGCCTGCCAAAGGCTCTGTGGTGACACCGTGCTGGGCTCCATGGTGACCTCCATCTCGTAGTCCTCCTGGTCTTGGTCTCGTTGCACCGAAATGGCAACCTTTGCCTGATGCCTCGGTACTCCGCGGCTGCGCTTGCCCCCTTTGCACCAAAGAGGAAAGAAGGACGCTGCGCGCGCTGGCGCCCGCCTAGCACCCTCGATCGTCATGGCTTGCATCATGGGCACCTCGCGAGGTACCCTGCCTTGATCTCTCCACCTCCTCGCGAGACAGCCTGATGAGGCTGCGCCTGAGGATGCGTCTTGTCGTCCGCCCCGCGAGGCTTGGCCCCTCGCGAGGGTCTTGAGTCTTGTGTCGATGAAGATGGGCCGCACTGGGCCTCCTTTGAGCCACGCCGCAGGCCACAGGCAGGCAAGTCTGGGGACCCCTGTTCCCAGAACGCCGACAGTAGCCCCCGGGCCCAAGGCGCGCATGGACTTGGCCGTGCCGAGAGGCGAAAGGGCAAGGGCGAAGCGCCGCGGGCCCTAATAGCCTGCGGCCTTGGGTGCCATGTGGCGGTTGATGGGACGTGGGCATCTCCACTTCCCCACGATGCCTTGGTGATCACACGAGTTGGACAAGTCCCTGCATGCAGATCGTGTCATGATTACCTGTGATCGTGGAGGCCAGCGGTTGGTCTTCGCCGGCTATAAGTATGGAGCTGTGCGTGCCCTTCCAGTCCATTCCTCCTGGCTTCTCCTTCTTCCCGATCCTTGCTCCGTCTTATTGCGATGGCTCCAATCCGCCGGTTCTCTGCAGCGGAGAAGGGAAAGGCTCCTCGAGAGGGGCCAGACCCGCTCCCGCCAAAGAAACGGCTCGCCCTTTGCAGCCGGGGCGAGGAAGACCGTCAGGCGGTGCCGAGGCCCTGGTGCGAGCGGGCTTCGCCGGGGTTCCCACTTCCCTTGTATGCCCATGTCGAGGGCCCCGAAGGTGTCGATGCCGATCCCCGCGGTCGGCGCCCTCGTAGGTGCCGTCGGGTCACGAAGGCGTGGGTTGTTCCTCCTGGAGTCCATGCCGAGGGCTCCTCCCAAGAGTTCATGCTCCACGTCGCCATTCCTCTCCAGTCCTGGATCCGTCTGCCTCCCTTCTTCGCCTCCATCGTCCCTCCAGGAGGGCCCCTGGAGCTCTGGCTGTAGCACGCCGGCTGCAGCGCCCTCGCGACCGAGGCAGAGGTCATGGTCACTGCCCCGGGCGAGGTCTACATGTCCCACGGCTGGAGGGAGATCGCCCGGGTTTGCAGGGAAAGGGGCGTCTTCGTGGTCCACTTGGAGTACGATGGCGCTGCGGTGATGTTCTTCAAGGTCTTCGACGCGAACGGGCGCCGGCTGGAGTGTTACCCCGGGAGAGGTGGCCAGGACCTTGCCCTGGTGAGGGCTAGGCCCGTCGACCGCTCCCTTGGCGGAGGCGCCGGAGGGTCCAATGACTCCGGTGAAATCTTCGCGACTCCGGAGACGAGCGATGACAGCTATGAGCCCCCGAGTCGGCGCCGCTCCCGGAGCAGGGCGGGCTCGTCTGGCCGTCGCCGACCCTAATCTGTATGGGGTTGGCGCCGGCGCCTGACGGCCCACTGTTGATGATGACATCTTTTGCAGGAGCTCGTGTAGTTAGTATCCCTTAGGATCCGTTCCCTGCGAGGAACCAAAATGCGCCCCACGGGGGCTTGTAAGGTGCCTGTAGTCCCGTTTGTTAATACATAACCTTTGCTGCAGAGCTGTGTGAGTTGCTGATTCCGTCTTAGCTCAGTTCTCCCTTTTGAACCTCGCGAGGGCTTGGTGCTCTGCATCGACAGGTCCCAGTCCCAAGGCGGCGTCAGCCGTCGCTGGTATGCCAGATCGCGATGCCGTGGTCAAGGCCAGGAGGTGCGCGACCCAGGGTCCGGTAAGAGCCCCTGAGTCGCGATGCTTAGGAGGTCCCCTTTGGCGCCCAAGCAGCCATCGCTTGGTGAGAAAGGGAAGCAACGTCGCTAGTACGGAATTGCTTTAGGTGCGGGGGTAGCGCCACGGTAGCCAGTGCTTTGGGTGGTGACTTATCTTGAGGATCGGGGATCGCCCCCAGCGCATCGTCGAGTCCGTGGGGTAGTTGGGACGGAGTTGCTCGGCGAGGTCCTCACGCGCCCCTTCTCCCTCGCCTCTGCTCCCCTTTCTGGTTAAGGCCCTTGGGGATGTTGCCCTTGGCATCGACCACACGGCCAAGGCCGAGGCGCGCGTCCTGTCTTCTGCTGTGCTGACGCGGGTCTTCGCCCACATCTACCTTTGTGATCCCAGCACCGACCTCGACGGCCTGCTGGAACCGGTGAGCGGCGAGGGTGCTGCCGCCGCTGTCGAAGCCGTGAAGGGGCGCGTGGAGGCGCTGCTGGGGAAGTTCTGTGCCTTCAGCACCAGGCCAAAGCAAGGCGCTGCCGGCCCTGCTGCTCCACGAGGCGAAGCCACTCCACACAGCTTCACCGCCGACAAGTGACTCCGTTCCATCCCTGTTCTTCTTTCAATTCCTGCACATGCATCACGCCTCGGGGAGGCATTTAAACTTGTGTTTGGTACTGAGACGACAGTATGGGTTGTAATATTTGCTTTTAAATTCCTTGAATTTTATGCTTTTCTTCCCTACTTGCTTGTGTTCTACGCCGGCAGAGCCCGGCCCCGCGCGTGCCTCACCCAGCATTAGCCCCGACCGGAAACCAGGACGGGACCAAAGGAGTGAGGGGCTACGTGACAAGTTAGGCTCCTGTGTCGCGATGCTCAGGAGTCCCCCTTGGCGCGCGAACAACAAGTAGGGAGGCATGATGTAGGTGTATCTTCCGTTCTACGTCTGCAGAGCCCGACTCCGCGCGTACCTCACCCAGCATAGCCTTTCAGAACTAAGGAGTGAGGGGCTACGAAGCCAGTTAGGCTCCTGAGTCGTGATGCTCAGGAGTCCCCTTTGACGCGCAAACAGCGGGTGCTGAGGTGAGATGTAAGCGGGGCTACCGTTCTACGTCTGCAGAGCCCGGCCCCACGTGTACCTCACCCAGCATAGCCTTTCGGAACTAAGGAGTGAGGGGCTACAGGACCAGTTAGGCCCCTGAGTCGCGATGCTCAGGGGTCCCCCTTGACGCTCAAACGGCCTTCATACCTTGGCTCCGCTCAGGGAGAGACACGCGACGAACCAGGCCCGAGGGGCCTGGCTGGGCGGCGTACGTCTGGGCGTGACCCAGTCGTAGCCCCCGTGCCTAGCCCCCTCACGTGGCACTCCCGAGGGGAGGCGTTGCGGTGAGGCCAGCCACTGAGCTCTGGGCTCCCTGAGGTTAATGCGGCCCGGAGGCCACCCTCAGTTGTTTATCACCAGCGCGGAGCATAGCGCTTCCGTATGTGTACGGGCATAGCCGCTCCTCGGCAGTGTCGTCAGCCAGCGCGGAGCATGGTGCTTCCACTGGTACGTGGGAGGGGGCTCCCCTGCGGGAGGAGCCCCCGGGGCGTGTACAGCCCCGCCCTGACACGTGGCCGGCACGGTAGGGCTAGGTGAGGTGTATCTGGGCACCTGTGAGACAGCGCGGGACTCACGAGGCCCTAGCTCTAGGCGGGCTGCGCCTGGCACTGGGCCGTATCTTGAGATGTGTCCCTGCAAAATTCGGTTAGATGCCGGTACTCTACGTCCTCGGGTCCCGGCCCTCGAGCTTGTCTTAGCCGTCGCTGGTATGCCAGGTCGCGATGCCGTGGACAAGGCCAGAGGGTGAGGGCTGGAGAGCCAGTAAGAGCCCTAAGTCGCGATGCTCAGGCACCCCCCCTTTAACATGCAAGTGGCCGACATGGAGAAGAAGGGATGCCGCGGACAGGCATCAAGCAATCAAGCGTGATAGGCGAATGCATAGTTGGAAATAAACGCGAGGGAGATACACGCCGCTGGGCCTAGCCTGAGCGGCTTGGGGATGATGCAGCCCGAGGGGCGCCCCCAACAAGGCAAACTAACGACCGAAAAATATAAGGGGATACATGCCGCAGGGACGGACCCACGCGGCCTGGGAGTGATGCAACCCTGGGAGGGCGCTCCCAGCTGGGAATGAAGCTTGAAAGATGTCACCTGAGGATGTCGTCGGCGAAGTGGCGTTGGTGCAGCAGACTCGGTGGGCTGCGGAAGCCGATCCTCACGAGCCCCCAGGTCCCGGGGCCTCGGGAGGCTCCGGAGGCACTGGTGGCTCACTGCGAGCTGTCTTCATCTCCGCCAGGGCCGTGGAACACCTGTCTTCCTGAGCCTCCATGATGCCCCTCATGAGGCGCTGGTACGCCACAGCCATGCTCGGCAGGCCGTAAGGCATGCGAACATAGCTATGGGGTGGACCCCCACAGCGCCCCACTTGCGAGGGCCAGAGACGCTCCGTCGTGGCAATCTGATTGAGCCCTGGTACATCGACGCAGACGCGCAGCCCACCATCCTCGCCTGGATGTGGGGCCATAGCTGGTAGACGGCGGCAACCTCTCATGATCCTTGACTCCTGTAGTTCTTGAATGGCCTTGTCAACAAACTCCGGCTGGTCTAATCTTCCTTGCCTGGCTCCTTCTCGAGGGAAATGTGCTTCGAAGCACGCCTCCACATGGTGCCCAAGCGCCTCCCTCGTGACCCTGGCTATGTCGGTGGCCCTCCAGGTGAGAGCCCCCGAGCCCTGCCTGAGGAGGGCGCTAGGCGCGCTTTCCTATGCGATGGAAGGGAGGTCCCCCTAGGCAGACATGGGCCCTGAAGGGCCTGCCTCCTGAGGGGCTGAGCCTGACGATGTCTTCTTCTTCTTGGGGGTGGTCTCAGGAAGCCTACTGCTTTCGCGATCTAGGTCTTCTAGCGATGCGGCCTGATAGGCTCGCTCCAGGGAACACACTGCATCCTTCTCTTCATAGGGCACCGTGATGACGCCGCCACTTCCTGGCATCTTGAGGATGTTGTAGCCGTGGTGAGTCACGGCCATGAACTTGGCCAGTGCTGGGTACCCGAGGATGGCGTTGTATGGCAGGCGGATGTGGGCGACGTCGAAGTCGATGAGCTCGGTGCGGTAGTTGCTGCGGGCCCCAAAGGTGACAGGGAGGCGGACCTGTCCGATCGGGACTGTGGAACCGTCAGTGACTCCGGAGAAAGGCTTGGTTGGCTGAAGCTGGTCATAGGGCACTTGGAGGTTGTTGAATGTTTCCACGGACAGGACGTTGAGCCCCGCCCCTCCATCGATGAGGGTCCTGGTGACCAGCATGTTGCTGATGACTGGGGAGCAAAGCATCGGGAGGACTCCGGCCGTGGCCGCGCACTTGAGCTGGTCTGCTGAGCTGAACGTGATGGCGCACGCCGACCACCTGAGGGGGCGCGTTGCTTCGAGCTTGGGGAGAACTGCATTTACTTCGCGGACAAACTGCTTGAAGATACGTTGAGAGGCTGGGGCTTGAGCTCCGCCCAGGATGCAGGCGATTGCGCGCGGCTCTTTGAAGCCCCCAGCCCCCTCGTCTTGATGGCGGTCTTCGTTCCTCCTTGGCTGAGGCGGCAGCGGAGGTAGGCCTGCGTTGCCATGAGGGCGATCTTCACGAGGCTGATCCCTCCAGTCCCCCTCGCGAGGCAGGTCCCGCCAGCGGTCCTCGCGAGGTTGGTCGCGCCACCCCTGGCGCGGGCCGCGATCTTCCCAGCGTCCTGGGTTTCTTCCTCCTCCTCGGCCGTAGCCCCGGTCGGCACAGTCAGGGCGACGGCCGATCCTTCCTTCTCGCACGAGCGGAGTTCTTGACATTCGTTGGTGTTGTGGGTGTGGAGGTCGTGGTACACATAGTACCGGCTGCCCCTGGAGGGTTCGGGCAGATCCTTGCCCCGCTTGGTATCTGGTTCTGCTGTGAGTACGGCAGCCCCCTTGCGCTTCACGTCCTTGGCCTTGGGCTTCTTCTCTTCTGGGTCCGCGGCAGGCAGCTCGAGGAGGGAGAAACATCCCTCCTCAGCCCTGGCGCACTTGGTCGCCAAGTTGAACAGCTCCAGGGAGGTGCAGAGGTCTTCATGCATCGCCAGCTCCTCCTTCATCTTGACGTCGCGCACGCCATCGGAGAAGGCCGAGATGATGGCTTCCTCGGACACCTTGGGGATCTTGAGGCGCGCACTGTTGAAGCGCTGGATGTACTTTTGTAGGGTCTCCCCAGGTTGCTTCTTGATGCGGCGCATGTCGCTCACGGCGGGCGGCCGGTCGCGGGTACCTTGGAAGTTGGTGATGAAGCGAGTGCGCATCTGGTCCCAGGAGGAGATCGTGCCCGGAGCCAGATTCAGGAGCCAGGTGCGAGCTCCTTCCTTCAGTGCCATGGGGAACCAGTTCGCCATGACCTTTTCATCCCCGCTGGCAGCCTCGATGCCCAGCTCATAGAGCTGGAGGAACTCTGCGGGATCAGTTGTGCCGTCATAGCGAGGAGGCATGTCTGGCTTGAACTTGTCGGGCCACGCGACGCTGCGCAACTCGGTGGTGTAGGCGTGGCAGCCTGCGCTGGCTACGGGAGGCTTCGGTTGAGGGAGAGCTTGGCCTTGAGGGTCCCCACGCGCTGCAGCTAGGAGCAGAGCGGGGTCTTGGCGTGCCGGAGCTAGAGCAGGGTCGCGGCGAGCCGGAGCAGGAGCGCCCGGGCAGCTCCTTGCGGGCGAGGGACTTCTTGGCAGCTCCATTCTTGCTGTGCTGGCATCTGGCGGAGCAGGTTCCACCCAGGGGCCACGCGCCTTGGAGCCACGGCGTCTTCCTAGAGAGGAGGCGGCTGGTACGCCCCCGGAGCTTCATTGCCCGCGCGGGGCGGGGTGCGGCGCAGCGGAGCGGACGGCGCAGGAGAGCCTCCTGCGGCGCGGACAAGCTCGGCGACGCGGTCGAGCCACTCCTCATAGACGTCGTCGACGGGGCGGTAGCGCAGGAGTTCGTTTGCCGCGATGAGCATAGCTCGAGCCTCCAAGGGTGCGCGGAGCGCGCGGGACGAAGAGCCGGTTGGGGTGAGCGATGGAGTAGCGGTGCGGCCATCTTGCCGCACGGATGGATGCTGAGACGATGCTTGCTGCTCGCCCCCCGCCGGGCCGGTGGCGGCATTGACGGCGGGCGACGGGGAATGACGAGGACGCCCACCGACGGGGGCCGTCTGGGCGACGCGAGAAGCGATGGCGGCCCGGCGCTCGGCGCGGGCCCGACGAGCGTCAGACATGGATGCGACGGTCGGAGGGGAGCGGAGTGGTGGAAGACAGACTCCGGCGCATCCCTACCTGGCGCGCCAAATGTCGGATCACGGGTTCTGGCAGACCCTTAAGGTTCGAACACTGGGGTGCGCGCGGAGATCACGCCTTCTACCTCCCCGTCTTGCAAAGATCTAAACTATTAAAAGAACTGCACAAGAGACACAAGGTTTATACTGGTTCGGGCCACCGTTGTGGTGTAATACCCTACTCCAGTGTGTGGTTGGTGGATTTCCTTCTGGGGCTGGTGATAATGAACAATACAAGGAAGAACAGCCTCGCGAGGGTCTGTTCTTGGCTGGGGCAATGAACTGCTAGGAGGAGTTCAGTCACCCTTCTCTCTCTCTCACTCACTCTCTCTGCTTGCCAACCGAACGAACGAAGCCCCCCTTGCTATGCGGGTGGCTGGTCCTATTTATAGGCAAAGGCCCTGGGCCTCTTCCCAAATATTGAGCGGGAAGGGCGCCACAATTGGCCAATTCGAAGGGGAACATTTAGTACACTTATCCTGACTAAAGTTGGTCTTCGCCTGCCAAAGGCTCTGTGGTGACGCCGCGCTGGGCTCCATGGTGACCTCCGCCTCGTAGTCCTCCTGGTCTTGGTCTCGTTGCACCGAAATGGCAACCTTTGCCTGATGCCTCGGTACTCCACGGCTGCGCTTGCCCCCTTTGCACCAAAGAGGAAAGAAGGACGCTGCGCGTGCTGGCGCCCGCCTGGCACCCTCGATCGTCATGGCTTGCGTCATGGGCACCTCGCGAGGTACCCTGCCTTGATCTCTCCGCCTCCTCGCGAGCCAGCCTGATGAGGCTGCGCCTGAGGATGCGCCGTGTCGTCCGCCCCGCGAGGCTTGGCCCCTCGCGAGGGTCTTGAGTCTTGTGTCGATGAAGATGGGCCGCACTGGGCCTCCTTTGAGCCACGCCGCAGGCCACAGGCAGGCAAGTCTGGGGACCCCTGTTCCCAGAACGCCGACAAATGCCTCCGAAACAAAAGAATAGAAGATAGATAATTGAAATAGAAGAATTGAGAAGAAAATGCCAACTTTTGCCACAAAAGAGCTTGAGAAGGCATCTTTAGGAGAATGGTCAAGCGGAATTGTTGGAAAACCAACAACGAAAAGAATAAGCTTGATATGGTCTTATGGAATACATCTCAAAATTATGAGGTGACAACCTTCCACTCACGGGAAGAAGAATTGGATTGGTATGAACAAGGAGACGAGCAGCTCATATCACCGGGAGGATAAATGAAGAACTTGGATCATATATTATCACCATTAATAGCAACAATCCTTAGAGAAAGCTTTAGGTGAAAACATAACCCAAGATAACTCCAACGAATAGATTGGTGGATTTAAAATATCTCATACTTAACAACATGTGAATCACGAAACATGAACTCAAATTATCAAGAATGACATAATACCACCTCCAATGATATGGAAGAAAGGATTGCACTCTGGATAGCAAGATGAAGAATGCTTGAGCTCCTTAGAAAAGAATCTCGATGAAAACTTCGAGAAGGAATTAAATCCTTTATGAACCATCATGTAGAACCTTCATGAAGAACTCCATTAAACAAAAGGATGATCAAACGGAAGGAAAAAGAAGTTGAAAACACAAGGTGAATCCTTGTAAAGATTTTAGATAGATCTCTGTGATTACATAATTGCGAGAGCTTGGAACTCCGGGAAAGAAAGATGAGCACTTGAAACCAAGAATTTAATCATCGAGAACAAACTCCGGAAGAAAAGATTAACATATGGAAGAAACAAGAATAAGAATTACATTATGCTTATCCTTCACCAATTTAAATTGATGACAATCAACGGATTTGGCATATTACTTATTCTTGTATAAAAGATTAAAATAGATATCGCGCCAACTTGGAAAGGTATTGAACGAACCACCGGAAGGGTTTGGAAGAACGAATGAATTGATGTGATAACCAAGGAAAAGATCTTGAACGAACCACCGGATTAATTGGAAATGAATGAAGAAAAGATAGAGAAACACCAGGAAGAATTAGCAAATAAACGAAGATGCTTGAGAGAAATTAGATCCATGAGAACGAAGAGATTACGAGCTGATTGGAGAATACTTGAATGATGTACCAGTAAGATTGGAGGATGATAACTGAAAGCTGAGAAAGGAAAAAAACCTGAAATGATGGACTCCGACTACTCAAACTGAGTAGACTCTTGAATTGCTCCGGATGGGTGAAAAGAAATCTCACAATCAAAACCAATTATGAGAGGATGGCAGCAAACTAAAACCATGAATCTTGAAGAGAATGGAGCAAGATTAAGAGGAAAAATATTCTTCGGTCTTCAAAATCTGAGAATGACGATGAGAAACACCACCAAATTGTTAAGATACTCTGGGACGAAAAATGGAAAGGTTGAGCCAACGATCGAAATAATTTGACCGATCTTGTAGGATGACATATGACTGATGATAACTCATTCTTACGCCAAACTTGGAGAAGAATTTGAGAGTAACTCCGGGAAAATTAGCAGAGTCATGTAAGATCCTGGGAAAAGACTTGTGGGTTAGGGCCCACTCAAAAGATACACCATACAACAATTTAAAAGAGAGAATGCACCAGTTGAATTAAATGGCTTGAATGAGATAACATCCTCGCAAAAGCTTGAACGGATTGAGAATGGAAACGAATCTCCTGAGATATCTTGAGCACTCCGGAACAATTGAATAGCGAGAAATGATTGAATATAAGGTGCACCGGCATGAAAAACATTTGAAACAAGGAATAGAATGTGATCAAACACCGAAAGCTTGAATTGAATCCACCGGAGAAGAAAAGAATGAAGAATGATGAGCTTGAGGCCCGTTAGAATCTTCATGAGAATCACCGTGTAAGAAGATTGAAGGGAAAAGAATGGAGAGGCTTCTCATCAATAAGATGATACTGGATTACGAAATCTTAGTCCTTGAAGAAAAAGGGTGGGTGGGCGGGAAAAACAAAGGCAACTTGAGGACAGATGAAACGAACAACGTTGGAAAACCGAAGAGGTAATCTTGCGGATGTTGAAGTGATCGGATCCACTTGAAGAGAAAACGCGCCGGTTGAAAAGAAATTAAAATGACAAAGTCGATGATCAAGAAGCATTAGTATTCACATAGGAATATGAGACCACCGCTTAGGGAAGGTATGGAATCAACATTTGACTTCGAAGCAACTCGAATACCACAACTCCAAACAAAAACGACGGATTGGCTTGCGGAATAAGCTGGAACAAACATATGATAGAGATTTCGCCCAAAGTTTTCGTGGTGGGGCCTACACGGGCTCGATCGTACATCACCATTATGTACCAGGCAGTGCACATGACATACGAAGCGTCCCCGAGTCGGCATAGCCAAGGACTCTTTAAGACACAATGAGACCACTGTAAAACCAACCGTGAATAGGCGGACCACTAGACGTCGAACCCCAATTTCATATCATACATCTGTCGGAAAGATATCCTAAGAGCTACTTGAATTCCCACTTATAAACTCTCGAAACTTTCCGGTTATGCAATCAGGTGTTGGGGATACAGGGGAAGCATAATATCTCACCCAAAACTAGCAAATCCTACATCCAGCTGTATCCATCCTTCAACACATAACCAAGAAACCTTCGGAAATCATCTACCTCAACCTTCGAAAAGCATCCATTATATGAGTTATGGCAATACTCCCGAACTCCCGCCCCAGTACTGGGTGGCGTCGAGGTTATCTCACCAACAACTGCATAAAAGAGATTTTCGATGTCGGCGAAACTAAACTCAGGTATTCCAGAACTGCAATGATAAAATTGTGACGACAACACCTCGGAGCTCAACTCCCCGGGACACTGCCACAACCCCTAAATGACAGGAGGCACCAAGAACAATGTTCTCGTCACAAATTGATCGGAACGATTCCAAGATACCCGCGTGATCCTAAATTTTTTTAGTGAAATTTGAGAAGAGAAGAGACAAAACTCTACGTCAGGATGCCTTACCAAAGCGATGAAGGGACTGAGGAGTAAAAAGAATTCCTAAACTCTCCGATATATAATTCCTAAATGACTAGAAACATTTTTCTAGACTTAACTCGTCAGCTAATTCGATCAAGCAGTGGGGGCTCCTAAGGTCGGGGAAGGCTCTAATTACCAACTTGTAACGCCCTCGATGCGGCTATATCTCCCACGTGTCGAAGCACGACTTAGAGGCATAACCGCATTGAAAGCAATGTCGCAAGTGAGGTAATCTTCACGTGACCCATGTAATACATAAGGGAAAGAGATACATAGTTGGCTTACACTCGCCACTTCACACAATACATGAATAAAGCATTACATCATCCAAATACAATCAAGGCCCGACTATGGAGCCAGAATAAAAGAAGACTACCCCAAATGCTACACAGATCCCCGATTGTAGGATCTAGAAGAAGGAGATGTGTCTAGAGGGGGGTGATTAGACACTTCATGCCAAAGTTGCAATTTTTAAGCTTTTTCGGTTTGAGTGGAGTTTAAGCATAATTTCAGCACTCACAGTACATATCAAGCAAGTATGCAAAGTGTACATAGGCAGCGGAAAGTAAAGCATGCAACTTGCAAGAATGTAAAGGGAAGGGTTTGGAGAATTCAAACGCAATTGGAGACACAGATGTTTTTCCCGTGGTTCGGATAGGTGGTGCTATCATACATCCACGTTGATGGAGACTTCAACCCATGAAGGGTAACGGTTGCGCGAGTCCACGGAGGGCTCCACCCACGAAGGGTCCACGAAGAAGCAACCTTGTCTATCCCACCATGGCCATCGCCCACGAAGGACTTGCCTCACTAGTGGTAGATCTTCACGAAGTAGGCGATCTCCTTGCCCTTACAAACTCCTTGGTTCAACTCCACAATCTTGTTGGAGGCTCCCAAGTGACACCTAGCCAATCTAGGAGACACCACTCTCCAAGAAGTAACAAATGGTGTGTTGATGATGAACTCCTTGCTCTTGTGCTTCAAATGATAGTCTCCCCAACACTCAACTCTCTCTCATAGGATTTGGATCTGGTGGAAAGAAGATTTGAGTGGAATGCAACTTGGGGAAGGCTAGAGATCAAGATTCATATGGTAGGAATGGAATATCTTGGTCTCAACACATGAGTAGGTGGTTCTTTCTCAGAACATATGAGTAGGAATGGTGTATGTGTTCTGATGGCTCTCTCTTCGAATGAAGAGGTGGTGGAGGGGTATTTATAGCCTCCACACAAAATCCAACCGTTACACACAGTTTTCCAATCTCGGTGGGACCGAATCATCAAACTTGGTCGGACCAAAATGGTAAACCTATTGACCGTTAGAGATTTCGGTGGGGCCGACTGGAACAACTCGGTGGGACCGATGTGCTAGGGTTAGGAAAATCCAAGACTCGGTTTGACCGATTACTCAAACTCGATGGGACCGATTTTGGTAATAAGTGAAACAGAGAGTTGGCCAAGCAAACTCGGTGGGACCGATTGCATATCTCGATGGGACCGAAGATATTGCAACAGGTAACAGAGAGTTTGCAAGCTCATCTCGGTGAGACCGAGATCTGTATCGGTAGGACCGAATTGCTAGGGTTTGGCAGTGGCAAATGACAAGAGAAACTCGGTGGCGCCGGATTAACAGAATCGGTATGACCGAGTTTGGCTTAGGGTTTAGGTCATTTGTGGAAGTGGGAAAGTAGCTGAGGATTTTGGAGCATATCATTAAGCACATAAAGCAAGAGGCTCATTAAGCAACACCTCATCCCTTCTTGATAGCATTGGCTTTTCCTAAAGACTCAATGTGATCTTGGATCACTAAAATATATAAAATGAAGAGTCTTGAGCTTGAAGCTTTAGCCAATCCTTTATCCTTAGCATCTTGAAGAGGTTCCCACAACCTTTAGTCCATGCCACTCCATTGTTGAACTTATCTGAAATATACTAGGTAAAGGTATTAGTCCAACAAGAGATATGTTTTCATCAATTACCAAAACCACCTAGGGAGCACTTGTGCTTTCAATCTCCCCCTTTTTGGTAATTGATGGCAACATACATCAAAGCTTTAGATAAAGATATAAAGAACAACAAGTAAAGCTTTGGAAGGACATGTAACAAGCATAGGCTCCCCCTACATGTATGCACTCATGTGAATTTGAAATATAGAGGCATGTGAGGACATAACCATGACAGAGTGGGCAATGTGTTACATGTATCTTGGCCATATGCATTAGAGTAAAAGATTGTTAAGGAAAATACCTTCATGCTCATGAGTCCTTCTTGCAAACAGTATGTACATAAGCAAGAACTTCTCATACTCATGATTTTGATGCATACACTTACCTTGTAGTCTTTGGTTGACTTAGGACGAAATGAACCTGCACAAACAAGGTTAGATAACACAGGTACATCCAGTAGCCAGAGTAAACTGAAGAAACCACAAGAATACCAAGACTGGGATGACATGTAGAGAGTAAGTACTAGGTACTGCATTGAATTCAACATGTCCCCAAGAGTAAAGATATGCAATGAATTTGACTGATTTCTTTCCCATAGGTGTCTTGCTCCCCCTGAATCTGATATGGGATATTGGGAGAAGATAGGGAATAGAAAATCAGAGCTGAAAGAAACAAAACAAATGAACATGTCTTTCCCCCTAAAAAGACATGTGACATCTCTCCTCTTGATCATCAAGCATCTGGGATCCTTGAGTATTGTCTCTCCCCCTAGGGATCTCTTTCTCCCCCTTAATACATTATCTGGGACATCTGGTATCCTTGAGATGTTCTCTCCCCCTTTAGTGCTTTGATGTGATCTCTTTCTCCCCGAAGATAAGCTTTGATGTGATCTCTCTCTCCCCCTTTGACATCAATTTCCAACAAGGTTTGGTCCTTGAGACTCAGCATAAAGCAAAGAATAAAATTGGGATGCTTGTAGAGGACAAGATTCATTGAGTGGAGCTAAAACAGAAGAATTATAAGTTATGTGACAAACTGTTTTTCCTGTTGCGAAGTCGGTGGCACCGAGTGGTATGATTCGGTGGTACCGAAGGAATTCGGTTGGACCGAAACTTACAATTCGGTGAGATCGAGTTCACACAGAGAAAAACACTTGTCACCTCAGCTCACTAGACATGCAGGATCTCACAAAGATTTGCAATGAATTGAATGCGGAAAATGCAGAATAAAAAGGAAAGAAAAGAAACTGAAGGATCTAGATGAAGTAGAAGGAAACAAATAAACAAGCATGAGACAAATGCAGTAACACAAAAAGAAACACAAGAGAACTTCATCTAGAGTTGGGCGGTGACAGAGTCACCTATGTTAGAGTATATTGACTTAGGAGTCAAGTGAGAACACTTGATCATAGGTCATACTCATCGTTTAAGCTCAAAATGGGGTTGCCATTTTTCGTTTAAGCATCTTGATGTATTCACATCTTGTTGAGTTGCTTTGACTCATGTCTTGGAGTAAAGCTTCTCTAAGATGGGATAACATACCTTGGGTGGTGGAGTGGTTCTTGCTGATGTAGTAGAACTTGTGTGGGTGCTCAAGGTTGATGTAGTCCATCAAGAATTTGGAGCACCACTTGGAGTTTGAGTTCATCTACCTACATGGGTTAGTTCTTGCAAGGAAGAGCACTTGTATATCCAAAAATGACAATCATGAAGCTCAACATAGAATTTGTCAAAGGATATGTTTGAATGGTTTTGTGCTTCCTTGTTTTCAACCACCATTGTATAGAGACTTGGTGATGTAAAGATTGCTCAAGATGTGAGTGAGTCGCAATCCCATGGAATTAGTTTCAACCAAGTACCCACATGGGTTAGACAACATGCAAGGTACAAATATATCCAAGACATAAGATAGTCATCATAAGAGATATATCATGGATTAGTCATAAGCTCATGTCTTGCATGTGTCCAATGGAGTTCCTACTCCACGTTTGAAGCATCAATGATGTTCAATTCTCCTCTTATCCTGCAAAATACTTTCTCATCAAGTGGTTTAGTGAATATATCCGCTAATTGCTTGTCAGTGCAAACATGCTTAAGATTAATGTCACCCTTAGCAACATGATCTCGAACGAAATGATGACGAACTTCAATATGCTTAGTTCGAGAATGTTGTACGGGATTATGACCAATTTTGATAGCACTTTCATTGTCACAAAGCAGTGGAACATGTTTCACATAAATTCCATAATCTTTAAGAGTTTGGGTCATCCAAAGTAATTGAGCACAACATGAACCAGCAGCAATGTATTCCGCTTCGGCGGTGGATAAGGATACCGAGTTTTGTTTATTGGAGGACCAAGACACAAGAGATCTGCCAAGAAATTGACAGGTACCCGAAGTGGACTTCCTATCAACCTAGTCTCCGGCATAATCCGAGTCAGAATAGCCAACAAGATCAAAAGAAGACCTCTTAGGATACCAAATGCCAAAGTTTGGTGTGTGAATTAAGTATCTCACTATCCTTTTCACAACCTTAAGATGACATTCTTTAGGAGCAGCTTGATATCGTGCACACATGCATACACTTAGCATAATATCGGGACGTGAAGCACATAGGTATAGTAATGAACCAATCATTGAACGATAAACCTTTTGATCAACCGGTTCACCACCTTTGGTCAAATCATTATGTCCACTAGTGGGCATGGGTGTAGACATACCTTTGCACTCTTGCATATTGAACTTCTTGAATAAGTCCTTGGTGTACTTCGTTTGAGAGACAAATGTACCTTCCTTAGTTTGCTTGATTTGCAAACCGAGAAAGAATTTGAGTTCACTCATCATAGACATCTCAAACTTCTCTGACATTAGCTTTCCAAACTTTTCACTAAAGAGAGGGTTAGTTGAACCAAATATGATATCATCAACATAAATTTGGCATACAAATAGTTCTCCATTAACCCTTTTAGTGAAGAGAGTAGAATCAATTTTACCAATTTCAAAACCACTTGAAATAAGGAACTTGGTCAAGCATTTATACCATGCTCTAGGAGCTTGTTTAAGACCATAAAGAGCTTTGTGAAGTTTGTAAACATGATTAGGTTTCTTAGGATTGACAAAGCCGGGAGGTTGTTTGACATAAACTTCCTCCTCTATTTCACCATTTAGAAAAGCACTCTTAATGTCCATTTGGTACAAGGTGATATTATGGTGATTAGCATAGGCAAGTAAGATGCGAATGGACTCAAGTCTAGCAACGGGAGCATATGTCTCACCATAGTCCATACCTTCGACTTGTGTGTACCCTTGGGCGACGAGACGTGCTTTGTTGCGGACCACTTGTCCATCTTCATCTTGCTTGTTGCGAAACACCCATTTGGTACCAATGATGTTGTGGTTGTCGTCGGGCTTCTCAACCAATGTCCAAACTTGGTTTCTCTCAAAATTGTGTAGCTCTTCATGCATAGCGTTTATCCAATCCGGATCTTCCAATGCTTCTTCAACCTTCATAGGTTCAATGCTAGAGATGAATGAATAGTTTTCACAAAAGTTAGCTAAACGAGTTTTTGAGCGAGTGATTCTCCCGGTTTGTATATCATTGAGGATTTGCTCGACGGGATGATCTTTGGCAATTCTTGCTCGAACTCGTGAGAGCTTTTGCTTGGGTCTTCGTTGAGCATCTTCTTCATCTTGTTCTTCTTCTTGGCCTTCTTCATTGTTGACGTTGTCATTCTCTTGTCGTGGTGGGGAAGGAGGTTGTTGATGTTCTTCTTGATGTACTTCCTCGTCTTCATCTTGGTGTGTCCCACTTGTGGATGCTTCCGTGTTGATTCCTGGTTCACCTTGTTGTGAAGTAGAAGCTTCCACTTGGACGGATGACGTACTCTCCTTCACCTCCGCTGGACGAACTTTGCCAATGGACAAGTCTTGGATTGCTTCTGAAGGGTCTTTGTCTCCTACATCAATTGGCAATTGCTCTACTTGCGAGCCATTAGATTCATCAAACTTCACATCTACCGTCTCTTCAACCTTTCGGGTGAAATTGTTGTAGACACGGTAAGTGTGAGAGTTTGAGCCATAATCGACTAGGAAGCCTTCATGAGATTTAGGAGCAAACTTTGAACGATGATGCTTATCAAGAATGTAGCACTTTGAGCCGAATACTCGAAAGTATCCAACTTGGGGTTTGTTACCGGTGAGGAGCTCGTATGCTGTCTTGCCGAGTAGCTTGTGAAGATACAAGCGATTTGTTGCGTGACAAGCTGTCTCAACCGCTTCTGCCCAAAAGTGCTTTGGCGTCTTGTATTCATCAAGCATCGTTCTTGCCACTTTGATGAGCGTCCGGTTCTTCCTCTCAACAACTCCATTTTGTTGAGGTGTGTACGTAGCCGAGAACTCGTGTGAAATCCCTTCTTCGTCAAGAAAGGTGTCCACATTTGCGTTCTTGAACTCCGTTCCATTGTCACTCCGAACCTTCTTGATCTTCACTTCAAACTGATTTTGGGCTTTCCTAGTGAAGTTTTTGAAGATCTTCTGGACCCGCGACTTGTCATTAAGAAAGAACACCCACGTGAATCTTGAAAAATCATCAACTATAGCAAGACCAAAAGAATTTCCACCGAGACTTTTGTAGGCGTTGGGACCGAAAAGATCCATATGAAGTAGCTCGAGTGGCCTCCTTGTGGTCATGATGTTCTTCACAGGATGTCTTCCTCCAACTTGTTTACCTGCTTGACAAGCACTGCAAAGTCTATCCTTATCAAAGATGACATCATTAACTCCAAGGATATGATTTCCTTTAATAAGCTTGTCAAGATTTCTCATGCCAACGTGACCTAGTCGTCTATGCCACAACCAACCTTTTGAGGATTTAGCAATGAAGCAAATTTTAGGTTGTGCCTTTCTAGTGAAATCGACAATGTAAAGATCACCTCTATGCATACCGGTAAAGACCATTTTATGATTGTCTCGGCGAAACACTTGGCAATCTACCTCAGTAAACAGAACATTTAGGCCAAAATCAGCAAGTCTAGATACTGAAAGTAAATTGTAGCCGGGAGATTCAACGAGCATGACATTTTGAATGGAACTATCATGTGAGATGGCCACCTTACCAAGGCCAACTACTTTACCCTTTGAATTATCACCAAAGGTGGCATATTTTCGAGGGCCGTCATTTTCAGCAAGCTCACAGAACATCTCTTCATCTCCGGTCATGTGATCAGTACATCCACTATCAAGAACCCATTCCTTTCCACCTAACGCATATCCCCAAAGATTTGCCGTAAGACCAAAATGTCTCATTGTATCATCAAGGTCCAAGTCACTATCATCATCATCATCATAGTATCCATGTTCATCATGATCTTGTGACTCATCATTTCCTAGAGAGGGTAATTCATTAGATAAATGGTCATCAAAGTGGTCACTTTTATGAATTCTTATAGCTTCAAATATAATATCACTAATGATTCCAACATCTTCTTTAGCATGCTTGAGATTAGTAAGCTCAAATAGACAATCACCAAACTTAGTATCACTAGAGTTCATCTTACTCAAGGCAATAGATTTATGGAGAATTTTATCCAAATTTTTCAAGGAATGATCGAGAAATCGTTCCTCAAGAAATTTCCATATAGTATAGGCACAATTAAGAGTAGGCAAACTAGCAATCAAATTTTTGGGCAATCCTCTAATGATGAGCTCAATGGTTCTAAGATTGCGAATCATGTCAATATCTTCATCTAGGGTAGGATGCAAAGGATTAATATGAGGCGCACAAGGGCTAGCAATATACTTGTTTAAATGATATTGATTGAAGATTACAAGCATCTCATTTTTCCACTCATGAAAGTACTCTCCATCAAGAATAGGCACTCTATGTTTAAGACTCCCTAAAGTAGACACATCCATCTTCCTCCAATGGTGATTAAACCAAGGCAATGGAGACCAAAGCTCTGATACCACTTGTAGGATCTAGAAGAAGGAGATGTGTCTAGAGGGGGGTGATTAGACACTTCATGCCAAAGTTGCAATTTTTAAGCTTTTTCAGTTTGAGTGGAGTTTAAGCATAATTTCAGCACTCACAGTACATATCAAGCAAGTATGCAAAGTGTATATAGGCAGCGGAAAGTAAAGCATGCAACTTGCAAGAATGTAAAGGGAAGGGTTTGGAGAATTCAAACGCAATTGGAGACACGGATGTTTTTCCCGTGGTTCGGATAGGTGGTGCTATCCTACATCCACGTTGATGGAGACTTCAACACACGAAGGGTAACGGTTGCGCAAGTCCACGAAGGGCTCCACCCACGAAGGGTCCACGAAGAAGCAACCTTGTCTATCCCACCATGGCCATCACCCACGAAGGACTTGCCTCACTAGCGGTAGATCTTCACGAAGTAGGCGATCTCCTTGCCCTTACAAACTCCTTGGTTCAACTCCACAATCTTGTCGGAGGCTCCCAAGTGACACCTAGCCAATCTAGGAGACACCACTCTCCAAGAAGTAACAAATGGTGTGTTGATGATGAACTCCTTGCTCTTGTGCTTCAAATGATAGTCTCCCCAACACTCAACTCTCTCTCATAGGATTTGGATCTGGTGGAAAGAAGATTTGAGTGGAAAGCAACTTGGGGAAGGCTAGAGATCAAGATTCATATGGTAGGAATGGAATATCTTGGTCTCAACACATGAGTAGGTGGTTCTTTCTCAGAACATATGAGTAGGAATGGTGTATGTGTTCTGATGGCTCTCTCTTCGAATGAAGAGGTGGTGGAGGGGTATTTATAGCCTCCACACAAAATCCAACCGTTACACACAGTTTTCCAATCTCGGTGGGACCGAATCATCAAACTCGGTCGGACCGAAATGGTAAACCTAGTGACCGTTAGAGATTTCGGTGGGACCGACTGGAACAACTCGGTGGGACCGATGTGCTAGGGTTAGGGAAAATCCAAGACTCGGTTTGACCGATTACTCAAACTCGGTGGGACCGATTTTGGTAATAAGTGAAACATAGAGTTGGCCAAGCAAACTCGGTGGGACCGATTGCATATATCGGTGGGACCGAAGATATTGCAACAGGTAACAGAGAGTTTGCAAGCCCATCTCGGTGAGACCGAGATCCATATCGGTAGGACCGAATTGCTAGGGTTTGGCAGTGGCAAATGACAAGAGAAACTCGGTGGCGCCGGATTGACAGAATTGGTATGACCGAGTTTGGCTTAGGGTTTAGGTCATTTGTGGAAGTGGGAAAGTAGCTGAGGATTTTGGAGTATATCATTAAGCACATAAAGCAAGAGGCTCATTAAGCAACACCTCATCCCTTCTTGATAGTATTGGCTTTTCCTAAAGACTCAATGTGATCTTGGATCACTAAAATATATAAAATGAAGAGTCTTGAGCTTGAAGCTTTAGCCAATCCTTTGTCCTTAGCATCTTGTAGAGGTTCCCACAACCTTTAGTCCATGCCACTCCATTGTTGAACTTATCTGAAATATACTAGGTAAAGGTATTAGTCCAACAAGAGATATGTTGTCATCAATTACCAAAACCACCTAGGGAGCACTTGTGCTTTCACCGATGGACCCCAAATGGTCTCCACTACTGATCAACTAGAACGAAACAACACAAAGGACAAGGTCTTCATCGAGCTCCTCCTTGAGCTTGGTTGCATCATTCGCACGGTTCATCGACACCTGCATGCTAGTTTTGGAAGTATCTGTGAGTCACGGGGACTCAGCAATCTCACACCCTCGCGATCAAGACTATTTAAGCTTATTGGTAAGGTAAAAGGTATGAGGTGGAGCTACAGCAAGCGACTAGCATATATGGTGGCTAAACATACGCAAATGAGAGCGAGAAGAGAAGGCAAAAGCGCGTTCGAACAACTATGATTAAGAGGTGATCCTAGAACAACCTACGTCAAGCATTACTCCAACACCGTGTTCACTTCCCGGACTCCGCCGAGAAGAGACCATCACGGTTACACATGCGGTTGATGTATTTTAATTAAGGTCAACTTCAGGTTTTCTACAACCGGACGTTAACAAATTCCCATCTGCCCATAACCACGGGCACGGCTTTCGAAAGTTCAAATCCCTACAGGGGTGTCCCAACTTAGCCCATCACAAGCTCTCACGGTCAACGAAGGATATTCCTTCTCCCAAGACAATCCGATCAGACTCGGCATCCCGGTTACAAGACATCCTCGACAATGGTAAAACAAGTCCAGCAAGACCACCCGCTATGCCGACAAATCCCGATAGGAGCTGCACATATCTCGTTCTCAGGGCACACCGGATAAGCTAAGCGTACGGGAGCCAATGTAACCCAAGTTGCCAAGGGACGGCCCTGCACGGTGCTCTGGGTTGGACCAACACTCAGAGGAGCACTAGCCCGGGGGTTTAATAAAGATGACCCTTGGGCTGGCCGACCCAAGGGAAAGAAAAGGCTAGGTGGCAAATGGTAAAACCAATGTTGGGCCTTTCTGGAGGAGTTTTATTCAAGGCGAAGTGTCAAGGGGTTCCCATTATAACCCAACCGCGTAAGGAACGCAAAATCCGGGAACATAACACCGATATGACGGAAACTAGGGCGGCAAGAGTGGAACAAAACACCAGGCATAAGGCCGAGCCTTCCACCCTTTACCAAGTATATAGATGCATTAATTAAATAAGATATATTGTGATATCCCAACAAGTAAACATGTTCCAACAAGGAACAACATCTCCATGTTCCAACAAGGAACAAACTTCAATCTTCACCTGCAACTAAACAACACTATAAGAGGGGCTGAGCAAAGCAGTAACATAGCCAAACAACGGTTTGCTAGGATAAGGTGGGTTAGAGGCTTGGTTTAACAATATGGGAGGCATGATAAGCAAGTGGTAGGTATCGCAGCATATACATAGCCAAAGAGCGAGCAACTAGCAAGCAAAGATAGAAGTGATTTCGAGGGTATGGTCATCTTGCCTGAATTCCCGCAAGGAAGAAGAACGAGTCCATGAAGAAGACAAACAGACGTAGATGAACGGAGCCTCACAACCGCGACGTTATCGGAACCAACCCGAAGAAGCTAATCCGGAAAGAAGCAAACAACATAGTAAACAACCATCACAAAATCATGGCATGATGCACAACCAAGTATGATGCATGTCCGGTTTAAATATGCATGGCATGGCAAAGTGCACAAACAACACTACAAGTTAAGTGGAGCTCAATATGCAATGGGTTGCATATTGACGGAACACCACATCAATTATTTAGTTCTCTCTCGTTTATGTACCCCAACAATATTAAATGTTCTTAACGTGGCAAGGGTGAAGCAAAGTAAACTACCTATCTAGTCAAGTTTAAATGAGGCCGGAAGCAACGAACAACAATTTCGGAAACTCCTCATGAGCATATTATAGATTTGGTACTGTTCTGCCCTAAACATTATTTTAGAGTTGTTAAACATGCAAGATGAGTGCACCAAGTAAATCTAGGCATTTTTCTACCCCATTTACATATATAATTTATTTAATTTAGAGCTACGGTTAAATAGTTATGAATTAAACCGTTTTAGCAAGTTATTTAAGCAAATTAAAACAAACAACATTAAAAAACATTTTAAACATGGGTGAAAGTGACATATTATGAAACTAGACACAGTTTTAAGCATTTTTCATATATAAGTTATTTACATGTGATGCACGGTTTGGGAGTTACAATATGCATGGAGCTTAGGGGTTATTTTGTAAAACAGGTAAACTTAGGAAAAAGTAAAATTGTAGATCTGGAAAAAAACATGAATGGGCCAGATCAGAGGCCCGCCCAACAGTGGAAGGAAAAAAAGGAGGGGCGCTGGATCTGCTGCCCACCATGGGCTTCGGCCCAACTGGAAGCAGAGGAGGCCGGCGATAGCATTGCTGGGACCCGGGCCGTGAGCTGGGATGGATGAAGCTAGGGCGGTGCTGGGCCTTGGCACCTGTCCACGCTGGCGGGATCGAACGAGGTGGAGGGGCGCGGTCAATGAAGCAGGGGACTTTACGAGCGAAGCACTCGTCCTCCTCCCGGAACAGAAGCAGGGGAGGCCGAGGCTTCATGGCCGGAGAACGGCAGTGCGGACGGGAACTTGGGGCGCCGGCAGCGCCAAGAACGGCGAAGGCGGTGGATCCGGTCGGCCGGCGCCGGATCCGGGAAAACGGCAGCGCGGAAGGAGGAGTTCTTCGGCGGAGCTACTTGTGGTTCCCCATGGCGGCTCCTGCGAGGAAAAACAGCGAGAGGGAGCGAGATGTGAGAGGAGAAGCATGGAACCGGGAAAGAAAAGAGAATGGAGAGGGAGAGATGGCGTGACGGAGCAGCGCGGGGTCGCCAGAGAGGCGGCTGGAGCCGGTGTGACGAGACGTCGGCGAGGAGGACTTCAGACGAGGAGGCATGCGGCTGCGGGGTGTGCACGGGAGGCCTCTGGTGGCTGCAGGGGCTCGGGCTCTCGATCCAGATCGAGGCAGGGAGGGGGCTATGCTCTGGATTGGCTAGTTGGTGAAAAATAGGAGATTAGCTGGGTGAGGTCCCGATGAGGAGGAGACAGGAAGAGTGGCGGCGGCAGCTAGGGGATCCCTAGAAACTAGGGATTTGGTCTCAGGTTAGACTAATATATATATATAACGAGTAGGTAAGGTTAGGGGCTATCTCGTCCCTCCGATCAAAATCGGACGGTCAAGAAAAATCGGCTAGGGAGGCCAAATAAGAAAACGGTGATGTTTTGAAGACGTTTGGGGATGATCCGGACCCAACGGTGACAACTGTCCGGGTCGGGTTCGGGTAAGTTTCGGACACACGCGAGGGGTCGATGCACTGTGTAGAGAGGGTTTCGGAGTCTGGCGGTTGACAACGGACTGTGCAGAAAGCTTTGGGCTGAGAAGAGAGAGAGACCCGGCGACTGTTTCTGGAGACCGAAAACGTCCGACGTTAGACCGGCTATACTGCCGCTATAGTTATCCGTTGGGGCATCAAACGATCTCCGAATGCGATGAAACTTGACAGGCGGTCTATCTACACTATAATAAGACCACACGCCAACTCTCATCCCATTCCGAGAACATTTTCCGGCCACTTATAAAATACTATTTCGGACATGCCGCGGGCGCGTGCAAGTGTGTCTAGGCTCATAACGGACAACGGAAAGAACGAGGAGACCGGGACGGATGCAAGTTTTGAAAACATGATGATGCAATGCACATGATGGCATGGTATGCAATGCATGACACGCAAGCACATGACAAGGCAACAACAGCGAATAACTGGAAGACACCTGGCACATTGGTCTGGGGGCGTTACATGAGGTGGTATACTTGACACTCGATCATGGATGTTGTATCTTCATGCATCTTCTTGAGGTAAGTTGCTCTTGCTCTTGCGTCCAAGTTCACTCGTTCACTACCTTGTAGTGGTAGAATGTCCAATGGGGACAATGGATTGAATCCACAAATGACTTCTAAGGGGGACTTGTCGGTAGTCAAATGTCTTGCGCGATTGTAGGCGTACTTGGTGATGGGTAAGCACTCCTCTCATTCCTTGATGTTCTTCTTGATCAACACGCCTATGAGAGTAGATAGCGTCTGGTTGATGACTTCCATTTGGTCATTGGTTTGGGGATGATAGGCCGACGAGAAGAGTAGCTTGGTTTCGAGCTTGGCGCATAGTGTCTTCCAAAAGTACTTAGGAACTTGACGTTGTGGTCCAACACAATTGTGTTGGGCACTCCATGCAACCTCAAGATTTCACTACAACAAAGATTGGCAACATGTGAAGCATCGTCTATCTTATTGCATGGGATGAAATGTGCCATTTTAGAAAATCGGTCCACAACAACAAATATCAGATCTTTTCCATTTTGAGTCCTAGGTAATCCAAGCACAAAATCCATGCTAATTACTTCCCATGATTGATATGGAATAGGAAGTGGCATATGTAAACCATGAGATTGGGCTTGAGACTTAGCTTTGCAGCATGTAGAGCACTGGTTTGTGTTGCGTGCAACATCGTGAAACATCTTTGGCCAAAAGTACTTGGAGGAGAGTGTGGCGAATGTCTTGTGTTGGCATGGAGCCGACAATCTATGGGACAATGCCGCCCCTTCTGGCTCGGCAAGGGGGTGCACTCAAGGCAAATAGCAAGGGCAACAAGAGGCGTAACAAGGTTTGCCCAGGTTCGGGCCGCTGAGAAGCGTGAAACCTACTCCTACTTGGATGTATTGGATGTGTGTGAGTACATAGAGCGCTCTTCCGTAGAAAGCTACGAGGGGAAAGTAGGTGCATGAACACGTATGCTTGAGGTTACAATGGGTTGGAACCCTCTTAAAGTTGCCCCGAACATCCTTTTATAGCTTAAGGGGTTACCATAGTGGCAAAAGGGTCATTACAGGGTGATTATATAGAAACATAACTATCATACCTAACTCTGCTAGTTAGGAAAAAACTCATTAAATGCATCGCTACGTGTCGTAAGGAGGAGCCCCGACAAGGTTGCCGCACCGCTTGCTCAACTACCTCCTATTAGCTTGACATGCCATTAGGATAGGTGTCGATAAAGGTAATTCCTCTTCCAATGGGTTCCCACGTGCCCGACAAGCCTCACCAAACCGCCTGCGGGCTTGACACCTCACCAATGGGTGACTACCTGCACGGTGAGGTGGACGCTGGTGGTAGGCAAAGCCTTGCTAGGACAAGCGCCTGCCGGGCCTTCGTCTTGCCGGTCCTGCCTTGCTGGCAAGGGACTGCTTCTTGTACTTCATTTCTATAGTTTTCTATGGTCTTCTTGATGTGCTCTTTGATCTCTCGAAGAGCTGCTTCCTTGACTTGGGAGCTTCCTTTGAGGCGTTCGTTTGGCGGGAGGGCTACTACTTGCCTATGCATAAGTTAGGGTATTACACACCCATGTTTAATACACCGACAGGAGCCCCCAGGCCTCGGCCACACATGCTATCGGGCATCATTGGGCGAGGCCTAAAAATGCACAGGCAAGGCTACGTTGGTCCAGATGGATTGATGCCAACATTTTGAGATTTTGTTTGCTTCTTCATTAACCTGAACTTCGAGCCAGCCCCCAGCTTTTGTCTGGTGTTGTCATCCTTTTTTTAACAGCTTCCGCCGTCCGTGCCAGAAACCGGGGGCGCGTGCATACATGGGTTGCAACCAGGCTCGGCGTGGACATGCCCACGGTCATGCGGATTTTAAAGTAACTACTGCCTTTGCCATCACTTCCTCCTTTACCACAACATTTCCCTCTCCCCATGATGCAGATTAGGTGCGGGACATGGGATTGCTGCAGAAGGGCGGTTGTGGTGGCAGTGTCTTGATTAGAGGAGCGAGAACGCCCGATTGGCGAAGCCGGGCAGCTAGTGCAGTAAAGTGCCCGTCAGAAACGCAGGGCGCAAGATTGGTGGAGCGGGGTGGTTGCCCTAAGGTAGTGGAGAGCTGATAGAAGCGAAGGTGTCCCAATGTTTCAAGGAGATAGATATCGTTTTCTATGGGAGTCGACTTTGACGATCCGACTACGAACGTGTGAAGACGTCGCGCCTTAGCAATCACTAAACCAACTTCCGAGGGTTATTGACCATGCTGGAGCACTATCAACCTGACCACGAGGGTCTATTTCCTACGGGCAAACGAAGAACAAGCAAGAAACTGAGATTGTAATCTGGATATTGCGAATAAAAGAGGAAAGCTTTATTAATGAAGGTGGGGTTCTGTGACGTCTTTGTCTGGTCGTTGGACACAAATGAAGTATGCGAAGTTGTAACTATGGCGAACTTTTAATCTAAACAAAACCCAAAGTCTAAACGACGCCCTAAGGGTTGTATATATGGAGGAAGAGGGGGAATTTCGTGGCCCTTGGAGGAGGGGTCCGAAACCAACCCTAACTCTTGTTTCCCCACACATACGGACTCTAAAAACAGCCTATACTTAAGTATTTCAAAAATACATGGGCCTGGCCCAATAATAAGGTGACGCAACACCTAGAATAGCCTCTAGACGAAATTTATGAAGTGGCATCTTGTATATTTCGTCCAAGGCTTCATGCACTCCTTATGGTGGCTTCAAAGTCCTGAAATCATCACTTGTAACTCCGTTCTTGATCCCCTTGCGCATGCCATCATCTCCATGCTCCAAGGTTCATATTTCTTGTCCAAGCTAGGCCCTTCATTTGTAAGCAAAACAAATGTATCCAATTTAGGCAGCATCATATGCTCATGAACATTAGAATCGTTACCAAGAAACGAAAGTACTTGATAATTCAATTGGCGTGCGCGAGCTCTAGTAATTGGTCTAGTATGTATAGCAGCAGGGGCTGTGGGTGTAACAATGGTATTGATGTCCTCATCATCCTCCCCTTCTTGAAATGAAGTCGTCCTTGACAAAAGCTCATCTTCCTCACCCAAATAAGGCTTCAAATTTGCAATGTTAAAAGTGGGACTAACCCCAAAATCTGCAGGCAGCTCAAGTTTATATGGATTATCATTTATTTTCTCTAACACCTTAAAAGGACCATCAGCACGTGGCGTTAGCTTTGATTTGCGAAAATTAGGAAATCTATCCTTACGCAAATGTAACCAAACAACATCTCCAGGTGCAAACACAACATGTTTTCTGCCCTTATCTCCAGCAAGTTTATATTTAGCATTCATACACTCAATGTTTTCCTTAGTTAACTCATGCATTTTTAAAATCAATTCAGCTCGTTCTTTAGCATCAAAATTAACTTTCTCCGAAGATGGAAGAGGCAACAAATCAATAGGTGCATGAGGTAGGAAACCATACACAATTTCAAAATGGCACATCTTAGTAGTAGAATGCAATGAATGATTATAAGAAAATTCAATATGAGGCAAGCATTCTTCCCACATTTTCTTATTATTCTTCAAAACAGCCCTAAGCATAGTAGACAATGTTCTATTGACTATTTCAGTTTGTCCATCAGTTTGGGGGTGACAAGTAGTACTAAAAAGCAGTTTAGTCCCCAACTTAGCCGATAAACATCTCTAAAAGTGGCTAAGAAATTTAGTATCATGATCTGAAACAATAGTATTTGGCACACCATGCAAGCGAATAATTTCACGAAAGAACAAATCAGCAACATTAACAACATCATCGCTTTTATGACATGGTATAAAGTGTTCCATTTTCGAGAACCTATCCACGACAATAAATATGCTATCCGTCCCCTTCTTTGTTGGAGGTAAACCTAAAACAAAGTCCATAGATATATGCTCCCAAGGAACACTAGGTACAGACAAAGGCATATATAAACCATGAGGATTGAGTCGTGACTTAGCTTTTTGACATGGAGTGCAGTGAGCAACAAAACGCTCAACATCCCGTCTCATCTTTGGCCAAAAGAAGTGTGTAGCAAGTATGTCCTCTGTCTTCTTCACGCAAAAGTGTCCCATTAATCCTCCTCCATGTGCCTCCTGCAACAACAAAAGACGAATGGAGCTAGCTGGAATGCATAGCTTGTTAGCACAGAACACAAATCCATCATTAACGACAAACTTGTTCCAAGTTCTTCATGCTTTACAATTCTGCATTACATCTTTAAAATCAGCATCATGCACATATTGGTCTTTGATCGTCTGCAAACCAAATACTTTGAATTCAAGTTGTGAAAGCATAGTATAGCGACGAGACAATGCTTCAGCAAGAATATTTTCTTTACCCTTCTTGTGTTTAATGACATAAGGAAAAGTCTCAATGAATTCAACCCATTTAGCATGTCTATAATTCAGTTTAGCTTGACTTTTAATATGTTTCAACGATTCATGATCAGAATGTATAACAAATTCTTTGGGCCATAAATAATGCTGCCATGTTTCTAAAGTCCGAACAAGTGCATATAATTCTTTATCATAAGTAGAATAATTCAGACTAGGCCCACTCAATTTTTTAGAAAAGTATGCAACAGGTTTGCCAGCTTGTAATAACACACCTCCTAATCCAATTCCACTAGCATCACATTCAAGCTCAAAAGTCTTATTAAAATCAGGAAGTTGGAGTAAAGGTGCACGTGTCAACTTATCTTTCAATACCGTGAAGGCTTCTTCCTGTGCGGTACCCCAAACAAAAGGCACATCCTTCTTTGTAAGCTCGTTGAGAGGTGCAGCAATGGTGCTGAAATCTCTCACAAAACGCCTATAGAAACCAGCGAGGCCAAGAAAACTCCTCACTTGTGTGACCGTTTTGGGCTGCGGCCAACTCTCAATAGCTTCAATCTTGGCTTTATCAACTTCAATTCCCTGTGGAGTAACAACATAGCCAAGAAAAGATACTCGGTCTGTGCAGAAGGTGCACTTCCCAAGGTTACCAAACAAACGTGCATCACGTAGAGCAATAAAAACATCACGTTAATGTTCCAAATGTTCCTCCAAAGATCTGCTATAAATCCGTTTATCATCAAAATAGACTACCACAAATCATCCAATGAAAGCATGTAAAACTTCGTTCATTAATCTCATGAAAGTACTAGGTGAATTAGTTAACCCAAAAGGCATGACTAACCACTCATATAATACAAACTTAGTTTTAAATGCTGTTTTCCATTCATCTCCCAAGTTCATACGAATTTGATGGTATCCACTACGCAAATCAACTTTGGAGAATATTGTAGAGCCACTCAATTCATCAAGCATGTCGTCTACCTAGGAATAGGATGATGATAATGAATAGTAATATTATTAATGCCTCTACAATCAACACACATACGTGACGTACCATCCTTTTTGGGCACTAAAATGATAGGAATAGCACACGGACTAAGGGATTCGCGTATATAACCTTTGTCGAGCAGCTCCTGTACTTGATGCATAATCTCCTTTGTCTCCTCTAGGTTGTTACGGTATGTCGCATGGTTGGGTAATGATGCATCGGGAATTAATTTAATTTGATGCTCAATCCCTCGAATAGGTGGTAATCCCGATGGCACGTCTTGTGGAAAGACGTCAGCGAACTCCTGTAAAATGTTAGTGACAGCAAGAGGCAAAGCCGAAGGCATGTCCTCGAATGAAAATAATGCCTCTTTGCACACAAAAGCATAGCAAACAGATTTGCTAAAATCTGGTTCATCAATATCAGATTTGGTGGCAAGTAAACATGCACTTTTCAATTTAATTTCAGAAGCAACACTAGATGGTTTATTATTAGGCTTCATTTGTTGCTCAAATTCTTTTGCCACAATCTGATTTTCACTCTTATTTTTCTCCTATTTTGCTTTATGAGCTCTATTAATATCATCCTTCAAAATGGAATCAGGAGTCATAGGAAGCAAAGTAATATGGCTATCCTTATGAACAAGAGTATACTGATTATTTCTACCATGGTGTACAGATTTTTAATCAAATTCCCATGGTCTACCAAGTTATAAGGAACATGCTTGCATGGGTACCACATCACAGTCAACATAATCAGCATAGGTAGATATACTAAAATGCACATGAACAATACGTGTTACCTTAACCTTGTCGCTGTTGTTGAACCATTGGATGTAGTAAGGATGTGGATGTGGTCTTGTGGTGAGAGATAGCTTCTCCACCATCTCCATGCTAGCCAAGTTGGTGCAGCTCCCTCCATCTATGATGACGCGAATAGAACGTTCCTTCACAACTCCCTTTGTATGGAACAAAATTATGCCTCTGATTTTGCTCAGCTTGTGTAACCTGCACACTCAAAACACGTTGAGCAACTAAATATTCATACCTGTCAGCATCTTCAGCAGCCATGTATTGCGTCTCATGATCAGAATCATCTCCACCGTGTTCTTCATGTGTAATAAGAGCCAAAGTCTCCTCACCATAGTCACTAGCGGACTCATACCTACCATCCTCAGTAGCAATCATCACACGTTGAGATTTGCATTCTCTCGCAAAATGTCCTCTTCCCTTACAACAACGACAAATAATATCACTTGTGTGCCCTATTGATGCCATGGAAGAAGAAGAGCTCTGCGCATGCCCGACAGGTGTGCTCTTGGCAGATAGTGGTGGTTGTGCCTGCTTTCTTGTATCACGGTTGGAGGTGGCACCTAATGGAGGTGCTGGTGTAGTGGAAGTAGAGGATGCACGTGGTGTCCATGATGAAGATCGATCTGTAGAAAAGTTAGTTCGCGCCAATGCCTGTCGATCTTGCAATTCACGTTCAGCTTTACAAGCAAGATGGAATAAACGAGTGATATTATTATACTCCTTATACTCTAGAATGGTCTGAATCTCTCTATTTAATCCACCCATAAAACATGCAAGCATAGCTTCATTCTCCTCGACAATACCACATCTAATCATGCGAGTTTGTAGTTCCTGCTAATATTCTTCTAAATTCTTTTCTTGTCTTAAATGCTGCAATTTTTGAATTAATTCACGTTCATAATATGGTGGAACCCAACAAGTACACATAGCAGTTTTCAAAGCAGCCCAAGTAGCCGGAATAGGATATAATCTACAATGTGCACACCACCAAACACATGCAAAGCTAGTGAAATCACGAACAGCAGCAGGAACACGTCTCTCCTCAGGATATTGTAAACATCTAAATCATTGTTCAGTTTCTAACTCCCAAGTAAGATATATATCAGGAACATATCTACCCTCAAATGGTGGAATATTCAATTTTAGTTTAGGGAGATGGTCATGATCGCGTACCTGAGGGGGAGCCCTACCATTGCCATTATTTGCAAGTGGACGACTTGGTGGTTGTGGTGCTGGTGGTTGCACGTAGTTCTGATTTTGATCAACCTCATCCTCGTAATCTCCTGGAAAGTCACCCTCCTCCGTATCAGCAGCAGGAGCCACAGAAGTATCAACAACAGCACCAATAGTTTGGCCAGGTGCAAGAGGGAGACGGCTCGCTCGGCGGTGGGCTGTTTAGCGACATGGAGGTAGTCGTCGTCGTCGTCGTCGTTGTTGTTGTTGTTGTTGTTGTTGTTGTTGTTGTTGTTGTTGTTGTTGTTGTTGTTGTTGTTGTTGTTGTTGTTGTTGTTGTTGTTGTTGTTGTTGTTGTTGTTGTTGTTGTTGTTGTTGTTGTTGTCATCGTCGTCGTCGTCGTCGTCGTCGTCGTCGTCGTCGTCGTTGTTGTTGTTGTTGTTGTTGTTGTTGTTGTTGTTGTTGTTGTTGTTGTTGTTGTTGTTGTTGTTGTTGTTGTTGTTGTTGTTGTTGTTGTTGTTGTTGTTGTTGGGTGCAGCCGGTGGTGGTGGTGGAAGACGCACAAGCAATTCATTAAACTTGTTATCGAGCTTTGTTTCGAACGTCTTCTCCATGCCATCTATCTTCTCCATGGCCTCTTCAAATCTGTTTAGCACATCTTGCACATGTCCACTCATCATTTGCTGAAATTTATCACGCAACTCCTTATTCGTCGTGTTCTCCCAGTCAGTCTCGCCGGCTTGTGATCTTGCCATGGTTAGCAGCAATAGAAACACACAAGAATATGATCCTACAGACTACTAACAAGAGGTGGTGGTGGGTGTCACAAATCCGTCAAGCAAATCTCAAATTCTTACCAGTTCTTACCCAGTAGTAGGCAGTGATCGGCAACCGTCGTAGTCAAAACTCTCAAAGCTTGGATAGAGCGATTACCAAGGATAGTTAAAAGCACGACGTAGATGTATGTGGAGCTAGGAAGGCTTATAATATGGTAGAAAAAAGGGTCAGCAATAATCAATTCAGAGATGCAAAGATGAATAAACGCTCAACGACGGTACTGTGCTGGTCCTAGGCTAGACCATGCTAGAGACGCGAGCCTAGAACACTAACAAAATCATGGCGCTGCACGTAAACAAGGGAGGAGAACACTCTGATTTTTTCTCTTATTTTCTCTTTTTCCTCTTTTTTTTGCTCCGCAACAATCTTTTTTCGAAAAAGTCTACAAATGGTCTAAAAACTGCCTTGCTGGAATTTTCCAGACTTAGTTTTTTTTTGAAACTGGAACTATTTTTCTACTGCGGGTAGCACGAAAGTTCAGGAGTCCTACTCTGTCACGACTCAGAGTATTGCGATCTGGAAATCCAAAACAGAGTAACAAAATACTGGACTCGGACTAGGACTGGTGGCAGAGATGAATCTGGTGGAACTCAGACTGGTGGCGGAGATGAATCTGGTGGAACTCGGACTGGTTACAGAGATGAATCTGGTGGAGCTCGGACTGGTGGTGGATATATGTTGCAGGTGGACTTGAATTGGCGTGAAGGCGGCGGATACGTGGTGGCGTATATGGACTCGGATTGGTGGTGAATATGTGGTGGTGGTATATGGCAGCGACAATGACGTTGGTGTGGTGGTGGTATATGGCAACACCGATGATGATGATGCGGTGGTGATATATGGCAGCAGTGACGTGACAACCTGTGAATAGAACTCGAAACTCTAAAGGACTAAATGCTAAGACCAGCAACTTGACACGACGATGCAACCGCAAATTCAACAAAGCAAATACAGAAAAGATTATGCAAAGGCTCAGATTGGTTCAGATAGGATGAACTAACCCTATTTTTTTGGCTTTTTCGTGGACTATAGGTATGAAGAACAGACTCGATCTAAACTACGAAAAACTGTAAAATCTCACCGACCAACCTGGAAATCTGATACCACTTGATAGAAGCGAAGGTGTCCCGATGTTTCGATGAGATAGATATCGTTTTCTATGGGAGTCGACTTTGACGATCCGACTACGAACGTGCGAAGACGTTGCGCCTTGTCAATCGCTAAACCAACTTCCAAGGGTTATTGACCATGCCGGAGCATGATCAACCTGACCACAAGGGTCTATTTCCTGCGAGCAAACGAAGGACAAGCAAGAAACTGAGATTGCAATCTGGATATTGCGAATAAAATAGGAAAGCTTTATTAATGAAGGTGGGGTTCTATGATGTCTTGGTCTGGTCATTGGACACAAACGAAGTACGCGAAGTTGCAGCTATGGCGAACTTTTAACCTAAACAAAACCCCAAGTCTAAACGACGCCCTAAGGGTTGTATATATGGAGGAAGAGGGGGGGGGGGATTTCGTGGCCCTTGGAGGAGGGGTCCGAAACCAACACTAACTCTTGTTTCCCCACACATACGGACTCTACAAACAGCCTATACTTAAGTATTTCGAAAATACGTGGGCCTGGCCCAATAATAAGGTGACATAGCACCTAGAATAGCCTCTGGACGAAATTTATGAAGTGGCATCTTGTATATTTCGTCCAAGGCTTCATGCGCTCCTTATGGTGGCTTCAAAGTCCTGGAATCATCACTTGTAACTCCGTTCTTGATCCCCTTGCACATGCCATCATCTCCATGCTCCAAGGTTCATCTTTCTTGTCCAAGCTAGGCCCTTCATTTGTAAGCAAAACAAATGTATCCAATTTAGGCAACATCATATTCTCATGAATATTAGAATCGTTACCAAGAAACGAAAGTACCTGATAATTCAATTGGCGTGCGCGAGCTCTAGTAATTGGTCCAGTATGTATAGCAGCAAGGGATGTGGGTGTAACAATGGTATTGATGTCCTCATCAAGAGCCACCCCCCGTGCCTTTTCCTATAAAAGGAGGGGGGGCGTGGGAAGCGATGCTCATCCATATCCCTTTCCTTTGTTCTCCTTGCACTTTTGTCATCATGGATAGAGGAAGAGGTCATGCTCGTGCTTCTGCTGCAACAAAGGGAGCTTCCCCTCGTCACCATGCCTCTACTTTGGCTGCGGGCACGGAGGCCGGTTCAAGCACGTGGGGCGGAGCCGCCGGGTGAAGTCGTGGTCATCGCAGCGGTCGTGGTCGGGGTGGACGGGTCGGGGTGGTCGTGGTTCCACCTCCTGCGGCTTCGCCCCCCCCTGACGGAAGGCCACAAGGAGGAACCCGTGCTTGAGTTCATTATAGAGCTGTGCGACCTGCCAAGGAGCAGGCTGCGGCTCCTTGTCCCTTCGCCATGGTAATGGAGGTGGACCAGCCGCTCGGGTTGTTGTTGCGCGTGAATGGTTGCATCAATGGAGCCGTTTGGGTGGACACAGAATTCCCCGCCGACGGTGTCATGTACCTCACCTGATGGTGGAAATCCTTCTTGCACGCCCGCTACTTGGCAGAGGGGCACTTCCCCCACTTCAAGTTGGTGGAAGCTGATGCGCTCTCTGTGAAGTTCTTCGGGCCTTCAGGCGCTCCTCTAAGGTGCTGCATGGAGAGCTCGAGCGACAACAAAGGCTCCTCCTCAAGGGACAACGACGAGGAGGACACAGATGGTGAAGATGACGATGGCGAGTCTCCGGTCATCAAGTCCGAAGGCGATATCTCGGACTCCAGTGATACGTCTCCAACTTATCTATAATTTTTGCTTGTTCTATGCTGTTATATTATCAATCCTAGATGTTTTATATTCATTTTATAGAAATCATTTTTGGGACTAACCTATTGACCTAGTGCCCAGTGCCAGTTGCTGTTTTTTGCTTGTTTTTCACTTTGCGGAATATCCCTACCAAACGGAGTCCAAACACAGTGAAACTTTTTAGAGATTTTTTTGGACCAGAAGACAACTTGGGGGCCAAGAAAGGACCAGAGGGGAGGCATGTGTGGACCACAAGACAACAGGGCACGCCCAGGAGCCTAGGCGTGCCCTGGTGGTTTTTTGGGCCCATAGGGGTCTCCTGCATCGCCTCTTTGCTCTATAAATACCCAAATATACTAGAATCCCTAGGGGAGTTAAAAAAACAATTCCAGCCGCTACAAGTTCCAGAACCACAAGATGATGCTCCTCCGATGATGTGTGAGTAGTTCATCAAACTCATTGGTGCTCCTCTGATGATGCGTGAGTAGTTCACCATAGACCTATAGGTCCGTAGGCAGTAGCTAGATGACCTCTTCTCTCTTTTTGATTCTCAATACAATGGTCTCTTGGAGATGTATTTGATGTAATGACTTTTTGCGGTGTGTTTGTTAGGATCCGATGAAGTTTGAGTTTATGATTAGATTTTTATCCATGAATATTATTTGAGTCTTCTTTGATCTCTTATATGCATGATTATTTATAGCCTCATATTTCTTCTCCGAATCTTTGGTTTAGTTAGGCTAACTAGATTGATTTTTCTTGCAATGGGAAGAGGTGCTTTGTGATGGGTTCGATCTTGCGGTGTCCTGTCCCAGTGACAGAAGGGGCAGCGAGGCACATATGTATCATTGCTATTAAGGATAACAAGATGGGGGCTATTCCTTGAAAGTGCTAGTGATCGACTAGAGGGGGGGGGGGTGAATAGGCGATTTTTATGAAAGTCTTCAAAACATGGAAGTTACGAAGACAAACAATAGAAATAAACCTATTACCATGCAGCGGAAGGTAGACTACACTAGGCAAATCATAGTCAAGTATTCAATGAAGTGAAAGCACAATGACTAATAGCAGCTAGGCAGTAAAGATTAGGTAGGAAGATATTGTGAAGCCAATCAGAACAAGCAGTCACTCAATGAAGACAAAAGATAATGCAATCATGCAATGACTTCACCAGGGCCAACAGTAAGTAAAGGAATGGGAAGGAAGAAACCAGTGACTCGTTGAAGACAATGATTTGTTGGACCAGTTCCAGTTGCCGTGACAACTGTACGTCTGGTTAGGGAGGCTGAGATTCAACTCAGAAGACCGCGTCTTCACCTTATTCCCCTTGAGCTAAGGACACCCAGTCCTTGCCGAATCACTCTGGTAAGTCTTCAAGGTAGACTTCCAAACCTTCACAGACTTCGTTCACCAGCGATCCACAATGACTCTTGGATGCTCAGAACGCGACGCCTAACTGGCTGGAGGATTCACAGTCCTCAAGTGTAATAAGTCTTCAGATCACACAGACAGGAAGACTTCAGTGATGCCTAACTCTCTTTGGCTCTGGGTGGTTAGGGCTTTATCCTCGCAAGGAATTCTCTCTCAAAGGCTTCGAGGTGGGTTGCTCTCAAACTACAAAAGCCGTGCACTAACTCTGAGTAGCCAACCATTTATGGTTGTAGGGGGTGGGCTATTTATAGCCACTAGGCAACCCAACCTGATTTGTCCGAAATGACCCTCGGTCACTAAGGAACTGACACGTGTTCCAACGGTCAGATTTCAAACACACACGGCAACTTTACTTGGGCTACAAGCAAAGCTGACTTATCCAACTCTGGACAAGATTTGCTCTCATAGTCTTCACTCGAAGACATAGGATTTTGGTTAAGCATCACTTCAGTCATTCTGACTGGTTCACTTGGACCCCACTTAATAGTGCGGTGGTTCCTATGACTCAACAAAGAAAAACACAGAACGACGAAACTGCGAAGTCTTCGCGTTCCATAGTCTTCACGCGATGTCTTCTCTTGTCATAGTCTTCAATGTGAATGTCTTCACATACCACCTTTGACTTCAATGTCTTCATACATTTTTAGGGGTCATCTCTGGTAGGAAAACTGAATCAATGAGGGACTTCTACCTGTGTTATCCTGCAATTCTCACAAACACATTAGTCCCTCAACTAGGTTTGTTGTCAATACTCCAAAACAAACTAGGGGTGGGACTAGATGCACTTACAAGCTCCCCCTTTTTTGGTGATTGATGACAAACTAGTTGAAGTTTTCAACGGGGAATAAAATATGTGAAATTGTAAAGGATAGGGGATTGTCTTCATAAGTGGCAAAGGCTCCCCCTGAAGATGTGCATATAAGTAATTTGCTTTTGGTATGCAAATGCACATGGCAGGTTGTACTTGTGGAGATCCTCTTCAACTTATGATGACAATTCATCATGCATGAAAAGTATGTGAAGATAATGACATGCATAATGAAAAATGGACGTCTGCAGAATGACCTAAGTGCGGAAGTTATCATCGCACATGCGGAATTTATCATCGCATCACAGAATAGCGAATAAGTATGAAAGCACAAGTGCTCCCTAGGTGGTTTTGATAATTGATGACAACATATCTCTTGTTGGACTAACGTTTTCATCTAGTATGTTTCAGATAAGTTCAACAATGGAGTGGCATGGACTAAAGGTTGTGGGAAGGTCTCCAAGATACTAAGGACAAAGGATTGGCTAAAGCTTGAAGTTTAAGACTCTTCATTTTACATTTTAGTGATCCAAGATCACATTGAGTCCATAGGAAAAGCCAATACTATCAAGGAGGGTTGAGGTGTTGCTTAATGAGCCTCTTGCTCAAGTGCTTAATGATATGCTCCAAAATCCTCAGCTACTTTCCCATATCCACAAATGACCTAAACCCTAAGCCAAACTCGGACCTACCGATTATTCCTATCCGGCGCCACCGAGTTTCACTTGTCATAGCCACTGCCAGAAACCCTAATCGATTCGGTCTCACCGATGGGATCTCGGTCTCACCGAGATGGGCTTGCAAACTCTCTGTTACCTATTGCATTATTCTCGGTCCCACCGAGATATGCAATCGGTCCCACCGAGTTTGCTTGGCCAGCTCTCTGTTTCGCTTATTACCCAAATCGATCCCACCGAGTTTGAGTAATCGGTCAAACCGAGTTTTGGATTTACCCTAACCCTAGCACATCGGTCACACCGAGTTGATTCAGTCGGTCCCACCGAAATCTCTAACGGTCACTAGGTTTACCTTTTCGGTCCAACCGAGTTTGTTGATTCGGTCCCACCGAGATTGGTAGATTGTGTGTAACGGTTGGATTTTGTGTGGAGGCTATATATACCCCTCCACCTCCTCTTCATTCGAGAGAGAGCCATCAGACTAAGCCTACACTTCCAGCATCCTATTTCTGAGAGAGAACTACCTACTCATGTGTTGAGGCCAAGATATTCCATTCCTACCATATGAATCTTGATCTCTAGCCTTCCCCAAGTTGCTTTCCACTCAAATCTTCTTTCCATCAGATCCAAATACTATGAGAGAGAGTTGAGTGTTGGGGAGACTATCATTTGAAGCACAAGAGCAAGGAGTTCATCATCAACACACCGTTTGTTACTTCTTGGAGAGTGGTGTCTCCTAGATTGGCTAGGTGTCACTTGGGAGCCTCCGACAAGATTGTGGAGTTGAACCAAGGAGTTTGTAAGGGCAAAGAGATCGCCTACTTCGTGAAGATCTACCGCTAGTGAGGCAAGTCCTTCGTGGGCGATGGCCATGGTGGGATAGACAAGGTTGCTACTTCGTGGACCCTTCATGGGTGGAGCCCTCCGTGGACTCGCGCAACCGTTACCCTTCATGGGTTGAAGTCTCCATCAACGTGGATATAGGATAGCACCACCTATCCGAACCACGGGAAAAACATCCGTGTCTCCGATTGCGTTTGAATTCTCCAAACCCCTCCCTTTACATTCTTGCAAGTTGCATGCTTTACTTTCCGCTTCCTATATACACTTTGCATACTTGCTTGACATGTATTGTGATTGTTGAAATTATGCTTAAACTCCACTCAAACCAAAAAAGCTTAAAAATTGCAACTTTGGCATGAAGTGTCTAATCACCCCCCTCTAGGCACATCTACTTCAAGGTCCTACAAGTGGTATCAGAGCTTTGGTCTCCATTGCCTTGGTTTAATCACCATTGGAGGAAGATGGATGTGTCTACTTTAGGGAGTCTTAGATGTAGAGTGCCTATTCTTGATGGAGAGTATTTTCATGAGTGGAAAAATGAGATGCTTGTAATCTTCAACCAATATCATTTGAACAAGTATATTGCTAGCCCTTGTGCACCTCACATTGATCCCTTGCATCCTACCCTAGATGAAGATATTGACATGATTCGCAATCTTAGAACTATTGAGCTCATCATTAGAGGATTGCCCAAAAACTTGATTGCTAGTTTGCCTACTCTTAATTGTGCCTATACTATATGGAAATTTCTTGAGGAACGATTTCCTGACCATTCCTTGAAAAATTTGTATAAAATTCTCCATAAATCTATTGCCTTGAGTAAGATGAACTCTAGTGATCCTAGCTTTGGTGATTGTGTACTTGAGCTTGCCAATCTCAAGCGAGCTAAAGGAGATGTTGGAATCATTAGTGATATTATATTCGAAGCTATAAGAATTCATAAAAGCGACCACCTTGATGATCATTTATCTAATGAATTACCCTCTCTAGGAAATGATGAGTCACAAGATCATGGTGAACATGGATACTATGATGATGATGATGATAGTGACTTCAATCTTGATGATGCAATGAGACACTTTGGTCTTACAGCAAATCTTCGGGGATATGAATCAGGAGGAAAGGAATGGGTTCTTGATAGTGGATGTACTGATCATATGACCGGAGATGAAGAGATGTTCCGTGAGCTTGCTGAAAATGATGGCCCTCGAAAATATGTCACCTTTGGTGATAATTCGAAGGGTAAAGTGGTTGGCCTTGGTAAGGTGGCCATCTCACATGATAGTTCCATTCAAAATGTCATGCTCGTTGAATCACTCGGCTACAACTTACTTTCAGTATCTAGACTTGCTGATTTCGGTTTGAATGTCCTATTTACTGAGGTAGATTGCCAAGTATTTCGTCGAGACAATCATAAAATGGTCTTTACCGGTATGCGTAGAGGTGATCTTTACATTGTTGATTTCTCTAAAAAGGCACAACCTAAACCTTGCTTTATTGCTAAATCATCAAAAGGTCGGTTGTGGCATAGACGACTAGGTCACGTTGGCATGAGAAACCTTGACAAGCTTATTAAAGGAAATCATATCCTTGGAGTTAACGATGTCATATTTGATAAAGATAGACTTTGCAGTGCTTGTCAAGCAGGTAAACAGGTTGGAGGAAGGCATCTCGTGAAGAACATCATGACTACAAGGAGGCCACTCAAGCTACTTCATATGGATCTTTTTGGTCCCAACGCCTACAAGAGTCTCGGTGGAAATTCTTTTGGTCTAGTTATAGTTGATGATTTTTCAAGATTTACGTGGGTGTTCTTTCTTAATGACAAGTCGCAGGTTCAGAAGATCTTCAAAAACTTCGCTTGGAAGGCCCAAAATCAGTTTGACATGAAGATCAAGAAGGTTTGGAGTGACAACGGAACGGAGTTCAAGAACGCAAATGTGGACACCTTTCTTGACGAAGAAGGGATTTCACACGAGTTCTCGGCTACGTACACACCTCAACAAAATGGAGTTGTTGAGAGGAAGAACCGGACGCTCATCGAAATGGCAAGAACAATGCTTGATGAATACAAGACGCCGAAGCACTTTTGGGCAGAAGCGGTTGAGACAGCTTGTCACGCAACAAATCGCTTGTATCTTCACAAGCTACTCGGCAAGACGGCATACGAGCTCCTCACGGTAACAAACCCCAAGTTGGATACTTTCGAGTATTCGGCTCAAAGTGCTACATTCTTGATAAGCATCGTCATTCAAAGTTTGCTCCTAAATCTCATGAAGGCTTCCTACTCGGTTATGGCTCAAACTCTCACACTTACCGTGTCTACAACAATTTCAACCGAAAGGTTGAAGAGACGGTAGATGTGAAGTTTGATGAATCTAATGGCTCGCAAGTAGAGCAATTGCCAATTGATGTAGGAGACAAAGACCCTTCAGAAGCAATCCAAGACTTGTCCCTAGGCAAAGTTCGTCCAACGGAGGTGAAGGAGAGTACTTCATCCGTCCAAGTGGAGGCTTCTACTTCACAACAAGGTGAACCAAGAATTGATATGGAAGCATCCACAAGTGGAACACACCAAGATGAAGAAGACAAGGAAATGCATCAAGACGAACATCAACAACCTCCTTCACCACCACGACAAGACAATGACAACGTCAACAATGAAGAAGGCCAAGAAAAAGAACAAGATGAAGAAAATGTTCAACAAAGACCCAAGCAAAAGCTCTCACGAGTTCGAGCAAGAATCGCCAAAGATCATCCCGTCGAGCAAATCATCAATGATATACAAACCGGGAGAATCACTCGCTCAAAAACTCATTTAGCTAACTTTTGTGAAAACTATTCATTCATCTCTAGCATTGAACCTATGAAGGTTGAGGAAGCATTGGAAGATCCGGATTGGATAAACGCCATGCATGAAGAGCTACACAACTTTGAGAGAAACCAAGTTTGGACATTGGTTGAGAAGCCCGACAACAACCACAGCATCATTGGTACCAAATGGGTGTTTCGCAACAAGCAAGATGAAGATGGACAAGTGATTCGCAACAAAGCACGTCTCGTCGCCCAAGGGTACACACAAATCGAAGGTATGGACTATGGTGAGACATATGCTCCTGTTGCTAGACTTGAGTCCATTCGCATCTTACTTGCCTATGCTAATCACCATAACATCACCTTGTACCAAATGGACATTAAAAGTGCTTTTCTAAATGGTGAAATAGAGGAGGAAGTTTATGTCAAACAACCTCCCGGCTTTGTCAATCCTAAGAAACCTAATCATGTTTACAAACTTCACAAAGCTCTTTATGGTCTTAAACAAGCTCCTAGAGCATGGTATAAATGCTTGACCAAGTTCCTTATTGCAAGCAGTTTTGAAATTGGTAAAATTGATTCTACTCTTTTTACTAAAAGGGTTAATGGAGAACTATTTGTATGCCAAATTTATGTTGATGATATCATATTTGGTTCAACTAACCCTCTCTTTAGTGAAAAGTTTGGAAAGCTAATGTCAGAGAAGTTTGAGATGTCTATGATGAGTGAACTCAAATTCTTTCTCGGTTTGCAAATCAAGCAAACTAAGGAAGGTATATTTGTCTCTCAAACGAAATACACCAAGGACTTATTCAAGAAGTTCAATATGCAAGAGTGCAAAGGTATGTCTACACCCATGCCTACTAGTGGACATAATGATTTAACCAAAGATGGTGAACCGGTTGATCAAAAGGTTTATCGCTCTATGATTGGTTCATTGTTATACCTATGTGCTTCACATCCCGACATTATGCTAAGTGCGTGCATGTGTGCAAGATATCAAGCTGCCCCTAAAGAATGTCATCTTAAGGCCGTGAAAAGGATAGTTAGATACTTAATTCATACACCAAATTTTGGCATTTGGTATCCTAAGAGGTCTTCTTTTGATCTTGTTGGCTATTCCGACTCGGATTATGCCAGAGACAAGGTTGATAGAAAGTCAACTTCGGGTACTTGTCAATTTCTTGGTAGATCTCTTGTGTCTTGGTCTTCCAAGAAACAAAACTCCGTATCCTTATCCATCGCCGAAGCGGAATACATTGCCGCTGGTTCATGTTGTGCTCAATTACTTTGAATGACCCAAACTCTTAAAGATTATGGGATCTATGTGAAACATGTTCCATTGCTTTGTGACAATGAAAGTGCTATTAAAATTGGTCATAATCCTGTACAACATTCTCGAACTAAGCACATTGAAGTTCGTCATCATTTCATTTGAGATCATGTTGCTAAGGGTGACATTGATCTTAAGCATGTTCGCACCGATAAGCAATTAGCGGATATATTCACTAAACCACTTGATGAGAAAGTGTTTTGTAGGTTGAGAGGAGAATTGAACATCATTGATGCTTCGAACTTGGAGTAGGAACTCCATTGGATACATGCAAGACATGAGCTTATGACTAATCCATGATATATCTCTTATGATGACTATCTTATGTCTTGGATATATTTGTACCTTGCATGTTGTCTAACCCATGTAGGTGCTTGGTTGAATCTAATTCCATGAGATTGCGACTCACTCACATCTAGATCAATCTCTACATCACCAAGTCTCTACACGATGGTGGTTGAAGACAAGGACGCACAAAATCATTCAAACATATCCTTTGACAAATCCTATGTTGAGCTTCGTGAATGTCATTTTTGGATACACAAGTGCTTTTCCTTGCAAGAACTAATCCATGTAGGTAGGTGAACTCACACTCCAAGTGGTGCTCCCAAATCTTGATGAGCTACATCAACCTTGAGCACCCACACAAGTTCAACTACATGAGCAAGAACCACACCACCACCCAAGGTATGTTATTCCATCTTAGAGAAGCTTTACTCCAAGACATGAAGTCAAAGCAACTCAACAAGATGTGAATACATCAAGATGCATAAACGAAAAATGGTAACCCCATTTTGAGCTTAAACGATGAGTATGACCTATGATCAAGTATTCTCACTTGACTGCTAAGTCAATATACTCTAACATAGGTGACTATGTCATCGCCCAACTCGAGATGAAGTTCTCTTGTGTTCCTTCCTTGTGTTATTGCATTTGTCTCATGCATGTCTATTTTTTTCTTTCTCTTTTTCATAACAAAAAAAACTTCATCTAGATCTTTCAGTTTCCTCTTTTCTCTTTGCTTTTGTTCAGCATTTTCTGCATTTAATTCCTTGCAAACCCTTCAGGTAATTCCTTGCAAATCTTTGTGAGATCCTACATGTCTAGTGAGCTGAGGTGACAAGTGTTTTTCTCTGTGTAAACTCGGTTTCACCGACTTGCAACTTTCGGTCCAACCGAATCTTTTCGGTACCACCGAAATATGCCACTCGGTGCCACCGACTTTGCAATCAGAAAAATAGTTTGCCACTCGTTCTACATTTCTTCTCATCCAGCTCCACTCAATGAATCTTGTCCTCTACAAGCATCACAATTTTATCCATTGCTTTGTGCTAAGTCTCAAGGACCAAACCTATATGACGGATTCCAGAAAGTCCTTCTTGGAAATTGATGTCAAAGGGGGAGAGAGAGAGATCACATCAAAGCTTGTAGGAGAGAGAGATCACATCAAGGGAGAGAAAAATCTCAAGGACCAAACCCACAAGAGAGAAAGTATTAAGGGGGAGAAAGAGACTTCCAGGGGGAGAGAAAATACTCAAGGACCCCAGATGCTTGATGTTCAAGAGGAGAGATGTCACATGTCTTTTTAGGGGGAAAGACATGTTCATATGTATCTGTCAGCTCTGATCTTCTGTTTCCTATCTTCTCCCAATATCCCATGTAAGATTCAGGGGGAGCAAGACACCTAAGGGAAAGCAATCAGTCAAATTCATTGCATATCTTTACTCTTGGGGACATGTCGATTTCAATGTAGTACCTAGTACTTATTCTCTACATGTCATCCCAGTCTTGGTACTCTTGTGGCTTCTTTTGTTTGCCCTGGCTAGTGGATGTACCTATGTTATCTAACCTTGTTTGTGCAGGTTCATTCTATCCTAAGCCAACTCAAAACTACAATGTAAGTGTATGCATCAAAATCAAGAGTATGAGGAGTTCTTGCTTATGTACATACTGTTTGCAAGAAGGACTCATGAGCATGAAGGTATTTTCCTTGATAATCTTTTACTCTGATGCATATGGCCAAGATACATGTAACACATTGCCTACTCTATCATGATTATGCTCTCACATGCTGCTATATTTTATATTCATATGATTGCATACATGTGGGGGAGCCTATGTTGTTACATGTCCTTCCAAAGCTTTACTTGCTGTTCTTTATATCTTTATCTAAAGCTTTGATGTATGTTGCCATCAATTACCAAAAAGGGGGAGATTGAAAGCAGAAGTGCTCCCTAGGTGGTTTTGATAATTGATGACAACATATCTCTTGTTGGACTAACGTTTTCATCTAGTATGTTTCAGATAAGTTCAACAATGGAGTGGCATGGACTAAAGGTTGTGGGAAGGTCTCCAAGATACTAAGGACAAAGGATTGGCTAAAGCTTGAAGTTCAAGACTCTTCATTTTACATTTTAGTGATCCAAGATCACATTGAGTCCATAGGAAAAGCCAATACTATCAAGGAGGGATGAGGTGTTGCTTAATGAGCCTCTTGCTCAAGTGCTTAATGATATGCTCCAAAATCCTCAGCTACTTTCCCATATCCACAAATGACCTAAACCCTAAGCCAAACTTAGACCTACCGATTATTCCTATCCGGCGCCACCGAGTTTCACTTGTCATAGCCACTGCCAGAAACCCTAATTGATTCGGTCTCACCGATGGGATCTCGGTCTCACCGAGATGGGCTTGCAAACTCTCTGTTACCTATTGCATTATTCTCGGTCCCACCGAGATATGCAATCGGTCCCACCGAGTTTGCTTGGCCAGCTCTCTGTTTCGCTTATTACCCAAATCGGTCCCACCGAGTTTGAGTAATCAGTCAAACCAAGTTTTGGATTTACCCTAACCCTAGCACATCGGTCACACCGAGTTGATTCAGTCGGTCCCACCGAAATCTCTAACGGTCACTAGGTTTACCTTTTCGGTCCGACCGAGTTTGTTGATTCGGTCCCACCGAGATTGGTAGATTGTGTGTAACGGTTGGATTTTGTGTGGAGGCTATATATACCCCTCCACCTCCTCTTCATTCGAGAGAGAGCCATCAGACTAAGCCTACACTTCCAGCATCCTATTTCTGAGAGAGAACTACCTACTCATGTGTTGAGGCCAAGATATTCCATTCCTACCATATGAATCTTGATCTCTAGCCTTCCCCAAGTTGCTTTCCACTCAAATCTTCTTTCCATCAGATCCAAATCCTATGAGAGAGAGTTGAGTGTTGGGGAGACTATCATTTGAAGCACAAGAGCAAGGAGTTCATCATCAACACACCGTTTGTTACTTCTTGGAGAGTGGTGTCTCCTAGATTGGCTAGGTGTCACTTGGGAGCCTCCGACAAGATTGTGGAGTTGAACCAAGGAGTTTGTAAGGGCAAGGAGATCGCCTACTTCGTGAAGATCTACCGCTAGTGAGGCAAGTCCTTCGTGGGCGATGGCCATGGTGGGATAGACAAGGTTGCTACTTCATGGACCCTTCGTGGGTGGAGCCCTCTGTGGACTCGCGCAACCGTTACCCTTCGTGGGTTGAAGTCTCCATCAACGTGGATGTAGGATAGCACCACCTATCCGAACCACGGGAAAAACATCCGTGTCTCCGATTGCGTTTGAATTCTCCAAACCCCTCCCTTTACATTCTTGCAAGTTGCATGCTTTACTTTCCGCTGCCTATATACACTTTGCATACTTGCTTGATATGTACTGTGATTGTTGAAATTATGCTTAAACTCCACTCAAACCGAAAAAGCTTAAAAATTGCAACTTTGGCATGAAGTGTCTAATCACCCCCCTCTAGACACATCTACTTCAAGGTCCTACAAAGTAGCAGACGACCATCTAGTTTAAGTGTTACAACTCAAAGAACCAAATGTATCAGAAAGCGAGAGTTGTAAACACTAGGCAAAATATAAAACCACCGCCCATATGGACCCGCTTGAAGACTATCAAACTCATATACTTCTCCCCCTTTTGTCAGTAAGGACCAAAAAGGTTTGAAGACATAGAGCACCTACTCGTTCCCTTGAGGAGTTGGTGAAGCAGCAGGGTTGTCGGTGTTGGTTGGCGGTGCAGACGAACTTGGTGCAGTGTTGATTCGTGCTGAAGGTGGAGAAGGTGAAGTTGCATCATCTTGGTCATCGATGACTCTGGCATTTACGGTCGCAGCTGAGGACGAGTATTCAAAGTCTTCAAGTGAGGGAGTCCGACACAAGTGAGCATTTTTGGGAGGAGCTGAGTCAAACTTGAAGCATTCGGTGAAGCCATCGTCGTGCAGATCAGCTTCAGCACTCAGTAGGGTCAAACTCTTCCACGACCTCCGACAGGTTTCATGAGTGACAAAGGCATTCTTGGTGGCAAGATTGCGAATGCGGTTGAAATCCACCAAGAGGCTTTGCATCTGACGCTTAAGCCAGTCATGATGCTTGTCCTATTTCTGATGCAGCGCGACAAGAAGCTCTCGGTCATTGAGGACACGAGATCGTCTTTGAGGCCTTTGCGCAATGGTGCTACCAGTGACATCAGTTTGAGCACGAGGGACACGTGTGTTTCCAGCCAGGGGATAAACACGAGAAACTACTGGAATCCCTTCAATGGGCTGGGTGAAGCTTTGGTGATCAGCATTGTGAAGATAAATGGGATCTTTAGCAGGTTCTGGCTAGATGGCTTCAACTAACAGATCAACCTCGGGCAAGAATATAAGATGATTGCGCGCAGACGGCTGATAGTTGAAGGCGGAGTGACGCTTTATCAGACACATGACCCATGGAGCATAGAATTTCAACCCAAAGATGTCAGAGCCGGACGCAGCCAACTGCCTGATGAAGAAGTCTTGAGCATTGAAGCTGATGCCATTGAAGATATAGAAAACCAAAGTCTTCATTGCTCCTTCAAGCTTCGCTGCAGATGAGTGTCCTTTGACAGGCCATAGAGTCTTCCTGATGATGTGGTAAATTGTGCGAGGCGGGTACTCTAGGTCTTCAACAAAGAACTCAGATGGGTATTCAGCGTCATGAGGCAGAGGCTTCATCATGATCAGCATTTGACTCATGTTGGGTTCTGGCTTCTGAAAGATGCTTTCCAAGGCATTTTGATGTTGTTGACAACCTGGTTCACAGTATTCACCAGGAGTGGGCAGGCCTGTGAGCTCAATGATATCAAGAGCTTTAGCTTCATGATGGACATTGCCTGTCATCCACTCAAGGACCCAAGTCTTCGGATCCCTGTTGTAGCCTCGAATATGAAGAGTGGCATAGAATTGAAGCAGCAATTCTTCGTTCCAGTGCTCCTTGTCAGTGACAAACTGCAACAGACCAGCATCTCTGAAACAGTCCAATGCTTCTTCGAGACAGGGCAGACCAGCTATAGCTTCAGAGTCGAGGCGCATATGTGGAAATATGTGCCCTTGATTGTATAGGACACAGGAATAATAGCTGCGCTGCTGATAGCTCCAGAACCGATATGAGGAAATGTGTTGTCTTGTATAAGGGTTCTTGGAGCTGTTGAAGAAGGTATTATGTGCCACAAAGCCATTTGCATTGAAGACCCCAGCTGAAGTGGCAGTGCCTGGGAATCGTGGAAGTCTTGGCTTGGGCTTTTGGACTTGAGGCCTGTGCTCGACGTGGTACTCAAATTGTGGACCAGCAGCAGGCGGAGGAGTCAGAATGGGCCATCGAACCATAACTGGCTGACCACGATCAAATGCCAGCTCCATTCTGTGAGGTCTTGGAGGGGGAACAGGGGCATTGGCATTGTCTTCATGGGCTTCAGGGGCCACATGTGCTTCAGGTGCTTGGACCTCAGGTGCTGCAGCATTGACTTCAAGTGTTGCAGCATTGACTTCTGGTGCCTCATTGGCTTCTGGCGCCGTATTGGCTTCAACCATGACAACGTCATTGGCGTCAGCAGTGATGTTGGTGGCCGCTTCAGGGTTGTGAACCTCCACTTCAGAAGCTGGAGGGTCAGTCACGTTCTCCTCGAGAACAACATCTTGGTGAGACGGGGGTGTAGCAACTCTTGTAACTCTAGGGGCTTCTTCTTCATCTTCTTCTTCATCGGCTGATGCAGCCCGAATATCTTCAGTCATTTTGGCTTCGAATTTAGACACGTGCATTGTGGGAGTGACTTGGGGCCTGGGTCCTTTGCGAAGCCTGCGTAATGCGGGCGACGCTTGTGGAGATGGAGCGTGTGGGGCCTCAAAGTCATCATCATCTTACACTGGTGGGGTAGCTTGCGGTTGGGGAGAGCTTGGAGTGTCTTGTCTCTGTGGGTGATCAACCTACGATGCATCCTGAGCAGTTGGCGTCAGAGGACGACCAATGCTGATGAGTTCATTGTGCGTGAGCACAGGCGATGATACTAATTGGTGCTCGATCTGAGGAAGGACTTCATCATCTTCAACATTGTCATGGTGACCAATGTCTTCAGCAGCGGTGGGGTCAACTGCTGGAATGTCTTCAGGTTCAGGAGCCTCTGTGGAAGCAGGCTCATGAATTATCATCCGTCGTTCTTGATGCGAAGAGGTAGGACGAGCAACCGAGATGGGCTCGACAACAAGGGGCTCTGTGGGAGAAGCCCGATCTTTCTTGGTTTTGCGCTTCTTCTTAGAGGGAGCGACATCAGAAGCTTCAGGATTTTTCCTCTTTCTGGCTTCAGCCTCGGCAGCCCTTGTCTTCTTTAGTTCTGAAGCCACTGTGGGGACCTTAGGCTTCGAGCCTGTCATACTGGCTGGGAAGACAATGGGATGTTCTTCCTGCCTTGCTGCTTCGGGTTCGGCCACAGCTGGCTTCTTCTTCTTCGGCTTGGCCGCCATTCTGGGGTCGATGCCAGGACGCCCAAGAGCCTTGCGCTTCTCAGCTTCATTGTAGGCTTGCACGCACTTGTCAGCTAGACTCTTCATGCGCTCACGAGACCCTTTAGCTTCTTCACGTTTCTTGAGAAAGGCTTCCTTGAGCTCGTGCAGCATAATCTTGAAGTTTTTCACATCTTGCACGCTGAGCTTTGCCATGTGCTTCTTGAACTGAGCTTTCTCATAGTCGATCTTTTGCTTCAGTTCAACGATGCGCTAAGCTAGAGCTAGCTCAGAAGCAATGGCGCCAGTGAAAGCGACGCTGAGGCCAATTGGACGTTGCAGATCATCAAAGCTGAGATTGGGGGTTTCAAACCACTCATCAATGAAGTTGTGGAGGATTGCCACATCAAAGAGAGGCAAATCATTGAAGATTTCTGCTTCTTCCTTGCTCTTAATCAGTTGCTCAAGAGCGTCATCTGCAAGATCTTCATCGCCGGACAGATCAATGGCATCATTGCACAGAATAGCAGCAGCAGTCAGGTCGTGGCTGGTGGGTTGCAAGGGCATCTTCACTCTCGAGGGCTTGGAGATGCGTGAAAAATCTTCAGACTGCACACTGTGTTCAGGAGGTGCAGTGGCCAGAGGCTTCACCTGTAAGACCTTTGGTGCAGGAGCAGGCTTTGAAGCTTTAGGCTTCTTCAGTTTCTTTGGCTTCGGTGGTGCAGGCGCTTCATCAGATTCAGCGTTGTCTGCAGGCTCGTCCACGGCTGTCCCTTGAACCATGATATGAGTGATGAGACCTTCCAGGTTGTAGAAGGGCCCAACAAGATTGGGTTCAGCTTCGCGTGTGCCATCAGCACGAGGAGCAGAGGGGCCTGGATTGAAGTCTAAGCCCCGTGACTTCTTGTTCTCTTTGGCCGAGTTCCTGGCAAACTGAAGGTTGCGCTTGAACAGATTATCATCGCGGCACCACAGTAATGAAGATGGGTCTGCATCCGCAGGCTGCGGTCCATGGACCATGCAAGGATAGAGGCCTTGTTCAATGGCTTCAGCTCTGGACTTGGGTTGAAGATTTTTGTATAGGATGTCTCCCCACGGTCGCTTGATGGCATTCTTCTCAGCATATTCCTGGGTCACAAACCTGTACTTGAACCATTGCTCTGCCCAGTATCTTCGAATCCATTGGATTCGTGTCTTGCGCTGACCATAGCTTTCTTCAGGGTCAGTTTTGTACAGTTCATAAAGATCTTCAGGCAGGTCCGTTGATGTACCCCCACGGCGCTGTCTGCCGCCCTTTCTTGTAGGTTTCTCTGGTGCCATGAAGCTTAAACTGAAGGGCTTCAACACGTTTAAAGGCTTCAAAGGCTTCCGCTTTCTGGTCAAACAGGAACTGGCTTCGGGAGAGTTAATGTGATGCTATAAGAATTCTACAAACGAATGCAGACTATGAGAACCAAGGGATTCTCCCACGGACATGTACCTGTGACAACATTAAGGTGCGAGGGAAGGGGAAGAGGTCATATGCATTCTCAGTAGATTTTGAAGATAAATCAGTTTAGAAGACATTGACCTCATAGTGCGAAGACATTCACTCATAGATAGAGAGTTGGTTCCAGATTTGTACGAATCCATGAATAAGTACAAGTGAGGAATCTAACTTCTTTGTGAAGAAAAGTGAACATACTAGGCATATTATGAGATGCAGTATGAACTAGATCCAACTTGTGTGAATAGAAACTTCTTGTGGTAGAAAGTGATGAATCTATAGGATCAAAGGGGGCCGTAAAAAGGAAGTTTTATTTACCACACGAAGAACTACTAGATGGAGTGGGAGAGGAGGCCGAGAAGTTTGATCGTCCGTGTCCTAACTTGGCGACGGAGGACACCTACGGCAACGGCGAAGAAGACGATGTCCGCGGCTGGCGTGAAGATGGCGTCAGTGAGGTCGCGGCAGCTAAGCGCTTCATCGCCGGCGTCGTCGAGGGCTAGCGGTGGCGCTAGGGTTTGTGCCAGAGTGGAAGAAAGGATAATGACTGTGGTGAGGCGTGTATTTATAGGGATAGGGACGGCACAGAGTTATTACATAAGTGCCCCTGGCGATTCACATTTGAAGGACACGTGGCTATCATGCAACACATCGGAGGTTGTTCCATGTTCCCACGCACGCCTGGATTGTCAGGTGGTCGTTTCCACTTCTCCGGGTTTCAGGTGAAAGGATTTAGCATTGAAAACGGATTAATGTTTGTCTCTGTGTCTTCTGCTGACATGGAGGCAGAGAAGACATTTGATAGTGTCAATAGAATGCATATGATTTGGATAGATAGACTTAGGAAAGAAGCATAGAGGGGTTAGGGTTCGATCACATTCACTTAGTTCAAAAGATTCATCAAGAAGCCATAGCTATAAGTGAATGCTGTAGAGGACAGAAGCCAAACCAAATCAGTATATACCAGAAGACAATCATATCAACATAGTGAAGATAATCATTAAGACAAGTTGAAAATGAAGACAAACCAAATGTGAAGACATAGCAAATGTAACGCCATGGGTAAAACACTTCAAACAGAAGAATTTGGTGGTGGCGTTACCCACCGTATATGAAGTATTAGACCCAGACACGGCACACAATTATCATGGTGCTCCGAAGTCAAATTCCACGTTAATGTATTCACACTCAGAATGTAAGTCTTCATTGATTGAAGATATACTTTACTTCGTGTGTTGCACATCTAAGTCATCAACATGCATAAGTGTTAGGATGTGTGCCTGATCACAGGACATTTGAGGATTCCAAGATATTTAGCTCACACCGTAACTTGCAAAACCTCTTCTCATCCAAGGGCTTGGTGAAGATATCTGCCAATTGCTCTTAAGTGTTGACGTGTATGATATCAATATTTCCTTCACAACATGATCTCTGAGAAAGTGATGAAGAATTTCAATGTGCTTTGTCTTTGAGTGCTGAACTGGGTTGTGGGCAATCTTGATGGCGCTTTCGTTGTCGCAGTAGAGTGGCACTTGCTTCAGATGAATGCCATAGTCTTTGAGTGGTTGCTTCATCCATAGAAGCTGAGCGCAGCAAGATCCAGCATCAATGTATTCAGATTCATCAGTGGAGAGAGATACACAGTTCTGCTTCTTTGAAGACCAACATACAAGTGATCGTACCAGAAAATGGCATGTGCCTGATGTAGACTTGCGTTCCACTTTGTCACCAGCATAATCAGCATCCGAGAATCCAACTAGATCAAACTCTGAGCCCTTTGGATACCATAATCCTAGTGTTGGGGTGTGAGCCAAATATCTGAGAATTCGCTTCACAGCTAAGTGATGCGATTCCTTTGGTGCCGCTTGGAACCGGGCACACATGCGAACACTAAGCATGATATCTGGCCTAGATGCACATAAATAAAGCAAGGAACCAATCATGGAGCAATATACCTTTTGATCGAACTCTTTACCATTGTCGTCGGGACCCAGATGATGTTTGGCTGGCATTGGCGTCGTGTAGCCTTTGCAATCTTGCATTCCAAATTTCTTCAGGCAATCTTTGAGGTATTTCTCTTGAGATATAAAGATGCCGTTGCGTTGCTGATGTATTTGAAGACCAAGGAAGAACTTCAGCTCACCCATCATGGACATTTGATATTGCTCTTGCATCATATATCCAAACTCGTCAGTGTATTTCTGATTGGTGCAGCCGAAGATAATGTCATCCACATATATGTGGCACACAAACAGTTCACCATCATATGTCTTTGTGAAGAGAGTGGGGTCGAGGGAACCAGGTTTGAAGCCTTTGCTCTTCAGGAAGCCTTTGAGTGTGTCATACCAAGCCCTAGGGGCTTGTTTGAGGCCATACAGTGCCTTGTTGAGCTTGTACACCGTGTCAGGATGTTTTGGTTCTTCAAAGCCAGGCGGTTGTGCAACATACACTTCTTCATCAATCTTGCCATTGAGAAAAGCGCTCTTCACATCCATTTGATGCAGAAGAATGTTATGATGATTTGCATAGGCCACCAGTATGCGTATGGCTTCAAGTCTACCCACAGGAGCAAATGTCTCATCGAAGTCAATCCCTTCAACTTGAGTGTATCGTTGAGCAACGAGACGAGCTTTGTTTCTGACAACTTGACCATGCTCATCTTGCTTGTTGCGATATATCCATTTGGTGCCTATTATATTGTGCTTGCGAGGATCAGGATGCTTAACCAGTTCCCATACATTATTCAGCTCAAACTATTGAAGCTCTTCTTGCATAGCTTGAATCCATTCAGGTTCCATGAAGGCTTCATCAACTTTCTTGGGTTCAGATATTGAGACGAATGCGAAGTGTCCACAAAAATTTGCTAGCTGTGTTGCCCTTGAACGAGTGAGTGGACCTGGTGCATTGATGCTATCAATTATTCTCTCAATCTGCACTTCATTTGCAACACGAGGATGTACAGGACGAAGATTTTGCTCTTGCCGATCATTTTCATCGTTAGAAAGATTGTCTTCAGGCTGATCAGGTGCGAAGATGATAAGTTCCTCTTCAGGCTGAGCTTCAGATGGTATGATTTCTCTAGTTCCCATAAGTTTGATTGATTCACTGGATGGAACTTCATCAAGCACATTTGGCAGGTGCTCTCTTTGCGAGCCGTTAGTCTCATCGAACCGCACATCCACAGTTTCAACCACTTTATAGTGAAAGAGGTTGAAGACTCTGTAGGAGTGCGAATCCTTTCCATATCCAAGCATAAAACCTTCATGTGCTTTTGGTGCAAATTTTGAAGTGTGATGTGGATCCTTGATCCAGCACCTGGCACCAAATACTCTGAAGTAACTGACATTTGGCTTCTTGCCAGTAAGGAGCTCATAGGATGTCTTGTTCAGAAGCTTGTGAAGATAAACACGGTTGATGATATGGCATGCAGTATCAATGGCTTCAGGCCAGAATTTTCTTGGAGTCTTGTATTCATCAAGCATCGTCCGAGCCATCTCAATAAGTGTTCTGTTCTTGCGTTCGACGATGCCATTCTGCTGTGGTGTGTACGGAGCTGAGAATTCATGTGTGATGCCCAAAGTATCAAGATATCTATCTAGCCCAGTGTTCTTGAATTCAGTGCCATTGTAACTTCTGATGTGCTTTATCTTAACGCCATAGTTGTTCATGGCTCGATAGGCGAAGCGTCTGAAGACATCCTGCACTTAAGTCTTGTAGAGGATTATATGCACCCAAGTATATCTTGAATAATCATCAACAATGACAAAGCCATAGAGACAAGCAGTAGTAGTAAGAGTTGAGTGATGAGTGGGACCGAAAAGGTCCATGTCGAGCAGTTCGAAGGGTTGAGTCGTTGTCATGATTGTCTTCGAGGGATGCTCGGCCCTCGTCATCTTTCCTGCTTCACAGGCACCGCATAAGTGATCCTTCTTGAACTTGACGCCCTCGATGCCTATGACATGCTTCTTTCTTGCAAGAGTGTGCAAGTTCCTCATGCCAGCATGCCCTAGCTTCCGATGCCAGAGCTAGCATTCTGAAGCTTTTGCTATTAGATATACGGCAAGTTGTGGTCCCGCTGAGAAATCTACCACATACAAATCATCTTTCTGATGCCCTTCAAACACTAGAGACTTGTCAGATTCCATTAGAACAAGGCAACGATATTTTCCAAACATCACAATCATGTTTAAATCGCAAAGCATTGAGACAGACATTAAGTTGAAACCAAGGGATTCAACAAGCATGACTTTATCCATGTGTCGATCCTTTGAGATTGCAACTCTACCTAGACCCAATACCTTACTTTTACTAGTGTCAGCAAATGTGATGTGACTTTTGTCAGATGGACGTAAGGTTGAGTCCATAAGAAGGCTTCGCTTGCCAGTCATGTGATTAGTACACCCACTATCAATAATCCATTCTGAAGCAGCTGGTGTCGTACCCTTGGCACCGCGTGCCATGAAGTAGTAGGTAGGAGCGGAGTAGTCCTTGTCATCTACATCGGTGTCAGTGACGGAGTCATTGTCTTCAGTGTTGAAGATGGACTTGGCAACTTATGCTGTTGTAGCCAGACTCGCAACGCCAGAATCGGACTCCTCCTCAGACTCCACCTCAGCCTCCTCAAAAGCGGACTCCTCCTCTGAATCCATTTCCTTGCCAACAAACACACGTGCTTGCCATATGAGCTCTTCTTGTGTGATGAAGACTTTGAGGAGGACTTGGAAGAAGACTTTGAGTATTTCTTCTTCTTCTTGTCGTCAGAATCATACTCCTTGCTCTTCTTTTTCTTCTTGTTCTCATTGTCCCACTGCGGACACTCAGAGATGTAGTGGCCAGGTTTCTTGCACTTGTGGCATGTTCTCTTCTTGTAGTCATGAGCAGAAGCTTCATCATTCCTTGAGCTTGATCGTGAGGACTTTCTGAAGCCTTTCTTCTTGGTGAATTTTTGGAATTTCTTCACAAGCATAGCAAGCTCCTTTCCAATGTCTTCAGGATCATCAGAACTGCTATCAGACTCTTCTTCAGATGAGGAGACAACTTTTTCCTTCAAGGCACGAGTTTGCCCATAGTTGGGACCGTAGATGTCTCTTTTCTTAGAAAGCTGAAACTCGTGTGTGTTGAGCCTCTCAAGTATGTCAGACGGATCGAGTGTTTTGAAGTTAGGACATTCTTGAATCATCAGGGCTAGGGTGTCAAACAAGCTGTCAAGTGATCTCAGGAGTGTCTTGACGACTTCATGCTTGGTGATCTCAGTGGCGCCGAGGGCTTGAAGCTCATTTGTGATGTCAGTGAGTTGATCAAACGTGAGCTGAACATTCTCATTGTCATTTCTCTTGAAGCGGTTGAAGAGGTTGAGAAGGACACTGATTCTCTGATCTCTCTGGGTTGAGACGCCTTTGTTGACCTTGGAGAGCCAGTCCTAGACTAGCTTAGATGTTTCCAAAGCACTCACACGGCCATACTGTCCTTTGGTTAGATGACCACAGATTATGTTCTTTGCAGTGGAGTCCAGTTGAACGAACTTCTTGACATCAGCAGCGGTGACACCTTCACCAGCCTTGGGAACGCCATTCTTGACAACATACCATAGGTCGACATCAATGGCTTCAAGATGCATGCGCATCTTATTCTTCCAGTAGGGATATTTAGTTCCATCAAAGACTGGGCACGCAGTGGAGACTTTGATTATCCCTGCAGTCGACATAGCTAAAACTCCAGGTGGTTAAACCGAATCACACAGAACAAGGGAGTACCTTGCTCTAATACCAATTGAAAGTGCTAGTGATCGACTAGAGGGGGGGGGGGTGAATAGGCGATTTTTATGAAAGTCTTCAAAACATGGAAGTTTCAAAGACAAACGATAGAAATAAACCTATTACCATGCAGCAGAATGTAGACTACACTAGGCAAACCATAGTCAAGTATTCAATGAAGTGAAAGCACAATGACTAATAGCAACTAGGCAGTAAAGATCAGGTAGGAAGATATTGTGAAGCCAATCAGAACAAGTAGTCACTCAATGAAGACAAAAGATAATGCAATCATGCAATGACTTCACCAGGGCCAACAGTAAGTAAAGGAATGGGAAGGAAGAAACCAGTGACTCGTTGAAGACAATGATTTGTTGGACCAGTTCCAGTTGCTGTGACAACTATACGTTTGGTTAGGGAGGCTGAGATTCAACTCAGAAGACCGTGTCTTCACCTTATTCCCCTTGAGCTAAGGACACCCAGTCCTTGCCGAATCACTCTGGTAAGTCTTCAAGGTAGACTTCCAAACCTTCACAGATTTCGTTCACCGGCGATCCACAACGACTCTTGGATGCTCAGAACGCGACGCCTAACCGGCTGGAGGATTCACAGTCCTCAAGTGTAATAAGTCTTCAGATCACACAGACAGGAAGACTTCAGTGATGCCTAACTCTCTTTGGCTCTGGGTGGTTAGGGCTTTATCCTCACAAGGAATTCTCTCTCAAAGGCTTCGAGGTGGGTTGCTCTCAAACGACCAAAGCCGTGCACTAACTCTGAGCAGCCAACCATTTATGGTTGTAGGGGGTGGGCTATTTATAGCCACTAGGAAACCCGACCTGATTTGTCCGAAATGACCCTCGGTCACTAAGGAACTGACACGTGTTCCAACGGTCAGATTTCAAACACACACGACAACTTTACTTGGGCTACAAGCAAAGCTGACTTATCCAACTCTGGACAAGATTTGCTCTCATAGTCTTCACTTGAAGACATAGGATTTTGGTTAAGCATCACTTCAGTCATTCTGACTGGTTCACTTGGACCCCACTTAACAGTGCGGTGGTTCCTATGACTCGACAAAGAAAAACACAGAACGACGAAACCACTAAGTCTTCGCGTTCCATAGTCTTCACGCGATGTCTTCTCTTGTCATAGTCTTCAATGTGAATGTCTTCACATAGGACCTTTGACTTCAATGTCTTCATACATTTTTAGGGGTCATCTCTGGTAGGAAAGCCGAATCAATGAGGGACTTCTACTTATGTTATCCTGCAATTCTCACAAACACATTAGTCCCTCAACTAGGTTTGTCATGAATATTGCAAAACCAACTAGGGGTGGCACTAGATGCACTTACATTCCTACATGAATAGATCTTGTCTACATCATGTTATCGTTCTTATTGCATTAATCTATTTCTCCATGAACTAAATACACTAGATGCATGCTGGATAGCGGCCGATGTGTGGAGTAATAGTAGTAGATGCAGACAGGAGTCAATCTACTAATCTTAGACGTGATGCCTATATATTGATCATTGCCTTGGATATCATTATAATTATTTGTTCTTCTATCAATTGCCCAACAGTAATTTGTTTACCCACCGTTTGCTATTTTCTCGAGAGAAGCCACTAGTGAAATCTACGGCCCCCGGTCTATCTTTTATCATATTTGCCTTTTGATCTATTTTTTGCCGTATTTGTTTTTAGATCTATTATTCCAAAAACCCAAAATTACCTTGCTGCACTTTTTCTTTACTTATTTTATTTTGTGTTTTTGTGAGATCTATTTTCCCAAACTCATACAAATCAGTCTATCTTTTTCCCGAGGAGGGATTGACATCCTCTCTTACGCATGGGGTTGCAAGTATTTGTTCTTTGTGTGCAGGTACCATTTACATAGTGTTGCTTGGTTCTCCTACTGGATTGATACCTCAGTTTCACAACTGAGGGAAATACTTACCGTAGCTATGCTGCATCATCCCTTCCTCTTTGGGGAAATACCGACGCAGTCTAGCCATGTCAAAGGAATTTCTGGCGCTCTTGCCGGGGAGACATCATCAACATCTATCAGGTTCCTAATCACAAATCTTATCTCCTTGAAATTTACATTATTTGCTATTTGCCTCTCATTTTCATCTCCCCCACTTCACAAAAAATGCCTTTTTATTCGCCTCCCTTCTCGTTCGCCCTTTTTCTTGTTTGATCTTTTGTTTGCTTGATCTCATCATCATGAGTGACTTTGGTATGGCAGAAACAGATGATGGCCTAACTCCTAAAATTGGATAATTTGGCAATCTAGATGCTAAAACTTTTGTTTTGGGGCAAGGGAATGTTATGGGAAAAGAATATATCCAATAATTTTTCAATTGTGTTGGAAATTTGACTTTTGATGACGCTCCTATACTTAAAAGAACTAAAACTTACGCGGAGGCTATTTCAGCACTAGTTCTGAAACTTGAAAATAGATTTATTCGTACCCATCCTACCATGCAAAGTTTGTTTTATGAGCTACCCGTTATAAAAGATCCTAAAGCTAAAAAGATAGCTACCCCTATGAATGAATTTGGTCACATAATACGGGAAGCTAGGAAAATTTTGTTTTTTATGGCATGAGCCGTGAAAAACTGGTGATAGATGAGATCCTTTACAATAGTGACTATATGTTGAGACATTTGCTTGGAAATAATCAAAGTTTTGATGAGAACCTTAAAAAGGAAATCCCCATTTTAGTGATCCAACAAGTTTTCAATGATTTTAATCAACAATATTCTTAGATTGTGGCCGAAAATCAAAAGGGTACGTAGATGGGATACTTAATAATGCTAAAATTTCTATGGATAATGTGTTTCAAGTTATTTTTGCAAAACCGCATGACAAAAACACATCTATGGAAAATAAGAAGAAAGATGACAATACTTGAATCTATACATTATGCCTAGCTAGGGGCATAAAATGATAGCGCTTGTTGGGAGGCAACCCAATGAATAAATTTTATTTTTGCCTTTTTCTTTCTGTTCTTGAGTGTTTGCACAATTATGCTACTGCTATGATTGTGTTTTCATGTTTTAATTAGTGTTTGTGCCAAGTAAAGCCTTTGGGATTATGTTGGGTGATAGTTGATTTGATCTTGTTGAAAAACAGAAACTTTTGCGTCCGGTAACAGAATTATTTGAATTTATAGATGTGACGAAAAATTCTGAATTGTTTACACAAGACAGATATAGAAATTTCCCAAGTTGTCCTAATGTTTCAGAATTTTTGGAGTTACATAAGTATGGACGAAGTCCAGATTACTACAAACTATTTTGTTTTTGACAGATTCTGTTTTCTTTGCATTGTGTGCTTATTTCGATGAATCTTTGGATTGTATTGGAGGGTATAAGCCATGGATAAGTTAGAATATAGTAGATATAATGCAAGCAAAAATATGAATGGGTTTGCAATAGTACTTAGAGCGGTGATTTGCTTTATTATACTAACGGATCTCACGAACGTTTTGTTAAGTTTTGTGTCTTTGAAGTTTTTAAGTTTTGGGTGAGATCACGATGGACGAAGGAATAAGGAGTGAAAAGAGCCTAAGCTTGGGGATGCCCATGGCAACCCAAGTTAATATTCAAGGAGAACCAAGCAACTAAGCTTGGGGATGCCCTGGAAGGCATCCCCTCTTTCTTCTAACAACCATCGGTAATTTTACTTGGAGCTATATTTTTATTCATCACATATCATGAGTTTTGCTTGGAGCGTCTTGTATTATATGAGTACGAAAGATCAAGGTTTAAGTTGCCAGCAAGACCCTTGCCGCCAAGCAAGTGAAGACCCTGCAAGCTTAGAGCCTGGCAAGAATCTCTCTACCTCAACCGCTCCACCTCATCGATTAGGTTGTCACTTGTCGTGTAGGTGTCGACCGGGTAGGTAGTTAGGTGAGTCTTGTCTGGGCACGTGGTAGCTCGCTGCTGAAGATATAACTTTAATGGCACCCGTCTAGGTGATATATCAAGGAAATATAAGGTAGATGGGCGAAATGCATAGAAGGAGAGACAATTATTGTCAGGGAGCTCCATCCACAAGAGACCTCACAACACAATTAATGTGTTTGTCCTAACCCGTCAGAGTTAGGTGTATAACACTGCATCCACTATTTATAGTATACATCTACCATTCTACCATTGTGGTGACCCCTTGATCTATAAAAGGAGGCACATGGCTACCTTAAGAAAGGTCAAAATGTTGTCCAATTGCACGCGTAGCTGCACTCTCTAAGCATCTTGTCGGGACATGCTGCACTCTCTAAGCATCTTGGCGGCAAGGGTCTTGCCAGCAACTTAAACCTTGATCTTTCGTACCCTTCTGTAGTACTTTTTGATGTCCTGACTGGAGGTCTTCTTCGTGTTCTTGCAATTTGATCTTATATTTTTCTTTAGTTGCTCTTTGGCAAGCCTTGCCGTCGAGAAGGTTGCTACTGCCTGTGAATAAGTCTAGGGTACTAAGGACCCATATCTTGGTACACCGACAGATATAATAAAAACTTTCATGTAGATCTGATGAGGACATCAATACCATTGTTACACCCACAGCCCCTACTGTTACATATACTGGACCAATTACTAGAGCTCGCGCACGCCAATTAAATTACCAGGTACTTTCGTTTCTTGGTAATTATTCTAATGTTCATGAGATTATGATGCTGGCTAAATTGGATATATTTGTTTTGCTTACAAATGAAGGGCCTAGCTTGGAGAAGGATGAACATTGGAGCAAGAACACGCATGGAGTTGATGGCATGCACAAGGGGATCAAGAACGGAGTTACAAGTGATGATTTCAGGACTTTGAAGCCGCCATAAGGAGTGCATGAAGCCTTGGACGAAATATACAAGATGCCACTTCATAATATTCGTCCATAGGCTATTCTAGGTGCTGCGTCACCTTATTAATGGGCCAGGCCCATGTAATTTCGAAATACTTAAGTATAGGCTATTTTTAGAGTCCGTATGTGTGGGGAAACAAGAGTTAGGGTTGGTTTCGGACCCCACCCTCAAGGGCCACGAAATTCTCCCCTCTTCCTCCATATATACAGCCCTTAGGGCGTCGTTTAGACTTTGGGTTTTGTTTAGATTAAAAGTTCGCCATAGCTGCAACTTCGCATACTTCGTTTGTGTCCAACGACCAGACCAAGACGTCACAGAACTCCACCTTGATCAATAAAGCTTTCATCTTATATTCGCAATATCCAGATTGCAATATCAGTTTCTTGCTTGTTCTTCGTTTGCTTGCAGGAAACAGACCCTCGTGGTCAGGTTGATCGTGCTCCGGCATGGTGAATAACCCTCGGAAGTTGGTTTAGCGATTGCTAAGGCGTGACGTCTCGCACGTTCGTAGTCGGATCGTCAAGGTCGACTTCCACAGAAAACGATAGCCACCATCTCATCGAAACATCGGGACACCTTTGCCTCTATCAAGATCACTAAATATAAACTCATGATTTACTTATATTGATGTCATAATAAGAAAGGGTATTGGTTGATGATCATTGGTTATTATAAATATCGATATTAAAGCTAGTTATTAACTACTCATTTAAGTTTCTGTCATGGCATGGTGGGGAGGTTTGAGCATTTTTATGTGTGATTGAAATCCTTTGTGCTATTTGAATCGGGGGCGCACGATGATTAATCCATCAACCTCCTCCCTAGAGGCATATGACCAGTACTTTGCTTCGAGGGCTAATAAAACTTGCACAATAAGTATATGAGTTCTTTATGACTAATGTAAGTTCGTGGACTCTACAACACTCCCATCTATCCACATATTGCTAGCCTGCACCATGCATTGCCCTTTCTCACCTCGAGACTTGGTGCAAACTTTGCCGGTGCATCCAAAACCCATGATATGATTATGCTCTATCACACATAAGCCACCTTATATCTTCCTCAAAACAGCCACCATATCTACCTATCATGGCATTTCCATAACCATTCTGAGATATATTACCATGCAACTTCGATCGTTCTATTTTATGACATGTGTGTTCATCATCATATTGCTTTGCATGATCATATAGAGCTAACATGATATTTGTGCCAAAGCCACTGTTCATCATTGTAATACATGTCATGCTAGATCATTGCACATCCTAGTACACTGCCAGAGGCATTCATACAGAGAGTCATGTTGTTTCAGTTTATCTAGTGATGTCTACTACACAAATTTATACTTGTAGACTCTGTTGGGCCTCCAAGCACAGAGTTTTGCAGGACATCAACAAATTTCCCTAAACTGGATGACCTAAGGTTTATCAATCCGTGGGAGGTGTAGGATGAAGATGATCTCTCTCAAACAACCCTGCAATCAAATACAAGAAATATCTTACGTCCCCAACACACACAATACAATTATCAATTGTATAGGTGCACTAGTTCGGCGAAGAGATGGTGATATAAGTGTAATATGGATGGTGGAAATAGGTTTTTATAACCTAAAAATATAAAAACAACAAGGTTATTACCAAAAGATATATCATTGTCACCACTGACCTAGATTACGCCAATGTCACCACATGAACCCACAAGTTTATTACCAAAAGATATATCAAGTGACTCAATAGAATACCCCATTGTCACCGCGGGTATCCACATGCAAGATGTACATCAAGTGATCCCAAATCCAAAATATTCAATCCGATAATACTGAAACATCAAAGGGAAAGACTCAATTCATCACAGCAAGAAAGAGAGTTAAAAACACCATATGATCCAACTATATTAACAAAGTTCGTGGTAGATCAAGATCTTGCCAAATCAAGGTCGGGAGAGAGATCAAACAGATATCTACTGGTACATACCTGCCTCCTCGTCATGGGGACCGCTAAGATCATGAAGATGGCCTCCAGTGGTGATTTCCCCCTCTGGCAGGTGCTTAAAAGGGCCTCCAGATGGGGTTTCTTTGGAACAAGGAGTTGCGGTAGTCGAAGTTCTAGGTTTATTTCTGGGGTTTCTCTATTTATAAGAATTTTTAGCATTGATTCCACGCCAAAAGGAGTTACGAGGGGCTCACAAGGCAACATCCCCCTCCATAACTCCAGGGCGCGCCGGGTTGCCTTGGCACCGCCTCATGGGTCTTCTGGTCCTTCCACGAAGCTTTAGGGTTCTCTTATGTTCCAAAAAATATCATCAAAAAGTTTCGTCGCATTTGGACTTCGTTTGGTATGGATTTTCGGGAAAACTTAAAACACACAGAAAATAACAACTGCCACTAGGCACTTGGTTAACATGTTACTCCATGAAAATCATATAAAAGTGCACCAAAACAATATAAATTATCATGAACGTGGCATAAATACTTCATAAATTATAGATAAATTGGAGATGTATTAGCATCCCCAAGCTTAATTCCCGCTCGTCCTCGAGTAGGTAAATGGAAAAAGAAATAATTTATGAAGTGTGAACGCTAGCATAGTGCATAAGTTTGATCAATGATAATTCTTATCATGTTTTCTAGCATAATTTTATATCATAAACAATAGCCATTTATCATATAACTTCTCATTGTCAAGTAGCAAGCTATTCAGATGTTAAAGAATAGACCATAAACTTTCTTGAAAACTAACAAACTATGTTCTCAATCATCAAACAATTACAATTCATCTTATCTTAGGAATCATCTATGTTAGAGCTTTGATTTACTAAATTCCACAGACTCAACTATGATTTAGCCTTCCATGATTGCTAATGCTCAAGACATATTTTTAAAACAAGCCATTTCAATCAGACACGGAGGAAGATAGGGGCTTAATGTTTCGCCTCCCAACTTAGTTATCTTAGAGATAATGTAAACAATAATAACTCATGGTTACCTATATTCAACTAGATATATGTGCCTGGATCATTCCCTACCACATGATGCTTGTCAAGTGGAGAATAATTAAAGTTGAAATGATGATGAATACTATTGACTCTTGCATAAAAGTTAAAGTTGAAAATTAAAAGATAGGCCCTTCATAGAGGGAAGCAGAGGTTGTCCTGCACTTTTGATTTTTAGATGTGCAAGGCTTAATGCAAAGGAACGTCACTTTATATTTCCCCTTGTCATATCAACCTTTATTATGCAGTCCTTCACTTTAATTTCTTTACCATCAAAAGTTCGTACCAAGCTTATTTTCCCTTGTAATAAAAGGTCATAATATTTAGCAGCAATTTTTATTGGTTTTGCACAGATGATAACTTACTTGAAGGATCTTATTCAATCCATAGGTAGATATGGTGGACTCTCTTGATAAGAAACTGGGTTTAAGGGTTTTTGGATGCACAAATAGTATTTCTACTTAGTACAAAATTTTGGCTAGCAATATAACTTCTATGTGAATATAAACAAACATAACTAGTTATGTCGTCTTCCTTGTCCAACATCAACTACTTGATCAAGCTTGAAAATAATTAATGGGGACTCACAATCATTGAATATGTCCAAGATAGTATATTTATATGTGAAATCTCTCTTCCTTCAGTATTCTTTCATGAATTGTCCAAGTGACTAATGTTGTGTTTGCTAACTTCCAATATATTTTACCACTTATACTTATTATATGTGAAGTCATTCCCCATGAGATAAGCATATGAAACTTATATTGTTTGACATTTGTGATATTCAGTTCATTCAACAATTTACTCTTACGATATAAGTGAAGCACGAGAGTGAATGACAAACTACTCCAAAAGATATAAGTGAACAACAAAGAGTAGTTTGAGTAAATAAGTAGCTATGCAAATGCCATCTCCCAATAAAGATTTTTAGATCTAAATATTTTATTAAATAGCAAACAAAAATAAAAAGGCACTCCAAGAATAGAACACATCATGTGAATAAATGAAAACTTAGTCTCAATCGAGGCTAACCGATAGTTGTTGATGAAGAAAGGTGGGATGCCTAATAGGGCAGCCCCAAGCTTAGTTGCTTGAGACTTCTTGGAGTATTATTGGGGGTAGCCTTTGGCATCCCCAAGTTTGAGTTCTTGTGTCTCCTTAATTCCTCTCATTTCATGGTTTCCCTAAATCTTAAAAACTTCATCCACACAAAACTTAACAAGAACTTGTGAGATAAGTTAGTATAAATCAAACAAATCATTCACTTGGGTATTGTCAAGACAAGATTCATAATTGTTCTCACATAATGCCTAATCTACTATATCATTTCTACAATTTATATTGGCCAATATAAGCCATATAAACAATAAGACAAGCGAACTATGCATTGGCAACATAATCTATGAAAAACGGAACAATGTGTAATCATATGGAAAAACATACTTCTGCGTAACTCTAGAAAATCCAAAAAAAGTAGAATGTAAGCAATTTGTATATCAATCATGTGTAAAAATTTCATATCAAAATCACGCCCAGTGAATTATAATAATCCCTGGACTGAGAGCAAAAGTTTCTGTTTTTGCACATAATCAATTCAACTATCATCTAGATCATCCCAAAGGCTTTTAGTTAGCACTTTATTGGAGCAAAAGGTATAAAACATGACTACTACTACAGTATCTTAATCATCTGAACACACCAAAATAGTAGGTATAAGTATTGGGTTGCCTCCCAGCAAGTGCTTCTCTTTAAAGCCTTTTTAGCTGGGCATCGGTAATTTAATGATGCTAGAAGTAAGAATTGAGGCATAATGGGAGCATCATGAAACATATGGCAAGAACATTTAAGCCTAACTCAATTCGTACGCATGGGGATTTTGTGAGTAAACAATTTATGGGAGCAAAAATCAACTAGCATAGGAAGGCAAAACAAGCAACACTTCAAAACTTCCAACACATAGAGAGGAAACTTTATATTATCGAGATATGTATAAGCGTATGTTCCTCTCTCATATCAATTTCAAGTAGCATCATGAACAAATTCAACAATATAACTATCACATAAAGCATTCCTTTCATGATCCACAAGCATATAATTTTAGTACTATTGTCATAAGCAATTCTCTTTCTCATTCACAATAGTGGGAGTATCATATGAAACTCGAATACTATAAATTGTTTCCACATTAAAAGAGTAATGTTTAGTAAATGGGTGTTCATAATTATGACAAGTTTTATAAGAATTATTGTCACTACTTTTTATAACATAAGTATCATCACAATAATCATCATAAGTAGCAACCTTGTTCTAATCATAATCAATTGAATCCTCTTCCAGTGTAGTGGATTCAACATTAAATAAAGTCATGACCTCTCCAAATCCACTTTCATAATTACAATAAGATTGCACACCCTCCAAAATAGCAGGATGATTATTACTTAAAGTTGACACTCTTCGAAACCCACTTCCATAATTATTGCAATCATCATAAATAGGAGGCATGCAATCATCATAATAAATTTGATCATTAAAAGTAAGGGGACTAAAAAGACCACATTCGTTAACAATATCATTCCCAAGATTAGGATAAACATTATTTGCAGCAAAAAAAATCTCAAACATGCCATTCTCATCAAACATAGCATCCCCAAGTTTGTGGTTTTGCATATCATTGGCATAATCACTCTTATCATTCATCATATGAATAACACCAATAGTAACAATTATTATCATCATAATTTTCCAAGTTGGTACCAAAAGATTTTCAAGATTATAAGAAGTATCATTATCTTCCCAATCATAATTATGACAACAAGTAATAGCCATAAAAAAATTACCCTCAATAGCTCCTTTGGACATTGTGCCATAAGACCAAAAGACAATATCATCATCAAGTGTAACATCTTTCACAATTATTTTGGATTCGTTCCCATGAGGCGCAACAATAATAGGAGCAACATTATTTGTGAGAGATACCTTTTTACCTTTGCTTCTCCTTCTTCTCTTCCTCTTATTCTTCATCACATTATGTGTGGTTTTAATTAATTTTTCCGAGCTTCTTATTGAAGAGATTTGTTGGATAGGACGCTCCTCTTCATCACCTGATTCCTCATGAGAAAAATAGGAGGGTATTGGGAAATATTTTCCCGTTCATTAGTATTCTCTTCGTATTCTATTGGTTTTGCCGTCTTTATATAATTGGCAAGATAAACATTATCATTGCAATTTACCACAGAATACTTATAAAGTTCCCTTAGATGAAGTTCAAGATTTTTCATGAGAATTAATACGTCAAACCAATTACTTTTATGTGTCACTTATTCGTATCCCAGAAACATACTAAGTTCATTATAATGCTCAAGGGTGATCGTATCATCACAATTTTTGTACACAATTCAACAATAAAATTGTATGCACTGAAAATTGAAATGACCACCTTCATTGCAAAGTTCACAAGTAATGGAAAGAAGAGAACATAACTCTTTGGCATAATCATCTAGCGGCTTAAGAAACCATTGGTTCTCCCATATTTATGCTTCATACAAAATCTATCATCCCCTATTGGCATGTCTTCACAAGGTCTATGCTCACCACAATAATTGACATGCTTATAAGAAACCCCTTTTCATAAATTTTATCATGGCTAGTACAATTATCATTAGCATTATCGATATTATTAGAGAGAATACTGACAACGTTGCAATCATGCTTATCATTCAAGGATTTTATGCCAAACATTATATTGAAATCTTGTTCTAACACTTTGGCACAATTTTCTGACCCATCATTTTCAAGAAAGACATCATAAAGATAAAGAACTGAATGCAACTTCACTTATATTTTTTGTAGTTTTCTTTTATAACAGCAAAGTAGTGTATAAACAAGATGCTAAAAGATCCAATTTCAAGATCTAAAGATATACCTTCATGCAGTCACCTCCCCGGCAATAGCAGCAGAAATATCTTGATGTCTACTACACAACTTTATTCTTGTAGACTTTGTTGGGCCTCCAAGTGCAGAGTTTTGTAGCACAACAGGAAATTTCCCTCAAGTGGATGGCCTAAGGTTTATCAATACATGGGATGTGTAGGATTAAGATGATCTCTCTCAAACAACCTGCAATCAAATACAAGAAATCTCTTGTGTCCCCAACACTCCCAATATAGTTGTCAATTGTATATGTGCACTAGTTCGGCGAAGAGATGGTGATACAAGTGTAATATGGATGGTAGAAATAGGTTTTTGTAATCTGAAAATATAAAAATAGCAAGGTAGAAAGTAGCAAACAACGAGCAAAATGGTATATCTATATCTATAACTACTATTAAAAGGAGGTGATATTCTAGGTTTGGTCCCGCTTCAATTAATTTTAAGTAAGCTATTTGGTTTCGTTACTTGCTGCCTATTTTGGCCTAATGGAGGAAGCCCATCTAACGGTGCACTGTGGGCCAGGTCCGGATAAAAAGAAAATTCCCGATGGGAGGGTTCGATCTCATAACTTGCCAACCGGCCACCTATAGTTTGTCCAACTGATCCAGCTACAGATATGAGTGGATTTTTTCTCTCGTTGCAATGCACGGGCCTTTTTGCGAGTCAATGCTTAAAAACAAGGCCCAGGGTTCATACTTTTTCTAGTGCAATCTCTTGACAGTGCTAACATAATTGAATCATATAAAAATACCTCAACATGCGACAAAGAATCACTCCAAAGTTCTTATCAATAGCGAAAAACATAAGATAGGTAGCAAACCACCTCAAATTTATCTTTCCGATCAATCTATTAAGCCATCCCTATAAGTGTCACAAACAACCCTAGAGTTCGTTGCATTTGGACTTTGTTTGGTATGGATTTTCTGGAAAACTAGAAACAAGCACAAAACATCAACTGGCACTGGGCACTAGGTTAATATGTTTGTCCATGAAAATCATGTAAAGCACACCAAAACCATGTAAATTTTTGTGAACATGGCACGAATACTTCATAAATTATAGATACCTTGGAGACGTATCATCGAGTTGTAAGTAAATAGAAGTGCGATGATCATCATTATTAGAGCATTGTCCCAGTGGGGTAAAGAATGATGAATCCTCCAAAATGTGGGGATGAGGTTCATGATATTTCTCTAAAAACCGAGAGAAAAGAGAGAAGGGGCAATGCTACAATCCTTTTACCACACTTGTGCTTCAAAGTAGCACCATGTTCTTAATATAGAGTCTTCTGAGTGGTGACTTTCATATACTATTGGGAATTTTTCATTATAGAACTTGGCTTGTATATTCCGATGATGGGCTTCCTCAAATGTCGGAGATCTTCATGAGCAAGCAAGTTGGATGCACACCCACTTAGTTTCTGTAATGAGCTTTCATACACTTATATCTCTAGTGCATCCGTTGCATGGCAATCCCTACTCCTCGCATTAATATCGATTAAAAGGCCTCTCCATTGCCCATCGATCAACCAAGTTGATGCGAGACTTTCTTCCTTTTGAATTCCCTTAAGAATCTCTACCACCGCATTCTGTTCCACCCGTAGTGTTGTGTCCATGGCTCACGCTCATGTATTGTCTGGAGTTGAAAATGCTGAAGTGCGTGAAAAAGTATGATCCAATTGCTCGATTTGATACCGGGGTGCTCATGATTTATCTTAAGCGGGGTCATTCCATTCTGATGTATGGTAGAACCCCAGGGCCCGATCTTTCACGAAATGGAGGGGATCCCATGAAGAACACGAAGAACACGAGGGGAAACACGAGGGAAATCACGAGGGGAAACGAGAGGAAACACTCAAATCAACAAGAAACGATTACACATGTGCTAGATCCTTGAAACACAAAGAGATAGATGATCCAAGGTCAACGAAGAACGATACATAGGGTAACTAGTTCATCTCCGTGAGGAGGTATTGAGGGGTCTTCCCATGAAGGGGTCTTGACTCCAAGGTGGATCTTCTTCGTAGAGGCCGCGGTCTCTCTCGGTGGAGTAGATCCGGATGGATAAGCAAAGCTTTGTCTCGAATGAGCTAAACCTATGCTAACCCTAGAATGGAGGAGGGGGTGAGTATATATAGTAGTAGCCACAAGGGGGTAAGTGAGGGGCAAAAGGGTACAAGGCCCTTGGCCCTAGTCTCTGCGCGCAGGCAGGCCGGAAGTTCCGGGGATGACTAGAAGGTCCGGCGCCGGAGGTTTCGGGTGAAGGTCCAGGCAGGGTCTGGGCTATCGATAGAGTTGGCACACTCTTGGACAGCTTCGGTGCGGTTGGGCTGGAAGTTCTGGGCTTTCCAGAAGCTTGTCCATGCTTCTTCTTCCTTCTTTTCCACGCTTCCCTCGTGGATGGTGTAGTTCTTCCTTGGCGCTTGTACTCCTCCTCAACATTCATGACGCTTTGACAATACCTATGCATGCATGATGGAGGGTCATGTAGTATACCATCCTCGAAGGGGTCAAGTGAGCACGTGTGAAGGAGAGGATTCACCTTTATGTATGTTAAGTAGATGTCGCATGTGTCACTTGCCGAATGAACTCTTGACATGGTGATGTCCATAGGATGCTCCGCATCATCCCCTCCCCCTTGGGAAAGATCCGACCTCGGATCGAAAACCAAATCACCATGGGAAAGAGATGGCGTCGCCATGTAGAAGTGGACCATTACCAAGCACTCATCATCTTGAAGGTCGAAATAGGCACTCTCCAATGTCGCGCCGTAGTGTGGTTCCTTCAAAAGGATCAAAGACAATAAACACTTGGAAAAACAAATGTAGTTTGCGTTAGTCCAAAACCAAGCATTCAATTAGTGAGTCACCCAACAAGTGTCGTCATCAAGCATAGAATATTGTGTGACAAAGAATTGTGACATGGCATGTACGCATATGAATTGAGCACAAGCAAGTTCATCATGGAAACAAGCATGTAAATGTGAGGTAGTGATGCAAAAATGCGTGACAAGAGAATAAGCATCTACCTCAAGTTCATAGCAAGCATGCATAAAGCGCACGACAAATGGTCGATGTTAGGCATAAGAATCATCCACAACACCAAATAGAATAAAGTGTCTAAACACATGGGTCAAGTGCAAGACAATCCAAGCATAACATGCATAGGGTGCAGTGAATATAGTATGGCACTCAACACAATAGAAAGAGTAATTGTTCATCATGTGTGAGGCAATCAAGTCAATCATGTGACAAGCAATGGGACATGGCATATGTGAACAAATTACATTGTTGCAACCAAACATGTGATAGGAGAAAGTAATCCAAGAATTGGATGCAACACACAAGGCATATATGTCATGAGGCATGGCAATGTGGCGATGATAAGTTGAAGCAAGATCTCTAGCATGTGTGCAATATGTCAAGGTGCAAGCAACACATGAAGTAAGATCCATAATATTCATGCTCATTGTTTGGGGGATCTCAAAAGAGAAGGATATCACCTTGAAAACATGTCCTTGTGCGTCCTTCACAATGCCGAAGCACAAGCAAATGTGATGTAGAAGCAAGTCGGTTGAAAGTGGCTCACTATCAAGAGCTCGGATGATCAACTCATGTGAAATGGAAGTCGACACGAAGTCCAAGTATCCTACACATGCACACAACAAAAGAAAGAACACATGCGCATGGTAGATAAACACATCATCCATCATGATGGTTCTCTTCTCTTGCACATAACCATTAGAAGCACAAGTGCATAAATAGTATGATGCAACAACGGCGATACTCATGGCTCTATGTATAAGGTGCAAAGAAGTAAGACAAGCATGCTTCACAAGAATTATGTCAAAATCCCCAAATATATGCGAGAATGATATGGGGACAAACTCATTAGCAAAACTAAAAGCATTGTTGCACTCAATACATGTCAAATCATCTAGCACGAGAGAGGCAAGACATGGATATATATGACAAGAAATAATAAAAATCATGTGCAAACCATGTAGATGGTTGTCATCAACTGCATGAAATGATTAAATATGAATCATCGGTGATGCAACAAGGTAAGCAGTCATAGTAATAAAGTCGTGCAAACTAGTGGAGCAAAGATGCAACACACTAGAGGAAATCATGGCAATAATGTCATGTGTGCAAATAATAGGCATAGACAATGCACATGACATATCGCAAGCAAGATCATAGTATCATTGGAATGGGTCACAAATGGATCATGGCAATAACAAGCAATATCTCCACCAAGCTTGCAAATACATACACAAGTAGTAGAATCAATCATCATGTGTAATGCAAAGCATGGGTCACAAATGCATGGTAAAGGTATATGAATAAGCATGTCATGCAAAGTGAACATGGCAAGATCACTACTGCTGGATGATGCTAACGCGACACTACGATCAGAGACCCTTCGACGAAACAGTGTGCGATGCAATAATCGCAAAACGGTGGTGTAAAAAACCGTCAAAAAAGGTGCAAAACATTTGCGATGGAGGATGCATCAAACATGGTTCAGATTTTAGTTGCGTGTGTGATGCAGGGCATACGATTCAGTTCAATTAACTGTTTGCAATGAGGAGGAACAAAAGAAACGGGTAACCAGATGAAGGTGTGTGCGATGTACAGCATACGGTTCACTCGGATGAACTATTTGTGATTAGGCAATACAAAAGAAACGGTCAGCCAGATCAAGGTGTGTGTGATATATGGCATGCGGTTTACTCGGATGAACTGTTTGCGTTGAGACAAGAGAACAGAAACGACTCAACTTAAGAAGATGTGTGTGATACGCGACAAACAGGTCTGTAATCGAAAACGTGTGCGAAGACCGATAACAACACAGACGATTGCTGCTAACCAGTCGTGTGTGTGTTGTGAGCAAATGATTGCTGGTATACAATTGTGAGTGATTTATGAAAACATCACTGACGGGTTCCATTGTTTACTCCGTGTGTGATGTGATTTTCTTTGTCCGCACAACATCTATGCTCTGTCTACAGAGCATCAACATATATACTTAAAAAGACAGCATTACATAAGCAAATTAAGCATACAATTACACAAGTGACTACACACATAACATTTCCACACACCAAAGTAAGCAATTACATGCATACTAAACTAGGAGAAACAAGGATCTAATCATCTACTTATTGTGCCATTGCTCTGCTTCCGGCTGGATCGCTGGCCGTTTTGGGGAAGGAGGCACTTCCTCATGTCAACGATCTGCCTGTATATGTCGTACCTCATGTACGCCTCCTTGGCCGCGTACACGACGTGAGCTTTGTCGAGTTTCTCCATCCAGGCCGAGTGCCAGGCACGCTTGTCCTTGTTGCACAAATCCTTCATGTCTCTGTAGTTGGGGTTGATGATGGCCTCGGCGAGGTGAAACAGTGAGTCCTTCTCATGCTCCTTGCTGCCCCAGATCTTGTATTGGCCCTAGATGTCAACAACAGTCTAGTAGGCGATGCCCGAATTCTCGAGCGCCTTTACATCGTTGGTGATGTCCACCATGGCGAACATGTATTGGGGGCTGCTGACAAACCTGGTGAAACTCACAAGGCCCTGTGGCCAGGCAGCAGTGGTAGATGAGGATGTGGTGGCGCACGCACATCTGGGTTACGGCGACCTTGGGACAAGACCCGACATGAGCGTGGGTGTACTCGAGGTCGAACCCGACCACCTTGTACTTCTCATCGGCAAGCAACAGCTCCATGATGTGGATGGAGTGCTCCACCCAGACCAGGTCCTTGGTGTACACCACCAAGAGGACCATGAACCTTCTGTGGGTGTCCACCACGTCACACATGGTGAACTACCGCTCGTCGTCGGCAGCCGCTTGGAGCGCCATTGGAGTAGCGCAGGATACCCTCTAAGAATTTCTCATGGTGGGTGTGCTTCTTGCAATGGTGGGGTGCGATTGAAAGGTTGAAGAGACACAAGGGTTAAATGGCCGCTGTAATAAATGGGGGCCGGCCGACCTGTAATCATCACGTCTTGTCACGACGTTCATAGCAGAGGATTCTAGTGCACGCTTGACAACACCGCACCACACGCGTGGGTTCGAAGAGGCGCCAAATGTATCGTCGGTGAGCCTGTTCTCGTGCTACCACGCAGTTTACCATGCAAGCTTCTTGCCCGGCTAGTTTGGCCACGCATCGGCTAGAAGAGGGACAAATCGTGGGCGTTTATTGGCAAAAAGCTTTGTAAAAATGAATTTTGTGGAATGACTTTGGTCATAAGTTTACTCATGGGTGATGAGGTCAAAGATACATAGAAGGGTGATGATGGACACTCGAGTGCGATAATTAATTCTGCGCTCTACATGGCTCACAGTGGAAGAAACCAACTGTGTGCAATAATGTCGTAGATCGCAGTCGAGTTAGCTTTACAGATTGTGTGCTATGAGATCGACAAGGTAAACAGATTCGAGAATGGTTAATAAAATCTAAGACCATTGCATATCAAGGTCAAAATAGTGCTACCAATATACGAGTCTCATACTATAGCATTTCAACGATTGTATCACAAAAGCTCGAAATATTACAAGGTTCAAATTCCAAAGTTATATGGCTCAAATTCGAAGATTACAAGGTTCAAACTGATATTAGAAATGAAATTCAGCTCATCAGTTGCAAACGCTCGCGTTGATCCGCTAAACATGGATATCAGAGATGTTCAAACTAATATTACCACTTCTAAGTCTGGTTTCGAAACCTCACAATTTTTGCAAAGGGGTCAGCCACTGAGAAGTCATGTATGGGGTTGACACGATGACTTCCGATTACTCTGTCATCTGAAGTTCCAAAATGAAATTCAGCATTTCTGGAGCCTATTCCATTCTGCCGCAGGCGCCGGCGCTGATCAACAAACCATTCATTCTTGCAAAATAAATGTAGGGCAAACCTCATTTCCTTCAGGACCCTTGCTCCGAGAACAAAGAACCCGGTGAATATAATCTCTGGTAAGGTCCCTCGGTAGGAGTTCAAAGTAATTTCCGAGAGATGCAGATCTAGGCATTCGACATGATTGTTATATTGTATACAATTATCCACCACTGGGCCTAATCTTATCTACAAAAGAAGAAGACATGTTAGTTCCTACATGCAGTTTTCAACATTACTATAGGCCGATTTGGTTTGCAGGATTTGTAAAATGCACTAACATGCCATCTTTGATCTGACATTATTAACATGGGCATTTGATTACATTCTATAAAAAACTAGCCTTCTTCACAAGAGGTTGGAGTGGATGAAAAGTTCCCTAAGAAAACTAGTAGAGATGCATCCAAAGGAGAAATGCTTATTGTTTGTAACCATATGGATCAAGCAACCAATATGGGGGGGCATGTATGTACTGAAATCCTCCAAAAGAATCCTTTAGAAATCGTATTATATTGTCATTGTAAACTTGGAAAAATGTGTCACAAATTGAACTCCCTTATGGTTAACATTTAACAGGAAAGGAACATCACCTCGACATATAGCTTCTCCAGGCACGGAAAGCATCTCAGGAAAGTGACAACTTGCTCCAGGTTAGGGCCAATAGATTCCAGTGCGAAGACCTTCACTGTGCGCAGTTTTTGGGTCAAGCTTGTCAGAATCATTTTCTGAATGACAGACGAACAAACATCTTCAAAATTAGAAATAATGTTAATTTGTAGAAGGAGAGGTAGAAGGCGGTTCTTGTACCTGAACAGGTGTGGATCCAATAACAAGTTCGGAGTATTTGTCACACGAGTAGCCCACCACTGTCAATTTGAACACAGAAATGACATTGATTCTTGTTGGACCTTCTTGATCAACTATAAATAATCTCTCAAGTGCAGGTGTGTCCTCAATGACCATACCATGGTACACATCTTGTGATGTCTTCCTGCCGCACCAGCAACACACATAAATAGTCTGGAGAGTCATGGAGGCGATGTGGAAGGTACTCAACCCATTGATCGCCTGAAGAAGAAGGTACTCGAGTGCAATATAGCCATGGAGCAGGCGCTCCATGTCACCGTTTGAGAGGCAGATATCGACGAACTTGAGGTGCTTCAATCGTGGTAGAATAAGAGCGGGCGCATCATTAAGGGGGGGTGGGGATGGCAGTTCCTGAACTTGGCGACGCGCAACGTGGGCACAAGGCGGAGTGCAGACGTTGGCAACGACCGCATATGCCCATTATCAAAAGTGAGCTCCTTGAGATGATCTAGGGCAGGGGATCGGAACAGGTCATCAAGCTTGGCTCGGTCCTTGCTGTTGGAATGGAACTTACCCATTCTAAGGCCTCTGGTTGGGCCAAGGTGACTGTCGAGGATCTTGGAGACGCATCCAAGCTTTTGTGATAGCCATGCCAGAGCTCATGGGTGTCGATGAGGTCTAGAGGGCTGGACTTCCATAGGGGGCGCCACCGCCGGGAAAGGACGATTGTCCGCGTCCCATATTTTATTGCTAGGAGGGAGATGATGACTGTCAACATATCATTGGGGAGGCTATTGATGAAATCTAGGCCTGCTGGAGTCGCTTGTGGTTCTAGCTCGCCCCACCTCTGCTTGTTGGCAGCCCTATTCTCCACCTCCGGAGTCTCCTTGTCAGTGACGCTTTCTGATAGAAATGGGAGTACATGGAATATTTAGTTAAAACAGGGCAACAGAAAAGTGTATTGGTTACTAGAAGTTATTAGGTAGGAATATAGTAAGAAAAGGGAATAACAGTTGGTTGCTTAAATATTACACAATTCATTTGATATTGGTGGGTAAGTCAACATGTAGATAGTTGAAAAGAAAAGTTACTTCGAACAAAGTCTGGACGGATGATTTCATCAGGGAAGTTACCATATATCTCATGACTAGGCCCTTTTATGTGCAGGGCAATTCCAGTGCTAGCTTGCAGTTCATAAAACTTAGCAATTTCTCTCCAAAAGCCAGTGCCAAAATAGGGGTCACCACGTTCATCAAGTCTTATAGTAGCAACGATTGTAAATCCATGGTTTGTGTGCAGTATGACATCCCTGCAGTCTTGATTTATGTAAAGGGAAATATTGTGCACTACAAATTCTGTTGCATAGCAAGGGACGCGCTGCAGAAAATGCTAGGATTGTTAAAGAAAATATGGTAACATGCAAATATGGGTCCAATTTGGACGAACTGTACATCAATCGAAATCGAAGGACAAAAATTTATAATTAAACAAATATGGTAAACATGATGTCATGGAAATATGAGAGTAATCGAAAGAACAATACATCATTAATTTGCCTAATATAGAAAGAAGAGGGGAAAATCCCCTTTGATGTATATGGTGCATGTGGCACCTTTTATCCAAATGTAGTAATATTTAGAATATGTTCAGGAAAGTAGGCCATGACAGCCGATTTAGAGTGAGATTGAACATATCGCGCACATCCTCAAGTCATCTGGTACGGTGAGATGGAATGTCTGGTGGAGGCCGCAAGGTCCTGATGTGTCCACACGCTGTACACTCTATGAACGGAAGAAAACCCTCAAATCAGCTCGGTTAAAAATGAATTCACAGCGATTTCGACTGGGTGATTAAAGGAGGCAGATGAACTGGGATAACAGATGAGATAATATCTCATTAAATTAGTTACCTTGTTGTCCATGAGAAAGAACCCTCAGTACGACTGTCGGTGTCAAAACCGGCGGATCTCGGGTAGGGGGTCCCGAACTGTGCGTCTATGCCGGATGGTAACAGGAGGCAAGGGACACGAAGTTTTACCCAGGTTTGGGACCTCTTGATGGAGGTAAAACTCTACGTCCTGCTTGATTAATATTGATGATATGGGTAGTACAAGAGTAGATCTACCAGGAGATTAGAGAGGCTAAACCCTAGAAGCTAGCCTATGGTATGATTGTTGTGTATGTATGTTGTCCTATGGACTAAAACCCTCCGGTTTATATAGACACCGGATAGGGTTAGGGTTACATAGAGTCGGTTACAATGGTAGGAGGTCCACATATCCGTATCACCAAGCTTGCCTTCCACGCCAAGGAAAGTCCCTCCCGGACACGGGACGAAGTCTTCAATCTTGTATCTTCATAGTCCAGGAGTCCGGCTGAAGGTATAGTCCGGCCATCCGGATGCCCCCTAATCCAGGACTCCCTCAGTAGCCCCTGAACCAGGCTTCAATGACGACGAGTCCGGCGCGCAGATTGTCTTCGGCATTGCATGGCGGGTTCCTCCTCCAAGTACTTCATAGAAGATTTTGAACACAAAGATAGTGTCCGGCTCTGCAAAATAAGTTTCCACATATTGCCATAGAGAGAATAATATTTACACAAATCTTATCTGCTGACGTATTCTGTAGTGTGACATCGCACCACGGCCAAGCCTTCATTCGAATCGTTTTATTGTCCCACCTCAGCGTGCTATGCGAGGCGGTTTCCTTGGCACGTCTTGTTAAAGCAGAGATCGTGTCCCCTTATTCTGGGATTCTCATCAATACGGGCATGGGTAACCCAACCACGCCATTGATTACGACGCTTGGGAGATAAGCGAGTTTTACCAGGCTGGTGGGGACGCACAGTCGCGTCCACCCATATAAGGGGATAAGGATCCACATTTTCACCTATGCCTTCTTCCTCCTTTGCCTATCCATTTTCGCGCACTCGAGCTCCAGCGCCCAAGTCCGCACTCCCCACCTCAACCTTCTCCAGCCATGTCCGGAGCGGGAGGCAAGTGGATGGTCTCCTCCGTTACGGAGGGACACATCAAAAGACTAAGGAAGGACGGATACTTGTCTAACGACATTGCGCACTGGCTTCCCGAAGAGGGGCAGCTCATCCCCACCCCTAGGCCCCATGAGAGGGTGGTGTTCCTACCCCATTTCCTCCATGGACTGGGCTTCCCTCTCCACCCATTTGTCCGGGGGCTCATGTTCTACTATGGCCTGGATTTCCATGATCTGGCCCTGAACTTTGTCCTCAACACTTCGGCGTTTATCGTCGTGTGCGAGGCATTCCTCCGCATCTGCCCCCATTTCGGCCTATGGCTCAAGACTTTCAATGTCAAGCCGAAGGTGGTGCGCGGCAACCAGGCGGAGTGCGGAGGCGCCATGGTGGGCAAGATGCCCAACATATTATGGCTCGAGGGCTCCTTTGTGGAGACCCTGAAGGGGTGGCAATTGGGGTGGTTTTACATCACCGAGCCGCGCGACCCTAAGTGGGTCGCAACCCCCGAGTTCCGGTCCGGACCCCCAACGCGGCTCACGTCCTGCAAAGAGACGGGCCTGTCGTGGGGTAAAAAAGGAGAGCTGACCGGACTCCAAACATGCGTCCAAACCCTGGTGGACAAGAAGCTCAAACTTCTCAACGTAGTCCAGGTTATGCTCATCCGCCGGATCCTCCCGTGTCAACAACGAGCTTTCAACCTGTGGGAGTTCGACCCAGCGCGGCACCGAACTCTGAGCAGGCTCTTTGACACGACGTATGAAGATGCCTGGAAGATGCTCTTCAAGGGCGCCGAGGCCCCCGCATCCGCTACCGAGGATCACGGATCAGCACGCAGCGTCACGCTCATGCGGTAAGCTATTTTTACCTTTTAGAGGGTATCAGTTTTTCATAGTTTGACTCCATGCGGGATCTAAGCTCCCTTACCTTTGACAAGATTGGCAGGAGACATCCAGACAGATCAACTGTCTGGCTCCTTTGCCCGAAGGCCCAGCGGCCGCTTGTTTGGCGAAGCTGCTGGTTCCGGCACCCTATGTGGTGCCAGAGAAGAAGGCCAAGAAGAAGGCCATGAGGACTCGAAAGAGTGCCCGGCGCCCGGAGGTGTCGGGTTCGTCATCCGACGACTCCAAGACGCACTCCTCCCATGAAGATGAGGAGGAGGAAGAAGAGACCTCTCCCCTCCAGCGGTGGAAGGGAAGAAAAGGAAAGCCGCCCCAACTGGGGAGGCCAAAGGGTCCAACAAGGGGAGAACCCTTCCTCCGGACTACTCCACCAATGCCGACGACGGCAAAGAGGAGTGGCCGCTCAGGGCCAAGCCCCTGGCGAAATCGTAAGTATCCGAATACTAGAGTAATTCATAGTATTCCTTTATTGCACAGCTTTCCCTTATGAAGAATATGATTCTGCAGCCCACCCAAAGACCGGCTCGACGCGTCGTCGAGCGGTTCACTGGACTCGTCGGATGTGAATTCGCTTCCGACGGCTTCCTCCCCCCGCCCTACGGACGATGCCGAAGTGTTGTCCCAATAGGTTCCAAGCCAGGAGGAGGTGCTCCTGGAGGCGCGGCAAGGCGACCTCCCGGACTCCAGGAGTGAAGGGGATAAAACCCCCCAGGGCTCCAAGTCCGGCTCTAGGCCGGACACCGCTCCGGAACCTTCAAAGGTTCCAGAGTCCGGCGGGTGACCTCCTTCCAAGAGGAGCAAGCCCTCCGTGCTGGTGACCCCCGTCCAACCAGAGGCGCCGGACAATCTGTTGGAGGCGCTCAAAGGCGCCTCCTTCAACGAGGAGCACCGCACCATTATGAGTGCAGTGGTCCGGAAGGTTCAGTCCGCCAAGAACGGACTGACTGAAGCTTGTGCCAGCCTTTTAACAGGCTTTGAGGTAAGTAAAGAATGTGTAAATAATATTACCGCATAGACAGTAGCCCCTGATGCTCTGTTTGGCGTTCGGGAAGAAAAGCCGAATAGAGGATCAAATAAAATTCGCAGGAGTCTAACAAAAAGGAGTCAATATGCGCATGCAGGCTTCTCTGCCGGCGTCCGCCGCACTGACTGCGGAAGTGGACACGCTAAAGCAGGACCTCGAGCAGTCCAAGCAAGAGCTCGGGCATGCCAAGAAGCAGCTCGAGGACGAGGAAGGTAAGAAATACCTTGTTTATATATATATATATATAAGTGCAATTGCAAAAAATGACAGGATTATCATGGCTATTGTAGGGGCCACGTCTGAGGTGGCGACCCTTAAGCAAGCGTTGCTCGAGGCCGAGAAGAGGGTGGCCACGGAGCGCATCGAGCGGGAGAAGTATGAGGCCGAGGTTGGCAAGGTGCGGAAAGAGCTCCAGGCTCTCATGGAAAAACATGAGAGTTTGGAGCTTGACTCAAAGACGCGAGCGTCCGAGCTCGCGATGGCTATTGAAAATGCCAAGTCTGCCAAGGCCGAATCCCAGAAGACCCTCGAGGAGTTGGATGAGGTGAAAAAGATAGCGGCGGGTAAGGCATTCTTTATGCAAAGAAAACACATAAACGTGAGTTACTTGTTACTTACCCGAATCCGGAGCTCTCCAGGAGCGTTCGCAGATCTTCCTCGTAGGGTGTCCGATGCCGCCGCATTCTATCGAGCCGAGGAGGGCAGCTCGACAGAGAAGGTGTTCTGGTCTCAGTATGCTGAGGCCGGACACCCCGTGCCCCTGAGCGACCAGCTGATGAAGGAAATATGCCCTAAAGGCAATAATAAAGTTATTATTTATTTCCTTATATCATGATAAATGTTTATTATTCATGCTAGAATTGTATTAACCGGAAACATAATACATGCGTGAATACATAGACAAACAGAGTGTCACTAGTATGCCTCTACTTGACTAGCTCGTTAATCAAAGATGGTTATGTTTCCTAACCATGGACAAAGAGTTGTCATTTGATTAACGGGATCACATCATTAGTTGAATGATCTGATTGACATGACCCATTCCATTAGCTTAGCACCCGATCGTTTAGTATGTTGCTATTGCTTTCTTCATGACTTATACATGTTCCTATGACTATGAGATTATGTAACTCCCGTGTGCCGGAGGAACACTTTGTGTGCTACCAAACGTCACAACGTAACTGGGTGATTATAAAGGTGCTCTACAGGTGTCTCCAAAGGTACATGTTGGGTTGACGTATTTCGAGATTAGGATTTGTCACTCCATTCGTCGGAGAGGTATCTCTGGGCCCTCTCGGTAATGCACATCACTTAAGCCTTGCAAGCATTGCAACTAATAAGTTAGTTGCGGGATGATGTATTACGGAACGAGTAAAGAGACTTGCCGGTGACGAGATTGAACTAGGTATTGGATACCGACGATCGAATCTCGGGCAAGTAACATACCGATGACAAAGGGAACAACGTATGTTGTTATGCGGTCTGACTGATAAAGATCGTCGTAGAATATGTAGGAGCCAATATGGGCGTCCAGGTCCCGCTATTGGTTATTGACCAGAGACATGTCTCGGTCATGTCTACATTGTTCTCGAACCCGTAGGGTCCGCACGCTTAAGGTTTCGATGACAGTTATATTATGAGTTTATACGTTTTGATGTACCGAAGGTTGTTCGGAGTCTCATATGTGATCACGGATATGACGAGGAGTCTCGAAATGGTCGAGACATAAAGATTGATATATTGGAAGCCTATGTTTGGATATCGGAAGTGTTCCGGGTGAGATCGGGATTTTACCGGAGTACCGGGAGGTTACCGGAACCCCCCGGGAGATATATGGGCCTTAGTGGGCCTTAGTTGAAAAGAGAAGAGGCAGCCAGAGATGGGCCGTGCGCCGCTCCCCTCCCTTGGTCCGAATAGGACAAGGAGAGGGGGCCGCCCCCCTTCCTCTTTTCCCACCTCCGCGAATCCTATTCCAACTAGGATTGGGGGGGGGGGGAATCCTACTCCCGGAGGGAGTAGGACTCCTCCTGGCGCGCCTCTCCTAGGCCGGCCGCACCCCCCCCCTTGAGCCTTTATATACGGAGGCAGGGGCACCCCAGATGAACATAAGTTGATCCACACGATCATATTCTTAGCCGTGTGCGGCGCCCCCTGCCACCATAGTCCTCGATAATATTGTAGCAGTGCTTAGGCGAAGCCCTGCGACAGTAGTACATCAAGATCGTCACCACGCCGTCGTGCTGACGGAACTCTTCCCCGACACTTTGCTGGATCGGAGTCCGGGGATCGTCATCGAGCTGAACGTGTGCTAGAACTCGGAGGTGCCGTAGTTTCGGTGCTTGATCGGTCGGACCGTGGAGACGTACGACTACATCAACCAAATGCTTCCGTTGTCGATCTACAAGGGTATGTAGATCACACTCTCCCCTCTCATTGCTATGCATTACCATGATCTTGTGTGTGCGTAGGAATTTTTTTGAAATTACTACGTTCCCCAACAGTGGTATCAGAGCCTAGGTTTTATGTGTTGATGTTATATGCACGAGTAGAACACAACAGAGTTGTGGGCGATATAAGTCATACTGCTTACCAGCATGTCATACTTTGGTTCAGTGGTATTGTTGGATGAAGCGGCCCGGACCGACATTACGCGTACGCTTACGCGAGACCGGTTCTCCCGACGTGTTTTGCACATAGGTGGCTTGCGGGTGACAGTTTCTCCAACTTTAGTTGAACCAAGTGTGGCTACGCCCGGTCCTTGCGAAGGTTAAAACATCACCAACTTGACAAACTATCGTTGTGGTTTCTATGCGTAGGAAAGATTGGTTCTTGCTTAAGCCCGTAGCAGCCACATAAAACTTGCAACAACAAAGTAGAGGACATCTAACTTGTTTTTGCAGGGCATGTTGTGATGTGATATGGTCAAGACATGATGCTAAATTTTATTGTATGAGATGATCATGTTTTGTAACCGAGTTATCGGCAACTGGCAGGAGCCATATGGTTGTCGCTTTTATTGTATGCAATGCAATCGCGCTGTAATGCTTTACTTTATCACTAAGCGAGAGCGATAGTCGTGGAAGCATAAGATTGGTGAGACGACAACGATGCTACGATGGAGATCAAGGTGTCGCGCCGGTGACGATGGTGATCATGACAGTGCTTCGGAGATGGAGATCACAAGCACAAGATGATGATGGCCATATCATATCACTTATATTGATTGCATGTGATGTTTATCTTTTATGCATCTTATCTTGTTTTGATTGACGGTAGCATTATAAGATGATCTCTCACTAAATTATCAAGATAAAAGTGTTCTCCCTGAGTATGCACCGTTGCCAAAGTTTGTCGTGCCCAGACACCACGTGATGATCGGGTGTGATAAGCTCTACGTCCATCTACAATGGGTGCAAGACAGTTTTGCACACGCAGAATACTCAGGTTAAACTTGACGAGCCTAGCATATGCAGATATGGCCTCGGAACACTGAGATCGAAAGATCGAGCGTGAGTCATATAGTAGATATGATCAACATAGTGATGTTCACCATTGAAAACTACTCCATTTCACGTGATGATCGGTTATGGTTTAGTTGATTTGGATCACGTGATCACTTAGAAGACTAGAGGGATGTCTATCTAAGTGGGAGTTCTTAAGTAATATGATTAATTGAACTTAAATTTATCATGAACTTAGTGCCTGATAGTATCTTGCTTATGTATGTTTGATTGTAGATAGATGGCCCATGCTGTTGTTCCGTTGAATTTTAATGCGTTCCTTGAGAAAGCAAAGTTGAAAGATGATGGTAGCAATTACACGGACTGGGTCCGTAAATTGAGGATTATCCTCATTGCTGCACAGAAGAATTACGTCCTGGAAGCACCGCTGGGTGCCAGGCCTGCTGCTGGAGCAACACCAGATGTTATGAATGTCTGGCACAGCAAAGCTGATGACTACTCGATAGTTCAGTGTGCCATGCTTTATGGCTTAGAATCGGGACTTCAACGACGTTTTGAATGTCATGGAGCATATGAGATGTTCCAGGAGTTGAAGTTAATATTTCAAGAAAATGCCCGGATTGAGAGATATGAAGTCTCCAATAAGTTCTATAGCTGCAAGATGGAGGAGAACAGTTCTGTCAGTGAGCATATACTCAAAATGTCTGGGTATAATAATCACTTTATTCAGATGGGAGTTAATCTTCCAGATGATTGCGTCATTGACAGAATTCTCCAATCACTGCCACCAAGCTACAAGAGCTTCACGATGAACTATAATATGCAAGGGATGAATAAGACTATTCCCGAGCTCTTCGCAATGCTGAAAGCTACGGAGGTAGAAATCAAAAAGGAGCATCAAGTGTTGATGGTCAACAAGACCAGTAGTTTCAAGAAAAAGGGCAAAGGGAAGAAGAAGGGGAACTTCAAGAAGAACAGCAAGCAAGTTGCTGCTCAAGAGAAGAAACCCAAGTCTGGACCTAAGCCTGAAACTGAGTGTTTCTACTGCAAGCAGACTGGTCACTGGAAGCGGAACTGCCCCAAGTATTTGGCGGATAAGAAGGATGGCAAGGTGAACATAGGTATATGTGATATACATGTTATTGATGTGTACCTTACTAGAGCTCGCAGTAGCACCTGGGTATTTGATACTGGTTCTGTTGCTAATATTTGCAACTCGAAACAGGGACTACGGATTAAGCGAACACTGGCAAAGGACGAGGTGACGATGCGCGTGGGAAATGGTTCCAAAGTCGATGTGATCGCGGTCGGCACGCTACCTCTACATCTACCTTCTGGATTAGTATTAGACCTAAATAATTGTTATTTGGTGCCAGCATTGAGCATGAACATTATATCTGGATCTTGTTTAATGCGAGACGGTTATTCATTTAAATCAGAGAATAATGGTTGTTCTATTTATATGAGTAATATCTTTTATGGTCATGCACCTTTGAAGAGTGGTCTATTTATGATGAATCTCGATAGTAGTAACACACATATTCATAATGTTGAAGCCAAAAGATGCAGAGTTGATAATGATAGTGCAACTTATTTGTGGCACTGCCGTTTAGGTCATATCGGTATAAAGCGCATGAAGAAACTCCATACTGATGGGCTTTTGGAACCACTTGATTATGAATCACTTGGTACTTGCGAACCGTGCCTCATGGGCAAGATGACTAAAACACCATTCTCCGACACTATGGAGAGAGCAACAGATTTGTTGGAAATCATACATACAGATGTATGTGGTCCGATGAATATTGAGGCTCGTGGCGGATATCGTTATTTTCTCACCTTCACAGATGACTTAAGCAGATATGGGTATATCTACTTAATGAAACATAAGTCTGAAACATTTGAAAAGTTCAAAGAATTTCAGAGTGAAGTTGAAAATCATCGTAACAAGAAAATAAAGTTTCTACGATTTGATCGTGGAGGAGAATATTTGAGTTACGAGTTTGGTGTACATTTGAAGCAATGCGGAATAGTTTCGCAACTCACGCCACCCGGAACACCTCAGCGTAATGGTGTGTCCGAACGTCGTAATCATACTTTACTAGATATGGTGCGATCTATGATGTCTCTTACTGATTTACCGCTATCGTTTTGGGGTTATGCTTTAGGGACGGCCGCATTCATGTTAAATAGGGCACCATCAAAATCCGTTGAGACGATGCCTTATGAACTATGGTTTGGCAAGAAACCAAAGTTATCGTTTCTTAAAGTTTGGGGTTGCGATGCTTATGTGAAAAAGCTTCAACCTGATAAGCTCGAACCCAAATCGGAGAAATGTGTCTTCATAGGATACCCAAAGGAGACTGTTGGGTACACCTTCTATCACAGATCCGAAGGCAAGACATTCGCTGCTAAGAATGGATCCTTTCTAGAGAAGGAGTTTCTCTCGAAAGAAGTGAGTGGGAGGAAAGTAGAACTTGACGAGGTAACTGTACCTGCTCCCTTATTGGAAAGTAGTACATCACAGAAAACTGTTTCTGCGACACCTACACCAATTAGTGAGGAAGCTAATGATAATGATCATGAAACTTCAGAACAAGATACTACTGAACCTCGTAGATCAACCAGAGTAAGATCCGCGCCAGAGTGGTACGGTAATCCTATTCTGGAAATCATGCTACTAGATCATGATGAACCTACGAACTATGAAGAAGCGATGGTGAGCCCAGATTCCGCAAAATGGCTTGAAGTCATGAAATCCGAGATGGGATCCATGTATGAGAACAAAGTATGGACTTTGGTTGACTTGCCCGATGATCGGCAAGCAATTGAGAATAAATGGATCTTCAAGAAGAAGACTGACGCTGACGGTAATATTATTGTCTATAAAGCTCGACTTGTCGCAAAAGGTTTTCGACAAGTTCAAGGGGTTGACTACGATGAGACCTTCTCACCCGTAGCGATGCTTAAGTCTGTCCGAATCATGTTAGCAATTGCCGCATTTTATGATTATGAAATTTGGCAGATGGATGTCAAAACTGCATTCCTGAATGGATTTCTGGAAGAAGAGTTGTATATGATGCAACCGGAAGGTTTTATCGATCCAAAGGGAGCTAACAAAGTGTGCAAGCACCAGCGATCCATTTATGGACTGGTGCAAGCCTCTCGGAGTTGGAATAAACGCTTTGATAGTGTGATCAAAGCATTTGGTTTTATACAGACTTTCGGAGAAGCCTGTATTTACAAGAAAGTGAGTGGGAGCTCCGCAACATTTCTGATATTATATGTGGATGACATATTACTGATTGGAAATGATATATAATTTCTGGATAGCATAAAGGGATACTTGAGTAAGAGTTTTTCAATGAAAGACCTCGGTGAAGCTGCTTATATATTAGGCGTAAAGATCTATAGAGATAGATCAAGACGCTTAATTGGACTTTCACAAAGCACATAGCATGACAAGATTTTGAAGAAGTTCAAAATGGATCAAGCAAAGAAAGGGTTCTTGCCTGTGTTACAAGGTGTGAAGTTGAGTCAGACTCAATGCCCGACCACTGCAGAAAATAGAGAGAAAATGAAAGATGTTCCCTATTGAAATGCAACTATCCCTAGGTGGTTTTGGTAATTCATAACAACATATAGCTCATTGAGCTAATGCTATTCCAAGATGATTATTTCAGGAAAGCTCAATGATTGGCATGGCATGGATGTGAAAGTGGAACCCTCAAAATGCTAAGGACAAAGGATTGGCTCAAGCTCAAAAGCTCAAGACTCTTCATTTTATATTTTAGTGATCCAAGATCACATTGAGTCTTTAGGAAAAGCCAATACTATCAAGGAGGGATGAGGTGTTGCTTAATGAGCCTCTTGCTTCATGTGCTTAGTGATATGCTCCAAAATCCTCAACCACTTTCCCATATCCACATATGACCTAAACCCTAAGCCAAACTCGGTCCTACCAATTCTTTCTATCCGGCGCCACCGAGTTTCACTTGTCATAAGCCACTGCCAAACCCTAGCAATTCGGTCCTACCGATAGGGATCTCGGTCTCACCGAGATGGGATTGCAAACTCTCTGTTTACCTTTCGTAACTTTTCGGTCTCACCGAAAGAGCGGATCGGTCCCACCGAGATTGCAATGTAAACTCTGTGTTTCCCTTTTGTAACTTTTCGGTCTCACCGAAAGAGCAAATTGGTCCCACCGACTTTGCCTGACCAACTCTCTGGTTAGCTAATTACCAAAATCAGTCTCACCGAGTTTGTGTAATCGGTCTCACCGAGATTATGTTATGCCCAAACCCTAACAGAATCGGTCCTACCGAGTTGCATGTCAGTCCCACCGAAAATCTCTAACGGTCACTAGGTTTACCTTTTCGGTCTGACCGAGTTTGTTGATTCGGTCCCACCGAGATTGGGAGATTGTGTGTAACGGTTGGATTTTGTGTGGAGGCTATCTATACCCCTCCGCCTCCTCTTCATTCATGGAGATAGCCATCCGAACACATACACAATTCCAACTCATATGTTCTGAGAGAGAACCACCTACTCATGTGTTGAGAGCAAGATATTCCATTCCTACCATATGAATCTTGATCTCTAGCCTTCCCCAAGTTGCTTTCCACTCAAACCTTCTTTCCACTAGATCCAAATCCTATGAGAGAGAGTTGAGTGTTGGGGAGACTATCATTTGAAGCACAAGAGCAAGGAGTTCATCATCAACACACCATTTGTTACTTCTTGGAGAGTGGTGTCTCCTAGATTGGCTAGGTGTCACTTGGGAGCCTCCGACAAGATTGTGGAGTTGAACCAAGGAGTTTGTAAGGGCAAGGAGATCGCCTACTTCGTGAAGATCTACCGCTAGTGAGGCAAGTCCTTCGTGGGCGATGGCCATGGTGGGATAGACAAGGTTGCTACTTCGTGGACCCTTCGTGGGTGGAGCCCTCCGTGGACTCGCGCAACCGTTACCCTTCGTGGGTTGAAGTCTCCATCAACGTGGATGTAGGATAGCACCACCTATCCAAACCACGGGAAAAACATCCGTGTCTCCAATTGCGTTTGAATTCTCCAAACCCTTCCCTTTACATTCTTGCAAATTGCATGCTTTACTTTCCGCTGCCAATATACTCTTTGCATGCTTGCTTGAATTGTGTGATGATTGCTTGACTTGTCCTAAAATAGCTAAAATCTGCCAAGAACTAAAATTGGGAAAAGGTTAAGTTTTTATTTGGTCAAGTAGTCTAATCACCCCCCTCTAGACATACTTTCGATCCTACAAGTGGTATCAGAGCTTTGGTGATGAGGACATCAATACCATTGTCACACTCACAGCCCCTGCTGCTATACACACTGGACCGATTACTAGAGCTCGCGCACGCCAATTGAATTATCAGGTACTTTCGTTTCTTGGTAACGAGTCTAATGTTCATGAGAATATGATGCTGCCTAAATTGGATACATTTGTTTTGCTTACAAATGAAGGGCCTAGCTTGGAGAAGGATGAACATTGGAGCAAGAACACGCATGGAGTTGATGGCATGCGCAAGGGGATCAAGAACGGAGTTACAAGTGATGATTTCAGGACTTTGAAGCCGCCATAAGGAGTGCATGAAGCCTTGGATGAAATATACGAGATGCCACTTCATAATATTCGTCCATAGGCTATTCTAGGTGCTGCGTCACCTTATTAATGGGCCAGGCCCATGTAATTTCGAAATACTTAAGTATAGGCTATTTTTAGAGTCCGTATGTGTGGGGAAACAAGAGTTAGGGTTGGTTTCGGACCCCACCCTCAAGGGCCACGAAATTCCCCCTTCTTCCTCCATATATACAGCCCTTAGGGCGTCGTTTAGACTTTGGGTTTTGTTTAGATTAAAATTTCGCCATAGCTGCAACTTCGCGTACTTCGTTTGTGTACAACGACCAGACCAAGACGTCACAGAACCCCATCTTGATCAATAAAGCTTTCATCTTATATTCGCAATATCTAGATTGCAATCTCAGTTTCTTGCTTGTTCTTCGTTTGCTGGCAGGAAACAGACCCTCGTGGTCAGGTTGATCGTGCTCCGGCGTGGTCAATAACCCTCGGAAGTTGGTTTAGCGATTGCTAAGGCGCGACGTCTCGCATGTTCGTAGTCGGATCGTCAAGGTCGACTCCCACAGAAAACGATAGCCACCATCTCATCGAAACATCGGGACACCTTTGCCTCTATCAAGTGGTATCAGATTTCCAGGTTGCTCGGTGAGATTTTACAGTTTTTCGTAGATTAGATCGAGTCTGTTCTTCATACCTACAGTCCACGAAAAAGCCACAAAAAAAATTAGGGTTAGTTCCTCATATCCGAACCAATCTGAGCCTTTGCATAATCTTTTTAGGGTTTTTGCTTTGTTGCATTTGCGGTTGCATCGTCGTGTCAAGTTGCTGGTCTTAGAGTCTAGTCTTTTAGAGTTTCGAGTTCTGGTCATAAGTTGTCACGCCGCCGCCGTACCATCATCATCGCCCATCTACCTCCATTGCTGATCCGCCACCGCTCTGAATCCGTATCCATATACCACCACCGCTGCCATATACCACAACCATATATCCACCACCGCTGCCATATACCACAACCATATATCCACCACCAATCCGAGTTCTTCTCATATTAGGTTTGTTCTTGAGACTAATCTAAATTCCGTTTCGTGTTTCCTTGCCTGCGTAGGTCTCGGAAAAAAAAAGAGTCTGGAGACCCCCGGGCAGTTTTTAGGCCAAAATTTTCACGGGCAAATTTTTTTTCCCTATCCTATTTTTAGGCTTTTCTGAGTCTTTTGAGCCACGTGCCATCATAGTGATTTTTTGTCGCACTTTTTCGTCGTCGCTGCCCTGATTTCCGAAAAAAAAGTGAACAAAAAAATTTTCGTGCCATCCTACCGGTTTGACGAGGGAAGAGTTTTGAGACACTCGCCATTATAGTGATTTTTCGCAAAAAAAAGAGGAGCGCAAAAAAAAGAGAGCGCAAAAAAAAAAGAGAGCGAAAAAAAAAGTTCCAGAGTGTGCTTTTCCCTTATTTACATGCAGCGCCGTGATTTTGTTAGTGTTCTAGGCTCGCGTCTCTAGCACGGTCTAGCCTAGGACCAGCACAGTACCGTCGTTGAGCGTTTATTCAACTTTGCATCTCTGAATTGATTATTGCTGACCCTTTTTTCTACCATACTATAAGCCTTCCCATCTCCACATACATCTACATCGTGCGTTTGACTCTCCCTGGCAATCGCTCTATCCAAGCTTTTGAGAGTTTTGACTACCACGGTTGCCGATCACCGCCTGCTGCTGGGTAAGAACTGGTAAGAATTTGAGATTTGCTTGACGGATTTGTGACACCACCACCACCTCTTGTTAGTATTCTGTAGGATCATATTCTTGTCTGTTTCTATTGTTGCTAACCATGGCAAGATCACAAGCCGACGAGACTGACTGGGAGAACATGACGAATCAGGAGTTGCATGATAAATTTCAGCAAATCATGAATGGACAGGTGCAAGATGTGCTAAACAGATTTGAAGAGGCCATGGAGAAGATAGATGGCATGGAGAAGACGTTCGAAACAAAGCTCGATAACAGGTTTAATGAATTGCTCGCGCGTCTTCCACCACCACCACCGGCTGCACCTAACGCACCTCTACAACAACAACAACAACAACAACGACTACCTACACATCGTGAAACAGCCCTCCGCCGAGCGAGCCGTCTCCCTCTTGCACCTGGCCAAACTGTTGGTGCTGCTGTTGCTACTTCTGTGGCTCCTGCTGCTGATACGGAGGAGGATGATTTTGCTGGCGATTACGAGGATGAGGTTGATCAAAATCAGAACTACGTGCCACCACCAGCACAGCAACCACCAGGTCGTCCACATGCAAATAATGGCAATGGTAGGGCTCACATTCAGGTACGAGATCATGACCATCTCCCTAAACTAAAATTGAATATTCCACCGTTTGAGGGTAGATATGTTCCTGATATATATCTTACTTGGGAGTTAGAAACTGAACAACGATTTACATGTTTACAATATCCCGAGGAGAGACGTGTTCCTGCTGCTGTTTGTGCATTCACTAGTTTTGCATGTGTTTGGTGGTCTGAGCATTGTAGATTATATCCTATTCCTGCTACTTGGGCTGCTTTGAAAACTGCTATGCGTACTCGTTGGGTTCCACCATATTATCAATGTGAATTACTTCAAAAATTGCAGCACTTAAGACAGGGAAAAAATTCTATAGAAGAGTATTATCAGGAATTACAAACTGGCATGATTAGATGTGGTATTGTTGAGGAGAATGAAGCTATGCTTGCACGTTTTATGGGTGGATTAAATAGAGAGATTCAGACGATTCTAGAGTATAAGGACTATACTAATATCACTCGTTTATTCCATCTTGCTTGTAAAGCTGAACGTGAAGTGCAGGATCGACAGGCATTGGCGCGGACTAACTTTTCTGCAGGTCGACCTTCATCATGGACACCACGTGCATCATCTACTTCCACACGTTCTGCTACACCGGCGCCTCCGTCGGCTGCCACCTCCAACCGTGATACAATAAAGCAGGCACAATCACCACTATCTGCCAAGAGCACACCTTCTGGGCCTGCAAAGAGCTCTTCTTCATCCATGGCATCCACAGGGCAAACACATGATATTATTTGTCGACGTTGCAAGGGTGGAGGTCATTATGCGAGAGAATGCCCATCTAAGCGTGTGATGCTTGTTACTGAGGATGGTGGGTATGAGTCCGCTAGTGACTATGATGAGGAGACTTTGGCTCTTATTACGCGTGACGAACACGGTGGAGACGATTCTGATCATGAGACGCAATACATGGCTCCTGAAGATGCTGACAGGTATGAATGTTTAGTTGCTCAACGCGTTTTGAGTGTGCAGGTTACACAAGCTGAGCAAAATCAGAGGCATAATTTGTTCCATACAAAGGGAGTTGTGAAGGAACGTTCTGTTCGCGTGATCATAGATGGAGGGAGTTGCAACAACTTGGCTAGCATAGAGATGGTGGAGAAGCTATCTCTCACCACAAGACCACATCCACATCCTTACTACATCCAATGGTTCAACAACAGCGGCAAGGTTAAGGTAACACGTACTGTTCGTGTGCATTTTAGTATCTCTACATATGCTGATTATGTTGATTGTGATGTGGTACCTATGCAAGCATGTTCCTTATTACTTGGTAGACCATGGCAATTTGATAAAAATTCTGTTCACCATGGTAGAAACAATTAGTATACTATTGTTCATAAGGATAAAAATATTACTTTGCTTCCTATGACTCCTGATTCCATTTTGAAAGATGATATTAATAGAGCTACTAAAGCAAAACAGGAGAAAAATAAGAGTGAAAATCAGATTGTGGCAAAAGAATTTGAGCAACAAATGCAGCCTAATAATAATAAACAATCTAGTGTTGCTTCTGAAATTAAATTGAAAAGTGCATGTTTACTTGCCACCAAATTTGATATTGATGATCTAGATTTTAGCAAATCTGTTTGCTATGCTTTTGTGTGCAAAGAGGCATTATTTTCATTCGAGGACGTGCCTTCCTCTTTGCCTCCTACTGTCACTAACATTTTGTAGGAGTTCGCTGACGTCTTTCCACAAGACGTGCCACCGGGATTACCACCTATTCGAGGGATTGAGCATCAAATTGACTTAATTCCCGATGCATCATTACCCAACCGTGCACCATACCGTACCAATCCAGAGGAGACGAAGGAGATTATGCGTCAAGTACAAGAACTGCTCGACAAAGGTTATATACGCGAATCCCTTAGTCCTTGTGTTGTTCCTATCATTTTAGTGCCGAAAAAGGATGGTACGTCGCGTATGTGCGTTGATTGTAGAGGCATTAATAATATTACTATTCGTTATCGTCATCCTATTCCTAGGCTAGATGATATGCTTGATGAATTGAGTGGCTCTACAATTTTCTCCAAAGTTGATTTGCGTAGTGGATACCATCAAATTCGTATGAAATTGGGCGATGAATGGAAAACAGCATTTAAAACTAAGTTTGGATTATATGAGTGGTTAGTCATGCCTTTTGGGTTAACTAATGCACCTAGTACTTTCATGAGGTTAATGAACGAAGTTTTACGTGCTTTCATTGGACGATTTGTGGTAGTTTACTTTGATGACATATTGATTTATAGCAAATCTTTGGAGGAACATTTGGAACATTTACGTGCTATTTTTATTGCTCTACGTGATGCACGTTTGTTTGGTAACCTTGGAAAGTGCACCTTTTGCACCGACCGAGTATCTTTTCTTGGCTATGTTGTTACTCCACAGGGAATTGAAGTTGATAAAGCCAAGATTGAAGCTATTGAGAGTTGGCCGCAGCCCAAAACGGTCACACAAGTGCGGAGTTTCCTTGGCCTCGCTGGTTTCTATAGGTGTTTTGTGAGAGATTTCAGCACCATTGCTGCACCTCTCAACGAGCTTACAAAGAAGGATGTGCCTTTTGTTTGGGGTACCGCACAGGAAGAAGCCTTCACGGTATTGAAAGATAAGTTGACACATGCTCCTTTACTCCAACTTCCTAATTTCAATAAGACTTTTGAGCTTGAATGTGATGCTAGTGGAATTGGATTAGGAGGTGTGTTATTACAAGATGGAAAACCTGTTGCATACTTTTCTGAAAAATTGAGTGGGCCTAGTCTGAACTATTCTACTTATGATAAAGAATTATATGCTCTTGTTCGGACCTTAGAAACATGGCAACATTATTTATGGCCCAAGGAATTTGTTATACATTCTGATCATGAATCTTTGAAACACATTAAAAGTCAAGCAAAACTGAACCGTAGACATGCTAAATGGGTTGAATTCATTGAGACTTTCCCTTATGCCATTAAACACAAGAAGGGTAAAGAAAATGTTATTGCGGATGCCTTGTCTCGTCGTTATACTATGCTTTCACAACTTGACTTTAAAATATTTGGTTTGGAGACCATCAAAGGTCAATATGTTCATGATGCTGAATTTAAAGATGTATTGCAGAATTGTAAGGAAGGGAGAACTTGGAACAAGTTCATTCTTAACGATGGATTTGTGTTTCGTGCTAACAAGCTATGCATTCCAGCTAGCTCCGTTCGTCTTTTGTTGTTGCAGGAGGCGCATGGAGGAGGATTAATGGGACACTTTGGCGTCAAGAAGACGGAGGATATCCTTGCTACACATTTCTTTTGGCCAAGGATGAGACGGGATGTTGAGCGTTTTGTTGCTCGCTGCACTACATCTCAAAGCGCTAAGTCACGACTCAATCCTCACGGTTTATATATGCCTTTGCCTGTACCTAGTGTTCCTTGGGAGGATATATCTATGGACTTTGTTTTAGGTTTACCTAGAACAAAGAAGGGGAGGGATAGCATATTTGTTGTCGTGGATAGGTTCTCGAAAATGGCACACTTTATACCATGTCATAAAAGCGATGATGCTGTTAATGTTGCTGATTTGTTCTTTCGTGAAATTATTCGCTTACATGGTGTGCCAAATACTATTGTTTCAGATCGTGATACTAAATTTCTTAGCCACTTTTGGAGATGTTTATGGGCTAAGTTGGGGACTAAGCTGCTTTTTAGTACTACTTGTCACCCCCAAACTGATGGACAAACTGAAGTAGTCAATAGAACATTGTCTACTATGCTTAGGGCTGTTTTGAAGAATAACAAGAAAATGTGGGAAGAATGCTTGCCTCATATTGAATTTGCTTATAATCGTTCATTGCATTCTACTACTAAGATGTGCCCTTTTGAAATTGTGTATGGTTTCCTACCTCGTGCACCTATTGATTTGTTGCCTCTTCCATCTTCGGAGAAGGTTAATTTTGATGCTAAAGAACGTTCTGAATTGATTTTAAAAATGCATGAGTTAACTAAGGAAAACATTGAGCGTATGAATGCTAAATATAAACTTGCTGGAGATAAGGGTAGGAAACATGTTGTGTTTGCACCTGGAGATCTTGTTTGGTTACATTTGCGTAAAGATAGATTTCCTAATCTGCGCAAATCAAAGATAATGCCACGTGCTGATGGTCCTTTTAAGGTGTTAGAGAAAATAAATGATAATGCATATAAACTTGAGCTACCTGCAGATTTTGGGGTTAGTCCCACTTTCAACATTGCAGATTTGAAGCCTTATGTCGGTGAGGAAGATGAGCTTCCGTCGAGGACGACTTCATTTCAAGAAGGGGAGGATGATGAGGACATCAATACCATTGTTACACCCACAGCCCCTGCTGCTATACACACTGGACCGATTACTAGAGCTCGCGCACGCCAATTGAATTATCAGGTACTTTCGTTTCTTGGTAACGAGTCTAATGTTCATGAGAATATGATGCTGCCTAAATTGGATACATTTGTTTTTCTTACAAATGAAGGGCCTAGCTTGGAGAAGGATGAACATTGGAGCAAGAACACGCATGGAGTTGATGGCATGCTCAAGGGGATCAAGAACGGAGTTACAAGTGATGATTTCAGGACTTTGAAGCCGCCATAAGGAGTGCATGAAGCCTTGGACGAAATATATGAGATGCCACTTCATAATATTCGTCCATAGGCTATTCTAGGTGCTGCGTCACCTTATTAATGGGCCAGGCCCATGTAATTTCGAAATACTTAAGTATAGGCTATTTTTAGAGTCCGTATGTGTGGGGAAACAAGAGTTAGGGTTGGTTTCGGACCCCACCCTCAAGGGCCACGAAATTCCCCCTTCTTCCTCCATATATACAGCCCTTAGGGCGTCGTTTAGACTTTGGGTTTTGTTTAGATTAAAAGTTCGCCATAGCTGCAACTTCGCGTACTTCGTTTGTGTCCAACGACCAGACCAATACGTCACAGAACCCCATCTTGATCAATAAAGCTTTCATCTTATATTCGCAATATCCAGATTGCAATCTCAGTTTCTTGCTTGTTCTTCGTTTGCTTGCAGGAAACAGACCCTCGTGGTCAGGTTGATCGTGCTCCGGCGTGGTCAATAACCCTCGGAAGTTGGTTTAGCGATTGCTAAGGCGCGACGTCTCGCACGTTCGTAGTCGGATCGTCAAGGTCGACTCCCACAGAAAACGATAGCCACCATCTCATCGAAACATCGGGACACCTTTGCCTCTATCATTTGGTTTCCATTTGCTTTGATCTCCATAGCTTTTGGTGGTCATAGCCTTGGTTTCACAACCTAGGAGAGTATGGCGTCTAGTGAGGGAAATTATCACCATAGAGGTCCTTACTTTGATGGTACTAATTTTGCTAGTTGGAAGCATAAAATGAAAATGCATATTCTTGGACATAACCCCGCCGTTTGGGCTATTGTGTGTGTTGGTTTGCAAGGTGACTTCTTTGATGGGAGAGAACCAAACCGTGAAGCTACCGCGGATGAGTTGAAGATGTTGCAATACAATGCTCAAGCTTGTGATATTCTCTTCAACGGACTGTGCCCCGAAGAATTCAACAAAATCAGCTGTCTTGAGAATGCAAAGGAAATTTGGGACACTTTGATTGATATGCATGAAGGTACCGACTCCGTCAAGGAATCCAAGTTGGATGTGCTTCAAAGTCAACTTGACAAGTTCAAAATGAAGGATGGTGAAGGTGTCGCTGAAATGTACTCTAGGCTTGCTGTCATCACAAATGAGATTGCCGGCTTAGGAAGTGAAGAGATGACCGATAGATTCATCATCAAGAAGATTCTAAGAGCCTTGGATGGAAAATATGATACCGTGTGCACATTGATCCAAATGATTCCCAATTACAAAGATCTCAAGCCAACGGAAGTGATTGGAAGAATTGTTGCTCATGAGATGCCACTTAATGATAAAGAGGAACTTCACAACAAATCAAGTGGTGCCTACAAAGCCTCATGTGAAGCCCCTACATCATCAAGTGAGAAACAAAGCTTCAACGAAGAATTGAGCTTAATGGTGAAGAACTTCAACAAGTTCTACAAGAGTAGAAGCAAAGATAGAAGCTTCAAGTCAAGGTCCTACAATGACAAAAGATCTTCTAGTCGAGAGCGAAACTGCTACAATTGTGGAAGACCCGAACACTATTCCAATGAGTGTACGGCTCCCTACAAGAGAAGAGAAGATTCTCCAAAAAGAAGAAGCATAGAATCACCACCAAGAGAGAGAAGGAGTAGAGATGATCGTTATGAATGAAGATACTCACGGAGAAGCAAGGATTCGGAAAGGAAGGAAAAATCATCAAGGAGCTACACAAAACGAAGACATCAAGCTCATGTTGGTGAATGGGTATCCGGCTCCGACTCCGACAGCCACTCCGAGAGAAGTTATCACTCCGACTCCAAAGATACTCAAGATGAAGGTGTTGCCGGTCTAGCACTTGTGTCAACCAACTCCTACGACATATTTGACTCACCAAATGAAGGAATTAGAAGATGCTTCATGGCCAAAGGTCCTAAGGTAACACACCCCGAGCATGTTGATTTTAATAGTGATGAAGATGACTTGTTAGGTGATGATGATTTGCTTGTTGACAACTCTAGTGATGAATACTATGATGAAACGTCAATTAATCATGCTAATCAAGATAAAACGAATGACAATGATAAGGAGAAGATTGAGGCTCTAACTAAAGAACTAAACACTCTTAAGTTAGCTCATGAAACTATCTTCGAAGATCATCGAGAACTTTTAAGAGCTCATGAGAAGTTACGCTTTGAAAAGCTCAATCTTGAGCAAGAGCATGAGTTTTTAAAAGCAATCAATGATGATCTCCGCAAGAAAAGTTCTTCTTACATTGCCAAGCGTTTACTCTTATCCACTTAGATGCCTCAAGTCAAGTCTAGTAACAAGAACAAGAAAGATTCTTCCTCTAGTAGTAACAATGATCATGCTAAATCCAATATTGTTGCTTCTAGTAGTTCTCTTGATTCCACTAATGATTCTCTTAGCCAAGTTACACTTGAGCAAGAAAATAGCTTATTGAAGGGAATTATAGAGAAAGGAGTGTACAAAAGCCTTGCCGGGAGTAAGCAATTCGAGGAAATTGTGTGCAAGCAAGGAATGCACCAGAAGAATCAAGGTGTTGGTTTTGAACGAAAGTTCAATGCCAATGGAGTTGAGTGGGAAGAAGATCAATACCCCAAGACAAAGTTTGTTCCTCAACAAGAGAAGTATGATACTTCTTTCAAGGGGACACAAGCCCAAGATGATCTTCCACCACAAGACTACAAGCAAAAAGGCAAGGACAAGCTTCAAGAGGAAATTGATGCATTTGAAGAAGCTCCTAAGACCTTAGTCAAGTGGATCCCCAAGACCACTTGAAGTTCCACTTCATCAAGTACGACTAGAACTCCAAGGATTCCCATCAAGATGGTGTGGATCCAAAAGAAGAAGAACTAGAGAGTTCTTGAGGGTGACTCCGCCAACATACTTCACTCTTATCATTTTGGCAAGAACAAGTGCAATCAACTTCCACATCTTGCACTAGTTCAAGGAGTCACAAACCCTATTGTTGGTAAGACAAGGGACAAGGTAACCTAAAAGTTTTCATGGACATCATCTTGTGCGCGCATCACTCTATGTCTGTGGATATCCTTGTTTGTTCCTTGTGGGACTAACCCATGTAGGTATTGAAAGTGCAATTCACTCAAATGGATAGCTCCAAGTGATCTACATCAACATTGAGCATCCACATCTTCAACATCTACATGAAGTCATCATCGACAAAATCCAAGGTTAGTTCATCCCTCTTAGGGGGGATATCACATTTAGGGGGAGCTTTACTCTAAGACTTGAGCTAAAGCAACTCTAAAGATGTGAAAACAACAATGCTTTATGTAAAAGTGGTAACCCCACTTGAGCTTAAACGATGAGTATGACCTATGATCAAGTGTTCTCACTTGACTCCTAAGTCAATATACTCATATATAGATGACCTAGTCATCGCAAATTGTTTGATAGATGCTAGAATTGGTTGTGCATGCTTTGTCACATATTTTATTTGCCATCTTATTGTGTGAGCATGTTGGTTGCATATTTTACTCATTTGAGGACATCCACTTGTTGTTTTGATTGTTTGGTTTTATTTCCTTTTGCCAAGTGGATGGACAAGAATGCCTAAGAACCTCCTCTAACTATCTATGCTTTTCTCGTCTCAAACTCTATTCATGCTACATCACAAAATTTGATCAAGTCAGATTCGAACCACTCTGTGTGAGGAGCGCTCGGAGTCCCCGATTCGTCATAGACTTAAACTTCCAAAACCTCTTTGTGATTCTCGGTCTGACCGATTCCCTACTTTCGGTCCTACCGAGATCATTAAGTTGATCTAGGTTTTCTATCTCAGTGCAACCGATTTGAACCATTCGGTCACACCGAGTTGCAACAACGGTATACAGTTTTGCATCTCGGTGCCACCGAGTTGTTCCACTCGGTCACACCGATAGGGTCGGGCTATATATAGTCATGGGCAAAAATTTGGAAATTTCTCCGAACCCCTTCGCCCGCGCGATAGCCTGCTCTGCCAACTTGGTCTCCGGATCGTCTCCTCGCCGCCAGCCGCCTCCAGTCGCTGGTCTCCGTCGCCGTCAACGGGAATTCTACCCCGCCGTTGTTGCCGTAGCGAGTCTCCGCCGAACTAGGGTATGGACTCGTTCTTTGTGCTATTCTTCAATCCGATTCCTAGCACATTGTGATCATCATGATTCTTTTCACGTTTGATAAACTTCTATCCAGTCAATGAACTCGTAGATTAGGTTTAATTTGAAAATTTTAGGGTTAGGTTTCCCCCGAAACCATCTCGGACCCACTGAGTTGAAAAACTCGGTCCCACCGATTTGGCTTATGCCATTGCACAAGTGAGACTCGGTCTGACCGAGTATTACTAGTCGATGTGACCGATTTTGGAACTCTATGAAACCCTAGCAGTCTCGGTGCCACCGAACTATGACTCGGTCTGACCGAGTTCACTAGTTTAGGCTCCAAAGCTGCTTCGGTATCACCGAGTTTAAAAATCGGTAGATCTGAGATGCTTTCAGTGGGAAACTAAAACTAAGATTTTGAATTATTCTTTTGCAAAAATCTCTGCATTTTGTGATGCTCATCCACTCTATCTCATCTATAACCTATTCACAGGGTTAGCAGTCAGAGTTTGCATCATGTCAGACCAAAGTGATAGCCAGAACTTGTCAGAGAAGCAAGTGCAGATGAGTGAGGGCACTAGTCCCTCAAGTTCCTCAGATGATGGCAGCAGAAGTACTCCTAGCAACCTGCCCAAAGCTGCCACAAGACAGAGAAAGAAGAGAACCTCAGATTCAGAAGATGAGGATTATGTGGCAGAAGAGGAAGCAACTTCCAAGAGAGTTGAGCCAGCACAGGGCATAAAACCAGGGATGAAGATCAAAAGGCCAGCAGGCAGGCAACCTATGTCAAAGGCTAGAGCTTCAACTGAGAAGCCCACTCCCATAGAGCCAGTTGCTGCTGAAGGCAATAAGGGGAAAGAAAGGGTGAAGAAAACTGTAGCCAGAGTGCTTGGCAAAGCTTCCATCATGGAAGATGAGGAGGAAGAAGAAGAGATAGCTGCACCAGCACCAAAGGCACCCAAGTTGATGGGTGATGCCATAAGATCAGGGGCAGCTGCTTCCAAGGCCAAGCCAACTCCAAAGCCAAAGCCAAAGAGGAATACAAGAAGCATCCCAGCTACTGAGAAGAACAAGGCCCCAGTGCCTGAAGCTGCAGAAGAAGAGGAGGAGAGTGTTCTTAGAAAGCTCAAGCCCAAGATCCCAGACCACAACGATGCTCATCCTGTGGCTGAGGATATGAAACTCAGGAGAGATTCAGGGCTCCGGAAGTGGAGAGAAGCAGACCCGTATGCTTCAAGGAGAAGGACTGCAGTTGACTACAGGTTTCACACCAAGGAGCAGCAGGATTTTTATGAGACAATGCTGCTAGACAAGAAGCCAATAGTCTGTGACATGAGATGGGTCGATTGGCAATATATCAAGGACAATGAAGAGTACTACCCTGGAGTGCAGGACAGCTTCAAGGCGTGTGGAGTAGAGGACTTTGTTGGGCAGAAGCTCACAAAGTGGAACGAGGAACTCATCATGCAGTTCTACTCCACAACCCATTTTTATCCAGATGGTAGGATAATTTGGATGTCACAGGGTACGAGGTACCAGTCTACAGTTGCTGAATGGGCTCAGCTGATTAATGCCCAAGAGGAGCAAGCAGATGACTTGGACGTTTATGCTAAGAAGAAGATGGACCACAACTCAATGTCAAACATGTACAAGGAGATTCCAAATGAAGCACTTGACACTTTCAAGTTTGGCTCAGTACACTATCTTCTATCAGAGCTGCCCACTATCAATTGGATACTGAGGCACACCTTATTGCCCAAGTCTGGAGATCACAAGATGATCAAAGGCCATGCAATCAACTTGCTTCATATCTTTAACGTGCCATAGTAATTCAAAGTCATGAGCCTTATGATAGAAACAATCAAGAGGACAGTAGCAGACCAGAAGAGGAGCTATGGATATGCCCCACAGATTCAGGAGCTCATCAACTCCAAGATGGGCACGGGCATATACTTATTGGACAAGGAACACCTGCCCATCCGTCCAGACTTTGAAGATAATCAAGTTTCATGACTGAGAATGAGCCATCATCTGCCCAAGCACAAGCCAAGAAGGAGAAGGCTAGGAAGGAATAAGCTGCCAAGATGCCTACTCAAGAGGAGGCATCTGAATATTTCCTGAAAACCAAACAAGAGCAGCTTGGTTACCTGATTGCATCCACCCTGCGGATTGAGAAAGGATTAGCCACCCTGACTTAGAACCAGGCAAGCCTAGAGAGGATCGTAGAACAGAGGTTCTATGACTTGGATATCAAGGTGACAAAGATTCAGACTGCAGTGGAGCAGCTCCAGGATGACATGCAGGCGAGGAGAGGCAAGACTACAACTGATGCTTTTGCCAGAGTGCCACGAGGTCCGAGGTCGTCTGCAGTGCCAGTTGCTGACACCAGAGCTACCACTTCTGCACCAGCCACAGCCTCAGTTCCACCAGCTCCAGCGTCCACTTCAGCCTCGACTCCGACCACGTCTACAGAAGGCTTCGTCCTTGGAGTGCTCCGGACTCCACCACCACCTGAAGATCAAGCCTGAGTGTCGACTTAGCACTATGCATTTTCTAGGAACTTTTTGGAACTTGTTGCCAAAGGGGGAGAAAATGTATAGATCATAGGCTTCGAGAGAGAGTGTTGCTTTTATTCTCTCTTGTTTTATTTGGTGGTTTTTCGAACTTTGTTTGCTTGTGTACTTTGTTACTATGTCGTTATCTGTGAGACATTGATGATCATGTGTTTGATCATAAGCTACACTTAATGTTTGCTTAATATTATCATCCTATCTATCTTATGTGGTCACTCACTATTCTTGGTGATGGGTTCATGTATTCCATTCTTATCATTTTAAGCGCTCCACCAAGATGTATGTGACATGGAAGAGTAACCCATGACTCTAACTCTTTGTGCATTTGCAGTCCAAAGCAAATTTTAAATATGCACAAATTTAGGGGGAGCTCTTACTTATCACATACTTCTCAAAGCGATGATATATTTCATGCCTATTATCATTTGTCGAAGCTTTGATCTATATGTTGTCATCAATTACCAAAAAGGGGGAGATTGAAAGTGCAACTATCCCTAGGTGGTTTTGGTAATTCATAACAACATATAGCTCATTGAGCTAATGCTATTCCAAGATGATTATTTCAGGAAAGCTCAATAATTGGCATGGCATGGATGTGAAAGTGGAACCCTCAAAATGCTAAGGACAAAGGATTGGCTCAAGCTCAAAAGCTCAAGACTCTTCATTTTATATTTTAGTGATCCAAGATCACATTGAGTCTTTAGGAAAAGCCAATACTATCAAGGAGGGATGAGGTGTTGCTTAATGAGCCTCTTGCTTCATGTGCTTAGTGATATGCTCCAAAATCCTCAATCACTTTCCCATATCCACATATGACCTAAACCCTAAGCCAAACTCGGTCCTACCGATTCTTTCTATCAGGCGCCACCGAGTTTCACTTGTCATAAGCCACTGCCAAACCCTAGCAATTCGGTCCTACCGATAGGGATCTCGGTCTCACCGAGATGGGATTGCAAACTCTCTGTTTCCCTTTCGTAACTTTTTGGTCTCACCGAAAGAGCGGATCGGTCCCACCGAGATTGCAATGTAAACTCTGTGTTTCCCTTTTGTAACTTTTCGTCTCACCGAAAGAGCAAATCGGTCCCACCGAGTTTGCCTGACCAACTCTCTGGTTAGCTAATTACCAAAATCGGTCTCACCGAGTTTGTGTAATCGGTCTCACCGAGATTACGTTATGCCCAAACCCTAATAGAATCGGTCCTACCGAGTTGCATGCCAGTCCCACCGAAAATCTCTAACGTTCACTAGGTTTACCTTTTCGGTCCGACCGAGTTTGTTGATTCGGTCCCACCGAGATTGGTAGATTGTGTGTAACGGTTGGATTTTGTGTGGAGGCTATATATACCCCTCCACCTCCTCTTCGTTCATGGAGAGAGCCATCAGAACACATACACAATTCCAACTCATATGTTCTGAGAGAGAACCACCTACTCATGTGTTGAGACCAAGATATTCCATTCCTACCATATGAATCTTGATCTCTAGCCTTCCCCAAGTTGCTTTCCACTCAAACCTTCTTTCCACTAGATCCAAATCCTATGAGAGAGAGTTGAGTGTTGGGGAGACTATCATTTGAAGCACAAGAGCAAGGAGTTCATCATCAACACACCATTTGTTACTTCTTGGAGAGTGGTGTCTCCTAGATTGGCTAGGTGTCACTTGGGAGCCTCCGACAAGATTGTGGAGTTGAACCAAGGAGTTTGTAAGGGCAAGGAGATCGCCTACTTCGTGAAGATCTACCGCTAGTGAGGCAAGTCCTTCGTGGGCGATGGCCATGGTGGGATAGACAAGGTTGCTACTTCATGGACCCTTCGTGGGTGGAGCCCTTCATGGACTCGCGCAACCGTTACCCTTCGTGGGTTGAAGTCTCCATCAACGTGGATGTAGGATGGCACCACCTATCCGAACCACGGGAAAAACATCCATGTCTCCAATTGCGTTTGAATTCTCCAAACCCTTCCCTTTACATTCTTGCAAGTTGCATGCTTTACTTTCCGCTGCCAATATACTCTTTGCATGCTTGCTTGAATTGTGTGATGATTGCTTGACTTGTCCTAAAATAGCTAAAATCAGCCAAGAACTAAAATTGGGAAAAGGTTAAGTTTTTATTTGGTCAAGTAGTCTAATAACCCCCCTCTAGACATACTTTTGATCCTACACCTATGCTTCAGCCATAGGCTCTATCATGTATGCAATGCTGTGTACCAGACCTGATGTGTGCCTTGCTATAAGTGTAGTAGGGAGGTACCAAAGTAATCCAGGAGTGGATCACTGGACAGCGGTCAAGAACATCCTGAAATACCTGAAAAGGACTAAGGATATGTTTCTCGTATATGGAGGTGACAAAGTGCTCATCGTAAACGGTTACGTTGATGCAAGCTTTGACACTGATCCGGACGATTCTAAATCGCAAACCGGATACGTGTTTACATTAAACGGTGGAGCTATCAGTTGGTGCAGTTCTAAACAAAGCGTCGTGGCGGGATCTACATGTGAAGCGGAGTACATAGCTGCTTCGGAAGCAGCGAACGAAGGAGTCTGGATGAAGGAGTTCATATCCGATCTAGGTGTCATACCTAGTGCATCGGGTCCAATGAAAATCTTTTGTGACAATACTGGTGCAATTGCCTTAGCGAAGGAATCCAGATTTCACAAAAGAACCAAGCACATCAAAAGACGCTTCAATTCCATCCGGGATCTAGTCCAGGTGGGAGACATAGAGATTTGCAAGATACATACGGAGCTGAATGTAGCAGACCCGTTGACTAAGCCTCTTCCACGAGCAAAACATGATCAGCACCAAAGCTCCATGGGTGTTAGAATCACTACTATGTAATCTAGATTATTGACTCTAGTGCAAGTGCGAGACTGAAGGAAATATGCCCTAGAGGCAATAATAAAGTTATTATTTATTTCCTTATATCATGATAAAGGTTTATTATTCATGCTAGAATTGTATTAATCGGAAACATAATACATGCGTGAATACGTAGACAAACAGAGTGTCACTAGTATGGCTCTACTTGACTAGCTCGTTAATCAAAGATGGTTATGTTTCCTAACCATGGACAAAGAGTTGTCATTTGATTAACGGGATCACATCATTAGTTGAATGATCTGATTGACATGACCCATTCCATTAGCTTAGCACCCAATCGTTTAGTATGTTGCTCTTGCTTTCTTCATGACTTATACATGTTCCTATGACTATGAGATTATGTAACTCCCGTGTGACGGAGGAACACTTTGTGTGCTACCAAACGTCACAACGTAACTGGGTGATTATAAAGGTGCTCTACAGGTGTCTCCAAAGGTACATGTTGGTTGACGTATTTCGAGATTAGGATTTGTCACTCCGTTCATCGGAGAGGTATCTCTGGGCCCTCTCAGTAATGCACATCACTTAAGCCTTGCAAGCATTGCAACTAATGAGTTAGTTGCGGGAAGATGTATTACGGAACGAGTAAAGAGACTTGCCGGTGACGAGATTGAACTAGGTATTGGATACTGATGATCGAATCTCGGGAAAGTAACATACCGATGACAAAGGGAACAACGTATGTTGTTATGCGGTCTGACCGATAAAGATCTTCGTAGAATATGTAGGAGCCAATATGGGCATCCAGGTCCCGCTATTGGTTATTGACCGGAGACATGTCTCGGTCATGTCTACATTGTTCTCGAACCCGTAGGGTCCGCACACTTAAGGTTTCGATGACAGTTATATTATGAGTTTATATGTTTTGATGTACCGAAGGTTGTTCAGAGTCCTGGATGTGATCACGGACATGACGAGGAGTCTTGAAATGGTCGAGACATGAAGAATGATATATTGGAAGCCTATGTTTGGATATCGGAAGTGTTCCGGGTGAAATCGGGATTTTACCGGAGTACCGGGAGGTTATCGGAACCCCCCGGGAGATATATGGGCCTTAGTGGGCCTTAGTGGAAAAGAGAAGAGGCAGCCAGAGATGGGCCGCGCGCCCCTCCCCTCCCTTGGTACGAATAGGACAAGGAGAGGGGGTCGGCCCCCTTCCTCTTTTCCCCCCTCCACGAATCCTATTCCAACTAGGATTGGGGGGGGGGATCCTACTCCCGGAGGGAGTAGGACTCCTCCTGGCGCGCCTCTCCTAGGCCGGCCGCACCCCCCCTTGAGCCTTTATATACGGAGGCAGGGGCACCCCAGAGGAACATAAGTTGATCCACGTGATCATATTCTTAGCCGTGTGCGGCGCCCCCTGCCACCATAGTCCTCGATAATATTGTAGCGGTGCTTAGGCGAAGCCTGCGACAGTAGTACATCAAGATCTTCACCACACCGTCGTGCTGACGGAACTCTTCCCCGACACTTTGCTGGATCAGAGTCCGGGGATCGTCATTGAGCTGAACGTGTGCTAGAACTCGGAGGTGCCGTAGTTTCGGTGCTTGATCGGTCGGACCGTGGATACGTACGACTACATCAACCAAACGCTTCCATTGTCGATCTACAAGGGTATGTAGATCACACTCTCCCCTCTCGTTGCTATGCATCACCATGATCTTGCGTGTGCGTAGGAAATTTTTTGAAATTACTACGTTCCCCAACAGCTGAAGCAACTGGTCGAGCTCCACAAGGCGGCCGAACAGGCCATGAAGGGCCTCATAGTTCGGCTGTGGCCTAGAGAGGCTCTGCCTGGGAGCTATTTCGGGCTGGTGCAGCGGCTGGTGGGGGCTTGTCCAAGGCTCGAAGTCATCAAGCGCTCTGTCTGCATTGAAGGTGCCCGTAGGGCCCTTGCCCGTGCTAAGGTGCACTGGGGCAAGCTGGATGCTGAGAAGCTTGTGAAGGACGGGCCACCGCCGGGGAAAGAGCTTCGCAAGCCCGAGAATTATTATAAGGATGTTCTGAAGGGTGCCCGCCTTATGGCGGATGAATGTTTCAAGGATATAATTTTTGAGTAAAACTCGCTCGTTTTGTCCTATGCGCTGAAAACTTGTTCATATGCGCTAAGCAATGCTGTTGGAATTTAAAATATTACCTTCTGTGCGGCTGTTTATCAATTCTGAGAGATGGCAAGTCGTCGGCTTCTACCCCCGTGCCGCTAGTGCTGGGGTGTTCGGGGATAAACCTGAGCACTCTTTTTCCCATGTTTGGGTCCTTTGAGGGAGGCGCTCAACACAACGAACAAGGCAATTGGACTATAATGCTTGAACACTCTCACTGAGCCATAGAATTCTATAATTTTAAATTTCGGCGAAGCCCCTGGTATTCGGAATACCGAGTTCGGGGCACTATCCACGCCTTGGCCAGACAGAGCCGAGTCCTCGCTCTAAGCGGCATAAGTCTTTAGGGACTCGAAAAACCTCTCGAATAGCGACCAGCTCTTGCTTCATCATGACAGTCAGTTTTAGCTTTCTCTACTGAGGTGCTCGACCCAGCTCAACTGGGGCACAATCGCAGTAGTTCTCCTAGTGCTACCTTAGCTGATATAGCGGAACGTAAGGCACCAAAACATAGGAGCCGGGCAAACCCAACTATTGACCCAAGACATGATTCGGAGCCGATGCATATAATGCTAGAAGTTCGGGGTGCCGCACTTGTTTAAAAGTCCGGACTTCTCACATCATATTGAGGGGTGCTAAAGCCCCTGGCGTATTTTGGCCATACCAAAGTGTACGGGTGCAACATGTCATTAAGGAACATATATTTGTAAAAAAAAAGTAATGCAAAAATAGACAAAAGTTATGCATTTTTTAATAGAAAGGGCTGCGATCAAAGCAGAACGATACAAATAATGCGATAAGCAAAAGGTTGGACTATTTAACATGTCCGTTCCAGGGGCAGGCTGCGGAAAGGTATGCGAAATAGGTATACTGCTCGTGATAGAGACCACCTGGGAGTTCCATAATGCGGCATGGCTTGTCTGCTTCCTTGGTTCTTGCATCGTTTGTGCGGCAATTGAACTGCCGAACAGGCCTTCCGAAGAATGGAGTCCTACAAATAAGAGAAAATTAAAAAATCGGCAGCCCCTGGTGCGGTTTAAGCCATGTTTCGGGCGTGCCGTGATGGTGCCCCTCCCCCTGTACCCATGGTATTTCTAGAGCGTAGTTATGTACGCGAAGCACTGGTGTCGCATTTTTGCGAGGGCTGGGGTTGGGGCCGCATTGCTACGCCTGCTCGGAACGTGCCAGGCGGTCTTGTTGTAGGTTACTCCAGGCGCGCTTGACGGTGTCCGGACGTTTAATGGCCGGACTGGAGAACTGCCTGGAGAGGCTGCTTTGTACTTCCGCTGCAAGGGTCGCCGTGTGCTCCTCCGTTCAGAGGGAGTGTTCGGTGTTTCCATTGATCGTAATTACTCCTCGAGGGCCTAGCATCTTGAGCTTAAGGTATGCGTAGTGCGGTACCGCATTGAACTTGGCGAATGCGGTTCGCCCGAGCAGTGCGTGATAGCCACTGCGGAATGGGACTATGTCGAAGATTAACTCCTCGCTTCGGAAATTATCCGGAGATCCGAAGACCACTTCAAGTGTGACTAAGCCTATACAGTTGGCCTCTACACCTGGTATTACGCCTCTAAAGGTCGTTTTGGTGGGCTTAATCCTCGAGGGGTCTATGCCCATTTTTCGCACTGTATCCTGGTAAAGCAGGTTTAGGCTGCTGCCGCCGTCCATAAGGACTCTAGTGAGATGAAATCCATCAATAATTGGGTCTAGAACCAATGCGGCGAATCCGCCATGACGGGTGCTAGTGGGATGGTCCCTTCGATCAAAGGTGATCGGGTAGGAGGACCATGGGTTGAACTTTGGGGCGACTGGCTCTACCGCGTATACGTCCCTTAACGCGCGCTTCCGCTCCCTCCTAGGGATGTGGGTTGCGTATATCATGTTCACCGTCCGCACTTGTGGGGGAAAACCCTTCTGGCCACTGTTGTTCGGCGGCCGGGGCTCTTCATCGTCATCGCTATGCAGCCCCTTGTCTGGATTTTCGGCATTTAACTTGCCTGCCTGCTTGAACACCCAATAATCCCTATTGGTGTGATTGGCCGGCTTTTCGGGGGTGCCATGTATCTGGCACAAGCCGTCGAGTATTCGGTCCAAACTGGACGGGCCCCTAGGATTTCTTTTGAATGGCTTTTTCCGCTGACCGGATTTATAGCCTCTGAATCCGGCATTAACTGCCGTATCCTCAGCATTGTCGCCGTTAGTGCGGCGCTTCTGCTTGTTGCAACGCGACCTGCCACTACTGTCCCTAGTATCCGAATTACCAGGGTTCTTGGTCATATTGTTGCTACGAGCAAGCCAGCTATCTTCTCCTGCGCAAAAGCGGGTCATGAGTGTCGTGAGTGTTGCCATAGATTTCGGCTTTTCCTGTCCAAGGTGCCGGGCAGGCCACTCGTCACGGATATTGTGCTTGAAGGCTGCTAGGGCCTCTGCGTCCGGACAGTCGACTATTTGATTTTTCTTTGTTAGGAACCGTGTCTAGAATTGCCTGGCTGATTCCTCTGGCTGCTGAATTACGTGGCTTAGGTCATCGGCGTTTGGTGGTCGCACATAAGTGCCCTCGAAATTGTCGAGGAATGCGGCTTCCAGGTCCTCCCAACAACTGATTGATCCTGCTGACAAGCTGTTAAGCCAATGCCGAGCTGGTCCTTTAAGCTTGAGTGGGAGGTATTTGATGGCGTGGAGATCATCGCCGCGGGCCATGTGGATATGAAGGAGATAATCCTCGATCCATACCGCAGGATCTGTTGTGCCATCATATGATTCGATGTTTACGGGTTTGAAACCCTCGGGGATTTGATGATCCATTACTTCGTCTGTGAAGCATAGTGGGTGTGCGGCGCCTCTGTACTGGGCTATATCACGACGTAGCTCCAATGAGCTTTGTCTACTGTGTTCGGCCCTACCGGATTTGTGTCCGGCGTGACGGTTATCGTCTCGAGTCATGGGGCACCCACGTGATCCGTAGATCGATCTTGTTTGCATTGCCTTGTCCTCCAACATATCTCGTAGGTCTGGAGCATTTTCCCGTGCCTTGGTACGGGGTGCGGCTTGAGTGGAGGGCCGAGAGGCCTCTTTGTCGCGGCAATGAGGTGGCCGGTCGGCCGTATCTGGTGATGTAGGTTTAAGTGCTTCCTCCTCTAATCGGGGTAGCAACCTGCGCTTTGGGTAGCTCTTGGAGGGGCGTTCGAGTTTATGCTCTTCGGCCGCAAGGACTTCAGTCCATCTGTCGACTAGCAAATCTTGATCAGCTCTAAGCTTCTGCTGTTTTTTCTTGAGGCTTCTTGCCGTGGCCATAAGCCTGCGTTGAAAACGCTCTTGCTCGATGGGATCCTATGGCATGACGAATTCGTCGTCGTCGAGGCTTGCCTCGTCTTCGGAGGGAGGCGTATATTTATTGTCCTCGACCTCTCTGTCTGCCGCTCTCTCATGAGGGTTGGCTTCTCCATCCTCCTGTGCTGAATCTTGCTAGAGGGGGTTTTCTTCGGCACTCTCCGGAGTATTATTATCCCCCATGCTGGAATCACCGTATTTGTTTTGGTGGGATTTTGAGCGGCGCCTCTGACGCCGGCGCTTAGGCTGTTTCTTGGAGAGGTCATCCTCCGCTGTTCCATCACCATCTCCTTCTTTTGGGGTGTCCACCATGTATATGTCATATGACGAGGTGGCTTTCTAGGGCCCAATAGGCGCTGGTTCTTCATCGTCTCCGGCATCGGCGTCCATACCGTCGATGTCTTTGAAGTCGAAGTCCAGGTTGTCGATTAAATCATCGACAGTGGCTACACAGTGGGTGGTGGGTGGGCTTTGAATTTCTTCATCGTCCGTATCCCAATGTTGCTGACCGTAGTCCGGCCAGGGCTCTCCTGATGAAGAGAGAGACTTTAGTGTCCTCAGAATATCGCCGAAAGGCGAGTGCTAAAAGATGTCCGCGGCAGTAAACTCCATGATCGGCGCCCAATCGGATTCGATTGGCAGGGGCGCGGAGGGTTCGGAGTCCGGAGAGGAGTCCGACTCCTTGGAGTCACGAGTCTCGCAGCGTGCGGGGCTGGTGTTTGGCTCGATCGCCGTTGGGATTGCAGCCCCAGAGGCGGCGTCCAACCACCCATCCTCGATCGGCGCAGTTGGCTCCGAATTAAGGGTCGAAGCTGATGCGGGTGCGGCCTCCAGGGCACTGTTCGGCGGCAGAGCTAGATCATGCTCGTCGTGACAGTGCAGCGCGCTCGGCAGTGGCTCAAATCCGTCGAGGATCAAGTCCCCGCGGATGTCAGCCGTGTAGTTTAAACTTCCAAATCTGACCCGGGCATAGCTTTCGATCTGCTCCAGATGGCCAAGTGAATTGGGCCGTAGTGCGAAGCCACCGAAGACGAAGATCTGTCCGGGGAGGAAGGCCTCACCCTCGACTGCATCGCTATTGATGATCGTAGGAGCCATCAAGCCTAACGGCGACGGCACAGAGGAACTCTCAATGAAAGCACCAATGTCGGTGTCAAAACCGACGGCTCTCAGGTAGGGGGTCCCGAACTGTGCGTCTAGGCCGGATGGTAACAGGAGGCAAGGGACACGACATTTTACCCAGGTTCGGGCCCTCTTGATGGAGGTAAAACCCTACGTCCTGCTTGATTAATATTGATGATATGGGTAGTACAAGAGTAGATCTACCATGAGATCAGAGAGGCTAAACCCTAGAAGCTAGCCTATGGTATGATTGTTGTGTATGTATGTTGTCCTATGGACTAAAACCCTCCGGTTTATATAGACACCTAATAGGGTTAGGGTTACATAGAGTCGGTTACAATGGTAGGAGATCCACATATCCGTATCGCCAAGCTTGCCTTCCACGCTAAGGAAAGTCCCTCCCGGACACGGGACGAAGTCTTCAATCTTGTATCTTCATAGTCCAGGAGTCCGGCTGAAGGTATTGTCCGGCCATCCGGACACCCCCTAATCCAGGACTCCCTCAATGACAGATTCCACAACAGAGTGGAGCTGGGTTGACTAGGAGCAGCATCAAGAAAGTCGATGGCGATAGGCAGCGGCAAGCGGAAGTGGCGAAATGCGGTGCGCTTTGCCGACAGCCTAGCGGTGGCGTCACGCATCAAGGTAAGTGTTTACAGCCACGATAGGCGATGCCATGCATAGACGCGGAGGAGCTTGTGCAGGTGTGAATGGGGACTAGAGGGGGGTGGCGGGCGGGGTGAGGGTTTTTGTGACGTGGGGATGGTGGGGGTTTTCCTTTTTCTTTTTTGAATTGGGTGGTGGCGGTTTTCTGTCCCACAAAGAATTTTGGAGGCGACGGTTTGCTAGAGCCAACCGTGTGTGATTGACGCAACAGAAAAAATGAAAGTCATTGCACATGGTTCCAATTTTGGGAACCGTGTGTGATTGACGTACTACCTCCATCCTGGTTTATTGGTCCCCTTTGTAAGTTTTACCAAATTTTGACCAAATATTTAACTAAGAAATGTTTATGCATGTCACCAAAAATTATATCATTGAACACTATGCTCAAATACCCATCAAATGATACAATTTTTGCTGACCTGAACTAACATTTTGTCAATTAAACCTTTGGTCAAAATGTAACACAATTTACAAAGGGGATCAATAAACCAAGACAGAGGTACATTCCATCAACCGAACTGATTGCATCCATATTCCATGGTTAGGCATAAGTAAACATAGATTAAACATACTTAGACATAGATAATAAGCGTACACGTACACAAGCATAGTTCAACCATAAGTGCATAGTTCAACCGTAATTAAGCATATACTCAAGCGTACATAGTTCGACCCCACATATCATCTCACATGCCGGCACGATCCTGAAGCTTCTCCAGGTACTCGACGTATGCACCGTGCACCACCCTGCGAGAATACTTCTGCTTGAAGGAGCCAATGGCCCGTCCTCTTGCATGCGCCAGAACACTTAGATACATGTCATGAATCTTGTGGTTGCAAAATGGGCATCGACAGCTGTCGTTCCAGGTCCTAATATGCCTGTTATTCATTCCTGCATAAAGCTCCCTCAGGATTTGCCTCTTGTACCTCCTCTGGACATCCTCATCCTTGCTGTCCACATCGTCAGACAGCACCTATACAAATAGTAAAACAAATTTGGCATCAAATCAACGATTACATGCCGTGAAGTAGGATTAGGAATTTATGGCTATTTATTTATACATATCCAACTATTATGGTTCGATTTTTAAGCACAGTCGCCTATATATAGACCAATCTTGAAGAAAATAATGGCATAAACATATGTAGGTCATTCAAAATCAATTGTCAAGTCATGGCTAGGAATTATTAGCATGAACATTAACCCTAGCCAGATTACTAGCAGAAATCATTTGCACAGATGAAACAACTAATTACTTATCCCTTGTACCATTCAAACAATCAATACACTACACAGATCTAACAAAACTTACTCGGATTTCATGGATTGGGAGAACATAACCATAGGATTTCTATTCGAAAAAGGGGGAGCCAGGAGTAACCAGAGAAACCTATGATCTATTTGACAGATAAATGGGTATAGATGACTAACCAGCTGTCCGTCATCATCGGAGTCGTCGTCGGGGTCGTCCCCAGAGTTTGTGTGGAACTCCGCCTCCGGCTGTGGAAGCTCGACGCCGTCGACCATGTCAGGGTGCAGTGATAACTCGCCGGCGGTGATGGCAACCTCTGTCTCCATCTCCACACAGTGCTCCGGTGCTTTAGCAGCCCCGGCGTCACCACTCCCTCCGATGGGGTGCTTCGGCGGCATCCTCATACACGGACAACTTTGAGGACTAAGAGCGGTGTCGAGGATGCAAGCGGAGAGAGAGGATTGTGTGTGTGGCGAGGATGGGGGATGCGGCTGCTCGGGCACACCGTTAATATGGAGTAGTGGGAGTTGTGGGAGAGAGGCGGGCAGCGGTCAAACCGATGGCTGGCCTCCTGGTGAGCCTGCGCACCGGACTGCTGGCATGCCTACCAAAGTTTCACACAGCTACTCTCACGCCTCCCAGTGACACTGCACAGCAAGCACGCCTCTGTCAATTCACCCACCTACACGCACGCCTCCCGGTCTACCTGTGCGGCGGACTGCTCGCATGCATCCCGTCAACTCATGCCTGTTCGCACATCACATGGGTTGCGCGGCGACACATTTTTTTTTCTATTTGGATGATTAATGCTGCTGCTTTATTGCTTAACCAAAGCATGGCACGTATCCATTGTTGGTCTAACGCTCACGGTTCGAATAAATAATCCATTTGGGATATTGGTTCCCAATTATTAATAATCTCCCATTTGTAATTAGATAAAGATTACATCAAAACTGGTCTCAAATTTGACAAAAAAAGTACAATGCCACTTTGTATTGGTGTCCATATGACAACACGATAAGTTTCATGATCTCCAAATAAGTTTTGGATGTACTAGAATTTATAAATCAAGATTCTCAATGTTTGAAATTTGTTGCACGGGGAGTCAACATGCACCCAGTGAGACACATGTGTTTTTGCAATCCATTTAGGTGCACTATCACGTGTGCATGTAGCTCATATTTGATTTTTGCACATTATACCTGTCGAAAATCAATAAATTAATGCACTAAATGTCTTAATGATCTCTATGATTTTTTCGAAATTAAAACATCCCTCCTTTGGTAACACATGTTCACCGCGGGATAATTAATTTAACATGCATCATAGTTGCGGTGGATTCACGATGTGTGTGTGGGTGTGTGCGTCTGGGGGTGGCGGGTGGCTCGTAGTACACTATGAGTTGTGAGCCACCGTGTGGGTTGGCCATTTGGTTAGGCAGGCCGGTGCCACATCAGAGTCGAGAATTCATTATTTAAAACATTACACAACCCTTTCATACAAACACGTTTCGGCCACATGCAGTCGATGGTTGTCCTACATGACACTCGATACTCGCGTGTGACGCTTTCTGTGGGCCTGCGAGGTCATCGTCCATCACTTTAATGAATAGCCGGTAGTGAGGTTAATTTGACCAGCAAGGTAGAATATTTTTTGTTTGTGTTATGGTGGTATATAGTATGTGTCGAAGAGGTGGGGGGGGGGACTAGCATATATACTATTTATACGCGTCTGTGAACAAGTACACCTCACTCAATGTCGGGTCTTTTTGGTTTCCGAGGCACGTGCCACATCAAAATTGTGAAATTGGCTATTCAAACATCACACAACACCTCTTTGGGCCACATGCATTCACACGGTGGTTATCCTAGCTAGGACACTCATGTGTGACGCTTCTCTATGGGCCCATGAGGCCATCATCGATGCATGCATGCATGCATCACTTTCACCTACATCGGGAGATGTTAATTAATTTCACCATCGATGAGGATTCTTTTGGATTGTACATATTACAGCAGGAGCATATAGTATGCGGTGAAGAGGGGGGAAGGGGACCATCATATGTAGTACGCTTCATGAATCTCGCTTTGTGTGGGTGCATGGTTTACGGTTTTTGAGGCATGTCGCACATCAAAGTTGTGCATTTTTGGTATTCAACATATATATGTTTGGCCCAGATGCAAAGCAGTCGTGGTTGTCCTCTCGCACCCACTTAAGCGGTTCTCAGCGATATCGATGCTTTCCATCTGTGGGCCCGCTTGGTCCATCACTACTTTTTGCCTCACAACACAAGAGAGGTTAATTTGACTTAGGAGGGGATTATTGTTTTGCTTGTAATACGTGATGACACGCATGATACAGTTTGAGCACACACACATGCATGTGTACGCATGAATCCCTCCCATCGAGTCCAAGTGGCTAGTACAACGACACGTCATGAACCAATCTCACTCTGTTTGGGGAGCTAGTGTATGATTTTTGACGCACACGCCACATCAATGTTGTGAAATGGTATTCAAACATGCATGCACACATCACCTCCATACATATGCATGTAGTGGTTGACTTCGAACGGTACACTCCCTCGCGTGGTTATCGGCGACAAGCCTATATATTCATGGGCCCGCATGGATATCCATGATCACCTTGACCGACAACAAGATAGGTTACCATGGTGGATTCTTCATTTGGTTCGTGTTATCGTAGTATAGGTCATGGTGAGATTCAGACCTAGTTAAGTTTGAGCGCATATACTATGCACGCATGCATGCATGAATCCTAATCGCTAGCTTGAAGTGTGGTGTAACATACATATGCATTGTCAACCTAACCCTCACTCAGTGTGGGGATTTCTAGTCCGAAATGACAGTGCCACAGCAATGTTGTTCCATTGATACTCAAAAACACACCTCTCCTACATATGTTTGGGCCACATGCATGTAGTGGTTGTCTTTGGGGACTAGCTACTTGCGTGATTATTGGCGAGCTAGCCCATCTCTGGGGTCGCATCGACGACCATCACTTTGACCAACAACAAGAGAGAGGTTGTACGACCAAGGTGGATTTTTCTTGGTCCATTTTACGATCCATCTTGGTGAGAGATGCCTCTCTAGCCCGCCGACTGAAAGCGTGTGTGTGTGGGGGGGGGGGGGCTGCTACTTCGCACTTTGCTAGGTGAACCTCGGTTGGGGGGCATGCATTCATAGCTTAGGGTTCGCTTCATGGCGACACAAGGGGGTGTTGCTAGCTGCTACTTCGCACTTTGCTAGGTGAACCTCGGTTGGGGGGGGGTGGCATGCATTCATATCTTAGGATTCCCTTCATGCCGACAAGAGGGAGGGGGGCTACTAGCTACTTCGCACTTTCGTAGGTGAACCTTGGTTGGGGGGCATGCATTCATAGCTTAGGATTCCCTTTGTTTCGACATGAGGGAGGGGGCTGCTAGCTACTTCGCACTTTGCTAGGTGAACCTCGGTTGGGGGGCATGCATTCATAGCTTAGGATTCCCTTCGTGCCGACACGAGGAAGGGGGTGCATTCATAGCTTAGGATTCCCTTCGTGCCGACACGAGGGAGGGGGATGCTAGCTACTTCATACTTTGCTAGGTGAACCTCGGTTGGGGGGGAAGGGGGCATGCATTCATAGCTTAGGATCCCCTTCGTGCCGACACGAGGGGGGTGGGGGCAAGCAATATTGTGCGCTTTGCGAGATAGGTGCCACATCGAAGTTCCATTTGGTATTTGAAAATCAAACCACCCTTTTCATACATAAATTTGGTCCACATGCAAGTGTGTTCGTGTTCTGACCCTCTCCCGCATCATTTTTCGCCAAATTTACAAGCATTAGACAAGTCGGATGACGCAACGGACATGCTTCACTGAAACTAACTGTGTGCCATGCCGGTGCCCCTGTCATGCACACATCCACACAGTACAATGGGCTCCACGAGGCTTCCCCTCTCAAAAATATCTACCCGCATGCAGCTTTTTTCTGTTTGATAACACACGGTTATTGTGTTTCGATCGTGTGCGATGTTTCTTGTTCCCAATCCCGCCTGCATCCCTAAAAAATATCTGCCCACCTCAGGGTTTTTCTGTTTCATAACACACGGTTGTTATCTCTGGACCATGTGCGATGTTTCTTGTTCCCAATCCCGCCTGCATCCCTCAAAAATATCTGCCTGGCTCGATGGTTTTTCTGTTTCATCACACATGGTTGTTATCTCCGGACTGTGTGTGATGCACCATCATCAAAATTTTCAATAGCCCCGGCATTTCACTCCCACGTTTGACTCCGCGTAGTAAATTTTTTAGTGCCCGCATCATTTCCTCAAACACCCCCGCCCCCTCCACACACACACACACACACACCAAAACCTCCTTAGGCATGCGCGCACACACACACCCTCCCTCGCTCAAAACCCTAGCAAGGTCCCCGCCGCCGCCGCAAGGCCTCCATTGTCAGCATCTGCCGGTTTGCCCGTGCAGCTTACCCACCGATCTCCATACCCAGGCTGCCCTGAGTTTCTTTGATGATGCCTGCGAAACATCCCCTTCCCACAGATCCCCATCCCCCACTCCAGAGCGTCGCAGCCTAAGCCCGGCTATGATTCCCGTGGAGCTCGAGGAGCGACTGGCCCAAAAGAGGTGTATCGCGGTCTCTTCGCCCGACGTCGCCGAGGAAGCTGACGACCATTACTGGCGGCAATCACTCAAGCTATGGGCTAGAGTATGCAGGCATGTCTTGGCCATTGGCTACGACATTGAGGTCATCGATAGTGACGGCTGGAGGCGGGCTATGTCACAGGTTAAGTTGCTCACCACCAACCCCTCCGTTTCAACTGTCGTCGATCTCATCCATGGCCCCACCGCTGATCTCCTCTGGCTCGCTGTCAACTATTAGCCATCCTACATCGCCATCGAGCCCCTTTTTTCATTTCTGAAGGACACGTTCTGCGACGCTGGCTTGGGATCCACAACTTCCAAGTCAGACCTCATCGACGACGACCACGAGGAGGGCAACCTCTCTGTCTCTTCCAAGGGGAAAGAGCCCATCTTCTCTTCCAAGGGGAAAGCGCCCGTCTACGACATCAGGGAGGGCACCCTACAACCGTGCTCTTCCGAGGGGAAGGAGCCCATCTGCGACAACATGGAGCGCATCTAGGGTCCATTCTCTTCCCACAGGAATGAGCCCATCTGTGACAAGTGAGGAAACCCTTGGTTTGTTTTGATGTGCCTCTTCAAAAGGGGAAACCCATGATTTGTTTTGTCGAGTCCCTTTTGTAGTGTAGTGAGAATATGTCTGGTTTTAATTGCTATATCTGGTTGTTTGCAGTATGCCTTGTTTCTTTTAGCTGTTCACAATGTGATGCTCTATATGTGCAATTATTTACTATGTAGTACATTTCATCAATCCAGTTTTAAACATACAGATAGAAATGCATATATTTCCTTGCTGATAAGCCTGTTAAAGCTAGCATATGCCTCTTTTAAAGTTTTTTGATTGTTCGGTTGTTTGTAGTTAGCATATGTCCAGTTTCAAATGCTATCTTTGGTTGTTCGTAGTATGCCTTGTTTATTCCAGTTATTCACAATGTGATGGTCTTTATGTGCAAGTATGAACTGTGCTGTTCAATTTCATCAGTACCAGTTTCAACAATACCACTATGAATGACTACATTTGGTTGCTCCATCTTGTAGTTAACACGCCTTTCCATTTTTATTTAACAATAACCAGTGTACTTGGACCGGCACAATACCCGTTTGAATGACTATGTTTGCTTGCTGTTAAATGTTAAAGACTGTTGCAGTTAACACACTTTTCTGCTTGTTTTGCTTTACTAGCGTGCTTAAACCTGCACACTAAAGCTATCTTTTGGAGATTATTTTGCCTATCATGGATAATTTTGGTTGATGTTTAGGCTGTTGTGCTTAACGTGCTTCTCGATGTACCTACACAAGACAATTTTGGGAATGACTGCTGTTTTCCATCAAGGTTAGCTTCATCCCATGGCATATATATGCTCACTGTTCAGGATATCGGTAGCTGGTACCATATAGGCCGGGGGCTGATAAGGGGCTAACCGGTGAATTGGACTTTTAACGGAATATATCTGCAACCCATTTATCATTAGGTTAACTAGGGCCATATGTAATATATCTGAGGCTACATAGCAACATGCACTATACTTAATGTCTAAATATGCAATCCTAGGCTACATAGCAACAAGGAAGATTGTTACATTAATGTTCTGATGATGTCTAGATATACATAGAAGAGCAGCAGCAGCAACAACAACAACACAACCCTGTTTGGATACTCAACTTAGCTAGAGTTTAGAGTTAGTTTCTAGATCATGACTAACCCTGAACTAACTCCATCCAAAGAGTTGTTTGGATGGCACGGTTAGATTGACAATAAATGCGCTAGGAGAACTAGCTCTAATTAGCACCTCTTGGGTTGGATAGTTTTTTTTGCGTGGGTTATAGGTGCAACTAGATCAAACTAGCCATCATGTTTAGATATACTTTAGGGCTATTTGAGCCCTAACTAGCTCAAAGTAACTGTAACCCATGGATACAACAGTAGTTAATCAACCGATAATTTGTAAGAATGCACCAAACTCCTTCCGGCCCATAATATAAGATGTTAATTTATCTAATATGTTAGTATATTGGATGTTATAAGATATTATAAAAGAGTGGTGTACTACATCATTGTGCAATTGTTGTTTAGCTTCTAGTATTAACTTGGTGCTTTTAGGTACATATGTCATTGGTAAAGATCCGTGCTTCGACCCTTTCTACGTATGGGGCAATGAGATATCGATGAACCAGCATCAAGTGAGGAAGCTGATAAAGATTGTTAGTAAAATGGGTCCAAAGATGGTAATTAAACTATTTGTTTACACTTTATCCAAGACAACAGCGAACTGCAGGATGGTAAGTAAGAACTCTGCAGCCTTCTTTTTATTGCCCATAATGAGTTGTGTTAGATGACAATGTCCGAATCTTTTTCCTTTGAAGTGGTTGCCAAAGCAGTTTACTCAAGATTAGCTCTCAAACTACATGATTGGTGGGCATGCAAAGGTTAAAGTATTTCTACCAGAACATAATGATTATCAAGATGTTTTCATGAAGACCGTGAAGGATGGGCTGTCGGCCATCACAAGGGGTTTGACTAGAGTCGTTTGTGCCTTCTGCATGGAGCAGGGCACAATACCGGTATTCCGCTTCACCTTGTTCAGCAACCAGAATGTATTTCGCCTCTTTATTTACTGTCTTTAATAGTACAAGTATACAACTGTGGTTCATCATTCTTTATTTGGTTCTTATGTAATGCTTGAACATATGTACCTATGAATCGAATAATGCATTGGTTGTTTGAACCTGATGGATATGAATAAAGCTGTAGCATACATTCAAATTCAAATTCAAATCAGATACAATTTGAAATAGCAGCAATTAAATTACGGTGAAATTACGCTCTCCGGGTCGTTACGGCACACACGGTTGGTAAAACACAATTGTTTGCGATATACACCATAATCCGAGATGGTTCACAGAGAGGAAACATGTGCAAGCATGCACAGAGTTGCCGTTTGCAAAGCGTGTGCGATGTCAGACAATATCACAAACGGTGCGGGCAAACTAAACTTTTATGTTAGTTTCCTTATCATACATGATTCGCAACCATGAACTATTTTTTATGAAGTATGCATCGTAAAGTTGCACCATAGAATAGCGTGTGCGATAGTTGCTGTGTACGACGATGTTACGACGGTCCGACGTTTTGTAATCCTGTCCGACACTCGTACGACGATTAGCTAATCTTCTTAATTAGTTATCGCATACGGTTTGTGAAAAGCGAATGTGTGTGATTGTATGCTTATCATACACGTTCTATAATAGTGAACCATTTGTGATGGGCCGCGCATCGTAAATGTAGCACCACAGAATAACGACTGCGATGGCAATGTGAGCACAAACGAGTAGGAGTACTATAGGGTCCCTATCCCTGACGGTTTCTAGGTCGTGTGGGAAGGACCCCCTATCGTCGTCACTCACTAGGCGGCAGTTCCAAATGTCATCGCAGAAAGGGGTTAAAAACCGTTTGTATAGCACCGACGCGCACCAGTGGATGGGCATATAATATGTAATGGACAATAACTCACATCCAAGTGAGGTCCATGTAGAAGAGATGCGCGAAGTATTTGCGTGAAGGTAGCGGTGGGAAAACTAATCCATGGGATCCCAATTCATTGCTCTCTAGAGCTCATTTTGTCAACTCATGGGATTGTGAGGTTGACAAGTATTCATGGGTACCTACACAAAACAAACACAAACCAAAGAAATTGTGTGCGTGGTAAATATACACATCATCCATCATGATGTGTATGTGCATGTGTGAGTTAGCACAAGATAAGCATCGCTCAAAGAAGTTTGATGCATGGTATAACAACATGTCATCCGTCATGAAAGAATAGTTGTTACGTATGGCATGATGGCGACACAAATTAAGCGTAAAAGTAAATGGCACATCAATAGCATGTTTATTCATGGGGAGTATATTGTGCACACAAGTATTAGTTGGATCATGCAATGGATGGACTGGATCAAAATCTCCTAACATGTATGAGGAAACTATGGGGGTCTCACGGCAATATTGGAAACATCATGTGGAGAAAAATGGACAACATCCAAAACAATGCATATCCGAAGCTAGGTAGTCATGGCATGGCATATGACATAAATGACGCAAAGGAAGCATATCAATATCATTACAAGAAAAAGAAATGCCAATAACCATGGGCTTGTCATCTATGGCATATGTGCAAATTGGTTAATTTTAATGGCATATGCATAGTCACTACGATGAAATTGCAAATATGACAAATGATTGATCTCATGCATAGCATACAACAAGTCAAGCGGATTGTCAAACATGATGTGACCTAGAGAATTGTCACAAGAAATCCTATGTAACAAGGCATCGCAACTAATAGAGTCCAGATGGCAATCATCAAACTCATCATAAATGGGCAAATCATCGCATGGGGAAGTCACACTAGCATGAAGCATCGTAATAGGTTGGTCAACATCATGCAAGAAATCAATGTCAAGAACGTTCGCTAGTGGGACAAGAGCATCACCGTCACCTATGTTACCTTTGTCATTCCACTCAAGTGGTGTAGATGAGGTGGTAAAAAGACCAAATGGTGGTCATTTTCATCGTGATGGAACCATGTGCGGGGGGGAAGGGGGTGCATCATATTCCACCATTGCCATCGTCTTGTCCAAAGGAAGGACGGATTCGTCGAGAATCGGTGCGTCATCATATATGGGACCTGGCACCAAATGAGACGACACAATAGTGGTAGAAGTCAAGTTGTTACAAATGCAAATGGCCTCCCGAGACCTATGAACTATCTCACACTCTCTATGTGGTGGCTCGCTCACTCCCTCAAGGTAAGTGCGCTCAAACTCACATTTGGTGGAGTCACTCATCTCGCTCAAGTGGTGGGGGTTGTGGCTCTCCTCACAATTGGAATGGGGGCAAGTCATGATATATGGGGCTAGTGTTGAAGTCACTCTCACTCCCAATATGGTGGCAAAAGTCACTCAAGTCATCATACATCGCCGTGGTCAAAGGGAAAATCGTGCTCAACCATCTCGTAGTCGTCGTCATGGATGAAGGCCGAAGATGGCACATCATCACTCTTGCCTCCTAAGATGGAAGCATCTTCCTTGCTCGTCACCATGTCGCTCGCCCCCGAAGCTTAGTCCTTGAAGGTCTCCGTAGTCATACTCATCGTCGCACCATCTTGAAAAAGAGTCGAAGTAGACTCGGCATCATCAATGCCACAAAGAGGGATGGCGATGAAGTCAAACTTGGGAGCATCGTCTTGGAGCTCCTCAGGCTTGGACATCTTGGTGGTACTAGCCTCATGCTCGCCGTCTTGGAGCCTGGTCCACGCGAAGTGTGATTGGGGTGGAGAAGCCTTGGCCTTCATGAGCTCTTGTTCTGCCTTGAGAGCACCAATGTAGTAGTCATTGAGGGACTTGTAGTTCTCGAGGAAGATAGTCTTGGAGATGTCGTTGTGCAATCCCATCATGAAGTGGAACTTCATTCAAATGGGTTCGTCCACGCCGGCTCGTCTCAAGGCATTCTTCATCTCCGTGAAGTACGCGTCGATGGACTTGGATCCTTGGATGGTGTTCTCCAATTGGCGTAGAAGTTGTTCTTTGTAGGTTGGAGGCACGAACTCTCGCCGCATAGCTCTCTTTTTCTTGGGCCAATTCATGTCGTAGCTCTCCGAAGGTATGTGAAGCCACCATGTCGACACATAGTCGTGGAAGTTTCTTGTGGCGCACTTCACTTGATCTTCGGGAGGAACTTGATGTAGCTTAAGGTAGTCATCCATCAAGAGCTCCCACTTGAGCTACTCCTTAGGTTATAGAGTCCAATAGAAAGGAATCTTGTGGTCGATGTTGAGGTCGTAGTAGCTCGTGGAAGTCGCAGAATTGAGCTTGGGAGCTTCCCTTGAGCATAGTCTTTAGGTGCTCGTTGGCGAAGATGGCGTATGTCCATAGGCGAAGATGCCTTGAAGTCGCTTGGCGAAGATGCCAAGGGAGATGGTGAATTCTTAGAGCGGTGGTGGTGTTGAGTTCTTAACCTTCACGTTCTTGTCGGTGGTGGGGTCGATGCCGATGTGATCTTGCCAAAGATGGTAGCTCAGAGGCATGTGCTCTTGAGCGTCTTCTCGAAGATGAGGAAGATTGCTTGTAGGACTTGATGAGGGCTTTGATCTCCTCCATTTGAGCTTGCATCTTGGCGTCGGTGTAGTTTTTCGTAGCGTCGAACTCGTCGTTGTTGTTGTAGACCGAAGGTGAAATGCCTTGCCTATCCATCACAAGACTCGAGCAAATGTGAGTGGAAGGAATAGAAGAACTAGACCAAATGTACCTTAACCAATGTTGAAGATGGATCAATGATCTCTCAATAATGTATTAAGGAAATATCTCAATTGGTACCGGATCTTGTCAATTCTCACACCTACACAAGTAAGGCTTATGGAGTAGCTTGGTGAGGATAGTGGCACAAAAATTTGGTGCAAAATGTTAGCAAGAGTCAATAATGTTGAAAGAGGTTCACGTATTCGCAAGTGAAACAAGTAGACTAATAGAAATATGTGGCACACGGAAACACACACACGGATAGATAGATGGGGTCGTGCAACCAATGAATGAGCACAAAATGTGGAATCCATGGAAAACGCTCGTGTTGCACAACTCAAGAGAGACGCTAGCACGATTGCTCAATAGGCGGATACGACACTTGTGCACAACCTATAAGATGCAAAATGTATCAAATTTCTATCCCGAGTATGCTATTGTGTATGATGTTCCGGTGTTTGACACACGATGATCCAAGATGATCGGATATGACAATTTTATATTGATAGAGGCAAATGTGTCCCGTCTTTTGATGAGATGGTGCCTATCGTTTTGGAGGAAGTCAACTTTGACATTCCGACTACGAACATGCGAGGACGTCGCACCTTAGTAATCGCTAAACCAACTCCGAGAGGTTCTTGACCATGATGGAGCACAATCAACCTGACCACGAAGGTCTGTTTCCTGCAGGAAAACGAAGAACAAGCAAGAAACTAAGATTGCAATCTGGATATTGGGAATATAAGAGGAAAGCTTTATTGATCAAGGTGGGGTTCTCTGACGCCTTTGTCTGGTCGTTGAACACAAACGAAGTACGCGAAGTCATAGCTATGGCGAACTTTAATACAAACAAAACCCAAAATCTAAATGACGCCCTAAGGGCTGTATATATGGAGGAAGAGGGGGGATTTCGTGGCCCTTGGAGGAGGTGTCCGAAACCAACCCTAATCCTTGTTTCCCCACACATACGGATTCTAAAATAGCCTATACCTAAGTATTTCGAAAATTCATGGGCCTGGCCCAATAATAAGGTGACACATCACCTAGAATAGCCTCTGGATGAAATTTATGAAGTGGCATCTTGTATATTTCGTCCAAGGCTTCATGCCCTCCTTATGGTGGCTTCAAAGTCCTAAAATCATCACTTGTAACTCCGTTCTTGATCACCTTGCGCATGCCATCCTCTCCATGCTTGGTCTTGCTCCTGTGTTCATCCCTCTTATCCATGCCAGGCCCTTCATTTGTAAGGAAAACAAATGTATCCAATTTAGGCAGCATCATATTCTCATGAACATTAGAATCATTACCAAGAAATGAAAGTACCTGATAATTTAATTGGCGTGCGCGAGTCCTATTGGTCCAGTGTGTATAGCAGCAGGGGCTATGGGTGCAACAATGGTATTGATGTCCTGATCATCCTCCACTTCTTGAAATGAAGTCGTCCTCGATGGAAGCTCATCTTCCTCACCCAAATAAGGCTTCAAATATGTAATGTTAAAAGTGGGACTAACCCCAAAATCTGCAGGCAGCTCAAGTTTATATGCATTATCATTTATTTTCCCTAACACCTTAAAAGGACCATCAACACGTGGCATTAGCTTTGATTTGTGAAAATTAGGAAATCTATCCTTACGCAAATGTAACCAAACAAGATCTCCAGGTGCAAACACAATATGTTTTCTACCCTTATCTCCAACAAGTTTATATTTAGCATTCATACGATCAATGTTTTCCTTAGTTAACTCATGCATTTTTAAAATCAATTCAACATGTTCTTTAGCATCAAAATTAACCTTCTCCGAAAATGGAAGGTGCAACAAATCAGTAGGTGCACGAGGTAGGAAAACATACACAATTTTGAAAGGGCACATCTTAGTAGTAGAATGCAATGAACGATTATAAGCAAATTCAATATGAGGCAAGCATTCTTCCCACATTTTCTTATTATTGTTCAAAACAGCCCTAAGCATAGTAGATAATGTTCTATTAACTACTTTAGTTTGTCCATCAGTTTGGGGGTGACAAGTAGTACTAAAAAGCAGTTTAGTCCCCAACTTTGCCCATAAACATCTCCAAAAGTGGATAATAAATTTAGTATCACGATCTGAAACAATAGTATTTGGCACACCATGCAAGCGAATAATTTCACGAAAGAACAAATCAGCAACATTAACAGCATCATCGCTTTTATGACATGGTATAAAGTGTGCCATTTTCAAAAATCTATCCACGACAACAAATATGCTATCCCTCCCCTTCTTTGTTCAAGGTAAACCTAAAACAAAGTCCACAGATATATCCTCCGAAGGAATACTAGGTACAGGCAAAGGCATATATAAACCATGAGGATTGAGTCGTGACTTAGCTTTTTGACATGTAGTGCATCGAGCAACAAAATGCTCAACATCCCGTCTCATCTTTGGCCAAAAGAAATGTGTAGCAAGTATATCCTCCATCTTCTTGACGCCAAAGTGTCCCATTAATCCTCCTCCATGCGCCTCTTGCAACAACAAAAGATGAACGGAGCTAGCTAGAATGCATAGCTTGTTAGCACGAAACACAAATCCATCGTTAAGAACGAACTTGTTCCAAGTTCTCCCTTCCTTAGAATTCTGCAATACATGTTTAAATTCAGCATCATGCACATTTTGATCTTTGATGGTCTCCAAACCAAATATTTTAAAGTCTAGTTGTGAAAGCATAGTATAACGACGAGACAATGCATCAGCAATAACATTTTCTTTACCCTTGTGTTTAATGACACAAGGGAAAGTCTCAATGAATTCAACCCATTTAGCATGTCTACGGTTCAGTTTTGCTTGACTTTCAGTGTGTTTCAAAGATTCATGATCATAATGTATAACAAATTCCTTGGGCCATAAATAATGTTGCCATCTTTCTAAGGTCCAAACAAGATCATATAATTCTTTATCATATGTAGAATAGTTCAGACTAGGCCCACTCAAATTATCAGAAAAGTATGCAACAAGTTTGCCATCTTGTAATAACACACCTCCTAATCCACTTCCACTAGCGTCACATTCAAGCTCAAAAGTCTTATTAAAATCAGGAAGTAGGAGTAAAGGAGCATGTGTCAACTTATCTTTCAATACCGTGAAGGCTTCTTCCTGTGCGGTACCCCAAACAAAAGGCACATCCTTCTTTGTAAGCTCATTGAGAGGTGCAGCAATGGTGCTGAAATCTCTCACAAAACACCTATAGAAACCAGCAAGGCCAAGGAAACTCCTCACTTGTGTGACCATTTTGGGTTGTGGCGAACTCTCAATAGCTTCAATCTTGGCTTTATCCACTTCAATTCCTTGTGGAGTAACAACATAGCCAAGAAAATGTGCACTTCCCAAGGTTACCAAAAAAATGTGCATCACGTAGAGCAATAAAAATAGCACGTAAATGTTCCAAATGTTCATCCAGAGATTTGCTATAAATCAATATGTCATCAAATTAAACTACCACAAATCGTCCAATGAAAGCACGTAAAACTTCGTCCATTAATCTCATGAAAGTACTAGGTGCATTAGTTTGTCGGCGTTCTGGGAACGGGGGTCCCCAGACTTGCCTACCTGCGGCCTGCGGCGTGGCTCGAATGGGGGCCCAACATGGCCCATCTTGATCAAGCACAAGACTCAAGACCCTCGCGAGGGGCCAAGCCTCGCGAGGCGGACGACACGGCGCATCCTCAGGCGCAGCCTCCTCAGGCTGGCTCACGAGGAGATGGAGATATCAAGGCGGGGTACCTCGCGAGGTGCCCGTGACGCAAGCCGTGACGATCGAGGGCGCTAGGCGGGCGCCAGCGCGCACAGCGTCCTTCTTTCCTCTTTGGTGCAAAGGGGGCAAGCGCAGCCGCGGAGTACCGAGGCATCAGGCAAAGGTTGCCGTTTCGGTGCAACAAGACCAGGACCAAGCGGACTACAAGACGGAGGTCACCATGGAGCCCAGCGCGGCGTCACCGCAGAGTCTTTCGCAGACGAAGACCACCTTTAGTCAGGATAGATGTACTTGTTGTCCCCCTTCAAATTAGCCCGCCATTGTTGGCTCCCTTCCCGCTCGATATTTGGGAAGAGGACCAGGGCCTCTATAAATAGGACCGTCCACCCACGTAGCAAAGGGCCCGGTTTTGATGAGAAGGCACACAGAGTAGAGAAAGAGAGAGAGAGAGAGAGAGAGAGAGAGAGAGAGGTGACAGAACTCCTCCTAGCAGTTCATCGCCCAGCCAAGAACAGACCCTCGCGAGGCTGTTCTTCCTTGTATTGTTCTTCATCACCAGCCCCAGGAGGCAATCCATCCACCACACACTGGAGTAGGGTATTACACCACAATGGTGGCCCGAACCAGTATAAATCTTGTGTCTCTTGCGTGATTCCTCTAGTAGTTTAGATCCTAGTGAGACGGAGAGGTCGAGGACGTGATTTCCGCGCGCACCCCAGTGTTCGAACCTTAAGGGTCTGCCGGAACCCGAAATCCGACATTTGGCGCGCCAGGTAGGGGAGGCGTCTGAATCTGTCTTCCACCACTCCGTTCTCCTCCGACCGTCGCATCCATGTCCGACGCTCGTCGGGCCCGCGCCGAGCGTCGAGCCGCCATCGCTTCTCGTGTCGCCCAAACGGCCCCCGTCGATGGGCGTCCTCGTCGTTCCCCGTCGCCCGCCGTCAACGCAGCCACCGGCCCGGCGGGGGGCGAGCAGCAAGCATCGTCTCAGCACCCATCCGTGCGGCAAGACGGCCGCACCGCTACTCCATCACTCGCTCCGGCCGGTTCTTCGTCCCGCGCGCTCCGCGCACCCTTGGAGGCTCGAGCTGCGCTCCTCGCGGCAAACGAGCTCCTGCGCTACCGCCCCGTCGACGACGTCTACGAAGAGTGGCTCGACCGCGTCGCCGAGCTTGTCCGCGCCGCAGGGGGCTCTTCCATGCCGTCCGTCCCTCTGCGCCACACTCCGCCCCGCGCGGGCAACGAAGCTCCAGAGGCGCACCAGCCGCCTCCCCTCCAAGAAGATGCCATGACTCCAAGGCACTTGGCCCCTGGGCGGAACCCGCTCCGTCAGGCGCCAGCGCAGCAAGAGCGGAGCTGCCAAGAAGTTCCTCGCCCGCAAGGGGCTGCCAGGGCGCTCCCTACTCCGGCGCGCCGCGACCCTGCTCCAGCTTCGGCGCTCCAAGACCCCGCCCTGCTCCTAGCTGCAGCGCGTGGGGACCCTCAAGACCAAGCTTTCCACCAACCGAGGCCTTTTGTGGCCACCGCGGGCTGCCACGCCAACGCCACTGAGCCGCGTAGCGTCGCGTGGCCCGGCAAGTTCAGGCCTGACCTGCCTCCTCGCTACGACGGCACAACCGATCCCGCAAAGTTCCTCCAGCTCTGTGAGCTGGGCATCGAGGCTGCCGGCGGGGATGAAAAGGTCATGGCGAACTGGTTCCCCATGGCGCTCAAGGAAGGAGCTCGAACCTGGCTCCTGAATCTGGCTCCAGGCACGATCTCCTCCTGGGACCAGATGCGCACCCGCTTCATCGCCAACTTCCAAGGGACTCGTGACCGGCCGCCCGCCGTGAGCGACATGTGCCGCATCAAGCAACAACCCGGAGAGACCCTGCAAAAGTACATCCAGCGCTTCAACAACGCGTGCCTCAAGATCCCCAAGGTGTCCGAGGAGGCCATCATCTCGGCCCTCTCCGACGGCGTGCGTGACGTCAAGATGAAGGAGGAGCTAGCGACGCACGAAGACCTCTGCACCTCCCTGGAGCTGTTCAACCTGGCGAACAAGTGCGCCAGGGCTGAGGAGGGACGTCTCTCCCTCCTCGAGCTGCCTGCCGCGGACCCAGAAGAGAAGAAGCCCAAAGCCAAGGACGCGAAGCGCAAGGGGGCTGCCGTACTCGCGGCAGAACCAGACACAAAGCGGGGCAAGGATCTGCCCGAACCCTCCAAAGGCAGCCGGTACTGCGTGTACCACGACCTCCACACCCACAACACCAACGAATGTCAAGAGCTCCGCGCCGTGCGAGAAGGAAGGATCGGCCGTCGCCCTGACCGTGCTGACCGGGGCTACGGCCGAGGAGGTGGAAGAAACCCAGGACGCTCGGAAGATCGCGGCCCGCGCCAGGGGTGGAGCGACCAACCTCGCAAGGACCGCCGGCGGGACCTGCCTCGCGAGGAAGACTGGAGGGATCAGCCTCATGAGGATCGCCCTCATGGCAACGCAGGCCTACCTCCGCAGCCGCCTCCACCAAGAAGGAACGAAGACCGCCATCAAGACGAGGGGGCTGGGGGCTTCCAGGAGCCGCGCAATTGCCTGCATCCTGGGCGGAGCTCAAGCCCCAGCCTCTCAATGTATCTTCAAGCAGTTTGCCCGCGAAGTGAATGCAGTCCTCCCCAAGCTCGAAGCAACGCGCCCCCTCAGGTGGTCGGCGTGCCCCATCACGTTCAGCTCGGTGGACCAACTTAAGTGCGCGGCCACGACAGGAGTCCTCCCGATGCTCTGCTCCCCAGTCATCAGCAACGTGCTGGTCACCAAGACCCTCATCGATGGCGGGACAGGGCTCAACGTCCTGTCCGTGGAAACATTCAACAACCTCCAAGTGCCCTACGACCAGCTTCAGCCAACCAAGCCTTTCTCCGGGATCACCGACGGTTCCACAGTCCCGATCGGGCAGGTCTGCCTCCCCGTCACCTTCGGGGCTCGCAGCAACTACCGCACCGAGCTCATCGACTTCGACGTCGCCCACATCCGCCTGCCGTACAACGCCATCCTCGGGTACCCAGCGTTGGCCAAGTTCATGGCTGCGACCCACCACGGCTACAACGTCCTCAAGATGCCAGGAAGTGGTGGCGTCATCACGATGCCCTGTGAAGAGAAGGATGCAGTGTGTTCCCTGGAGCGGGCCTATCAGGCCGCGTCGCTAGAAGACCCAGATCGCGGAAGCAGGAGGCTTCCTGAGACCACCCCCAAGAAGAAGAAGACATCGCCAGGCTCGGCCCCTCAGGAGGCAGGCCCCTCAGGGCCCGCGTCTGCCCAGGGGGACCCTCCTTCCATTGCATAGGGAAGCGCGCTCGGCGCCCTCCTCAGGCAGGGCTCGGGGGCTCTCACCTGGAGGGCTACCGGCCTAGCCAGGGTCACGAGGGAGGCGCTTGGGCACCATGTGGAGGCGTGCTTCGCAGCACGTTTCCCCCGGGAAGGAGTCGTGCCAGGAAGGTCAGACCAGCAGGAGCTCGTCACCAAGGCCATTCAAGAACTACAAGAGACAAGGATCATGAGAGGCTGCCGCCGCCTGCCAGCGCGGCCCCGCATCCAGGCGAGGATGGCGGGCTGCGTGTCTGCGTCGACATACCAGGGCTCAATCAGATCGCCACGACGGAGCGTCTCTGGCCTTCACAAGTGGGGCGCTGCGGAGGTCCACCCCACAGCTATGTTCGCATGCCTTACGGCCTACCGAGCATGGTTGCGGCGTACCAGTGCCTCATGAGGGACATCGTGGAGGCTTAGGAAGATAGACGTTCTGCTGCCTTGGCGGAGATGGAGGCAGCTCGCGAGGAGTCACCAGCGCCTCCGGAGCCTCCCGAGGCCCCGGGGCCTGGGGGCTCATGAGGATCAGCTTCTGCAGCCCGTTAAGCCTACTGCACCAACACCACTTCACCAATGACATTCTCAGGTGACATCTTCCAAGTATCATTCCCAGCTGGGAGCGCCCTCCCAGGGTTGCATCACTCCCAGGCCGCGTGGGTCCGCCCTCGCGGCATGTATCTGTATTTACCTTTCGGTCGTTAGTTTGCCTTGTTGGGGGCGCCCCTCGGGCTACATCATCCCCAAGCCACTCGGGCCAGACCCAGCGGCATGTATCTCCCTAGCGTTTATTTCCAACTATGCATTTGCCTATCTCGCTTGATTGCATGATGCCCGTCCGCGGCATCCCTTCTTCTACATGTCGACTACTTGCACGTTAAAGGGGGGGGTGCCTGAGCATCGCGACTCAGGGCTCTTACTGGCTCTCCAGCCCTCACCCTCTGGCCTTGTCCATGGCATCACGACCTGGCATACCAGCGACGACTGAGACAAGCTCGAGGGCCGGGACCCGAGGATGTAGAGTACTGGCATGTAACCAAATTTTGCAGGGACACATCTCAAGATATGCCCTAGTGGCAGGCGCAACCCGCCTAGAGGTAGGGCCTCGTGAGTCCCGCGCTGGCTCACGGGTGCCCAGATACGCCTCACCTACTCCAACTAGCAAGCTCTCGAATGACTAACGATTGACTAATGGCCGCCATGGCAACACCATCTTCTTTCTGTGATGACTCTGCAGGATCCTTGGAGGGAACTGCGCTAGCCGAGGCCCTCACGAGGTTTCCTTCACCCTCGCCCGCGCGAACCGCTTGCACGTTAAAGGGGGGGTGCCCGAGCATCGTGACTCAGGGCTCCTACTGGCTCTCCATCCCTCACCCTCTAGCCTTGTCCACGGCATCGCGACCTGGCATACCAGCGACGGCTGAGACAAGCTCGAGGGCCGGGACCCGAGGACATAGAGCAGAAAGGGGAGCAGAGGCGAGGGAGAAGGGGCTCGCGAGGACCTTGCCGAGCGATTCCGCTCCTACCAACGCGCGAACCCGACGGCTCACCAGGAACAATCCCCAACTCTCGAGATAAGTCACCTCCCATAGCGCTGGCTACCGTGGCATTACCACCGCACCTAAGGCAATTCCGTACTAGCGATGTTGCTTCCCTTTCTCACCAAGCGACGGCTGCTTGAGCGCCAAAGGGGACCTCCTGAGCATCGCGACTCAGGGGCTCTTACCGGACCCCGGGTCGCTCACCTCCTGGCCTTGACCACGGCATCGCGACCTGGCATACCAGCAACGGCTGACGCCGCCTTGGGACTGGGACCTGTCGGCGTAGAGCACCAAGCCCTCGCGAGGTTCAAAAGGGAGAACTAAGCTATGACGAAATCAGCAACTCGCAGAAATCCATAGCGAAGGTCATATATTAACAAACGGGACTACAAACACCTTACAAGCCCCCGTGGGGCACATTTTGATTCCTTGCAGGGAACGGATCCTAAGGAGTGCTAACTACACGAGCTCCTGCAGAAGATGCCATCATCAACAGTGGGCCGCCAGGTACCGGCGCCAACCACATCCAGATCAGGGTCGGCGGCGGCCTGACGAGCCCGCCCTGCTCCGGGAGCGGCGCCGGCTTGAGGGCTCGTAGCTGTCGTCGCTCATCTCCGGAGTCACGAAGATCTCACTGGAGTCGCTGGACCCCCCGGCGCCTTCGCCAAGGGAGCGGTGGACGGGCCTAGCCCTCTCCAGGGCAAGGTCCTGGCCACCTCTCCCGTGACAGCACTCCAGCCGGCGCCCGATCGCGTCAAAGACCTTGAGGAACATCACTACAGCGCCATCGTACTCCAGGTGGACCGCGAAGACGCCCCTCTCCTTGCAGACCCGAGCGATTTCCCTCCAGCCACGGGACAAGTAGACCTTGCCCGGGGCGGCGACCACGACCTCAGCCTCGGTCGCGAGGGCGCTGCAGACGGCGTGCTGCAGCCAGAGCTCCAGAGGCCCTCCTGGAGGGACAACGGAGGCGAAGAAGGGAGGCAGACGGATCCAGGATTGAAGAGGAACGACGACGTGGAGCACGAACTCATGGGAGGAGCCCTCAGCATGGACTCCGGGAGGAACAACCCACGCCTTCGTGACCCGACGGCACCTACGACGGCGCCGGCCGCGGAGATCAGCATCAACACCCTCGGCGGGGGCGTACAGAGGAAGTGGGAACCCTCGCGGAGCCCGCTCGCACCGGGGCCTCGGCTCCACCTGACGATCTTCCTCGCCCCGGCTGCAAATGGCGAGCCGTTTATTCGGCGGGAGCGGGTCTGGCCCCTCTCGAGGAGCTTTTCCCTTCTCTGCTGTGGAGAACCGGCGGATCGGAGCCATCACACCAAGACGGAGCAAGGATCGGGAAGAAGGAGAAAGCAAGGAGGCATGGACTAGAAGGGCACGCGCCGTACATTACTTATAGCCGGCGAAGGCCAACCGCCGGCCTCCATGATCACAGATAATCATGACACGGTTTGCATGCAGGGACTTGTCCAGCTCGTGCGATCACCAAGGCGTCATGGGGAAGTGGAGTCGCCCACGTCCCATCAACCGCCACGCGGCGCCCAAGGCCGCAGGCTGTTAGGGCCCGTGGCGCTTCGCCCTTGCCCTTTCGCCTCTCGGCACGGCCAAGCCCACGCGCGCCACGAGCCCGAGGGCTACTGTCGGCGTTCTGGGAACGGGAGTCCCCAGACTTGCCTGCCTGCGGCATGGCTCGAATGGGGGCCCAACATGGCACATCTTCATCAGGCACAAGACTCAAGACCCTCGCGAGGGGCCAAGCCTCGCGAGGCGGACGACACGGCGCATCCTCAGGCGCAGCCTTCTCAGGCTGGCTCGTGAGGAGACGGAGATATCTAGGCGGGGTACCTCGCGAGGTGGCCGTGACGCAAGCCATGACGATCGCGGGCGCCAGCGCGCGCAGCGTCCTTCTTTCCTCTTTGGTGCAAAGGGGGGCAAGCACAGCCGCGGAGTACCGAGGCATCAGGCAAAGGTTGCCGTTTCGGTGCCACAAGACCAGGACCAAGCGGACTACGAGACGGAGGTCACCATGGAGCCCAGCGCGGCGTCACCGCAGAGTCTTTCGCAGGCGAAGACCACCTTTAGTCAGGATAGATGTACTTGTTGTCCCCCTTCAAATTAGCCCGCCATTGTTGGCTCCCTTCCCGCTCGATATTTGGGAAGAGGACCAGGGCCTCTATAAATAGGACCGTCCACCCACGTAGCAAAGGGCCCGGTTTTGATGAGAAGGCACACAGAGTAGAGAAAGAGAGAGAGAGAGAGAGAGAGGTGACAGAACTCCTCCTAGCAGTTCATCGCCCAGCCAAGAACAGACCCTCCCGAGGCTGTTCTTCCTTGTATTGTTCTTCATCACCAGCCCCAGGAGGCAATCCATCCACCACACACTCGAGTAGGGTATTACACCACAATGGTGGCCCGAACTAGTATAAATCTTGTGTCTCTTGCGTGATTCCTCTAGTAGTTTAGATCCCAGTGAGACGGAGAGGTCAAGGACATGATTTCCGCGCGCACCCCAGTGTTCGAACCTTAAGGGTCTGCCGGAACCCGAAATCCGACATAGTTAAACCAAAAGGCATGACTAACAACTCATATAATCCAAACAAAGTTTTAAATGTTGTTTTCCATTCATCTCCCAATTTCATACGAATTTGATGGTATCCACTATGCAAATCAACTTTGGAGAATATTGTAGAGCCACTCAATTCATCAAGCATATCATCTAGCCTAGGAATAGGATGACAATAATGAATAGTAATATTATTAATGCCTCTACAATCAATGCACATACGCGACGTACCATCCTTTTCGGCACTAAAATGATAGGAACAACACAAGGACTAAGGGATTCGCGTATATTACCTTTGTTGAGTAGCTCTTGTACTGGACGCATGATCTCTTTCGTCTCCTCTGGATTGGTACAATATGGTGCACGGTTTGGTAATGATGCACCGGGAATTTAGTCAATTTGATGCTCAATCCCTCGAATAGGTGGTAATCCCGGTGGCACGTCTTGTGGAAAGACATCAGCGAACTCCTGCAAAATGTTAGTGAGAGGAGGAGGCAAATAGAAGGCACGTCCTTGAATGAAAATAATGCCTCTTTGCACACAAAAGCATAGCAAACAGATTTTCTAAAATCTAGATCATCAATATCAGATTTGGTGGCAAGTAAACATGCACTTTTCAATTTAATTTCAGAAGCAACACTAGATGGTTTATTATTAGGCTTCATTTGTTGCTCAAATTCTTTTGGCACAATCTGATTTTCACTCTTATTTTGCTCCTGTTTAGCTTTATTAGCTCTATTAATATCATCTTTCAAAATGGAATCAGGAGTCATAGGAAGCAAAGTAATATTTTTGTCCTTATGAACAAGAGTATACTGATTGTTTTTACCATGGTGTACAGAATTTTTATCAAATTGCCATGGTCTACCAAGTAATAAGGAACATGCTTGCATAGGTACCACATCGCAATCAACATAATCAGCATATGTAGAGATACTAAAATGCACACGAACAGTACATGTTACCTTAACCTTGCCGCTATTGTTGAACCATTGGATGTAGTAAGGATGTGGATGTGGTCTTGTGGTGAGAGATAGCTTCTCCACCATCTCCATGCTAGCCAAGTTGTTGCAGCTCCCTCCATCTATGATGACGTGAACAGAATGTTGCTTCACAACTCCCTTTGTATGGAACAAATTATGCCTCTGATTTTGCTCAGCTTGTGTAACCTGCACACTCAAAACACGTTGAGCAATTAAACATTCATACCTGTCAGCATCTTCAGCTGCCATGTATTGTGTCTCACGATCAAAATCATCTCCACCGTGTTCTTCATGTGTAATAAGAGCCAATGTCTCCTCATCATAGTCACTAGCGGACCCACCATCCTTAGTAGCAATCATCACACGCTGAGATTTGCATTCTCTCGCAAAATGTCCGCTTCCCTTACAACGACGACAAATAATATCACTTGTGTGCCCTGCTGATGCCATGGAAGAAGAGCTCTGCGCAGGCCCGGCAGGTGTGCTCTTGGCAGATATTGGTGGTTGTGCCTGCTTTCTTGTATCACGGCTAGAGGTGGCACCTGATGGAGGTGCTGGTGCAGTGGAAGTAGAGGATGCACGTGTTGTCCATGATGAAGATCGACCTGCAGAAAAGTTAGTTCGCGCCAATGCCTATCTATCCTGCACTTCACATTCAGCTTTATAAGCAAGATGGAATAAACGAGTGATATTATTATACTCCTTATAATCTAGAATGGTCTGAATCTCTCTATTTAATCCACCCATAAAACATGCAAGCATAGCTTCATTGTCCTCAACAATACCACATCTAATCATGCCAGTTTGTAATTCATGATAATATTCTTCTACAATTTTTTCCTTGTCTTAAACGCTGTAATTTTTGAAGTAATTCACATTGATAATATGGTGGAACCCAACAAGTAACGCATAGCAGTTTTCAAAGTAGGACAAGTAGCTGGAACAGGATATAATCTACAATGTTCAGACCGCCAAACACATGCAAAACTAGTGAAAGCACAAATAGCAGCAGGAACACGTCTCTCCTTGGGATATTGTAAACATGTAAAACGTTGTTCAGTTTCTAACTCCCAAGTAAGATATATATCAGGAACATATATACCCTCAAATGGTGGAATATTCAATTTCAGTTTAGGGAGATGGTCACGATCTCGTACCTGAGGGGGAGCCCTACCATTGCCATTATTTGCATGTGGACGACCTGGTGGTTGTGGGGCTGGTGGTTGCACGCAGTTTTCATTTTTATCAACCTCATCCTCGTAATCTCCCACAAAATCCTCCTCCTCCACATTAGCAGCAGGAGCCACAGAAGTATCAACAGCAGCACCAATAGTTTGGGCAGGCGCAAGAGGGAGATGGCTCGCTTCGCGGAGGGCTGTTTTGCGACGTGGAGGTAGTCATTGTTGTTGTTGTAGAGGTGCATTAGGCGCAGCCGGTGGTGGTGGAAGACGCGTGAGCAATTCATTAAACTTTTTATTGAGCTTTGTTTTGAACGTCTTCTCCATGCCATCTATCTTCTCCATGGCCTCTTCAAATCTGTTTAGCACATCTTGCACCTGTCCACTCATCATTTGCTGAAATTAATCATGCAACTCCTTATTCGTCATGTTCTCCCAGTCAGTCTCGTCGGCTTGTGATCCTGCCATGGTTAGCAGCAATAGAAACACATAAGAATATGATCCTACAGACTACTAACAAGAGGTGGTGGTGGGTGTCACAAATCCTTCAAGCAAATCCCAAATTCTTACCAGTTCTTACCTAGCAGCAGGCAGTGATCGGCAACCGTCGTAGTCAAAACTCTCAAAGCTTGGATAGACCGATTACCAGGGACAGTCAAACGTACGACGTAGATGTATGTGGATCTAGGAAGGCTTATAATATCGTAGCAAAAAGGGTCAACAATAATCAATTCAGAGATGCAAAGTTGAATAAACACTCAACTGCGATACTGTGTTGGTCCTAGGCTAGACCGTGCTAGAGACGCGAGCCTAGAACACTAACAAAATCACAACGCTGCACGTAAACAAGGGAGGAGCACGCTCTGATTTTTTTTATATTTTTTTTTCACTTTTTCACCCTTTTCCTCTTTTTTGAGTTTGGAACTATTTTTCTACTGCGGGTAGCACGAAAATTGGGGAGTCCGACTTGGTCACGACTCGAAGTATCGTGTGATTTGGAAACCAAAAACAAAGCAACAAATACTGGACTCGGACTAGGACTGGTGGCGAGTCTGTGATCGAGGTGGACTCGGATTATCATGATGGCGGTGGATATGTGGTATATGGCACCGGTGATGACGATGGTGATATATGGTAGCGGTGATGACGATGGTGGTATATGGCATCGGTGACAATAATGGTGGTATATGGAAGCGGGGACGATGATGATGCAGTGGCGGCATGACAACCTATGAACATAACTCGAAACTTTAAAGGACTAGACACTAAGACCAGCAACTAGACACGACGATGCAACCGCAAATTCAACAATGCAAAACCCTAAAAAGGTTATGCAAAGGCTCAGATTGGTTCGGATATGATGAACTAACCCTATTATTTTGGCTTTTCGTGGACTGTAGGTATGTAGAACAGACTCGATCTAAACTATGAAAAATTATAAAATCTCATCGAGCAACCTGGAAATCTGATACCACTTGATAGAGGCAAAGGTGTCCCGTCTTTCGATGAGATGGTGGCTATCTTTTTGGAGGAAGTCGACTTTGACGATCCGACTACGAACGTGCGAGGACGTCGCGCCTTAGTAATCGCTAAACCAACTCCGAGAGGTTATTGACCATGTTGGAGCATGATCAACCTGACTAGGAAGGTCCGTTTCTTGCTGGCAAACGAAGAACAAGCAAGAAACTGAGATTGCAATCTGGATATTGTGAATATAAGAAGAAACCTTTATTGATCAAGGTGGGGTTTTGTGACACCTTTGTCTGGTCGTTGAACACAAACGAAGTATGCGAAGTTGCAGCTATGACGAACTTTAATCTAAACAAAACCCAAAGTCTAAACGACGCCCTAAGGGCTGTATATATGGAGGAAGAGGGGGGGGGGGAATTTTGTGGCCCTTGGAGGAGGGGTCAGAAACCAACCCTAACTCTTGTTTCCCCACACATACGGATTCTAAAAACATCCTACACTTAAGTATTTCGGAAATACACGGGCCTAGCCCAATAATAAGGTGACACAACACCTAGAATAGCCTCTGGACAAAATTTACGAAGTGGCATCTTGTATATTTCATCCCAGGCTTCATGCACTCCTTATGGTGGCTTCCAAGTCCTGAAATCATCACTTGTAACTCTGTTCTTGATCCCCTTGCGCATGCCATCCTCTCCATGCTTGGTCTTGCTCCAGTGTTCATCCCTCTTATCCATGCTAAGCCCTTCATTTGTAAGCAAAACAAATGTATCCAATTTAGGCAGCATCATATTCTCATGAACATTAGAATCATAACCAAGAAACGAAAGTACCTGATAATTTAATTGGCGTGCACGAGTTCTAGTAATTGGTCCAGTATGTATAGCAGCAGGGGCTGTGGGTTTAACAATGGTATTGATGTCCTCATCATATATGCAATTTGGTATGATGCTATGGCTATTGCTTACAAGCTTCTTTGCTCTCTTTCTCTTTGCTTAAAAGCCTATTCTTTTTTTTGATATGGCCACAATGCGAAATGCACAAACCAAAATAGCAATTATGTATATGCGGGAACAATCTTGTGACACAAGAGATGATATGATACCAAGATGATACCAATATGATATTGTATGTATGCAATGGAAGGTGTAGACCAATGATCACTAATGTGCACAAGTAACGTTGCCGGCAATACTCAAATGGCTAGTCTCGATAGGGAAGTGACGCAAAATGGGCTAGGGGTTAACAATTCAATGGCAAGAAGAATGTGCAATGATGGGATACCACGATACCAAGATGATATAGAGGTTACCGTCCGTGGCGATGATGAGTGGCGGTGTTCTTGATGTAGATACCAAGATGATGTAGACCCAATAGCCGAAACACCTTAGGAAACGAAAAAACCGCGAACTCAAAATCTCAAATGTCAAATGTCAAATGGTGGTAGCGGAATGAGGTGGTGGTTTTGCGGAAGCTCAATGGGATTGCAGAAATGCAATGATGGGTTTTCGAGTATGCAATGCGGAAGTAGAGGTTATAGTTTTGGACTATACAAGGTATCAGAGTAGAAGTCACCGTCCCTAAGTATCCGAAAAACCTTAGGAGACACAAACCACAACTCGGACAAGCTCAAACAAAATTGGGTTAAGTTGAGGTGGCGGGAGTGTATGGTGGGCAAGGTTATGGGTAGTTATGGTGGAGGGTTGATGAAGAAGTAACCGTCCCTAAGTAGCCTAAACACCTTAGGGGACTCAAATCACTACTCAAACAACCTCAAATGATATGGGAAACAAAATGGGTTATGTTGCAGAAGTCGGTGGTGGTAATGCGCGTGATATGGTGGAAGGCCTAGGCAAAGATGACAAAATTCCAATATTTTATGGAGTCAAAAGGTGGTGAAATCAATGTGAGGACCTCGGGCATGTCGATAGCTTCAAAACGAGCCTAAGAACACTCAAATCTGAGTTCGGAGCGAAAAGCTATGATGAAAACGGTGAAAAAGGCTGATGCTGAAATTTGGGGGAAAGTTTCTGGTTAGGCTGGAAGTTCCGGGCCTAGGGCCGGAAGTTCCGGGGGTCGTGGAAAAAGTCTTGGGGAAGCTGGGGGATTTTGGGTATACTCTTTGTTTAGCCTGGAAGTTCCGGGTCTAGGACGGAAGTTCCGGGGATCGTGGAATTTCTTCCGGGACAAACCCTAAATTCCAGATCTGAGAACGCTGGCGGAAAAACACGATATCCCGGGGCAAAATTGAGAAGATTTCGAGGATGGAAATGGGGGAAAAGATTGGGAAGGCTAGATCCACTCGTAACAAAGCAAATCCATGGATTAAAATCAATACATCATCAAACCAACAAATCAAAAAAATCGAGGGCTATTTTTGTTGGGGATTTTTTACTTTAGCACGAAATCAAGCAAAAGAAGGCTAGAAACAGAGGGGGAGACTCCAAATTCATGATCAACATGGCTCATGATACCAAGATGATGTATGGTAGAACCCTAGGGCCCGATCTTTCATGAAATGGAGGGGATCCCGCAAAGAACATGAAGAACACAAGGGGAAACGAGAGGAAACACTCAAATCAACAAGAAACTATCACACATGTGTTAGATCCTCGAAACACAAAGAGATACACGATCCAAGGTCAACAAAGGACAATACATAGGGTAGCTAGTTCATCTCCGTGAGGAGGTCTTGAGGGGTCTTCCCATGAAGGGGTCTTGAATCCAAGGAGGATCTTCAACGTAGAGGCCGCGGTCTCTCTCGATGGAGTAGATCCGGATGGATGAGCAAAGCTCTATCTCAAATGAGCTAAACCTATGCTAACCCTAGAATGGAGGAGGGGGTGAGTATATATAGTAGTAGCCACAAAGGGGTAAGTGAGGGGCGAAAGGGTACATGGGCCTTGGCTCGAGTCTCCACCCATAGGCAGGCCAGAAGTTCCAGGGACGGTCGGAAGGTCTGGGCGCCAGAGGTTCTGGGCGAAGCTCCGGGCAGGTTCCGGGCTATCCAGAGAGTTGGCACACTCTTGTACAACTTCGGTGCGGCAGGGCTGGAAGTTCTAGGTAGGAGGCCGGAAGTTCCGGGCTTTCCATAAGCTTGTCCATGCTTCTTCTTCCTTCTCTTCCACGCTTCCCTCGTGGATGGTGTAGTTGTTCCTTGGCGCTTGTACTCCTCCTCGACATTCATGACGCTTCGACAATACCTATGGATGCACGATGGAGGGTCAAGTAGTATCCCATCCTCGAAGGGGTTAAGTGAGCACGTGTAAATGAGAGGATTCACCTTTATGTATGTTAAGTAGATGTCACACGTATCACTCCGCGTCACATGCTTACATAATTCAGTTAGTAGGGATAACATTCATTAAGCATAGTATATTTTTAAAAAGAAATGATTATGTTCTTGTATTCATGTATATTATTATGTTGATATCAAATACTCCATCGTTTCGCAATATTTGTACCATAAAAATATTAAATGATAGACATGCTAGGTAGCATTCGACATCAATTTTTTGTTTTCATCATTTACCTACTCGAGGGCGAGCATGAATTAAGCATGTGGATGTTGATACGTCTCCAATGTATCTATTATTTTTTATTGTTTCGTGCAATTTTATATCAGTTTTGGGGACTAACCTATTAACTTAGTGCCTAGTACCAGTTGTCGTTTTCTCCTTTTTTTAGTTTTATAGAAAATCTCTACCAAACGGAGTCCAGACACAATGAAACTTTTTGACAATTTTTCTCTAGACATAAGAGACCATAGAAACTTCGGGGAGGGACCAAAAGACCTATGAGGAGATGACAAGGCAATAGGGTGGGGTAGGCGTACCCTGATGCCTTGTGGGCCCCTCGTGGCTCCGCCTGACCTAATTCCAGCGCTATAAATTCCCAAATATTGGAAACCCCCCCAGATAAGCCATCGAAACAATTTTTACCCCTTCGCAACCTTTTGTTCTTCCGCGATCCCATTTGGAAGCCTTTTTGGTACTCTGCCAGAGGGGGAATCATTCACATAGGGCTTCAACATCAGCCTTGCCGCCCTCTGATGATGTGTGAGTAGTTCACTATAGACCCACGGGTCCATAGTGATTAGCTAGATCTCTCTCTCTCTCTCTCTCTCTGATCTTCACTACAATGTTCTCCTCGGAGTTATATTCGATGTAATCTTCTTTTGCGGTGTGTTTTTTGGGATCCGATGAATTGTGGGTTTATGATCAGATTATTCAGTGAAAGTAATTGATTCTTTTCTAAACTTTATTATGCATGATTATTATAGCTTTGTATTTCTCTCCGATCTATCCATTTGGTTTGGCCAACTAGATGGATTTATCTTCAACGAGAGAGGTGCTTTATAGTGGGTTCAGTCTTGCGGTGTCCCCACTCAGTGACATCAGGGGTAGCGAGGCTGTATTTGTATTGTTGCTACTAAAGGGAAAATGATGGGGTTTTATCATATTGCTTGGTTTTATTCTTTCTGCATTATGTCATCTTACTTCATGTTTTACTCTGTTTCTTATGACTTAATACGTAGAGAGGCAAGCATAGAAGTTCTCTCAAGCGTAGATGCAGGCAGGAGTTAGTCTACTTGTCACCGACGTAATGCCGATATACATGATCATTGCCATGAATAACATCATAACTATGCGCTCTTCTATCAATTGCCCAATAGTAATTTGTGTACCCACCATATGTTATTATTATGAGAGAGATGCTTCTAGTGAAAACAATGGCCTCTTGCTGTATTTTAATCATATTACAAAAACAAAAATACCTTGCTACAATTTTATTTGTTTTATTTTACTTTGCAATTTATCTATCACCTATTACCAGATTTAATCCTTGCAATTAACGAGTACAAGGGCATTGCGAACCCTCTTGCCCGCGTTGGGTGCAAGTATTTGCTCTTGGGTGTGTAGGTACTGTTGATGGGTGTTTGCGTGGTTCTCCTATTGGTTTGATAACCTTGGTTCTCTACTGAGGGAAATACTATCTGCTACTATATTGCTTCACCCTTCCTCTTTGGGGAAAATCCCAACGTAGCTCATAGGTAGTAGTGTTCATGATATATATCTTTGTGTTAGGAAGACCAAGCTATTCCATACTTATATGATTAAATGTGTAGTTCCAATGTTCTTTAGCATTTATATATTCTGAAAGGCAATTATTGTTTTCTAGTATTCTTGTGTGTTATTGTTTTAGTGCCAAATTGATGGACTATTGCATTAAACCATTCACTTCCCAATATTCATACCGCAAATGAATTACATAATCAAGGAACATGCTAGGTAGCGTTCAATACTAAAAATTATATTTTTATCATACGTCTCGAATGATAAAGACATAATTTTTTATATTGAAAGCTACCTACCAATCAAAAACTATAGATACATTGAAGACGTATCAAATATTCATACTGCAAATGAATTACATTATCCCATCTAGAGGCCTTTCTGGTACTCTGTCATAAAGAGAAATCATTGGGGAGGCAATATCTTCATAGACCTTAGGACCTATGGGTCCATAGTAGTAGCTAGATGTCTTCTCTCTCTCTCTCTCTCTCTCTCTCCGATCTCTAGATCTCCTCTGAGTTCCATTCGATATAATTCTCATGGTCTGTTTGTTGAGATTTGATGAATTGTGGGTTTATGATCAGATTATTCAGTGGAATTATTTGAGTGGAATTATTTGAGTCTTTATATTTTTTGCCGTGTAATTTTATAGCTACATATGCTTTCCAATCTACAAATCTTCTTTGGCCAATTGGATGAGTAGATCTTCACAGGGAGTGGTGCATAGTAGTGGGTTCAATCCTGCGGTGACCTTATTCTATGACATCAGGAGTTGCAAGGCACGTATTGTATTGCTTCTACTAAGGATAAAATTATGTTGTTTGAACATATTGCATGGTCTTACTTTGTCTACATTATGCCTTCTTTCTTATGTGTTACTTTGTTTATCATGAACATAATACTTTGAGATGCATGCTAGATAACTGGCTTGGGGTGGAGTAATACCAGTAGACGCTAGTATGTTTAATGGTCTAGTTGTCACAGACGTAATACCTATGTAATTATTATGCCATGAAGAATCACAATCATAACTATGCACAATTCTGTTAACTGCCCAATGATACATGTCTATCATATAATTTTTGAGTGTTTTATGTCAATATTCTAGAACCTTCATACACTTTTGGCAACTTTTTATATTATTTTTGGGACTAACATATTGATTCAGTGCCTAGTGCGAGTTCCTGTTTGTTGCATGTTTTTTGTTTCGCAGAATATCCATATCAAACGGAGTCCAAACGCAATAAAAACTTACAAAGATTTTTTGGAATATATGTGATTTTTGCGAAAAAGAATCAACGCAAGAAGATGCTCAAGAGGCCCACAAGCCCTAGGGGCACACCCCCTATCCTGGGCGCACCTGGGAGGCTTGTGGCCACCCCATAAGGCAATTGGTGCCCTTCTTTGGCTGCATGCAACGGGAATCACAAACTTTAACACAAGTATTTCTACAATCCACAATTACTCACTAGCATGACTCTAATATCACCATCTATATTTCAAAACAATCATAAGGAATCAAACTTCACATAGTATTCAATGCACTTTATATGAAAGTTTTTATTATATACCTCTTGGATTCCCATCATATTAGGACTAAATTCATAACCAAAGCAAATTACCATGTTGTTTAAAGACTCTCAAAATAATATAAGTGAAGCATGCGAGTTCATCAATTTCTTCAAAATAAAACCATCGTCGTGCTCTAAAAAGATATAAGTGAAGCACTGGAGCAAATGACAAGCTACTCCACACGAAATAAGCGAAGCCAATGAGTAGTTGAATAATTATGTAACTGTGTGAAGACTCCTTCTCATAAATAAAATTTCAGATCTTAAGTACTTTATTCAAACATCAAGGAAAATAAAATAAAATGACATTGCAAGGTTAGCACATATCATGTGAAAAAGCAAAAACTTAGGCTCAACCAAAACTGACCGATAGTTGTTGAAGAAGAAAGGCGGGATGACTACCACGGCATCCCCAAGCTTAGATGCTTGAGACTTCTTGGAATATTAAATAGGGATGCCTTGGGAATACCCAAGCTTGAGTTTACGTGTCCCCTTAATTCCTCTCATATCATGGTTTCCCTAATCCTTAAAAACTTCATCCACACAAAACTCAACAAGAACTTGTGAGATAAGTTAGTATAAATCCATACTAAAACTTATCATTCTCTACTGTACAAAAACACTAAAATTGTAATCTTACATTGCATACTAAATTCCTTTGCATAGTTAACACTCCTATCCTCAAATAGAATATTTAAACAAGCAAACATATGCAAACAATGCAATCATAATAGCAATCTGTCTAAACAGGATAGTCTGTAAAGAATGCAAGAGGAATCATACTTCTTTAACTCCAAAAATTCTGAAAACTTACCACATTGTAGATAATTTGTTGTTTCACATTGTGTAAAAATTTCAAAATTTTATCATGTTCTGACTATTCACCAATATTCAGAACATAACAACAAACTTTTTGTTTTCAAACAACAACATATAGACTTGTAAAATAAGCATGGTAAAGGCTATACTTGACCTTTTTATTGAAATAAAAGATGCAAAACATTATTCGAAATAACAGCAAGCAAATCATAATAAAATAATATGATGCTTCAAGCAAAACTCATATCATGTGGTGAATAAAAATATAGCCTCAAGTAAATTTATCAATGAACAAAGATGAAAGAGGGGATGCCATCTGGGGTATCCCCAAGCTTAGGATCTTGGTTGTCCTTGAATATTATCTTGGGGTGCCTTGGGCATCCCCAAACTTAGGCTCTTGCCACTCCTTATTCCGTAGTCCATCGAATCTTTACCAAAAACTTGAAAACTTCACAACACAAAACTTAACAGAAAACTCGTAAGCTCCGTTAGTATAATAAAGCAAATCACCACTTAGGTACTGTTGTGAACTCATTCTAAATTCATATTGGTGTTATATCTAATGTATTCCAACTTCTTCATGGTTCATACCTTCCGATACTACACATAGATTCATCAAAATAAGCGAACAACACATAGAAAACGGAATCTGTCAAAAACAGAACAGTCTGTAGTAATCTGGAACTTTCAACACTTCTATAACTCCAAAAATTCTGAAAATTTGGACAACCTGGGCAATTCGTATATCTATCTTGTGTAAAAAATTTAGATCAAAAGCACGTTCCAGTGAATTTTCAAAATTCCTGACTGAGAGCAAAAGTTTCTGTTTTTGCACAGAATCAAGTCAACTATCATCCACACTATCCCAAAGGCTTTACTTGGCACTTTATTGAAACAAAATCCATAAAACATGATTAATACATTAGATTAATCATGTGAACACGCAAAATATTACTCCCTCCATTCCTAAATATTGGTGTTTTTAGAGATTTCAAATGGACTACCACATACGGATGTATATAGACATATTTTAAAGTGTAGATTCAATCATTTTGCTCTGTATGTAGTCACTTGTTGAAATCTCTAGAAAGACAAATATTTAGGAACAGAGGGAGTAGGTATAAATATTGGGTTGTCTCCCAACAAGCACTTTTCTTTAATGTATTTCTAGCTAGGCATGATGATTTCAATGATGCTCACATAAAAGATAAGAACTGAAACATAATGGGAGCATCATGAAGCATATGAGTAGCACATTTAAGTATAACCCACTTCCTATGGATAGGGATTTTGCGAGAAAACAATTTATGGGAGCAAGAATCAACTAGCATAGGAAGGCAAAACAAGTGCAACTTCAAAACTTTCAACATAAAGAGAGGAAACTTGATATTATTGAAATAGGTAAAAGCATATGTTCGTCTCTCATAATAATTTTGAGTATCATCGTGAATGAATTCAACAATATAACCATCACATAAAGCATTATTTTCATGATGCACAAGCTTTGAAATTTTACTACTCTCCACATAAGCAAAATTCTTCTCATTTGGAATAGTGGAAGCAAACTCAACAATATAATGTGAGGCATAATCCAATTGAAAATTAAAATCATGATGACAAGTTTCGTGGTTATCATTATTACTTATAGCATATATGTCATCACAATAATCATCATAGGTAGCAACTTTGTTCTCGTAATCCATTGGAACCTCTTTTGAAATAGTGGATTCATCACTAAATAAAGTCATGACCTCTGCAAATCCACTTTCATCAATATTGGTTTATCAATCCGTGGGAGGCGTAGGATGAAGATGGTCTCTCTCAAAAAACCCTGCAACCAAATAACAAAGAGTATCTTGTGTCCCCAACACACCCAATACAATGGTAAATTGTATAGGTGCACTAGTTTGGCGAAGAGATGGTGAAACAAGTGTAATACGGGTGGTAGATATATGTTTTTGTAATCTGAAAATATAAAAAGAGCAAGGTAACTAGTAACAAAAGTGAGCGAAAACGGTATTGCAATGTTGGGAAACAAGGCCTAGGGTTCATACCTTCACTACTTCAAGTTCTCTCAACAATGGTAACATAATTGAACCATATGGCAATCCTTCAAAATGCGACAAAGAGTCACTTCAAAGTTCCTATCGCGGAGAACATAAGATGAAATTGCTTGTAGGGTATGAAACCACCTCAAAGTTATTCTTTCTGATCAATGCATTGAGCTATTTCTATAAATGTCACAAACAACCCTAGAGTTCGTAGTAAAATAACACCATATGACACACATCAATCAACCCTAATGTCACCTAGATACTCCAATGTCACCACAAGTATCCGTGGGTCAATTATACGATATGCATCAAACAACTTCAGATTCATAATATTCAATCCAACACAAAGAACCTCAAAGAGTGCCCCAAGATTCCTACCAGAGAAACAAGGACAAAAACATGCATCAACCCCTATGCATAGATTACCCTAGTGTCACCTCGGGAATCTGCGAGTTGAGTGCCAAAACATACATCAGGTGAATGAATAGAACACCCCATTGTCACCACGGGTATCCCACGCAAGACATACATCAAGTGTTCTCAAATCCATAATAGTATTCAATCCGATAATAGTGAAACCTCAAAGGTAAAATTCAATTCATCACAAGAAGGTAGAGGGGGAAAACACCATATGATTCAAGATTGTGCCATATCAAGAACATGAGATAGAGAGAGAGAGAGAGATCAAACACATAGCTACTGGTACATACCCTCAGCCCCGAGGGTGAACTACTCCCTCCTCGACATGGAGAGTGCCAGGATGATGAAGATGGCCACCGGTGATGGTTTCCCCCTCCAGCAGGGTGCTGGAACGGGCTCCCGATTGGTTTTTCGTGGCTACAGAGGCTTGCGGCGGCAGAACTCCCAATCTAGGTTTCTTTCTAGGGGTTTCTGGACTTATAGGAATTTTTGGCGTTGGTTTCACGTCAGGGGGGTTCCATGAGTCAGCGACAAGGTAGGGTGGTGCGCCCTCCACCCTTGTCGTTGACTCGGGACTCTTCTGGCCCAACTCTTGTCCTCCGGGGGTTCTTCTGGTCCATAAAAAATCACCGTAAATTTTCCGCTCGTTTGGACTCCGTTTGATATTCCTTTTCTGCAAAACTCAAAAACAAGGAAAAACAGAAACTAGCACTGGGCTCTAGGTTAATTGGTTAGTCGCAAAAATAGTGTAAAATATCATATTTATGCATATAAAACATCCAAGATGGATAATATAATATCATGGAATGATCAAAAATTATAGATACATTGGAGAGGTATCACTCTTCGTGTCGCACAAGCATGAGGGAACCCCGTTGTAGGGTTTGCACTATGTTCATGATTCGCGTATGGCGTGAGTGATAGAAGCACCACTACAAAAAAAGACACATCCGTGACATTTTGGGCCGAACGAAATTTTTTTTCTGTCATACTTATGACACTTCTATGACAATAATTGTGACAAAACCCAATATCATCATAGATGTGGTGGGGTCCTACTTCTATGACAAAAAATCATGACAGAAAATGGGCTTTTCGTCCTAGGCGGGCCGGAGACGCAGTCGCATGACATTCTTTGGGCCGTCCATGAGGGAAAAAACCGTGGTAGAAGCGAGGGCGAGAAAAATATCGGGGTGTTCCCGGTTACGGTGGGTGGTCGGGGCCGAGCGATGCGTGTTTCTCTGGTACACGCACGCGCGTGGGTGTGAGGCGTTGGGCTCTAACTGAACCCGAGCAAGGCATTGGGATCTAACTGAACCCGAGTGATTACACTGCAGGCTACACGTTACTGAACCCGAGCGATCGATCGATGGGTGTTAAGTGAACCCAACCGAGTGATTCCTTCGCTACTGCTGCTAATTGAGGCCGATCGATGCTGCCTCTGGATGAACAGTGAGTGTTGCTGGGGGGGGGGGTTGGATGAACAGTTCCCAGTGGGGGTGGATGAATAGGACCCCGTGGTGTTGCCTCTGGATGAACACGACCCCGATCGATCGAGCCGGTTGGGGCTGGATGAACAGGACCCCGTGGAGGGCAGGATGAACAGGACCCCTTGGAGGGCAGGATGAACAGGACCACCCCGTGGAGGGCTGGATGAATAGTAGACACTTGGAGGGCTGGATGAACAGTAGCCCGTGGAGGGGTGGTTGAACAGGAGACCGTGGAGAGGGCTGGTTGAATAGTAGCCGGTTGAGTAGCGCGCGGTGGAGGCTGGATGAATAGTAGCCCCTGGATGAACAGTCGCAGGTGGAGGCTGGAGGAGGTCGACGGTGGATGAACAGTAGCCTGCGGAGGCTAGAGGGGGCCGACGGTGGAGATGAACAGTATCCTGTGGAGTCCCATTTTGCGGTACGCCACACCCCTCCCAATGAACAGGACCCCCGTTTCGACTGTAGCGCTCCAACACAAGTCCGTTTCCTCAGTTTTGCGGTACGCCACACCCCTCGCAATGAACAGGACCCCCGTTTCGACAGTAGCGCTCCAACACAAGTCCGTTTCCTCAGTTTTGCGGTACGCCACACCCTCCCGATCAACAGAACCCCCGTTTCGACCATAGGAGGTCCGTTTCCTCCGTTTTGCGGTATGCCAGACACCTCCCGATGAACAGGATCCCGTTTCGAACGTGGCCGATCGAACACAAGGCCGTTTCCTCCGTTCTGCAGTACGGCAGGCTTCGTCTCCATCGGTTGTTCCGTCCAAGCCCTCCCGATGAACACGAGGACGCATTCCGTTCCGACCTAGCCGGTTGGCTCCCCATGAACACGATGACGACGCCGTTTCTCCGTTCCGACCTAGCCATGTACACGAGCCCTGGCCGTATGTATCAGCGAGTAGGCGTTCCAGACCCTGCCCGTATGTACGTATGTGGCCGTATTTTCTTTCTTGCACACTAGTCGTTGTACGTACGTGTACATGCTACGTGCGTGCCTCTACTACGACACATGCACACCTCTACATCGACCAGTATGTATGTACACATTCGCGACCAGAATGACAATGCTATGTACGCTTCGACCAGGTGGGTCCCGACTGTCAGGCACTTCCTTGCATGCGAAGATGTAGCTAGTGGGTCCCAGTAGTCAGGGGGGCGAATCGTTTTTTTGCCCGGACACACTTCCTTCCGTGCGAAGATGTAGCTGGTGGGTCCCAGCAGTTAGGGGGAAACGTTTTTTTCGTGAAATATGGTGGCCCGTCCGGTGGGTCCCCGCTGTCAGGTGGAGGAATAATTATTTTGCGCGTAATAAGGAGGCACTTCCTTGCTGCGGCCATGGACCCAGCTGTTAGCCTCTCCACGTACAGTGCATGTCTGATGGAAGCCGTTCCTTGACCACGTTGACCATGCTGCGTCGAGAGCACCAGGGCGGTGAACGACGGCGAGGCCTAGGAAGGGGACGATGCGGAGCCGGGGAAGACGCGGCAGTGGAAGCCCGCGTAGAGAGGAGTATGAGGGTTCACTGGTTCGGTTGCCGTCGCCACAGGGGTGGCCCGCGGTGGGAATAGTAGGGGGCGGTGAGGCCTCTGTGGCAGCACACCTGGCCACGGGAGGCAGGAGCATGCGGTAGGACCGGCGCTGCTTTGGGCGGCTGGAGCAAGAAGACTAGAGGTTGAAGAAGCACTACGGCCGTTGGATGGACATCGTACGGTCACTGTCGCTAGAATCGTTCATATTGACTAAGTTGACAAAGCACTCCGTCCCCGTCAACTTAGTAGGCCCACAAGTTAGCCTCCCACCAAGGTGGGTCCCAACCAGCAGGGGGAGTATTCATTTTTTGTGCGTAATAAGGCGACACTTCCTTGCGTGCGAAGATATAGCTGGTGGGTCTGACGTGTCAGTGGTGGGAACGTTTTTTTCGCGAAATGCAGAGGCCCTTCCGGTGGGTCCCAGCTGTGAGGTGGAGGAATCATTATTTTGCGTGTAATAAGGAGGCATTTCCTTGCGTGCGCCCATGGACCCAGCTGTCAGCCTCTCCACGCACAGTCTACTTCCGATGGTGTCGTTCGTTGACCACGTTGATCACTCCGCGCCGAGCACATCCAAGGTGGTGGATGACGGCGAGGCCTCGGACATCAACGAGCCGGAGATGGGAAGACGTGGGAGTAGAGTCGCAGACGGAGAGGTGTACGAGGGTTAACTGGTTCTGGTGCGGTGTGGTTCGGCCGTCGGTGGAGAAGAACAGGAGGTGTGGAGGGGTGGAGGGATGGCCTGGCTAACAGTGGAGTAGCGCTTCACAGCGAAGCATGCTAAGCAGAGCTGCTAGCAGCAGGAGGCGGGAGCAGCTGGTCCCGGCGGTGCTGGAGGAAGAAGAAGAGAGATTGAAGATGGATGCCGGTCGTTGGATGTAAATCCAATGGCTAACGATGTTAGAATCATTTGTTGACTAAGTTGACAACGACTTGCATTGGCTTCGGCCTATTGACGCACATTTCAGCCACCAAAAATGTGGCACGTATTCAACCCATTTTTTCAGAATTTATAGTCTTTTTTTGCGGGGTCGAATTTACAGTCCATTTGATATTATTTTTTTGAATTATAGTCCATTAGTTGGGTTGGGTAAACAAATAATGTAGCGTCCATGCGGCCCATTTATTTTTTCCCTAAAAAATTACAGGCCATTTGCACTTTCTCGAAATACACGATTTTGCTGGGCTGATTCTAATTATAATGTTGGGGTGGGCGCAGCAATGTTATCAAAAAATAAACAGGGGCTGAGCATTTTGTTATATATATATATTTAAATAATAAGTGATTTACTATTACATTGGTCCTTAAATCTTACCAAGCTTTTGTACACAATCACCAAGATTTTCGTTGCAAAAAAAATCCAGTATTTTATTGTTAAGAAATTATTTTTATAAGTTAACAAGATGTGGGATATTGTTTTCTTACATATGTAATTATCTATTAAATATATGATGACAATAACAATAATATATTATAACATATAAAATAATTTAAATATATATAATATAGTTAGAAGGGAAACATAAGTTGGACCAGGCGTTCCTATTCTTATATAGAAAAATAGAACAGACCTCTGCGTTTTCTTCAAAAAATACATAAATTGGGCTGCCGATGTTTCAAGAAAAATAAAACCTCAGATGGGAGGTCCATAGGTCGTTCGATACATGATGGCCCTCAAGAAAATACAAACAGGCCTATGGACCTCCCATCCGAGGTCGTGGACTGCGCATGTTAAAAAAGAAAGCCTAGACGGGGCAGCCCAAAACCCAGCTGATACTTGCTGCCCCTGTGATAATAAATGATACCTGCGAGCTCCCCGGCTTCGTTGTGAATTTATCTCCTATAGTAATTATGTTGAAGAACCTAGAAATTGTAACTATGTTGACAAACCCGTGGGCCCCAACGTCAGTATAGCATTCGGAGGAAGTATTTTTTTTTCCGATGAGGCACTTGCTTGCGTACGGCCATAGACCTGGTGGGTCCCGACTGTCCGCCTCTCCACGTACAGTCCTCTCCAGCTTCCTCTCATTTGTTCAACATGTTCACAACGGCAGACAACGGTGTCGCGGCGAGTGCACAAAGGCGCAGGAGGAGATCCGACCACCTGAGGAAGTGCCTTATTAGTAACGAAACAATTGAACTAGCCCACTGGCCGAGTGACACTACCCGACAGCTGTTCCGCCCAGGTTCGATTCCACCTGTGCAGAGAAAATATCTCCAAATTTTTTGCCTGCACCTTTATTGACATGTGGGTCCCAATTGTCATCTACGCACACCATGTCCTACACTTGTCGTCCCCCGTTTTCTATGTTTTTTGCACACTCGACATTGTGTGGGCATTTTGAAAATAGCATATCTTTTTGACTGTGCATCATATGAAGATGTGCTATGCATGAATGTTGATCAGCATGATGTTAACTGGCTGGTAGTTCCAATTTCGACCATGAATAAAACTTGCAATATGATGTTAACACTGTTTGAAAAGGCCGTGTTAATATAAATGCTATGCCACTGAAAGTTGCAGTTTCTTATCTGAAACTGAAGCTTGTAGTTTCTTCTCTGAGAATCACATTGTCTGCACTTTTATACTCCTATGAAACTACATTTTTTAAGTGCTAAAAATAGATCTCTAGAATTCATAAAATACTTCATATGCTCAATACTGCAAATCTGAAATTCAAAAGACATTCATATCTGAAAGTACTCTTGAAATACACAACACAAAACACAATTCACAACCTGCAAATACTAACAACCCTAAGATCCTCCTAACAATTCACAACCTGCCCGACTATTGGTCTGGGGGGCAATCCCTCCTATATCTCGGCGGAAGACAGCCGCCCCGTGAGACGATGTGAATGGTGAGGGAGAGGATGGCGGGGAAGCGTCGTCAGGCCAACTGTTTTTCTCCTCTTGCAGTTGGGTTCGGTCGACGAAGACTCCACCGGCTCGCTCTGGCATGACACCCTCACAAACGGCACCCTGTAGATGCTCGATCCTTCAATCTCTGGTGGATGCTCCATCTGGGATAGATACTCCCACCAGCGCTCCCTCACGATCAGATTCGGTGAATCTGTTTGCTCCATGGCCCAGAGGAGCAGCTCTATGTACTCCTGCGCGACTCCCTCCGGGTGTATCGCCGCCTTTTCTCTTTGTTGCAGATATTTGGCCATGGATGTCGCAGCTAGTTGGTCCTTGTTGTCAAACCAAGACCGTATCTCCAACATCCTAGCTAGCTTCACAGGGTCGCCGTCTGCGATCCTCATGTATCCGTTGTACTCCTCCATCGATCTACTTCTCCACAGCACCTTCACTTGCCGGCGGTGATTTTTGAATGGAAGAGGAGAGGAGCAGCGCTGGTTTTGGTTTAGAACGGGAGAGGACCAGCGCTGGTTTTGGATTGGAACAGGAGAGGAGGGGCGGTGGTTTTGAAATGGAAGAGGAGAGGAGTAGCGCTGGATTTAGATTGGAACAGGAGACGAGCGGCAGTGGTTTAAGAGGAGAAGAGCGGAAGAGCGGCGCTGGTCTTGTAAGTATTCTTTTTGTTTTGCGTATTTTGGGTCAAAGTTTGACCACGTACTGTATTTGACAAGCAAAATGTGAATGCATGTCACCAAAAATTGTATCGTTTGGTTCGTATCTGAATGTACTTTCAAATTATATTATTTTTGCAATGTATAACATATATTTTATTTGCGAAAATCATGGTCAATTATGACCCAGAATAAAAGGGAGACTAGTTAATGTGGGGTCGCTTTCTTAATTGAAGGGTGAATTGATTTTGATTTTGATCCAGTCATAGTGCGCTGGCCCTCTCGTCCAATCCTAAATCGCTGCCGCACGCTCCTCTCCCTCTTCTCCATTGCAAAACCACCTACTCTCCTCTCCATCATCTCCATTCCAAAACCACATTCTTGCCTCTCCCTCTTCTCCATTGCAAAACCACCTCCTCTCTCCTCGGACAAGGATCTATGGAGGGGATGCAGCAGCGAATTAGGTAGATCGCCGGTGGCAACCAGGCAATGTTAGCCAGGTTGAAGGAGATCCTTACTTGGTTGACAATGAGTGGGAGATTTCGAGGATGGGGCTTTTCCCGCGCGGTAGGCGGGGCAGTTCCGCCTAGTCGGTTCGATAGAGACGCGAGAAGATGAGGGAGTAGGTTGCTGCAAACATAGGGCTGTGTGATTTGACAATGAGTTACTGCTGGACAGGTGGGGCCCGGTGATTTGACTTGCCATTATCATTTTAACTGCGGCGCTATGACGGCTTGAGTCTCCCAATTCCTGACCACCTCCATACAGGCGCCTCTCCCGATGCTCCACCATGTAGAGGCTGGCTCTTGCTTGAGAGCCCACTCCTCCACTTTTTCCTTGCCTCTTTCCCCCACATATGCAAAAATGCCATGTAAAGTGGGCTTATAGCCCACTATTGTACTTGATCCTACAGGTGCTAAGCCTGCCAAATAGGCATAAAGTCTGATGTGGCGAGTTAATTAAGAAGAGAGAGACCAGTTTGGTGACCCCAGGAAGAAACGGTGATAAGCACGTGTACCTAGATGAAGCAAACTTAGCAACAAAAAACTAAGCACCTATGCATTGGGGACTTGAGTTGCTAAGCTATTTAATGCCCATAGCACCTCATCTAAGCACCATTTCATTGGAAGAGGTCACTCCTTGGCAAATGCAATAAATACTACGAAGAAAGAGATAGAGATAAGTAAACAAAAAATACTCTCATAGCCAACCTTATAGCTAACCTTGTTGTATGGGTGACTAAGTGATGACTATGTATGACATGCCAACATCAGATAGCCTAACGCACTGTGTTAAATCTCCAAGGGTGCGACCGCGTGAGCGAGGCGACGGTCGTGGTAGGCACGACCATGATACGGGTTGTTGGCAGCCCTTGGATCTGAGATCAAACGGTCGCATGCTAAGTTGCTGAAAATTTGGAGAATAACCCTCCAGGATAGGATATTCACCCATAGGTCTAGAATCACGCCATGCAACCGTTCAATCTCAGATCAAAGGGCTCTCGGAAGCCCGTATCATGGGAGAATGGAAAGCTTCGTATCACCTGTAATTTTCCTGATGCTTGACATGACATCGAAATCCATTTAATTTGGCGTCGAGTAAACATGACATCTAATTAGGCCCCCATAGTACTGTGCATGAATCCATTTATCCACCAGGCAAGCCACTACCCTGCCATTCGCACGCCCCCCACTCGACATTTTTACAATCGATAAACCGCTCCTAGTCGTCCCGTCCTTTCACATTACGATAGTTCCACTAATCCTAACCCTCCTCCCAAATCCATGGCGTCCCAAATCTCCATGATCGGCGGTGAGTACAAGTTTAGAACCATCACCGGCGATGAGTTTGACGTCATCTACACCCGTTATTCCGCAACGGTGAAAGAATGCCTTGCTCGCTTCAAACGCATGTTCGAAAACTCAAATGATGAGTGGGTCGTTGGGCTAGATGTTGAGTACACCACAGTCCTAAGAAGCGAGAAGAAACTAAAGGAGGCAGAGAAGAAGAAGCCCACCGTGATCCAGGTTTGCGTGCATGACTTATGCTTGGTCTACCACATATGCCATGTCGACGTTGAGTGCGAGGAATTTAAGGACTTCCTCAAGGGCGGCCAAGTCAAATTCGTTGCTGTAGACATTAGGAACGACAAGGAAATCCTGGGTCGGATAGACCTCATTGTAGGCGACCCCTTCGACCTCGAGAAGGAAGGGCTGGTGCCCTCCCTTGATCAGCCTTCAATGCTGACCCTGGCAGGGGCCATGGTTCATCCTATGTACGGTGAACTGAAGAAAGCTCCACACATGTTTCATCGTGCATGGCAATGGACTGTACGAGATATAGACCACATCCACTATGCTGCAACGGATGGCTACCTTTGTTTCAATATCTACAAGGGTTGGATGAAGAGCAAGAGCCAAGTGTGCGGTTCAAGCAAATAATTATCGCCCAAGAGGAAGAGGGACAAGGACGAAGTCGAGGACGTGGACGAGGACTCCGAGTAAGGTGGCAGTGTCGTTGCTCATGGTGGTTCTAATGCAGTGTCAACCGGATTAGTTGCTTAGTTTAATTTCTGGTGTGCTTAGTTTTATTTGAGGGGTGTGTTGTGCTGAGCCCCCAGCAGAACTATGTTATGTTTCTTCTCGTTATATTTCATACATTTCATCTTAGTTGGTATAGTACTACCACTCGTTTCTTGACATTATATACGTACAATATATATGGCCAACATCATATAGCCAGCAGCTTAGTTGTCAAAGAATTTCAGGGTGCTTAGTTTTGTCAAAGAATTCCAGGGTGCTTAGTTTTATTTGAGGGGTGTGTTGTGCTGGACACCATTAACTTATCATTGTGAGAATCGGCTTATTTTTGTCATGTAACATGGTCAACGGGTTTGACATGAAAATAACAATGTCTAATGGCATTTCTGAGCAAACATCGAACTTAATTATGGCATTTTTAGATATCTAATTGCATTTTGAAGCAGGCATCTCACGGATCGACGGCATTTTTGTGCTGTCCGATTTGGAAGGCGCACACATTAACAATCAACAAAGTCTTTTTCGAACAAGTGTTGTCATGTTACAATCGGAAACACAAGTATTATTGAAACCATGGGCATTCTACTTACCATTTACGGGCCGCCACGCCGTAACGCCCTCGATGTGGCTATATCTCCTACGTGTCGGAGCATGACTTAGAGGCATAACCGCATTGAAAGCAATGTCGCAAGTAAGGTAATCTTCACAACAACCCATGTAAATAGATAATAAGGGGAAAGGTACATAGTTGGCTTACACTCGCCACGTCACACAAAGTACATAAATAGCATTACATCATCCAATCACTCATGGTCCGACTACGGTACCAAAAATAAAAGGTCAACCCAACAAGCGACATGGTCCCGATCGCCCCAACTGGGCTCCACTACTGATCATCAGGGAAAGACACATAGTAACGGCGTGAGTCTTCGTCGAATTCCCACTTGAGCTCAAGCGCATCATCTGGAACAGAGTCATCAGGCCCTGCATCTGGTTTGGAAGTAATCTGTGAGCCACGGGGACTCAGCAATCTCGCACCCTCGCGATCAAGACTATTTAAGCTTATAGGTAAAGGCAAGGTAATATGTGGAGCTGCAGCAAGCGACTAGCATGTATGGTGGCTAACCTGTTCGCAAAAGAGAGTGAGAAGAGAAGGCAAAGCACGAACGAAGAACTATAGAACAACCTACGGCAAACATTACTCCAACACCGTGTTCACTTCCCGGACTCCGCCGAGAAGAGACTATCATGGTAACACACACAGTTGATTCATTTTAATTAAGTTAAGGTTCAAGTTATCTACAACCGGGCATTAACAAGTTCCCATCTGCCCATAACCATGGGCACGACTTTCGAAAGTTCAAATCCCTGCAGGGGAGTCCCAACTTAGCCCATGACAAGCTCTCACAGTCAACGACGGATATACCTTCTCCCGAGACATTCCGATCAGACTCGGTATCCCGGTTCTACAAGACAACTTCGACAAGTTAAAACAAATCCAGCAACACCGCCCGAATGTGCCGACAAATCCCGATAGGAGCTGCACATATCTCGTTCTCAGGGCACACTCGGATGAGCAATCCATACAACTAAAACCAAACCTCGAGTTTCCCCGAGGGGGCGCTGCACAGGGCTCTAGTTTGGACCAACACTTAGAGGAGTACTGGCCCGGGGGGGTTTAAATAAGATAACCCTTGGGCTCCGGAAACCCAAGGGAAAAAGAGGCTAGGTTACAAATGGTAAAACCAAGGTTGGGCATTGCTGGAAGAGTTTTATTCAAGGCGATTTGTCAAGGGGTTCCCATTATTACCCAACCGCGTAAGGAACGCAAAATCCGGGAACATAACACCGATATGACGGAAAATAGGGCGGTAAGAGTGGAACAAAACACTAGGCAAAAGGCCGAACCTTCCACCCTTTACCAAGTATATAGATGCATTAAGATAACAAGATAATATAGTGATATCCCAACAAGAAAAATAATGTTCCAACAAGGAACGAGCTCCAATCTTCACCTGCAACTAGCAACGCTATAAGAGGGGCTGAGCAAAGCGGTAACATAGCCAATCATGTAGGAAATATACCCTAGAGGCAATAATAAATTGGTTATTATTATATTTCCTTGTTCATGATAATCGTTTATTATCCATGCTAGAATTGTATTGATAGGAAACTCAAATACATGTGTGGATACATAGACAACACCATGTCCCTAGTAAGCCTCTAGTTGACTAGCTCGTTGATCAATAGATGGTTACGGTTTCCTGACCATGGACATTGGATGTCGTTGATAACGGGATCACATCACTAGGAGAATGATGTGATGGACAAGACCCAATCCTAATCCTAGCACAAAGATCGTGTAGTTCGTATGCTAAAGCTTTTCTAATGTCAAGTATCATTTCCTTAGACTATGAGATTGTGCAACTCCCGGATACCGTAGGAGTGCTTTGGGTGTGCCAAACGTCACAACATAACAGGGTGGCTATAAAGGTACACTACAGGTATCTCCCAAAGTGTCTGTTGGGTTGGCACGAATGGAGACTAGGATTTGTCACTCCGTGTAAACGGAGAGGTATCTCAGGGCCCACTCGGTACGACATCATCATAATGTGCACAATGTGATCAAGGAGTTGATCACGGGATGATGTGTTACGGAATGAGTAAAAGAGACTTGCCGGTAATGAGATTGAACCATGTATCGGGATAGCGACGATCGAATCTCGGGCAAGTATCGTACCGCTAGACAAAGCGAATTGTATACGGGATTGATTAAGTCCTTGACATCGTGGTTCATCCGATGAGATCATCGTGGAGCATGTGGGAACCAACATGGGTATCCAGATCCTGCTGTTGGTTATTAACCGGAGAGTTGTCTCGGCCATGTCTGCATGACTCCCGAACCCGTAGGGTCTACACACTTAAGGTTCGATGACGCTAGGGTTATAGGGAAAGTATGTACGCGGTTACCGAATGTTGTTCGGAGTCCCGGATGAGATCCCGGACGTCACGAGGAGTTCCGGAATGGTCCGGATGTAAAGATTGATATATAGGAAGTATGGTTTTGGCCACCGGAAGTGTTCCGGGCATTACCGGTAGTGTACCGGGACCACCGGAGGGGTCCGAGGGTCCACCGGGAGGGGCCACCAGCCCCGGAGGCTTGCGTGGGCCATAAGTGGGAAGGGACCAGCCCCTATGTGGGCTGGGGCGCCTCCCACCAAGGCCCAAGGCGTCCTCAAGAGGAGAGGGGGCAAACCCTAGGCGCAGATGGGCCCTAAGGCCCACCCTAGGTGCGCCCCCCTCTCTCCCCCTTGGCCGCCTCTCAGATGGGATCTGGGGGCTGCCGCCACCCCTAGGGAGGGAACCCTAGGTGGGGGTGCAGCCCCTCCCCTTCCCCTATATATACTTGAGGTTTGGGGCTGCCCAAGACATGTGATTTGCTCTCCCTGTTGGCGCAGCCCTACCCCTCTCCCTCCTCGTCTCTCGTAGTGCTTGGCGAAGCCCTGCTGGAGTCCCGCGCTCCTCCACCACCACCACGCCATCGTGCTGCTGCTGGATGGAGTCTTCCCCAACCTCTCCTTCTCCCCTTGCTGGATCAAGGCGTAGGAGACGTCACCGGGCTGTACGTGTGTTGAACACGGAGGTGCCGTCCGTTCGGCACTAGGATCATCAGTGATTTGGATCACGACAAGTACGACTCCATCAACCCCGTTCACTTGAATGCTTCCGCTTAGCGATCTACAAGTGTATGTAGATGCACTCTCCTTCCCCTCGTTGCTAGATTACTTCATAGATTGATCTTGGTGATGTGTAGAAAATTTTGAATTTCTGCTACGATCCCCAACAGTGGTATCAGAGCTAGCTCTATGCATAGTTACTATGCACGAGTAGAACACAAAATAGTTGTGGGCGTCGATATTGTCAATTATCTTGCCGTTACTAGTCTTATCTTGATTCGGCGGCATCGTGGGATGAAGTGGCCCGGACCAACCTTACACGTACGCTTACGTGAGACCGGTTCCACCGACTGACATGCACTAGTTGCATAAGGTGGCTGGCGGGTGTCTGTCTCTCCCACTTTAGTCGGTTCGGATTCGATGAACAGGGTCCTTATGAAGGGTAAATAGAAATTGGCAATTCACGTTGTGGTTTTGGTGTAGGAAAGAAACGTTTTTGCTAGCAACCTATAGCAGCCACGTAAAAACTTGCAACAACAATTAGAGGACGTCTAACTTGTTTTTGCAGCAAGTGTTTTGTGATGTGATATGGCCAAAGGATGTGATGAATGATATATGTGATGTATGAGATGATCATGTTCTTGTAATAGGAATCACGACTTGCATGTCGATGAGTTTGACAACCGGCAGGAGCCATAGGAGTTGTCTTAATTTATTTATGACCTGCGTGTCAACATAAACGTCATGTAATTACTTTACTTTATTGCTAAAGCGTTAGCCATAGTAGTAGAAGTAATAGATGACGAGACAACTTCAAGAAGACACGATGATGGAGATCATGATGATGGAGATCATGGTGTCATGCCGGTGACAATGATGATCATGGAGCCCCGAAGATGGAGATCAAGAGGAGCAAAATGATATTGGCCATATCATGTCACTATTTGATTGCATGTGATGTTTATCATGTTTTACATCTTATTTGCTTAGAACGACGGTAGCTTAAATAAGATGACCCCTCATTAAAATTTCAAGAAAGTGTTCCCCCTAACTATGCACCGTTGCGAAAGTTCGTCGTTTCGAAGCACCACGTGATGATCGGGTGTGATAGATTCTAACGTTCACATACAACGGGTGTAAGACAGATTTGCACACGCGAAACACTTAGGTTGACTTGACGAGCCTAGCATGTACAGACATGGCCTCGGAACACAAGAGACCGAAAGGTCGAGCATGAGTCGTATGGTAGATACGATCAACATGAAGATGTTCACCGATGATGACTAGTCCATCTCACGTGATGATCGGACACGGCCTAGTTGACTCGGATCATGTAATCACTTAGATGACTAGAGGGATGTCTATCTGAGTCAAAAGTTCATAAGATGAACTTAATTATCCTGAACATAGCCAAAAGGTCTTCGCAAATTATGTCATGGCTCGCGCTTCAGTTCTACTGTTTGGATATGTTCCTAGAGAAAATTTAGTTGAAAGTTGATAGTAGCAATTATGCGGACTAGGTCCGTAAACTAAGGATTGTCCTCATTGCTTCATAGAAGGCTTATGTCCTTAATGCACCGCTCAGTGTGCTGAACCTCGAACGTCGTCTGTGGATGTTGCGAACATCTGACATACACATTTTGATAACTACGTGATAGTTCAGTTAAACGGTTTAGAGTTGAGGCACCGACGACGTTTTGAAACGTCGCGAAACATATGAGATGTTTCGAGGGTTGAAATTGGGATTTCAGGCTCGTGCCCACGTCAAGAGGTATAAGACCTCCGACGATTTTCTTAGCCTACAAACTAAGGGAGAAAAGCTCAATTGTTGAGCTTGTGCTCAGATTGTCTTAGTACAACAATCATTTGAATCAAGTGGGAGTTGATCTTCCAGATGAGATAGTGATGTTTCTCCGAAGTCATTACCACCAAGCTGCTAGAGCTTCGTGATGAACTATAATATATCAGGGACATATATGATGATCCTTGAGATATTCGCAATGTTTGACACCACAAAAGTAGTAATCAAGAAGGAGCGTCAATTGTTGATGGTTGGTGAAACCACTAGTTTCAAGAAGGGCAAGGGCAAGGGCAAGAAGGGATACTTCATGAAACAGCAATTCAGCTGCTGCTCTAGTGAAGAAACCCAAGGTTGAACCCAAACCCAAGACTAAGTGCTTCTGTAATAAGGGGAATAGCCACTGGAGCAGAATTACCCTAGATACTTGGTAGATGAGAAGGCTGGCAAGGTCGATAGAAGTATATTGGATATACATTGTGTTAATGTGTACTTTACTAGTACTCCTAGTAGCACCATGGTATTAGATACCGATTCGGTTGCTAAGTGTTAGTAAACTCGAAATAAAAGGCTGCAGAGTAAACGGAGACTAGCTAAAGGTGAGATGGCGATATGTGTTGGAAGTTTTTCCCAAGCTTGATGTGATCAAGCATCGCACGCTCCCTCTACCATCGAGATTGGTGTTTGCGCTGAGCATAGACATGATTGGATTATGTCTATCGCAATATGGTTATTCATTTAAGGAGAATAATGGTTACTCTGTTTATTTGAATAATACCTTCAATGGTCTTACACCTAAAATGAATGGTTTATCGAATCTCGATCGTAGTGATACACATGTTCATGCCAAAAGATATAAGATAGTAATGACAGTACCACCTACTTGTGGCACTGCCACGTAAGTCATATCGGTATAAAACGCATGAAGAAGCTCCATGTTGATGGATCTTTGGGCTCACTCGTTTTTGAAAAGTTTGAGACATGCGAACCATGTCTATTGGTGTATATGCATGAAGAAACTCCATGCAAATGGACCGTTTGGACTCACTTGATTTTGAATCACTTGAGACATGCAAATCATACCACATGGGCAAGATGACTGAAAGCCTCGTTTTCAGTAAAATGGAACTAGAAAGCAACTTGTTGGAAGTAATACATTTTGATGTGTGCATTCCAATGAGTGCTGAGGCGTGTAGTGGATATCATTATGTTCTTACTTCACAGATGATTTGAGTAGATGTTGAGTATATTTACTTGATGAATCACGAGTCTGAATTATTGAAAGGTTCAAGTAATTTCAGGGTGAAGTTGAAAGATCGTCGTGACAAGAGGATAAAATATCTATGATATGATCATAGAGATGAATATTTGAATTACGAGTTTGGCACAGAATTAAGACATTGTGGAAATTGTTTCACAACTAATACAGCCTGAAACACCATAGTATGATGGTGTGTCTGAACATCATAACTGCACCCTATTGGATATGGTGCATACCATGATGTCTCTTATCGAATTACCACGATAGTTTATGGGTTAGGCATTAGAGACAACCACATTCACTTTAAATAGGGCACCACGTAATTCCGATGAGATGACACCTTATGAACTATGGTTTAGAGAAACCTAAGCTGTTGTTTCTTAAAAGTTTGGGGCTGCGACGCTTTTGTGAAAAAGTTTCAGGCTGATAAGCTCGAACCCAAAGCGGACAAATGCATCTTCATAGGACACCCAAAATAGTTGGGTATACCTCCTGTCTCAGATCCGAAAGCAATAAGGGATTGTTTCTAGAATCGGGTCCTTTCTTGAGGAAAAGTTTCTCTCGAAAGAATTGAGTGGGAGGATGGTGGAGACTTGATGAGGTTATTGAACCGTCTCTTCAACTAGTGTGTGGCAGGGCACAGGGAGTTGTTCCTGTGGCACCTACACCAATTGAAGTGGAAGCTTATGATAGTGATCATGAAACTTCAGATCAAGTCACTACCAAACCTCGTGGGATGACAAGGATGCGTACTACTTCAGAGTGGTATGTAATCCTGTCTTGGAAGTCATGTTGCTAGACAACAATGAACCTACGAGCTATGGAGAAGCGATGGTGGGCCTGGATTCCAAAATGGCTCGAGGCCATATAATCCGAGAGAGGATCCATATATGAAAACAAAGTGTAGACTTTGGAAGAACTACTTGATGGTCGTAAGGCTGTTAGGTACATATGGATTTTAAAAGGAAGACGGACAATGATGGTAAGTATCACCATTAAGAAAGGTCGACTTGTCGTTAAGATGTTTTCCGACAAGTTCAAGGAGTTGACTATGATGAGACTTTCTCATTCGTAGCGATGCTAAGGGTCTGTTGGAAATATATTAGCGATTACTGCATTATTTATGAAATCTTGTAGATAGGATGTCAAAAACATTGTTTCCTCGACGATTTTCTTGAGGAAAGGTTGTATGTGATACAACCGGAAGGTTTTGTCAATCCTGAAAGATGCTAACAAGTATGCAAAGCTCCAGCAATCCTTCTAAGGACTGGAGTAAGCATCTCGGAGTCGGAATGTATGCTTTGATGAGATGATCAAAGATTTTGGGTGTATACAAAGTTTATGAGAAACTTGTATTTCCAAAGAAGTGAGTGGGAGCACTATAGAATTTCTGATGAGTATATGTTGTTGACATATTGTTGATCAGAAATGACGTAGAATTTCTGGAAAGCATATAGGGTTATTTTGAAAGTATTTTTCAATGGAAAGCCTGGATTAAGCTACTTGAACATCGAGCATCAAGATCTATAATGATAGATCAAAACGCTTAATGGTACTTTCAAATGAGCACATACCTTGACATGATCTTGAAGGTGTTCAAGATGGATCAGTCAAAGAAGGAGTTCTTGCCTGAGTTGTAAGGTATAAAGTTAAGACTTAAAGCTCGACCACGGCGGAAGAAAGAGGAAGGATGAAGGTCGTCCCCTATGCTTTTGTCATAGGCTCTATACGGTATGCCATGCTGAGTACCGCACCTGATGTGTGCCTTGCCGCATATTTGGCAAGAGGGTACAAAAGTGATCTAGGAGTAGATCACCAGATAGCGGTCTAAATTATCCTTAGAGGAATAAGGATATGTTTCTCGGTTATGGAGGTGATAAAGAGTTCGACGTAAAGAGTTACAAGCTTAACACCTATCCGGATAGCTCTGAGTAGAGATACCGGATACGTATAATGGAGAAACAATTTAGAATAGCTCCAAGTAGAACCATTATTTGAAATGGCTCCAAATGTAGCGTAGTAGTTGCATCTACAAGATGACATAGAAATTTGCGAAGTACATATGGATCTGAATGTTGCAGACCCGTTGACTGAAACCTCTCTCACAAGCATAACATGATCAAACCCAGAAGTCTTTGGGTGTTAGTCACATGGGGATGTGACCTTGAGTGTTAATCACATATCGATGTGAACTGGATTATTGACTCTAGTGCAAGTGGGAGACTATTGGAAATATGCCCTAAAGGCAATAATAAATTAGTTATTATTATATTTCCTTGTTCATGATAATCGTTTATTATTCATGCTAGAATTGTATTGATAGGAAACTCGGATACATGTGTGGATACATAGACAACACCATGTCCCTAGTAAGCCTCTAGTTGACTAGCTCGTTGATCAATAGATGGTTATGGTTTCCTGACCATGGACATTGGATGTCGTTGATAATGGGATCACATCACTAGGAGAATGATGTGATGGACAAGACCCAATCCTAAGCCTAGCACAAAGATCGTGTAGTTCTTATGCTAAAGCTTTTCTAATGTCAAGTATCATTTCCTTAGACCATGAGATTGTGCAACTCCCGGATACCGTAGGAGTGCTTTGGGTGTGCCAAACGTCACAACATAACTGGGTGGCTATAAAGGTACACTACAGGTATCTCCCAAAGTGTCTGTTGGGTTGGCACGAATCGAGACTGGGATTTGTCACTCCGTGTAAACGGAGAGGTATCTTAGGGCCCACTCGGTAGGACATCATCATAATGTGCACAATGTGATCAAGGAGTTGATCACGAGATGATGTGTTACGGAACGAGTAAAAGAGACTTGCCGGTAAAGAGATTGAACCAGGTATCGGGATATCGATGATCGAATCTCGGGCAAGTATCATACCGCTAGACAAAGTGAAATTGTATACGGGATTGATTAAGTCCTTGACATCGTGGTTCATCCGATGAGATCATCCTGGAGCATGTGGGAGCCAACATGGGTATCCAGATCCCGCTGTTGGTTATTGACCGAAGAGTTGTCTCGGCCATGTCTGCATGACTCCCGAACCCGTAGGGTCTACACACTTAAGGTTCGATGACGCTAGGGTTATAGGGAAAGTATGTACGTGGTTACCGAATGTTGTTCGGAGTCCCGGATGAGATCCCGGACGTCACGAGGAGTTCCGGAATGGTCCGGAGGTAAAGATTGATATATAGGAAGTATGGTTTTGGCCACCGGAAGTGTTCCGGGCATTACCGGTAGTGTACCGGGACCACCGAAGGGGTCCGGGGGTCCACCGGGAGGGGCCACCAGCCCCGGAGGCTTGCGTGGGCCATAAGTGGGAAGGGACCAGCCCCTATGTGGGCTGGGGCGCCTCCCACCAAGGCCCAAGCCGTCCTCAAGAGGAGAGGGGGCAAACCCTAGGCGCAAATGGGCCCTAAGGCCCACCCTAGGTGCGCCCCCCTCTCTCCCCCTTGGACGCCTCCCAGATGGGATCTAGGGGCTGCCGCCACCCCTAGGTAGGGAACCCTAGGTAGGGGCGCAGCCCCTCCCCTTCCCCTATATATACTTGAGGTTTGGGGCTGCCCAAGACATGTGATTTGCTCTCCCTGTTGGCGCAGCCCTACCCCTCTCCCTCCTCGTCTCTCGTAGTGCTTGGCGAAGCCCTGCTAGAGTCCCGCGCTCCTCCACCACCACCACCACGCCGTCGTGCTGCTGCTGGATGGAGTCTTCCCCAACCTCTCCTTCTCCCCTTGCTGGATCAAGGCGTAGGAGACGTCACCGGGTTGTATGTGTGTTGAACACGGAGGTGCCGTCCGTCCGGCACTAGGATCATCGGTGATTTGGATCACGACGAGTACGACTCCATCAACCCCGTTCACTTGAACGCTTCCGCTTAGCGATCTACAAGGATATGTAGATGCACTCTCCTTCCCCTCGTTGCTAGATTACTCCATAGATTGATCTTGGTGATGCGTAGAAATTTTTGAATTTCTGCTACGTTCGCCACCAAATCAACGATTTGCTAGGACATGGTGGGTTAGAGGTTTGACATGGCAATTTGGGAGGCATGGTCAGCAAGTGGTAGGCATCATAGCATAGGCATAGCAAAAGAGCGAGCATCTAGCAAGCAAATATAGAAGTGATTTCGATGGTATGAACATCTTGCCTGCAAAGTTGTCAGAGTTGACTGGATCCTCGAAAGCAAACTCAATGGGCTCCTCGTTAGCGAACTCGTCTCCTGGCTCTACCCAAACAAGACAAACAAGCAAAAGGAACACAATCAACCACTTGCAAAGCTCAACCAACATGATGCAAACATGGTATGCTAAGCGGGATGCGGTATGTGATGATATGCAAGATTTGACAAGGAATGAAAGAACCTGGCCTCAACATGGAAATCCAAGAGTGCCACTGGAAAGGTGAGGTGATTTCGGTTGAAATCGATATAAAGATCGCCGGAATCGGATGCCCGGTTTGGAAATGGCAAGCAAAACATATATGGCACCGGTGTGCGATAAACAGCAAATAGCCATCTAAATGCATCAAGATAATTATGCTACATCACTCAAACATGGCAACAAAATACGTGGCAGGGATCCAATCATAATGCTTAACAAAAGATGAACACTGAGCTACGGCCAATTCATCCATTAACATGTCCAAACAAGCATGGCAAAGGTGCAATTGATAAACAGGTTTCAGACTTAGTGAAATTAACACAAGCTTGGAATTTCAGATCAGGTAGCACACTTTGGAGGATGAAAACTAGATGCTACATGAACCTAACATGGCAAACCAAGGCATGGCATGGATCTACTCAAAGAGATTAACAAAAGTCCCTTAGTGACCTTGAGCCAAAAGAGATCAGAAAATACAATTGCAAGTATGTGAACATGGCAAAAATATAATCAGATCACAGACTTAGTGAAAAACTGGAGCATGCAAATATGATAGCAAGTAGGCATGTTTACGAGCTCGATGCACTCACTACAGAGCAAGGCATGACAATCTAAGCATACACCCATCAAGAATACACATTATATAAGCTAGACATGGCAAGAACAACAACATAGCATGCACGATCAACAACAACATCCTCGGCAAAATCGCTAACAAGTAGACAATCTGCCAGGAATCACAAAATAGCAAAAGTAGAGCTCGATTGCCTCAAGCTAGGGTGCTCCATAATTGCAAACAAAGACATGGATCGATAGAGCACCACAAGGTTAACAAATCATCCTTACTGATCATCCTCAAAAGAGGCACGGATCACTAGGAAACAACATGAACATATGGCATATTGATAAGAACAGATCAAGGACTTAGTGAAATCTCTAAGTCCCTGAAATCAGCATTAACGAACGCACTACTTTGCAAGCTTGTGCTAGTCACCACACATATCACAAAAATACATGGCAAGCACCTCTATAAGATGGCATGGCATATAACAAAATACATATAGAGCTCAGGAGCATATCATGCACACATTAATCATGGAAAAAATGACAAATAGCTATTTGGTGCAGCAGATCTGACAATTAACTCAAATAGCTCTCTTCCAACAGCGTTTCGGGCATCAAGATGAGCTCAAATGAAAATGATGCAATGAGATGAAATGATGTACTCTCTGAGACAAACATTTTGATATGCTACACGCCCAAAACGGATCTACGGATGCGGAGATATAGTATGATGGAAAATGCAATATAACACAACGGAGAGGGAAAAAGTCAACCCTCTAGGGTTTGGATCCAGCTCTGGATCGGGGTGGCACTGTAGCGGCGCACTTCCCGAGGCTCACCGGAAAGCTTGAGGTCACCGTAGAGGAGCTGGGCCGGCGAGGGGAAGGCGAGGCGGTGGCCGGAAGCAGGGGCGCCGGGGCGCGGCGGGGTCGGTGGCGGCCTGCGCGGCACGGGCGCGCGGAGGCCGGCGCGGTGTCGACGGTGGCCGGAGATGGCGACGCGGCGGCCGGCGCGGTGCGACGCGGTGGCGGAGGTGGCCGGCGATGGCCGGGGTCGGGGAAGAGAGGCGGCGGGGCGGGCCAGTCGAGTGATGGCGGCGGCGGGCGCGCGCGGGCCGGGAGGGCTCGCCCTGGGCTCTCTGGGCCGGCGATGCGGGGCGGCGCATAGGCGAATCAGGAGCTGACATGTGGCGGCGGCGCGGGGAGGTTGGACATGTCCGGCCTGGTTTGGACGCGTCCGGCGGCGCGGGGAAGATGGATCTAGGGTTTAGGGGGAGGGGAGACCCGTGAATTTCGGAGGGGGTGCTATTTATAGACATAGGAGGAGCTAGGAGAGTCCAAATGAGGTGCGGTTTTCGGCCACGCGATCGTGATCGAACGCTCTAGATGATGGAGAGGGTTTTGGTGGGTTTTGGGCCAAATTGGAGGGGTGTTGGGCTGCAACACACACGAGGCCTTCTCGGTCCCCCGGTTAACCGTTGGAGCATCAAACGAAGTCCAAATGGTACGAAAGTTGACATGCGGTCTACCAGTAGTAAACCAAGGCCGCTTGGCAAGTCTCGGTCCAATCCGGAAATGTTTAACCCCCACACACGAAAAGAAGGTAGAAAGGACCACCGGAAGAGATAGGAGCGCCGGAATGCAAAACAGACAACGGGGAAAATGCTCGGATGCATGAGACGAACACGTATGCAAATGCAATGCACATGATGACATGATATGAGATGCATGACAACGACAACAACACACGGAGACAAGAACCCGAACCCGAGGAAATAAAATAACTTAGCGCCGGAAACGGCAAAAGTTGAATTACATATAAGGTGAATCACATCCGGGGTGTTACACACGCGTCCCCTTTTTGATTAGTTAGGAGGCGCCGTGCAGGGTAGCTATTTGAGTACGGGAGGCGTGCGATCAAACCCCCGCGCGTGCTTATCGGGAGGAGATCCCTTTGACCTCCATCTGCCGTCCACCTCTCTCCCAAGGTCTCCATTAATGACGCCCGAGGCTTTGTTTAATGGTGTGGCAATGTCTCACTCGACTGATATTTAAGAGAGAGAAAAGAAAATCTGAAAAGAAAATTTTGCACGGATCTTGATGTAAGATCCGATGGACCTATATAGCATCTATTGGGACTTATAGCAAGACTGATGAATATATATCAGGACGACGAGAGTGGATAATAATTGTCTTACATAATTAGGAATATAATTTAAAAAGCAACATGCGGCTACGCCCGAAATACACAAGGGCAAAAGAAGAAGGAAGACACATACAACAATCTGGCTCGCTGATCTCTACTTTGTTTATGCGCTGTAGGTCGCGGAGACTAGTTCTCGTGACCGCCAATGATCTCTTTCATCAGTTTCATGTCCTTAATACGCTACTTGGCACCATCCATGGATTCCTCCACCGGCCTATTGCGCTCGATGCGGAGCATGGCATTCTCATCCATAAGTTTCTTGATGATGACGCCCGTCCTCTGCAACACGGCAGCAATCTCCTCCTCCTGCTTTGCCCTTCCGACGATCTTTGCCCTCAGTAGGTCGCGCTCGCCCCGGAGCTTCGCATTGCCCTCCCCCAGTTGCCGGATGACGCCGGTAGCCTCGTCCTGCATCCTCGCCCAGCCGGAGATCTAATCCATCTGGCTATGGACTATCACATGCATGCGCCTGTAAGAGTCCTCGCCTGCCCGCGAGAAATTTTCCTAGGCCGCCTTGGCGCCGCGGGACCTCCCTACTGCTTCGGCGATGCGGCGGGACATCTCTGCTGCTTCCGCGGCGTGGCTGGACCAGTCTGCTACATCGACGATGCGGCGGGACCTCTGTGTTTCTACTGCGCGGCTGGACATGTCGGCTGCTTTCGTGGCGAGGTGGGACATCTCCCATGCTTCCTCTTCCATGCTCACCTCTCCCTGTTGGAAATCTCTTGACCCAGAACTCACGCTGGCTATGGGTTGATTAACTTGATTGTTTTTTGTGGATGAGGAGTTGAGGAGGAATGTGCAGTCATCTTAGCATAGTAGTATTTATAATAGAGTAGGAGTACTACTAATACACTCCTAAGTGGGAAACCGTTTAGGTTGTGATCGGTGTGAACAGGTTTGCAATTAAATATAGCATGGTAGTAGTAGTAATTTGGAATGTGACGAGACGCGCTCAAAATTTATTAACGGTCCTAGTTTCGAAGTGCGACACTATTCCCGGATGGCGTAACATCGGCATTTTTTCTCGGTCGTGGTGTAGCATATGCCATGGTACTAGTTCTTTTTCTACTACTGTGTACGTGCAAAAACTGGCACCGTTGGATACATATCTTATGCTTGGCGTTCGACAGGAATAGGCTCGCGGCGAGCTATAGACTAGTCTTTTTTCCAGACGCGTTACACCTATCTCTCGGGACATCTCGCATGCGCAATCACTGCTCCCTAGGTCGATGCCACCCACATACAGTTGTACTCTCTCACACACGCATACACTCGTCCTCTCTCACACACGCATCTGTAGCTACGAATTGTAGTGTTCTCAACCATCCGATTGGCTCTATCATAGGTTTCACGTTGCTCCTTGGCCTTGAGATTGAGATGTTTTTAACGCGGAGGCTAAGATGGAGGCGTGAGGTTTTGGTTAATGTGCGGGCCGCACACGACACCAACACGACACGAGCTTTGTCTGCCTGGTGCGCATGCAGTCAGGTGAGTTGTCCAAGTATGGACACAACCAGGCCCTCGTTGGTATCTGCGCCTTGACTTTGGCTGGTCATAGTGGTGAGTAACATAGACCAGTTACTAGTCTATGTTACTAGTACCTTCATAGTGGGTAGTGTTATATAGTATATGCATAATTTGGCGACGAGCGCTCTCTATATGTACCACCATTTTTCTTTAATTACATCTTGTTAGTTTTTCTCCATGGCGCTATCCATTGATACTCCTACTATACAAATGTATACATATTTTAAAAGGCTAGAGGGCGGGTGATGCGGAGCATCCTACGGGCATCACCATGTCAAGAGTCCACTTGGCAAGTGACATGTGCGACATCTACTTCTCATACCTAAAGGTGAATCTTCTCCTTTACACGTGTTCACTTGACCCCTTCGAGGATGGTATACTACTTTACACCCCTCTCGTGTGCATGCATAGCTATTGTCAAAACTTCACGGATGACGAGGAGGAGTGCAAGCGCCAAGGAACACCTACACCATCCACAAGGGAAGCATGGAAGAGAAGACGTAAGAAGAAGGAGCTGCCAAGTCTACACCGACTGGACGACCGGAAGCCGACGGATGTCCGACCCTCTACAGTCACCGGACGACCGACAAAGACCGGACGTCCGACAAGTCCCAGGCACCGGACGTCCGATGCTCACCAGAAATTCGGTGCCACTGATCTCGAAGGAAAATGACGGACGTCCGATGCCCTCCGGATGACTGGACCCCCGCGAGCGACCGGACGTCCGACGCCGACCGGACATCCGACCCTGCCTGTGCGCAGCCGGGCATTTGGCCCTGTATCTCTCTCCCACTTACCCCTTCGTGGCTTAGACTATAGATAGAGCTTTCCCTCATCCTTTCTAGGGTTAGCATTGATTTAGCTCATGTTTAGAGATAGAGCATTGCTCATCCACATCGGATCTACTCCACGAGAGAGACCGCGGCCTCTACGGAGAAGATCCCTTTGGATTCAAGACCTCCTTGCGGAGAAGAACTTCAAGACCTCCGCACGGAGAAGACCGGTTACCTCTTGTATCATACGTTGTTGACTTTTGATCTTGTATCTTTCTTTGTGTTCATGGATCTAGCGCATCTGTGATCATTCTTGTTGGTATGAGTGCTCTCTTGTGTTCCCCTCGTGATTTTCCCCTTGTTTCTCTCCTCGTGTTCTTCGTGTTCATCGCAGGATCTGCTCCTTTCATGAAAGATCGGCCCATAGGGTTCCTACCCTACATCATCTTGGTATCATTAGCCACGTTGATCATGATTCGGAGCCTCCCCTCTTCATTTTCTAGCCTAATTTTGTTGTGCTCTTCCTCAATTTCGAAAATCCCCACCAAAAATAGCCCCAATTTTTTTGTGATTTGTTAGTTTGACGAAGTTTTGTTGGATTTGATCCGTGGATTGGCTTGGTTTCAAGTGGATCTAGCATCTCCCCAAGTTTCCCCATCTTTCATCCACGAAATCTCCTCATATTTGAACCCAAAATCCCCAAATTCCGCCCAAAATCGCGTCCCGAAACTCGCATCTCGCGTTGACCCCGACCCCCGGACGACCGATGCTTTCCGGACATCCGGAACGCCTGGAACGAGCGGACGTCCGACCTTTTCTAGACGACCGGAACCCCTAACCCAAGCTGAATTTACGGACTCCCGAGCCCGCCCGGACGTCTAGCCCCCGGACATCCGTAACCTGCAAAAACTGATTTCGCTCAAATTTTGTTTCGGCCATAACTAATTCATCCGGAGTCTGATTTTCGTGTTCTTTACCTCATTGAGAAGCTCTTGACATCTACCTTCCCAAAAAAATACAACCAACATTTTTTTACTCCATAAAATATTTGGAACTTTGGCATCTTTGCCTAGGGCTTCCACCACATCATCCGCTACACCACCACCGACTTCCGCAACCTAACCCATTTTGTTCCCCATTGCATTAGTGGTTGGTTGAGGAGTGATTTGAGTCTCATAAGGTGTCTAGGCTACTTAGGGACGGCTGCTTCTTCATCAACCACCACCACCACTTCCGCATAGGCTTACCAACCATACACTTCTTCCACATCGACTTAACCCAATTTTGTTTGTGTTGTGAGTTGTGTCTCCTAAGGTGTTTCGGCTACTTAGGGACCGTGCTTCCAACTCCGACACCATGTATAGTCCACCACCTTACCCTCCATTTTCGCATTGCGTACTCCATAACCCATCATTGCATTTCCGCAATCCCATTGAGCTACCGACACCACCACCGCATTCCCACTACCACCATTTGACATTTGAGATTTTGAGTTCGTGGTTTTTCAGTTTCCTAAGGTGTTTCGGCTACTTAGGGACGAGTCTCCATCATCTTGGTATCTCCATCAAGATCACCACCACTCATCATCGCCACGGACGGTAACCTCCATATCATCTTGGTATCGTGGTATCCCTCCATTGTATATTCCCTTGCCATTGCATTGATAATCCCTAGCCCATTTTGCGTCACTTACCTATCGAGACTAGCCTTTGAGTATTGCCGGCAACGTTACTTGTGCACATTACTGATCATCGAGCTACACCTTCCATTGCATACATACCATACCATAGGTATCATCTTGGTATCATATCATCTCGTGCCTCAAGTTTGTTCCAGCATATACACAATTACTATCTTGGTTTGTGCATTTCGTAAAGTGGCCATACAAAAAAAGAAGAATAAGCTTTTAAGAAAAGAAAAAGAGAAAGAGAAAAGAAGCTTGTAAGCAAGTGCCATAGCATCATACCACATTGCATATAAGATTGTCATATCCGATCATCTTGGATCATACCACCGGAACATCATACATATATAGCATACTTGGATAGAAAGTCGATACATTTTGCATATCATAGGTTGTGCACAAGTGTTGTATCCGCCTATAGAGCAATCATGCTAGCGTCTCTCTTGAGTTGTGCAACACAAGCGTTTTTCGTGGATTCCACATTTTTTGCTCATCCTTGGTTGCACGACCCAATTTACCTATCCGTGTGTTTGTGTTTCCGTGTGCCACATATTGCTATTGGTCTACTTGTTTCACTTGCGAATTTGTGAATCTCTTTCAACATTATTGACTCTTGCTAACATTTTGCATCAAATTTTTGTGCCACTATCCTCATCGAGCTCCACCATAAGCCTTATTTGTGTAGGTCTGAGAAATCGACAAGAATTGGTACCAACTGTGCTATTTCCTTATTACATCATTGAGTGATCATTGATCCATCTTCAACATCGGTCAAGGTACATTTGGTATAATTCTTCTCTTTCTCCCACTCATATTGGCTCTAGTCTTGTGATAGATAGGCAAGGCATTTCATCTTCGGTCTACAACAACAACTACGAGTTTGATGCCACAAACAACTCCACCGACGCCAAGATGCAAGCTCAAACGGAGGAGATCAAAGCCCTCATCAAGTCGTACAAGCGATCTTCCTCATCTTCGAGAAGACGCTCAGGAGCACATGCCTCCAAGCTACCATCTCCGACAAGATCACATCGGCATCGACACCATCACCAAAAAGAACGTGAACGTCAAGAGCTCAACACTAACAACCGCTCAATGACTTCACCATCTCCCTTGGCATCTTCGCTAAGAGACTTCAAGGCATCTTCACCTATGGACATATGGCATCTTCGCTAACAAGCACCTCAAGACTAGGCTCAAGAGAAGCTCCCCAAGCTCAAGTCCACGACTTCCACGAGCTACTACGACCTCGACACCGACCACAATATTCCTTTCTATGGGACTGAAGAACCCAAGGAGTATCTCGAGTGGGAGCGCCTAATGGACGACTACCTCAAGATACATCAAGTGCCTCCTGAAGATCAAGTGAAGTGCGCCAAAAGGAACTTCCACGACTACGCGTCCACATGGTGGCTTCACACACCTTCGGAGAGCTACGACATGAGTTGGCCCAAGACGAAGACAGATTTGCGGCAAGAGTTCGTGCCTCCAACCTACACGGAACAACTTCAACGCCAATTGGAGAACACCATCCAAGGATTCAAGTCCATCGACGAGTACTTCAAGGAGATGAAGAAAGCCTTGCGACGAGCCGGCGTGGATGGCCCCATTTCGATGAAGTTCCACTTCATGATGGGATTGCATAATGACATCTCGAAGACTCACTTCCTCGAGTACTACAAGTCCCTCGACGACTACTACATTGGTGCTCTCAAGGCAGAACAAGAACTCATGAAGGCCAAGGGTTGTTATAATGCCCTCGATGCGGCTATATCTCCCACGTGTCGAAGCACGACTTAGAGGCATAACCGCATTGACAGCAATGTCGCAAGTGAGGTAATCTTCACACAACCCATGTAATACATAAGGGAAAGATACATAGTTGGCTTACAATCGCCACTTCACACAATTACATGAATAAAGCATTACATCATCCAAGTACAAACAAGGTCCGACTACGGAACCAAAATAAAAGAAGAACCCCAAATGCAACAAGGTCCCCGATCGACCCCAACTGGGCTCCACTACTGATCAACTAGAACGAAACAATGTAAAGGACAAGATCTTCATCGAGCTCCTCCTGAGCTTGGTTGCGTCATCTGTACGGTCTCATCGGCACCTGCAAGCTGGTTTTGGAAGTATCTGTGAGCCACGGGGACTCAGCAATCTCGCACCCTCGCGATCAAGACTGTTTAAGCTTATGGGTAAGGTAAAAGGTATTAGGTGGGCTGCAGCAAGCGACTAGCATATATGGTGGCTAACATACGCAAAAGAGAGCGAGAAGAGAAGGCAAAGCGCGGTCGGTAAAAATATGATCAAGAAGTGATCCTAGAACAACCTACGTCAAGCATAACTCCAACACCGTGTTCACTTCCCGAACTCCGCTGGAAAGAGACCATCACGGTTACACACACGGTTGATGTATTTTAATTAAGGTCAACTTCAGGTTTTCTACAACCGGACATTAACAAATTCCCATCTGCCCATAACCGCGGGCATGGCTTTCGAAAGTTCAAATCCCTGCAGGGGTGTCCCAACTTATCCCATGACAAGCTCTCACGGTCAACGAAGGAATAGACCTCCTCCCGAGACATTCCGATCAGACTCGGTATCCCGGTTCTACAAGACATCCTCGACAATGGTAAAACAAGTCCAGCAAGACCACCCGATGCGCCGACATCCCGATAGGAGCTGCACATATCTCGTTCTCAGGGCACACCGGATAAGCTAAGCGTACGGGAGCCAACGTAACCCAAGTTGCCAAGGGACGGCCCCGCATGGTGCTCTGGGTTGGACCAACACTTAGACAAGCACTAGCCCAGGGGGGTTAAAATAAGATGACCCTCGGAATGCGCGACTCCCAAGGGAAAAAGGCTAGGTGGCGAATGGTAAAACCAAGGTTGGGCCTCGCTGGAGGAGTTTTATTCAAAGCAAACTGTCAAGGGGTTCCCATTATAACCCAACCGCGTAAGGAACGCAAAATCCGGGAACATAACACCGATATGACGGAAACTAGGGCGGCAAGAGTGGAACAAAACACCAGGCATAAGGCCGAGCCTTCCACCCTTTACCAAGTATATAGATGCATTAATTAAATAAGATATATTGTGATATCCCAACAAGTAAACATGTTCCAACAAGGAACATCATCTCCATGTTCCAACGAGGAACAAACTTCAATCTTCACCTGCAACTAACAACGCTATAAGAGGGGCTGAGCAAAGCGGTAACATAGCCAAATAATGGTTTGCTAGGACAAGGTGGGTTAGAGGCTTGGTTCAACAATATGGGAGGCATGATATGCAAGTGGTAGGTATCGCAGCATAGGCATAGCAAAAGAGCGACCATCTAGCAAGCAAAGATAGAAGTGATTTCGAGGGTATGGTCAACTTGCCTGAGATCCCGCAAGGAAGAAGAACGAGTCCATGAAGAAGACAAACGGACGTAGACGAACGGGTCCTCACAAACGCGATGTTATCGGAACTAACCCGAAGAAGCAACACCGGAAAATAAGCAAACCACATAGTAAACAACCAACACATAAACATGGCATGATGCACTATCAAGTATGATGCATGTCCGGTTTAATGAAGCATGGCATGGCAAAGTGCACAAGCAAATTCTACAAATTAAGTGGAGCTCAATATGCAACGAGTTGCATATTGACGGAACACCACATTAATTATTTAGTTCCTCCCGGTTAGGTACCCAACAATATTAAATGTTGGTTAATATGGCAAGAGGTGAAGTATAACAAAACTCTAGCATCTAACAATTTAAATGAGGCCGGATATAACCAACAACAAATCCGGTAAATCCCCGTATGCATTTATCAATTTGGTGCAACAACAATTTTAAACATAAAGTTGTTAACATGATGCGGATGGCATGTTCAAGTTTATGCAATTTTATTAAAAGTTGACAAGAGCATTAAGAAGCATTTGTCATCGTGGCGGAAACAAAAGGGGTGCCACAGCAACGATAACGAAATGGTGCCACAGCAACGTTCCGGTTCCGGTAACTCGAGTGAGATATCGATGCAAAGGAGAAATGTGCGGATGCGTGCAAAAGATGGTGGGGCGCTCCCGGATTCCGGGTGTCCCATGAGACGATGGTAACAAGGCAAAAGAGGGGCAACGTGCATCGACTATCCGAACACGGTTCGAACATGAGCATCTCAAACATCGCAAGCATTCGTTCACGGACGTCGTCTCGAGGTTATACCTTCGAAGCGTGCAAGCGGGACAGTTCTCGTTCGATGCAAAGTAGAGGAAGTAGACATTCTCGCGACGGCGGTAGTGGAAGTAGTCATTCTCGCACGCTCTAGGGTCGATGGTAGAGGTTCTCGCGATCTCGGCGACGGTAGTGGTACATGTATATGATTGCATGAGTTTTCGTAGACGTTCATGTCATCGGTGTCGTGGTACTTGGGGTCTTCGGACTTTCCGGTAGCGTTCTTGCGATGGTAGCCGTTCACTTTCTTTCGGAGAGGTACTTGATGACTCCAACGTCTCCTGGGTGACAGTAGTGGTACACGTGACATCGGGGTACTTGTCGGACCGGTCTTAGCGGAGTAGATTTACACGTTGTTGGGGTACTTGTCGCATCATCGGGTGTAGTTGTACATGAGGGTCTTGACGCATCCGAAGGGGTACTTGATGGGTCCAGTCTTGTCGATTCAGGTTTCGTAGTGTCCTAGCACTTGACGCTTGGGATTGATTCCACGGTTGCATGCATCCACGGCAACACAGCGCAGATGCAAAGAGGCAACAACTTGGCACGGCTCCGGCGGTCGAACAAGGCAGGGCAGCTTGGCCACGCGCGCTGCGGGCGTCAGAGGACAAGCAGAGGAGCAGCAGCGCGAGGGAAGGCAGCGACGCTGGCGGGGAGCAGCCCCAGCGGCGGAGCTCGGGTCAACGACAATAAAGGTAGGGGCGCGCGGCTGGAGGCACTGGGAACAACAGCAGGCGGCGGCTGGTCGAAGCAGAGGAGGCGGTGGCGAATGCGGGCGACAGTGCAATCCGGCAGCGGAGCTCGCCGGATCAAGGACGCGACCGGGAGCTCCTGGAGGCTGGCGACGAAGAGAGGCGGCGGCGCTCCTGGCAGTAGGGCAAGCCAAGGGCGAGGGAGAATGTCGAGGTCGCCAGCGGGGGGCCTGGTGGTGCAAGGATGAAGCAGCAGGGCAGCACTGGTGCTGGAATCCTCCATGACTGCGACGTGGTCCTGTTCGTCTGGTCGCTGCTCGTCGGTGCATGGAGGAGCAAGGGCGAGGTAGAGGGGTTCCTCCGGGGCGTGAGGTGGAGGAAAGGAGGAATGGGGATCGATGGAGATGGGGGAGGCGCGTGGGGCGCTGCTCCTCTCTTGCGGTGGCGCTAGGAGGAAGGAGCGAGAGGAAGAGGGCAGAGGGGGTCGGGCGCTGGAGGGAAGGAGATGGGGATCGAGAGGAGGGAGGAGCGCGAGGGGATTGAGCGAATGGTCCTGGCGGCGCGAGGGGAGATGAGGGAGATGGGATCGAGGCCTAGGGTTCAGGAGGGAGTGGGCTTAGGAGAGGCATATGGGCCTGGGAGGCCGGTCGACCTGGCTGGGCTGCCGACCCCGGCTGGGCCTGGTGCTCTCTCTCTCTCTCTCTCTCTCGTCTACACTCCTTAGAAGAAAAGAGGGAGACAAGAAAGAAAGAAAAAAATAGAGAGAAGAAAAAAAGAAGAAGAGGGATTATTTTCACGGACTCGTAAAAGTGTGCACGGTCAACAAAAAATAGGAGAGGCAAGATTGGAAGATGTCATTCAAACTCATTTGAATTTAATTCAAATGGGTTTGAACTAGGGCTTGGTTATAGAAGTATCCAAAAATGTTGATGTTTTTGGTGGAACTCCGGAAAGTGAAGAAATAATTTAGGGCAAAGTTTGGAGACGAGGAATATAGTAAGAAAAGCATGGAATATTTTGCAAGTGCGTTGCGCTAATTTCCAAGGGATGGAATATTTATTATAGCCCCCTAATATTGGGAGGATATGTAATAAAGAGAAATCACCACGTGAATTCCCTCGGTTTAAATGGATCAAAGATCCATGCCATTTATTTAGTTGAGTTAAGAAAAGAAATGACATTATGGCACGATGACATGATGCAATGCACATGATGCAAATATGAAATGCAACGGACCAAACAAGTCACACGATGAAACCCGGAAACCCTGGAAGGCATCTGAAGCTCCGGTCTTGGGGCATTACAACACTCCACCACTACGAGAGGATCTCGTCCCGAGATCTAGAATGACACCGGAGGGACAAACGGAGGAGAAAGAGAAGAGGTAAACTAAGTAGCTTCTTTGACAAACGAGTGAAACCATGAACCTTGAGAGGTTGAACAAATAGAAAGAAAGAAAGCATCAAAGAAGAACAAAATTGAAAGCACTCCGGTAGGGAAGAGTAACAAGGAAGAACAAATTCGGGCAGCACTCCGGTTGAAAAGTGATAAGGAACTTGATTAGATGAAAAGAACTTGAGCAGAGGGCAGAACACTCCGGTTAAAACGAGAGAGAGAAGGAATAAGAATGATATAATTTGGACAGCACTCCGGTTGAGAAGGGGTGCAAAATTTGATAGGATGAGAGAACTCGAAAGAAAACACGACACTCCGGTTGAATGGATGAGCAAAGAAAAAAAAACACTATCATGACAAAACAAGAAGATGGGTAGAAGAGAGCAACATCACAATGCCTCCGTAACAAAAGAATAGAAGAAAGATAATTGAGATAGGAGAAAGGAGAAGAAAATGCCAACTTCTGCCACAAAAGAGCTTGAAAAGGCATCTTTAGGAGAAAGGTTGAACGGAATTGTTGGAAAACCAACAAGGAAAAGAGTAAGCTTGTAGTGGGCTTATAGAAAAACATCTCGAAACTAGAGGTGATAATCTGCCACTCACGGGAAAAGAATTGGATTGATATGAACAAGGAGACAAGAAACTATATCACCGGGAGGATAAATGAAGAACTTGGGTCATTTATAAGCACCATAATAGCACAATCCTTAGGAAAAGCTTTAGGTGAAATATAACCCAAGATAACTCCAACGAAGAGGTTGATGGATTTAAAATATCTCATACTTGATAACTTGTGAATCATGAAACACGAAGGAAAATTATCAAGAATGATGTAAAACCACCTCCAATGATACGGTAGAACGAATTGCACTCCAGATTTCAAGATGAAGAATGCTTGAACTCCTCAGAAAAGAATCTCGATTAAAACTTCAAGAAGAAATAACATCCTTTATGAAACATCATGTAGAACCTTCATGAAGAACTCTGTTAAACAAAAGAATTATCAAACAGAAAGAAAGGGTAGTTGAGAACACAAGTTTGAACCTTGTAAAGATTTAGATAAATCTCCGTGGTGATATAATTGCGAGAGCTTGGGACTCTGAGAAAGAAAAATGAATCAAGTGAAACCGAGAATTTTATGAGCCTCCGGAATAAAGAATTAATCACTTGGATGAAGCAAGAATAAGAATTACGTTATGTGTATCCTTCACCAATTAAATTGATGACACTCAATGGATTTGGCACACTACTTATTCTCGTAGAAAGGATTAAGATAGATATAGCGCCAACTTGGGAAAATATTGAACGAACCACCGGTAGGATAGAAATAACGACTGAACCAATACAATAACAAAGGAATAGAAATCTTGAGCGAGCCACCGGTAAGAATTGAAAACGAACGAAGGAAAAATAAAGGAACACCGGGAATAATTATGAAATGGATGGAGATACTTGAGAGAATTTATATACAAGAGAACGAAGGGATCACAAACTGATTAGAGATCACTTGAACGATGCACCGGTAAGATAGGAGAATGATAACTGACAGCTGAGAATGAATAAACCTGAATTGATGGACTCCGGATAACAAACTGAGAAGACTCTTGAATTGCTCCGGATAGGTGAAAAGAATTCCCACAATCGAAAATAATTATGAGAGGATGGCAACAAGCTAGAATCACGAATCTCAGAGAGAACGGATAGATATGGAGGAAAAGTCTTCTTCGTTCTTCAAAACCCGAGAATGACGACGAGAAACACCACCATGAATTGTTGATGCACTCCGGAATGCCAAGTAGAAAAGGTTGAGTCAAAGATGAAAAGAATTTGAAAGATCTTGGAGAAAGGCATTTGACTGATGATAATTCATTCTTATGTCAAACTTGGAAGAGAATTACAGAATAACTCCAGAAAGATTATAAGAGTCAGGTAAAATCCTGGGAAAAGACCTGTGGGTTAGGGCCCATTCAAAAGAAACACCGTTGAACGATTCAAGAGAGAGAAAGCACCGGTTGAATTAAATGACTTGAATGAGGGAACATCCTCGAAAGAGCTTGAACGAAAGAAGAGTGGAAAACACGAATCTTCGAGATATCTTGAGCACTCCGGAACAAATGAATAGGGAGAAATGAATGGCTATGAGGTGCACCGGCACGAGAAAAGCATTTGAAATACAGAAAAGAATATGATCAACACCGAAAGCTTGAATTGGATCCATCGGAAAAGAAAACGAGTGAAGAGTGACGGACTTGAAGCTTCGTTGGCATCTTCCTAAGAATCAACAGATAAAAACATTGACGTAAAAGAATGGAGAGACTTCACAACATTAAAATGATCCTTGAATAAGAAATCTAGTTCCTTGAAGAAAAAGGTGTGAGGGAGGGAAAACAAAGGCAACTTAGAGACAGATGAAACAAACACCGTTCAGAAGAAACTGATACTTGATCTTGCGGATGTTGAAATGATCGGATCCACTTGAAGAGAAGCACGCCGGTTAAAAGGGATTGACAAAAACAATCTCAATAAACGAGAAGGATTTGTATTCTCAAAGAAATATGAGAAAACCGCTTAGGAAAGGTATGGAATCCACATTTGACTCCAAAGCAACTCCAATACCACAACTCAAAATAAGAACAAAGGATCGGCTTGCAGAGTAAGCCGGTACAAACATACGATCGAGATTTCGTCCGAAGTTTTCGTGGTGGGGCCTACACGGGCTCGATCGTACAGCACCATCATGTACAAGGCAGTGCACATGACATACGAAGCGTCCCCGAGTCGGCATAGCCAAGGACTCTTTAAGACACAGCGAGACCACTGTAAAACCAACCGTGAATAGGCGGACCACTAGACGTCGAACCCCGATTTCATATCATACATCTGTCAGAAAGATATCCTAAGAGCTACTTGAATTCCCACTTATAAACACCCGAAATTTTCCCAGTTATGCAATCAGGTGTTGGGGATACAGGGGAAGCATAATATCTCACCCAAAACTAGCAAATCCTACATCCAGCTGTATCCATCCTTCAACACATAACCAAGAAACCTTCGGAAATCATCTACCTCAACCTTCGAAAAGCATCCGTTATATGAGTTATGGCAATACTCCCGAACTCCCGCCCTAGTACTGGGTGGCGTCGAGGTTATCTCACCAACGAACTGCATAAAAGAGATTTTCGATGTCGGCGTAGTAAACTCAGGTATTCCGGAACCGCAACGATAAAATTGTGACGACAACACCTCGGAGCTCAACTCCCCGGGACACTGCCACAAAACCCCTGACATGAGGCACCAAGACAATGTTCTCGTCACAAAACCATCGGAACGATTCCAAGATACCCGCGTGATCCTAAATATTTTTTTAGTGAAATTTGAGAAGAGAAGAGTCAAAAAACTACATCAGGATGCCATACCAGAGCAATGAGGAGACTGGGGAGTAAGAACAATTCCTAAACTCTCTGATATATAATTCCTAAATGACTAAAAACATTTTTCTAGACTCAACAACGTCCGCTAATTCGATCAAGCAGTGGGGGCTCCTAAGGTCGGGGAAGGCTCTGATTACCAACTTATAACGCCCTCGATGCGGCTATATCTCCCACGTGTCGAAGCACGACTTAGAGGCATAACCGCATTGAAAGCAATATCGCAAGTGAGGTAATCTTCACACAACCCATGTAATACATAAAGGAAAGATACATAGTTGGCTTACAATCGCCACTTCACACAATTACATGAATAAAGCATTACATCATCCAAGTACAAACAAGGTCCGACTATGGAACCAAAATAAAAGAAGAACCCCAAATGCGACAAGGTCCCCGATCTACCCCAACTAGGCTCCACTACTGATCAACTAGAACGAAACAATGTAAATGACAAGATCTTCATCGAGCTCCTCCTGAGCTTGGTTGCGTCATCTGTACGGTCTCATCGGCACATGCAAGCTGGTTTTGGAAGTATCTGTGAGCCACGGGGACTCAGCAATCTCGCACCCTCGCGATCAAGACTATTTAAGCTTATGGGTAAGGTAAAAGGTATGAGGTTCACTGCAGCAAGCGACTAGCATATATGGCGGCTAACATACGCAAAAGAGAGCGAGAAGAGAAGGCAAAGCACGATCGATAAAAATATGACCAATAAGTGATCCTAGAACAACCTACATCAAGCATAACTCCAACACCGTGTTCACTTCCCGAACTCCGCCGGAAAGAGACCATCATGGTTACACACACGGTTGATGTATTTTAATTAAGGTCAACTTCAGGTTTTCTACAACCGGACATTAACAAATTCCCATCTGCCCATAACCGCGGGCACGGCTTTCGAAAGTTCAAATCCCTGCAGGGGTGTCCCAACTTAGCCCATGACAAGCTCTCACGGTCAACGAAGGAATAGACCTCCTCTCGAGACATTCCGATCAGACTCGGTATCCTGGTTCTACAAGACATCCTCGACAATGGTAAAACAAGTCTGGCAAGACCACCCGATGCGCCGACATCCCGATAGGAGCTGCACATATCTCGTTCTCAGGGCACACCGATAAGCTAAGCGTACGGGAGCCAACGTAACCCAAGTTGCCAAGGGACGGCCCCGCACGGTGCTCTGGGTTGGACCAACACTTAGACAAGCACTGGCCCGGGGGGTTAAAATAAGATGACCCTCGGGATGCGCGACTCCCAAGGGAAAAAGGCTAGGTGGCGAATGGTAAAACCAAGGTTGGGCCTCGCTGGAGGAGTTTTATTCAAAGCGAACTGTCAAGGGGTTCCCATTATAACCCAACCGCGTAAGGAACGCAAAATCCGGGAACATAACACCGATATGACGGAAACTAGGGCGGCAAGAGTGGAACAAAACACCAGGCATAAGGCCGAGCCTTCCACCCTTTACCAAGTATATAGATGCATTAATTAAATAAGATATATTGTGATATCCCAACAAGTAAACATGTTCCAACAAGGAACATCATCTCCATGTTCCAACGAGGAACAAACTTCAATCTTCACCTGCAACTAACAACGCTATAAGAGGGGATGAGCAAAGCGGTAACATAGCCAAACAACGGTTTGCTAGGACAAGGTGGGTTAGAGGCTTGGTTCAACAATATGGGAGGCATGATAAGCAAGTGGTAGGTATCGCAGCATAGGCATAGCAAAAGAGCGAGCATCTAGCAAGCAAAGATAGAAGTGATTTCGAGGGTATGGTCATCTTGCCTGAGATCCCGCAAGGAAGAAGAACGAGTTCATGAAGAAGACAAACATACGTAGACGAATGGGTCCTCACAAACGCGACGTTATCGGAACTAACCCGAAGAAGCAACACCGGAAAAGAAGCAAACCACATAGTAAACAACCAACACATAAACATGGCATGATGCACAATCAAGTATGATGCATGTCTGGTTTAATGAAGCATGGCATGGCAAAGTGCACAAGGAAATTCTACAAATTAAGTGGAGCTCAATATGCAACGAGTTGCATATTGACGGAACACCACATTAATTATTTAGTTCCTCCCGGTTATGTACCCAACAATATTAAATGTTGGTTAATATGGCAAGAGGTGAAGTATAACAAAACTATACCATCTAACAATTTAAATGAGGCCGGATATAACCAACAACAAATCCGGTAAATCCCCACATGCATTTATCAATTTGGTGCAACAACAATTTTAAACATAAAGTTGATAACATGATGCGGATGGCATGTTCAAGTTTATGCAATTTTATTAAAAGTTGAAAAGAGCATTAAGAAGCATTTGTCATCGTGGCGGAAACAAAAGGGGTGCCACAGCAACGATAACGAAACGGTGCCACGGCAACATTCCGGTTCCGGTAACTCGAGTGAGATACCGATGCAAAGGAGAAATGTGCGGATGCGTGCAAAAGATGGTGGGGCGCTCCCGGATTCCGGGTGTCCCATGAGACGATGGTAACAAGGCAAAAGAGGGGCAACGTGCATCGACAATTCGAACACGGTTCGAACATGATCATCTCAAACATCTCAAGCATTCGTTCACGGATGTCGTCTCGAGGTTATACCTTCGAAGCATGCACGCGGGACAGTTCTTGTTCGATGCAAAGTAGAGGAAGTAGACGTTCTCGCGACGACGATAGTGGAAGTAGTCGTTCTCGCACGCTCTAGGGTCGACGGTAGAGGTTCTCATGATCTCGGCGACGATAGTGCTACATGTATATCGTTGCACGAGTTTTCGTAGACGTTCATGTCATCGGTGTCGTGGTACTTGGGGTCTTCAGACTTTTCGGTCCCGTTCTTGCGACGGTAGCCGTTCACTTTCGTTCAGAGAGGTACTTGATGACTCCAACGTCTCCGGGGTGACGGTAGTGGTACACGTGACGTCGGGGTACTTGTCGGACCGGTCTTGGCGGAGTAGATGTACACGTTGTCGGGGTACTTGTCGCATCATCGGGTGTAGTTGTACATGAGGGTCATGACGCATCCGATGGGGTACTTGATGGGTCCGGTCTTGTCGATTCAGGTTTCGTAGTGTCCTGGCACTTGACGCTTGGGATTGATTCCATGGTTGCATGCATCCACGGCAACACAACGCAGATGCAAAGAGGCAACAACTTGGCGCGGTTCCTCCGGTCGAACAAGGCAGGGCAGCTCGGCCACGCGCGCTGCGGGCGTCAGAGGACAAGCAGAGGAACAACAGCGCGAGGGAAGGCAGCGACGCAGGCGAGGAGCAGCCCCAGCGGCGGAGCTCGGGTCAACGACAATAAAGGTAGGGGCGCGCAGCTGGAGGCACTCGGAACAACGGCAGGCGGCGGCTGGTCAAAGCAGAGGAGGCGGTGGCGAACGCGGGCGGCAGTGCAATCCGGCAGCGGAGCTCGCCGGATCAAGGACGCGGCAGGGAGCTCCTGGAGGCTGGCGACGAAGAGAGGCGGCGGCGCTCCTGGCAGTGGGGCGAGCCAAGGGCGAGGGAGAAGGTCGAGGTCGCAAGCGGGGGGCCTGGTGGTGCAGGGACGAAGCAGCAGGGCAGCATCGGTGCTGGAATCCTCCATGACCGCGACGTGGTCCTATTCGTCTGGTCGCTGCTCGTCGGTGCGTGGAGTTGCAAGGGAGAGGTAGAGGGGTTCCTCCGGGGCGTGAGGTGGAGGAAAGGAGGAATGGGGATCGATGGAGATGGGGGAGGCGCGTGGGGCGCTGCTCCTCTCTTGCGGTGGCGCTAGGAGGAAGGAGCGAGAGGAAGAGGGCAGAGGGGGTCAGGCGCTGGAGGGAAGGAGATGGGGATCGAGAGGAGGGAGGAGCGCGAGGGGATCGAGCGAATGGTCCTGGCGGCGCGAGGGGAGATGAGGGAGATGGGATCGAGGCCTAGGGTTCAGGAGGGAGTGGGCTTAGGAGAGGCATATGGGCCTGGGAGGCCGGTCGACCTGGCTGGGCTGCCGACCCTGGCTGGGCCTGGTGCTCTCTCTCTCTCTCACCTACACTCCTTAGAAGAAAAGGGGGAGACAAGAAAGAAATAAAAATAAATAGAGAGAAGAAAAAGAAGAAGAAGGGGGATTATTTTCACGGACTCATAAAAGTGTGCACGGTCCACAAAAAATAGGAGAGGCAAGATTGGAAGATGTCATTCAAACTCATTTGAATTTAATTCAAATGGGTTTGAACTCGGGCTTGGTTATAGAAGTATCCAAAAATGTTGAGGTTTTTGGTGGAACTCCGGAAAGTGAAGAAAGAATTTAGGGCAAAGTTTGGAGACGAGGAATATAGTAAGAAAAGCATGGAATATTTTGCAAGTGTGTTGCGGTAATTTCCAAGGGATGGAATATTTATTATAGCCCCCTAATATTGGGAGGATATGTTATAAAGAGAAATCACCACGTGAATTCCCTCAGTTTAAATGGATCAAAGATCCATGCCATTTATTTAGTTGAGTTAAGAAAAGAAATGACATTATGGCACGATGACTTGATGCAATGCACATGATGCAAAGATGAAATGCAATGGACCAAACAAGTCACACGACGAAACCCAGAAACCCTGGAAGGCATCTGAAGCTCTGGTCTTGGGGCATTACAGTTGTCCACCCCAAGCACACTTCTCAAAGACCAAGCTCCAAGAAGGAGAGCATGAGGATAGTACCACCAAGATGTCCAAGCCCGCCGAGCTCCAAGACGATGCTCCCAAGTTTGACTTCACCGCCATCCCTCTTTGTGGCATTGATGATGCCGAGTCTACTTCGACTCATTTTCAAGATGGTGCGGCGACGACTACGACTACGGAGACCATCAAGGACCAAGCTTTGGAGGTGAGCGACATGGTGACGAGCAAGGATGATGATTCCATCTTAGGAGGTGAGAGTGATGATGTGCCATCTTCGGCTTTCATCCACGGTGATAACAATGAGATGGTTGAGCATGGGATTTTCCCTTCAACCACGGCGACATATGATGACTTGAGTGACATGTGCCACCATATTGAGAGTGAGAGTGACTTCACCACTAGCCCCATATATGATGTGTTGCCGCAATTGCCATTTTAGGAGAGCCACAACCCCCACCACTTGAGTGAGATGAGTGACTCCACCATATGTGAGTTTGAGTGCACCTACTTTGAGGGAGTGAGTGAACCACCACATAGAGAGAGTGAGATAGTTGATAGGTCATGTGAGGCCACTTTCAGCACTAACGACTTGACCTCTACCTCTATATGTGTCTTCTCATTTGGTGCTAGGTCCCTTATATGATGACGCGCCGATTCTCGACGACTTCGTACTACCTTTGGACAAGACGATGTCCATGGTGGAATATGATGCACCCCCCCACATGGTTCCATCAAGATGACGATGACCACCATTTGGTCTTTCCCACCTCACCTACACCACATGAGTGGAATGACAAAGGTAACATAGGTGAAGGTGATGCTCTCATCCCACTAGTGGACATTCTTGACATTGGTTGCTTGCATGATGTTGATCAACCTATTACCATGCTTCATGCTAGTGCGACTTCCCCATGCGATGATTTACCCATTTATGATGAGTATGATGATTGCCATGTGGAGTCAAAGTCTTCAAAACATGGAAGTTTCGAAGACAAATGATAGAAATGAACCTATAAACATGCAACGGAAGGTAGACTACACTAGGCAAGCCATAGTCAAGTATTCAATGAAGTGAAAGCACAAAGACTAATAGCAGCTAGGCAGTACAGATTAGGATGGAAGATAGTATGAAGCCAATCAGGAGAAACAATCACATAGTGAAGACAAATAGATAATGCAAACAGGCAATGACTTCACAAAGACCAACTGTAAATAAAGAGATGGGAAGGATAGAACCAGTTCATTGGTGAAGACAAGGATTTGTTGGACCAGTTCCAGTTGCTGTGACAACTGTACGTCTGGTTAGGGAGGCTGGGATTCAACTCAGAAGACCGTGTCTTCACCTTATTCCCCTTGAGCGAAGGACACCCAGTCCTCACCCAATCACTCAGGTAAGTCTTCAAGGTAGACTTCCAAACCTTCACAGACTTCGTTCACCGGTGATCCACAATGACTCTTGGATGCTCAGAACGCGACGCCTAACCGGCTGGAGGATTCATAGTCCTCAAGTGTAACAAGTCTTCAGATCAAACAGACAGGAAGACTTCAGTGATGCCTAACACTCTTTGGCTCTGGGTGTATAGGGCTTTGTCCTCACAAGGATTTCTCTCTCAAAGGCTTCGGAGGTGGGTTGCTCTCAAACGACATAAGGCGTGCACTAACTCTGAGCAGCCACCAATTTATGGTGTAGGGGTGGGCTATTTATAGCCACTAGGCAACCCGACCTAATTTTTTTGAAATGACCCTGGGTCAGTAAGGAACTGACACGTGTTCCAACGGTTAGATTTCAAACACACGCGACAACTTTACTTGGGATACAAGTAAAGCTGACTCATCCAGCTCTGGATAAGATTTGCTATCATTGTCTTCGCTCAAAGACATAGGATTTTGGTTAAGCATCACTTCAGTCACTCTGACTTTGTTCACTGGGACCCCACTTAACATTACGGTGGTTCCTATGACTCAACAAAGAAGAAAAGGAAACAACGAAACAACTAAGTCTTCACGCTCCATAGTTTTCATGTGAAGTCTTCTCATGTCATAGTCTTCAATGTGAATATCTTCACATACCACCTTTGTCTTCAAAGTCTTCATACATTTATGGGTCATCTCCGGTAGGTAAACCGAGTCAATGAGGGACTACTACCTGTGTTATCCTGCAATTCTCTCAAACACATTAGTACCTCAACCAGGTTTGTCGTCAATACTCCAAAACCAACTAGGGGTGGCACTAGATGCACTTACAATCTCCCCCTTTTTGGTGATTGATGACAAACTGGTTGAAGTTTTCAACAGGAATAAAAGTATGTGAATTTGTAAAGGATTTAGATATTGTCTTCGTAAGTAGCAGAAAGGCTCCCCCTGAAGATGTGCATATAAGTATTTTGCTTTTGAATGCAAGTGCACATGGCATGATGTACTTGAGGAGCTCCTCTTCTTCTTATGAAGACAATTCATCATGCATGAAAGGATATAACAAAGATAATGACATGCATAATGAAAAATGGACGCTTGCAAAATGACTTCGTGCGGAATTTATCGTAGCACATGCGAAATTTATCATCGCAACACATAGTTGACGAAAAGGTAGCAGACGACCATCAAGTTTAAGTGTTACAACTCAAAAGAACCAAATGTATCAAAAGCGAGTGTTCTAAGCACTTGGAAAATGTAGCAAAAGTATAGAAACCACCCATATGGACCCGCTTGAAGATAATCAACTCATATGCTTCTCCCCCTTTTGTCAGTAATGACCAAAAAGGTTTGAAGACATAGAGCTTGCTACTCGTTCCCATGAGGAGTAGGCGAAGCAGCAGGGTCGTCGTGGAGGTTTGGTGGTGCAGACGAACTTGGTGCAGTGTCGATACGTGCCAAAGTTGGAGGTGGTGAGGTAGCATCATCTTGATCATCTATGACTTTGGCATTCACCGTTGTAGCCGAGGAGGAATAGTCAGAGTCTTTGAGTGAGGGAGTCAGACACAAGTGAGCATTCCTTGGAGGAGTTGAGTCAAACTTGAATCTCTTTGTGAAGCCATCGTCTTGAAGATCATCTTCAGCACTGAGCAATGCCAAGCTCTTCCATGACCTCCAATAGGTTTCATGTGTAACAAAGGCATTCTTGGTGGCAAGATTGCGAATGCGATTGACGTCCACCAAGAGGCTTTGCATCTGACGCTTAAGCCAGTCATGATGCTTGTCCTGTTTTTGATGTAGAGCGATGAGAAGCTCTCGGTCATTGAGAACACGAGATCGCTTCCGAGGACTTTGAGGAATGGTGCTTTCAGTGGCTTCAGTTTGAGTGCGAGGGGCACATGTATTGCCAACCAAGGGATAAACACGAGAAACGACCTGAACTCCTTCAATGGGCTGGGTGAAGCTTTGATGATCGACATCATGAAGATAAATTGGCTCCTTTGCAGGCTCTGGATAAATGGCTTCGACAGACAGATCAAACTCTGGCAAGAATATAAGATGATTGCGTGCAGAGGCTGATAGTTGATAGAAGAGTGAAGCTTGATGAGGCGCATTACCCATGGAGCATAGAACTTTAGACCAAAGATATCGGAGCCAGATGCAACCAATTGTCTGATGAAGAAGTCTTGAACATTGAAGCTGATGCCATTGAAGATATAGAAAACCAATGTCTTCATTGCTCCTCCAAGCTTCGCTGCAGGAGAATGTCCTTTGACCGGCCAGAGAGTTCGCCTGATAATATGATAAATAGTGCGGGGCAGATACTCTAGGTCTTCAACAAAGAACTCCTTAGGATAGTCAGCGTCTTGTGGCAATGGCTTCATCATTGTCGGTGTCAAAACCGGTGGATCTCGGGTAGGGGATCCCGAACTGTGCGTCTAGGCCGGATGGTAGCAGGAGGCAGGGAACACGATGTTTTACCCAGGTTCGGGCCCTCTTGATGGAGGTAAAACCCTACGTCATGCTTGATTAATATTGATGATATGGGTAGTACAAGAGTAGATCTACCACGAGATCAAGGAGGCTAAACCCTAGAAGCTAGCCTATGGTATGATTGTTGTATATGGAGTTGATGTCCTACGGACTACAACCCTCCGGTTTATATAGACACCGGATAGGGTTAGGGTTACATAGAGTTGGTTACAATGGTAGGATATCTTGAATATCCGCATCGCCAAGCTTGCCTTCCACGCTAAGGAAAGTCCCATCTGGACACGGGACAGAGTCTTCAATCTTGTATCTTCACAGTCCAGGAGTCCGGCTGAAGGTATAGTCCGGCTACCCGAACACCCCCTAATCTAGGACTCCCTCAGTAGCCCCTGAACCAGGCTTCAATGACGACGAGTCCGGCGCGCAAATTGTCTTCGGCATTGCAAGGTGGGTTCCTCCTCCAAGTCCTTCATAGAAGATTGTAAACACCAAGAGTAGTGTCCAGCTCTGCAAAATAAGCTTCCACATATTGCCATAGAGAGAATAATATTAACACAAATCAAATCTACTGACGTATTCCGCAGTGCGTCATCACACTACGGCCAAGTCCTTTACTCGAATCATTTTTACTTTTCCACCTCAGCGTGTTTTGCGAGGCGGTTTCCTTGGCACGTCTTGTCAAAGCAGAGATCGTGTACCCCCCTTTTGCGGGATTCTCATCAATACGGACGTGGGTAACCCAACCATGCCCGTTAGCATGTTTTCTCGATTAAAGGCGAGTCCCAAACGGTTACGGGGAGGGCTCCTGGTATTCAACCTCTTATAAAGAGACCAGGGCCTTACTCCTTTTCTCCAATCCCAAAACAAGTTCACCCGTCACCTCGAGTTCCAACGCCCTAGGTTCCAGATTCCGGGCGCCTCGGACCTTCGACAATGTCCGGTTCCGACCTTCAAGGCCGATGGATGCCCTCCTCCATCACGGAGGAGGACGTGCTAAAGTTGAGAGAGGCTAAGTTCTTGACCGCCGAAATTTCGCACAGGTTGCCTACTCAAAGGCAGGCTATCCCCAGTCCCCAGCCCGGTGAGAGCGTAGTGTTCATGTCTCACTTCCTTCGGGGGTTAGGCTTCTCGATGGATCCCTTTGTGAGGGGACTGCTGTTTTATTACGGGCTGGAATTCCACGACTTAGCTCCGGAGTCCATCCTCCATATCTCCTCGTTTATCATTGTATGCGAAGCGTTCCTCCGTGTTACCCCTCACTTCGGATTATGGCTCAAGACCTTCAAAGTGGAGCCGAAGATGATCAAGGGACGACACGCAAAGTGCGGAGGTGCTGTTATAAGCAAAAATGCTGATGCTCCATGGCCCGAGGGCTCTTTTCAAGAGGAGCTAGGCTTGTGGCAACAAGAGTGGTTTTATATCACCGCTCCCCGGAGCACCAAGTGGGTGGCACCTCCTGCCTTTCGCTCGGGTCCCCCACCACGGCTAGCGTCATGGGTCAACAGAGGGTTAGATTGGGGTTTGCCCAAAGACGTGCCCTTGTTACAGGGCCGAATTAACGATCTCTTGGAAGGAGACCTCAGCCTGGTCAAGGTGACGCAAGTCATGTTGATTCGCTGAATATTGCCCGGCAAACGTCGCCCCCTTCGCCTGTGGGAGTTTAATCCAGAGGGACCGCGAGCTCTCCAGAACTTTATGGTGCAACGCCCGTGGAGATATATAAACTGTTCTTCGGATCACAAGAGATGTGTCCGGATTTAATCGAGGACACAGGCCTAAGCTGCAATCGCCCGGATACTCAAGTAAGCAACCTTGTGCCCGGACCTTCTATCCGTATAATTGTCATAAACTTGCCCTTAAAAGAGTTGTCCTTTTAAACAGGAGTGGATAGCGAAGGCAAAGCTGATCAGCTGTCCGGCTCCCCTTCCCGAAACCAGGCCGGATCCTGTGCTGGTCAGGATGCTGGAGATAATGCCTTTGGAGGGCAGCAAGGGGGAGGACAAGGAAACTCTTTCGTCCTCGAAGGAGGCTGCTCCGAAGGGAGGAACCGACAATTCCTCTCCTAAGGGGAAGAAGAGAGCCGCCTCTGGCGACCCAGAAACCATGGCCTTGAAGCGGGGGAGAAAATCCTTGTCAGAGGGTCCGACGCCGGGGAGTTCCCCGGCCGGACTACGCCCTCAAGGGGATCAGCCCTCCAGCGAGCCGTAAGTAGAGAAAGATTTTCCTTTTGAGGGATGAGGGAAATCCTTAATTTATATCTGAGAAGATTAACCAAACCTTTACCTTGTAGCTCGGACCTCAGCCCTTCTCAGCAGGGCTCGTCTTCAGGGGATCTCCTTCCGGAGATGATGGAGAGCGGGACGCCTCCCCCTGCCATGCCGCCTAGCGAGGCGGGCGACCCTGAGGTGTCGTCGCGGAGGGTTTCACCGAATCCGGTAGGGGCGGAAGGTAGCTATGTGGCCCCCCGAGGTTCTCCGCGTCCGGCCTTCGAAAGAGGTCATGGGACGGGCCCGACACCGTCTGGTGCTCGGCCGGAGGAGCTAAAGATTCTGCTGGGGCGAGCTTCTATCTTAGAGGAGCACCGTGCATTGATGGGCACAATGATTGAAAGGATTTCATCTACAGAGAGCGGATTGCATGAGGCCGTCAAAAGTTTACTGACGGGTTTCGAGGTACATTAGATAATGATTACTTTTGTCGGTTGCGCATGAATAAGATGCGCCTTGTGTAGATAGTAGCCCCTGAGACTCTGCGCGTCGTCAAGAAATGACGGCACGCGGAGGATCATAATCCCAGGTCTAAGACGTCGCCTTTGAATGTAGGCGGCAGGGTGTCCGGAATCGAGCCGAACTGACGATTTTGCTGAACTAAAGCGGCAATTGGACGTGGCAGATGCCGACATCACGCTTGTCAACAAGCGGCTTGATGAGGCTCAAGGTATGTAATTCCTCGGGCGGCATCAGGTAAGAACAGTTTTATGTCTGTGTCTTACGATATGTGTGCTTGACGCAGATGGTGCGGCCGCCGTGGAGAGTCTTAGGGCAGAACTTGCCCGAGCTAAAGAACAATCCGGAGAAAGTGATGCGGCCACCAAGAAAGCCCTTGAAGAGCTGAGAGCCGAACAGGCTGCTCATTGCCGAAGCAAGGAAGAGATGGCCGAGATGGCCGAAAAGTTAAAAAGCGCTACCGACCGTTGCAGACTTCTTGAGAAAGAAGACCAGGTGAAACAGACGGACTTAGAGAAGGCCGTTGCCAATGCCAAGGACGCGCGCTCTGCGATGAGGGCTGCGAAGGAGGAGCTGCGTCAGGCCGAACAAATTGCGGCTGGAAAGCCCTTTATGCTGCGAAGGAAATTTTGCGATTCGAAGTTTGCTCCGTTGGACCGGATGTGGAGTGTGGAGGATACCTATCTGGACTTGGCAGCGAGTGCTGCTGATGCGACCGAACACTTTCAAGATCAGAAAGATCGCGAAGTGGAAAAGCTTTTCTGGTCGCAGTTTCACAATCCAGAGCGTCCACTGGTAGTGGACGATCGTTTGGCTCAATGGGCCGAACTGAATAGGTTGTCCGGACTCGCCATGAAGTACGTCATGGGTCACCTGTGGCCGGGGAGATCGGAGTCAAAGAGTTATTTCAGCTTGGTGCCGCAATTCCTTGACGCGGTGCCGCCTATAAATGCAATGAAGAGGTCAGCATGCATAGAGGGCGCTAGGATGGCTCTTGCCCGTGTTAAGACATACTGGGCAGAGATGGAGACCATCGTTTTTGCGTCCCGAGATTCGGACAAAAGCCGAGTACCCTCCGAGCACTATTTTCAGGAAGTTCTTGAAGGCGCTCGTGTAATAGAGACGCAGTGCTCGAAAGATGCTATGTTATTATAGCATATGTAATTATAAAGTAATATTTTGATAAACTGTGGTGGCCTTTTTTATACTTGTGCCTTCAAGTATTGGGAACACCTCCTGTGCGGCCGTTTTAAGATATATATATATATATAATCTGAAAGATGGCAGTCGTTGGCTTCAGCCCCCACGCACATAGTGCGGGGGTGCTCGCAGAAGACGCATTTTCACACTTAACCCAGCGTGTTGGTCCTACAAAGGAGGTGTTAGCGCAGAGGGCCAGGCAACCGGACTATAATGCTTTAACACTTTCACTTAGCCATAGGAGTTTGACAGTGAGACTATTTAGGTAGCCCCTTGGTGGCGACTGCGCTCGTCCGAGTTCGAGGCGCGTATGTGCCTGACCGGTAAGCGGCCCTTCGTTAAAGCGGAGGAATCCGATAGATTCCGATAGGTCATCAAGTGGCTGAGCAGTCTCACGCTACATCATGACAGTCAGTTTTTGGATTTCTCTACTGAGGTGTTCGCCCGGCCGAACCGGGGCACAATCACAGTAGTTCTCCTGGTGCTACCTTAGCCGATAGAGCGGAACGTAAGGTAGCCGAACTCAGGAGCCGGGCAACCCAACATTTGACCAAAGACATGATTCAGAGCTGATGCATATAATGCCAAAACTCGCGACGCCGAACACTCCTGAAGGTGTGCGGTCTTTATGAGTGCGGGCGAAACAACACTCTTTTAAAAAAAAGAGCCCCTAGTGTCCAGGTACGTGCAGAAATTCTGACGTGGCCACATGCCAAGACGCCAGCCTCCTCCTTGGTTATATTAGAAAAAACCAGGGGATGTGTAGCAACGAGAGACAGTAAAAAAGGTTTACGCAGGGTCTTAATCTAAAAAGAATCCTTTAGGACGGGTCCCTACTGCACGTCTGCGCCAGTGTCTCCGTTGTGCCGTACCCTGGACAGGTGCCGTACGACGTTCATTTGTAAAAGAGAGGAACTAAGTTGAAAACGGGTCATGCGGAACAAAAGTTTAAAATAAACAAAGTATAAAGTAAAATATATAAGATTGAGCTTTATTGCCTCTTATTGTATATGCGTGGAGCCCCTAGTGCGGGGGTATATGGCCACTAAGCCTGCATCAATGATGATTTTGTACCGAACTCGTCTATCCGCGTTCTTGGTCTTGAATGACCTATTTCGAAGTTTTTGGCCGGTGAGGCCATTTTGCTGTGGGGCTGTCAAAGCGGCCGCACAGTCCTCCGCTTGGGGAGGCGCACTTTAGTGCTTCCCCTTCAAAGAGATGATGCCTCGTGGACCTGGCATCTTAAGCGTAAGAGATGCATAATGCGGTATTGCGTTAAATCGAGCGAAAGCTTCGCGTCCCAGTAGTGCTTGATAGCGACTTGAGAACGGGACGATATGGAAGGTCAGCTTTTCGCGGCGGAAGTTATCGGCAGAGCCGAGTATGACTTCGAGCCAGAGAAACCCATACAATGGGTGTCCGGACCAGGTATTACCCCTTGAAAGGCGGTTTTGCTGCGGCGGATTCTTGCTGGGTTTATCCCCATGTGATGGATTGTATCCTAATATATCAGGTTTAGTCCACTGCCGCCGTCCATTAGTACATTTGAAAACCGGAGTCCGCCAATTATTGGATCGAGTATCAAGGCAGTCCAGCCTGCGTTCTTGATATTTCTAGAATAATCTAGTTGATCGAAGATGATCGGTTTTGACAACCAGTGGCAGGACCCTTGGGGATGGGTCGTGTGGTGCGTACCTTTACGGGCGCCGCACATTTTGTTATGTGAAGTAAGTTCACTGTTTTTACTTCTTGTGGGAAGTTCTTTTATTTCCCAGTGCTCTGCTTTCGGGGTTCGTCCTCGTCTTCGCTTGGTGTGTCGAGCCCCTTGTGTTCGGCATTGAGTCTGCCGGATTGTTTGAAAATCCAACAGTCTCTGTGGGTATGGTTAGTAGGCTTCCCAGGAGTACTGTGTATCTGACATATCCTGTCCAGGATTTTATTTAGGTTGGATGGATCGTCCCTGTTATCCCGGGGGTGGGGCGATTTTGCCAGATTTTGTCATGAGCCTTTGAATCCGGCATTGACTACCGTGCTCTTCGGACTTTTTTCCTTAGTCCGGCAACGGTCCTTGTTGCATCGCGGTTTTCCGTTTCCATCCCTAGTTTCAGATGTACTTGGGTCGCTGGGGCTGCACCTTGCCAACCTGCTGTCCTCCCCTGCACAAAAGCGGGTCATGAGGCTTGTTAGTGCGGCCATTGTTCTTGGCTTTTGTTGGCCGAGGTGTCTACCGAGCCATTCGTCTCGGACATTATGCCTGAAAGCTGCCAAGGCTTCGGCGTCCGGACAGTCGACTATCTGATTCTTTTTAGTGAGGAATCTATTCCAGAACTGCCGAGCTGATTCTCCGGGTTGTTGAGTTATGTGACTAAGATCATCTGCATCCGGAGGGCGGACATAGGTCCCTTGAAAGTTTGCTCGGAAAGCATCGTCGAGCTCTTCCCAGCTTCCAATTGTGTTTTCGGGAAGGCTTTTAAGCCAATGCCGGGCTGGCCCTTTAAGCTTAAGGGGTAAATATTTTATGGCGTGGAGATCATCTCCTCTAGCCATGTGTATGTGGAGGATATAATCCTCGATCCAAACTCCAGGGTCTGTTGTTCCATCATATGCCTCTATGTTTACGGGTTTGAATCCCTCTGGAAATTCATAGTCCAGGACCTCATCGGTGAAACATAGGGGGTGTGTGGCGCCCCTGTATTTGGGCGTGCCGGATTCTGATGATGGCTTCATAGCGTTGCTTAGGAGAGCTTGCTTTCTTGGCCCATAAATGGACCTGACTGGGCCATGATGCGAATCCTTAAGTGGGTCGCATGCCGATTTAAGTGCGGCACCGCTTGCCGCTTTATGTGGTCGTCTATCCGACTGTGTGGCTTTCTCATTTTTTGAATGCGAGGGCTCTAGGACCCCTTCGTCGAATTCAGGCAGTAGCTTTCTTTTCGGATAGCTTTTAGTGCGGCGACCGTCGCCGTATTTATCTGCGGTATTGATTACTTTGCTCCATCTAATCCGGAGTGCATCTTCTGTTGTTTTTAGCTTCCGCTTCTGCTTTTTAGGCTGCGTGCAGTTGCAACGAGCCTCTCATGGAGATTCTTCTGCTCCGTGGGTTTATCCGGCGTGAGGTCGCCCGGAATGCCGTTTTCGCCGGAGAAGGGATGTTCGGTTTCTCTATCCTTGTTGCCCTGTTCGGACGGTTGCTCTAAGGCCTGCTCGTCGTCTACCGGCTCGTCCTGCTCTATGGCTGGGTTTTTAACGAGGCGGGGCTTGGGTCGGCGTTTACACCGACGCTTTGATTACTTTTCGGGGGGTCGATCTCCCGTTCCGCCCCCTTTTTCCTTGTTGTTGCTTCCTTTATGGGTATCCACCATGTACACATCGTGAGATGAGGTGGCTGTCCAATGCCCTATGGGCATTGGTTCATCGGTATCTCCTGCATCGTCATCCAGCTGTCGATGTCTTCGGAGTCGAAGTTGAGCACGTCGTTTAAATTGTCGACAGTGGCTACCAAGTGGGTGGTGGGTGGGTTTTGAATTTCTTCATCGTCCGTATCCCATCCTCGCTGACCGTAGTTCGGCCAGGGCTCTCCTGATAAGGAGAGAGACTTGAGAGAATTCAGGATATCGCCAAAAGGCGAGTGCTGAAAGATGTCCGCGGAGGTGAACTCCATTATTGGCGCCCAATCGGATTCGATCGGCAGGGGTGCGGGGGGTTCGGAGTTCGGAAAGGAGTCCGGATCCTCGGAGTCACGGATCATGCAGAGTGCGGGGCTAGCGTTCGGCTCGATCGCCTTTGAGATCGCAGCCCCCGAGGTGGCGTCCAACCGCTCATCCTCGATTGGCGCAATAGGCTCCGAGTTAGGGGTCGGCGCCGATGCGTGTGCGGCCTCCAGGCCACTGTCCGGAGGCAGAGCTAGATCATTCCCCTCGAGATAGTGCGGCGCGCTTGGCCGTGGCTCAAACCCGTCGAAGATCAAGTCTCCGCGGATGTCAGCCATATAGTTTAAGCTTCCAAACCTGACTTGATGGCCAGGGGCGTAGCTTTCGATCTGCTCCAGGTGGCCAAGCGAACTGGCCCGCAGAGTGAAGCCGCCGAAGACGAAGATCTGTCCGGGGAGAAAAGTCTCACCCTGGACCGCATCGTTGTTGATGATCAAAGGAGCCATCGGGCCTAAAGGCGACGACACAGAGGAACTCTCAATGAAAGCACCAATGTAGGTGTCAAAACCGGCAGATCTCGGGTAGGGGGTCCCGAACTGTGCGTCTAGGCCGGATGGTAACAGGAGGCAGGGAACACGATGTTTTACCCAGGTTCGGGCCCTCTTGATGGAGGTAAAACCCTACGTCCTGCTTGATTAATATTGGTGATATGGGTAGTACAAGAGTAGATCAACCACGAGATCAAGGAGGCTAAACCCTAGAAGCTAGCCTATGGTATGATTGTTGTATATGGAGTTGATGTCCTACGGACTACAACCCTCCAGTTTATATAGACACCGGATAGGGTTAGGGTTTCATAGAGTCGGTTACAATGGTAGGACATCTTGAATATCCGCATTGCCAAGCTTGCCTTCCACGCCAAGGAAAGTCCCATCCGGACACGGGATAGAGTCTTCAATCTTGTATCTTCACAGTCCAGGAGTCCGGCTACCCGAACACCCCCTAATCCAGGACTCCCTCAATCATGCTCAACATTTGGCTCATGTTTGGGTCTGGCTTCTGGAAGATGCTCTCCAAAGCATTTTGGTGCAGCTGACAACCTGATTCATAATGTTCGCGAGGAGTGGGCATGGCAGTAAGCTCAATGATGTCTTGGGCTTTAGCTTCATGGTGTACATCGCCTGTCATCCACTCAAGGATCCAAGTCTTCGGATCCCTGTTGTAGCCGCAAATGTGGAGGGTGGCATAAAATTGAAGCAGAAGCTCTTCATTCAAGTGTTCTTTTGCTGTCACAAATGGGAGAAGACCAACATCTCTGAAGTAGTCAAGGGCTTTTTCTAGGCAGGGCAGCCAAGCCATGGCTTCACAGTCTAGACGCATATGAGGGAAAATGCGCCCCTGATTGTGTAAGATACAGGAATAGTAACTGCACTGTTGATAACTCCAGAATCGATCTGATGAAATTCTTGGCCTTGTTTAGGGGTTCCTGGCACTGTCAAAGAATGTGTTGTGTGCCTTGAAGCCATTCAGATTAAACGATCCTCGTGAAGTTGCAGTACACGGAAACCTTGGCAGCCTTGGCTTTGGCTTCTGGACCTGAGGCCTGTGCTCCACATGATAGTCAAATTGCGGACCAGCAGCAGGTGGAGGAACCAGAATGGGCCAGCGGGCGGTGGTAAGTTGGCCTTGATAGAATGCTTGCTCAAGGGTGTGTGGCCGTGGAGGCAGTACAAGAGCAGTGGCAGTGGCATTGACTTCTGGTTGCAGATTTGCGTCAGGAGCAGCATTGGCTTCAGGTGCAATCACTTCTGGCACCGCATTAACTTCAGGCGCCATAGCAGCTTCAGCCATGACAACGTCATTGGCTTTAGTATGGGTATTGGTGGTCGCCTCAATGTTATCAACCTCCACTCGAGTAGCTGGAGGGTCGGACACGTTCTCCTCGAGAATAACTTCAGGGTTGGTTGGGGGTGTAGCAACACGTTCTTCTTCATGTCTTGGCTCTTCTTGTTCATCGACTGATGCAGCCGGAATATCTTTAGCCGCTTTGGCTTCAGACTCGAGGATGTTCGCAGTAGGAGAGGCTTCAGGAAAGAATTGGTGTGAAACTGATTAGCGCTCTTCTCCTTCTGGAACACTGGACAGAGTGACCTGTGGCCTCGGTCCTTTGCGAAGCCTGCGGAACGCTGGCGACACTTGTGAAGATGGAGTTGGTTGGGCCACAAAGTCATTGTCGTCAAGCACCGGAGTGGTGACTTGAGGTGGGGGAGTACTTGGGCATTCTCCTTGACGGGGGGAGGGGGGTCTTGTGGGTGATCAGCCCATGAGTCATCCTGAGTAATTGGCGTCAATGGACAACCAATGCTGATGAGTTCGCTATTTTGGAGACCAGGCGATGATACCACATTGTGTTCGATCTGAGGAAGGACTTCATCATCTTCAACATTGTCTTGATGACCAATGTCTTCAGCTGCGGTGGGGTCAACAGCTGGAATGTCTTCAGCTTCAAGAGCCTCTGTGGAAGCAGGCTCATGAACTATCAATTGGCGCTCACTATGTTCAGACGCATGACGAGCCACTGAGATCGGCTCGACAACAAGGGGCTCTGTGGGAGCAGCCCAAACTTTCTTCCTTGTCTTTCTCTTTTTCATCGGTGGAGCGTCATCAGTGGTGTGCTTGGTCTTGCGCTTGCGGGCTATGGCTTCAGTTGTCTTTGTTTTCTTGAGCTCTAAAGCCACTGTGGGGACCATAGGCTTTGAGCCTGTCATACTGGCAGGGAAGACAATGTGAGGTTATTCCTGCCTTGATGCTTCAGGTTGGGCCACAGCAGGCTTCTTCTTCTTCTTCTTGGTAGCCATTCTGGGGTCGATGCCAGGTCACCCCAGAGCCTTGTGTTTTTCAGTTTCATTGTAGCCTTGAATACATTTGGCAGCCAGGTGTTTCATGCGCTCTTGAGAACCTTTAGCTTCTTCACGTTTCTTGTGGAATGCCTCCTTGAGCTCATGCAGCATGACCTTGAAGTTTTGGATGTCTTCCACGTTGAGCTTGGCCATGTGCTTCTTGATCTAAGCCTTTTCATAATCAATCTTGTGCTTCAGCTCAACAATTCTCTGTGCAAGAGCCAGCTCAGGAGCAATGGCTCCATGGAAGGAGACGCTGAGGCCAATTGGGAGTTGAAGATCATCAAAACTAAGTCTGGGCCGTCGAACCACTCATCAATGAACTTGTACACGATCTCCACATCAAAGAGGGGAAGATCATTGAAGATTTCTGCCTCTTGCTTGCTCTTTATAAGAAGCTCAAGAGCATCATCGCAAAGATCGTCGTCGCTAGACAGATCAATGGCTTCGTTCTCATTCCTTAGAACGGCAGCAGGGGTCAATGCTTGACAAGTTGGTTGCATGGGCTTCTTCATCTTGTCAGACTTGGAGATGCGAGAGAGATCTTCAGATTGCACACTGGCTTTAGGAGGTGCAGTGGCCAGAGGCTTCGCCCCGTGAAACTTTTGGTGCAGAGGAGTGCTTTGAAGCCTTCGGTTTCTTTTGCTTCATAGGCTTCGATGGTGCAGGCGCTTCGTCAGAATCAGCGTAATCTGCAGAGTGATCCACGACTGCCCCTTGAACCTGAATGTGAGTGATGAGACCTTCAAGGTTATAGAAGGGCCCAACAATATTGGTTTCAGCATCGCATGTGCCGTCGGCACGAGGAGCAGAGGGACCGAGGTTGAAGTCTAACCCAAGCAACTTCTTGTTCTCTTTGGCAGAAGTTTTGGCAAACTGGAAGTTGCACTTAAAGAGATTGTCTTCACGACACCATAACAGAGAGGATGGGTCGGCATTAGCAGGCTGAGGTCCACGGATCATGCAGGGGTAGAAGCCTTGAGCAATAGCTTCAGACTTCGACTTGGGCTGAAGACCTTTGTATATAATATCTCACCAGGGGCCCTTGATGGTATTCTTTTCAGCATATTCGTCAGTGACAAATTTGTACTTGAACCATTCCTCTACCCAATGTGTTCGACTCCATTGGATTCGGTTCTTGCGTTCTCCATAGGTCTCTTCTGGATCTGACTTGTATAGCTCATAGAGATCCGGTGGCAGGTCCTTAGCAGTGTTTCAACGACGTTGTCTGCCGCCCTTCCTGACTGATTTTTCTGTCACCATGAAGCTCAGACTGAATGGCTTCAGAACTTGCAAAGGCTTCCTTCTGCTGGTCAGACAGGAATTTGCTTCGGGAGAATTGATGTGATGCTGTAAGAACTCTGCAAATGAATGCAGACTATGACAACCAAGGGATTCTCCCATGGACATGTACCTGTGACAGTGTTAGAGATGCGAGGGAAGGGGAAGAGGTCATATGCATTCTCAGAAGATTTTGAAGATAAATCAGTTTAGAAGACATTGACCTCATAGTGCGAAGACATTCACTCATATGTAGAGAGTTGGTTCCAGATTTGTACGAATCCTCGAATAAGTACAAGTGAGGAATCTAACTACTTTGTTAAGCATAAGTGAACATACTAGGCATGTTATGAGATGCAGAAAAGGATAGATTCAATTTGTTGGGACAGAAACCACTCGTGGTTGAGAAGGATGAATCTATCGAATCAAAAGGACTGTAAAAAAAGAGCTTTTACTTACCACTCGATTAACTGCTAGACGGAGTAGACGATGAGGCCGAGCAGTTCGATCTTCCGTGACCTAACTTGGCGACGGAGGAAACCTATGGCGACGGCGGAGAAGACGATGTCCGCGGCCGGCGTGAGGACGGCGTCGGTGAGGTTGCAGCAGCTAAGTGCTTCATCGCCGGCGTCGTCGAGAGTTAGCAGTGGCGCTAGGGTTTGTGCGAGAAGGAGAAGTGGAAGAAGAGATAATGACTGGGGTGTGGCGTGTATTTATAAGGACAGGGACGGCGCAACGTTATTACGCAGGTGCCCCTGGCGGTTCACATCTGAAGGACATGTGGCAAACATGCAACACATTGGAGGTTGTTCCATGTTCCCACACACGCCTGGATTGTCGGGTGGTCGTTCCCGCTTCTCCGGGTTTCAGGCAAAAAGGATTAAGCATTTAAAATTAGATTTAATGTTTGTCTCTGTGTCTCCTGATGACAAGGACGCAGAGAAGACATACGACATTTTCAATAGAATGCATGTGATTTGGCTAGATAGAGTTTGAGGCAGACCGCATAGAGAGGTTAGGGTCCGATCACATTCACTTAGTTCAAAAGAATCAAACGAGAAGACATAGCTATAAGTGAATGTTGTAGAGGACAGAACACTAATATATGTACATATCAGAATACAACCAAATCAACATAGTGAAGATAAAATGAGGACATGATGAAATTTGAAGACAAACCAAATGTGAAGACATAGCAAATGTAACGCCATGAGACAAACACTTCAAACAGAAGAATTTGGTGGTGGCGTTACCCACCGTATAGGAAGTATTAGACCCAGACACGGCGCACAATTATCGTGGCGCTCCGAAGTCAAATTACGCGTTAATGTATTCACACTTAGAGTGTAAGTCTTCATTTATTGAAGATATACGTTACTTCGTGTGTTGCACATCTAAGTCATCAACATGCATATGTGTTAGGATCTGTGCCTGATCATAGGACATTTGAGGATTCCAAGATATTTAGCTCACACCGCAACTTGCAAAACCTTTTCTCATCCAAGGGCTTTGTGAAGATATCTGCCAGTTGCTCTTCAGTGTTGACGTGAATGATATCAATATATTCCTTTATGACATGATCTCGAAGAAAGTGATGACGGATCTAAATGTGCTTTGTCTTCGAGTGCTGAACTGGGTTGTTGGCAATCTTGATGGCGCTTTCATTATCGCAGTAGAGTGGTACTTGCTTCAGATGGATGCCATAGTCTTTGAGTGTTTGCTTCATCCATAGAAGCTGAGCATAGCAAGATCCAGCAGCAATGTATTCAGATTCAGCAGTGGAGAGAGATACATAGTTCTGCTTCTTTGAAGACCAACAAACAAGTGATCGTCCTAGAAAGTGACATGTGCCTGATGTAGACTTGCGATCCACCTTGTCACCAGCATAATCAGCATCCGAGAATCCAACTAGATCAAATTCTGAGCCCTTTGGATACCATAATCCTAGTGTTGGGGTGTAAGCCGAATATCAAAGAATTCGCTTCACAGCTAAGTGATGTGATTCCTTTGGTGCCTAATCATGATATCTGGCCTAGATGCACATAATTAAAGCAAAGAACCAATCATGGAGCGGTATACCTTTTGATCAAACTCTTTACCATTGGCATCAGGACCTAGATGACTTTTGGTTGGCATTGGCATCGTATAACCTTTGCAGTCTTGCATTCCAAACTTCTTCAGGCAATCTTTGAGGTATTTCTCTTGAGATATGAAGATGATGTTGCGTTGCTCCCGTATTTGAAGACCAAGGAAGAACTTCAGCTCACCCATCATGGACATATGATATTGCTCTTGCATCATGTGTCCAAACTCATCGCTGTATTTTTGATTAGTGCAGCCGAAGATAATGTCATCCACATATATTTGGCACACAAACAGTTCACCATCATATGTGTTCGTGAAGAGTGTGGGATCCAGGGAACCAGGTTTGAAGCCTTTGCTCTTCAGGAAGTCTTTGAGTGTGTCATACCAAGCACGAGGGGCTTGTTTGAGGCCATACAGTGCCTTATTGAGTTTGTATACCATATCAGGGTGTTTTGGATCTTCAAAACCAGGCGGTTGTGCAACATACACTTCTTATTCAATCATTCCATTGAGAAAGGCACTCTTCACATCCATTTGATATAGAAGGATGTTATGATGATTTGCATAGGCTAGTAGTATGCGAATAGCTTCAAGCCTAGCCACAGGAGAAAATGTTTCATCGAAGTCAATTCCTTCAAATTGAGTGTATCCTTGAGCAACGAGACGAGCCTTGTTTCTGACAACTTAACCATGCTCATCTTTCTTGTTGCGATATGTCCATTTAGTGCCTATGATATTGTGTTTACGAGGATCAGGACGCTTGACCAGTTCCCATACATTATTCAGCTAGAACTGTTGAAGCTCTTCTTGCATAGCTTGAATCCATTCAGGTTCCATGAAGGCTTCATCAACTTTCTTGGGTTCAGATATTGAGAAAAATGCAAAGTGCCCACAAAAATTTGCTAGCTATGTTACCCTTGAACGAGTGAGTGGACCAGGTGCATTGATGCTATCAATTATCTTCTCAATCTGTACTTCATTTGCAACACGAGGATGAACTGGATGAAGATTTTGCTCTTGCGGATCATTGTCATCGTTTGAAGGATTTTCTTCAGGTTAAGCATTGTCTTTAGGTTGATTAGGTGCAGAAATGATAAGTTCCTCTTCAGGTTGTACTTCATACGGTATGATTTCTCCAGTTCCCATAAGCTTGCTGGATTCACTAGGTGGAATTTCATCTAGCACATTTGGCTGGTGCTCTCCTTGCGAGCCGTTAGTCTCATCGAACCGCACATCCACAGTTTCAACCACTTTATAGTGAAAGAGGTTGAACACACTATAGGAGTGCGAATCCTTTCCGTAACCAAGCATAAAACCTTCATGTGCTTTCGATGCAAATTTTGAAGTGTGATGTGGATACTTGATCTAGCACCTAGCACCAAATACTCTGAAGTAACTGACATTTGGCTTTTTACCAGTGAGGAGTTCATAGGATGTTTTCTTCAGAAGCTTGTGAAGATAAACACGGTTGATGACATGGCATGCAGTATCAATAGCTTCAGGCCAGAACTTTCTTGGTGTCTTGTATTCATCAAGCATTGTCCGAGCCATCTCAATGAGTGTTCTGTTCTTGCGTTCCATGATGCCATTCTGCTGCGGCGTGTACGGAGCTGAGAACTCATGAGTGATGCCCAATGTCTCAAGATAAGTGTCGAGGCCGGTGTTGTTGAATTCAGTGCCATTATCACTTCTGATGTGCTTGATCTTGACGCCATAGTTATTCATGGCTCGATTGGCGAAGCGTCTGAAGACATCCTGCACTTCAATCTTGTAGAGGATTATGTGTACCCATGTATATCTTGAATAATCATCAACAATGACGAAGCCATATAGACAAGCAGTAGTAGTTAGAGTAGAGTAGCGAGTAGGGCTGAAGAGGTCCATGTGTAGCAGTTCGAAGGGTTGAGTCGTTGTCATGATTGTCTTCGAGGGATGCTTGGCCCTTGTCACCTTTCCAGCTTCGCAGGCACCGCATAAGTGATCCTTCTTGAACTTGATGCCTTCGATGCCTATGACGTGCTTCTTCTTTGCGAGAGTATTCAAGTTCCTCATGCCAGCGTGCCCTAGCCTCCGATGCCAGAGCCATCACTCCCAAGCTTTTGCAAGAAGACATACGGCAAGCTGTGGCCCTACTGAGAAATCTACCATATACAAATCATCTTTCTGATTCCCTTCAAAGACTAGAGACTTGTCAGATTCCATTAGAACAAGGCAACGATATTTTCCAAATATCACAATCATGTTCAAATCGCAAAGCATTGAGACAGACATTAAGTTGAAACCAAGGGATTCAAAAAGCATCACTTTATCCATCTGTTGATCCTTTGAGATTGCAACTCTACCTAGACCCAATACCTTGCTTTTACCAGTGTCAGCAAATGTGATGTGACTCTTCTCAGATGGACGTAAGGTTGAGTCCATGAGAAGACTTTGATCACCAGTCATATGATTAGTGCATCCACTATCGATGATCCATTCTGAAGCAGCTGGTGTCATACCCAACAGAACAGTTAGGGGGATAGGCTTCACGAAGAGTATTGTGAAGCATAAGCATTTGACGAGCAAGTGAATTATGAAAGCTCAGACCCAGGTTAGAACTGATAGGATGCATGTTAAGCGACTCAGAAATGAAATACATGATAAGATCATTTGGACATTTTATCTTGTGCCCCACAAGATGTTTTAGGTCCCCAACAATAGCTTTAGACGCCTTTGATTTCCGGCTGGAGACCATTCCCTGCAAAAGAGAGTTAAGTTTTTTTGGCTACCCACATCTTGAGGGGTGGCTTCGAAGCAATTAGTCTAAGTGCAACATCTGAGAACTTTGGCTTTGAAGACATGGCAAATAGTTTTGCAGGAGGTGAATAATATTCATAAGAATAAGCAAAGTGGTTCTTGGTCTTATGAACATGGCGGTTTGATGAAACATGCTCATATTCATAGGCCTGGGTATGATTTTCCTGCAAAACATTTGTGTTAGTGCGACTCAGATGAGTCCTCTGTCTGTATGAAGCCTTTGGACCATATGAAGCTTGTGGTCTGGGATTTGTCTTCTTCCCTTGTGGTGTCATGACGACATTCACAGGAAGATTCTACAGACACCTTTTGGGCACCCAAACTTTCTTCATAGGTGGCCCATTCCTGCAGTTAGTACCAATATACCTGGCAAACTCTTCACCATTCTTATTCTTAAACAGTTTATAGTTTGCATCAAAGGATTCATCAATGACAATAGGATTAGCACAAGTTAAGCCAGATAGGGTGGATGGATCCACTGAAGGTTCCTTTGCAGCAACCCATGTGGTTTTGGGGTACTGCTCAGGCTTCCAGTAAGAGCCATCAGCATTCATTTTCCTTTCGAACCAAACACCCTCTTTCCTAGGGTTTCGGTTCAGAATCTGCCTTTTGAGGACATCACATAGTGTCTGATGCCCTTTGAGACTTTTGTACATCCTTGTTTCAAGCAATGTCTTCAACCTAGCATTTTCATCAGCAATAGCAGTGGCATCCTTAGCAGAGGGGTTAGTTACCACATCAATAGTTGAAGATGTTGCAACAGTAGCAGCAGTAGAACATCCAACAACAGAAGTAGCGTTATCATGCTCAAGGCTTTTTAGACATGGTGGTTCAAATCCTTCCTGAGCGGGATTGATCTGTTGAGCGCGAAGTGACTCGTTTTCCTTTTGAAGATCTTCATGAATTTCTCTCAATTTCTCAAGTTCTTGCTTCCTTTGAAGATAATCATAGGAAAGATTTTCATGAGTTGTTGAGAGCGTTTCATGATGACTTTCAAGTTCCTAATACTTAACATGAAGATTTTTTATGTCTTCAATTAAGGACTGAGACCGAGTCATTTCCGCGTCCAACAGGTCATCGCTTTTGTCTAACAGTTTTTGAATATGTTCCATAGCTTTCTTGTTCAGTTGCAATTTTAGCAAGTGTTTTGTAGCTGGGTTTGGAATCACGATCCGAGTCATCTTCACTAGATGTTTGATAGTGAGCATTGCGTGACTTTACCTTGGCACCACGTGCCATGAAGTAATAGGTGGGAGCGGAGTCATCCTTGTCATCAGTGTGGGTGACGGAACCATTGTCTTCAGTGTTGAAGATGGACTTGGCAACGTAGGCTGTAGCCAGACTTGCGACACCAGAGTCGGACTCCTCCTCGGACTCCACCTCCGCCTCCTCAGAAGCAGACTCCTCCTCTGAATCCATTTCCTGTCCAACAAACACACGAGCCTTGCCAGATGAGCTCTTCTTGTGTGATGAAGACTTTGAGGAAGACTTGGAAGAAGACTTTGAGTATTTCTTCTTCTTCTTCTTCTTCTTCTTCTTCTTGTCATTAGAATCATATTCCTTGCTCTTCTTCTTGTTGTTGTTCTCATTGTCCCACTGCGGACACTCAGAGATGTAGTGACCAGGTTTCTTGCACTTGTGGCATGTTATCTTCTTGTAGTCATGGGTAGAGGCTTCATCATTTCTTGAGCCAGATTGAGAAGACTTTCTGAAGCCTTTCTTCTTGGTGAATTTCTGGAACTTCTTCACAAGCATAGCAAGCTCCTTTCCAATGTCTTTAGGATCATCAGAACTGCAGTCAGATTCTACTTTAGATGAGGAAACAACTTTTGCCTTCAAGGCGTGAGTTCGGCCATAGTTGGGACCGTAGATGTCTCTTTTCTCATACAGTTGAAACTCATTTGTGTTGAGTCTTTCAAGTATGTCAGATGGATCGAGTGTCTTGAAGTCAGGGCGTTCTTGAATCATCAGGGCTAGGGTGTCAAACGAGCTGTCAAATGATCTCAGGAGCGTCTTGACGATTTCATGCTTGGTGATCTCAATAGCGCCGTGAGCTTGAAGATCACTTGTGATGTCAGTGAGGCGATCAAACGTGAGCTGAACATTCTCATTGTCGTTTCCCTTGAAGAAGTTGAAGAGGTTGCGAAGAACACTGATCCTTTGATCTCTCTGGGTTGATATGCCTTCGTTGACCTTGGAGAGCCAGTCCCAGACTAGCTTCGATGTTTCCAGAGCACTCACACGACCATACTATCCTTTGGTCAGATGACCACAGATGATGTTCTTGGCTATAGAGTCCAGTTGAACGAACTTCTTGACATCAGCAGCGATGACACCTTCACCAGTCTTGGGAACACCATTCTTGACGACATACCAGAGGTCGACATTAATGGCTTCAAGATGCATACGCATCTTATTCTTCCAGTAGGGATATTCAGTTCCATCGAAGACGGGGCACGCAGTGGAGACTTTGATTATCCCTGCAATCGACATAGCTAGAACTCCAGGTGGTTAAACCGAATCACACAGAACAAGGGAGTACCTTGCTCTGATACCAATTGAAAGTGCTAGTTATCGACTAGAGGGGGGTGAATAGGCGATTTTTATGAAAGTCTTCAAAACATGGAAGTTTTGAAGACAAACGATAGAAATGAACCTATAAACATGCAGCGGAAGGTAGACTACACTATGCAAGCCATAGTCAAGTATTCAATGAAGACTAATAGCAGCTAGGCACTACAGATCAGGATGGAAGATAGTATGAAGCCAATCAGGACAAACCGTCACACAGTGAAGACAAATAGATAATGCAAACATGCAATGACTTCACAAGGACCAACTATAAATAAAGAGATGGGAAGGATAGAACCAGTTGCTTGGTGAAGACAAGGATTTGTTGGACCAGTTCCAGTTGCTATGACAATTGTACGTCTGGTCAGGGTGGTTGAGATTCAACTCAGAAGACCGTGTCTTCACCTTATTCCCCTTGAGCTAAGGACACCCAGTCCTCGCCCAATCACTCAGGAAAGTCTTCAAGGTAGACTTCCAAACACTCACAGACTTCGTTCACCGGCGATCCACAATGACTCTTGGACGCTCAGAATGCGACGCCTAACCGGCTGGAGGATTCACAGTCCTCAAGTGTAACAAGTCTTCAGAGCACATAGACAGGAAGACTTCAGTGATGCCTAAGACTCTTTGGCTCTGGTGTTTAGGGCTTTGTCCTCGCAAGGATTTCTCTCTCAAAGGCTTCGCAGGTGGGTTGCTCTCAAACGACAAAAGTTGTGCATTAACTCTGAGCAGCCACCAATTTATGGTGTAGGGGGTGGGCTATTTATAGCCACTAGGCAACCCGACCTGATTTTTCCTAAATGACCCTGGGTCACTAAGGAACTGACACGTGTTCCAACGGTTATATTTCAAACACACGCGACAACTTTACTTGGGCTACAAGTAAAGCTGACTCATCCAGCTCTGGATAAGATTTTCTCTCATTGTCTTCGCTCGAAGACATAGGATTTTGGTTAAGCATCACTTCAGTCACTCTGACATTGTTCACTGGGACCCCACTTAACAGTACGGTGGTTCCTATGACTCAACAAAGAAGAAAAGGAAACAACGAAACAACTAAGTCTTCGCGCTCCATAGGCTTCATGTGATGTCTTCTCATGTCATAGTCTTCAATGTGAATATCTTCACATACCACCTTTGTCTTCAATGTATTCATACATTTTTAGGGGTCATCTCCGGTAGGTAAACCGAATCAATGAGGGACTACTACCTATGTTATCCTGCAATTCTCACAAACACATTAGTCCCTCAACCAGGTTTGTCATCAATACTCCGAACCAACTAGGGGTGGCACTAGATGCACTTACAACTTGTCATATGCTATGCATGAGATCAATCATATGTCATATTTGCAATCTCTTCATAGCGACTATGCACATGCTATTAGAATAAACCCAATTTGCACATATGGCATAGATGACAAGCCTACGGTTATTGGCATTTGTTTCTCTTGTCATGATATTGACATGCTACTTTTGCATCATTTATCTCATATGCCATGCCATAACCACCTAGATTTGGATATGCATTGTTTTGGATTTTATCCATTTTCTCCATATGATGTTTCCGATATTGCTCATGAGGAGACCCCCATAGTTTCCTCATACATTTTAGGAGATTTTGATTCATCCCATTCATTGCATGATCCCAATACTTGTGTGCCCAATATGCTCCCCATGAATAACAATGCTATTGTTGTGCCTTATACTTGTATGCTCAATTTGCATCCCCATCATGTTATACACAATAACTATTCTTTCATGACGGATGGCATGTTCTTATACCATGCATCAAATTTCTTTGAGTGATGCTTTAGTTGTACTAACTCTCATGTGCACATACACATCATGATGGATGATGTGTACATTTACCACACACACAATCTCTTTTGTTTGTGTGTCTTTTGTGTAGGTACCCACGAATACTTGTCAACCTCACAATCCCATGAGTTGACAAAACGAGCTCTAGAGAGCAATGATGTCTTGGGATCACATGGATTGCCTTTCCCACCGCTCTCTTCACGCGAAGTCTTCGCGCATTCCTTCTACATGACCCTCACTTGGCTATGGGTTATTGTCCATTACATATTATATGCTCATCTTGCCATGTTCACTTTGCATGATATGCTCATTACTATGCCCCCTGTCATGCATTCGTGACCCATGCTTTGCATTACACATGATGATTGATTCTCATACTTGTATGTGTATTTGCAAGCTTGGTGGAGATATTGCTTGTTATTAACATGTTTGCTTTGTGCCCCATGCCTATGATGATACTATGATATTGCTTTGTGTTTGTGCTTGCGATATGTCATGTGCATTGCCTATGCCTATTATTTGCTCACATGACATGATTGCCATGATTTCCTCTAGTATGTTGCATCTTCGCACTACTTGTTTGCACGACTTGATTTCTATGCTTGCTTATGTTGCATCACCGATGACTCAAACTTGCTCGCTTCATGCGGTTGATGACAACCATCTTCATGCTTTGCACATGATTATTATTGCTTCTTGTCATATCTCTCCATATGTTGTCTCTCTCATGCTAGATGATTTGACATGTATTGAGTGCAACAATGCCCCTAATATTGATAATGAGTTTGCCCCCATAGAATTCTCACATATATTTGGAGATTTTGACATATTTCTTGTCAAGCATGCTTGTCTTACCTCTTTGCATCATATACCTAGTGCCATGAATATAGCCATTATTGCATCATATTATTCATGCACTTGTGCTTCTAATGGTTATGTGCAAGAGAAGGGAACCATCATGATGGATGATGTATTTTACCTACCATGAGCATACATTCTTTGCTTTCTTTTGTGCACGTGTAGGATACTTGGACCTTGTGTCGACTTCCGCTTCACATGAGTTGACCATTCAAGCTCTTGAGAGCGAGCCTCGTACATTCGACCATGACTCTCTTCTCCAACACCTTTCCTACCACTTCGGCATTGTGAAGAATGCACAAGGACACACCTTCAAGATGACATCTTTCTTGAGCATGGATATTGCGGATCATACTACTTGTGTTGCTTTCACCATGAGACTTATTGTTCATCTTGGACAACTTGATTACACACATGCCTTGTGTGTTGCATCCAATTCTTGGATTACTTGCTCCTATCACATGTTTGGTTGCAACAATGCCGTTTCTTCACATATTCCATGTCCCAATGATTGCTACATGCTTGCCTTGATTTCCTCACACATGATGAACACTTGCTCTTTCTATTGTGTTGAGTGCCATACTATCTTCACTACACCCTATGCACATTATGCTTGGATTGTCTTGCACTTGTCCCATGTGTTTAAACACTTTATTTTACTCGGTGTTGTGAATGATTCCTATGCCTACCATCGACCATTTGTTGAGCATTTAATGCATGATTGCTATAACCTTGAGGTTGATGCTTCTTCTCATGTCACACATATTTGCATCACTACCTCACATTCACATGCTTGTCCCCATGATTTCTTTGCTTGTGCTAGATTTATATGCTTACATGCCATGTCACAATCCTTTGTCAAACAATATGCTTTGCATGATGACGACACATGTTTGGTGAATCACCTCTTGAATGCTTGGTTTTGCACTAACGCTAACCACATTTATTTTGCCAAGTGTTTGTTGTCCTTGCTCATTTTGAAGGAATCACTAGACGGTGCGACATTGGAGAGTGCCCACTTCAAGCTTGAAGACAATGACTACTTGGTGAACGTCTGCTTTTACACGGTGAAGCCATGTCTTTCCCATGGTGATTTTGTTTTTGATCCGAGGACGGATCTTTCCCAAGGGAGGGGAGATGATGTGGAGCATCATACGGGCATCACCATGTCAAGGGTCCATTTGGCAAGTGACACGTGCGACATCTACTTCTCATACCTAAAGGTGGTTCTTCTCCTTTACACGTGTTCACTTGACCCCTTCGAGGATGGTATACTACTTGACACCCCTCTCGTGTGCATGCATAGGTATTGTCGGAACTTCACGGATGACGAGGAGGAGTGCAAGTGCCAAGGAACACCTACACCATCCGCGAGGGAAGCATGGAAGAGAAGACGGAAGAAGAAGGAGCTGCAAAGTCTACACCGACCGGACGACCGGAAGCCGATGGATGCCCGACCCACTACAGCCGCCGTACGACCGACAAAGACCGGACGTCTGACAAGTTCCAGGCACCGGATGTCCAACGCTCACCGGAAATCCGGTGCCACCCATCCCGAAGCAAAACGACGGACGTCCGACGCCCTCCGGACGACCAGACCCCAGCGAGCGACCGGACATCCGACCCTACCTGTGCGCAGCCGGGCCTTTGGCCTTGTATCTCTCTCCCACTTACCCCTTCCAGGCTTAGACTATAAATAGACCTTCCCCTCATCCTCGCTAGGGTTAGCATTGGTTTAGCTCATGTTTAGAGATAGAGCATTGCTCATCCACATCGGATCTACTCCACGAGAGAGACCGCAGCCTCTACGGAGAAGATCCCTTTGGATTCAAGACCTCCTTGCGGAGAAGAACTTCAAGACCTCCTCACGGAGAAGACCGGTTACCTCTTGTATCGTCCGTTGTTGACTTTGGATCTTGTATCTTCCTTTGTGTTCATGGATCTAGCGCATGTGTGATCATTCTTGTTGGTTTGAGTGTTCTCTTGTGTTCCCCTCGTGATTTTCCCCTCGTTTCCCTCCTCGTGTTCTTCGTGTTCATCGCGGGATCCGCTCCTTTCGTGAAAGATCGGTCCATAGGGTTCCTACCCTACATTAGCGGGGCAGACTAGCTTGGTCCTTTTCACAAGAGGGGAGGGCCTTTGTGATTTGATGGCTCATTACTACTGGAAGGCGGGGCCTTGTGATTTGACTGCTCGTATAAATGTGCCGATGACCGGAGGAGGAGCAATGAACCGTGCGGTATACTCAAGTTTTCCACTGGAGTACGACGAAGGAGCACAAAACACGGCAGCTCAGTGCCATATCGTCTACTCTCTACTCTTATTATATATTACTAGCAAGAGGCATTGTTCTATTGGCGATAAAGAATGATCTAATTTGCTAGTCATCTCATTTTTAGCATTGTTCTATTCATGCCTCGCAGAGAAGGTGACATGTGCGGCCAAACACCCGAAGCAAAATAAGAAACATAGGAGCAAAAGAAGAAGGAGGATTATCACCCCAAAAAAAGAAGGAAGACACACACACAAAATACGAAGGAGACCAATGGAATACTACTAGCAACCCGTGATTTAACTACTCGCATGCGCGCAGTGGAGTAGTAATGTCTTTCTTCCGCCCTCATGTCCACTCAATTTGCATGCGCTGTATTAATTGACCATCAAAGAAGTGAAGGACTTTACACGCATCAAATTATCACATGGGGTGGATCTTGGTACAAAATTGCGTCCGCCCCTGTACCCGCGTGTGCGTGCGAGGGAATGAGTGCGTGCGCGGCGTGCGTTCACATCTTCGCTTCGTGCATGTACCACCAGTGCGGCTCAGGGAGGACGACTACATTCTTCTAGAACCAGCAGCACATCACTGTGATCAATCCACACAAGGATGTCACGACAACGCCTCCACATGTGCCACATGGCTTCATGAACTGTAAGGGAGACACTGTGTAGCGTGCCATTGTGTTTTGCACATACTCGAAGTACTAGTAAGGTACATGTGCATTGCACACGTCAGATTTGCAACCAAATTACGAATAAATACCACACTATAGCATGTATGCTCTGAGTCATATATGCCTGATGTAGACCTTTGTTTAATTCTTATAGTTCACCTTATTCCAAATCAATTAGTTTTTATAAAAAACCTAGGGCCTCTTTGATTCATAGGATTTCCAAAACGCGGGAATAGGAAGAACATGGGATTAGAGTGGAATGTCGTCTTGAATCCTACAGGATGGTACAAGTGTTTGATTGTGCATAGAAAAAACGCAGAATTCTTTCAAAGAGGTTTGAGTGGATGGGATGTTTCCTATGAAATCTAGTGCAAATGAATCATATGGAAAAATTCCTATGGTTTACAATCCTACGAATCAAGCAACAAAGATAAGAAAAATTCCTAAGGATTAGAATCCTCCAGAATCCTTTGAATCAAAGAAGCCCTTAATCTATTTTATCATTCATGGAATTGTGCGTTGTAAAGCATAAAGTAAAAACAAATAATGGCAATTCCACTAGAAAAAAGTTTGGGCAGTTATGATACGGAAGATTCTAGAACAAAGGAGAACCACTGTTGTTTTGAGATTTGTGCATTATGCTTAAGTTCAACCATGGAGTCTGCTAGATTGTACGTGTGGCCAAATCTCGTGGGAGCTAGAAGATGGTGCAAGGGGCCGAGTGGAGGGAGACTATGAAAGATTGCACAACTGCGAGATCGATATTTAGAGAGAGGCGGCGAGAACGTGCGCTGTTGCACGCAGTGGTGGAGCCATGAAAAATGTCCCATGAGATAGGGGACCAAGCATTGCTAATCCTTTACGATGAGGGCCAATTCATAAACTTAAACCATTTTTACCATCACTTTTCTAATGATCACATTCATATTAGCCTCGATATATAGTGATGTTAGGGGGGGCAGGGCCCTTGCTGCCCCCTGTCTTCGCCATTGTGCGCGCGTCTGAGAGATGAAGCGAAAGGCATGGATGATGAGAGGGGGGCATTGGATATATAATTAATGTGGGTGTATTAGCTATATGTGTAATCCTATATAGAGAGGTATAGATTGATCGTTGTGGACGTGAGAAAGAGGGTGAGACCTCACTATATATATAGATTGATCGGTTTATGTGGTAAACTATGAAAGACCTAGCTATATATACACACACACATAGTGGAACATCGATCGTTGTGCATGCACGTGAGAGATAAAGAATACCCGATATGATGGAGAGGGGGATGTGTGTGTGTGTGCCTTCATGGGAGACTGACCTGAAGAAAAAGATTGCATGTGTGCGATGGATAATGCCAACTGGTAGTGTGTGTGCATGCATGCACGAGAGAAAGTTAGTTGTACAATTATAAAGAGAAGACCAATGTGTGGGTGTAAAAGACTAGGTGAGGTCATAATCAATGTAAAGTTGAATTCAAATATTTGAATAAGAGATCATGATGTTTGAAACCCATGCATGCATGAATATAATGGAGATCTGCATGGTGTGGTTTGGAAACGAGTATGTTGCAATGTATACACATTGAACAAGGTCAGATTGGTTTGAATTTGAGATACCGATGGCAGACATCGTTTGGCCACATTGCATCCGTGCATGGACACACTATTCTAATTGGAGATGATGGGTGGCTTTCGCTTCACATATCTATATCTATACCCCTATATGTCTATCTATATTTTATATTTTTATATAGTGTGCGGATAACTTTAACTTTGAAAGATGGTAGTTGGATGAGGCCAATCCGATGGTGCAGAGCTGGCAAATTTGAGCACTACTGGCCGTTGGATATCATCTAGATTCCACCAGATTTTTCCACATGTACAATCTAGAAGACTCTATGGTTGAACTTAAGCATAATGCACAAACCTCAAAACACAAGCACTTCTGCTTTGTTCTAGAATCTTCCGTATAAGAATTGCCCAAATGTTTTTATACATGATTTGTTTTTACTTGATGCCTTACAATGCACAATTCCATGAATCTTCAAATAGATTAGCTTTCTTATAAAAACTAGATGATTTTAATGAAATTAACTATAAGAATTAAAAGAACATATACATCATCCATATATGACTCAAAGCTTACATGCTATAATGTGGTATTTACTCATAATTTGGTTGCCAAATCTCATGCGTGCAATGCACGTGTACCTTACTAGTCTAAATGGTGTCTGTGTGTGTTGTGCGTGTTAAACACATTGTACGTAGTATATCATACTAGTCTAAATTGTATTTTTTGGGTACACGTTAAGCTTGTTCTCCCAAAATTTCAAGCCGCGCCTTGTTATGCCGAAATTTCAAGCCGCGCCTTGTTATGCCGAAATTTCAAGCTAGCGTCTCTGTCTATTGTGTTGCGAAACTCCCGCCTCTTCAACCCGTGCCTTGTTAGCCCAAAATATTTAAGATATATCTTTGTCTCATTGTGCTCCGACAACTCCCTCCATCTCAATCCGCGCCTTGCTATTCCAAAATTACAACGCGCGCGAAAACTCCCACCTCCTGTGAAATCCCGACACGCGAAATTCACGTGATACCCCTGAACCGAAAGAACCACCTCGAATCGGTGGGGGTACTTTTGTAACTTACCCCACATTTCAAACAAGCGCATCCCTAAGCCATGGTTTCCCACTCCCATCCCATCGGCCCACCCATTCGTACACCGAAGTTGGCAAAACCCGCAAAGCCCCACACCCTCCTCCGTCCGCTAACCAACTGGAGCCTCTTCCCCGACGACGTCGTCCACGGCAACACCTCGACGTCCCTCATCCACCGTACCGGATGAGGATCCGTCGTCGCTCTGGTCGTCCCGCCGGTTTGGCCACTCCGTCCTCCACCTCCAGGGAGCCGCCCCGACGTTCCCCTCGTCTTTTGCGCCACCTCCATTCCCCCATCGTCCTCTTCACCTACACCACCGGAAGAGCATCATCATCACCGTTTCTCGGATGAAGCTGCGGCCTAATCGGCGCCACCAAAGAGGTTGTACATTAATCGCCACATTTTCTTCTCGATTCGATCTCACGGTGCTGCCGGTGCTCGGTCCTGAGCCGACACGGCGCTGCTCCATTCATGGCGGCGTCGCCGGCCACTTCCTCCACGGCATCTCCCCCTCAGCGGCGACGTCCACATCAGTAGGAGCTGCTACTGCTTTAGCTCTCACTCGCGCTGCTGCTGTGCTCTTGCTCTTGGTCCCCTGCCTGGTCTGCTCTTGCTATTGCTCGCGCTGCTGCTGTCGCTCTTGCTCTTGCTTGCGATGCTACTCTGATTTAGCTACACTTCAGTCGACTGAATAGACTTTTGGGTCAGTCGATTTTCAGGGGGTGGGGGGCTCGGCGGAGTTAAGGAAGAACCAGCCGCAGTGGGTAGGGGGGCTCACCGAAGAGGTACTCCACTATCTATCTTAGGGTTCAGGGTGGGGGCGGTGGTGGGGCGGCGGCGTGGGCATTGCTAGAGAAAAAGGTCGGCATGGGGGGGCCTACAGGGATGGCCGGGGCGACGGCGGACCGGCGGTGGGTGTTTTCGGGGCGGGCGGGGCGGCGCACCGTCGGCCGCGGGCGGCGGGGGGGGGGGGGGGGGTGGGGCTGTTTGGTCGGTGGAGACTGCGGCTCAGGGGGGTGGAGGTTGAAAATGAACTGCAGGCCCTTGATTTCGTATCCAACGGCTGCAAAATCGACTAACCAGAGATGAAAAAGTTAGTCGACTGACTTGTAGCCTCACCTCTAGTGCGTTCAGTTTCGACAGCAAAATTTAGTTTCGACAGTTAAGTTCAGTTTTGACAGTTAAATTCAGTTTCGGCAGTTAAGTTCAGAGATGAGCGGCTGATGTATACATCTAGCACTTTGTGGTTATGTATTTTACGCCATCTATTGGAGATGCTATTATAATTCCACTCAGGTTAATGTTGTCTCTCTTGTCCTGCTTCAGCCTCGCCGTCGTACAACTGACTGGAGCTGCTCCAACGATGAAACCCTCCATCAAAGCGGAGCAGTACGTCGGGCTCCATCTCCAGACGCCTAAGATCTTCTTCCCCTCCTTCGACAGCCAAGTCAGCCGGAGCATCCTCACCGGCCAACCCAATCACACTGAGATCGACATGGCTTCGCCAAAGAGATTGTACACTTCTTGTGGTTTGACTTAATCTCACCATGCTTCTTCGCATCCTGTGATCTTCCAATTCTTGTGAACCAAACACCCAGATTGGCAAAAATCATGTGTTTTTAAATTCTCTATTTCGCACGTGCATTGCTATCCTATTCATGTCTATTTCCTATCCCTGCATTGTTAGAATCCTCAAATTCAAACAAGCCCTTACACAATTACTTCTATTACAGATATGTGTCAAAGAAAACCTTGCATGGTTTATCCTGCTCCTGTGGTGCTATGTTCCACCCCAGCTCAGCTGCTCCAACGACGGAAGGGTTCACCACAGCAGGGATCCGCTCTCCAGACTGTCTTTCACCGCCTCAGATCTTCTACCCCGCCACCGGCAGCCACGACAACTGCATTACCATCATCAACTGAGTAGATGACCTTGAGGACTACACGGGTCCGCAAAAGAGGTCGCACTCTTCCGTGTCTGCTTACGTTATGCATCGCTTAATATGATGCATGCTACTTTATCTTCGTGTTCACCTATTAGACTCCAACTCAGGTCCAAACTTATGCTGAAACTTGAGTTTTTAAATGGTTGTGGGGTACATATTGGGGCAGCAATTAGTACTATCTGTCTACTATCAGGTTAATCTCGGGTGTCTACTATGAGTTTCATGTTGGGTGCAAACAAACATTAAAGGAGCCATTATCTGTATTTTTTAACTAAAGCTATTATCTGCCAGCTATCATTTTTTATGTCTATCCACAATTTGCTACCATCACTCTGGATTTGTGCATGCACTCCTTACATAATCTCACTATGTTTTATTCCTATGCATGTCAGTTATTGTACACAATGGAACCGAACATGTACAACAAAAGAGACGAGCCTTGCATGGCAACAAAATTTCATGCAGACGTCGCTCCATGGTGGGCGCAAAGGCAGCCCCCTCCACCCATTTCGGATCGTAATCAAGAGGAAGAAAACTGTTCTAAGGGGGATTAAGAAGCAGAAGACCACTCCTATTTACCCCATGAGGTCTTCGCTCTAACTTGGCATGCTGATGTTGGTAATATCGTGCATATGGTGCCGTGCATTGCTTACTGTATACATTAAAGATGCCAGCTGTTTAGTTTAGACATGCTTTGTGTCAATGCCATCTGTTTAGTTTCTTTATCATATATGTGAATCATGCAATGCCATCTTGTTTAGCCAGGCATCATATATGTGAATTTTGCAATGCCACCCTGGTTAGCCAGTCATCTTATATGTGAATTATATCATGACATCATTTTTTTATTACATGTTAAATTTTTCAAAAAATTTAGTACATCCAATTACTCTTCATGTGCATCAGCCTTTAGTCACGGTGATGGAAAAATCTGGAGTGGAAACAAGGTCTTCAGAGCAGACAATGCTATCTTACGAAGTGCATGTCTTGCTGGTTACAGATAGCTCCTTAGAGGAGGATTCAGAGAGGGATGACCAGTCCTATTCCCGCCCTTGAGGTGCATGCTCTAACTTGGCAGGGTTATGATGCTCATATCGTGCGTATGGTATCTTGCATTGCTATGTCATTTGCTTAGTTTAGACATGCTTTGTGTGAATGCCACCTGTTTAGTGTCTAATTACCATATATGTGAATTATGGAATGCCATCTTGTTGCAAGACATTATATATGTGAATTATGCAATGCTATCTTGTTGCAAGGCATTATATATGTGAATTATGCAATGCCATGTTGTTTAGCCAAGCGTCATATATGTGAATTATATCATGCCGTCCTTTTTTTGTATTTCTCATTGCTGTTGTCGACAATGTTTGTTTATTCAACTGCTCTTCCTGTACATCAGCCATTTGAATTGGTGATGGAGAAATCTGGAGTGAAAACAAGGTCTTCAATGCAGACAATGGTACTCGGTGAAGCAGATATCTTGCTGGTTACAGATAGCTCTTCAGAGGAGGATTCAGAGGTAGATGACCAGTCCTATTATCCCCTTGAGGTGTATGCTCAAACTTGGTAGGGTTATATTACTCATATCCTGCATATTTTGTATTGCAATGCTTAGTTTTTACATCATATACACGATATTGAATGCCATCTCCTTAGTTGACACATCATATATGCGATTGCCCTCTGCTCACTTAGTATATAAATCATATATTTGAATTATATCATGCCATGATGTTTACATTAGACAGCATGTATCTGAAATATGGCATGCCAACCCATTTTCTAAAGACATAATATAGTTATATCATCTCATCCTATTCACATAGTCATCATATTTTGAATTATGTTATTCTATCCGTGAATTATATCATGCCATCATGTTTCCATCGATGACATGTTTGTGATTTATGGCATGCCAACCACTTTAATAGACACATCGTATAGTTATATCATGTCATCGTGTTTACATAGTCATCATATTTTGAAGTATGTCATTCTATCCTGTTTAGTTAGCCATCATACATGTGAAATGGTGTCATGCTATCCTGTTTAATTAGCCATCATATTTGTGAAATTATGTCCTGCTATTCTGGTTGGTTAGACAACATAAATGTGAATTATGTGATGCCCTGTTTTCTTCCCTACTATCCATTGCACATGTCTATCTTACAATGTATGTACATTCAATTACTTTTCTTGTTTATCAGCCATTTCAATTGGAGGGGGTGATGGCATTATCTGTGGGAGTAAAAACATGGTCTTCAGAAAACATCGTGCTACCTGTCGATCGAGATAGAACCACAGTTGTACTTGCCCAAGAACTAGCCCCACCACACAAAATCCAGACTCACACGGATTGTATCCCTACCCAGTTGGACAGAGAACCAGCTACACCCCTTCTAACCCCAACCCCAACAGATAGTAACCCAGTTCCCATTGACACAACACCGTCTCCACCATAGAGCACCCAAACACGAGCAGTTAGTAAGGCAACTGCAGTGCCCAAAGCACGAGGACCACCACTCCAAACCCCAAGTCAACACTTAAAGCAGAAGAAGAATTATTCTCAGGTCAGGTTCCGTAGCTATGGTTCATACTACTTTGCTCTTGCATCACTGTATTTACTCACACCAACTAATTTCAAATTTGAAGGATGCAATTGAAACTCCAATGGCGCAACAAGTATGTTTTAAACCTGTTTCTTCAACGTGTTTGCTTTTGTAACTTGCTCTATGTTGATTTCAGTTTCAATTGAATAAACAGTTATATTCTCATGCCATGCACCTTACAAGTGTTGTTACTGCTGTGTAGTTTCTCACACTTATATTCTGTCTAAGCTACTTTGTCTTAAATAGATATGATTCGAACTGTATCTATCATGATTTGGCAACATAAACTAGAATGATATAGACCATACAGTGACCATACTACATAGATATATGTTTGTTTCATGCTGTTATCCCGTCCACCTTACTACTAAACTGGTTTATCAAAATGAGTTTCATATACTACATTGTAAACCTGTGATGTGTTTGTTTGTTTCTCTTTTAGAATGCGGATAAAATATTGGAGAATAGTACCCTATTATGCAATGGTACAGGAAGTAATGCAGATAAGGTTCAAGATAGTGAGACATCCCTGTTGTTCTCCAAGAAAGCTGATAAAAACTATATTGAAGACACTGAGACAACCCCAAAGTCCTGTCTTGATGTAGTGTTCGAGTTACTGGCTACTATTGCTAGCACCAGCTCTTTGAACTCGCTGCCTGAATCAGTTTGGCTTCTTGAGTCTCAACTACAAGTTGAAAGACATTGATCAGATGTTAAGTGACATGAAGCCGAAGGACTGAGGAAGTCCCTGCAGAATACAGATGCATACTTTCTGGTGCAACAGCAAGTGCTTGAGGATTTAAGCGCCAAACAAGAGAAAGTTAACAAGCTTGCTAAGAATCTTGACACCATTATGGGTACCCAGGATATTGTTTCTTGAGCTCTTCTGAAGTGGTTTTAGTTCTGGACTTGTTTTGCTGTGGCGTTTATATGCTCCTTTGTTCCCTATATTTGCACTAGTGGCAAACTTTGATGCCCAATGAATGTAATATGTGTAATAGCCGTGATAGCCTAGCATAAGTTGCTTGCCAATTTATTTCCTTATTGTCTTGTTTATTTGTTTTCTTGTAGTCAGTGTAGTTCTTTTTCCGCGGTTTGCTAGTGGCCGCAATAGCCTATTTTTCAAAACTAGGTCACATTAACCATGCCCTACATATTTACTGTAGTTAACATGGGCCTCCTACGGGCCGTAAAAACAATGGGCCTTCTAAGGGCCATAGAAACAATGGGCCTTCTAGGGGGCATAGAAACAATGGGCCTTATACGGCCCGTAGACACAATGGGCCTTCTATGAGCCGTATCATCAATGGGCCTTCTACGGCCGTATGATCAGTTGGCCAAACATGGGCAAATAACAAACCACATTATGGCCGTACATATGCTAGAGTTGAAATCGTCCGTTCACGGGACGACCATAACGGGTCGTCATTAATCGGCCGTATTTGATGACGATATGAAAATGGTCCAACGTATTAACGGGCCACAAGCGCGCCGACTTTAACCACATGCTGAATTTGGCCCACAAGCAGAAAATGACAGTAACGGGCCGAAAGTAAACGAATGCTGGAAATGAGCCCAAGAATAAATGGGCCCTGAGAAGGCCAAAAGATAACATGGGCTGGAAACGGCCCAACGGAATAATGGGCCGTTAATGGGTATAAAGTGATACACTATTCATTACGGGCCAGTTTTACCACAGGCCGTTAATGGGCCGAGGGTTACTAAGGGCCTCATATGGGCCGAAAGACGTCATGGGCCATACATGGGTCGGATGTTAAAATGGGCTGGAATTATATTGGACGTCCCAGATGACGCTACTGGGCCGAATTTGGATAGGCCGTAAACGGGCCCTGGATTAGCGGGCTGTAAATGGGCTATATGCGAATAGGCCATTAACAGGCTTGCCGTGGGCCGACCCGCCACCTTTTGACCAAGTCAAACGGGCCAGCCTTTTCACAGGAATGGGCCTCTATTGGGCCGTGCCACATGTCGATGTATCATAGGCGCTTTGGGTCCAATGAGTGGATGACATCTATCCCAACGGCAAGCCGACATGTGTTCCCTCCAGCCAATGATGATTTTACACGTGGAAAATCCCCATTGGTCGGGGATGTTAACGGGTTATCGGATCCAAAACCGGACCCGATAGCTTAGCAGTGTTCCGTTACGATGGATGCCACGTGTGTGTCACCCTTGACGAAAGCACTTCTATGGCGCGCGATTTATCGTCATGGAAGTGGACACTTCCGTGATGATAATTTTGGTAATGTCATGGAACACTTCTATGACAGCACAGGTATGACTATCTTGATTCTGTCATAAATTTGTCATGGATGTACATGCATGACAAAAAATGTGACCTACTGTGACAAACACGTGTCATCACGGAAGTGTATTTTTTTTGTAGTGCACATACCAAAGTAGGTTGTTTGCGTATGGGAGTAAAGAGGACTTGATACTTTAATGGTATGGTTGGGTTTTACCTTAATGATCTTTAGTAGTTGCGGATGCTTGCTAGAGTTCCAATCATAAGTGCATATGATCCAAGTAGACAAAGTATGTTAGCTTATGCCTCTCCCTATATAAAATTTCAATAATGATTACCGGTCTAGTTATCGATTGCCTAGGGACAAATAACTTTCTTCTGACAAAAAGCTCGCTACTGAAACTAACTAAGTTGTGTTTTTATCTAAAAAGGCCCTAGCTTTTATTTATGTGTTCTTTATTATCTTGCAAAACTATCCTATCACACCTACGAAGTACTTCTAGTTTCACACTTGTTCTAGGTAAAGTGAACATCAAGTGTGCATAGAGTTGTATCGGTGGTCGATAGAACTTGAGGGAATATTTCTTCCACCTTTAGATCCTCATTGTGTTCAATACTCTTAATTATCGAGAAAGGATACAATTGATGCCCTATACTTGTGGGTTATCACCCAACAGTAATTTGTTTACCCACCGATTCTATATTTATTGGAGATATGCCTCTAGTGAAACTATGGCCCCGGGTCCCTTTTCCATTATTAATAAGAACCCTACAATTACTCGTTGTTTTCCTTTACTTAATTTTTGTGTTCACCTATCACTACGAGATTAATCCTTGCATCTGGCTAGAATAAAGGGAGCTACAACCCCCTTGCCTTGGTTGTGTGCTTGCTTTGCGTATGTGCAGGTGTTGTTCACGTTGTTTGTGTGACGCCTCCTTCTGGTTCGATAAAACTTGGTTCTTAAATGAGGGAAATACTATCTGCTACTATAATACATCACCCTTCCTCTTCAAGGAAGCCCAAAAACTCTACAAAGAGTGGCAAACACGAACAACTTTAGCATCATGTGCACAAAAAATTTGCTTGCACCCAACAAAGGAAAGGGGTTCCTCACTCCCCTTATTCTTGCCAGCCACTCGGTTAGAAGAAAATAGTGATATGCAAAGAAAAATAAAATAAGAGAACATATAAAGGCAATTTTGGAGACCTAAGTATTGACGGAAGATAGACCCGAGGGCCATAGGTTCACTAGTGGTATCTCTCTCGAAAGCATATTAATTGTGGGTAAACAAATTGCTATTGGGCAATTGCTAGAATTGAGCATAGCTATAATTGTGATCATTCATGCCATAATAATTACATATACATTATGTTCGTGACACGTAGACCGTTAATCCAACTGCATCTACTACTATTACTCCATTCCAAGACCGCTATCCAGCATGCATCTCAAAGTATTAAATTCATACAAACAGAGTAACGCTTTAAGCAAGATGACATAATGTTGAAAAGATAAGATCAATCAAGATGACCAAACCCCGTCCTTTTATCCTTAGTACTAACAATACTCATACGTGCCTTTGCCCTTATTTTCACTGGGCAAGGCCACCACAAGATTGAACCTACCACAAAGCACCTCTCCAGCTGAAGATAAATCAATCAAACTTGGCTGAAGTTGATGGATAAATCGGAGAGAAATACGAAGCTATAATTATGTAGTAAAGAAACCACAAGAGATTAAAAATAATTCAATGGATAATCTGATCATAAACCGACAATTCATCAGATCTCAACAAACACATCGCAAAAGATTAAAACAGATGGATCTTAGAGAAGATCATTGTATTGAAGATTAAGAGAGAGAGAGAGAACCATCTAGCTACTACTATGGATCCGTTGGTCTTGAAAGAACTACTCACACATCATCATGGAGGCAACAAGGTTGATGAGGATGGCCTCCCTAATGATTGCCCCCTCTGGCAAAGTACCGTAACAAGGCTCTATATGGGATCACTTCGGAACAAAGGCTTGAAGAGGCAATAAATTGTTTCGGGTCTTTCTTCGAGGGTTACTAAATATGTGGGAATTTATAGGTGAGGAAAAAGGGCAAATGGAGCTACGAGGGAACCCACAAGTCAGGGTGGCATGCCCTACCCCCAGGGCACGCCCCTGGCTTGTGGGGCCCTCATGGGTCTTCTCATCCTCCCCCAAAGCTTCTAGGATCTCTTATTGTCTAGAAGAACTCATTAAAAAGTTTCACCGTGTTTGGACTTCTTTAGGTATTGATTTTTTGGAAAACGAAAAACAAGCAAAAACAAGAACTATCAATGGGCCCTAAATTAATAGGTTAGTCCACAAAAATGATATAAAGAGACATACGGAAGTGATAATATAATGGCATTTAACAATAAAAAACTATAGATACATTGGAGACATATCAGCATCCCATGCTTAATTCCTACTCGTCCTTGAGTAGGTAAATGATAAGAAAAGAATCTTTGATGTTGAATGCTAGCTAACATGTACTTGATACAATAATGTAACCGTGGTATGAATATTGGGACATGAGTGATTCAAGGCCGTAGTCTATGAATTTGATATTGAAACAAAAATACATAAGAATACTAGTAAAAAAATCACTCCTTTCACAATAAATACGCTAAAGAACGTGATCCCTACACACTTAATCATGAAAAGCATGGCGTACTCAGTCTTCCTAACATGAATTTATCAAATCATGAACAACCCCAACGCCAAACCAAGCAATTAAATTACTTTTTCTTGCTTAAGCTTTTCAACTCTCATGCAATACTTAAGCGTGAGCCAAGGACTTAGCACTACGGATGGCAAAGGGAATGATCATTGGGGTTTATAAGGGAAGGAAAAAAGGTATAGAAAAATCTGACATCAATGAGGCTTGTGTTGGGAAACATAATAGAAAAAAAATATTTGCCCTACTATCACCAGGAACAATATGAAGACGCACATAAGGTTTGGATCAATGATTGTTACCGACTCTGGAGTGTAGCGGAAGTACAAGAGTCAGTGTAGATGGTACTTGGAGTCCCTCAAACCATTGATGATGATCCTGCAACTCTCCTCGAACGATCCCTTGAATGGAAGAATAAAAGCACAACCTCTCTACTTGGTTGCAAGCGTACTGTCTTCACAATCCGGTAGCACTTCGCCATCCAGAGCTAATCACCACAAAAGAATTAGAGGGAGGAGCTTATAACCACATTGGGCTTCTAATTATGAGGATTAGAGGAACTAGGTATAGCTCTAATTAGTCAACTAGGACTAACTAGAACTAGAACTAGATGAACTAGAGGAGGCTCCAAAACTTGTGTGTTCAAAAGGTCCAAATCCTCTAGATTATATAGGTTGGAGAGGGAAGAAAAAGGCACCACACTAGGGGGAAGTGTCCCCCCTTTGTCCATCCAAGAGATGGGACCCCCCCAATTGGGCCTCCTTCCCTCCTTACCATGAGGAGAAGGGGCGCCTCCCTATTGGGCCCCTGTGGCCCGATACTCCTCCTACCATTTGGCATTTTAAGGCCCGTTGATATTAAATTAAATATAAAATCCATATAAAAATTACTAGATCTTTTTATATGTATTTTAACATCACCTGAAACATTTTCCACCTATATATTGTTTATCGAGAATATCCGGTATTGCCCGATAATCTCTGAAACCCTTCCGATGAACCTGAAACGCTTCCGGTTCCTCTCGGAACTATTCTGAATATTAATGAAGCAATTACAAAAATAAATCCTTGATACTCTCATACTACTAAACCTCAACAAATCATGATCACTTTAAGCTTGAGACCCCATAGGTTCGGTAAATCATAGACATGAACGAAACTCCTTCGTTGAATGACCAATAGTGGAACCGTGGACGTCCATATCGACCCCTATGATTACACAAATGACGTTCGAGTGAACCTTTGGTTATCATGTGATGTTCCCTTTGATTCCAATACTTTACAAAACCTGGGGAGTGTCGGTGTCCTCTCGAGTCATGCAGATGCTCACTATATCATCACCCTCATTACCGATTTTGTTCTTCTTTCTCGTTGAAGTGTTCTGACAGCCCCATACGTAGTCACCTATTTCTGGCCAAACAATGATGGATGTTGTCACACTAGGAGGGCCCTAAGAACACATCTCCATCATCAGAGGAGCAAAGACCACTCTCGAGCTATCTAGTCCCTTGTCAAATTTCCGATGAACTTGCAAGTTGTCGTTATGATCACCTTGTTATAGATGACGTTTGAGCAACCCCAAAGTCCACCGCATGGTAGTAAGTGACTACTGTACTCTCATGGTTCGGGCAACTAAAACACATGCTAACACTCTGTGTAATAACAATTGATTTCAGATGATATTATCTCAAAGTATAACAAACAGGTTTGGGTCGATTCAATATGATCATTCTTCTAACATCATACTCTCAATGTTGTTTTAGGGTTATCGTTATACTTAATGATATCCTAAGATCCAGAAAACATGATCACCAATAACACTGGAGCCAGTTTTAGAGGAAAGACTATGAACCTATTCTTTACCGTTTAACATTCCACACGTGCATATGAATTTTCCACCGAATCACATATTCTAGGATCATTACAGTTATAGCATGAAATATAAACTCTTAATTATGAACATGGAAATATAATAATGCAATATTATTGCCTCTAGGGCATATTTCCAATAGTCTGCCACTTGCACTAGAGTCAATAATCTAGTTAGCATATTTTCTTTTACACCAATGACAATCCGGTGTTTGTTCATGCTTTGCTTGTGGTATAGCCTTCGTCCTATCAGATCTTGACAACTTCAGATTTGTGTGTATCATTTGAATATCTATGCGTCTATCATGCTTTCACAAGAATTCACAGTTTATGAGAAATAGGATTTGTGTATATTGAATCACTAGCAGGACCTTTGGTTCTTTAGACTGAGCTATGGAACAACTATTGAGAGTAGTGTTTCATTGGTGCAATCATCTAGAAACCATAGAGTTCGTAAATGAACCTTTGATTCCACTCCCTCTATGGTTGCTTCTAAAGCAACAATATAATTAGCCTTCTATCATAGAATTCACCATAGTAACTTTCTTAGACAAATTCTAACTTACTGTGCCACCATAAATCTTTTAACTGAAACCGAAAATCGCTTGGAGCATCGATGAAGATCTTTGTCGATGTACTACCTACAATGAACATGTATTGAGGTAACTCCTTACAATAATCCCTTCATCTTCTCCGTATGCAAGAAAAATGTTGGCAGTACTTCACGACATTTTTAGTGTTGACTTATGATCAACAATTTGACTATTCTGGTAACTTTATTCACAACTTACTTTGAGTACTGGACATATCTGGTTGTTTAACATACCTTGTGTCGGTGTAAAACTGGCACACCTCGGGGTAGGGGGACCCGAGCTGTGGATCTTGGACAGATGGTAACTAGAACAACAGAGATGATGTTTACCCAGGTTCAGACCCTCTTAATGGAGCTAAAACCCTACATCCTACTCTTGTTATATTGGTGAAGACTCCACGTTGCCTCCTTCATCCACTACAAAAAAACCACTTCCTTGATGATACATGTTTGTCACAGTAGGTCACATTTTCTGACATGCATGTACATCCATGACGATTTTATGACAGAATCAAGATAGTCATACCTATGTTGTGGTAGAAGTGTTCCATGACAATACCAAAATTATCATCATGGAAGTGTCCACTTCCATGATGATTAATGACGCGTCATGGAAGTGTTTTCGTCAAGGGTAACTGACACGTGGTATCCACCGTAATGGGTTGTCGTTAAGCTATTGGGTTCCAGTTTCGGTCCGATAACCCGTTGACAGCCCAGACCATAGGGGATTTTCCACATGTAAAATTCTCATTCGCTAGATTATCCACGTGTCGGCACAACGTTGGGGCAAATGTCATCTGTACAATGGAGGGAATGCTTCTATGATATCTCGACATGTGGCACGGCCCAATAGTAGCCCATTTAAGATAAAAAGGCCGACCCAACCAAGGGCTCACAAGATTTTGTCATACACTACTGGGCCGGCCCTTTAACAGCCTGCCATGGTCTGGGCCAAATTACAGCCCACATAAGATCCAGACCGTTAGATGTCTATCACATTTTGGGTGAAATGATAGGCCACATCAGATCCGGCCCATTAACAGTCTACCATGTTTTGTGCCAAATAACGGCCCATATCAGATCCAGCCCGTTAACTGCCTGACATATTTTGGGCGAAATTGCGGCCCATATATGATCTGGCCCGTTAACAGGCACGGTGCTTTCGGCCCCATTGGGGGGCCATTTGAACTACGACCTCTTAAAGGCCCATGTAATAGTTCAGCCCGATATTACTTTCGGACTGTTAATGGCGATTGGTAGATATGGGTCATTGTCGGCCCGGTTTCACTTTCGGTCTTTTCACGACCTGTGCTGCATGTGGGCCTATTTCTGGGATGAAGTGACTTTCAGCCTCTTAAAGGCCTGTAGTATTCGTGGATACATTTTAGCCCAACCTGACTATTGGCCCATTAAAGGCCCATGAGATAACTGAGCCTAATGATGGCCTGCTTTGCAACCAGCCTGCTTACGAGACATAATGTTATTGGACGAACTGTGGCTTGACACATATTTTGGCTTATCAACGGCTTGTTTTGTGGCTGGGCCAACCATGGGCCTCGAACACTATTCATGCCCAGTATACTTTTCAGACTGTTAAAAGCCCATTCTATTTTGTGGCCCAACTTAAGCAACAACTAATAGTTGGTGAGTTTACGTCTAGGCCTGCTATTGGCTGGACATGATTGTAGGCCCACTTTTTGGCCCATTTACAATGATTGGCGGGCCGGTCAGTTTTTGTACCATAATTTTTATATAATATTAACTAAACGTTTAGGCCCATTGCGCCACATCAAAGCTTAGGGCCTTTTCAGGGAGCGGTGACAGCATATACAGAAACTAAATTACAACATCATGATGAAGAATATACCTAGACTATACAACAAAGAAATTACTACGTATTACATGCACTTGGCATAAAAGTTTGCCGCCAGCGATAATAAAGTGCAACCAGACAACAGATTACATACACTGGGCATCAAAGGATGCCACCAGTGCAAATAAACACGCCGCCTAAAATAATATACATAACTGACATCACTTCAACATAGTTCAAGAAAGGTTAGCCCTACCTGGGAGCTGTAGCGCAAGTAGCTAAGCAAGCTGATGACTGCACTTGTTTGACGCTTATATCCAACTCTACCTGCATACCATCAATGACAGTTCTTGGCGTCAGTGATATCATCCCGAAAGAGAAAAAAGCAGACAGATAACATGCTTTGCACATATAAGCAACAGTGATGTCGGTTCATCCTATTTCTGAGTGGCAAATAAAGATACCTGGATTAAAATAGAATAAAAATTGTTCACAGTTAAGATATGGCAGGAAATGGCATTACGCATGAGTGGCCAGCTTCACCACATCACTGGATTATAGACGAATAACACAAGCATACATGTAGGGCTAAAGAATGTATAAGCATTGATGGTGAGTGTACTGTAAATTTATCCTATTTCATATTGGTAAATAAAGAGACACGATTTAAATAATATGAACATAATATGCATTGTTCATAGTCAAGACATAGCAGGATATGACATTTTCCTAGAGTTGGTAGTTTGACCACACCACTGGATTACAGATCAACAACACAAGCATATATGAAGTGCTAAGGTAGATCACTTGCTACGTTTAGTTTAATTTACATGGTATGAATAAGGAAGTAGGTTGTACAACTAAAAACAAAAATTGTGAAGGAGAAACTTATGTTTATGAACTTCTTCATAATAAACTTTAAACATGTAATTTCATGCAAATGACAAAAAGAAATAGCAGTTGCAGTCATTGCTATCCAAATATACACAACAAAGTTTGAAGGCTCGAGAAGGACAAACTTACGTTAGTAATGAAGACCGGCTCTATAAAGCCATTTTCCATGTTGATGGGGGGGCAATTCAAGAAGTTTACCACAAAATCTTCTTCATAAGCATTGCCTTTGTTCTACATTTTGTTAAGAGTAAATGTAGAAGTGATAATATAGGAACAAATGGACATTATTTAAGTTAAGATGCAGAGTGATTCTACATAATCAACTAGCTATAAATGTAGGTACATCATACAACCAAAATGTACTAACAAGAGTAATGCAGAGCTAAACATCTTTAGTAGAATTGGTTTTATTCATCATTTTGGTAAGAGTAAACATAGATCTGATGTGTACAAAGTGGGTGCGAAGGGAAAATAAGCTATAAAGTGATGGTATATGAACACCTAGCTGATAGTATAAGTATAGTGATGAAGGACAACATATACTTACAAAAAATGTAGAGCTAAACTTGTTCATAAGCATTGGGTTTATTCTACATTAATGTAAGCATGAATATAGATCTGATAATTAGGAGAGAACAATGGATGTGCAAGTTATCATGCACACTAATGCACATAATCAACCAGGTATGAATGTAAGTACAACGATACAAGACAACAAGTACTAACAAGAGCAAAGCAGCGAGCAGTATAGTTGCGATATCCTAGGTTTGTGGCGCTGGTTCTACCGCCAATATAAGTGGGGTGCTGTCTAATTTCTGCGGTACAACCACATTTTTCAAGGACTTTGCTACTACTCCTTCAAGTTCTGCAATCACTCTCTACCTTTGGGATGTATCATACACAACAACATCATCTGAATGAAAAAACATGGTATGATGATAAATGGGTGGGCATGGTATGATGACAAATGATGAGTAAACTAAGCAGATGGCGATATAAAGAAATAGAAGAAATGCAAGACAGATTACGCAAGTTACATGCAACCAAAAAAACCTTGCCAAATTAAAACATGCACCTTGTACGATGAACAGGATAGGCAATCTTCCTTTGACTCCTGAGCTCGGAACAGTCATTAGGATCATATTCTGCACACGAATCTATAGGTGCGGAGCGTGTGGGCTTCATTCCATCCAGAATGGAACTCAATGCCTTGATGCTATGTTTGGTAGTCATTGCACTATTCCGCGATACTCTTCTGATTGTGTGCATTCTCATATTCACTTTGATTTTGTTCAATATCTAAGAAGCATGACAACATAAATAGTAGTGAGATTATCTTTATAATGTACATGGTATTCTAATATAATAGGGGCTCCTTGTAAACCCTTGTGTGCTATCACTGGATTTGGATGAGAGAGCCCTAGTTTGCTGTAATTTGGTGCGTACAATAATATAATATGTCACAACTACATAAAAATAGGCTCCCTATTGGGAGCTCCAGAAGAAAGGATAGTTGGCAGATGATAGGGTCATAATATACTGTATTGAAAGTTTATTGCAAAACCATGACAACGAGAGTGCACAGAGAAATAGTATTCCAACATGTCTATATGTGGCGCACATGCATTTCAAAACTCGCATAGTAACATTAGGCATTAGTTGACGAATTAAATGTAAGCTTTGGAGATATGAGTGGCATGTAGTTTCGCTTAAAGGATGGAGTGCTGCTATTACGACACAAAGCCACTACGCAGATTGTATTGTCGATAAAAGGGGGACACCATAAGCATCATAAATAAATCGGTGAAGTGGAACTGGCTGGAAAATATGGGGTTCTATTGCCTCTACTAACCAAAAGCCTATCGATCACCTACAGGCCATCTCTATTCACCTAAAGGCGCACTACTATTACTATTAGTCTATTTTCTAAAAGGTCGTGCAACTCCCAGCATTTCCTGGATATTATGGCAGACCAACTCGAATTGCTGAAAGAAACTTGCAGAAGCGGCCACTTAGACCTGTCGACTGCAGATGTCCCTGCTTGCCTTCTTGACAAGGAACATATTGTACTTATTAAAGAAGAATAGAAGAGAAACTTGTTAAGAATAGAAGAGGAAGCATATTATGGAGATTCTCTTTCTTTCTATACAATGTTGGTTTCCCACCCATGATGAATCAAAGCATCCAAAGAAATGCAATTCCATGTTGGATCTCTCTATGTGGCCACATGCATTTGGAAACTCAAGTGGGAGCATTAACTGACCAATTAAATGTATGTTTGTTAACTAATATGAATATCATGTCACATTCGTATTGGAACAACTAAGCTTTGGAATTATGATTGGTGTGCTATTTAGCTTTAAAGGGTAGAGTACCGCTAGTAGGACACAAAGCACATACGTAGATCATAGTGTAGATATAATGGGAAGACCCTAAGCATCACGAGTAAAATCAGGAAAGTGGAACTTGTTGGAAAATATGTGCTAGTATCCGGTATGGCTAGAAAGGCTTCAGATACCAGCTCTCTACACCCGAAGGCGCAATATAGTTACTATCAGTCTAACTCTCAAAGGTGATGCATACGACCGAATACGGCGAGTTGAAAGCATCCATGACAAGCGACATGAAGACCAACATGAAGAGCTGAAAGCGTCCATGACAAGCGGCCGAATAGACCTATACACTGCAAATGTCCATGCTCCTCTTCACTAAAAGGAACATATTGTACTACTATTATACTTCCTCTGTTCCTAAATTGACGTCTTTGTAGAGATTCCACTATTGATCACATACAGATGTATACAGATACATTTTAGAGTCTAGATTCACTCATTTTCCTCCGTATGTAGTCCATGGAGGAATCTCTACAAAGACTTATATTTAGGAATGAAGAGAGTACTTATTAAAGATGAACAAAAGAGCGCCACCGAGTTTCACTTGTCATAGCCACTTCCAAAACCCTAATCAATTTGGTCTCACCGATGCGACCTGGGTCTCACCGAGATGGGCTTGCAAACTCTCTGTTACCTACAGCAATATTTTTGGTCCCACCGAGATATGCAATCGGCCCCACCGAGTTTGCTTGACCAACTCTCTGTTTCACTTATTACCCAAATCGGTCCCACCGAGTTTGAGTAATCAGTCAAACCGAGTTTTGGATTTACCCTAACCCTAGCACATCGGTCCCACCGAAAATCTCTAACGGTCACTAGGTTTCCTATTTCGGTCTGACCGAGTTTGTTGATTCGGTCCCACCGAGATTGGTGAATCATGTGTAACGGTTGGATTTTGTGTGGAGGCTATATATACCCCTCCACATCCTCTTCATTCGTGAGAGAGCCATCAGACTAAGCCTACACTTATAGCATCCTATTTTTGAGAGAGAACTACCTACTCATGTGTTGAGGCCAAGATATTCCATTCCTACCATATGAATCTTGATCTCTAGCCTTCCCCAAGTTGCTTTCCACTCAAATCTTCTTTCCACCAGATCCAAATCCTATGAGAGAGAGTTGAGTGTTGGGGAGACTATCACTTGAAGCACAAGAGCAAGGAGGTCATCATCAATACACCATTTGTTACTTCTTGGAGAGTGGTGTCTCCTATATTGGCTAGGTGTCACTTGGGAGCCTCCAACAAGATTGTGGAGTTGAACCAAGGAGTTTGTAAGGGCAAGGAGATCGCCTACTTCTCGAAGATCTACCGCTAGTGAGGCAAGTCCTTCATGGGCGATGGCCATGGTGGGATAGACAAGGTTGCTTCTTCGTGGACCCGTCGTGGGTGGAGCCCTCCGTGGACTCGCGCAACCGTTACCCTTCGTGGGTTGAAGTCTCCATCAACGTGGATGTAGGATAGCACCACCTATCCGAACCACGAGAAAACATCCGTGTCTCCAATTGCGTTTGAATTCTCCAAACCCTTCCCCTTACATTCTTGCAAGTTGCATGCTTTACATTCCACTGCTCATATACTCTTTGCATGCTTGCTTGATATGTATTGTGTATGTTGAAATTGTGCCTAAAACTCCACTCAACCTAAAAGATTAAAAATTGCAACTTTAGCACTGAGTGTCTAATCACCCCCCCTCTAGACACACCTACTTCTAGATCCTACACTTGGGTTGGTAGGTTATACTTATCCACAAATCCCCTTGAGATGTATGAATGCGATGCACCAGTATCAAAAAGAACGAGTGAAGTAAATGACTTAACCAAAAACTTACCTATTACTGCATCAGGCTGAGCTTCAACCTCCTCCACGCTAACGTGGTTCACCTGTCCCCTGTTGAAAGGGTTCGGCTTCTTCCCAGAACTTCCATTGCCATTTTGGCCTTCAGGACATTCATTGGCATAATGTCCGGTTTTCTGACACTTAAAACAAGTGACTTGGCTCAGGTCCTTCTTGGCTGGGGTTGAGGGGTTGGTGCGATTCTAGCCGTTGCTTCCTCCATTGCCATTACCATTCTTGGTGCCATTGTAATTGTGCGAGCTACCTCCTCCATGGATATGCTGAAAATGTCCTCCCGATCTAGGGGTAAAACGTGGCTTCTGCTGAGCTCCTGAATTGTACTTTCCTTGTCCATACTTCCTCTTGTGATTCTCAACTTGCTGATGCTTCCCTTCAATCATAAGAGCACAATCTACCAACTCCTGGTAGTTGTTGAAGGTTGCTACCATCAACTGCATGCTCAACTCATCATTCAGTCCTTCCAGAAACTTCTCCTGCTTAGCTGCATCCGTAGCTACGTCATCTGGGGCATAACGTGCTAACTTACTAAACTCCTCCACGTACTGGCCAACTGTCCGTCCTCCTTGGCGCAAGTTGCGAAACTCACGCTTCTTCATGGCCATAGCTCCTGCTGAAACATGTGCAGTACGAAAAGCCTGCTGAAACTGGTCCAATGTGACAGTGTCTACAGGGAAAGTGGCTGTGAAATTCTCCCACCATGATGCGGCGGGTCTGTGCGGCAAACTTCACCTTCTCCGCATCAGTGCATCCTGCTGTGGTCAACTCCCTAGCTGTCTTGCGGAACCAATCATCTGCTACTATCGGCTCGGTGCTACTGGAAAACACTAGCGGATTCAGCCTAAGAAAACGGGCTAAGTGGTCAACAGGTGGTGGTGGTGGTGGTGGGTTGTTGTTGTTGTTGTTGTTCCCCTGATTCTGATTCTTGACTAGCAACTGCATCAGTGTGTTCTGTTGCTGGATCAACTGGGTGAGCTCCGGTGGAAAGGTAAATCCAGGGTCACTTCTCGGAGGCATCTGAGGGTTTAGAAAAGATGAGATATAAGAATAGAGGGGGTCTAAAGAGAAAACGCTACCCATATGCACATGAGGCAAAAGCAAACAATTCACTTCAATCAATCAAACAAGGGCATACAATCGATCTATCTATCGCAAAAGTGCTCGGACTACTATATTTACATGGTGGACTACTACTACTGATGAGGTGGTCTATTAGAAATATTCTACGGTCGTTGACTCCACAATATCTGCTCCAGCTTCATCAACATAATCATCATCGCTACTATCTGGTTCCGAGTCGGTGCCGTCGTTGATGATGTAGTCTTCCGGGCTAATCTCCTTGGGTTCTTTGTCTTCATCTACTGGCGTAGGGCCTCCCATAAATATTCCAATCTTCTTTGTTAGGTCGGCATTCTTATCCACCAATACTTCAATTTCCTCTTCATAATCTTCACGTGTAGCCTTGAGTTCTTCCTCCAGTTCCTTGATTCTAGTCTTTGCCTTCTTCAGATCTATCATGCCGGTGCACATCTGGTTCTCCTGTCTGGTGACGCTGTCTTGGGCTCCACGGTGACCTCCGTCTTGCAGTACTCCTGGTCTTGGTCTTGGTCTTGTTGCACCAAAATGGCAACCTCTGCCTGATGCCTCGGTACTCCGCGGCTGCGCTTGCCCCCTTTGCACCAAAGAGGAAAGGAGGACACCGCGCGGGCTGGCACCCGCCTGGCGCCCTGGGTCGTCATGGCATGCGTCACAGGCACATCGTGAGGTACCCCGCTTTGATCTCTCCGCCTCCTCGCGAGCCAGCCTGATGAGGCCGTGCCTGAGGAAGCTCCGTGTCGTCCGCCCCGCGAGGCTTGGCCCCTCGCGAGGGTCTTGGGTCTGTGTTGGTGAAGATGGGCCACGCTGGGCCCCCCTTTGAGCCACGCCGCAGGCCGCAGGCAGGCAAGTCTGGGGACCCCCGTTCCCAGAACGCCGACAGTAGCCCCGGGCCCAAGGCGCGCCCGGACTTGGCCGTGCAGGGAGGCAGAAGGGCAAGAGCGAAGCGCCGCGAGCCCTAACAGCCTGCGGCCTTGGGCGCTGCGTGGCGGTTGATTGATCGTGGGCGGCACTGTTCCCCCACACCCTCCTTGTTTTGCACCATGCTAGGCGGACTCGTAGTCGTACAGAGCCGTTCCCCTTTCTGTTGCTCGAGCGCCCTCTGTCCTTCCTCCGCTCGAACTCCAGCTTCTGTTTTCAACCCAATCTCGAACCTTAGTAGTAAGACATACTAGTACATACTTCTAAAGAGTCCAAGTAACGAGAAAGGACATAACATAGTTCTGCTGGGGGCTCAGCACAACACACCATTGAAATAAAACTAAGCAACTAGTCTGCATGACACTGCAGTAGAATCAACATGAGGAACGGCACAACCACCTTACTCGGAGTCGTCATCCACGTCCTTGACTTCATCCTCATCCCTCTTCCTCTTCATCGACACTTCTTTGCTTGAACTAGACACAGGGCTCTGCTTCTTCATCCAACCCTTGTAGATATTTAAACAAAGTAGGCATCCGTTGCTGCGTACATGATGTGATCTTCATCTTGTGTCTTCGACTCCCATGCATGGTGAAACATAGGGTGAGGTTTCTTCAGTTCATCGTATGAAGGATCAATCATGGCTACCGCCAGGGTCCGCATTGAAGGCTGAGAGGAGGACACCAGGATTTCCTTCTGGAGATCGAAGGGCTAGCCTACAACGAGGCCTCTTCGACCCAGGACTCTCCTGTCGTTCATAAAGTCTATAGTAACGAATTTCACTCTTTTGTCCTTGAGGAAGGCCTCAAAATCCTGGCACCTCACATCGGCATGGCATATGTGGTAGACCAAGCACATGTTATGTACGCAAACATGGATCATGGCAGGCTTCTTCATCTCTGTCTCCTTTAGAAGCTTCTCTTTTTCCAGGACAAAGGTGTACTCAACATCTAGCCCAGCGACCGAATCATCCTTTGAACTTTCGAACATGCCTAGGAAGTGACCAAGTCATGCTTCCACTATCGCGTATCTACGGGTGTAAATGATGATGAACTCATCGCCGGTGATTGTTCTAACCTTGTACTCACTGCCGGTCATGGAGATTTGGGAGGCCATGGATTTTGGAGGCGGGGTAGGAGAAGTGGAACTGGTGTATTATGAAAGGACGGGACGATGGGAGCGAATTGTTGTAAGGTAGAAGACGGGGACGAGTAGGGCATGCAAACGGCGTGGGGTGGTGGCATCAACCGTCGCGCCTCCCACGACCTTTGCCTCCCTCGTGCGGTCGCTCCCTTTGGGACTTTGGACGGCTATAAATGAGCAATCTTTACCTACTCCGCATGCATGATACACCCTCTGGTCCGCGTAAGATTTGTGTCAAGCCAAAGTTTGCAAAGTTTGACAAAATTTATATTAAAAATATCAATATCAACAATACCAAATATATATTTTATGAAACTACATTTCATAATGAATATAAAAATATTGGTTTGACATTGTTAGTATTGATACATTTTTCTATAAGTTAGGACAATGTAGAGGCACTTTGACTTCAGACAAAACTTATATGCACCATGCAGAGTAGTTCCTTCGTCCAGGTGCGTTATGATATTGCCATGTGATATATAGTCATCACAAAAAGGTTAGCTATAAGAGTACTACTACCTCCCTTCTAGTTTAAAGGGCTTGATTCAAAAATCTCACCTACTCTTACCAAGATAGAGGCAGTGGAATAGTTTTTGTAGTCTGTAAAAGTACTCAATTAATGCTCTCGTTCTTCACAAAGATTGTGTTTACCAATGCATTATTACATTGCATGCATGAACAATAAATGACAAAGTATTTTTACATGCATTAGTCAATATTCTCTTAATCCTTGCATGCAATAATTTAGTGCACCTTGAGATCTGAAAATGTGTGGAGCGTGTATGTTTTTAATGACTTGAGACAACCTATCCCAGCATGCAATGGTCAGTTCATTGCATGTAAGATGACTTATGCACCATTCCCCATACTTGGAGAAGCTCGTTAGTCTCCAAATCTTTTCCTCTCCATGTGTGAAAACAATCTGCATGTTTGACTGTCCTTCTCCCTCCGGCAGTCTGACCACTCCTCCCTATGTGAAAACAATCTGCATGCATGACTCTCCTCCCCTGTGCTCGTCCAATCCGTTCCGAGCAGCAATATTTCCACCCCTCCCGTCCCGCATAATTTACTCCAACAGAAACATGCCCACCTAGCTGTTACGTTAATCACGCAGCATATCTTACATAGGTGTGGCATTGCTCGCTATGAATATTGCGCTTCCCATGGCATTTGGAAGAACACTCACTTTCATCGCCTTTATCTCCTCCCACTCCCTCTCAATTAAGGACCCATCGACCACCACGACATCGTCGCTCCCAAGCCCTAGGCGTCCCTCGCTACCTCGCGCGGAGGGCCACGCGTTGATGTTCCGTTCCTCGCCACATTAGTCGGAGAGGACACGTCGGCATTCCATTCCTCGCTGCCACCAGTGGAGGATGACGCGTCGGCATTCCGCTCCTCACTGTGATGCATCGAGGTGGACGCATCGGCGTTGCCAGTATCGCCATGCATCAAAGGATGTATCGGCTCCCCGCTATGAGGAGAACGTCGCACCGCCCGCCGAGCCTCCCCCAGCTTGGAGGAGCTTTGGAAAGAAATGGAGGTCGCCTTGTGGGAGGCTTTGCCTCTGGCAGAGCGCGCCAAAAGGGAGGTGGAGAAGACGGCCGAGAAAGAGAAGCGCGCCGCCAGGCATGCTACCTGGCAGGCGTACGTCGCGTTCGAGAGAGTGAAGCAATTGGTGCTTTGGAAGAACGCTCATGCGAGGGCCGTGTGGGTGGTGGAGGACGCCCGTGCCAAAGCCCTGAGTGCAGTAGGGCCCAAGCGCCTCATCTATGCTTAGCGGTACGTGGACTGGGTGCATGCTTCCAGCGAGGTTGAGTACCTATTGGCGCCAGATCACCACACTGGTGAGATCGCCCTCGCCTGCTGGCAAGCCGCCAATCAGCACCTCATGAGTTGCGAGGCTGATGAAGAGGCATTGTGTCACTGCGCTGGGAAACGGCCGTGCACCGATGCACTAGTGGCGCGCCGCAAGCGCTCCTGCGAGCGCCATGGCATTTATCAGGAATAATTTAGTGTCGTAAGGCGATCTCATTAGGTTTTGGGACGAAAATGATAAATCCCGAACATTCGGGAATTATTAGCGTCCCTAATTAAGCATGTAAAAGGAAAAGTTTAGAAACCTTTTGTATTCGTACGAATTTGTAAGTATGTGCATATAGCACAAACTTGACTATATACCACAGTACACGTCTCTCTCTATATATGCTTGTAAACTATACTACTAGTATTATGTATACACATGTGCAAATGCACGTTTTAACATTACGATGCGGATTTGGTAAAAGCAGAAAAACAACACTAGTCAAGCTTGTGAAATGATTCAATGCAAAAGAACTGCAAAAATGCTCGTTTGATTGTTTACTTTAGCTTCCTTCTCTTTGTGGTTTTCTTCTCTACCGTACTTTGTATGGAGTATCTCACTAGTTGGGAAGGCATACAAATTTCCAAACCACTTCGTACACCCTGTATCAATTGTTTTGCCTAAGAAGTTGTGCCGTGCAATTGGAATTCCAACTTGAGTACTCCCTCCGTCTAGGTGAATAAGCCATCTTAGGTTGTGCACCGTGACCAAGGAGAAGGGGAAAACAAAAGAACATAATGTTTATTTGCTAATTAATAGCATTGCATGCAATGAACTAACCACTGCATGCTGTGTTTGGTATGCACGCCCCACATCTCTTATTGGTTCATATGTCAAGAAATGAGGTGGAGTTAATGCACCAAGCCTAACTATTTTGGGATTATTTGGTTTTTGTAAGATGACTTATACACCTAGTAGGAGTAGTAGCTAGGGATCAAGTTGCGAGATGAATGCAGAGGTATGAAATGCAAAAAAGACAGAGGGATGTGATGGTTGCTCGTGAGATTATTTTACTAGGCCAATTATTACTGGAGTGGTGGGGTTTTGTGATACGATGGCTTTACTAACGCTCCAGGAGCGGGGTGAGACTCCCGTGCAGTGCCGCCCTCTACTCTAGGACAACCTCCGTCATGGTTTATTTGTCCCCCATGTAATTTTACTAAAGATTTAACTGACAAAATGTCAGTTCATGTCAACAAAAATCCATCGTTCGATTCGTATTTGAACATGGTTTTCAATAATATAATTTTCGGTGACATGCATGAGCTTTTTGTTAGTTGAATGTATGGTCAAAATTTGGCACATATTACAATGGGGACCGATAAAATAGGATGGAGGTAGAACTATATAGTAAGACGCCCGTGCGTTGCACAGAACAGTGAAATGCATTGATCGGGGAGTTGTCTATTTTGACAAAGTATGTGGGGGTCATCTCTTGTGTAACAAATATTGATAGGTTTCTTCGGATATTATCTCTTCTCTAGAGCTCACAAACATTCGGGTGAATAGTAAATGTAGGCTAAATAGATAAAAAATATCTTTTGCAAACAAATGCGTTCAACTGTTGAACCAGCATCCAAAACTTATCGATTGATGCAGAGGCTGGGGTTATCCTCCTTTTCAAAAAAAGAGAGTAAAAATTCACAATTAATCTCATAAATGGCAAGCGAGAACTCTAATGGAGCAAAAGCATACATGGAAGATTCTAGACTAAACCATAGATGGATAAACTTTTATTCATGAGTGATAATCTAATAGAGCAAGATCATGCATGGAAGGTTCTATACTAAATAAGAAGTGTCCACATGCTTAAACAACGACTTACATTGAGCGAAGATGATGAACAGTTAACTTGATAATGCATATGCCAAGGTGAACCTCCCTGGAGTGCCCATGCATCATCTTGGGGTTCGTATGAAACTGGCCCTCTTCCATGTTCGCATTGTCGGGAATGGAGCAGCTCATCATAGTCTCATTCAATGTGAGGGAGGCACCGAGGTCGCCCTCATATGCCGGAGGGGTAGCAATAGTGAGCACGAACCTATACAGTGATCTTCTGTCAGCGTAAGCGGCATTGCCCCTGACGCACATGATAAAGATGGGGTGGTGGCCAGCGCGGGCCTTGCCGGTGCCCACGGCAAGAGGAAGACGCTGTCATCCTCCTCCGCGACTAGCAGGCAGGGGTGGTCCCCCAACGACCCCGGCACGACGAACGGGTAGCACGTCTCGTACTTGATGTTCACCGCGGGCCAGGAGTGATTGTCGGTGCCGTGAGGTGATGCACGAGGCTCGCTGGCGAGCCCTCAAACGATGGCATGCACTCATAGCAGTAGCAGGGCGCGTGCGCGCATTTGGACCTATGCTCTACCACGGAGTGCTGGTTGACATACCTCTCGCAGCCGAAACTCTTGTAGATGCAGGGCACGTTGCGGGCATCGACCAGGCCGTCCATGAAACGGGAGTGGCTGTAGGGGACGTTGCGCCCGCCGCATGGAGCGCAGGAGTAGCACACGAAGCGGTAGATAGTGTACTTACTAGTACTCCCTCTGTTTCTTTTTACTACTTTGCATATAATTCCAAACACCACGTAGACACATTCTCTCGCCATTTTACAACTATATTAGTATCATTATTAGTGGTTAGCTGGTGCAAGTTCTAGCCCCGATGTTTTAACCTTTTTTAGTAATGATATCTTGCGATTGTTCGCCACGAGCCCAATCCTGGCAAATGCGCACATTACAGACAGATTTCCATCCGATGGTGGCCTTTTTTTAAGCCATAGTATTTGACAAAACTGCCACCCTTACACATGTACTCTAACTGTGACGCGTGCATTTGCAACTGCCATGTCTCCCAGCAAATGTTTGTTGGGGATTGGCATTAGCACCAATGGTGATTCGTAGTCGTTTGACGCTCCGATGCTAGTAGTAGAGCAGAGTCCTAGTCCACTATACTACTCGGGCATATAGTGGTAGGTATTGTAGTTTATTGTACTAGTACTTTGATCACTCAAGTTGTCTGGCATCGATATGACCCTACGTTGTTGGGATGTGTCCCATAAGTCAAGCGGCGTGCTTCTGCGACATTGTCATCATCACCTGTCCACTTCCCACAGCACATATTCGCCTCTCCATCCTCGTGCACACATAATCGTCGAATCCTACATCCCCGCTAGACACCTCCCCCCTCTTCCGAAACCCAAGAACTAACAATGGCAACACTGAGCAGCATCTACCGAGAGAGGGGCTGGAATTCACTCCACAGAGGTAATCAAACTCATTGTTTCACATCTGGACAATCTCAGTACCATGCTACTCCCTGCGTGCTCGTCGGGGCTGTACCATGTACTCAAAGCCCTCAGGCCGAAGCTTTTTAAGCCAGCCCCCTGCTTGATGATGCCGCCTGATCTTCAAAAATCGTGTTTCATGCAACATAACAATTGTAGGGTTGTGAGCATCAACCCCTTCGACTGCGATCCGATGCTCGTCACCCTCAACTACATTAACGGTATGTACGGGGTCGGCACGAACACATCCTGGATAGTGCTCGTCGACGGTCGTGGCAGCTCGATGCTCGTGGAGGTCTACACTCGTTGATTGATCCCCTTCCTTTGATTAACACTTCACTTCTTTGGCACCGCGGCCTAGAATACTCGAAATCTTACAATAGCCAAGATGATACCAAGTTTGATTTGCTCAAGGTTGTAATCTGCTAAGTGCCCACAAGATCTGTGAATTATAGACTTCAGGATAATTGTGTTCTTCAACCGCGGTCTCGCCTATCTGACTGGTCACTGCGGTAAGTGGATAAACCTACATGTCCATCACAGGATCATACATCCTCCATGGCTCTCTGATGCCATTGAACTCAAGGGCTTCATTTACGTTGTGGACTCCTTCTATGGCTGGACGTATTGCTGGCCTACTCCGGTCATCGCTACAAATGGCTGTTATTGCAGTATGCTACTTTCCTATGATATCATGATGGCTTGCTTATATTACTATCGACATTTACTGAAAAATATTCATGCTCATAACATAATGTTCTTAGGATTGACTACAATATGAGCCCTTTTTAACTTGACTCCAACTTGATATGATGTTGTAGGCCACCTGGTGTCCCTACCCTTCCTAATCCCAGAACCTTTCAAAGAAAAGCGGCATGGCAGTTGTAGGTGGTTGCTGGCTAGATCAGACGATTGCGAACGATTGATGACCATTTGCACATACCGGACGTGTTGTTTCACGGAATACAATCACAGTCACTGCATGGTCTTTGAGCAGGATCCTAGCTTCTCTGGCCTTCAATAATTATTCTATTAACTAGGAGATAACCGACGACAAGGATCATGATGGCAACACGGTTTCGTCCATCAGGCAAACTGTGTGTACACAACATACCATGCGTCTCTCCATGTACCATACCCTCATATGTGCTGCCATGCTCTGCAACCTAAAGTAGGAGAGAGGGTCGCAAGTATCATACTTTAGCCTACTAGCTGGAGTTTCCCCTGTCAGGCACACATCTGGTTCAAGCCAATAGCCAATCTCCACAACTTAATAAATACTAATGTCTAACTGAGCCAGTTAGTTAGATGCGTACACTTGGTGTAGTAGGATCTTTATTTGGTTTGATGCATACACTTGTTCTTTTTTGGTAGCCCTTTTGTAATGTTGGCTGATGTTTGGTTTGGAAGAGAGAGGTGTGTCTTTACTCCTCTGGCCTGCTTACTGCTTCGGTTGCACCCCAACCCTGGTTGCTATTGCTGCTATTTTCAATGTACAATCAGTAATATATTTCGTCTGTTGGTTGAATAAATGTGTTGTTAGAATGACAAACAAAATGTTTTGGAATTTGTTGTATGGTCCGATCCTTTAGTGCCCCGTATGTAGCGCATACTATTTTTGGTACGCAACACATTTTCTACTTGTCGGTCACATGCAACCCAGTGACGAAGGCCCAATAGAGGAGCCCATAATTAACTGGGAGGGAGGCTCTCACATGAACCTAGCCCAAGTACATGCTCGTGGTCCCCTAAACATAAATAAATAGAGCTAAGTGCTCATGCACCAGTTCTTTAAATTTACGATTTGAGAAGTCAAATTTTAACATGAGGATATTATTTCCTATGAGAGTGTTGTTACATTTAGTCGATATTATTCTTAGGCAAAGATAGCGACCAGTATTTTTTCTCCCACCATTTTCTTCCTGCAACCAGCGGACCCATGCAAATCGTAGTCAACATGGTAAATAGTTCCTATCCATTATAATTTTTCGATAATGATAGAGGCGAAGGTGTCCCGATGTTTCGATGAGATGGTGGCTATCATTTCTGTGGGAGTCAACCTTGACGATCCGACTACGAACATGCGAGACGTCGCGCCTTAGCAATCGCTAAACCAACTTCCGAGGGGTTATTGACCACGCCGGAGCACGATCAACCAGACCACGAGGGTCTGTTTCCTACGAGCAAACGAAGAACAAGCAAGAAACTGAGATTGCAATCTGGATATTGCGAATATAATATGAAAGCCTTATTGATCAAGGTGGGTTCTGTGACGTCTTGGTCTGGTCGCTGGACACAAACGAAGTACGCGAAGTTGCAGCTATGGCGAACTTTTAATCTAAACAAAACCAAAGTCTAAACGACGCCATAAGGGCTGTATATACGGAGGAAGAGGGGGGAATTTCGTTGCCCTTGGAGGAGGGGTCCGAAACCAACCCTAACTCTTGTTTCCCCACACATACGGACTCTAAAAACAGCCTATACTTAAGTATTTCGAAAATACATAGGCATGGCCCAATAATTAGGTGACGCAGCACCTAAAATAGCCTCTGGACGAAATTTATGAAGTGGCATCTTGTATATTTCGTCTAAGGCTTCATGCACTCCTTATGGTGGCTTCAAAGTCCTGAAATCATCACTTGTAACTCCATTCTTGATTCCCTTGTGCATGACATCATCTCCACGTTTGATCTTGGTCCAAGGTTCATCTTTCTTGTCCGAGCTAGGCCCTTCATTTCTAAGCAAAACAAATGTATCCAATTTAGGCAGCATCATATTCTCATGAACATTAGAATCATTAACAAGAAACAAAAGTACCTGATAATTCAATTGGCGTGTGCGAGCTCTAGTAATTGGTCTAGTATGTATAGCAGCAAGGGCAGTGGGTGTAACAATGGTATTGATGTCCTCATCATCCTCCCCTTCTTGAAATGAAGTCGTCGTCGATGAAAGCTCATCTTCCTCACCCAAATAAGGCTTCAAATCTGCAATGTTAAAAGTGGGACTAACCCCAAAATCTGTAGGCAGCTCAAGTTTATATGCATTATCATTTATTTTCTCTAACACCTTAAAAGGACCATCAGCACGCGGCATTAGCTTTGATTTGTGCAAATTAGGAAATCTATCCTTACGCAAATGTAACCAAACAAGATCTCCTGGTGCAAACACAACATGTTTTCTACCCTTATCTCCAACAAGTTTATATTTAGCATTCATATGCTAATGATTTCCTTAGTTAACTCATGCATTTTTAAAATCAATTCAGCACATTCTTTAGCATCAAAATTAACCTTCTCCGAAGATGGAAGAGGCAACAAATCAATAGGTGTAGGAGGTAGGGAACCATACACAATTTCAAAAGGGCACATCTTAGTAGTAGAATGCAATGAACAATTATAAGCAAATTCAATATGAGGCAAGCATTCTTCCCACGTTATCTTATTATTCTTCAATGCATGCCTAAGCTTAGTAGACAATGTTCTATTGACTACTTCAGTTTGTCCATCGGTTTGGGGGTGACAAGTAGTACTAAAAAGCAGTTTAGTCCCCAATTTAGCCCATAAACATCTCCAAAAGTGGCTAAGAAATTTAATATCACGATCTGAAATAATAGTATTTTGCACACCATGCAAGCGAATAATTTCACGAAAGAACAAATCAGCAACATTAACAACATCATCGCTTTTATGAGATGGTATAAAGTGTGCCATTTTCGAGAATCTATCCAAGACAACAATATGCTATCCCTCCCCTTCTTTGTTTGAGGTAAACCTAAAATGAAGTCCATAGATATGTCCTCCCAAGGAACACTACGTACAGTCAAAGGCATATATAAACCATAAGGATTGAGTCATGACTTAGCTTTTTGACATGTAGTGCAGCGAGCAACAAAACGCTCAACATCCCGTCTCATCTTTCGCCAAAAGAAATGTGTAGCAAGTATGTCCTCCGTCTTCTTCACGCCATAGTGTCCCATTAATCCTCCTCCATGCGCCTCCTGCAACAACAAAAGACGAACGGAGCTAGCTGGAATGCATAGCTTGTTAGCACGGCACACAAATCCATCATTAACGACAAACTTGTTCCACGTTCTTCCTTCTTTACAATTATGCATTACATCTTTAAAATCAGCATCATGCACATATTGATCTTTGATGGTCTCCAAACGAAATATTTTGAAGTCCAGTTGTGAAAGCATAGTATAGCAACGAGACAATGCATTAGCAATAACATTTTCTTTATCCTTCTTGTGTTTAATGACAGAAGGGAAACTCTCAATGAATTCAACCCATTTCGCATGTCTATGATTCAGTTTAGCTTGACTTTTAATATGTTTTAATGATTCATGATCAGAATGTATAACAAATTCTTTGGGCCATAAATAATGTTGCCATGTTTCTAAAGTCCGAACAAGAGCATATAATTCTTTATCATAAGTAGAATAATTTAGACTAGGCCCACTCAATTTTTCAAAAAAGTACGCAATAGGTTTGCCAGCTTGTAATAACACACCTCCTAATCCAATTCCACTAGCATCACATTCAAGCTCAAAAGTCTTATTAAAATCAGGAAGTTAGAGTAAAGGAGCATGTGTCAACTTATCTTTCAATATCGTGAAGGCTTCTTCCTGTGTTGTACCCTAAACAAAAGGTACATCCTTCTTTGTAAGCTCATTGAGAGGTGCAGCAATGGTGATAAAATCTCTCACAAAATGCTAATAGAATCCAGCGAGGCCAAGAAAACTCCTTACTTGTGTGACTGTTTTGGGCCGCGGTCAACTCTCAATAGCTTCAATCTTGGCTTTATCAACTTCAATTCCCTGTGGAGTAACAACATAGCCAAGAAAAGATACTCAGTCGGTGCAAAAGGTGCACTTCCCAAGGTTACCAAACAAACGTGCATCACGTAGAGCAATAAAAACAGCATGTAAATGTTCCAAATGTTCCACCAAAGATCTGCTATAAATCAGTATATAATCAAAATAGACTACCACAAATCGTCCAATGAAAGCACATAAAACTTCGCTCACTAATCTCATGAAAGTACTAAGTGCATTAGTTAACCCAAAAGGCATGACTAACCACTCATATAATCCAAACTTAGTTTTAAATGTTGTTTTCCATTCATCTCCCAATTTCATACGAATTTGATGGTATCCACTACGCAAATCAACTTTGAAGAATATTGTAGAGCCACTCAATTCAACAAGCCTGTCGTCTAGCCTAGGAATAGGATGACGATAATGAATAGTAATATTATTAATGCCTCTAAAATCAACACACATACACGACGTACCATCCTTTTTCGGCACTAAAATGATAGGAACATCACAAGGACTAAGGGATTCACGTATATAACCTTTGTCAAATAGCTCCTGTACTTGACGCATAATCTCCTTCGTCTCCTCTGGATTAGTATGGTATGGCGCATGGTTATGAATGATGCACCGGGAATTAAGTCAATTTTATGTTCAATCCCTTGAATAGGTGGTAATCCCGGTGACACGTCTTGTAGAAAGACGTCAGCGAACTCCTGCAAAATGTTAGTGACAGGAGGAGGAAAAGAGGGAGGCATGTCCTCGAATGAAAATAATGCCTCTTTGCACACAAAAGCATAGCAAACAGATTTGCTAAAATCTAGATCATCAATATCAGATTTGGTGGCAAGTAAACATGCACTTTTCAATTTAATAGCAGAAGCAACACTAGATGGTTTATTATTAGGCTTCATTTGTTGCTCAAATTCTTTTGCCACAATGTAATTTTCACTCTTATTCTGCTCCTGTTTTGCTTTATTAGCTCTATTAATATCATCTTACAAAATGGAATCATGAGTCATAGGAAGAAAAGCAATCTTTTTGTCCTTATGAACAAGAGTATACCGATTGTTTCTACCATGGTGTACATAATTTTTATCAAATTGCCATGGTCTACCAAGTAATAAGGAACATGCTTGCATTGGTACCACATCACAATCAACATAATCATCATATGTAGAGATACTAAAATGCACATGAACGGTACATGTTACGTTAACCTTGCCGCTGTTGTTGAACCACTGGATGTAGTAAGGATGTGGATGCGTTCTTGTGGTGAGAGAGAGCTTCTCCACCATCTCCATGCTAGCCAAGTTGTTGCAGCTCCCTCTATCTATGATGACGTGAATAGAACGTTCCTTCACAACTCCCTTTGTATGGAACAAATTATGCCTCTGTGTTTGCTCAGCTTGTGTAACCTGCACACTCAAAACATGTTGAGCAACTAACATTCATACCTGTCAGCATCTTCAGGAGCCATGTACTGCGTCTCATGATCAGAATCATCTCCACGGTGTTCTTCATGTGTAATAAGAGCCAAAGTCTCTGCATCATAGTCACTAGCAGACTCATACCCACCATCCTCAATAGCAATCATCACACGCTGAGATTTGCATTCTCTCGCAAAATGTCATCTTCCCTTACAACAACGACAAACAATATCACTTGTGTGCCCTGTTGATGCCATGGAAGAAAAGAGCTCTGCACAGGCCCGGCAGGTGCGCTCTTGGCAGGTAGTGGTGGTTGTGCCTGCTTTCTTGTATCACGCCTGGAGGCGGGACCTGATGGAGGTGCTGGTGTATTGGAATTAGAGGATGCACGTGGTGTCCATGATGAAGATCGACCTGCAGAAAAGTTAGTGCACGTCAATGCCTGTCGATCATGCACTTCACGTTCAGCTTTACAAGCAAGATGGAATAAATGAGTGATATTATTATACTCCTTATACTCTAGAATGGTCTGAATCTCTCTATTTAACCCACCCATAAAACGTGCAAGTATAGCTTCATTCTCCTCGACAATACCACATCTAATATTCTTCTATAGAATTTCTTCCTTGTCTTAAACGATACAATTTTTGAATTAATTCATGTTCATAATATGGTGGAACCCAATGAGTATGCATAGCAGTTTTCAAAGCAGCCCAAGTAGCTGGAATAGGATATAATCTACAATATTCAGACCACCAAACACATGCAAAGCTAGTGAAAGCACAAACACCAGCAGGAACACGTCTCTCCTCAGGTTATTGTAAACATGTAAATCATTGTTCAGTTTCTAACTCCCAAGTAAGATATATATATCAGGAACATATCTACCCTCAAATGGTGGAATATTCAATTTTAGTTTAGGGAGATGGTCATGATCTCGTACCTGAAGGGGAACCATGCCATTGCCATTATTTCCATGTGGACGACCTAGTGGTTGTGGTGCTGGTGGTTGCACGAAATTCTAATTTTGATCAACCTCATCCTCGTAATCTCCCGCATAATCATCCTCCTCCGCATTAGCAGTAGGGGTCACAGAAGTATCAACAACAGCACCAACAGTTTGGCGAGGCGCAAGAGGGACACGGCTCGCTCGGCGGAGGGATGTTTCGCGACATGGAGGTAGTCGTCGTCGTCGTTATGGTTGTTGTTGTTGCTGTTGTTGTTGTTTTTGTTTTTGTTGTTGAGGTGCGTTAGGTGCAGCCGGTGGTGGTCGTGGAAGACGTGTGAGCAATTCATTAAACTTGTTATCGAGCTTTGTTTCGAACGTCTTCTCCATGCCATCTATCTTCTCCATGGCCTCTTCAAATCTATTTAGCACATCTTGCACCTGTCCACTCATCATTTGCTGAAATTTGTCATGCAACTCCTTATTCATCATCTTCTCCTAGTCAATCTCGTCGGCTTGTGATCCTGCCATGGTTAGCAGCAATACAAACACACAAGAATATGATCCTACAGACTACTAACAAGAGGTGGTGGTGGGTGTCACAAATCCGTCAAGCAAATATCAAATTCTTACCAGTTCTTACCCAGCAGCAGGCGGTGATCGGCAATCGTCGTAGTCAAAACTCTCAAAGCTTGGATAGAGCGATTACCAGGGAGAGTCAAACGCACGACGTAGATGTATGTGGAGCTGGGAAGGCTTATAATATGGTAGCAAAAAGGGTCAGGAATAATCAATTCAGAGATGCAAAGTTTAACAAATGCTCAATGACGGTACTGTGTTGGTCCTAGGCTAGACTGTGCTAGAGACACGAGCCTAGAACACTACCAAAATCACGGCACTGCATGTAAACAAGGGAGGAGCACACTCTAGATTTCTTTTCTCCTTTTCTTTTCTCTTTTTTTGCACGTTTTTCGTCTTTTTTTGCTCCGCAACAATTTTTTCGAAAGAGTCTACAAATGGTCTAAAAACTGCCTAGCCAGAATTTTCCAGACTTAGTTTTTTTTCAAACTAGAACTATTTTTCTACTGCGGGTAGCACGGAATCTCGGGAGTCCAACTCTGTCATGACTTGAAGTATCACATGATTTGGAACTGAAAAACAAAGCAACAAATACTGGACTCGGACTAGGACCGGTGGCGGAGATGAATCTGGTGGAACTCGGACTGGTGGCGGCGATGAACCTGGTGGAACTCGGATTGGTGGCGGATATATGTCGTAGGTGGACTCGGATTGGCGTGATGGCGGCGGATATGTGGTGGCGTATATGGAATGGGATTGGCGGTGAATATGTCGTGGTGGTATATGGCAGCGGCGATGAAGTTGGTGCGGTTGTGGTATATGGCAGAAGTGATGATGATGATGCCGTGGTGATATATGGCAGCGGCGACGTGACAACCTGTGAACAGAACTCGACACTCTAAATGACTAGACGCTAAGACCAGCAACTTGACACGACGATGCAACCGCAAATTCAACAAAGCAAAACAGAAAAGATTATGCAAAGGCTTAGATGGGTTCGGATAGTATGAACTAACCCTAATTTTTTTGGCTTTTTCGTGTACTATAGGTATGGAGAACAAACTCAATCTAAACTACGAAAAACTATAAAATCTCACAGAGCAACCTGGAAATCTGATACCACTTGATAGAGGCAAAGGTGTCCCGTCTTTCGATGAGATGATGGATATCGCTTTGGTGGAAGTCGACTTTGACGATCCGACTACGAACGTGCGAGGACGTCGCGCCTTAGCAATCGCTAAACCAACTCCGATAGGTTATTGACCACGCTGGAGCATGATCAACCTGACCACGAAGGTCTATTTTCTCCAAGCAAATGAAGAACAAGCAAAAAACTAAGATTGCAATTTGGATATTGTGAATATAAGATGAAAGCTTTATTGATCAAGGTGGGGTTCTATGACGTCTTGGTCTGGTCGTTGAACACAAACGAAGTACGCGAAGTTGCAGCTACGGCGAAGTTTTAATCTAAACAAAACCCAAAGTCTAAACAGTGCCCTAAGGGCTGTATATATGGAGGAGATATGGGGAATTTTGTGGCCCTTGGAGGAGGGGTCCGAAACCAACCCTAACTCTTGCTTCCCCACACATACGGACTCTAAAAATAGCCTATAATCAAGTATTTCGAAATTACATGGGCCTGGCCCAAAAATAAGGTGACGCAGCACCTAGGATAGCCTTTGGACGAAATTTATGAAGTGGCATCTTGTATATTTCGTCCAAGGCTTGATGCACTCATTATGGTGGCTTCAAAGTCCTGGAATCATCACTTGTAACTCCCTTCTTGTTCCCCTTGCACATGCCATCATCTCCATGCTTAAACTTGCTCCAAGGTTCATCTTTCTTGTCCAAGCTAGGCCCTTCATTTGTAAGCAAAACAAATGCATCCAATTTAGGCAGCACCATATTCTCATGAACATTCGAATCGTTACCAACAAACGAAAGTACCTGGTAATTTAATTGGCGTGCGCGAGCTCTAGTAATTGGTCCAGTATGTATAGCAGCAGGGGCTGTGGGTGTAACAATGGTACTGATGTCATCATCACTATTTAATTCACCCATAAAACGTGCAAGCATAGCCTCATTCTCCCCAACAATACCACATCTAATCATGCCAGTTTGTAATTCCTGATAAGATTCTTCTACAGAATTTTTTCCTTGTCCTAAGTGCTGCAATTTTTGAAGTAATTCACGTTGATAATATGGTGGAGCCCAACGAGTACGCATAGCAGTTTTCAAAGCAGCCCAAGTAGCTGGAATATGATATAATCTACAATGTTCAGACCACCAAACACATGCAAAATTAGTAAAAGCACAAATAACAGCAGGAACACGTCTCTCCTTGGGATATTGTAAACATGTAAAACGTTGTTTAGTTTCTAACTCCCAAGTATGATATATATCAAGAACATATCTACCCTCAAATGGTCGAATATTCAATTTCAGTTTAGGAAAAAGGTCATGATCTCGTACCTTAGGTGGTGGTGCAGGCCTACCGTTGCGATGATATACGTGAGGACGACCTGGTGGTGGTGGTGTTGGTGGTTGCACGTAGTTCTGATTTTGATCAACCTCATCCTCGTAATGGTCCTCCACCTCTATAGTAGCAGCAGGAGCTACAGAAGCATCAACAGCAGCACCAGAATTTTGCCCAGGGTCAATGGGAACGCACAATGCTCGTCCACCTGATTTGGAAGGTGACGGTGTTGTTGTTGTTATAGAGGTGCGACAGGTGCAGTCAGCGGTGGTGGTGGAAAATGCGAAAGCAATTCAGTAAACTTGTTATCGACCATTGTTTCGAACGTCTTCTCCATGCCATCTATGTTATCCATGGCCTCTTCAAATCTGTTTAGCACATCTTGCACCTGTCCACTCATCATTTGATGAAACTTATCATGAAGCTCCTTGTTCGTCAAGTTCTCCCAGTCAATCTCGTCAGCTTGTGATCCTGCCATGGTTAGCAGCAATAGAAACACACAAGAATATGATCCTACAGACTACTAACAAGTGGTGGTTGTGCGTGTCACAAATCCGTCTAGCAAATCTCAAATTCTTACCAGTTCTTACCCAACAGCAGGCGGTGATCGGCAACCGATGTAGTCAAAACTCTCAAAGCTTGGATAGAGCGATTACCAGGGAGAGTCAAACGCACGACGTAGATTTATGTGGAGCTAGGAAGGCTTAGAATATGGTAGCAAAAAGATTAGCAATAATCAATTCATAGATGCAAATTTGAATAAACGCTCAACGATGGTACTGTGCTGGTCCTAGTCTAGACCGTGCTAGAGACACGAGCCTAGAGCAGTAACAAAATCACGGCGCTGCACATAAACAAGGAAAAACACACTCTAAAAAAATCACAGTTTTTTTTGGCGCTCTTCTTCTTTTTGTGAAAAATCACTATAATGGCGAGTGTCTCAAAACTCTTCCCAGGTCAAACTGACAGGATGGGCACGGAATTTTTTTTGACTTTCGGAAATCAGGGCAGCGACGACGAAAAAGTGTGACAAAAAATCACTATGATGGCACGTGGCTCAAAAGACTCAGAAAAGCCTAAAAATAGGATAGGGAAAATATATTTTTGCCAGCGAAAATTTTGGCCTAAAATATATTTTTTCGAAACCTACTCAGGCAAGGAAACATGAATCGGAAATTACACGGATATCGAAAACAAACCTAATATGAAATGAACTCGGATTGGTGATGGATATATGGTGGTCGTATATGGCAGCGGTGGTTGTATATGGATACGGATTGGTGGTGGTATATGGATATGGATTGGTGGTAGATGGCAGGGGCGATGATGATAGTGCGGCGGAGGCGTGACAACTTATGACCGGAACTCGAAACTCTAAAACACTAGACTCTAAGACCAGCAACTAGACACGACGATGCAACCGCAAATTCAACAAAGCAAAATACTGAACAGACTATGCAAAGGCTCACACTGGTTCGGATATTATGAACTAACCCTAATTCTTTTTGGCTTTTTCGTGGATTGTAGGTATGAAGAACAGACTCGATCTAAACTATGAAAAACTGTAAAATATCACCGAGCAACATGGAAATCTGATACCACTTGATAGAGGCGAAGGTGTCCTGATGTTTCGATGAGATGGTGGCTATCGTTGTCTATGGCAGTCGACCTTGACGATTCGACTACGAACGTGCGAGACGTCGCACCTTAGCAATCGCTAAACCAACTTCTGAGGGGTTATTGACCATGTCGGAGCACGATCAACCCGACCACGAGGGTCTATTTCCCGCGAGCAAACGAAGAACGAGCAAGAAACTAAGATTGCAATCTGGATATTGTGAATATAAGATGAAAGCTTTATTGATCAAGGTGGGGTTCTGTGACGTCTTGGTCTGGTCATTGAACACAAACGAAGTATGCGAAGTTGCAGCTACGGCAAACTTTTAATCTAAAAAAAACCCAAAGTCTAAACAATGCCCTAAGGGCTGTATATATGGAGGGGAGAGGGGGGAATTTCGTGGCCCTTGGAGGAGGGGTCCAAAACCAACCCTAACTCTTGTTTCCCCACACATACGGTCTCTAAAAATAGCCTATAATCAAGTATTTTGAAATTACATGGGCCTGGCCCAAAAATAAGGTGACGCAGCACCTAGGATAGCCTTTGGACGAAATTTATGAAGTGGCATCTTGTATATTTCGTCCAAGGCTTGATGCACTCATTATGGTGGCTTCAAAGTCCTGGAATCATCACTTGTAACTCCCTTCTTGTTCCCCTTGCGCATGCCATCATCTCCATGCTTAAACTTGCTCCAAGGTTCATCTTTCTTGTCCAAGCTAGGCCCTTCATTTGTAAGCAAAACAAATGCATCCAATTTAGGCAGCATCATATTCTCATGAACATTCGAATCGTTACCAACAAACGAAAGTACCTGGTAATTTAATTGGCGTGCGCGAGCTCTAATAATTGGTCCAGTATGTATAGCAGCAGGGGCTGTGGGTGTAACAATGGTACTGATGTCATCATCACTATTTAATTCACCCATAAAACGTGCAAGCATAGCCTCATTCTCCCCAACAATACCACATCTAATCATGCCAGTTTGTAATTCCTGATAAGATTCTTCTACAGAATTTTTTCCTTGTCCTAAGTGCTGCAATTTTTGAAGTAATTCACGTTGATAATATGGTGGAGCCCAACGAGTACGCATAGCAGTTTTCAAAGCAGCCCAAGTAGCTGGAATATGATATAATCTACCTTGTTCAGACCACCAAACACATGCAAAATTAGTAAAGGCACAAATAACAGCAGGAACACGTCTCTCCTTGGGATATTGTAAACATGTAAAACGTTGTTTAGTTTCTAACTCCCAAGTATGATATATATCAAGAACATATCTACCCTAAAATGGTCGAATATTCAATTTCAGTTTAGGAAAAAGGTCATGATCTCGTACCTTAGGTGGTGGTGCAGGCCTACCGTTGCGATGATATACCTGAGGACGACCTGGTGGAGGTGGTGTTGGTGGTTGCACGTAGTTCTGATTTTGATCAACCTCATCCTCGTAATGGTCCTCCACCTCTATAGTAGCAGCAGGAGCTACAGAAGCATCAACAGCAGCACTAGAATTTTGCCCAGGGTCAATGGGAACGCACAATGCTTGTCCCACTTGATTTGGAAGGCGACGGTGTTGTTGTTGTTATAGAGGTGCGATAGGTGCAGCCAGCGGTGGTGGTGGAAAATGCTAAAGCAATTCAGTAAACTTGTTATCGACCATTGTTTCGAACGTCTTCTCCATGCCATCTATGTTCTCCATGGGCTCTTCAAATCTGTTTAGCACATCTTGCACCTGTCCACTCATCATTTGATGAAACTTATCATGAAGCTCCTTGTTCGTCGAGTTCTCCGAGTCAATCTCGTCGGCTTGTGATCCTGCCATGGTTAGCAGCAATAGAAACACACAAGAATATGATCCTACAGACTACTAACAAGTGGTGGTTGTGCGTGTCACAAATCCGTCTAGCAAATCTCAAATTCTTAACAGTTCTTACCCAACAGCAGGCGGTGATCGGCAACCGATGTAGTCAAAACTCTCAAAGCTTGGATAGAGCGATTACCAGGGAGAGTCAAACGCACGACGTAGATTTATGTGGAGCTAGGAAGGCTTAGAATATGGTAGCAAAAAGATTAGCAATAATCACTTCATAGATGCAAAGTTGAATAAACGCTCAACGATGGTACTGTGCTGGTCCTAGTCTAGACCGTGCTAGAGACACGAGCCTAGAGCAGTAACAAAATCACGGTGCTGCACATAAACAAGGGAAAAACACACTCTGAAAAAAAATCACAGTTCTTTTGGCGCTCTTCTTTTTTTTCCGAAAAATCACTATAATGGCGAGTGTCTCAAAACTCTTCCCAGGTCAAACTGACAGGATGGGCACGGAATTTTTTTTGACTTTCGGAAATCAGGGCAGCGACGACGAAAAAGTGTGACAAAAAATCACTATGATGGCACGTGGCTCAAAAGACTCAGAAAAGCCTAAAAATAGGATAGGGAAAACATATTTTTGCCAGCGAAAATTTTGGCCTAAAATATATTTTTTCGAAACCTACTCAGGCAAGGAAACATGAATCGGAAATTACACGGATCTCGAAAACAAACCTAATATGAAATGAACTCGGATTGGTGATGGATATATGGTGGTCGTATATGGCAGCGGTGGTTGTATATGGATACGGATTGGTGGTGGTATATGGATATGGATTGGTGGTAGATGGCAGGGGCGATGGTGATAGTGCGGCGGAGGCGTGACAACTTATGACCAGAACTCGAAACTCTAAAACACTAGACTCTAAGACCAGCAACTAGACACGACGTTGTAACCGCAAATTCAACAAAGCAAAATACTGAACAGACTATGCAAAGGCTCACACTGGTTCGGATATTATGAACTAACCCTAATTCTTTTTGGCTTTTTCGTGGACTGTAGGTATGAAGAACAGACTCGATCTAAACTATGAAAAACTGTAAAATATCACCGAGCAACATGGAAATCTGATACCACTTGATAGAGGCGAAGGTGTCCTGATGTTTCGATGAGATGGTGGCTATCGTTGTCTATGGCAGTCGACCTTGACGATTCGACTACGAACGTGCGAGACGTCGCACCTTAGCAATCGCTAAACCAACTTCTGAGGGGTTATTGACCATGTCGGAGCACGATCAACCCGACCACGAGGGTCTATTTCCCGCGAGCAAACGAAGAACGAGCAAGAAACTAAGATTGCAATCTGGATATTGTGAATATAAGATGAAAGCTTTATTGATCAAGGTGGGGTTCTGTGACGTCTTGGTCTGGTCATTGAACACAAACGAAGTATGCGAAGTTGCAGCTACGGCAAACTTTTAATCTAAAAAAAACCCAAAGTCTAAACAATGCCCTAAGGGCTGTATATATGGAGGGGAGAGGGGGGAATTTCGTGGCCCTTGGAGGAGGGGTCCAAAACCAACCCTAACTCTTGTTTCCCCACACATACGGTCTCTAAAAATAGCCTATAATCAAGTATTTTGAAATTACATGGGCCTGGCCCAAAAATAAGGTGACGCAGCACCTAGGATAGCCTTTGGACGAAATTTATGAAGTGGCATCTTGTATATTTCGTCCAAGGCTTGATGCACTCATTATGGTGGCTTCAAAGTCCTGGAATCATCACTTGTAACTCCCTTCTTGTTCCCCTTGCGCATGCCATCATCTCCATGCTTAAACTTGCTCCAAGGTTCATCTTTCTTGTCCAAGCTAGGCCCTTCATTTGTAAGCAAAACAAATGCATCCAATTTAGGCAGCATCATATTCTCATGAACATTCGAATCGTTACCAACAAACGAAAGTACCTGGTAATTTAATTGGCGTGCGCGAGCTCTAATAATTGGTCCAGTATGTATAGCAGCAGGGGCTGTGGGTGTAACAATGGTACTGATGTCATCATCACTATTTAATTCACCCATAAAACGTGCAAGCATAGCCTCATTCTCCCCAACAATACCACATCTAATCATGCCAGTTTGTAATTCCTGATAAGATTCTTCTACAGAATTTTTTCCTTGTCCTAAGTGCTGCAATTTTTGAAGTAATTCACGTTGATAATATGGTGGAGCCCAACGAGTACGCATAGCAGTTTTCAAAGCAGCCCAAGTAGCTGGAATATGATATAATCTACAATGTTCAGACCACCAAACACATGCAAAATTAGTAAAGGCACAAATAACAGCAGGAACACGTCTCTCCTTGGGATATTGTAAACATGTAAAACGTTGTTTAGTTTCTAACTCCCAAGTATGATATATATCAAGAACATATCTACCCTAAAATGGTCGAATATTCAATTTCAGTTTAGGAAAAAGGTCATGATCTCGTACCTTAGGTGGTGGTGCAGGCCTACCGTTGCGATGATATACCTGAGGACGACCTGGTGGTGGTGGTGTTGGTGGTTGCACGTAGTTCTGATTTTGATCAACCTCATCCTCGTAATGGTCCTCCACCTCTATAGTAGCAGCAGGAGCTACAGAAGCATCAACAGCAGCACTAGAATTTTGCCCAGGGTCAATGGGAACGCACAATGCTCGTCCCACTTTATTTGGAAGGCGACGGTGTTGTTGTTGTTGTTATAGAGGTGCGATAGGTGCAGCCAGCGGTGGTGGTGGAAAATGCTAAAGCAATTCAGTAAACTTGTTATCGACCATTGTTTCGAACGTCTTCTCCATGCCATCTATGTTCTCCATGGGCTCTTCAAATTTGTTTAGCACATCTTGCACCTGTCCACTCATCATTTGATGAAACTTATCATGAAGCTCCTTGTTCGTCGAGTTCTCCGAGTCAATCTCGTCGGCTTGTGATCCTGCCATGGTTAGCAGCAATAGAAACACACAAGAATATGATCCTACAGACTACTAACAAGTGGTGGTTGTGCGTGTCACAAATCCGTCTAGCAAATCTCAAATTCTTAACAGTTCTTACCCAACAGCAGGCGGTGATCGGCAACCGATGTAGTCAAAACTCTCAAAGCTTGGATAGAGCGATTACCAGGGAGAGTCAAACGCACGACGTAGATTTATGTGGAGCTAGGAAGGCTTTGAATATGGTAGCAAAAAGATTAGCAATAATCAATTCATATATGCAAAGTTGAATAAACGCTCAACGATGGTACTGTGCTGGTCCTAGTCTAGACCGTGCTAGAGACACGAGCCTAGAGCAGTAACAAAATCACGGTGCTGCACATAAACAAGGGAAAAACACACTCTGAAAAAAAAATCACAGTTCTTTTGGCGCTCTTCTTTTTTCCCGAAAAATCACTATAATGGCGAGTGTCTCAAAACTCTTCCCAGGTCAAACTGACAGGATGGGCACGGAATTTTTTTTGACTTTCGGAAATCAGGGCAGCGACGACGAAAAAGTGTGACAAAAAATCACTATGATGGCACGTGGCTCAAAAGACTCAGAAAAGCCTAAAAATAGGATAGGGAAAACATATTTTTGCCAGCGAAAATTTTGGCCTAAAATATATTTTTTCGAAACCTACTCAGGCAAGGAAACATGAATCGGAAATTACACGGATCTCGAAAACAAACCTAATATGAAATGAACTCGGATTGGTGATGGATATATGGTGGTCGTATATGGCAGCGGTGGTTGTATATGGATACGGATTGGTGGTGGTATATGGATATGGATTGGTGGTAGATGGCAGGGGCGATGGTGATAGTGCGGCGGAGGCGTGACAACTTATGACCAGAACTCGAAACTCTAAAACACTAGACTCTAAGACCAGCAACTAGACACGACGTTGCAACCGCAAATTCGACAAAGCAAAATACTGAACAGACTATGCAAAAGCTCACACTGGTTCGGATATTATGAACTAACCCTAATTCTTTTTGGCTTTTTCGTGGACTGTAGGTATGAAGAACAGACTCGATCTAAACTATGAAAAACTGTAAAATATCACCGAGCAACATGGAAATCTGATACCACTTGATAGAGGCGAAGGTGTCCTGATGTTTCGATGAGATGGTGGCTATCGTTGTCTATGGCAGTCGACCTTGACGATTCGACTACGAACGTGCGAGACGTCGCACCTTAGCAATCGCTAAACCAACTTCTGAGGGGTTATTGACCATGTCGGAGCACGATCAACCCGACCACGAGGGTCTATTTCCTGCGAGCAAACGAAGAACGAGCAAGAAACTAAGATTGCAATCTGGATATTGTGAATATAAGATGAAAGCTTTATTGATCAAGGTGGGGTTCTGTGACGTCTTGGTCTGGTCGTTGAACACAAACGAAGTATGCGAAGTTGCAGCTACGGCGAACTTTTAATCTAAAAAAAACCCAAAGTCTAAACAATGCCCTAAGGGCTGTATATATGGAGGGGAGAGGGGGGAATTTCGTGGCCCTTGGAGGAGGGGTCCAAAACCAACCCTAACTCTTGTTTCCCCACACATACGGACTCTAAAAATAGCCTATAATCAAGTATTTTGAAATTACATGGGCCTGGCCCAAAAATAAGGTGACGCAGCACCTAGTATAGCCTCTGGACGAAATTTATGAAGTGGCATCTTGTATATGTCGTCCAAGGCTTCATGCACTCATTATGGTGGCTTCAAAGTCCTGGAATCATCACTTGTAACTCCCTTCTTGTTCCCCTTGCGCATGCCATCATCTCCATGCTTAAACTTTCTCCAAGGTTCATCTTTCTTGTCCAAGCTAGGCCCTTCATTTGTAAGCAAAACAAATGTATCCAATTTAGGCAGCATCATATTCTCATGAACATTCGAATCGTTACCAACAAACGAAAGTACCTGGTAATTTAATTGGCGTGCGCGAGCTCTTGTAATTGGTCCAGTATGTATAGTAGCAGGGGTTGTGGGTGTAACAATGGTACTGATGTCATCATCACTATTTAATCCACCCATAAAACGTGCAAGCATAGCCTCATTCTCCCCAACAATACCACATCTAATCATGCCAGTTTGTAATTCCTGATAAGATTCTTCTACAGAATGTTTTCCTTGTCCTAAGTGCTGCAATTTTTGAAGTAATTCACGTTGATAATATGGTTAGTACGCATAGCAGTTTTCAAAGCAACCCAAGTAGCTGGAATATGATATAATCTACAATGTTCAGACCACCAAACACATGCAAAATTAGTAAAGGCACAAATAACAGCAGGAACACGTCTCTCCTTGGGATATTGTAAACATGTAAAACGTTGTTTAGTTTCCAACTCCCAAGTATGATATATATCAAGAACATATCTACCCTAAAATGGTCGAATATTCAATTTCAGTTTAGGAAAAAGGTCATGATCTCGTACCTTAGGTGGTGGTGCAGGCCTACCGTTGCGATGATATACCTGAGGACGACCTGGTGGTGGTGTTGGTGGTTGCACGTAGTTCTGATTTTGATCAACCTCATCCTCGTAATGGTCCTCCACCTCTATAGTAGCAGCAGGAGCTACAGAAGCATCAACAGCAGCACCAGAATTTTGCCCAGGGTCAATGGGAACGCACAATGCTTGTCCCACTTGATTTGGAAGGCGACGGTGTTGTTGTTGTTATAGAGGTGCGACAGGTGCAGCCAGCGGTGGTGGTGGAAAATGCGAAAGCAATTCAGTAAACTTGTTATCGACCATTGTTTCGAACGTCTTCTCCATGCCATCTATGTTCTCCATGGGCTCTTCAAATCTGTTTAGCACATCTTGCACCTGTCCACTCATCATTTGATGAAACTTATCATGAAGCTCCTTGTTCGTCAAGTTCTCCCAGTCAATCTCGTCGGCTTGTGATCCTGCCATGGTTAGCAGCAATAGAAACACACAAGAATATGATCCTACAGACTACTAACAAGTGGTGGTTGTGCGTGTCACAAATCCGTCTAGCAAATCTCAAATTCTTACCAGTTCTTACCCAACAGCAGGCGGTGATCGGCAACCGATGTAGTCAAAACTCTCAAAGCTTGGATAGAGCGATTACCAGGGAGAGTCAAATGCACGACGTAGATTTATGTGGAGCTAGGAAGGCTTAGAATATGGTAGCAAAAAGATTAGCAATAATCAATTCATAGATGCAAAGTTGAATAAACGCTCAACGATGGTACTGTGCTGGTCCTAGTCTAGACCGTGCTAGAGACACGAGCCTAGAGCAGTAACAAAATCACGGCGCTGCACATAAACAAGGGAAAAACACACTCTGAAAAAAAATCACAGTTTTTTTGGCGCTCCTTTTTTTTTGCGAAAAATCACTATAATGGCGAGTGTCTCAAAACTCTTCCCAGGTCAAACTGACAGGATGGGCACGGAATTTTTTTTGAATTTCGGAAATCAGGGCAGCGACGACGAAAAACTGTGACAAAAAATCACTATGATGGCACGTGGCTCAAAAGACTCAGAAAAGCCTAAAAATAGGATAGGGAAAACATATTTTTGCCAGCGAAAATTTTGGCCTAAAATATATTTTTTCGAAACCTACTAAGGCAAGGAAACTTGAATCGGAAATTACACGGATCTCGAAAACAAACCTAATATGAAATGAACTCGGATTGGTGATGGATATATGGTGGTCGTATATGGCAGCGGTGGTTGTATATGGATACGGATTGGTGGTGGTATATGGATATGGATTGGTGGTAGATGGCAGGGGCGATGACGATAGTGCGGCGGAGGCGTGACAACTTATGACCAGAACTCGAAACTCTAAAACACTAGACTCTAAGACCAGCAACTAGACACGACGATGCAACCGCAAATTCAACAAAGCAAAATACTGAACAGACTATGCAAAGGCTCACACTGGTTCGGATATTATGAACTAACCCTAATTCTTTTTGGCTTTTTCGTGGACTGTAGGTATGAAGAACAGATTCGATCTAAACTATGAAAAACTGTAAAATATCACCGAGCAACATGGAAATCTGATACCACTTGATAGCGGCGAAGGTGTCCTGATGTTTCGATGAGATGGTGGCTATCGTTGTCTATGGCAGTCGACCTTGACGATTCAACTACGAACGTGCGAGAGGTCGCACCTTAGCAATCGCTAAACCAACTTCTGAGGGGTTATTGACCATGTCGGAGCATGATCAACCCGACCACGAGGGTCTATTTCCTGTGAGCAAACGAAGAACGAGCAAGAAACTAAGATTGCAATCTGGATATTGTGAATATAAGATGAAAGCTTTATTGATCAAGGTGGGGTTCTGTGACGTCTTGGTCTGGTCGTTGAACACAAACGAAGTATGCGAAGTTGCAGCTACGGCGAACTTTTAATCTAAAAAAACCCAAAGTCTAAACAATGCCCTAAGGGCTGTATATATGGAGGGGAGAGGGGGGAATTTCGTGGCCCTTGGAGGAGGGGTCCAAAACCAACCCTAACTCTTGTTTCCCCACACATACGGACTCTAAAAATAGCCTATAATCAAGTATTTTGAAATTACATGGGCCTGGCCGAAAAATAAGGTGACGCAGCACCTAGTATAGCCTCTGGACGAAATTTATGAAGTGGCATCTTGTATATTTCGTCCAAGGCTTCATGCACTCATTATGGTGGCTTCAAAGTCCTGGAATCATCACTTGTAACTCCCTTCTTGTTCCCCTTGCGCATGCCATCATCTCCATGCTTAAACTTGCTCCAAGGTTCATCTTTCTTGTCCAAGCTAGGCCCTTCATTTGTAAGCAAAACAAATGTATCCAATTTAGGCAGCATCATATTCTCATGAACATTCGAATCGTTACCAACAAACGAAAGTACCTGGTAATTTAATTGGCGTGCGCGAGCTCTAGTAATTGGTCCAGTATGTATAGCAGCAGGGGATGTGGGTGTAACAATGGTACTGATGTCATCATCACTATTTAATCCACCCATAAAACGTGCAAGCATAGCCTCATTCTCCCCAACAATACCACATCTAATCATGCCAGTTTGTAATTCCTGATAAGATTCTTCTACAGAATTTTTTCCTTGTCTTAAGTGCTGCAATTTTTGAAGTAATTCACGTTGATAATATGGTGGAACCCGATGAGTACGCATAGCAGTTTTCAAAGCAGCCCAAGTAGCTGCAATATGATATAATCTACAATGTTCAGACCACCAAACACATGCAAAATTAGTAAAAGCACAAACAACAGCAGGAACACGTCTCTCCTCGGGATATTGTAAACATGTAAAACGTTGTTTAGTTTCTAACTCCCAAGTATGATATATATCAAGAACACATCTACCCTCAAATGGTCGAATATTCAATTTCAGTTTAGGAAAAAGGTCATGATCTTGTACCATAGGTGGTGGTGCAGCCCTACCGTTGCAACGATATACCTGAGGACGACCTGGTGGTGGTGGTGTCGGTGGTTGCACGTAGTTCTGGTTTTGATCAACCTCCTCCTCATAATGGTCCTCCACATCTATAGTAGCAACAGGAGCTACAGAAGCATCAACAGCAACACCAGAATTTTGCCCAGGGTCAATGGGACGCGCAATGCTCGTCCCACATGATTTGGAAGGCGACGTTGTTGTTGTTGTTGTTGTTGTTGTTGTTATAGAGGTGCGACAGGTGCAGCCAGCGGTGGTGGTGGAAAATGCGAAAGCAATTCAGTAAACTTGTTATCGACCATTGTTTCGAACGTCTTCTCCATGCCATCTATGTTCTCCATGGCCTCTTCAAATCTGTTTAGCACATCTTGCACCTGTCCACTCATCATTTGCTGAAACTTATCATGAAGCTCCTTGTTCGTCAATTCTCGCAGTCAATCTCGTCGGCTTATGATCCTGCTATGGTTAGCAGCAATAGAAACACACAAGAATATGATCCTATAGACTACTAACAAGTGGTGGTTGTGGGTGTCACAAATCCGTCTAGCAAATCTCAAATTCTTACCAGTTCTTACCCAGCAGCAGGCGGTGATCGGCAACCGATGTAGTCAAAACTCTCAAACCTTGGATAGAGCGATTACCAGGGAGAGTCAAATGCACGACGTAGATTTATGTGGATCTAGGAAGGCTTAGAATATGGTAGCAAAAAGATTAGCAATAATCAATTCATAGATGCAAAGTTGAATAAATGCTCAACGATGGTACTGTGCTAGTCCTAGTCTAGACCGTGCTAGAGACACGAGCCTTGAGCAGTAACAAAATCATGGTGCTGCACGTAAACAAGGGGAAAACACACCCTTAAAAAAATCACTGTTTTTTTGGCGCTAGACTTTTTTTGTGAAAAATCACTATAACGACGAGTGTCTCAAAACTCTTCCCAGGTCAAACTGACAGGATGGGCACGGAAATTTTTTTGACTTTCGGAAATCAGGGCAGCGATGACGAAAAAGTGCGACAAAAAATCACTATGATGGCATGTGGCTCAAAAGAATCAGAAAAGCCTAAAAATAGGATAAGGAAAACATATTTTTGCCTGCGAAAATTTTGGCCTAAAATATATTTTTTCGAAACCTACTCAGGCAAGGAAACACGAACCGGAAATTACTCGGATCTCGAAAACAAACCTAATATGAAAGGAACTCGGATTGGTGATGGATATATGGTGGTAGTATATGGCAGTGGTGGTGGTATATGGATACGGATTGGTGGTGGTATATGGATACTGATTGGTGGTAGATGGCAGGGGCGATGATGATAGTGCGGCGGAGGCGTGACAACTTATGACCAGAACTCGAAACTCTAAAACACTAGACTCTAAGACCAGCAACTAGACACGACGATGCAACCACAAATTCAACAAAGCAAAATAGTGAAAAGACTATGCAAAGGCTCAGACTGGTTCGAATATGATGAACTAACCCTAATTTTTTTGGCTTTTTCATGGACTGTAGGTATGAAGAACAGACTCGATCTAAACTATGAAAAGCTGTAAAATATCACCAAGCAACTTGGAAATCTGATACCACTTGATAGAGGCGAATGTGTCCTGATGTTTCGATGAGATTGTGGCTATCGTTGTCTATGGGAGTCGACCTTGACGATTCGACTACGAACGTGCGAGACGTCGCACCTTAGCAATCGCTAAACCAACTTCCGATGGGTTATTGACCACGTCGGAGCACGATCAACCCAAACACGAGGGTCTATTTCCTACGAGCAAATGAAGAGAAAGCAAGAAATTGAGATTGCAATCTGGATATTGCGAATATAAGATGAAACCTTTATTGATCGAGGTGGAGTTCTGTGAAGTCTTGGCCTAGTCGTTGAACACAAATGAAGTGCGCGATGTTGCAGCTATTGCGAACATTTAATCTAAACAAAACCCAAAGTCTAACATATGCCTAAGGGCTGTATATACGGAGGAAAGAGGAGGAAATTCCGTGGCCCTTGGAGGAGGGGTCCGAAACCATCCCCAACTCTTGTTTCCCCACACATACGGACTCTAAAAATAGCCTATACTTAAGTATTTCGAAATTACATGGGCCTGGCCCAGTAATAAGCTGACACAGCACCTAGAATAGCCTCTAGACGAAATTTATGAAGTGGCATCTTGCATATTTCATCCAAGGCTTCATGCACTCCTTATGGTGGCTTCAAAGTCCTGAAACCATTACTTGCAACCACGTTCTTGTTCCCCTTGCGCATGCCATCATCTCCATGCTTAGTGTTGCTCCAGTGTTCATCCCTCTTATCCATGCCAGACCCTTCATTTGTAAGCAAAACAAATGTATCCAATTTAGGCAGCATCATATTCTCATGAACATTAGAATCATTACCAAGAAACGGAAGTACTTGATAATTTAATTGGCGTGCGCGAGCTCTAGTAATTGGTCCAGTATATGTATCAGTAGGGGCTGTGGGTGTAACAATGGTATTGATGTCCTCATCAGGAGTGATTATTAGTTTTAGTATTGTTTCTTTTCAATTTTATGCATTGTACCTAGTAGTTAAGTATCATCATGTATATGTGATGATATTATATATATATATATATATTCTGTGGTGAACTAATGAACAATTAATATATATATATATTATGAATTCCATTTTCTATCTATTTTTGTATACTAATTTGAATCTAGGTGTTATCATCCACATATACAGAACGGAAAGCGTATATACACACATTGAAACAAAACATATAAGAATGGAAAATGGAGTAAACACATTGAAACAGAGCAATACTATGCTTGTTGTCAATACATAGCTATCCACGTCGAAACGAGTCAACAAAATAAAATGCGTCCATGAGACCATGACCAGTAGCCCTTGCCTACGGTAGCTCCTGGCTCGGCCTAAACTCGTGCAGGCGTTCGTCCCAGCGGTCGACACACTCGCAGTACATCTGGAGTGCGATCTCAAGCTCCAAGTTGGCTACTTAATTGGAGATCACCACCTCGAGGATGCGACGGCCGTGTTCCTCTACTACGCCCAGGTGGAAACCTGGGCCAAGGAGGCGGTCGAGGCTACCAACCAGCGTGTTGGCATCGAGTGGGCCGTAGAGAAGGAGAACGGCGCGACCCATGCGAACGGCGCAGCGGGCATCCAGTGCAAGTACGACTTGGCCGGCCTCTGGTGCAAGTACGACATAGAGGGCCTCTTCCCACTCTTGGCGAGGAATGGGGGTACTGATGGGACATGTACCTAGCTGCTATGCCCTGTCGACAACAGGCAAGCGCCGATGGATCCGCTCTTTCTGTGCGGCACGCCACGCCTCTCGCTCTGTGGTGCTCCAACGGTCTCATCGTGTGGCGAGCCACAGCCTATCAGCGCAGACGCGCCTAGCCTGCTCTGCGGCGCACCATCGATCATGTTGTGCGGCGAGCTGCACCCTTTCGGCGCTAACATGCCTATCTTGATCTGCGGCACTGAAGCGCCATGCTCCAAGGGTCTGCTCAACCATGGCGATGACGCACATCACGGCACCGTCCATCGCATTGCCGAGGAGCGCCTCAGCCTCGACGGGCCGTGGCGCCTACTCGTTTCCCTCGTCGACGAGGTTGATTGCAGAGGCAGCGCTTTGGTACATTGGCATGCTTGGACAAGGTGGATGTTCTATATGTTGCGCTTGTTGCCTCCGTGCGTCACGCGTCGCCTAGGTTTATGCGCAATATCGCTAGGTGGCGGGAAACTGGTGAGGAAATGGAGAGAAACGGTGGCATGTTCATAAAATGCCATCAATTAGTGGAAACTTAGCATAGAAGGAACATCGAGCTCACACAAGAAGTAGATGATAATCACATGATCGTTTATCCTAGTTAATTATGCATTTAATAGTTTACTTTGGTGTGTGGAAATGTCATGTGTGTATTAGCCACCTATGTAATGGGTTGTTTGTCGCGTATTACACACATCTTGTTTATGTGAAACATTTATGTTCTCTTGTCTCTCAACAGAAACAGTTTATAGGAATGAACTTTATGCCCTCCATTGCACACACCTTGATCTAGTTGAACCATTTCTGTTGCGTTGCCTATTCGAAAATAGTTCATCCGAGGGAATCGTATGCTGTATATCGCACACAGCTTGATCTGGCTGACTGTTTCTTTTGTGTTTCCAAATCACAAATAGTTCATCTGAGTGAACCGTATGTTGTATATCCCACACACCTTCATCTGGCTGCCCGTTTCTTTTGTTCCTCCTCATCGCAAACAGATCATTGAACTGAACCGTATGCCCTGCATCGCAAACGCAACTAAAATATGAACCGTGTTTGATGCATCCATGATCGCAAACATTTTGCACGTTTTTTGACGGTTAGTTTACACCACCATTTGCGATTATTGCATCGCACACAGTTTCGTCAAAGGGTCTCTGATCGTAGTGCCGCGTTATCAGCATCCTACAGTAGTGAAGGTATCAATCAACAATCTCAGAATGGCCAAGTTGATCAATGCCCCAAAGGAAGAAGAGAATGATATTGATGTATATGCTAAGCCTAGGAAGGATCACAACTCCATGTCCAACATGTACAAGACTATTCCTGATGATGCCCTAGAGGCACACAAGCTTGGATCAATATACTATCTGATGTCTGGTCTGACCACTATCAACACTATCTTGAGGCACACTCTTTTGCCCAAGTCAGGAGATCATAGAATGATCCATGGTCACTCAATCAATTTGCTTCATGTGTTTGATGTACCTCAGAAGTTCAAGGTGATGAGCTTGATTGTTGAGACATTGAAGAGAACAGTTGTTGTTCAGAAGAGATCTTGTGGATATGCCCCTCACAATCAAATGTTGATCAATTCCAAGATGGGAACCGGGACATATCTTCTTTATAAAGAGTGTCTTCCCTTGAGGCCAGATTTTGAGGAGAATGAGGTTGTCATGGATGCATCCCATCCTACTTGTGCAGAAGCCCGGGAGAAGAGAGAGAAAGCAAAGGCTACAAAAGCAGAAAGTGCATCGGATGCCTCCACGGTGATGCTCAAGACAAAGCAAGATCAACTCAGTTATCTACTTGAGGCTACAGTGAGAATTGAGAAGGGCTTGGCCACCCTGACTCAAAATCAGGAAAGTCTTGAGAGGATCATTGAGACTAAATTTCATGACCTAGATGTGAAGGTCACTGAGATACAGACAACAGTTGAGAAGCTCCAATAAGAAACCGAGGACAGGGATGATATACCAACTACTAATACTTTCCAGAGAGTGCCAAGGGCACAAAGGTCATCAGCAGTGCCAGTTGCCAGAGACTCCAGGACTACTACTTCAGCACCTGCAGCAACTGCCATGGTTGCAACTCCAGCGTCAACCCCAAGCCCCACAAACCTCTGCCGAAACTTTTACAGATGCCCTCCTCTCCACGCCATCTATGCAAACCAGAGCAACAAGCAAGAAGACCTCTTCAGGAGCTCCCAGAGATCGAGCCCAAAGTGTGTATAACACTATACATTTTCAAACTTTTTGGTAACTTGTTTCCAAAGAGAGAGAGAGTGTGTTTTGCCTTTTGTTGGTTTCTCTTGCTACATTGATCATTTGGTTGTTTGATTCTTATGCTACTATTTGTGTTATGCTCGTGAGATACTTACGTGATCATGTGTTTGATCATACTATGCTTAATGTGTGATTGCTTGCTTATGTCTATCAACTTGTGTATGATTAATCACTTTTACCTTTGGTGATGAGTGCATGTTATCTAAATCTTACCATTTTGAGTGCTACACCAAGATCTATGTGACATGGCAGAGTGACCCATGATCCCAATCGATCGTGCATTTGCATTCAAAAGCACATTTCAAATAATGCACAAATTTAGGGGGGCCTCTTGCTTATCACATACTTCTCAAAGAGACGATGTATTTCATTCATATTATCATTTGTAGAAGCTTTGATCTATATGTTGTCATGAATTACCAAAAAGGGGGAGATTAAAAGTGGAACTAATCCCCGAGTGTTTTGGTAATTCATAACAACATATAGCTCAATGAACTGATATCCATTCAAGTTAAATATTTCAGAAAGTTCAATGATTGGCATGGCATGGACTAGATATGTTGACCCCTCAAAATTCGAAGGACAAAGATTGGCAAAAGCTCAAGACTCTTCATTTCTATTTTAGTGATCCAAGATCACATTAAGTGCATAGGAACGCTAATACTATTAAAATGGGATGAGGTGTTGCTTAATGGTCTAATTGCTCAAAGTGCTTAGTGATATTGCTCCAAAACCCTCAGCCACTTTCTCATTTCCAGATTTGTCCAAAACTCAAAGTCAAACTCGGTCCCACCAAAATGACCTATCCGGCGCCACCGAGTTCATTTGACACAGCCACTGCCAGAAACCCTAGACAATTTGGCACACCGATACGGATCTCGGTCCACCAAGATGGCCTTGCAAACTCTCTATTGCCTGTTGCAATTATTTCGATCTCACCGAAATGTGCAATGGGTCCCACCGAGTTTGCTTGACTAACTCTTTTTTTTGCTCTTTGCTGAAATCGGTCTCACCGAGTTCAAGCAATCGGTCTCACCGAGATGAGGTTTTGCCATCGCCCTAGCACATCGGTCCCACCGAGTTCTTCCAGTCGGTCCCACCAAGATTCCTAAAGTTGACATTTAGAACTTAATCGTTCTCACCGAGTCTTCTATTCGGTCTGACTAAGTTGGATCAAATGTGTGTAACGGTTGGATTTTTTGTGGAGGCTATGTATACCACTCCACCCCCTTCTCCATATGTGAGAGAGCCATCAGAACATCCCTACACTTCCACTACTCATTTTCTGAGAGAGAACCACCTACTCATGTGTTGAGACCAAGATATTCCAATCCTACCACAAGAATCTTGATCTCTAGCCTTCCCCAAGCTGCTTTCCACTCAAATCATCTTTCCACCATAGCCAAATCTGTGAGAGGGAGTTGAGTGTTGGGCATACTATCATTTGAAGCACAAGAGCAAGGAGTTCATCATCAACACACAATCTATTACCTTTTGGAGAGCGGTGTCTCCTAGATTGGTTAGGTGTCTCTTGGCAGCCTCCGACAAGATTGTGGAGTTGAACCAAGAAGTTTGTAAGGGTAAGGAGATTGCCTACTTCATAAAGATCTACCCGAGTGAGGCATGTCCTTCGTAGGCGATGGCCATGGTGGGATAAAAAAGGTTGCTTCTTCGGGACCCTTCATCGGTGGAGCCCTCCGTGGACTCGCGCAACCATTACCCTTCGTGGGTTGAAGTCTCCATCAACGTGGACGTACGATAGCACCACCTATAAGAACCTGATGAGGACATCAATACCATTGTTACGTCCACAGCCCCTGTTGCTATACATACTGGACCAATTACTAGAGCTCGCGCACAACAAATAAATTACCAGGTACTTACGTTTCTTGGTAATGATTCTAGTTTTCATGAGAATATGATGCTTCCTAAATTGGATAAATTTGTTTTGCTTACAAATGAAGGGCCTAGCTTGGACAAGAAAGATAAACCTTGGAGCAAGTTCAAGCATGGAGAAGATGACATGCGCAAGGGGAACAAGAACGGAGTTACAAGTGATGATTCCAGGACTTTGAAGCCACCATAATGAGTGCATGAAGCCTTGGACGAAATATACAAGATGCCACTTCATAAATTTCATCCAGAGGCTATTCTAGGTGCTATGTCACCTTATTTTTGGGCCAGGCCCATGTAATTTAGAAATACTTGATTATAGGCTATTTTTAGAGTCCGTATGTGTGGGCAAACAAGAGTTAGGGTTGGTTTCGGACCCCTCCTCCAAGGGCCATGAAATTCCCCCTCTCTCCTCCATATATATACAGCCCTTAGGGCATCGTTTAGACTGTGGGTTTTGTTTAGATTATAAGTTCGCCATAGCTGCAACTTCATGTACTTCGTTTGTGTTCAATGACCAGACAAAGGTGGCATAGAGCCCCACCTTCATTAATAAAGCTTTCCTCTTATATTCGCAATATCCAGATTGCAATCTCAGTTTCTTGCTTGTTCTTCGTTTGCTCGCAGGAAACAGACCCTCGTGGTCAGGTTGATCATGCTCCGGCATGGTCAATAACCCCTCGAATGTTGGTTTAGCGATTGCTAAGGCGCGACGTCTTGCACGTTCGTAGTCGGATCATCAAGGTCGACTCCCACAGAAAACAATAGCCACCATCTCATCGAAACATCGGTACACCTTTGCCTCGATCAAGTGGTATCAAATTTTTTAGTTTTCTCGATGAGAATTTACAGTTTTTCATAGTTTAGATCGAGTCTGTTCTTCATACCTACAGTCCACGAAAAAGCCACAAAAAATTAGGGTTAGTTCATCATATCCGAACCAATCTGAGCCTTTCCATAATCTTTTTAGGGTTTTCGCTTTGTTGAATTTGCGGTTGCATCGTCGTGTCTAGTTGATGTTCTTAGCGTCTAGTCCTTTAGAGTTTCGAGTTCTGGTCATAAGTTGTCACGCAGCCGCCGCACCATCATCATCGCCCCTGCCATCTTCCACCACCGCTAATCCGCCACCAATCTGTATCCATATACCACCATCAATCCGTATCCATATACCACTACCGATCCATATTCATATTCCACCACCGCTACCACTATCGCTGCCAAATACAAACATTGCTGCCATATCCTACCACCATATATCCACCACCAATCTGAGTTACTTTCATATAAGGTTTGTTTTCGTGATCCATCTAATTTCCGATTCGTGTTTCCTTGCCTGATTAGGTTTCAGAAGAAAAAGAAGTCTGGAGACCCCCGGGAAGTTTTTAGGCCAAAATTTTCGTAGATAAAAATATGTTTCCCTATCCTAGTATTAGGCTTTTCTGAGTCTTTTGACCCATGTGCCATCATAGTGATTTTTTATCGCACTTTGTCATCGTCGCTGCCCTGATTTCCGAAAAAAATAGTCAACAAAAATCCATGCCCATCCTGTCAGTTTGACATAGGAACAGTTTTGAGACACTCGCCATTACAGTGATTTTTTGCAAAAAAAAAGAGAAGCGCAAAAAAAGAGGAGCACCAAAAAAAGAGCGCAAAAAACAGAGCGAAAAAAATCCAGAGTGTGCTTTTCCCTTGTTTATGTGTTGTGCTGTGATTTTGTTCGTGTTCTAGGCTCGCTTCTCTAGTACAGTCTAGCCTAGGACCAACACAGTACCGTCGTTGAGCGTTTATTTAACTTTGCATCTCTGAATTGATTATTGCTGACCCTTTTTGCTACCATATTATAAGCCTTCCTACCTCCATATACATCTACGTCGTGCGTTTGACTCTCCCTGGTAATCGCCCTATCCAAGCTTTGAGTGTTTTGGCTACAACGGTTGCCGATCACCGCCTGCTGCTGGGTAAGAACTGGTAAGAATTTGAGATTTGCTTGACGGATTTGTGACACCCACCACCACCTCTTGTTAGTAGTCTGTAGGATCATATTCTTGTATGTTTCTATTGTTGCTAACCTTGGTAGGATCACAAGCTGACGAGATTGACTTGGAGAACTTGATGAACATGGTGCTTCATGATAAGTTTCAGCAAATGATGAGTGGACAGGCGCAAGATGTGCTAAACGGATTTGAAGAGGCCATGGAGAAGATAGATGGAATGGAGAGGACGTTTGAAACAAAGCTCGATAACAAGTTTAATGAATTGCTTGCGCATCTTCTACCACCACCACCGGCTGCACCTAAAGCACCTCTACAACAACAACAACAACAACAACAACAACAACAACAACAACATCACCTTCCAAACCAATGGGATGGGCACTGCACGTTCGCCTTGAGCCTGGTCAAAATTCTGGTGCCGCTGTTGACGCTTCTGTAGCTCCTGCTACTACTGCAGAGGTGGAGGACCATTACGAGGATGAGGTTGATCAAAATCAGAACTACGTGCAACCACTAGCACCACCACCACCAGGTCGTCCTCATGCATATCATCGCAATGGTAGGGCCGCACAACCACCTGAGGTACGAGATCATGACCATCTTCCTAAACTAAAATTGAATATTCCACCATTTGAGGGTAGATATGTTCCTGATATATATCTTACTTGGGAGTTAGAAACTGAACAACGTTTTACATGTTTACAATATCCTGAGGAGAGACGTGTTCCTGCTGCCATTTGTGCTTTCACTAGTTTTGCATGTGTTTGGTGGTCCGAACATTGTAGATTATATCCTATTCCTGCTACTTGGGCTGCTTTGAAAACTGCTATGCGGACTCGTTGGGTTCCACCATATATTCAACATGAATTACTTCAAAAATTGCAACGCCTAAGACAAGGAAAAAATTCTGTAGAAGAATATTATTAGGAATTACAAACCGGCATGATTCGATGTGGTATTGTTGTGGAGAATGAACCTATGCTTGCACGTTTTATGGGTGGATTAAATAGAGAGATTGTAGCGACCCGACCTCAGACGGTCAAGTCTCTATGCTTAAGTGTCATCCCTGGATCGATACTGGTGAGACACACTAATGCGAAGCATCCTACGGTCATCCCCATGGACCTACCATCGCCTCAACAAGAGCCAAGAGGACCAATGACACGAGCTAGAGCTAGAGCTCTCGAGAACAAGGTGACTTCCTTCCTTAGTGATATTACATATGATCCTCTCGAGACATGGCTACTACCTAAATCCGAGACGTTGTGCATGATTAGGTACCAAGAGGACCCTCCCGAAGATGCACGTGAAGACGGACAAGTCCCCAAGCCAACAGATGTAGAGACTCAACGGAAGGAGACAAGAACACGTCCTAGGCCCCGGACATCCGGCCGTGACCCCGGACATCCGCCCCCTGGAGCATTGTCCACTACAGCTGCTCAACCTCCAAGCGCCTATAGGCCCCGGACATTCGGCCCCGCCAGCCCGGACATCCGGCCCTTCCCGAGGTCCCGAATATCCGGCCTCCAGCCAGGAAATCCGGACCCCTCCGAACCCGAGGGCAACAAGCCAGCCGCTAAAGCTGTAACATCCCAAATTTTCAATTTGGAATGTTATACATTAGATCATCAATGCATATCATATTTTTATTTGCTTCTGGCTTGATCCTAGAAATTCTACGCAACTCAAGGACCGTCGGAGAGAGTTGGGGATTTCATGATTTTCATATTTGAGTTTTCTCAAATTTTGAAAACAGGATCATTTGATTTTATTCATTTTATCTTTAATTATTTCTATTACAAAAATAATGAGGGAGGGAATAAAATGACTTTCCCAAAATAAAGAAATATTTAGGATTTAATAATAAAATCAAATAAGATTTTATTTTGGAGTTATTTGCTATTTTATTTGAATTTAGGAAAAATGCGCATTTTTCAAAATTGCATTTAGGCCCCAAATAAATGTTCATCCTGTTCGGCTTGATTTTAGAAGCCGGGGAAAATTTATTTTGGGATTTTTGGAGTCCATTTATTATTTCTTTTATTTGTTTTTCTGCGCGTAATTATTTAAAAAAACGAAACCGACTTTGGGCCGCGTTCGGCCAGGACTCCTCCGGCCGGGCCTTTATATAGCGCCGACCCCGAGCCCGTTATCCCACCCCGCGCCGAAACCCTAACCCTAGCCGCCGCCGCCGCGTGCCGCCGCCGCCCTGCGTCGTCGCACCACCGCCCCGCGCCGCCGCCGCCGCCGCCCGGAGCAGCCCCGCCGCCGCCGCCCGACGCTGCCGGAGCCGCCACCGCCGCCCGCCGACCCCGCCGCCGGAGCCGAGGTTGACCCCGCCGCCGCCGGTTTTTCCTAGAAAACCGTTCGGTTTTCGCCGGTTTTTCGATCGGTTTTTCTAGATCGGTTTTTTAGATAGATCGATTTTTTTCCGTTTAGTTTATTTAGCGAGCGTTCCCTCGTTCATTTTAACGAATGCGTTCATCGTTTAGTTCCAGATAATGAACATTCGTTCTTTAATCTGTTCATCATTTTTCTTTTTCTCGGATTTTCCGTGATTATTTCTGATCGCGATTGCTGATCCGATTTTCGTTCTAGAATAACTTTTCGCTCGTTTATCGGAATCAGGCGATTCAAGCGCCTGGAGTTCAGCTTGATTTTAGAAGCCGGGGAAATTTTATTTCGGAATTTTTGGAGTCTGTTTAGTATTTCTGTTATTTCTTTTTCTGCGCATAATTATTAAAAAAACGAAACCGACTTTGGGCCGTGTTCGGCCAGGACTCCTCCGGCCGGGCCTTTGTATAGCGCCGGCCCCGAGCCCGTTAGCCCACCCCGCGCCGAAACCCTAACCCTAGCCGCCCGAAGCCGCCGCCGCCGCCGCGCGCCGCTGCCGCTGCCAGGAGCCGCCCCGCCGCCCTGCCACCGCCCGCCGACCCCGCCATCGTCGCCGAGGTTGACCCTGCCGCAGCCGTCGGTTTTCCTAGAAAACCATTCGGTTTTCGCCGGTTTTTCTATCAGGTTTTGTTAGATCCATTTTTTTAGATAGATCGGATTTTTTTGGTTTAGTTTATTTGGCGAGCGTTCGCTCGTTCATTTTAACGAACGCGTTCATCGTTTAGTTCCAGATAACGAACGTACATTCGTTAATCTGTTCGTCATTTTTCTTTTTCTCAGATTTTCCGCGAGTATTTCTGATCGCGATTCCTGATCCGATTTTCGTTCTAGAATAACTTTTCGCTCGTTTTTCGGAATCAGGCGATTCAAGCGCGTGGATTTTCGTCTCGAAACCCTCTTTCTGTTTAACCAACTCAAACAAGTTTTTGCCTCTGTAAAATTTGACTTAGATCCAGATTAGTAAACGAAGCTTGTTTCTTTCGCCGTTTGACTTTCGTTGCTTCGCTCGATTTGATTCTTTTTACAAACCGGAGTTCTTAAGTTGAACTTTCTGGTTAGATCTTTTATTTGAGTTTTACCCGTGCATTAGATGAGTACTTATTGTATGCTTGTTTGTTTGCGATGGGGTACCCGGAGTGCGCCCCTTGCTACTTCGAATCACTAGGTTTCCACTACAAGAAATATGTCAACTTGTGACCACCACTATTGGTCACTGAATGGTCACAAATTTCCATTTGTGACCTTTTTGTGACCAAAAACATAAGGTCAAAAGCTGGCCATCATAAACTGACTATAGCGACCTTTCTTCTGGAATGGTCGAAGACGTTTACGACCAAAATACGTCTACTGTGGCATTTTGGTCACTAGCAACCTCCCCAGGCCACGTAGGCATCCGATGTGGCAATCTGATGTGGCACAAGAATCAGCCCGGTCCAATTCAGCGTTTTACATGGGCCTAGCCCAACAATTCGGCCTTTCTATATTTTTTTCCTGTGCTTTTATTAGCTACATGGGCCTGGCCCAAGAATTCGGCCTTTTTATTTTCTAGGCCATGGCCTTTTTTATTTTATTTTTTCCAAAAGATGAGCCCACTAGTGAGATGGGACCCAGTTGTCAGGTTCTAACAAGTGGGTCCCAGTTGTCACTGTTATATTCTTCAGTCTCAATTTTCTAGTAAATAAATAATAATATTTAAATCCGAACAGAGAGAAAACAAAATGCTTCAAATAGAGCACAACTAATCAGGAAAAATATGGTACACATCACGAATACAATCAGAAAGAGCCAAACTTGGCACATTATTACAATCAAACTTGTTCATCCTGGTAACACAGCAAGGATGGTTCATCCTGGTAACACATTATTACAGAAAAATATGATTCACATCAAGTTTACAATAAAAAAAATGTTCACATCAGGTAACACAACTATCATAGTATAACTAGCTCCAATGCTTCTCCCAACTTGTTCATCCTGGACCTCACGACAAAACATGAATGAAGGCCAGCATCTGCAAGTTATCGAGAAAAATTGTTAGAACAAGCAAAATGCGACTTTTTTACCATTTAATCATAGAAGAACAGGGTCAACAACATTTTGATCTTTGAAAATGAACCAGGATTTCAATCTTTGAACAGCAAAAAATTGATACAGTAGATCATTTGCGGTTTAAAACAACCCCTAAGGAGAGACATGTTGACACATTCATTTGGCAACATCTGTAGAAATTGAACCTCATAAACATGCAATGTGGAATTTGTATCTCAAAGAAGTATACATACTTATCAGGTTTCATTAGCACATAAACATGCAATGTGGAATTTGTATCTCAAAGAAGTATACATACTTATCAGGTTTAATTAGCACACAGAAGCCAAATGCTAGTAGCTCATGATTAGTACACAAGATAGGATTCAACAAAGTAAACAAGAAGGTGGCTACAGTACAAAACTAAGCTCATCACACAGAATAAAATGATATTAAAAGTAAGCTCAGCATAAGCATGAGTTTTTCTGGCACCACCAGATCAAACATAGCAACACCAGAATAATCATATGAATCATCATTTGCTTAGACCATCTTCCAAGTGCAACTACTTCATCATTCTAGCTAAATCAAGATGTTAAATGACTAAAACTAGAAGTATGCTACAATCATATGGTACTGGTTAAAAAATGTGACTAGAGGACTACACTTGAACACATCACTTGCAATGCCTACTGGAAGGAGAAAGTATATAGAAGAAAACAAACATTAGACAGGCTGGCCATCAGTCTTTAAAACCTTGATTTTGTATTCCTTAAAGAGAATCTCAGGAATATGTTGTTGTAGCATCATCTGACCAGCCAATCCATCATTAACACATGTGCACACACAGAGCAGAGAATGATTTGAAATCAAGTGCAAGAATTGTAGTAGCACATACAACTAGCATGCTACGGTTTGTGGGTGATGGGGAAAATGCATGTGAAGTGCATAAATCACAGAGGGGTGTGTACAATACACACCATCTTTGACAGCAAGCAAAGTGTTTTCATGGTCAAATATAAAGATTGCATTAAGAAAAGTGTTTTCAATTTTTCGACAGAATAGACACTGCAAGAATAGCATACTTCTATGCTGAGTCTAACAGAACAAGGTCCTGCAAAGAACTAGGACTAAACAGACTACTGTAGTATCAATTAACTCGCACATGATTAAAAAAACTCAACATAGTGTGGCTGAGTATTGAGGTGTTGGGTAATTCTTCAGTGGGCTAACAAAATCATCATGTTCCAGTCAGTTCCGAATCCACATATGTGTCCAGCAAAACTGAAAACCAATCGCATACTCGCTGGGATTCGGATTTAAGTACTACTTGTAGGAAGGAGCATATATACCTGCTGCAGGATTGGATAGGGAGAATGTTGTGTGGCTTATCCTGGCAGTTGGGCAACCGCAGCAGGTCATTGAACTCGGGGGTCTTGGCGATCAAATCCTTGGCGATCTCCGCAGCCTTGTTCCTCACGAGTTGCTAGTCGATGGCGGCCCTGTATCAGAGGAAGAGATGTTCAAAACCTAAAGTTTTATCTATGCTACACGCTCACACGTACAGACGTACTTGCATGCAGAACCCCTCAGAATAATGGAACACGGTTGCAAAAAAAATACGAGTCACCTGAGCTTCTCGTTGCGGTGCAAGGCCGAGAGCAAGCGGGTGCGCCTGACGGCGCCGGAGGGGGCGTTGGGATGGAGTGGATGGTTCTATGCAGATTGATGAAGCTGAAGAGGAGCCTCCCCTCCTCGCCGAGCATCGCGTCGACTTGGGCACGAAGCGGACGACATACTGGATGGCGTCGTCCCACTGGCCCTGCCTCGCAAGGCGCTGCAGGTGGTCCATGCTGAAGAACACGGTCATCTCATGCAGCAACCTGGATCAAGCGCGTACATGCACAGGATTGATCTCAGACCAAATCGAATCGAAGCAATCTGCATATGGAATAAAAAAAGGACACGAATCAAGCCGGGGAGCGACTGACCAGTGGGCGAAGAACTCGACGACGGCGAACTACTCCCGCGAGGCCGTGAGGAAGGCGCCCAAGCTGGCGGTGTGGAGGTCCACGGTGTCCTCCCCCTGCGCGGTGGCCCCCGCCTCGTCGCCGACGCCCAGCGACCGAAGGGCGTCCGTGCGCCCCGCAAGGGAGGAGGAGACAATAGGAATGAGGAGGAGGACTCGAGCCACCGCGGAGGCCATGGGATCGGCAAAGAGCCGGATCTCACCGGTCCGGCACGGTGGGGATCCGACGATCCGTCTCGCCACATCCGTACATCTCGGGAGGAAGGGAGGTCGCCGGTGGGGGTGGTAGTCGGCCAGTGGCGTGATTGGAGAGGAATCGGGGGAGCGAGAGGAATTGAGTGGATCTCCAACCAGGGAGGGAAGGGAAGGTTGAGGCCATGGTTGTGGTCGCCGACGGTGTTGAAGTGGTGAATGCCGCCACGGGAGAGAGAGAGAGGGGACGCTAGAGAGAGGTGGCCATGGCGTCGATCTAGGGTTTCGGCATGGAGAGAAGTAGAGGGTGGAGTGGAAGGCGGAGGTGAGAGGTCGCCGGTGGGTATGAAGTAGAGGATGTCGCCAGGGCAGTCAAGGAGTGGGGAGGAGGTCGCCGGCGGGGATGGGGATGGGTTTGCGGGAGTGGAGATCGGTGGTGGGGCCGGGTTTGGGGTTGCGGGAGAGGAGAGGATGGATCTGAGGGACCGAGGGGAGGGGGAGTGAGTGAGTGAGTGTGGGTGGCGGCGAGTGGGGATCTGGGGGATTGAGGGGAGGGTGGGTGGGTGGGTTAGGGTTTTTGACTCTCGGGAGAAGCTCCACCGTTGGATGGATGCGTGATGGATGGCTCAGATTGTGTCCAATTTGGTGATCCGCGTGAAAGTTGTCCCTCGCGTCTCATTGGCCGGCTATCTCGCACTTGAATCTCAAAATTTTGGACCCAAAACTTCAAAAAAATAAACATAACAACAACATAGTTTCTCAAAATGATCTCGTTTTTTCATAAGTGTGCATCTTAGAATGGCAAACGATGCCATAGTTCGACGGCTTTTATTTTCTTTGCACAAAAAGATGATTTTCCAATTTTCAAGTGCATAAAAAGAAAAAAAATTTGAAGAAGCTACCAAATATTTGTTCCAAAATAACACAACTCCATTTTTCAAAAATATTAGACCACATTTTATGTAAAATTGACGAAATAGTTACATGTCAAAGGCTTTTGATCCACCTCTTATAAAAAAACAAATTTCGTCCATTCAGTAGGAAGCAGGGAAAATTTGAACGAAAATTTGTTCAAATGATTTCGTATTATGCACAAGGGTGCATATTGGAATGGCAGACAATGTTGCCTAAGGAAGTTTTCGTTTTCTTTGGACGAAAAAACCATTTTCCATTTTTCGAGAGCCCAAAATGAGATTTTTTGTGAATAACCTACCAAATAATTGTTGCAAATTTGGACCAAATCATTTTTGTAAAATACTAGGCCATATTTTATGCACAATTGACCAAATGGTTGGGTGTCACAAGTGTTGATCCACCTCTGGTGAAAAAGACAAATTTCCACCAATTCAGTTGGAAGCGGGTCAAATTTGAACTGCAGCTGCCTCATAGTTTGCTCTTTATTTTTCCCAAAAATCATTTCTAGGTACATAAGTACCTATTTAATCAGAGAAACACAAAAAAAATTTCAAGATTCAACCACTAGCTAGGAACGGTCATTCCCGCCGTTTTGACCGCATTTTGAATCGGGCATAAAAAATTCAAAAAAAATCAAAAAATTGGGAAACCTTCGCATTGTGTCATCATATGTGGCCAAGTTCCCAGGAAAAATAACAAACTTGTAATACGGCGATTATTTTAAAAAAGTGTTCTCGGAAATGAGCTATCATGCATGAAGATTCATCGCTTTCAAGCGAAATGATCAATCTTATGGCCCCACTCATGGCATAGTTTGTCAAATGATCTCATATTGTGCACAAGGGTGCATATTGGAATGGCAAACAATGTTGCCTAAGGGACCTTTTATTTTCTTTACACAGAAAATTCATTTTCCATTTTTCGGGTGCCCAAATTGAGTTCTTTTGTGAAGGACCTACAGTATATTTGTTGCAAAATTGGACCAAACCAATTTTATTAAATATTAGGCCATATCTGATTCACAATTGACCAAATGGTTGGGTGTTAAATGCCTTGATCCTCCTCTAGTGAAAAAGACAAATTCCCGCCGATTCAGTTGGAAGCGTGTCAAATTTGAATTGCAGCTGCCTCATAGTTTGCTCTTTATTTTTTCAAAAAATCATTTCTAGATACATAAGTATCTATTTAATCAGGGAAACGTCAAAAGTTTTCCAAGATTCAACCACTAGCTAGGAACGGTCAAACCCGTTGTTTTGACCGCATCTTGAAACGGGCATAAAAAATTCAAAAAAAATCAAAAATTTGGAAAACCTTCGCATTGTGTCATTATATGTGACCAAGTTTTCAGGAAAAATAATAAACTTGTAATACGGCAATTATTTTTAAAAAGTGTTCTCAGAAATGAGCTATCATGCGTGACGATTCACGGCTTTCAAGCCAAATGATCAATCTTATGGCCACATTCATGGCATAGTTTGTTCAAATGATCTCATATTATGCACAAGGCTGCATATTGGAATGCCAAACAATGTTGCCTAAGGGACTTTTTATTTTCTTTGCACGGAAAATTCATTTTCCATTTTCCGAGTGCCCGAATTGAGTTCTTTTTGTGAAGGACCTAGCATATATTTGTTGCAAAATTGACAAAATCATTTTTATAAAATATTAGGCCATATTTAATGCATAATTGACAAAATGGTTTGGTGTCAAAAGTTTTGATCCATCACTTGTGAAAAAGACAAATTTCTGTCGATTTAGCAGGAAGCGGGTCAATTTTGAACTGCATCTACCTTATTGTTTGCTCTTTATTTTTTTCCAAAAATCATTTCTAGTTACATAAATACATAAATACATGGTTTAGTGGCGATACGTCGAGGTTTGGATGTGGCGCAGGGCCCGAACTCCAAAGCGCGTAAACTCGCATGCCCGCCGCGTGGTCACCGCGTGACCTTGGCGTTGACATGCGTTCTGGGAGGCCTAGGCATGTCTTGCGGGTTGGGCACTCTCTGGGCAAGTGCTAGGAAGAAAATTACAACAGAAGAATCTCACGAGGAGACCGACCTATGCTCAAAGATGAATTAGCAGCCAAGTGTTTGATTGGCAGTATGAGAAATGCACATGGCCAATGGGCGTGAGTTTTTGCTGAGGATGATCATCTACTAAGAAGAATGTCTTCGCAAATTTTCAGATCAAAAGGAGGATCCTAGGTGGTACTTGCTTTGCAAAGTACCACACTGGACAGAAATATGAATGTTGAAGCTGGGATCAAAATAATGAATGAATTGAGCTGAAATTTGGTGAAGGATGGTTATTTGGGCATTGGAAAGCACCGTAGAAAATTGATACCATTTGGACATGCCAAAGTGGTACTTCCTTCACAATGCTCTTCTATGGACAGAAACTTGGGAAAACTAGTGATAGAAATTGGATGAATGAAATGAGCTCAAATTTGGTGTAGGTAAGGTACATAGGTATGGTTATGGCTTGGTAGATTTTCAGATCATTTGGCTAAGCCTAGATAGTACTTACTTCACAAAGCTTCTCTCGAGGTAGAAACTTTGGAAATTTCCTAAGAAAGATTTACTAGGAAAATTGAGCAGAATATTATCATGTGGCAATGATTTGGGTATGGAAGAGTGCCCGAAAAGTTTGAGGGTAATAGGAGGGGTCTAGTTAACACTTTCTTTGCAACGTGCCAATTTGGCCATAAAATATAAATTGAACCTGGGCTCACATAGATGATTTGACTGAGCTGCAATTTGGAGGAGGGTGATAATTTGGGCATATGAAGGAACTGTATAAATTTCATGTCATTTTGATTTATAAAAAAGGTACTTCCTTCACAATGCTTCTAGGTGGACAAAAATTTAGAAATTTGCCGAGCAAGATTTGCTAGGCAAGTGAAGCTGAATTTTGTGATGCGGTAATGATTTGGATAGGAAAGAGTGCCCAAAAATTCCAAGGGCAATCAAGAATATATAAACAGCACTTCCTTCATAAAGTGTTGTCGTGAACAGAATAGGAAAATGAATATTGTTGAATTAGTTTTAACTAGGCAAGGAAGGATTTTTACATATTTGATAAAGATATGACCCAAAGAATTTATCAGATTTTTTTGGGAATTTTGGGAATGACAGAAATATAGGTTGCTTCACAACCTAGGGCAAAAACTGCCACATGGACATGACACATAGGCAAAACTGATGAGGTGGCGCCTAGTCATAGCAACCCACCACAATTTACAAGGTTATGACCATCTATATTGGTCATGATCAGCTAGAAATAAGGCAGCGGACTAGTGCTATCTGCTTTATGACCATTTCATGTAAGGAAATTACGACCTTTCTGACCAAAATGGTCGTTATAGTTTAGGTTTTGGAGCCCCCGAACAACTTTTGACCAATTGGTCTGAAATGGTCATAGATCTATGACCAATTCTTCCAGGGTCACTAACAGAAGGTCATAAGTTGACATATTTCTTGTAGTGTTCGCGGAACATCAACAAGGCAAGTAACACTTTGATCATACCTCCTACTACCCAGTTTTTATTGCATTAGATCAATCCTCAAACATTGCATGATTAGGATCTAATTAAATTGTGGGTTGGGAAGTAGATGACGTAGTACCTATTACATGTTTTATTAACAAACCCTTGGGAGTTACTGCTACGTTGCTTATATTGCCATGCTATGCCAATAGACGTGGATTGGGTGAGTGTATCCATGAAAGATGTGAGATTGTTAAATTAATGGTTTACTTAAGGTGGCAACTTAAACACACATCTCGGTGGATTGAGGCACCTGGGTATTCCAGCGATTGCCTGTTTTTCTTTATGGACCGCCACCCAGGCTCAAAGGGATCATGAGATTATTCATACTAGAAACTTCCGTGTGCAGCCACAAGCTACTATGGGCTCTAGCATAGTTGATTAAGTCGTGTGAACTCTTACAGTGGTAGACTAGCAGATGTAGGGGAAAGTAGGTGTAACGGTCTACCCGTTCGTAAGATGCTAGCACTTCTGAAAGACTATGTCTCGGTCATCCGTTTCTCAAACACCATGTAGTGCGAGAATCCCAACGGAGGAGATCGAGTCTTGTGGGGAAAAGTGCACAAACCTCTGCAGGGTGTATAAACTAATCATGGTTAGCCGTGTCCCGGTTTATGGACAGCTTGAGTATCTAGTACTTGGATTATCATGTGAATCTCCTCATGTTACTCTAATTAATTTTTTGGGTTTTTAATGATGATTATTAATTGGGATTGAGAGGGTGTCTACACTCTCAATGTTTAACAACTACCATGATAGTTAAATAAAATTTATTCCTTTGTAGTAGGGAAAATTGGCTTTATGCAAAACTGTAACCATAGAGCTTTCCACCAGCCAATATGCATGTAGTATAGCCTTATTCTTTCATTATTCTCTATGTGTTACATTGCCAGCATATTCCATGTGCTGACCCGTTTCGGGCTGCAACGTTCATGTTGCATACTTTTCAAACGACGAGTAAGGTGCCTTTAGGTCGTGGTTCTATACTCAGTGTTGCCGTTGGAGTTGATGGACTCACTTATCTTCCAAGCCTTCCGATGTTATCGTTATTAGATGGCCTTAGCCATATTTATTGTGATAAGTTCTCTTTTGAGACATTCGATGTACTAAGTGTGTGATTGCTACTCTGTTATAAATCCATTCAAGTACTATGCGTGTCAGCATTACTGATCCAGGGATGACACTGGAGCACAGAGATGAGACTGTTTGAGGTCTGGTTGCTACACTAGCCCGGACATCCGGCCCCGCGTGAAAGCCCGGACATCCAGCCCGATGCTCGGACGTCCGGCCCGATGCTCGGACGTCCGGCCTACCCTGTCTGCGCACAGTGAAGGGTCGAGGCCCGTGTTGCCCTTCAACCCCCTAGACTATATATACTCCTTCTAGTTCCTCTTTATAGGGTTAGCATCGATTTATCTCATTTTAGAGATAGAGCATTGCTCATCCACATCGGATCTACTCCACGAGAGAGACCGCGGCCCCTCTTCGGAGAAGATCCCTTTGGATTCAAGACCCCCTTGCGGAGAAAGATCATCAAGACCTCCTCACAGAGAAGACTGTCTACCTTTGTATCGTCCTTAGTTGTCCGTGGATCATGTGATCCCTTATGTACCCGAGGATCTAGCACATGTGTGACTATTTCATGTTGGTTTAGTGATTTTCCCGTGTTTCCTCTCACGTTTCCCCTTGTTTTCCCCCCTTGTGTTCTTCGTGTACATCGTGGGATCCGCTCCTTTCATGAAAGATCGGCTGATTAGGGTTCCACCCTACATCATCTTGGTATCTAGAGCCATGTTGATCACGATTTCGGAGCCCCCCCCCCCCGTTGTGTTTCTAGCCTAGTTCTTGTTGATTTTGTCCCTAATTCGATAATTCCCCACAAAAATAGCCCCATTTTTTCTGATTTATTGGTGTGATGAAGTTTTGTTGGATTTGGTCCGCGGATTTCGTGTGTTGCAGGTAGATCTAGCTTTCCATCCTGTTTTCCCCAAATTCCATCCACAAATTCCGCCGAATTTTGCGCGGATTTGACCTCTCCACGCGGTTCTCGTCACTTTTGTCCCCGGATCCAGAGGCCGGACATCCGGCCCGATTATCCGGACATCCGGCACCCCGGACATCCGGCCCCTGGCAGCATCACTTCCTCTCCACCGCCCGTTTTCCGCCCATATTTTGCTAAATTTTGTTCCGGTGCCCACATATACTTCGGCATACCACCACCACTTCCGCATACCAGCACCATATACCACATACACATCCACCGCTTACCAACACCAACTCCGACAACTTTGGCCCTATTTTGCTTTGAGAATTTTAGTTGCGGTCTCGTATCCTACTTGTGTTTCAGCTATTTAGGTACGGTTCGACATCAACATCACCACCGCTCACCTTCGCCACGGATGCATCATCAACAACGACCACCTCGACTATGTCTTGGTATTCGTGACACTCATTGGATCATCGTCATCCGTTCTTGCTTATGGACGAGGAACCGACGAAACTGTAACCTCACCTTGGTTTTGGACATAACATTCTTGCCATTACATTGATAGTCATCATAGCCTTACTCCTTTGCGTCGCTTACCCGTCGAGACTAGATTTTGAGTATTGCCGGCAACGATACTTGTGCACATTAGTGATCATACTTCCCATAGCATACATACATCATTGTTGCATATCTTGGTGTCATCTCTTGTGTCACAAGGTTGTCATCGCATACACAATTGCTATCTTGGTTCGTGAAGCATTGCAAGAGAAAAGAGCTCAAACAACAAAGAGCCAAACAAGCTTTTAAGCAAAAGGGAAAGATAAGCAAAGAGATTTTAAGAAAGAACCATATCATCATACAACATTAAGATTGTCATACTCGATCATCTTGGATCATATCATAGAAACACCTTGCTTAGAGAATACTCGGGATAGAAGTCGTTGCATTTTTGCATAGTAGGTTGTGCACAAGTCTTTGTATCCGCCTATTGTGCAATCGTGCTAGCGTCTCTCTAGCTTTGTGCAACAAGAGCATTTTTGTGGATTCCACATTTTGGCTCATCCTTGCTTGCACGACCCCACTTATCTTTTGTGCGTGAATTTCCGTGTACCTTATATTGCTTGGCCTACTTGTTTTTTTGACTGAAAGACTATAAGGGAACCCCCTACAGTATAATTGGTGCAACAAACCCAAATTGTAAGTACCATGCCTTGAACCTTGGTGGGTGGGAAGGCATCAACCCCTTCCCACCACTGGGCTATGCCTTAGTCTGTTTGGCCTACTTGTTGCATTGCAATCTTGCGAATCTGTTCCAACATTATTAAAGCTCACTTACAATTGCATCAAATTTTGTGCCACTATCCTAACCAAGCTCCACCATAAGCTTTTACTTGTGTAGGTGCGAGAAACCGACAAGAATTGGTACCAATTGTGCTATTTCCTTGTCCACATCGGAGTGATAATCGATCCACTTTCAACTTTGGTCATATTGCATGAGTCTATCCCTCTACATCATGTCATCTTGCTTAAGGCGTTACTCTGTTTTTAACTTAATACTCTAGATGCATGCTGGATAGCTGTCGATGAGTGGAGTAATAGTAGTAGATGCATGCAGGAGTCGGTCTACTTGTCTCGGACGTGATGCCTATATACATGATCATACCTAGATATTCTCATAACTATGCTCAATTCTGTCAATTGCTCAACAGTAATTTGTTCACCCACCATAGAATACTTATGCTCTCGAGAGAAGCCACTAGTGAAACCTATGGCCCCCGGGTCTATCTTTATCATATTAATCTCCTACTACTTAGTTCTTTCCTTTGCTATTTACTTTGCCTTTATTTTACTTTGCATCTTTATCATAAAAATACCAAAAATATTATCTTATCATATCTATCAGATCTCACTCTCGTAAGTGGCCTTATAGGGATTAACAACCCCTATTTGCGTTGGTTGCGAGGATTTATTTGTTTTGTGCAGGTACGAAGGACTCGCGCGTAGCCTCCTACTAGATTGATACCTTGGTTCTCAAAAACTGAGGGAAATACTTAAGCTACTTTGCTGCATCATCCCTTCCTCTTCGGGGATAACCAACGCAGTGCTCAAGAGGTAGCAAGAAGGATTTCTGGCGCCGTTGCCGGGGAGGACTACACAAAAGTCAACATACCAAGTACCCATCACATACCCTTATCTCCCGCATTACATTATTTGCCATTTGCCTCTCATTTTCCTCTCCCCCACTTCACCGTTGCCGTTTTATTTGCCCTCTCTCTCTCTATCCTCCCTCTCTTTCTCTATTTGCCTCTTTTTGCCCGCTTGCTTTTTGTTTGCTTCTGTGTTAGTTTTCTTGCTTGTCACAATGGCTCGACCTAAATTTGGTGACCTTCACCTTAAAAGATTAGAAGAGATCGAAAGCAATGTCAGGAGTTTCATGGTCTTGCAATTTGTACATAATAGTTTCTTCAGAAACGAGCTTAAAGAACAGAAAAGTTTTATGAGTTTTATGAATAAAGAGCTTGATGATATGTCTAAAGAATTCGATGGTTTAAGATCCCAAATTGCTCATCTTGAGAAATTAACTGCTGAAATTTCGGATAGGCAGGCTACCTTAGTTAATAAGATGGCCACTAAACCGGATTGCTATGAAAATAAAGGTGAAGATCTAAAAGTTATTGATGTGTCCCCTATTAAATCTTTGTTTTGAAATATGAATCTTGATAATGAGGGGACTGAGTATGATCCACCTTTACCTAGAAGACGCTCTAAGAATTCGGAATTTGTTGATCTTGATGGTAAATTTGATAAAAGTGGGATTGAAGAAATTAAAACTTTAGATGTTGCTAAACCCACTTTTATGGATTTCAAGGAATTTAACTATGAAAATTGCTCTTTGATTGATTGTATTTCCTTGTTGCAATCCGTGCTAAATTCTCCTCAAACTTATAGTCAAAATAAAGCGTTTACTAAACATATCGTTGATGCCTTGATGCAATCTTATGAAGTAAAACTTGAATTGGAAGTTTCTATCCCTAGAAAAATTTATGATGAGTGGGAACCAACTATTAAAATTAAAATTAAAGATCATGAATGCTATGCTTTATGTGATTTGGGTGCCAGTGTTTCCATGATTCCAAAGACTTTGTGTGATTTGTTAGGTTTCCGTGATTTTGATGATTGTTCTCTAAACTTGCGCCTTGCGGATTCCACTATTAAGAAACCTATGGGAAGAATTAATGATGTTCTTATTGTTGCAAATAGGAATTATTTTCCCGTAGATTTTATTGTTCTTGACATAGATTGCAATCTTTCATGTCCTATAATTTTTAGTAGACCTTTCCTTAGAACGATTGGTGCAACTATTGATATGAAGGAAGGAAATATTAGATTCCAATTTCCATTAAGGAAAGGCATGAAACAATTTCCTAGAAAGAAAATTAAATTACCTTATGAATCTATTATGGGAGCCACTTATGGATTGCCTACCAAAGATGGCAATACCTAGATCTATTCTTGCTTGTTATGCCTAGCTAGGGGCGTTAAACAATAGCGCTTGTTGGGAGGCAACCCAATTTTATTTTTATTCCTTGCTTTTTGCTCCTATTTAGTAATAAATAATTTATCTAGCCTCTGTTTTGGTTGTGTTTGTTGTGTTTAATTAGTGTTTGTGCCAAGTAGAACCGTTGGGAAGACTTGGCGAAAGTCTTGTTGAACTTGCTGTAAAAAAAAAGAAACTTTAGTGCTCACAAGAACTGCTGTCATTTTTATTTGAAAAGTTCTATTTAGTTAATTCTTTTTGAAGATGATTCATAGATAAATTACTCACGTCCATTAATTTATTTTAGAATTTTTGGGGTTCCATATCTTGTTCTAGCTACAGATTACCACAGATTGTTCTATTTTTGACAGATTCTGTTTTTCGTGTGTTGTTTGCTTATTTTGATGAATCTATGGCTAGTTAAATAGTGTATTAACCATACAGAACTTGTAATACAGTAGGTATAACACCAATATAAATAAATAATGATTTCATTACAGTAACTTGAAGTGCTCTTTTATTTTCTTTCGCTAACGGAGCTCACGAGATTTTCTACTTTAAGTTTTGTGTTGTGAAGTTTTCAAGTTTTGGGTAAAGATTTGATGGATTATGGAACAAGGAGTGGCAAGAGCCTAAGCTTGGGGATGCCCATGGAACCCCCAAGATAATCTAAGGACACCTAAAAGCCAAAGCTCGGGGATGCCCCGGAAGGCATCCCCTCTTTCATCTACTTCTATCGGTAACTTTACTTGGACGTATATTTTTATTCGCCACATGATATGTGTTTTGCTTGGAGCGTCTTGTATGATTTGAGTCTTTGCTTGTTAGTTTACCACAATCATCCTTGATGTACACACCTTTTCAGAGAGCCATACATGATTTGGAATTTGTTAGAATAATCTATGTGCTTCGCTTATATCTTTTGAGTTATATAGTTTTGCTCTAGTACTTCACTTATATCTTTTAGAGCACGGTGGTGGATTTGTTTTATAGAAACTATTGATCTCTCATGCTTCACTTAGATTATTTTGAGAGTCTTAATAGCATGGTAATTTTCTTAAAATCCTAATATGCTAGGTGTTCAAGATTATTAAAATTTTCTTAAGAGTGTTTTGAATACTAAGAGAAGTTTGATGCTTGATGATTGTTTTGAGATATGGAGGTAATAATATCAAAGTCGTGCTAGTTGAGTAGTTGTGAAATTTAGAAATGCTTGTGTTGAAGTTTGCAAGTCCCGTAGCATGCACGTATGGTGAATGTTATGCAACAAATTTGAAACATGAGGTGTTATTTGATTGTCTTCCTTATGAGTGGCGGTCGGGGACGAGCGATGGTCTTTTCCTACCAATCTATCCCCCCAGGAGCATGCGCGTAGTGCCAAGGTTTTTGATGACTTGTAGATTTTTGCAATAAGTATGTGAGTTCTCTATGACTAATTTTGAGTCCATGGATTATACGCACTCTCACCCTTCCATCCTTGCTATCCTCTTCGGTACCGTGCATTGCCCTTTCTCACATTGAGAGTTGGCGCAAACTTCGCCGGTACATCCAAACCCCGTAATATGATACGCTCTTTCAAACATAAACCTCCTTATATCTTCCTCAAAACTGCCACCATACCTACCTATTATGGCATTTCCATAGCCATTCCGAGATATATTGCCATGCAACTTTCCATCATTCCGTTCATCATGACACATTCATTATTGTCATATTGCTTAGCATGATCATGCAGCTGACATAGTATTTGTGGCAAAGCCACCATTCATAATTCTTTCATACATGTCACTCTTGGTCCATTGCGTATCCCGGTACACCGCCGGAGGCATTCATATAAAGTCATCTTTTGTTCTAGTATCGAGTTGTAATCATTGAGTTGTAAATAAATAGAAGTGTGATGATCATCATTTTCTAGAGCATTGTCCCAAGTGAGGAAAAAAAGGAGAAAGGCCATAAAAAAGAGAAGGCCCCAAAAAAAGAAAAAAAGGAAAGAAAAAAATGAGAGAAAAAGAGAGAAGGGACAATGTTACTATCCTTTGCCACACTTGTGCTTCAAAGTAGCACCTTAATCGTCTTGTTAGAGAGTCTCTTGTTTTGTCACTTTCATATACTAGTGGGAATTTTTCATTATAGAACTTGGCTTGTATATTCCAACAATGGGCCTCCTCAACTGCCCTAGGTCTTCATGAGCAAGCAAGTTGGATGCACACCCACTAGTTTTGTTGAGCTTTCATACATTTATAGCTCTAGTGCATCCGTTGCATGGCAATCCCTACTCCTTGCATTAACATCAATTGGTGGGCATCTCCATAGACCATTGATTAGCCTTGTTGATGTGATACTTTCTCCCTTTTTGTCTTCTCCACATAACCCCCTCATTATATTCTATTCCACCCATAGTGCTATGTCCATGGCTCGCGCCTATATATTGCATGAAAGTTTATAGGTTTGAGATTACTAAAGTATGAAACAATTGCTTGGATTGTTATCAAGGTTGTGCATGATGAGAGCATTCTTGTGTGACGAAAATGAAACATGACTAAACCATATGATTTTGTGGGGATGAACTTTCTTTGGCCATGTTATTTTGAGAAGACATAATTGCTTAGTTAGTATGCTTGAAGTATTATTATTTTTATGTCAATATGAACTTTTGTCTTGAATCTTTCGGATCTAAATATTCATACCACAATTAAGAAGAATTACATTAAAAATTATGCCAATTAGCACTCCGCATCAAAAATTCTGTTTTTATCATTTACCTACTCGAGGACGAGCAGGAATTAAGCTTGGGGATGCTTGATACGTCTCCAACGTATCTATAATTTTTCATTGCTGCATGCTATATTATCTACTGTTTTGGACATTATTGGGCTTTATTATCCACTTTTATATTATTTTTGGGACTAACCTATTAACCGGAGGCCTAGCCCAGAACTGCTGTTTTTTGCCTGTTTTAGGGTTTCGAAGAAAAGGAATATCAAACGGAGTCCAAACTGAATGAAACCTTCGGGAACGTGATTTTCTCAACGAAAAAGACCCGGGAGACTTGGACCCTACGTCAAGAAAGGAAACAGGAGGCCACGAGGTAGGGGGGCGCGCCTACCCCCCCCCCCCACCCCCCAGGCGCGCCCTCCACCCTCATGGGCCCCTTGTTGCTCCACCGACGTACTCCTTCCTCCTATATATACCTACGTACCCCCAAACGATCAGATACGGAGCCAAAACCCTAATTCCACCGCCATAATTTTCTGATTCCACGAGATCCCATCTTGGGGCCTGTTTTGGAGCTCCGCCAGAGGGGGCATCGATCATGGAGGGCTTCAACATCAACACCATAGCCCCTCCGATGAAGTGTGAGTAGTTTACCTCAGACCTACGGGTCCATAGTTAGTAGCTAGATGGCTTATTCTCTCTTTTTGGATCTCAATACAATGTTCCCCCCCTCGCTTGTGGAGAACTATTCGATGTAATCTTGTTTTTGCAATGTGTTTGTTGAGACCGATGAATTGTGGGATAATGATCAAGTCTATCTATGAACAATATTTGAATCTTCTCTGAATTCTTTTATGTATGATTGGTTATCTTTGCAAGTCTCTTCGAATTATCAGTTTGGTTTCGCCAACTAGATTGATCTTTCTTGCAATGGGAGAAGTGCTTGGCTTTGGGTTCAATCTTGCGGTGTCCTTTCCTAGTGACAGTAGGGGCAGCAAGGCACGTATTGTATTGTTGCCATCGAGGATAACAAGATGGGGTTTTCTTCATATTGCATGAGTCTATCCCTCTACATCATGTCATCTTGCTTAAGGCGTTACTCTGTTTTTAACTTAATACTCTAGATGCATGCTACATAGCGGTCGATGAGTGGAGTAATAGTAGTAGATGCAGGCAGGAGTCGGTCTACTTGTCTCGGACGTGATGCCTATATACATGATCATACCTAGATATTCTCATAACTATGCTCAATTCTGTCAATTGCTCAACAGTAATTTGTTCAACCACCGTAGAATACTTATGCTCTCGAGAGAAGCCACTAGTGAAACCTATGGCCCCCCAGTCTATCTTTATCATATTAATCTCCTACTACTTAGTTATTTCCTTTGCTATTTACTTTGCCTTTATTTTTCTTTGCATCTTTATCATAAAAATACCAAAAATATTATCTTATCATATCTATCAGATCTCACTCTCGTAAGTGGCCTTATAGGGATTGACAACCCCTATTTGCTTTGGTTGCGAGGATTTATATTTTTGTGCAGGTACGAGGGACTCGCGGGTAGCCTCCTACTGGATTGATACCTTGGTTCTCAAAAACCGAGGGAAATACTTATGCTACTTTGCTGCATCATCCCTTCGTCTTCGGGGAAAACCAACGCGGTGCTCAAGAGGTAGCAACGAACACCACAACAAACTTATCCAAGAACTCCATGAACACCTTATTCATCATACTCATAAAATAGGCAGGGGTGTTAGTAAATCCAAAAGATATGACTGTGTACTCATATAGCCCATACCTTGTGGTAAAAGCTGTCTTAGGTATATCCTATTCTCAGATCTTCAGCTGGTGATATCCCGATCAAAGATCGACTTTGGAGAATACCTTGCCTCCCTGCAGCTGGTCAAACAAATCGTTGCTCATCGGTAGTAGGTACTTGTTCTTGATCGTCACCTTGTTCAGTGCACGGTAATCAACAACTGTAACACCCCGTATGTAACTTACCATATTTGTACTTCGACTCTTGCCATTTCCGGCTTTAAGTTATGAGATTCGTGATTGGGTTGTTGTCTTTGTTTTGCATTTTGCTCATGTCATGCATTTCATATCATGTCATCATGTGCATCTGTTTTGCATACCTGTTCGTCTCATGCATCCGAGCATTTTTCCCGTTGTCCGTTTTGCAATCCGACACTCCTATGTCCACCGGCGTCCCATTTTGTCTCTTTTTGTGAGCGGGTGTTAAACATTCTCGGAATGGACTGAGATTTGCCAAGCGGCCTTGGTACACCACCGGTAGGCCGCCTGTCAAGTTTCGTGCCATTTGGAGTCCGTTTGATACTCCAACGGTTAACCGGGGAACCGTAAAGGCCTCATATGTGTTGCAACCCTACACCCCTCCAAAGTGGCCCAATAACCCTTCCAAACCTATCCCATATCCTCCGCCGTCGGAACACGGTCGCGTGGTCGAAAACTACACCCAATTTGGACACTCCTACCACCTCCTACCTATAAATATGTGATCCCCTCCATTTTTTTCTGCGCAGACGAAACCCTAGAATCTCCCCCCGCGCCGCCGGACACGTCCGTCCGGCCGGACATAACCCGCCGCCGCGCCCCCATCCAATCAGTGCCTGCCACGTGGCGCGCCGCCGCCCGCCGCCACACCGGACCGCTAAGGCCCGCAACCGGCCCCCGTGGGCCCGTTCCTCCGCCACCTGCGCCCCACGCGACCGCCGCCCGCAGCGCCCGATGCCGAGCATCGCCGCTGCCGCGTCGAGCTCCCCGCCGCCGCACCGGTCAGCCCGCGCCCCCGCCGGAGTCCCACGCCTCCGCCGCCGCCAGTCGCCTGCGCCGCCTCCCCACAGTGCCCCACGGCAGATCCGGCCGGGTCCGGCGAGATCCGGCCCGGACCCCGACCTCTCCGGCCACCGCGGGATCTCCGACGAGCACTCCGGCGCCACCTCGATCCGCGTTCCCCCTGGGTCAAACCCTAGATTTGAGGTTGACCTTGTTATTTTCACTAAGTCTTTCTCTGTGCTACGTTTTATTTCCCTGTTCAATATGCCATAACTCCTCATCCGTAGATCCGTTTTGCGTGCATGATATATCAAAATGTTCATCGTGATGTGCTATTCATTTTGTTCCATTGTGACCTGCTTGTTTGAGTCCATCTTGATGCCCAAATCATTGATGCAAGTATGATATAAAATGTTAGGTGCTGATCCTTAGCAGAATATGAGCATTTTTCATTTTTGCTACAATTGTTGTGTGCTGTATATGGACATGTGCTCTACATGTTTTTTGGGCTATGCCATGCCATCTTTATAGGCGTGTATGCCATGTATTTTTTTGATCATTGTGGTGACTAGCACAAGCAGGCAAAGTAGCTCTCGTAATATTGCTGATTTCAGGGACTTAGAATTTCACTAAGTCATTGCTCTGCTGTTATTCTTATGCCATGTGTTCATGTTGCTCTAGTGAGATCCATGCTTCTTTTGAGTATGTTCAGTAAGGATGATTTGGACATATGGTTGTGCTCTATCCATCCGTGCCCCTGTTTCCATTTATGGAGTACCCTAGCATGTCTCAAGCTTGCTCTACTTTTGCTATAAAATGTTCCTGGCAGATTGTTTATGTGTTAATCGATTTTGCCATGGTTCTTGTAGTTGATCCATGCATGCTATGAGATTTTTCTTGCCATGGTTAGCTTCTTGATCATGTCTTCTTGATGGGAGTATGCTTAGTTTGTCATGCAATGCCTGGTGTTGAGTGCATGGGGCTCGCAAACGCCCCTTCATAATTCCGTCATTGCCATGCTCAGTTTTTCTGCAAAGTCTAAATCTGTTAACGAAACTTGCTATGTTTACATGGGTGCCATCATATCTTCTGATCCTTTTTGGCTTATGGTCAGTAAGGAACTTTTGTTCTATGCTTTGAGTAAATTCATGCCATGCCTTTGTTTGGGATGATATGTTCCTGTAGCATGTTTCTTGCTTGCTCTAAACATTGCTTCCTGATGTTAATTCCTGACATGTTAGTATTTTCACTACGTCTGTGCAGCTGATATCTTTTGCACTTTTGCCATGCTTGTTTGAACCTGCTCTTGTGTGATTTAGCTGTATCTCAGTGTTCATATTTTTTCAAGCATCTTGAGTAGATAACTTTCATGTGCTTTGTTGTTATGTTGGAGTGCAGTAGCTTAGTTTTCTTGTTGCATTCTAGATGGCACCGTGTTGTTAATCGCATAATTGTGCCATTATTGTATTGCTTGCCATTTGCAAACCGTGCATCCGATTCCGGTGATCTTTATATCGATTTCGACCGAAATCAACTCATCTTTACAGCAGGACACTTGGTTTGCCAAGTTGAGGCCTGGTTCAATCTTTCCCTTCCGAAGCTCGCATATGCATTGCATATCACATCCCGCATATCATGCCATGTTTTGCATCATGTTGCTTGCGCATTGCACCGTGATTGATTATTGTTTCCTTTGCTTGTGTTCTTGCTTTGGGTAGAGCCGGGAGACTATTACATGATCGAGGAGCCCGTTGAGTACGCTTACGAGGATCAAGCTTTCGTCAACTCGGAGAACTTTGCAGGCAAGATGACCAGACCCTCGAAATCACTTCTATCTTTGCTTGCTAGGTTTTCGCTCTTTTGCTATGCCGCGATACATACCACTTGCTATATCATGCCTCCCACATTGTCATGTCAAGCCTCTAACCCACCTTTCCTAGCAAACCATTGTTTGGCTATGTTACCGCTTTGCTCAGCCCCTCTTATAGCGTTGCTAGTTGCAGGTGAAGATGGAGTTTGTTCCATGTTGGAACATGGATATTGTTGGGATATCATTATTAATGCATCTATATACTTGGTAAAGGGTGGAAGGCTCAGCCTTATGCCTGGTGTTTTGTTCCACTCTTACCGCCCTAGTTTCCGTCATACCGGTGTTAAGTTCGTTGATTTTGCGTTCCTTACGCGGTTGGGTGTTATGGGAACCCCTTGACAGTTCGCCTTGAATAAAACTCCTCCAGCAAGGTCCAACCTTGGTTTTACTATTTGCCACCTAAGCCTTTTTCCCTTGGGTTTCGCGGACTCAAGGGTCATCATTATTTTAACCCCCCGAGCCTGTGCTTCTCTAAATGCTAGTCCAACCTGAGCGATGTCCGGCGCCCCCTGGGCAACCAGGGTCTATGCCAACCCGATGTCTAACTCATGCGGTGTGCCTTGAGAATGAGATATGTGAAGCTCCTATTGGGATTTGTCGGCACATTCGGGCGGCTTTGCTGGTCTAGTTTTACCATCGTCGAAATGTCTTGTAACTTGGATTCCAAGTCTGATCGGGTCTTCCTGGGAGAAGGAATATCCTTTGTTAACCGTGAGAGCTTGTGATGGGCTAAGTTGGGACACCCTGGAGGGTTTTGAACTTTCAAAAGCCGTGCCCGCGGTAATGGGCATATGGGAGTTTGTTAATATGCGGTTGTAGAGAACATGACACTTAACTTAATTAAAATGAATCAACCGCGTGTGTAGCCATGATGGTCTCTTTTTGGCGGAGTCCGGGAAGAGAACACGGTCTCGTGTTATGCTTGAACGTAAGTAGTTTTAGGATCACTTCTTGATCTTTATAGCTTCTCGCCCATGCTTTGCTTCTCTTCTCGCTCTCATTTGCGTAAGTTAGCCACCATATATGCTAGTGCTTGCTGCAGCTCCACCTCATTACATTTTCCTCCCTTTAAGCTTGAATAGTCTTGAATGCGAGGGTGTGAGATTGATGAGTCCCCGTGACTCACAGATTACTTCCAAAACTAGATGCAGGTGCCGACGATGCCAGTGCAGGGGCCGCAACCGAACTCAAGTGGGAGTTCAACGAAGATTCAGGACGTTACTATGTTTCCTTTCCGGACAATCAGTAGAGGAGCCCAGTTGGGGCGATCGGGGATCTATGCATTTGGGGTTGTCTTTCTTTATTTGGTTCCGTAGTCGGACCTTGATTGTATTCTGGATGATGTAATGCTATATTTATGTATTGTGTGAAGTGGCGATTGTAAGCCAACTCTTTATCCCTTTCTTATTCAGTACATGGGATGTGTAAATATTACCCCTCTTGCGACATTCCTACTATGCGGTTATGCCTCTAAGTCGTGCTCCGACACGTGGGAGATATAGCCGCATCGTAGGTGTTACAACAACCATCCTCAACGGTCCATCCTTCTTCTCAACTAAGAGCACTGGGGCTCACCACGGTGATGAACTTGGTCGGATGTAACCTTTCTCCAGTAACTCCTTAATTTGCTTCTTAATTTCCTCCAGATCATTCGCGGGCATCCGGTAGGGTCTATTCAATATTGGCCCGGTGCCTGGTAACAGCTCTATCAAAAAATCTATATCTCGATCTAGTGGCATGCCTGGTAGTTCCTCCGAGAATACGTCGAGAAAATCCTTCACAACTGGTACTTCCTCCTGAACAACTCCTAAAAGTGAATTCACTTGAGTCCTCTTTGGAGCATGCTTAGATACATACTTGATCCTTTTTCCCTTAGGGGTGGTGAGTAGTATCGATTTACTAGCATAGTCGATGTTTCCTCCATACTTCGATAACCAATCCATACCTAGTATTATTTCCAATCCTTGTGACTCCAAAATTATTAGGTCTTAGGGAAAAACATGGCTACCAATGGTTAATGGTAACCGATCACGCCATCGGCTGGCCATATACTCCGCTCCTGGCGAGCTTACTAACACGGGTGACCTAAGGGCTAAGGTTGGCAATTTAAACTTGTCCATAAATTCCCTTGATATCTATGAATGCGATGCACCAGTGTCAAAAAGAACGAGAGCGGTAAACGATTTAATCAAAAACTTACCAATCACAGTGTCAGGCTGCTCTTCAACATCCTCCACGTTGATGTGGTTCACCTGACATTTGGTGAAGGGATTGGCCTTCTTTCCAGAGCTTCCATTTCCATTGCCATTCTTTATCTCAGGGCATTAATTGGCGTAATGTCCAGTCTTCCTGCACTTGAAACAGGTAACGTGACTCAGATCCTTCTTGGTGGGTGTTGCTAGTTTGGAACGGCTCTGGCTGCTGCTTCCTCCATTCCCATTTCCATTCTTAGGGCCACCGTGGTTGTGTGAAGTCCCTCCATTGTGATTGTGAACTCCATGGTTATGATGGTTATGTCCTCCCGAGTTCGGGGTAATACAAGGCTTCTGCTGAGGTCCAGAGTTGTACTTCCCCTATCCATACTTCAGTTTGCGGTTCTCAATCTGCTGCCGCTTGCCTTCAATCATGAGAGCCCTGTCTACCAACTCCTTGTAGTTGGCGAATGTTTCCACCATTAACTGCATACTCAACTCATCATTCAACTCCTCCATAAACTTCTCCTGCTTCGCGGCATTTGTGGCCTCATCATCTGGGGCATAGCGAGCTAACTTGCTGAACTCATCCACGTACTGCCCCATAGTATGATTTCCCTGGCGTAAGTTGCGAAACTCATGCTTCTTCGTGCTCATAGCTCTGGTTGAGACATGTGCAGTTCGGAATGCTTACTGGAACTGATCCCAAGTGACAATAGCCACGGGGAAAGTGGTAGTGTAGTTCTCCCACCATAAGGCTGCGGGTCCATCCAGTTGATGTGCGGCAAAGCGCACCTTCTTAGCATCTGTGCAACCTGCAGTGGTCAACTCCCTTCCAATCCTGCGGAGCCAGTCATCAGCAACAATCGGCTCGGTGCTACTAGAGAACACCGGCGGATTCAACCTTAGAAAACAGGCTAGGTTGTCAACTGGTGGTGGTGGCGGTGGGTTATTATTGTTGCTGTTGTTGTTGCCTTGGTTCTGGACTAGCAACTGCATCAAGGCATTCTGCTGTTGGATCAACTGAGTGAGCTCTGGTGGGAAGACAAATCCGAGGTCACGTCTCGAAGGCATCTGATAGGTTTAGAGGGGGTGAGAACAAAATAGAGTGAGGCCTAAAGAGAAAATCACTACCCATATGCTGTCGGATCACGGGTTCCGGCAAAACCCTTAAGGTTCAAACACTAGGGTGCGCGCAAAGATCTCCCCCTATAGATCCACGTCCTAACTTAGCTAAGATCTCACAAACTAACTCGACGAACTCGCAACACAAAGGACACAAGATTTATACTGGTTCGGGCCACCGTTGTGGTGTAATACCCTACTCCAGTATGGTGGTGGATTGCCTCTTGGGCTGAGGATGAACAGTACAAGGGGAAGAACAACCTCCTGAGGTTGAGGTGTTCTTATGCTTGGTGGGTGTGCCGCCAAGGATGTGGAGGCTCCAATCTCCGATCTCCCTTTCTAGCTACGGTGGTGGCTATTTTCTATTTATAGTGGCATTGGTCCTCTCCCCAAATATTGAGCGGGAAGGGAGCTAACAACGGCCAATTTGAAAGGGGAAAACTAGTACAAGCTATCCTGACAAAAGCAGTCTTCGCCTGCCAAAGGCTCTGGCGCTGACGCCGTCTTGGGCTCCATAGTGACCTCCGTCTTGCCGTCCTTCAGGTCTTTGTCTCGTTGCACCAATATGGAAACATTTGCTAGATGCCTCGGTACTTTGCCTGCACTTGCCTTCTTTGCACCAAAGAGGAAACAAGGACGCTGCGCGCGCTGGCGCCCGCCTGGTCTCGATCGTCATGGCTCATGAGGCTCGGCCCCTGACGAGGGTCTTGATTCCTTGTTGATGAAGGTGGGCCATACAGGCCTGCCAGCAAAGCCATGCCGTGGGCCGTAGCCAGGCAAGTCTGGGGACCGTCGTTCCCAGAACGCTGACAGTAGCCCCTGGGCCCATGGCGCGCTCGGGCTTGGCTTCGAGGCGAAGCCAAAGGTCAAGTGCGGAGCGCCACGGGCCCCAATAGCCTGCGGCCTCGGTCGACGCGTGGCGTTTGATTGGACGTGGGCGTCTCCGCTTCCCCACGCTGCCTCGGCAACTACCCGAATTGACAAGTCCCTGCGACATGCAAGGAAAACCATCATTACCTGTGATCGTGGGGGGCGCTGGTTGGCCTTCTCCTGGTATAAATGGGAGGGGGGCGGAACCCCCCGACACCCATCCTTCCTCTGCCTCTTCCGTTTCTTCTCCTTCCTTGCTCCTCTCCTGCCACCAATGGCGCCGTCGAGGAGGTTCTCGGCCGTAGAGAAGGCCAAGGCTCCCCTCAACACGCCCGAGCTGCTCCCGCCGAAGAAAAGGAGGCCTCATCACCGCGAGATGGTCGTGAGGCCGGTGGTGCTGTGGCCTTGGTATGAGAGGCCGTCTCCTGGGTACCCGCTGCCCTTGTACGCTCACGCTGACGATTCTGGAGGGAGGAGCCCTGAGCAGCAACGCCCGCGCCAGGGCCATGGTCGCCGTGCTGCGGGGGGGGGGGGCGTCGCCCTAGGGGTCCATGCTGCGAACTCTTCGCGCAAGTTCGTGCTGTGGGCGGCGATGCCCCCGAGCACCTGGATATGCCTCTCGCCGTTCTTCACCATCGAGATGTCGCCGAGGGGCCTCCGCAAACTTTGGCTACAGCACGCCAACTGCGACGCCCCAACGACTGGAGTGGAGATTGGAACCGTTGCCTCCTGGAAGATCTTCATGACCCGAGGCTGGGGCGAGATTGCCCGAGTCTGCCGTGTGGCGGGCGCCCTCGCGATCCACTTCAAGTACGATGGCGCCTTCGTGCTGTTCTTCAAGGTCTTCGACGAGGAATGCCTCCGCCTGGAGTTCTGCCCTAAAGGAGGTCGCCAGGACGATGCTGCGGCGAGCGCGGGGCCCACCACCGGTGTCGCCTGCAGCTCCTCCAGCCACAACGGCGGCACCTGGTGGTCCAGCGACTCTCTTGAGCTCTTGGAGTCTCCGGAGACGAGCGATGATAGCTACATGCCCCCGAGCTCTCGCCGAGCCCGGAGTAGGGCTGCAATGTCCAGCCGTCGTTGCCGTTGATCTGGATGGGGTTGGCGCCGGCCTCACATGGCCCACTGTTGATGATGGCATTGGTGACATCTGGTGAGTGTAGATAGAACTCCTAGGAATTCCTTCATTTTTGTTGCCTGCGAGGAATCGAGAAATGAACCTCGTGGGGGCATGTAAAGCGTTTGTAATTCCTTTTGTCAATATAGCCCTTATTCTGAAGATTTGCGTGTGCACGTCTTGCCAAGGCTCGGCCTCCCATTTCCAATCTCGCGGCAGCTTGGTGCTCTGCACTGATAGGTCCTGGTCCCCAGGCAGGCTGCAGCCATCGCTGGTATGCCAGGTCGTGTGCCGTGGTCAAGGCCAGGAGGTGAATGGCCCAAGGTCCAGTAAGACCTCCTGAGGCGCGATGCTTAAGAGGTCCCCTTTAGCATGCAAGCAGCTGTCTTAGGATGGGAAAGGAACAAAACGTTGCCGCAGCAGGGCAGCGAAGGGAGTGAGCGAGGGTCTCTAATGTAGGGTAGAACCCTATGTGGCCGATCTTTCACGAAAGGAGCGGATCCCGCGATGAACACGAAGAACATGAGGAGGGAAACGAATGGAAAATCACGAGGGGAACACAAGAGAACACTCAGACCAACCAGAATGATCACACATGCGCTAGATCCATGAACACAAAGGAAGATACAAGATCCAAAGTCAACAACGGACGGTACACGATAGCAGGTTCTTCTCCAAAGGAGGTCTTGAGTTCTTCCCTAGAAAGGGGTCTTGAATCCGCTTCGGGGATCTTCTCCGGTGGAGGTTCGAATCTCCGAGGAGATGGTAACCAAGTAGATGAGCAAATCTCTCACAAAAAAATATGAGCTAATCCTTTCATAACCCTAGAAAGGAGGAGGGAGAGGTCTATATATAGTCTTAGTGTAAAAGGGGCGAAAGGGGGTACATGGGCTGCGGCCGAACACATGGCAGCGCACAGGCGCCGGACGTCCGGGAGTCACCCGTCGTCCGGAGGTTCACGAGGGTCCGGAAGTCCGATGACTATCGGACGTCCGTAAGTTCGGCTTGGGTGTGCTTCAGTCGGACGTCCAGTCGGGGTCGGACGTCCGGGTGTCTGTCGTCCATTGGACTCCCTTGATCCGTAGATTTAGCTCAGGTGCGGTGGCATTGGTCGTCCGGAGAGGGCCAGACGTCCGGAGGCTGGAGATCGTCGGACGTCCGGTCCTGGCCGGTCGTCCGGAGCCTGGAGCTTCTTCTTCATCACTTCTTCTTCTCCGTCTTCACGTCCATCTTCCTCTTCTTCTTCTCCTTGCTCCTTAGCTTCTCCATGGTACCTGAGTATGCACAATGTGTCTGTATGAGGTAGTAGCCATGTCTCATGTGCATCAAAGTGGAAATGTGAGACGAGAGATGTCACCTCGGTTTCAAGAGCTCTTGCATGTGCTCGTGTCACGGGTCCGCTAGGCACTTGGTGAGACGATGGTAGGTCCACGGGGATGACCTTGGGATGCTCTGCATCATCTCCCCTCCCTTTGGGAAGATCCGTCCTTGGATCAGATTCTTCATCACCATGGAAGGGCGAGAAGTCCTTGACATTGAAGATATCGCTCACGTTGTACTTGTCGCGCGGGAGGTCGATCTTGTAAGCGTTGTCGTTGTAGTGTGCAAGCACCTTGAAGGGTCCATCCGCTCATGGTCGAAGTTTGGACTTGTGTTCTTGGGGAAAGCGGTCCTTGCGAAGGTGTAGCCACACGAGATCTTCGGTGTTGAATACCATAGGTTGTTTGTTGAAGTTAAGCTTGGTCGCAAGGTGTTGAAATTGGCGATCGATGGTGTTTCTTGTATCTTCATGCACCTTCTTGAGATGTGTCACTCGTGCACTTGCGTCCAAATTGATGCGCTCTTGGAGTGGTAGAGGAAGAATGTGCAATGGTGACAATGGGTTGAATCCGTAGACGACCTCAAAAGGGGACTTGCCGGTTGTTGAGTGTTTTGCTCGGTTGTAGGCAAACTCGGCGATAGGTAGGCACTCCTCCCACACCTTGATGTTCTTCTTGATCAGTACTCGAAGTAGAGAGGAGAGTGTGCGGTTGGTAACTTCTGTTTGGCCGTCGGTTTGTGGATGATACGCCGTGGAGAAGAGTAGCTTGATTCCGAGCTTGGCGCATAGGGTCTTCCAAAAGTAGCTAAGGAACTTGATGTTGCGGTCCGAGACGATCGTCTTTGGCACTCCGTGTAGACGCAATATTTCCCTACAAAAAAGAGTAGCAACATGTGAAGCATCGTCTATCTTGTTGCAAGGAATGAAATGTGCCATTTTTCAGAAACGGTCCACAACGACAAATACCGAATCCTTCCCATTTTGAGTCCTAGGCAAACCAAGTACAAAGTCCATGCTAATGTCTTCCCATGATTGATATGGAATTGGTAGAGGCATATAAAGTCCATGGGATTGAGCTTTATACTTAGCTTTGCGACATGTAGGGCAACGGTTGGTGAATCGGTTGACGTCACGAAACATCTTGGGCCAATAGTAGTTCTTTGAGAGCGTAGCAAACGTCTTGTCGCGTCCAATGTGTCCCATTAAGCCTCCTCCATGATATTCCTGCAAAAGCAACAAACGAAGAAAAGACTCGGGGATGCAAAGTTTGTTAGCTCTCATAAGATATCCATGTTTAATGTAATAGTGTTCCCAAGAGGTGTGCGTCAAACACTTGGCATAAGGAGTAGCAAAAGTAGGGTCATGCTCATACAAGTCTTTTATATGCTCAAAACCAATGACATCCAATTCAAGTTGAGTAACAAGCATGCATATGCGGGAAAGGGCATCCGCCACAATGTTTTCCTTACCCTTAATGTACTAGATGACATAAGGAAAAGACTCCATAAATTCACTCCATTTAGCGTGACGCTTGTTCAACTTGGTTTGGCCCTTAAGGTACTTGAGCGTTTCATGATCGGTATGAATGATAAATTCATGAGGGCGAAGATAGTGTTCCCATTCATGCAAAATGCGGACTAAAGCATAGAGCTCTTTTTCATAGATGGGGTAATTGAGTTGCGCGCCGGTGAGTTTCTCACTAAAGTATGCTATGGGGCGCTTCTCTTGCGTTAACACACCTCCTATGCCATTACCGCTAGCATCACAATGAATCTCAAAGGGTTTGTCAAAGTTAGGTAATGCAAGCACAGGAGCATGAGTAAGCAAATTCTTAAGCTCGTTGAAAGCGGTATCTTGGGATGCTCCCCAAACAAAAGGCGCATTCTTCTTGCTCAAAGCATGCAAAGGCGAAACAATGGTGCTGAAATCTTTCACAAATTGATGACAGAAAACCGCAAGGCCAAGAAAGCTACGCACTTGTCGCAAATTGGTTGGTTGTGGCCAAGTCTTAATAGCATTGATCTTAGACTCATCAACATGAATACCCCTAGAAGATACAATAAAACCCAAGAAAACGAGCTTGATAACGCCAAAAAGGCATTTCTCCATATTAGCATAAAGACGCTCTTTTCTAAGAGTTTGTAAAACAGTTCGGACATGGGTGGCATGCTCTTTGAGAGACTTGCTAAAAACAAGGATAAAATCGAAGTAGACCACGACAAATACACCAATGTAAGGGCGGAAAACATGATTCATAAGACGCATGAAAGTATCAGGTGCTTCCGATAGACCCATAGGCATGACTAACCACTCATACAACCCAAACTTGGTTTTGAAAGCGATTTTCCATTCATCACCCTCCTGTATGCGGATTTGATAGTATCCACTCTTAAGATCAATTTTTGAAAATATAGTGGCACCACTAAGTTCATCAACCATATCATCAAGGCGTGGAATGGGATACCTATAACGAACGGTGATAGCATTGATAGGTCTACAATCGGAGCACATGCGAAAGCTACCGTCTCGTTTTGGCACAAGGATGGCCGGAACGGCACAAGGGCTCAAACTTTCACGCACATGTCCATGGTCTATGAGATTCTTAACTTGCCTATGTATATCTTTGGTTTCTTCGGGGTTGACGTTGTAGGGAGCTTTGTTCGGAAGCGGTGCTCCGGGGATGAGGTCAATGCGGTGCTCGATGCCGCATAGTGGAGGTAGCCGTGGAGGTAGCTCATCGGGGAAAACATCGAGAAATTCCTGCAAAAGAGAAGACAACACTAGAGGAACAGTGTGAGAGGTGTTTGCTTGTGGTGCATTGTCCTTGCACAAAAGGACATAGTGTAGGACACTAGATGGGTTCTCACACACTCCTCTTATCTCACTTTTGGTGGCAAATAGGACTAAGTTCTTATTTTCGCTCATCGTGGAGGTGTTCGATTTGGGCTTGTGGTGCTCACTCTCTTTTTGGTGGCTCGCTCTCTCACTATTATCTCTAAGATGGGTGGCTTGCTTGTCGATGATCACTTTTCTTGGCGACATTGGAAGAAGTACGTACTCCTTCCCTTTCATATTGAAGATGTAGTGGTTCGTTCGGCCGTTGTGGATGACTCCTCTATCTAATTGCCATGGGTTTCCAAGGAGGAGGTGGCAAACGGTCATTGGAACGACGTCGCACTCCAAAGTGTCTTCATAGGCGCCAATTTTGAAGGAGACTTATACTCGATACTCAACTTGGAGAGTGCCAGAGTCGCTAAGCCATTGCACTTTGTAAGGATGTGGGTGCTTTGTCTTGGGCAATTGGAGCTTGGAGCAGAGTTCTTCACTTGCGAGGTTATGACAACTCCCTCCATCGATGATGACCTTGATGGATCTTCCATTGATGCTGGCCTTGGTGTGGAATATGTGGCATCTTTGGTCTTCTTCTTGGTGATGTTGGAGAGTCAAGACCTTGGAGACAACAAGAGCAGGACATGCATCTTCATCGCAAAAGACTTGTTCCTCTTCATCGTTCACTTGCCGGTGCATGGCCACTTGCTCAAGAGCATACATTTCTCCTTCACTCATTGAGTCGTAGGTTCCGTCGTCGTTGAGGATCATGGTCCGCTTGTTGGTGCACTTGTAGGACTTGTGGCCTCGGCCTCCACATGTGAAGAATTTGAAGGAACTCGTCTTGACGGTCTCATCGGTTGGGGTTGAGGATGATGAAGCCCTCGGCTTGAAGTTTCCCGTAGTAGGAGGATGACTTGGAGTTGACGAAGCTTTATTCCAACTCCACTTGTCGATGTTGCTAGTAGAAGGCTTGGTAGACGGTGTTGGAGTCGTTGAAGCATGGGTGTTGGAGAAGCCGTATGACTTGGATGAGAACTTGGCATACTTGAAATCATCTTGCACTTGACGTTCCACTTTGGTAGCTTGATGCACTAGCTCGATGAGATTCGAGTATGGTTGGAAGTCGGCGATCTTCTTGATAGGATGGTTGAGTCCATTCAAGAAACGTGCCATAGTTTGCTCATCATCTTCCGTGACATTGGCTCGTATCATGGCAATCTCCATCTCCTTGTAGTACTCTTCAACACTCTTGGTTCCTTGCTTGAGTAGTTGAAGTTTCTTGAAGAGGTCGCGGTTGTAGTAGGTAGGCACAAAGCGTGCTCTCATGACATCCTTCATTTGCGCCCAAGTAGTGATGGGTGGTTCACCTCTTGCCTCTCGGGGCTCGATAACTTGTTCCCACCAAATGAGGACATAGTCTTGGAACTCAAGGGATGCCATTGCGATCTTCTTCGCTTCATCATAGTTGTGAAAACGGAAGATTTTGTCGACCATCAATGCCCATGATAGGTACTCTTCGGGATCGTTGCTTCCATTGAACTTGGGCATGGTGAACTTTAGCTTGCCGTAGCGTTGCTCTTCATTGTGTTGGGGTCGGGGATGATGATGCCCATGTTGTCGATGATTGTCAAGCTCGTGTTTCTCTTGGTGAGGAGGGTTGTCAACCTCATGTTACTCTTGTCGTGGAGGATTTCCATTATCGTCATGCTCTTGATGAAATTGATGTTCATGGCGAGCTTGTGGAGGAGCTTGTCGAGCTCGAGGAGGAACTTGAGGAACTTGATGATGCACACGAGCTTTAAATCTTCGTTCTTGAATTTCTCCCGAAGTGCTTCTTCATGTTCACGAGCTTGCCGGCCTTGGTTGGCTACGGCTCGACTTGAATCTTGGAGGGCTCGTGGCTCCTCAAGTGCTTGAGCTTCACGGAGTTGTTGTTCTTTGCGTTGTGCCACGACATCTTGTGCATCTTGGTGTAGACGCGCGCGCTCTTCCTCTTCATGTTGCCGTTGTCGTTGCCGTTCTCGAGCTAGCGCAAAAGCCTCTTGGGTTTGACATTGTCGGCGCTCTTGAGAGTTGGTGTCGCGTAGAGGATTGAGGCTTGCTTGACAATTGTTGCGCGCGGCACGGCGTAGAGTGTTTGATGTCGGTGTACTTGAGCCGGAGAGGATGAAGTCGGAGTGTCGACTTGAATGGCTCCTTCTTGAAGAGGATGAAGTGGAAGAAGAGTGTTTGAGTAACAAAGCATGAATCTCGTCCATCCTTGCGTCATTCTCTTGCTTGTGATCGTCGATCTTGTGGTCGAAGTAGTCCCTTGTACGTTGCTCGGAGAGTCGTAAGTCGGCGCCGAGGTTGTCGATGCGTTCACTCATTGCTTGTTTCTCTTGATGCAAAGCACGTTGTGCACCAAAGAGGTGGCTCTTGGTGACGTAGGAGTTCATGTCGTCTTCGTGCTCAATGAAGAGTGGGTTGGTATAAGTACTTGGCCTATCCATCATACCAAGATACAAAATGTGAGTGGTAGTAAGAGAAGAACGAATACCAAATGTACCTTGACTGTAGTTGAAAGTGGATCAATGATCACTCCAATGTGGACAAGGAAATAGCACAGTTGGTACCAATTCTTGTCGGTTTCTGACACCTACACAAGTAAAAGCTTATGGTGGAGCTTGGTTACGATGGTGGCACAAAATTTGATGCAATTGTAAGTGAGCTTCAATAATGTTGGAAAAGATTCGCAAGATTGCAGTGTAACAAGTAGACGAAGAAATGTTGTGTACACGGAAACACACACACAAAGAGATAAGTGGGGTTGGGCAACCAAGGATGAGCCAAAATGTGGAATCCACAAAAATGCTCTTGTTGCACAACACTAGAGAGACGCTAGCATGATTTCACAATAGGAAGATACAAAGACTTGTGCACAACCTACTAAGCAAAAATGCAACGACTTCTATCCCAAGTATGCTCTATGCAAGGTGTTTCTATGCAATGACCCAAGATGATCGAGTATGACAATCTTAATGGCTTATGATGCTATGGTTCTTGCTTAAAAGCTCTTTGCTTATCTTTCCGTTTTGCTTAAAAGCTTGTTTAGATCTTTGATGTTTGAGCTCTTTTTTTCATGCAATGCTTGACGAACCAAGATAGAAATTGTGTATGCGATGACAACCTTGTGACACAAGAGATGATACCAAGATATGCAACAATGATGTATGTATGCTATGGGAGTATGATCACTAATGTGCACAAGTCTCGTTGCCGGCAATACTCGAAGGCTAGTCTCAATGGGTAAGCAACGCAAAGGAGTAAGGCTATGATGGCTATCAATGTAATGGCAAGACTGATATGCCCAATACCAAGATGAGGTTACCGTTTCTTGCTTACGGTATGGTGTCAAAATGGTGGACCGAATACCAAGATGTAGTCGAGGTGGTCATTGTTGATGACGCATCCGTGGCGGATATGAGCGGCGGTGATGTTGATGTCGAACCATACCTAGATAGCCGAAACACAAAAGGTTACGGAACCGCAACTCAAATTCTCAAAGCTCGAAGTGGCAAAACTGGTCAGAGTATGAAACAGGTAAGCAATGGTGGTGGTATGCGGAACTGGTGATGGTGTATAGGTGGTAGGAGTGCGTATGCGGAAATGTGCGGCAGTGGTGATGCAAAATTGAAATAAAATTTAGTTTCATCAGGGTTCATCAGACGTCCGGGCTGGCCCGGTCGGCCAGTCGTCGGACGTCCGGTAGGGGTCGGACGTCCGGTTCCTGGGCAAAATTTGGGCACGGGATGAACAACTAGGGTTCATGGTGGAGATGTGGAAATTCGTTGAATCTGGAGGATTTTGTGGATGGAAAGGGTGGAGACAAAGGGAAAAGGCTAGATCCACTCAAAACAAAGCAAATCCACGGATCATGTCCAACAAAATTTCAACACACCAACAAATCACAAAAAATATTTGGGGCTATTTTTGTGGGGAGTTTTCGAGTTTGGGACAAAAAAACAAAAACTAGGCTAGCAACACAATGGGGAGGCTACGAAATCATGATCAACTTGGCTCTTGATACCAAGATGATGTAGGGTAGAACCCTATGTGGCCGACCTTTCACGAAAGGAGCGGATCCCTTGATGAACACGAAGAACACGAGGAGGAAAACGAAGGGAAAATCACGAGGGGAACACAAAAGAACACTCAAACCAACAAGAATGATCACACATGCGCTAGATCCGTTAACACAAAGGAAGATACAAGATCCAAAGTCAACAACGGACAGTACACAGTAGCCGGTTCTTCTCCAAAGGAGGTCTTAAGTTCTTCCCTATAAAGGGGTCTTGAATCCGCTTGGGGGATCTTCTCCGGTGGAGGCTCGAATCTCTGAGGAGAAGGTAACCAAGTGGATGAGCAAAGCTCTTACACAAAAAATGAGCTAATCCTTTGCTAACCCTAGAAAGGAGGAGGGAGAGGTCTATATATAGTCTTAGTATAAAAGGGGCGAAAAAGGGGGTACATGGGCTGTGGGGCAACACATGGCAGCGCATAGGCGTCGGACGTCCGGGAGTCACCGGTCGTCCGGAGGCTCGCGAGCGTCCGGACGTCCGGTGCCTGTCGGACATCCGTATGTTCGGCTCGGGTGTGCTTCGGTCGGACGTCCGGGCGTCGGTCGTCTGTTGGACCTCGGAAATCCGTAGATTTGGCTCGGGTGCAGTGGCGTCGATCGTCCGGAGAGGGCCGGACGTTTGGAGCCTGGAGATTGTCGGATGTCCGGTCGTGGACGGTCGTCCAGAGCCTGTAGATTCTTCTTCATCACTTCTTCTTCTGTGTCTTCACGTCCATCTTCCTCTTCTTCTTCTCTTGGCTCCTTAGCTTCTCCATGGTACCTGATTATGCACAATGTGTCCGTATGAGGTAGTAGCCATGTCTCATGTGCATCAAAGTGGAAATGTGAGAGGAGAGATGTCACATCGGTTTCAAGAGCTCTTGCACGTGCTCGTGTCATGGGTCCGCTAGGCACTTGGTGAGACGATGGTAGGTCCATGGGGATGACCTTGGGATGCTTCACATCAGTCTCGTGCTGCAGGCGACTAGTGGATCCAGAGCGAGAACTTGTCTTGGCTGCCTGGGGTCGGCTCCTCGAGTCACGTCGGTCGCTGCAGTGTGGCTAGGTCTGGCCCGTGCGGGCCTCCCCACTACAAACAATACACTTCCATGATGAGACGTGTTTATCACAGTAGGTCATGTTTTCTGTCATGCATGTACATCCATGACAAATTTATGATAGAATCAAGATAGTCATACCTGTGTTTTCGTAGAAGTGTTCCATGACATTCCCAAAATTATCATCACGGAAGTGTCCACTTCCATGACGATAAATCGCGCGTCACAGAAGTGCTTTCGTCAAGGGTGACCGACACGTGGCATCCACCATAACGGAACGCTGTTAAGCTATTGGGTCCGTTTTTGGATCTGATAACCAGTTAACAGCCACGACCAATGGAGATTTTCCACGTGTAAAATCGTCATTGGCTGGAGGAAACACGTGTCAGCTCTGTGTTGGCACAGGTGTCACTCATCCAATGGGCGTGATGCGCCAATGATATGTTAACACGTGGACCGGCCCAAAAGTGGCCCATAAAGTTTAAATGGGCCGGCCCAACTATAGGCTCACAAGATTTTGCGGACCATAATGGAACGGCCTAGCTAAAGGCCCATGTGATTTTGCGGGCCATAATGGGCCGGCCTAGGTAAAGGCCCCCAAGATTTTTGCAGGCCATAATGGGCCGGCCCAGGTGAAGGCCCACAAGGTTTTTGTGGACCATAATGGGCCGGCCCAGCTAAAGGCCCACGAGATTTTTTTGACATTAATGGGCCGGCCCAGCTGTAGGCCCACAAATTTTTGAGGACCCTAGTAGGCCGGCCCATTAACTGGCTGCCATGTTTTGGGCAAATGCCGGCCCATATTTGATCTGGTCCATTAATGGTCTGCCACGTACCGGGCCTAATAATGGCCCATATGAGATCCGGCCCGTTAAAAGCCTACCACGTTCTGGGCCAAATTACGGCCCAGATCAGGTCCGGCCCTTTAAGAGGCTTTGGGCTAAATTATGGCCCATATCAGATTCGGCCAGTCAACTGGACGCTACGCTTTTGGGCCCATTTGCTAAAGACCCATTTAGTAATTCTGCCTGATATTAGTTTCGGCATGTTAAGGGCCCGTTTAACATTTTGGCACTATATTAATTTCGGCCTGTTAAAAGCCGTCATATAGTTCAGCCTAATTACGGCCCGGTTTGCATCTGGCCTGCTCGCAGCTGATAATCTGATTGGGCCAAACAAGGACCGAGACAATTTTGGCCTATTATAAGCCCATGATTTGATTGGCGCATTCATGGGCCGGGATCTATTTCAGCCTGCTGCCGGCCCGTGAGCTGTTCGGCACGTTTTAGGCCCAACCTACTTTTCAGCCTCCTAAAGGCCAATTGAGTTTTATTGGGAAAATAGGGATGTCAGTTTACTTGGCCTATTAAAGGCCCGAATCTACTAGTTGGACAGTTTACATTTAGGCATGTTAACAGACCAAGATGATGGCGCCCATGATGCGGATCATACATGGTGATTTGCATGACAGCCCGATTATGTATCCTAATTTTATGGTTTGGCCGGTTTACTACGAAGACAGGATATATATACAGAAAAATAACTGCAGCATCATGAATAAGAAGAAAAACCTAGACTATACAATAAAGTAATTACGGCATATTACATCCACTGGGAATCAAAGTTTGCCACTATGATAATAAAGCACAAGCAGACAACAGATTACATACACTGGGCATCAAAGATCGCCACCAGTGCAACTAAACATGCCGACAAAATAATATACAAAACCGACATCACTTCAATAGAGTTCAAGAAAGGTTAGCCCTGCTCGGGAGCTATAGCGCAAGAAGCTGAGCAAGCTAGTGAGACTGCACTTGTTTGACACTTATATCCTCCTCACTTTGGAAGATAAATAAGCACACAGATGACAGGTTTTGCACATATAAGTATCAGTGCTGACAATTCATCACATTTCTTACTGACGAATAAAGTGACACAGTTTAAAATAGCATTAACACAATATGGTATTGTTCAGGTCAAGACATGGCAGGAAATGACATTGTGAAGGAGTTGGCAGCTTCACGACACCATTGGATTACATATCAAGAACTCATAAGTATCAATGGTTAGTGTGCTGTCAATTTATCCCATTTCAGATTGGCAAAATAAGATCACTTGCTCTGTATAGTTTAATTTACATGGTATGAAGAAGGAACTTGGTTGTACAACTGAAAACTTAAATTGAGAAGGACAAACTTTTGTTTATGAACTGGAGTACATAATAAACTTTAAACATGCAATTTGATGCAAACACCAAAAATAAACAGCTGTTGTAGTCATGCCTAACCAAATATACACAACAAAGTTTGAAGGCTTGAGAAGGACAAACTTACATTATTGGTGAAGGCAGGCTCTATAAAGCTCTTGTCCATGCTGATGGGGGGGGGGGGCAATTCAAGAAGTTTACCACATAATCTTCTTCATAAGCATTGCCTTTATTCTACATTTTGTTAAGAGTAAATATAGATGTGACAATATAAGAAAAAATGGAGAATATTTAAGATAAGATGAAGAGTGATTCTACATAACCAAGTAGCTATAAATGTAAGTACAGCGATACAGACAAAAGGTACAGCCAAGAGCAATGCAGAGCTAAACTTCTTCAGTACCATCGGTGTTATCGAACCTTATGGTAAGAGTAAATATAGATCTTATGTGTAGAAAATGGAGGGCAAAAGGAAAATAAGATGCAGAGTGATGGTACATGAACAACTACCTGTCAATATAAGTACACTAATAAAGGACAGCAGGTACTTACAAGAACAATGTAGAGCTAAAAAAATTCATTGGCATTTGATATATTCTACACTAATGTAACCATTCATATAGATCAGATAATTTGGATGAGGTACTGTCTAGGATATCGCAAATATGCTACCCGCGGGTAGCATATTTGCGATATAGTAGAAGTTCAAATTGTCATGCGATATCATAGACAGTACCTCATCCTCGGAACGAGACCAGTGCATAACAAGGTTTTTCCATTCAGTGTCTTATAAATTTAGCATAGGAGACTTCACCAGAAATTCATTTATAGACTTGCCATCAAAGTGTGATTTCCTCAGGTAAGACCGATACTGCTGCAATGCTTCCTTGAAAAGCGCAAGCAAGCTTTGCTCGTCATGACTATCCTGACTGACCCTCGCCTACTTACAACAATGTAATGTAAATCATAGATGTTTTCAATCAGTAGAAAACAGGAAAATAATCACCATGAATAATAGCACTTACACGTAAGTGGGACAGGAAGATGTGAAAATGGTGTTTGTCTTCACTATAATCTTCCCATGATGGGAATATATGCACGTAGTCCCTAACAACATTGAAAGCATTGTCTTTTAAACTGGGAATAACTGGAATGGGGTTCCAATCTGCAGGAATTGGCCGTCTCTGCAGTTGGGATAGGTCTTCGGCTGGTGGACTTGTTGTACTTTTTGCTAGAGTGGGATTTTTCTGTGGTATGGCTGGTGCTATGGCAACTGAAATCGGCATACCTTTTGCTGGAGTATAGGTCCTGTGTGGTGCGGCTAGTGGTGTGGCCAGTGAAGTATGGGTACAGTCTACTGGAGTCGGTCCTACGTTTTGTGTCACTGATTGTACAACCAATATAAGTGGGGTGATGTCTGATTTCTCCGGCACAACCATGTTTTTCAAGGACTTTGCTGGTGCTCCTTCAGGTTCGGCAATCACCCTCTTCCTTTTTGATGTCTGATGCACAAGAACAACATTTGAGTGGAAAAACATGGTTTGATGACAGATGGAATATGTATTGATAATGGATGGGCATGGCATCTCGACATATATGATGAGTAAACTAAGCAGATGGCGGTGCAACAAAGTAGAAGAAATGCAAGACAACATACGCAAGATACGCGCAATCAATAAAACCTTGCCAAATTAGAACAGGTACCTTGATGGGTGAACAGGACATGCCATCTGCCTATGACTCCTCGAGGTTAGAATAGTCATTAGGATCATATTCTGGACAAGAATCAACAGGTGGTGAGCGTATGAGTTTCATTGCATCCAGAATGGCACTCATTGCCTTGGTGCCAATTTCGTAAGTCATTGCGGTGTTTAGCTTCAAGAGTGGACTGCTGCTAGTGCGACACAAAGCAGCTACACAGATCATAGTGTAGATATAACGGGAAAACCGTAAGCATCAGAGTAAAATCAGCAAAGTGGAACTTGCTGGAATATATGTGCTAGTATTGCCGGTACGGCTAGAAAGCCTTCAAATACCAGCTCTCTTCAACTGAAGGTGCGGTACTGTTAATATCAGTGTAACTCTCAAAGGCGACACAACTCCCCGCATTTCCTTGCTATTCTTATAGGATTCGAGTGGGCAGGCCACTACAAATCCTATTCCCATGTTTACAAAATCATATGAATCAAAGAGGCCCGACGAGTTCAAAGTGTCCATACCAACCAACCGTATAGACCTCGACACTTCAAATGTCCCTGCTCATATTCACTACAAGGAACATACTTTACTACTATCATACTCCCTCCGTTCCAAAATATAAGTCTTGGTAGAGATTTCCACTATGGATCACATACAAATGTATCCAGATATATTTTAGGGTGTAGATTCACTCATTTTGCTCCATATGTAGTCCATGGTGGAATCTATACAAAGACTTGTATTTAGGAATGGAGAGAGTACTTATTAAAGAATAACGGAAGAGGAACATGCTAAAGAAGAGCAAGCAGATTTTGGATAATAAAATGTCCGTTGCGCAGTGCCCACACATAATGAACCAGAGCGCATTAAGAAAGCAACTCCCTGTTGTCTCTCTATATGTGGTGCACGTGCTTTTTCGAAAGTAAAGTAGGAACATTAGCTGACCAATTAAACGTTATCTCTTTCAGTAATATCAGCATCATATCAGATTCATACTTGAGCAGCAAGTTTGGAATTATGAGTGGCACGTTGCTTAGCTTGATGGATTTAGGAGCAGTGCTAAGCAGGTACAATGATGGTACTGAATATAAAGGCATGTCTGCATTTGGGTCAGTCGACCATTTCAGGCGGTTGGATGAAGATCCTACGTCTCCTAACCCTTCTTGTGCCTCGTCTCTGATTCTTCCCATACAGAAAACCGCAGGGGCTGCCGGCTGGACCATCGGCCCCCACCGCCTGTGTTCCTTCGCCACCCCCACCCCCACCCCCGCCCACACCTGCGTCGAGTTTTCTTCATTCGGCGAGGCCCCACCACGGCCCCCCAACAACCAAAGTCCCCACCCAAGCTCCTTTGTTCGCACCGGCAAACTCCGGCGAGCTCTGAAAAATCGACTGACCCAATTTTGAAATTTAGTCTACTGCGATTTAACTAGTGTGGAATATAAAAGGCGAAAACTATAAGCATTGGGAGTATAGTGTTGAGCGTGCCATGGCAGATCTAAAGGTGCAAACCGGACAAAGGCAACTTCTCAACCAATGTTTGCTCTCAACTAGCAAGTAAGTGCTGGACAAGAAATCAGAGTAAAGCAGTGGCGATCTATTTTCTTGCTGCGATAAATAAGTTGAGCAGATACGAAAGAGTACCGCCTCTGGTGTGGCGCCGTGTATGCATCTGCTGAGAATTTGAAGGTGTTGCGGTAGCGATGGCTGTTGGCGGGGTGGAAGCAGATCTAGGAGGGTAGACGGTGGCGGCGGGGCGCGGTGGACTAGACAGTCATAGGAGCGGCCCCGGCAAGGTGGACGACGGCGGGGATGAAGCGAGAGGACGGGGTGCAAGGATCCCGGTCCGAAGCCGTGGATGAGAGAGGTCGGTCTCTTGTAATGGACGGCGGCATCGGGGTATCAGCTTCGGCATGGTGCAGGAGCACGACGGTGGATGAGGTGGCAGATGGAGGAGTGATGCGGAGCATCCCATGTTCATCCCCATATACACTCCGACTACTCTCCAAGCCCAAAGAGAACATAAGACGAGACCTCAACTATACACCATTGGACACATGGTGAACTCGCTCCTCTTCGAACCATCACTTCCCATACGTGAGACATGGCTACTAACCCAAACATGTGTGCTATGCATGATCGGTAACCAAGAGGAAGCCCATGGACAAGAAGGCAAGGACACCAAGCGCGAGGAACGAGAAGAAGAGTTGCGGAAGAAGCTCCAGCCACCGGACGACCGGTCGGGACCGGACGCCCGATGCTTGAAGACCCATCGGACGACCGGCCCGGACTGGACGACCGGCCCGGACCGGACGACCGGCGACCCCGCACCCGAGAAAAAATGAGTGGACGTCCGACAAGTCCTGGACGTTCGACACACTCCAGCGTCCGAACGTCCGACCGCCACCTCAACCGAGCCGAAACGTCGGACGTCCGACAAGTACCGGATGACCGGACTCTCGCGAGCCACCGGACGTCCGGTACCTGTCGGACGACCAACACTTGTCTGTGCGCAGAGTAACGGGCCGAGGCCCATGTATCCTCACTTACCCCTTCGTGGCCCTAGACTATATATACTCCTCCACCTCCACCATTTGAGGGTTAGCGTTGTGATAGCTCATTTGAGAGATAGAGCTACGCTCATCCATATCGGATCTCCTCCTTGAGAGAGATCGCGGCATCTTCGGAGAAGATCCCTTTGGATTCAAGCCCCCTTTCTTAGGGAAGATCCCCCCCCCCCCCCCCCCCCCCCGTGGATTCTAGACCTCCTCACGAAGAAGACCGGTTACCATGTATCATCCCTAGTTGATCATGTATCGTGTATCGTTCCATGTATCCGAGGATCTAGCACATGTGTGACCTATTCAAGTTGGTTTGAGTGTTTTCTCTCGTTTTCCCCTTTGTGTTCTTCGTGCTCTTCGCGGGATTCCGCTCCTTTCGTGAAAGATCGGGTGATAGGGTTCCTACCCTACATCAAGGAGGCTGGGGTGGAGAGGGTGTTTTGGTGCCCACGGAGTACGAATGGGGAAATGGAGGTGGAGAGGAAGGGGGAACCATGTCTTCTGGGCGTGCTTGTCTCAAATGTGAGGAAATTTACAAACTTAGCCCCCGTTTCAAATTTCCTACATCACAACAATATTAGTCGGTTGGGGATAGGACGGTAATCTCGCATACACCGAATATTTGCCGACGAGATTGTTTTTGGCGCCCACCGTGTATGAATCAGAGAGGGAGTCGATTTCGGCCGAGGACACACTGTGTTTTGGTGCCCACCGTGTATGAATCCGGGTGAGAGGCAGTTATGTCACTTTCGAGTGAAATTACAAACCTACCCCTATCCAAACCTATAGAAATCGAGTAGATAGGCTTTGCGTGGCAGGGATAGGTAGTAGTAATTTCCATCTCGTAGATTTTCGTTTCGGGCGGTTACTGCGACTTTCCCCGCTTCGTTCAAATTTCGCAGAGTGCACGTTTATCGTGCCAACTCAATTCGAATCCCGTTTTTATTCTATTTTTTCGGGCGGGATCCATTTTTGATTGGAATAAAATTCTATGTACATCATTTTTTTATATATACTTTCAAAAGCACAACAAATAATTCTGCTCCTTTATATGTATAATATGATTTACAAATACAATGATCTCAAAATCATAAGGTTGAATTCAAAAAATTAAACCAAATTGTGTTCTACTAAAATATATGGATCTGTAATATCTACATATTAAATAACATAGATGCGCGTGAATTCATATGACTATGCATGTTTGATAGATCAATTTTAGTTCGAGTATGGTTTACATGTATCATCATCTTGAATTCAAATTTTTGAATCCCTTTTATGTTCACTCCTTTCATGCCCATCTCTCTCGCATGCATGCTCCTTCATGTAGCTATCACTCTCTTTTCTCCAGCTCACCCGCATGCTCACTTCATGTTTCTCCTATCCTCGCAAACATGGTCTCTTGACGTCTCCCTTGAGAAGTGTCACACTCTCCCTATCATTTACATTACACGGTTTTCATTATCTCTCACGTCTCTACCGTTCTCTCGTATCACTAGGTACCTAAGCTTTCTTTTTCACCGCCACACACACAGTCTCCACTCGTCTTTCACTTTGTCTTTCTCTCTATGGGATTCTCTCACACACCCTATATGTCTCTAGATATGAATCATACCACTAAAATTACTCTCTCTCTCTCTCTCCTGTAGACACAACATTTGTTGCGGTCTCCTTTTCGTCTCCATCCCAGACTGACATTATTCATTTCTTTACCAATCAGACAAACTCCCCCTCTCTCTCACATGCACAACTCCTGCTTCCACTCCTCTTCCCGACTACCGTCTCTCTTACACACACAAAACTCTCGCTTTCGCACCCCCGTCTCGTATTTCTCTCACAAACATTTATCGACTAGCCTCTAGATAGGTTTATACACCCGCACATTCGTGCTTCCACTATCGCATACGTGTGTCTCTCCCGCTCGTTGTATCTATGTAGATTTTTCTTCCCTTCTTGAGACACGCCCTCTCGATCATGCACACACACACACACTATCGCCTCATTTTAAGCTGATACCTCTCGCACACACACTCTTTGTGTCTTTGTCACACATGCACTCCGTCCTCCTCCTCTCTCTCACACACACATGGGCTTTTTGCAACAATTAGCAAGATGTCCATGCGCTGCACGGAACATGAAGATGCATTTGTATGAGTAGTTTATCTTGTGGGAGAAAAGGATGAACAAGGGAAGGCCTTATTTGCAAGTGTGGAGAGGGGTGTGTGTATCTTTTTGCAAAATTGCCATAGTTTCCTTTCTATCCATCAGATATAGATCGGACGGCCTATATTGCAGGATGGCACGCACACGATCATCACTGACTATGCTTTTTATAAGAGTAGGGATAAAAAATAGAGTTGCTGATGATGGTCGGCCTGCCATCCTGCAATATAGGCCGTCTGATTTATATCTAACAGATACGAACGAAATTATGGCAATTTACCCGCACTCCTCTCCACATTTACAGATAAGGACTTCCCTCGTTCATCCTTTTCTCCCACAAGATCTTGATGTTCCATGCAACGCACGGGCATCTTGCTAGTAAGAGTAGAAATTAGACATATACCACTTCTCGAATCTTGAAACCAACAGCATTCCTCCCTTATCTCATCAAAACCGCCAAAGGAATATATTTTGAGTGAAACATAACATTTTTTTAGTGATATACGTATTTCAAAACTAGACTCTTTTTCTATCAAATCAGTGAATATGTATTAATCTACTCAGATTGTGTGGCAACTCATTGGCACATTGCTAGTAGTTATTATAATTTTGTGGACACCAGACAAATGGTGGAGTACATATACGAAGAGAGGAGGCGCACGCACGCAGTCGGTCTCTCGCTGTCTCGTACACATGAGTGTTACGTAAAGGCAATGTTAACAAATAAACCCTAAAACCATAGGTGCACGATTGCTGCATTCGTGGGTACCGGGTACGTGGTGGAGCGCACCTTTGTAGGAATAGTCAGCTCGCGTGATAATTTGATCCATAGGAGTTGATGGTCGGGACCACAGGTGAATGACTTGGAGGCGGTGGTTCTCCAGTTGCCACAAATCGAGTAGCCACATTTAAAATATCATTTTTTAGCATGGTTAGAGTCCTGATTTTCAGTGGCGCGTTATAAGTACTAAGTAGTTTTTAGAACAGTTGTTATGGAGCTAAAATGGAATTCATAGTACTACCTACTACGTACCTCCTTGGCATATGGTTGTATGGGTTTATGTTGCGAGATGTTGAACCTGGTAGTTCTAGGGCAAATACTATGTTTAGATGTAGATTTTGGTTTTCAGTAATCAAAATCGGAAGGGGGAAACCCTTCTTTGATTAAAAAAAACTACTACCTCCATTCTGCTTTACTAGTCCCCATCGTTTTTTGGGGTCAAAGTTTGTCCATGAATTTTACTTGTAAAATGTGAATGGAAACGAGATTTTGTTATATGCAAACAAAAAAGGACTGGAGGGAGTGATTGATCTGACATGGCGCGACCTCTCATAGCACAGGAATTGAACCGGCGCGTCGTCCAAGAGGGCCCCACTCGCTGCAGGCCCAGCTGAACACGCCTCCTCGCCGCATGCAACTGGCTTCAGACTGCCCCACCTGCCTTCATTGAATCCACATGTGTGCTGGCAACACGTCCTTCCGTGAGCCGGCCGGCATTTTAAAACACAAAAAGTGACCAAAATATAATTAATTACGCGTGGTCTTGATTTGTTGTGCTCGCACTGGTAGTAGGAACTAGAGGTTTTTATTTATTCATAACTCTCCTCAATTTTTTTGTCTTTGAAGTGAATCATGGTTGTGGACATTATGTATGAATGTAGAGATATCTATGAACATGAGTTTGATGTGGAAGTTGAACTTGGAATGTCTGGCTTGCGCGTGAACTATACCATCTCCAATGCTTTGTCTGTTATTGTTTGGAAAGTAATTGCTGTTATTACATGACCCGAAAAAATATATTTTGTGCCACATCAGTAGATGCACGGACATCACAACAGGCATGCTGACTGGATAAACAATTGAACCTAGCTACTATGAAGGAAATTTTGTATTGACAATAGTTTTAGATAGCAAGAGACGCCTTGCCTACTCGGCCTCTGCTAGCTTATTTCTGGCTTCTTCCATCTCTTCTTTGGCATGGGTGAAGAGAGCATCTGATTGCTCTTTTCGCTTCTTCAGGAACTCAGCTACATTCTCAAGGGCTGCTGCACGCTTTCTTTTAGCCTTTACTAGAGCCACGAGGACACGAACAGCTGACGACTCCACCTGGCTTGTGTGTAATCCAGCATCATCTGGGAATTTGCACCTTGTGTCTAATCCAGCATCATTAGGGAACTGGCACCTTGTGTGTAATCCAGCTTCATTCTGGAAACATGATCTCGAGGTTGACCATACTTCCCTCCTCGCAGGAACTGCATCTTGACATGAAGTTACTTCTTTTTTAGATAATTACTCAGAGCAACCCAGATCCATTTAGTAGAAGCCAGATAAACAGAACTGGGAGAAGTGAATTCAAAAGGAAAAAATATAAAAACAGACTACAAGGTGAGAACACCCACTTCATATATAAAGCTAAAAATGAAAGCATTAGGACGATTAAGACTCTTCTTATGACACATCGAAGAACACGAGGCATAAGAGAAACAGAAACTACAATATATACACATCGAAGAACACGAGGCTAAATGAAAGTAATTGAAAGGGTGTTACTTACCAAAGCTCGTTTTACAGGTTCGGTGCAGCTCCGCTTTAACTTGCCACGCTCCTTGAAGATGTCCCCAATATCCCGGGTTTGGTCTTCATTGCTCCTCTGCATGTTTGCACTCGTGGTTTTAAAATCTCAACATGGCAAGAAAAATATACTACTAGTAATACTCGTGCATCTTGTGGGTACCATTAAAGCACTCGTCTGCCATGTTAGAGCATCTCCAACAGAATCACAACACACGGTGCTCTAAAAAAGCGTTTACAGTGCTGAGATCAAGAAGTAGAGATAGAGAGTAGAGGATAGTTCTCATCATAGACAGATAAAAAAATAGATTATTCAACTACTCCTCGTCGTCCGACTCCTCCTCGGTGATGTCCTCCTCCGATGTCTGATTGTTGGCATGAAGATATCGATCGTCGTCGGATTCCGAGGGCGACGCTGCTCCTAGCCTCATGTTTAATTGAGCGTCCGCTTTTCGCCTACGCTTGTCCTCGTGATAGGTGGCTCGCTCCACCCTCCTCTTATCCCTCTCCTCCCTCCTTTGCTCGTAGAACTCGCGCTCGTTGATGATGTCCTGCGGGAAGCATTGGCGCCACAATGCCATGGCTTCCTCGTCCATCTCGGCGATGCCGAGACGGTGCTCCCGCCTCCGGTTGTCGCGATGATCCTCGTCGGTGATAAGCCGCAGCAGAGGCGCGAGCTCCTGTGCCCGCTCCCGCATCGGCACGTTGGGAAAGTTCAATGTTCTATGAGGCCAGCGGAGGCGCCATGTTACCGCGTCGTATGCGCGGGCGGCCTCGTTGGCGGTGTCGAAATTGCCGAGGCCGAGGCGCATCCCGCTGAACCGGATCTCGGCGGAGAAGCCGCCGGAGGGGCGCACGCGGATGCCGCGGTATCCCCAAGTTTCCCGGCAATGCGGCGGCATGGTGGCGCGGCGGCGGTGAGGCGAGAAAGAGCGGGAAGAGAGCGGTGGCGAGGCATAGAGCGGGGAGAGAGCGGTGGCAAGGCATAGAGCAGTGGGAGGGTGCTGGATTTTATAAAGTGCGCCGGACGCCGCGCGCCAAAACTAGAGCACACCCGGCTGCTTTTTCCCGCGCGCGCGCAATCCTTTCCCGATGTCTCTGCTATCTCTACTCTCTTCTCTACTATTATATTTATTTTATATTTAATATTTATCTCTACATCTCTACTCTCTATTTTTTCTATACTTTTTCCCTACTTTTATAAAAAACAGAGTTGGTGATGATGGTGTTCCTGCCATCCTGCAATATAGGCCATCCAATTTATATCTGACGGATAGTCAGGAAACTGTGGAAATTTTGCAAAAAAATACCCACACCCCTCAGTCCCTCATTCATCCTTTTCTCCCACAAGATAAACTACTCATACAAATGCATCTTGATGCGTGCAACGCATGCGCATCTTGCTAGTTCTAAAAAACTATCCATCATTTGCCACAGTGTTGGTTGCAGATGAAATACCTACCCAAGCACAACGCGATACAGGAGCGATGCACAATTACAAGCTGATATTTTGTTGGACAATGGAGGCTATAACCAATTACTTTTACAGGAACAATAGCACCCAGGAAATTTGAAGGGTAGGTATGAACAAAATTGGAACTGCACATGTACTGCTAAGTGATTCAATACACACATTACCAATCGAGGAGGAGAATGATGGTCGTGGCGGCCTCTGTGACTCATGGTCGGCAACGGGAGTCAGTTCATTGTCCAAGACGGCGGTGCTTCTGTGCTTGGCGTCGGCTTCCGGGGAGCATATCCGAGACCGTGGAAGACGGTGCCGGGGAAGAGGCTCCGTGTATGACAACGACGGTGGACCGGCTCCAGTGCGGCGTACGAGGTCGTCGATGAGGCGGATGCGCTGCAGTGGAGTGCTCCGATGTAGAAGGGGAGGAGCACAAAGGCTGCGGTGCCGTGGAGAACTCTATTTTGTGGTGGGGATAGCAAATGGGAAGATTTCAGGTGTACTACTCTGGGTGCCGGGTGGGGTTGGCTGGGTAGGGTGAACCTGAAGTTACGAAAACAGCCCCCTACCAACCGTCATCCGGAGGCCTGTTCTGAAGGCTATGATGGTAACTTCCCACTGCTCGAATCAGGGTCGCGGGATATTTTCCCGCCGACCTCAAAATTTTGTGACACTGAACTCCCCGTGTGGCGTGTTGGGTGATTCGGCTAAGAAACTAGCGAGTAGTACTAGTAAACTCTGCATATTAGGGTTGACTGAAGTCAAACTTCCTAAAGTTTGACCAAGTTCATAGGAAAATATAAACATTTACCATAACAGATATGTATGATGTGAAAGTACATTCAATAATGAATCTAATGGTATTTATTTGTTATTGTATTTGTTATTACTTTTTTGCTATAAACTTTCTGAGAGTTTACAAAACTTGACTTTGACCAATGCTAATACGTAGACTTAAATAAAAATGGAGGGTGTACACATTTGTTTTCTTAGTATGTAGTGAATTAATCATTTGTTGAAATTGTGAAATAAATATATTAGGCTACTGACTTCGAATGTAATGGTCTATACAATTCAATAGTTACAATCATTGTCGAATTCCAAGATGTATACGAGGTCTATAGTACTTCACAACATGCTCAAACTCGCATAATCCTAGTCAAATGACAATCCAAATGCATTTCATAGTTATTACTTTGTAGGATGCAACAAAACCAACAATAACTTTGGTCGTCATTCCTTCTAGGTGGTGGCGGTAATGGAGTAAGGCCAGCGTTGCGTTGAGGACGAGCCTCACGAGGCTGGTCCCTCCAGGCGCCCTCGCGAGGCTGGTCGTGCCAGCGGTCCTCACGAGGCCGGTCGTGCCACTCCTGGCGCGGGCCACGGTCATCCCAGTATCCGCCACCATGTCCTCCTCCTCGGCCGTTGCCCCGGTCACTGCGCTCGGTGCGTCGATCGAAGTGTCCTTCTCGAATGGCTCTGAGCTCTTGACAGTCGTTGTTGTTGTGGGTATGCAGGTTATGGAAGGCGCAGAACGGTTGGCTGCCCTTGGATGACTCGGCTGGTCTCTGCCGCGCTAGGTGTCTGGCTCCGCCGCGAGCATGGTTGCTCCCTTGCGCTTCACATCCTTGGCCTTGGTCATCTTCTCCTCTGGGTCCACAGTAGGGAGCTCGAGGAGGGAGAGGCGCCCCTCCTTAGCTCTTGCACACTTGGTTGCGATGTTGAACAACTCCAAGGTCGTGCATAGCTCCTCATGGATGGCGAGCTCCTCCTTCATCTTGACGCCGCGGACGCCGTTGGAGAACGCTGAGATGATGGCCTCGTCGGTTACCTTGGGGGTCTGGATTCGCGCACTGTTGAAGCGCTAGATGTACTTCTGCAGGGTCTCTCCTGGTTGTTGCTTGATGCGGCGCAGGTCACCCAAGACCGGGGGGCGGTCGCGAGTGCCTTGGAAGTTGGTGATGAAGCGGTTGCGCATCTTGTCCCAGGAAGAAACTGAGCCTGGAGGCAGGTTCATGAGCCAGGAGCACGGGCCATCCTTGAGAGCCATGGGAAACCAGTTCGCCATGGCTTTATTGTCGCCATTGGCTGCCTCGATGCTTAGCTCGTAGAGCTGCAGGAACTCTGCGGGGTCAGGGGTGTCGTCGTAGCGAGGAGGCAGATCTGGCTTGAACTTGCCCGGCCAGGCGACACAACGCAGCTCGGGGGTGAAGGCGCGGTAGCCGGTCGTGGTCACCGGGGCCCGCCTTGGAGGTGGAACTTGGTCTTGGCGCCCCCATGCCGCTACGGCAAGCGGCGCGGGGCCTTGCCACAACAAACGATCCTGGGGCGGCGTTGCAAGGAGTGGCAGAGCGTTCCCTTGTGGTCAAGGGACTTCTTGACAGCTTCTTTCTTCATGCGCGGGTGCCGGACACGGTGGGTCACGCCGTGGAGCCGCGTGCCTTGGCCCTAGGGCGCCGTCTTGGTGCAGAGGTGGTGGAGGTGCTTCATGAGCTACGTCGCCCGTGGCTAGTGGAGGGCGAGGCAGAGAGTGGGACGGCGCAAGGGAGCCCCCTGCGGCGCGGACAAGCTTGATGATGCGGTCAAGCTAGTCCTCGTAGAGGTCGTCGGCTGGGCGGTAGCGCATGAGCTCGTGCGCCATGAGGAGCATGGCCCGTGCATTCGTGGAAACGCGACGAGCGTGAGACGACGAACCAGTGGGGGTCAGGGATGGAGTGGTGGTGCGGCCGTCTTGTCGCACCGAGGGGTGCAACGAGGATGCTTGCTGCTCGATCCCCTCCGGGCCGATGGCGGCATTGGCGGTAGGCGACGGAGAGCGACGGGGTGGCCCGCCGACAGGGGCCGTCTGAGCAACGCGGGTGGTGATGGCAGCCCGGCGCTCGGCGCAGGCACGACGTGCGTCCTCCATGGAGACAATGAAGCGACATTACGCGGAGCAAAGGGAAAGAAGCTTCGGCGCACCCCTACCCGGCGCGCCGAATGTGGATCACGGGTTTCGGCAAAACCCTCAAGGTTCGAACACTGGGGTGCGCGCGAAGATCTCCCCCCTATCGATCCACGTCATAACTTAGCTAAGATCTCATGAACTAACTCAACGAACTCGCAACACAAAGGACACAAGATTTATATTGGTTTGGGCCATCATTGTGGTGTAATACCCTACTCTAGTGTGGTGGTGGATTGCCTCTTGGGCTGAGGATGAACAGTACAAGGGGAAGAACAACCTCCTGAGGTTGAGGTGTTCTTGTGCTTGTTGGGTGTGCCGCCAAGGATGTGGAGGCTCCAATCTCCGATCTCCCTCTCTAGGTACGGTGTCGGCTAGTTCTATTTATAGTGGCCTTGGCCCACTCCCCAAATATTGAGTGGTAAGGGAGCCAACAATGGCCAATTTGAAAGGGGACAGCTAGTACAAGCTATCCTGACAAAAGCAGCCTTCGCCTACCAAAGGCTCTGGTGGTGACGCCATCTGGGGTTCCACGGTGACCTCCGTCTTGCCGTCCTTCTGGTCTTCGTCTTGCTGCACCAATATGGAAACCTTTGCTTGATGCCTCGGTACTCCGCGCCTGTGCTTGCCCCCCTTAGCACCAAAGAGGAAACAAGGATGCTACACGCACTGGCACCTGCATTTCCTCGATCGTCATGGCTCACGTCACGAGAACCTCGCGAGGTTTGCCCGGCCTTGAACTCTCCGCCCCTCACGAGCCAGCCTGGTGAGGCCGCTCTTGAGGAGGTCTTGTGTCGTCCGCCTCGCGAGGCTTGGCCCCTCACGAGGGTCTTGATTCCTTGTTGATGAAGGTTGGTCGTACAGGCCTGCCAGCAAAGCCACGCCGTGGGCCATAGGCAGGCAAGTCTGGGGACCCCCGTTCCCAGAACACCGACATATGCACATGAGACAAACACATTCATTTCACACCACTCAATTCAAGTAAGATCATACAATCGATCTATGCTACCGTTACAAAATGCTCGGACTATTACTATATACATGGGAGAATACTACTGATAATATGGTGATCAACTAGAAATTTTGATCGGTGGATGACTCCATGATATCTGCTCCAGCTTCTTCTTCATAATCATCATCACTGTCGGGGTCGGAGTCGGTGTCGTCGAGTATGATGTAGTCTTCAGAACGGATGCCCCTTCAGGTGTGGGATCTCCCATGAATATTCCTAGCTTCTTCATCAAGTCTTCATCCTTTTCTAGTAGTACTGCCATTTCTTCTTTATATCCATCATGTGTAGACTTGAGTTCCTCTTCTAGCTCCATGTTCCGGGTCATCCCTTTCTTCATGTCTATCATATTGACGCACATTTGGTTCTCCTGACGACGAATGTGCTGATTTAGTTCTTGTATCTAGGCTTTAATGGATTTGTCCTTCCTGGTGTAAATCATCTCCCATTGCTCATCTCGGCATCCACATATCTGGTAGATGGTATCCTTAAGCTCCTTATTGTACACCTCGCCGATGCATCCAATGGCGATGTGGGCGACCATGCTCTTTCCTAAACTCTAGGTTGGTGCATCAAAGGAAAACTCGATGGGCTCGGTAACTGGCGTGAATGTCCTTCCTGGAACATGAACTTGAATCATCCAAAGCTCCTCTTCTGGTAGAGTGGTGGTGTAGGTCCTGGTGAAACTTGGTATTCCGATGCTCAGGTACCTAGTGACTTCCTTCAAGTGTTGTCCGAAAGGGGTGTCATCATTTGGTTGAGTGAACTTGTTCCTTGGGTCCGTCATCGAGTAGAAATGGAGACGAGTCAGAAATGAGTAGAGAAGAGTATCCTATGGCTTGTCCTAGTGGTCGCGTCCTACAGCCAGCGTGTGCTCTGATACCATCTTGTCGCGACCCGACCTCAGACGGTCAAGTCTCTGTGCTTAAGTGTCATCCCTGGATCAGTATTGCTGACACACACAGTACTCGAAGATTTAATGCAGAGTTTTAATCACACACTTATTACATCGAGAGTCTCAAAAAGAGTACTTATTACAATAATATGGCTGAAGGCCATCTAAATAATATAACTGTGGAAGCTTTGAAGATAAATGAGTCCATCCAACTCCATGACAAAACTGAGTGCACGAGAACGACCTAGCACACCTTACTCTTTGTCTGGAAATTCTACAACATGATACGTTGCAGCCGTGTAGGTCAGCACATGGAATATGCTGGCAAGATAACACTATAGAGCAATGGGCAGAATAACAACTATCACTACATGCATATATGGCTTGTGGAGGCTCTATGGTTATCATTTCGCATAAAGCTAGTTTTTCCCTACAACAAAGGAATATATTTTATTTAACTACATAGTTTGTTGAAAATACTGAGAAGGTAACCCCAACTCAATCCCAAAATTAAAAATTAATAAGCCGAAAATTAATTAAGTAAAGTGATGAGATCAACATAATAATTCAAGCACCATATACTCAAGATGTCCATAACCGGGGACATGGCTAACCATGATTAGTTTATACACTCTGCAGAGGTTTGCGCATGTTTTCCCACAAGACTCGACCACATCCATGATCGGATGATCGAGACATAGTCTTTATGAAGCATTTACTCTTTACTATGGGTAGACAGTACCACCTACATCCCTTACATCTGCTAGCCTACCACTGAAAGAGGGCACACAATATACTCAACTATGCGAGATCCCATAATGGCTTGTGGCTGCACATGGAAGTTTCCAGCATGAATAACATTATGATCCCTTTGAGCCTGGGTGGCAAACCATAGGATGATCACACGAGTTCCCTGGGATCTCCTTGGACAACACTGGTATATCCCCAGGTGCCCACAACCAATCCACCCAGATGTGTATTAAAGTAGCCACCTTAAGTTCCCTTAGTTAATAATAACTCTCACATCTTTCATGAATTCTCTCAAACCAAACCATTTCAACTAGCATAGCAAAGCAGTATAAGCACAACATAGTAACACCTAAGGTTTGAATATAAGACAATAGGTTCCTACCTAATCAACTACTTCCCAATAGCCACATGTTATCAAGTCCTACTCATGGAATGTTTGTGGGTTGAAACTAATGCATAAAAACTTGGTAATAAAGGGATATGATTGAAGTGTTACTTGCCTTGCTGACGATCGAAAAACCCTAGAGATTCGTAGTAGCAAGCCTCGCACTCCGGAAAATCTATTGTGAACAAACAATGGCATACATAAGGACTCAAGCATAATATGCAAAGGTAAAATCCAAAAGAAAAGAGGTAAACTGAAAGTTCAAGTGAAGAGCTTCGATCTGCAAAAAGAATCAATCTAATCAGAGTTACGAAACTCAAACTACGATCAAAAGAAGTTCGAAATCAAATCTGCTTGAAACCAAATTTTAATTACCAAAATCATGTTCAAGTTGATTATCTGGACAGAGGAGATTGAGACGAAGATTTTGGCGTTGGTTTCAATGGATTTGGACAAACAAGTAAAAAGTAGCGAAGGTTTGAAGATCACGGATTAATCTACGATAAAAGTAATTATGGATAGGTCCTTGACCGAAAATAAAACTAACAAGAAAAATCTATCGGACGAACGTCCGCTAACAGAGTCTAACGAACGAATTCGTTTGCTAACAGAGAAAAATCGGGTGAACGTTCGCTAATTAACGACCCCTAAAAAATAAAACCGATCTATAAAAGTAAATCAAACTTAAAAAACCAGGCGGTTTCTCTTCAGTTTTTATCTGTTCGGTGTGGGAAAACCGACGGAGGCGACGGCGATCTTCGGCTATGGTGGGGCGGCGCGGGGTGGCGTGGGGTGGCGCGGGGCGACGGCGGCGGCAGCAGCGAGCGGCGCGGGGCGGCGGCGGTGGTGCAAAGTGGCAGCGGCGAGAGGCGGGAGACGGGGTGCGGCGGCTGAGGAGAGAAGGGTGGGGCGGCTTTCAAAAGAGGGAGGCGGCGTGACTTGGGCTAGGGGGTGACGGAGGCGGGGCGGTGTCGGACACCTTGCCGGAGTCCGGCTCGGGCAGGGGCGGCGCGGCGCGAGGGAAGGTGGTGGCGGCTGGGCCTTTAGCCCAGTCGGTCCGAAAGAATTTTTTAAAATAATTTTGCTGAACGAAAAAATTTATAATAAAATAAAATAAAAATCCTAAAATCCCAAAAATAATTTTCACGGTCCTATACTAATATTTAGGACAATATGAACATTTTTTGGGGGCTAAAATGCAGATTTTAAAAATGCAATGTTTCCTAATTTAATCAAATAAAATCTCAATAAAAATTCAAATAAAATAAATATTTTTATTTAAAATTAAATTTCTACATTTTTCCTCTAGTTTGAAGAAGTCATATTATCTTCTCCCATTATTTCTTTTATTTTTCAAATAATCCAAACAATAATTTCAAATAAAAATCACATTGATCCAATTTACCAATTTTGAAAAATTCAAAAATGGATTTGATGAATACCTCCAACTGTCTCACATGGTCCTTGAGTTGCTTAAGGTCTCTTGGATCAAAATGTCCAACTGAAATCAATTAGAAATGCAAAGAGCATGGATGCGTATGATGACCTAATGATTAACATCCAAATTGAAAATTGGGATGTTACAAAGGTTCAGACCATTCTAGAGTATAAGGAATATAATAATATCACTCGTTTATTCCATCTTGCTTGCAAAGCTGAAGTGAAGTGCAGGATCGACAGGCATTAGCGCGAACTAACTTTTCTTTAGGTCGACCTTCATAATGGACACCTCGTGGATCCTCTACTTCCACTTGTTCTGCTGCATCGGTGCCTCCGTCAGCTGCCACCGCCAACCATGATACAAGAAAGCATGCACAACCACCACTATCTGCCAAGAGCACACCTTCTGGGACTGCACATAGTTCTTCTTTATTCGTGGCATCAATAGGGCAGACACATGATATTATTTGTCTTCGTTGCAAGGGTGGAGGTCATTATGCGAGACAATGCCCATCTAAGCGTGTGATGATTGTTACTGAGGATGGTGGGTATGAGTCCACTAGTGACTATGATGAGGAGACTTTGGCTCTTATTACAAGTGAAGAACACGGTGGAGATGATTCTGATCATGAGACGCAATACATGGCTGTTGAAGATGCTGACATGTATGAATGTTTAGTTGCTCAACGTGTTTTGAGTGTGCAGGGTACACAAGTTGGGCAAAATCAGAGGCATAATTTGTTCCATACAAAGGGAGTTGTGAAGGAACATTCTGTTCGCGTCATGATAGATGGAGGGAGCTGCCACAACTTGGCTAGCATGGAGATGGTGGAGAAGCTATCTCTCACCACAAGACCACATCCACATCCTTACTACATCCAATGGTTCAACAATAGCGGCAAGGTTAAGGTAACACATACTGTTCGTGTGCATTTTAGTATCTCTACATATGCTGATTATGTTGATTGTGATGTGGTACATATGCAAGCATGTTCCTTATTACTTGTTAGGCCATGACAATTTGATAAAAATTCTGTAAACCATGGTAGAAACAATGAATATACTCTTGTTCATAAGGACAAAAATATTACTTTGCTTCCTATGAATCCTGATTCCATTTTGAAAGATGATATTAATAGAGCTAATAAAGCAAAACAGGAGAAACATAAGAGTGAAAATCAGATTGTGGCAAAAGAATTTGAGCAACAAATGAATCCTAATAATAAACCATCTAGTGTTGCTTCTGAAATTAAATTGAAAAGTGCATGTTTACTTGCCACCAAATCTGATATTGATGATCTAGATTTTGGCAAATCTGTTTGCCATGCTTTTGTGTGCAAAGAGGCGTTATTTTCTTTTGAGGATGTACCTTCCTCTTTGTCTCCTGCTGTCACTAACATTTTGCAGGAGTTCACTAATGTCCTCCCACAAGACGTGCCACCGGGATTACCACCTATTAGAGGGATTGAGCATCAGATTGACTTAATTCTCGGTGCTTTGCTGCCTAACCGTGCGCCATACCGTACCAACCTAGAGGTGACGAAGGAGATTATGTGTTAAGTACAGGAGCTGCTCGACAAAGGTTATATACGTGAATCTCTTAGTCCTTGTGCTGTTCCTATTATACTAGTGCCAAAAAAGGATGGTACGTCATGTATGTGTGTTCATTCTAGAGGCATTAATAATATTACTATTCATTATCGCCATCCTATTCCTAGGCTAGATGACATGCTTGATGAATTGAGTGCCTCTACAATATTCTCCAAAGTTGATTTGCGTAGTGGATACCATCAAATTCGTATGAAATTGGGAGATGAATGGAAAACAACATTTAAAACTAAGTCTGGATTATATGAGTGGTTAGTCATGCCTTTTGGGTTAAATAATGCACCTAGTACTTTCATGAGACGAATTGTGGTAGTCTATTTTATGTGCTTTCATTGGACGATTTGTGGTAGTCTATTTTGATGATATACTGATTTATAGCAGATCTTGGGAGGAACATTTACGTGTTGTTTTTATTGCTCTACGTGATGCACGTTTGTTTGGTAACCTTGGGAAGTGCACCTTCTGCACCGACCGAGTATCTTTTCTTGGCTATGTTGATACTCCACAGGGAATTGAAGTTGATAAAGCCAAGAATGAAGCTATTGAGAGTTAGCCGCAGCCCAAAACGGTCACACAAGTGAGGATTTTTTTGGCCTCACTGGATTCTATAGGCGTTTTGTGAGAGATTTCAACACCATTGATGCACCTCTCAATGAGCTTACAAAGAAGGATGTACCTTTTGTTTGGGGTACCGCACAGGAAGAAGCCTTCACGGTATTGAAAGATAAGTTGACACATGCTCCTTTACTCCAACTTCCTGATTCTAATTAGACTTTTGAGCTTGAATGTGATGCTAGTGGAATTTGATTAGGAGGTGTGTTATTACAAGATGGAAAACCTGTTGCATACTTTTCTGAAAAATTGAGTAGGCCTAGTCTGAGTTATTCTACTTACGATAAAGAATTATATGCTCTTGTTCGGACTTTAGAAACATGGCAACATTATTTATGGCCCAAAGAATTTGTTATACATTCTGATCATGAATCACTGAAACATATTAAAAGTCCAGCTAAACTGAATCGTAGACATGCTAAATGGGTTGAATTCATTGAGACTTTCCTTTATGTCATTAAACACAAGAAGGGTAAAGAAAATGTTATTGCTGAGGCATTGTCTCGTATCTATACTATGTTTTCACAACTTGACTTCAGAATATTTGGTTTGGAGACCATCAAAGATCAATATGTGCATGATGCTGATTTTAAAGATGTAATGCATAATTGTAAAGAAGGAAGAACGTGGAACAAGTTTGTCGTTAATGATGGATTTGTGTTCCATGCTAACAAGCTATGCATTCCAGCTAGCTCCGTTCGTCTTTTGTTGTTGCAGGGGGCGCATGGAGGAGGATTAATGGGACACTTTGGCGTGAGTAAGACGGAGGACATACTTGCTACATATTTCTTTTGGCCAAAGATGAGACGGGATGTTGAGCATTTTGTTGCTCGCTGCACTACATGTCAAAAAGCTAAGTCATGACTCAATCCCTTATGGTTTATATATGCCTTTGCCTATACCTAGTGTTCCTTGGGAGGATATATCTGTGGACTTTGTTTTAGGTTTACCTCGAACAAAGAAGGGGAGGCATAGCATATTTGTTGTCATGGATAGATTTTCGAAAATGGCACACTTTGTACCATGTCATAAAAGCGATGACACTGTTAATGTTGCTGATTTGTTCTTTCGTGAAATTATTCGCTTGCATGGTGTGCCAAATACTATTGTTTCCGATCATGATACTAAATTTCTTAGCCACTTTTGGAGATGTTTATGTGCTATGTTGGGGACTAAACTGCTTTTTAGTACTACTTGTCACCCCCAAACTGATGGACAAACTGAAGTAGTCAATAGAACATTGTCTACTATGCTTAGGGATGTGATGAAGAATAATAAGAAGATATGGGAATAATGCTTGCCTCATATTGAATTTGCTTACAATCGTTCATTGCATTCTACTACTAAGATGTGCCCTTTTGAAATTGTGTATGGTTTCCTACCTCGTGCACCAATTGATTTGTTGCCTCTTCCATCTTCGGAGAAGGTTAATTTTGATGCTAAAGAACGTGTTGAATTGATTTTAAAAATGCATGATTTAACTAAGGAAAACATTGAGCATATGAATGCTAAATATAAACTTGCTGGAGATAAGGGTAGAAACACATGTTGTGTTTGCACCTGGAGGTCTTGTTTGGTTACATTTGCGTCAGGATAGATTTCCTAATTTGCGCAAATCAAAGCTAATGCCACGTGGTGATGGTCCTTTTAAGGTGTTAGAGAAAATAAATGATAATGCATATAAACTTGAGCTGCCTGTAGATTTTGGGGTTAGTCCCACTTTTAACATTGCAGATTTGAAGCCTTATTTGGGTGAGGAAGATGAGATTCCGTCAAGGATGACTTCATTTCAAGAAGGGGAGGATGATGAGGACATTAATACCATTGTTAGACCCACAACCTCTGCTACTATACATACTGGACCAATTACTAGAGCTCGCGCACGCCAATTAAATTACCAGGTACTTTCGTTTCTAGGTAACGATTCTAATGTTCATGAGAATATGATGCTGCCTAAATTGGATACATTTGTTTTGCTTACAAACAAAGGGCCTAACTTGGACAAGAAAGATGAACCTTGGAGCAAGTTCAAGCATGGAGATGATGGCGTGCGCAAGGGGAACAAGAATGGAGTTACAAGTGATGATTCCAGGACGAAATATACATGATGCCACTTCATAAATTTCGTCCACATGCTATTCTAGGTGGCACGTCACCTTATTTTTGGGCCAGGCCCATGTAATTTCGAAATACTTGATTATAGGCTGTTTTTAGAGTCCATATGTGTGGGGAAACAAGAGTTAGGGTTGGTTTCGGACCCCTCCTCCAAGGGCCATGGAATTCCCCCCTCTCTTCTCCATATATACAGCTCTTAGGGCATCGTTTAGACTATGGATTTTGTTTAGATTGTAAGTTCTCCATAGCTGCAACTTCGCGTACTTCATTTGTGTTCAACGACCAGACAAACGCGTCACAGAACTCCACCTTCATTGATATAGGCGAGGGTCCCGATCTTTCGATGAGATGATAACTATCGATTTGGTGGAGACGACTTTGACGATCCGACTACAAACATGCACGACGTTGCGCCTTAGCAATCGCTAAACCAACTCCGAGAGGTTATTGACCACGCCGGAGCACAATCAACCTGACCACGAAGGTCTATTCCTGCAAGCAATCGAAGAACAAGCAAGAATATGATAAAGCAATCTGAATATTGCAAATATATATGAAGTATTGATAATGGTGGGGACCCGGAAGCGGTCTTGGTCTGGTCGTTGGACACAAACGAAGTACACGAAGTTGCAATGGCTAACTTTTAACTAAACAAATCCCAAGGAAAAAGCTACTAGATGGATCTACTTATATAGGAGCAAGGGGTGGCGGCCAAGGAGGTGGGAGGACGTCCCAAGGCAGCCTAAAACTAACCCTAGGTCGTACAAGGCTCATGGGCCCAAGTGGAGGTGATGCAACACCTTTGGGCTTGTAGTTTGACTCGGATTCTGCTGCAACGTCAGATTGTTTCGTCCATAACTCAACGCTCCGGACGAATTTGAAGGTGAATCCAATTGGGTTGGAAAGAGCACGAAATCTAGTTTCCAACAAAAAAAGAATCACCCAATTCGGAGTCCGTATGAAAAAGTTGTTGGCGTTTTGAGTCAGGTATGTCTGTGCAGTCCGAATCTGAATCCAGAACGCGAGAGACTTGGACTCTATCTTCTCTTGGCCCAAAAGTGACGTGAGAGGACTTTTTGAACACAACCGAAACTTCTCCTTTTCCCTTATCTTCATATGTGGATTGTACAAATGTCCCATACACCTACAATTAGACAAAACACAAAAGTGTGTGAAGTATTTTTGTTCTGGATAACATAAATAGATTATTGAATAGTTTGCATTAGAAATCACCTGACAAATATGCATATATGCAATATTTTTGGTCGTATCCAAGGTAGTCATGTCCTCATCATCCTCCCCTTTTTGAAAACAAAGCCGTCCTCGGCGTTGCTTAATCTGAAATGTGGCTAACAAAAGAGACAAGGTGTACACGTTGTATATGTATATGTCATCCATTTTAACTGATCTCAGTTGTGGCACATATGACACAGTTATACAAGAGCACCCTTCAAAAGTCGTGAAAAATAAATCCAATATATTATCACAAGAAGTCAAAGGCATGAAAATATTGCAACTCAGTTTGCACATATAAGTGAAGCTCTTATTCATATCAAAAGATTGACAATGCTTATCATTAAACCATCCTAACATTGATGAATCATCACCAAGATTAGAGGTCATATCAAAATGATTAAACATTGGCACAATTATTTTCAAACGTATTTGATCCAAATATGATTTATTCCCTGATTCACATGATTCATTTGCGTCAATAGTTAATTCAATGGGTTCACTCAAAATTGTTTGATCACATGGCAAAGTCAAATCATGAACATAGTCCTCTAAAATAGTTGGTGTGATCAAAGTAGTGGGTAGCTCATTGCATGGTTCATTTAAATTGACAAAGCATTCGTCATACTCATGTGGAGGTGGAAGATCGGTACCTTTGTCATTACCTCTTATGTTTAACAAAGACGATGTAGGCACTCTAGGTGGCGACATGGCACATGGTGGAGGTGATGTAGTGCTCTCAACAATGGATGTTGTTTTCATAGGAGACGTGGTGGTGGAAGGAACAACCGTCGCAACTCTTGGGATTTGCTCCTTCCGCTTGTTTGTCTTGTGGGCAAGATGTCTTGTTATCTCCTGTTCAGCTTTGCAAGCAAGACGAAACAAACGGTCCATAGGATAACATGGTTCATGAATTAGTATATCCTGAATGTCACGGTTTAATCCTCCCCAAAATCTATCCATAAAATCTTCTTCACTTTCTTCTAAAGAGGAATGCAACAAGGTAGTTTGTAAATCATCATAATATTTCGATACGGTGTCACTACCTTGTTTTAAATGTTGCAACTTTTTCATCATGTCACGAGTATAATAAGCAGGGACAAATGTATGTCGCATGGCAAGTTTCAAATCATCCCAAGTAGTAGGTATATAATCAGGGTGTAACCGACAATATTCACTCCACCAAACTAAAGCATAACCGGTGAAAGAACCAACCGCAACCTTAACTTTTTTATGTTCATCAAAATGATGGGAAGCAAATATATTATTTATGTCAAACTCCCATTCAATATATAAAGCAGGTCTAAAACGTCCATTAAATGGTGGTATAGAAACATTAACCTGATCATGTGCATTTGGATGTTTGTGCACCTCTCGCGACGGTTGTGATATTTGCATAGGTGGTGGCACGTCTCCCGCGATCGACAAAGCCCATGAACTGACTCTAGATCCTGTCATGATTAGTAGAAACAAGAACAAAATCCAAAAATAATGCTCCTATAACTACTAGGATGTGGTGGTAAAACGCTCACAGTAAAGCAAATATCAATGTCTTACAAGTTCTTACCATGCAGCAGGTGGTGATCGGCAACCAGCGGTGTCAAGTAACTCCAAAAGTTGGGTAAAGCGATTGCTAGGTGAACGTATGTATGCACGATGTAGAAATATGTGGAGCTGGGTTGGCTATATATGGTAGCAAAATATTAGCAATAATCAATTCAGAGATGCAATGTTGAATAAACGCTCAACGACGGTACTGTGCTGGTCCTAGGCTAGACCGGACTAGAGACGCGAGCCTAGAACACTAATGAGGTCACGGTGTAGCACAACTAGCATCAATGAAGGATACTAAGTAGCTCTGGAAGGCAAAATATAAGTGAAGATCACAACGGCAGTAAAGATAATGATGAAAAACAACTGCCAAGCAGCATATACAACAACTCTCTCTCCAACTTTCCTCTTGAAAAGATTGAGCCAATTTTTTGATCAATTTTTTCAAAGAATGCTACTAACTCAAGCTTCCCAATGCAAAAAGAATCACTCAATTCCGAATTGATATGAGGAGTCAAAGAATTCTAAAACTGGCCTGAAAAACTAGAACAAATTGTATGCGCGAACTTCGGAGGGAAAAAAGACCTATTTAGAAGACGATTTTGATGTGTCAAATACTGAACTAGCTTCTGCAACTATTTAGATGCGCCTCGTCGCTAGCTTTCATTTGAGTACTCGCGGAGCCAAAACGGACTTCGTATGAGGAAGTTATGTCTGTTTTACTGAACAGTGCGCAAAACAGATTCCAATCCGAATTCAACTACGAGATTGAGTCTAGATATATCCGAATTTTGTTTTTTTTTCTTCTCTCTTTTTTTTCTTCTCACACTTTTTTTTTCTTTTTAATCTCTTTTTTTTCTCTGTCTTTTTTCCTCTCCCTCTTTTCAAGACAAACTAGATAAGATGCAGATTGGATCAAGCGAAGATGTAAACGACCTCAACTATGATTGTGACAATGAACTATGGGTAACATGTGGTGAAAATTGATGGATGATGTGGTGGACAGCGGAAGGGGTAACGATGCAGCGACGACGTGACTAATGTGAACAGAACTCGAAACTCTAAATGAACTAGACACTAAGACCAGCAACTCGACACGGCGATGCAACCGATAATTCAATAATGCAAACAATGAAAAGAAAATTGCAAAGACTCAGACTGGCTTGGACAAAAAGGATGAATAGATCTAACTTTTTTGGGGCTTTTTCTTGGACAATAGGTAAGAAAATAAATCTAATCTAGGGGAAACTGGAAATTCTCACCGAGGAACCTGAAAACTGATACCACTTGATATAGGCGAGGGTCCCGATCTTTCGATGAGATGATAACTATCGATTTGGTGGAGACGACTTTGACGATCCGACTACAAACGTGCACGACGTTGCGCCTTAGCAATTGCTAAACCAACTCCGAGAGGTTATTGACCACGCCGGAGCACAATCAACCTGACCACGAAGGTCTATTCCTGCAAGCAATCGAAGAACAAGCAAGAATATGATAAAGCAATCTGAATATTGCAAATATATATGAAGTATTGATAATGGTGGGGATCCGGAAGCGGTCTTGGTCTGGTCGTTGGACACAAACGAAGTACACGAAGTTGTAATGGCTAACTTTTAACTAAACAAATCCCAAGGAAAAAGCTACTAGATGGATCTACTTATATAGGAGCAAGGGGTGGCGGCCAAGGAGGTGGGAGGACGTCCCAAGGCAGCCTAAAACTAACCCTAGGTCGTACAAGGCTCATGGGCCCAAGTGGAGGTGATGCAACACCTTTGGGCTTGTAGTTTGACTCGGATTCTGCTGCAACGTCAGATTGTTTCGTCCATAACTCAACGCTCCGGACGAATTTGAAGGTGAATCCAATTGGGTTGGAAAGAGCACAAAATCTAGTTTCCAACAGAAAAAGAATCACCCAATTCGGAGTCCGTATGAAAAAGTTGTTGGCGTTTTGAGTCAGGTATGTCTGTGCAGTCCGAATCTGAATCCAGAACGCGAGAGACTTGGACTCTATCTTCTCTTGGCCCAAAAGTGACGTGAGAGGACTTTTTGAACACAACCGAAACTTCTCCTTTTCCCTTATCTTCATATGTGGATTGTACAAATGTCCCATACACCTACAATTAGACAAAACACAAAAGTGTGTGAAGTATTTTTGTTCTGGATAACATAAATAGATTATTGAATAGTTTGCATTAGAAATCACCTGACAAATATGCATATATGCAATATTTTTGGTCGTATCCAAGGTAGTCATGTCCTCATCATTCATTAATTAAGCTTTCCTCTTATATTCGCAATATCCAGATTGCAATCTCAGTTTCTTGCTTGTTCTTTGTTTGCTCGCAGGAAATAGACCCTTGTGGTTAGGTTATTCGTGCTCCGGCGTGGTCAATAACCCCTCGGAAGTTGATTTAGCGATTGCTAAGGCGTGACGTCTCGCACGTTCGTAGTCGGATCGTCAAGGTCGGTTCCCACAGAAAATGATAGCCACCATCTCATCGAAACATCGGGACACCTTCACCTCTATCAGAACCATGCCAAAAATAACCTTGTCTACATTGCGTTTGCCTTCTCCAAACCCTTCGCTTTACCTTCATATGCAATGTTTTACTTTCCGCTGCTACACTCTTAGAATTGCATGTGTAGGTTGATTGCTTGACTTGTACTAGTTGCTAAAATCTGCCAACACTTCAAATTGGGAAAAGGTTAGTTTTCATTTGGTCAAGTAGTCTAATCACCCCCCTCTAGACCTACTTTCGATCCTACATCAACTAAACAAAGCAATTCTGATGTAGGGTAGGAATCCTAATCGGCCGATCTTTCATGAAAGGAGTGGATCCCACGATGAACACGAAGAACATGAGGAGGGAAATGAGGGGAAAATCACAAGGGGAACACAAGAGAACACTCAAACCAACAAGTATGATCACACATGTGCTAGATCCATGAACACAAAGGGAGATACAAGATCCAAAGTCAACAACGGACGATACAAGAGGTAACTAGTCTTCTCCGTGAGGAGGTCTTGAATCCACGAGGGGATCTTCTTCGCAAGGAGGTCTTGAATCCAAAGGGAGCTTCTCCGAAGAGGGGCCGCGGTCTCTCTCGTGGAGTAGATCCGATGTGGATGAGCAATGCTCTATCTCTAAATATGAGCTAAACCAATGCTAACCCTAGAAAGTTGGACGAGGTGGAGTATATATAGTCTACGGGGTAGAAGGGGTACACGGGCCTCGGCCCTTCACTTTGCGCAAACAGGGCGGCCGGACATCCGGGCGTCGGGAAGGATTTCCGGGCTTTCACACGGGGCCATATGTCCGGGCTCGCAAGGCCGGATGTCCGGGCATTCGCGGTGGGCCGGATGTCCGGGCTGGTGAAGCTGGCCATGTTGCTCTCGGGAAGGTGGTCTCCGGATATCCGGGCTCGAGGCCATATTTCTTGGCCGAGCCGGATGTCCGGGGCCTGTAGATGCGCGGCGGCTGCTAGGCTGTTGTGGTCGAAGTCTCCAGCGGCCGGATGTACGGGCTTGGGGCCGGATGTCCGGGTCCTGGAGCTACCTTCTTCTTCTCTCGGCGTTCCTCTTCATCCGTGAACTTGGGGACTTGTACATCTTCATGTGCATCTTTGGGAGGGTCCTCTTGGTACCTAACCATGCACAACAACTCGGACTTAGGTAGTAGCCACGTCTCGTGCATAGAAAGTAGAAGTTCGGAGAGGAGAGAGTTCACCTTATCTTTGATAGCCTTCGCTCGGGCTCTTGTCATTGGTCCAAGTGGTGTCATAGGGGCGTAGGTAGGCCCATGGGGATGACCTTGGGATGCTCCGCATCAAATTCCCTATGCACCACCTGGGTTTCCTCCTAATCTAGGTAAAACATAAATAGGAGATAGTAATGCTCTACAAAGTTTTACTAGCAAAACTTGATCATCAAATTCAGTGTAAAAGCACACTTGTGGATAGTAAAAGCGCACCAGTTGATGGTAATGATCTTTTTTTAGTAAAAGCACATGGCTGGTCGAATTGAACTTGTGTTTTTTTTTCTTCGATCAGTGTGGCTAGATTTCTACGTACAAAAGAAGTGGTATGTTTGCATTTACATAAGAATTCATTATAACTTTGATGGATATGGGTGTAAACTTGTATTTTTAGTTGTAGTAAAGCAACACATGTCTTTTACTACGAAAGAACCACAACTTTCCCACAAAAATAGGCATGGACGCTATGTATACCTGACTTTATTAGAGTGAAATAAAAAACTTTACCATCGGTCTAGCTAGAGCAGTGACGTAATCCAACAAGTATGTTTACTTATATTTTTGGTTCAAATAGCATGGTAGATTCAATTCCTTCCAGTGGACGAGTGGTGTGTTGCAGATGATACCTAAATTAGTTCAATTAGATTGTCTATTTTGCAATTACTAAGTTTGCCGGACAATTTTACCAGAGTGGATTCAAATATGTTTGGGACGGAGCAATGTGCGGGAGGCGGTAACCCAATTAAACCCGTTACTATGTTTGACTATCGTTCTACCAACGGGGATTTCAGTCTATGTGATGTGGAGCAGTGTAGGGAGATAGTAACCCAATTAGTCTCACTACCATGTTTCCAAAGCAACTTTACTTGGGTGGAATAACTATGTTCTAGGCGGAGGTGTGTTTTTGGCCGACAGTAATGGATTTCATTCTCTTATGATTCCTTCTAGAGAATTTACAATGCATAGTTGTATGAACCGCTAGAGTAACCGAGCGATACACGTAGCAGCGTAGGATTAGCAATTTTGCGCTCCCGCTCACTTTAGCGCCACTGTATATATATATATATATATATATATATATATATATATATATATATATATATATATATAAACATTATTCTTATCATGGGATGAGAATAATATTCTGATAACTACCCGACATGTCCTAGCAGTAGTAGTTGAACATTCACCCAGTGTTAGGTTGAACTTCCGCAGACATTGTCCAAATGGGGCTTGCAATATACCATTGGAAAGCTGTGGACACGAGTATCATGATCTAAGTTAATTTTTTGGCAAAATCAACACAGTTGAAGAGCAGTTTTGAAAACCGTTTTTTCTTCATACAAAAAATGTGTAACATATGTTCGAACCAATTTCTAAACCGTTTATCAGAATGAGGTGATACGTCTCCAACGCATCTATAATTTATGAAGTTTTCATGCCATGTTTACAACAATTTTATATGTTTTGGTATGATTTTATTAGAACTAACACGAATTCTCAGAATAGGCTGAAATTTATGGTTATCATTAATGGACCAGAAGAGACCCAAGGAGCACCGGAACTGTGCCAGGAGGTGACCGAGGAGGCCACATGCCAGGGGGCGCGCCCCTATGGATTGTCGGCCCCTCGGGTGTCCCCCTGACTTGATTCCAATGCCAAGTACCCCTATATATCCCGTAACCTCTAGAAAGAACCCTAGATCGGAAGTTTCACCGCCGTAAGCTTCTATAGCTATGAAAAACCAATAAGGAGCCTGTTCTGGCACCCTGCCAGAGGGGGAAATCATCACAAGAGGCCATCTTCATCATCTCGACATTCTCCATGACGAGGAGGGTGTAGTTCAGCCTCGGGGCTGAGGGTATGTACCAGTAGCTATGTGTTTGATCTCTTTCTCTCTCTCTCTCTCTCTCTCTCTCTCTCTCTCTCTCTTTTTCTCTCTCTCTCTCTCTCGTGTTCTTGATTTGGCACGATCTTGATGTACCGCGGGCTTTGTTACTATAGTTGGATCATATGGTGTTTCTCCCTCTCTATCTTCTTGTGACGAATTGAATATTAACTTTGAGGTTTCACTATTATCGAATTGACTACTTTTATTGATTTGAGAACACTTGATGTATGTCTTGCGTGGGATACCCGTGACAATGGGGTGTTCTATTGATTCACTTGATATATGTTTTGGCACTAAACTCACGGATTCCCAAAGTGACATTGGGGTAATATATGCATGCACGTTTCATCCTTGTTTCTCCGGTAGAGATCCTGGGGAACTCTCTGAGGTTCTTTGTGTTGGATTGAATGTTATGAATCTGAAGTTGTTTGATGCATATCGTACAATTGACCCACAGATACTTGTGGTGATATTGGAGTATCTAGGTGACATTAGGGTTGATTGATGTGTACCATATGGTGTTATTTTAGTACGAACTCTAGGGCTATTTGTGCCACTTATAAGAATAGCTCAAAAGATTGCTCAGAAAGAATAACTTTGAAGTGGTTTTGTACTCTACAAGCAATTTCATCTTATGTTCTCCGTGATAGGAACTTTGGAGTGACTCTTTGCCACATGTTGAGGGATTACCATATGATTTAATTATCTTATCATTGTTGAGAGAATTTGCACTAGCGAAAGTATGAACCCTAGGCCCTTGTTTTCAAGCACTGCAATGCCGTTTTGTTTACTTTTGTTACTAGTTACCTTGCTATTTTTATATTTTCATATTACAAAAACCTATATCTACTATCCATATTGCACTTGTATCACCATCTCTTCGCCGAACTAGTGCACCTATACAATTTACCATTGTACTGGGTGTGTTGGGGATACAAGAAACTCTTTGTTATTTGGTTGCAGGGTTGTTTGAGAGAGACCATCTTCATCCTAAGCCTCCCACGGATTGATAAACCTTAGGTCATCTGATGAGGACTGAATACCTTGGATACGACGAAAAATATTGCATACATGCATATTTGTCAGGTGATTTCTAGTGCAAACTATTCAATAATCTATTTATGTTATCCAGAACAAAAATACTTCACACACTTTTGTGTTTTGTATAATTGCAGGTGTATGGGACATTTGTACAATCCACATATGAAGATAAGGGAAAAGGAGAAATTTAGGTTCTGTTCAAAAATTCCTCTCACATCACTTTTGGGCCAAGAGAACATAGAGTCCAAGTCTCTCACGTTCTGGATTCAGATTCGGACTTCACAGACATACCTGACTCAAAACGTCAACAACTTTTTCATACGGACTCCGAATTGGGTGATTCTTTTTTTGTTGGAAAGTAGATTTTGTGCTCTTTCCAACCCAATTGGAATCACCTTCAAATTCGTCCGGAGAATTATGATATCTACGAAATAGTCTGACGCTGCAGCAGAATCCGAGTCAAACAACAAGTCCAAAGGTGTTGCACCACCTCCACTTGGGCCCATGAGCCTTGTACGACCTAGGGTTAGTTTTAGGCTGCCTTGGGACGTACTTCCACCTCCTTGGCCGCCAGCCCTTACTCCTATATAAGTAGATCCATCTAGTAGCTTTTTCCATTGGATTTGTTTAGTTAAAAGTTAGCCATTGCAACTTCGTGTACTTCGTTTGTGTCCAAAGACTAGTCCAAGACCGCTTCCAGATCCCCACCATTATCAATACTTCATATATATTCGCAATATTTAGATTGCTCTACCATATTCTTGCTCGTTCTTCGATTTCTTGCAGGAATAGACCTTCGTGGTCAGGCTGACCATGCTTCTGGCATCGTCAGTAACCTCAGGAGATTGGTTTAGCGATTGCTAAGGCGCAACGTCATGCATGTTTGTAGTCGGATCGTCGAAGTCATCTCCACCAAATCGATAGTTATCATCTTATCGAAAGATCGGGACACCTTCGCCTCTATCAAGTGGTATCAGTTTTAAGGTATCTAGACTCAATCTCGTAGTTGAATTCGGATAGTTTTTTTTCTTTTTTCCTGATAGTTTTTTTTTCTTTTTTTTACTTTTTTCTCTCTTTTTTTCTCTCTCCCTCTTTCCAAAACAAACTAGATAAGATGCATATTGGATCAAGCGAATATGTGAACGATCTCAACTATGATTATGACAATGAACGGTGGGTAACATGTGCTGGAAATTGATGGATGGGTGGTGGACAGCGAAAGGGATAATGATGCAGCGGCGGCGTGACTAATGTGAACAAAACTCGAAACTCTAGACGAACTAGACACTAAGACCAACAACTCGACACGGCGATGCAACCGATAATTCAACTATGCAAGCAATGAAAACAAAATTGCAAAGGCTCAAGCTGTCTTGGACAAAGGATGAATAGATCTAACTTTTTTGTGGCTTTTTCTTGGACAATAGTTAAGAAAATAAATCTAATCTACGAAAAACTGGATATTTTTCAAAGAATTTTAAACTTGGATATAAAATAAATTGTTTAACATAAAATATATATCATTAAAAAAGAATATTTCAAGTTTGTAATGATATTTTTTTAATGTATGCCTCTTATTAAGTTGGTCAAATTAACGACCTAGGTACACGTGCAAGACTTGTAAACTGGGATAGAGGGAGTACTACACTGCTCAAATGCGGTCACACAAGTCAGTGATGTAACTAGTCGTACATGTCAGACCAAGCCGATGCGTGTCCCTTTGGTGAAATGCGGGTCCGACCGACAGTCTGTTGGTGCGACCGATCGTAAAGTATTACGCGATGGAGACTTCTGGTTGTGGCTTCGGTTGATTGTCACGACCAAGCATTCTAAAACTAGTGACAAATCAATTACCATCTTTTTCCAAATGACCAAGTATTTTCACAGGAATACAATACATATAGATGGAGTGATTGTCAAGGTTGCAAACCAACATGGCGTTGCAAGTTCACTACAGCAGCAACCGACTAGGTCATTGCATCGCTGGCGGGGAAGGAGGGTAGCTCACCTCGCCTACGATGCATGCCCAGCGGCGCTGTCACAACTGGTCCCGGGATTTGGCTTCTCCTACCGCCCATTTGAACATTTGCACCGACTACTCATGCCACTGCATAGGCATGCGCGTTCTTTCCTCCGCAGTCGACTTTGTGAATATGATCTCTGCCATTAGCCCTAGCTCGAAATCAACGCGACGCTGCCAGATGCTGACATCCCTCAGTATCTCTCCCCTGAGATCGACTTGCGCCTCCGCCTTTTGCTGTGCCAGGCACAGCTCTTTGGAACTTCTTTCCAATCGATGCGACGCTTCCTCAATCCAATTTTCCCTTGCTGCCCACCACCTAAAACGCAGCCTTGGCATGTCCTCCGATGCCACCAATCTATGATTCCAGAGCAATGGATCCCCTCTAAAACACATGTGAGTTTCACTCAAAGGCGGTAGTGCTGCGGGCCGCAGCGAGAGGGTAACCTGCGGGATCCTGGGATCTAAGGGATAATCCATGGCGGGATTCGGTGGGCGAGGCGGGGAGGCGAGCCTAGGCGCTGGGAGAGCCCTATGAGGCCAAGGTAAAGATAGTACTACTCCGCTCCGTCCATATTTAAATACAAAGGCCACCAAAAGTAGCCCTGGCAAAAATTGATCATGCTGCCTGCGTCCTGGTTTATTGGCCCCCTTTTTTGTGGCACTTTTTATGACATGCATAAATATTATGTTACTTACAAATATGGTCAAAAATTGGCACAAAATACGAAGGAGACCAATGGAAGTACTAGCAACCCATGATTTAACTACTCGCATGCGCGCAGTGGAGTAGTAATGTCTTTCTTCCGCCCTCACATCCACTCAATTTGCATGAGCTGTATTAATTGACCATCAATGAAGTGAAGGACTTTACACGCGTAAAATTATCACAAGGGGTGGATCTTCGTACAAAAATGCGTCCCCCCATGTACCCGCATGTGCGTGCGAGGGAATGAGTGTGTGCGTGGTGTGCGTGCACATCTTCGCTTCATGCATGTACCGCCACGTCCGCCAGTGTGGCTCAGAGAGGACGACTACATTCTTATGCAACAAGCAGCACATCACTGTGATCAATCCACACAAGGAGGTCGCGACAATGCCTCCACATGTGCCACGTGGCTTTAGCGTGCCATTGGAATTCTAATTTATGTGTTTCACACATACTCAAAGTACTAGTAAGGTACACGTGCATTGGACGCATCAGATATGGCAACCAAATTATGAATCAATACCACACTATAGCATGTAAGCTTTGAGTCATATATGCCTAATGTAGACCTTCGTTTAATTCTTATAGTTCATCTCATTCAAAATAAATTAGTTTTTTTACAAAAAAAGCTAATCTATTTTATGATTCATGGAATTGTTGGTTGTAAAGAATAAAGTAAAAACAAACAATGGCAATTCAACTAAAAAAGTTTGGGCAGTTATGATACGGAAGATTCTAGAAGAAAGGAGAAGCACTTGTGTTTTGAGGTTTGTGCATTATGCTTCAGTTCAACCGTGGAGTTTGCTAGATTGTACATGTTGCAAAATCCGGTGGGGGGCTAGTAGATGGTGTGAGCGGCCAAGTGGAGCGAGACTATGAAGGAGTGCACAAGTGCGAGATCGATATTTAAAGAGAGGGGCCGAGAACGTGCACTATTGCGCGCAGTGGCGGAGCCATGATGATGCGGAGCATCCCAAGGCCATCCCCATGGACCCAACTACATCTCCTTCAACACCTGTTGGACCTATGACATGATCACATGCAAGAGCTCTTGAAACCGAGGTGACATCTCTCCTCTCACATTTCCACTTTGATGCACATGAGACATGGCTACTACCTCATACGGACACTCTGTGCATACTCAGGTATCTTGGAGAAGCTAAGGAGCAAGGAGAAGAAGAAGAGGAAGATGGACGTGAAGACAAAGAAGAAGAACTACTCCAAGTCTCCAAGCTCCGGACGACCGACGAACCCCGGACGTCCGACGACCTCCAGGCTCCGGACGTCCGGCCCCCTCCGGACGACCGACATTCCCACACCCGAGACAAAACCTACGGACATCCGACGCCCAACAGACGACCGACGCCCAGACGTCCGACCCTAACCGGACGTCCGACCGAAGGCCACCCGAGCCGAAACCACGGACGTCCAACAGGCACCGGACGTCCGGACCCTCGCGAGCCTCCAGACGCCGGTGACCCCCGGACGTCCGACGCCCCCTCTTTTGCACTAAGACTATAAATGGTCCACCTATTCCTTCTAGCTAGGGTTAGCAAAGGATTAGCATATATTTTGTGTGAGAGCTTTGCTCATCCACTTGGTTACCTTCTCCTCGGATATTCGAGCCTCCACCGGAGAAGATCCCCCAAGCGGATTCAAGACCCCTCTTTAGGGAAGAACTCAAGACCTCCTCACGGAGAAGACCAGTTACCGTGTATCGTCCGTTGTTGACTTTGGATCGTGTATCTTCTCCTATGCATTCGAGGATCTAGCACATGTGTGACTTGTTCTTGTTAGTTTGAGTGTTCCTCTTGTGTTTCCCCTTGTGATTTCCCTCGTTTCCCTCCTCGTGTTCTTCGTGTTCCCCTTGTGTTTCCCCTTGTGATTTCCCTTGTTTCCCTCCTCGTGTTCTTCGTGTTCATCAGGGGAGCATGACGATCGGCCCATAGGGTTCCTACCCTACATCATCTTGGTATCAGAGCCCTTCGGAGCCTCCCCGTTGTGTTTCTAGCCTTGTTTTGTTGTTTTTTGTCCTAATTCGAAAAATTCCCCACAAAGATAGCCCCAACTTTTTTTTGTGATTTGTTAGTGTGTTGATATTTTGTTGGTTTGGTTCTGTGGATTTGCTTTGTTTTGAGTGGATCTAGCTTTTCCCCCTTTTCCCACCCTTTCCATCCACAAAATCGTCCAAATTTGACCATTTTTGCCATCTCCACCTCGAACTCGTGTTGGTCATCCCGTGCCCGATTTTCGCCCAGGCACCGGACGTCCAACCTAGCCCGGACGTCCGATGACCGGACGACCGACCCAGCCCGGACGTCCGATGAACCCTTATGAAACCGAATTTCTTTCAGTTTTGCACCACCACCACCACCCCACATTTCCGCATACGCACTCCTACCACCTATACACCATCACCACTTCCGCAGACCACCACCTTTGCTTACCTGTTTCGCACTCCGACACGTGTTGCCACTTCGAGGTTTGAGAATTTGAGTTGCGGTATCGTATCCGTTTGGGTTTCGGCTATCTAGGTACGGTCCGACATTGACATAACCGCCGCTCATCTTCGCCGCGGACGCGTCCTACATCGCCATCAACAACGACAACCTCGACTAGACCTTGGTATTCATGCTACCATTTTGACACCATACCGGAAGCAAGACCGGTAACCTCGTCTTGGTATCGTGATACATCATTCTTGCCATTACATTGATAGCCATCATAGCCTTACTCCTTTGCGTTGCTTACCCATCGAGACTAGCCATTGAGTATTCCCGGCAACGAGACTTGTGCACATTAGTGATCATACTTCCCATAGCATACATACATCATTGTTGCATATATTGGTATCATCTCTTCTATCACAAAGCTGTCATCACATACACAATTGCTATCTTGGTTCGTCAAGCATCGCATAAGAAATGAGCTCCAACATCAAAGAGCCAAACAAGCTTTTAAGCAAAGAGGAAAGATAAGGAAAGAGCTTTTAAGCAAGAACCATAGCATCATACAACATTAAGATTGTCATACTCGATCATCTTGGATCATATCATAGAAACACCTTGCATAAAGCATACTTGGGATAGAAGTCGTTACATTGTTGCTTAGTAGGTTGTGCACAAGTTCTTGTATCCGCCTATTGGGAAATCGTGCTAGCGTCTCTCTAGTGTTGTGCAACAAGAGCATTTTTGTGGATTCCACATTTTGGCTCACCCTTGGTTGCATGACCCCACTTATCTTTTTGTGTGTGTGTTTCTGTGTACCTTATATGCTTGGTCTACTTGTTACATTCCATCTTGCGAATCTTTTCCAATATTATTGAAGCTCACTTACAATTGCATCAAATTTTGTGCCACCATCCTTACCAAGCTCCACCAAAAGCTTTTACTTGTGTAGGTGCGAGAAACCGACAAGAGCTAGTACCAATTGTGCTATTTCCTTGTCCTACATTGGAGCGATCCTTGATCCACTTTCAACTTCGGTCAAGGTACATTTGGTATTCTTTCTTCTCTTTCTACCACTCACATTTGTCCTGGAATGATGGATAGGCCAAGTACTTCTACCAACCCACTCTTCATGGAGCAAGACGACGACATGAACTCCTTCGTCACCAAGAGTCGCCTCTTTGGTGCACAACGTGCTTTGCATCAAGAGGAACAAGCTAGGAGTGAACGCATCGACAACCTTCCTGCCGAATTGCGAATTTCCGAGCAGCGTACAAGGGACTACTTCGACCACAAGCTCATTGATCAGAAGCAAGAGAATGACGCAAGGATGGACGAAATTCGCGCTTTGTTGCTCAACTACTCTTCTTCCACTTTGTCTTCATCAAGAATGACTCGCTCAAGCCGACACTCCGACTTTAGACTCTCCGGCTCAAGTACACCGACAGCAAACACTCTTCGCTGAGCCGCACGCAACAATCGTCAAGCAAGCCTCAATCCCCTACGCGACACCGACTCTCAAGAGCGCCGACGACGTCAAACTCAAGAGGCCTTTGCGCTAGCACGAGAACGGTAACGACAATGCCAACATGAAGAGGAAGAGCGAGCGCGTCTACATCAAGTTGCACAAGACGCCAAGGCACAACGCCAAGAAGAACAACTCCGTGAAGCTCAAGCACTTGCGGCGCAACAAGCCCTCCAAGATTCAAGTAGAGCCATAGCCAACCGAGGCCGACATGCTCAAGAACAAGAAGAAGCATTTCGTAAAGAAATTCAAGAACGGAGATTTCAAGCTCGCATTCATCATCATGTTCCTCAAGCTCCTCCTCGAGCTTGACAAGCCCCTCCACAAGCTCGCCAAGAACACCAAGTTCATCAAGAGCATGAAGAAAATGGAAATCCTCCACGACAAGAGCAACATGAGATTGACAACCCTCCTCACCAAGAGCGACACGAGCTTAACAACCATCAACAACATGGACGTCATCATCCCCGACCCCAACACAATGAAGATCAACGCTATGGCAAGCTCAAGTTCACCATGCCCAAGTTCAACGGAAGCAATGATCCTAAAGAGTACCTTTCATGGGCATTGAAAGTTGACAAGATCTTCCATTTGCACAATTAGGACGAAGAGAAGAAGATCATGATGGCATCCCTTGAGTTCCAAGACTATGTCCTCATTTGGTGGGAACAAGTCATCAAGCACCGTGAGGCAAGAGGTGAACCACCCATCACCACTTGGGCACAAATGGAGGATGTCATGAGAGCACGTTTCGTGCCTACCTACTAAAACCGTGACCTCTTCAAGAAACTCCAACTACTCAAGCAAGGAACCAAGAGCATTGAAGAGTACTACAAGGAGATGGAGATTGCCATGATACGAGCCAATGTCACGGAAGATGATGAGAAAACAATGGCACGTTTCTTGAATGAACTCAACCATCCTATCAAGAAGATCGCCGACTTCCAACCATACTCGAACCTCATCGAGCTAGTGCACTAAGCTACCAAAGCGGAACGCCAAGTGCAATATGATTTCAAGTATGCCAAGTTCAAATCCAAGTCATACGGCTTCTCCAACAACCAAGCTTCAACGACTCCAACACCGACTACCATGCCTTCTACTAGCACCATCGACAAGTCGAGTTCCAAGAAAGCTTCGTCAACTCCAAGTCATCCTCCTACTACGAGCAACTTCAAGCTGAGAGCTTCATCATCATCAACTCCAACCGATGAGACCGTCAAGACGAGTTCCTTCAAGTGTTCCACTTGCGGAGGCCAAGGCCACAAGTCCTACGAGTGCACCAACAAGCGGACCATGATCCTCAATGACGACGACAATTACGACTCAATGAATAAAGAAGAAATGGGCGCCATCGAGCAAGTCGCCATGCACCGACAAGTGAACGATGAAGAGGAACAAGTCTTTTGCGATGAAGATTCAAGTCCCGTCCTTGTTGTCTCCAAGGTCATGACTCTCCAACATCATCAAGAAGAAGACCAAAGATTCCATATCTTTCATACCAAGGCCGGCATCAATGGACGATCTGTCAAGGTCATCATCGATGGAGGAAGTTATCATAATCTTGCAAGTGAAGAACTTTGCTCCAAGCTCCAATTCCCAAGATGAAGCATCCACATCCATACAAAGTGCAATGTCTTAGCGACTCCGGCACCATCCAAGTCTAGCACCGAGTACAAGTCTCCTTCAAAATTGGCACCTACGAAGACACCTTGGAGTGCGATGTCGTTCCAATGACCGTTTGCCATCTTCTCCTTGGATGCCCATGGCAATTCAATAGAGGAGTCATCCACAACGGCTGAACGAACCATTACATCTTCAAGATGAAGGGCAAGGAGTACGTCCTCCGTCCAATGTCGCCAAGTCAAGTGATCGCCGACAAGCAAGACACCCATCGTGGAGATCATACTGAGAGAGCGAGCCACCAAAAAGAGAGTGAGTGCCACAAGCCCAAATCGAACACGTCCATGGTGAGCGAAAAGAAGAACCTAGTCCTATTTGCCACCAAAAGTGAGATAAGAGGAGTGTGTGAGAACCCATCTAGTGTCCTACACTATGTCCTCGTGTGCAAGGACAATGCACCACAAACTAACACTTCTCACACCCTTCCTCTAGTGTTGTCTTCTCTTTTGCAGGAATTTCAAGACGTTTTCCCCGACGAGCTACATCTGGGACTACCTCCACTACGAGGCATTGAGCACCGCATCGACCTCATCCCCGGAGCACCACTTCCGAACAAAGAAATACAAAGAAATACAAAGGCAAGTAAAGCATCTTATAGACCATGGACATGTGCGTGAAAGTTTGAGCCCTTGTGCCGTCCCGGTCATTCTTGTGTCAAAACGTGACGGTAGCTGTCGCATGTCTTCCATTGTAGACCTATCAACGCTATCACCGTTCGCTATAGGTATCCCATTCCACGCCTTGATGATATGCTTGATGAACTTAGTGGTGCCACTATCTTTTCAAAAATTGATCTTAAGAGTGGTTACTATCAAATCCGCATACAAGTGGGTGATGAATGGAAAACCGCTTTCAAAACCAAGTTTGGCTTGTATGAGTGGTTAGTCATGCCTATGGGTCTCTCGGAAGCACCAGGCACTTTTATGCGTCTTATGAATCATGTCTTTCGCCCTTACATTGGTATATTTGTTGTGGTCTACTTTGATGATACCCTTGTTTATAGGAAATCTCTTAGAGATCATGTCACCCATGTTCGAACCGTTTTGCAAACTCTTAGAAAAGAGCAACTCTATGCTAATATGGAGAAATGCCTTTTGGCGTTGACAAGCTCGTTTTCTTGGGTTTTGTTGTTTCTTCTAAGGGTGTTCATGTTGATGAGTCCAAGATCAATGCTATCAAGACTTGGCCACAACCAACCAATTTGCATCAAGTGCGTAGTTTTCTTGGTCTGGAGGGTTTCTATCGTCGCTTTGTGAAGGATTTTAGCACCATTGCTTCGCGTTTGCATGCTTTGAGCAAGAAGAATGCACCTTTTATTTGGGGACCATCCCAAGCCACCGCATTCAATGAGCTTAAGAATTTGCTTACTCATGCTCCCGTGCTTGCTTTACCCAACTTCGACAAGCCTTTTGAGATTCATTGCGATGCTAGTGGTAATGGCATAGGAGGTGTGTTAACTCAAGAGAAGTGCCCCATAGCCTACTTTAGTGAGAAACTTTCCGGAGCACAACTCAATTACCCCATATATGACAAAGAGCTATATGCTTTAGTGTGAGTCTTGCATGAATGGGAACATTACCTTCGTCCCCATGAGTTTATCATCCATACCGATCATGAGACTCTCAAGTATCTTAAGGGCCAAACCTAGTTGAATAAGCGTCATGCTAAATGGAGTGAATTTATTGAGTGTTTTCCTTATGTCATCAAGTACATTAAGGGCAAAGAAAACATTGTAGCGAACGCTCTTTCCCGCATATGCATGCTTGTTACCCAACTTGAGTTAGATGTCATTGGCTTCGAGCATATCAAAGACTTGTATGAGCATGACCCTACTTTTGCTACTCCTTATGCCAAGTGTTTGATGCACACTTCTTGGGAACGCTATTACATCAAAGATGGATATCTTCTGAGAGCTAACAAACTTTGCATCCCCGAGTCTTCTCTTCATTTGTTGCTTTTCCAGGAATCTCGTGGAGGAGGCTTAATGGGACATTTCGGATGCGACAAGACGTTCGCTGCGCTCTCGAAGAACTACTTTTGGCCCAAGATGTTTCGTGACGTCAATCGCTTCACCAACATGTCGCAAAGCTAAGTCCAAAGCTCAATCTCATGGCCTTTATATGCCTCTACCAATTCCATACCAACCATGGGAAGACATTAGCACGGACTTTGTACTTGGTTTTCCTAGGAATTGAAACGAGAAAGATTCGATATTTTTTGTTGTGGACCATTTCTCAAAAATGGCACATTTTATTCCTTCCAACAAGATAGAAGATGCTTCACATGTTGCTACTCTCTTTTGTAGGGAAATATTGCGTCTACATGGAGTGCCAAAGACTATCGTCTCGGACCGCGATGTCAAGTTCCATAGCTACTTCTGGAAGACCCTATGCGCCAAGCTCGGAATCAAGCTACTCTTATCCACGGCGTACCATCCACAAACCGACGACCAAACGGAAGTTACCAACCTCACACTCTCCGCTCTACTTTGAGTACTCATAAAGAAGAACATCAAGGAGTGTGACGAGTGCCTACCAATCGTCGAGTTCGCCTACAACCGAGAAAGACACTCAACTACCAGCAAGTCCCCCTTCGAGGTCGTCTACGGATTCAACCCATTGTCACCATTGGACATTCTTCCGCTACCACTCCAAGAGCGCATCAATTTGGACGCAAGTGCACGCGTGACACATCTCAAGAAGGTGCATGAAGACCAAGCTCAACTTCAACAAGCACCCTATGGTCTTCAACATTGGTGATCTCGTATGGCTACACCTTCGCAACGATCGCTTTCCACAAGAACGCAAAAATCTCACACTGCCCAGAGGTTGAGCACACAGATGATCTACATGAGTTCAAATACGATCATGGTGACTATCGTCTACGGAAGTAGCAATTTTTCAAGTTCCCAACCACTCTTGGGATTACACGAACTATGAAGTTGTTGCTATCTTCGACAAGCTTGTTGCCTTCCTTACTTCCATGCCTCGATGGATATTGCTCAAAAAGCAATTTCTATACACGGATGTGTACTGTGATGCAATTCAATACGAGGGGCGTGTGTTTACTGCCACCACTCGTGGCATTGTTTTTGCATGGTATCATCATGCTTTTGGTACGTTTGTCTTCGACCGTAATTATAATTGTTTCATCCACATGCATGCGGGTTAGCTAGTTTCCCTTTACTAAATAACCTTCTTGTGTTTCCAAGGTCCTCTGAACATTCCACCACCTATACTTGAAAAAATTTATAACCAAGGGGGAGATGACGTTGCTAATGATCACGAGCATGAGGATGTGCAGGACCCATATACTCAGTGGTGCCTGACCACTTATTCCGATCGATCACCTCTTCTTGTCTGTATACAGGGCAATGCTGATGTTACTAAGGAAGTAGGTATTGTCTCGCGTGGTCGCACTCTTTGGACCTATTCCAACATTCGTTGCGGGGTATTTGGGATGGATACTAGTGTACTAGCGCCAACACCCTCTCCCTGGTTCAGTATTAAAGTCTTGGAGGAAACTCGCTCTTCCTTGGAAAAACTATCCAATGATGGTGAAAGGCGAGCAAGCTGCCGTTGACACAACGTTACTACCATTTATGAGAAGCTACTGTATCTATACCTCAGTCATTGCTATGCTTCCCTACCATCACAATATGGGTCCTGACATAGCCCGCTTCAGCCTGGATGATCAGTCCTGCGTTGGTCTCGAGATTGAGAGTAGCTGGCCCTTCCCAGAGAATCACTTCTGGTTCAAAGCAAGTGTTTCCAACACTGACGAGTGGTTGAGCTGAAGTTCATTTCATCGCTTTGTTATTTGTTGTGTGAGAAAAACTTTACTTTACTCGAATGTTTTGTTGGAAATGATCTGTAATCCAACGTGTATCCTCGTTGTCGTTATGGGTTGATGACTTGTTGTATGTAATCAATGGTACATTTGAATATGCGTCCATCAACTCACGCCTGCTAGTGGTGTCCATATGAACAGTGCTAGTGATTTTAGTTGCAAAAATTAGATAGCGCTAGTGGTTTTTAGCTGCATATTTTGACAAATCGCAGTGTTACAAGGTTGACAAATGGCAATGTTACTAGATAAACAAATGTCAATCTTTCCAGTTTGACAAATGGCAACATACCCAAAATGACACATGCAAATCTTACCCAATTGTTTCTACGTGGTTGCACACGGGTCATGCAAAACAACCATTTGCGTTGAAGGGATGCAGAAATCCTGCTCGGCACATTTTCCGTTGGCTTCTTGGGGAAGCTGTTGGTTTGTATACGGGTGTTCTAACTAAAACGTTTGCGATGAGTGTTTTATATTTAAATACCATTGACGTTTTTTTCAAAAGAAAATCGTTTTATAAGTCTGTACATTAAGAGAGAAAAACGCAAGTTCATTCGAACCATATCTTTCATTCAGTCACACTGCGAATTTATATTCATATGATCGAGAAACCGAGATATAGTATTAAACCCCCAAAAAAACTATTTCCGGCGGCGGTGGAGGCGGCATGCCGCGCCGTCGTTGTCGTCCTCTAGGACATCGTTGTTGAAGTCTTCAAGGAAGCACAGAATGATCTGCACTTCTAAATCAAACATCATGTCGTCGCGCGATCAACGGACGGGACGCGGGAGGACGGCAACTGGCAGCGCTGAGAGGTAGCGGTCGAAGGCAGCGTCCCATGCCGCCAAGTAGGGCGCGTGCACAGGCATGGGCGCGGCGGGTGCAACCAAATGCACGGGGACCGGCATCGCGGTGGGTGTAGGGCATGCATGAGCAGGGGCACAGGCGCGGCGGGTCAGCCAAACGCACGAGGGCCAGCGCCACGGTGGGTGGAGGGACGCGCATGGGCACGGGCACGGGCGCTGTCGCTGGCATGTACATGAGCTCGCGTGGGTTCACGAGACCTCGCTGACGCCCGCGGCTTCCAGCTCTACGATAGTGCTCGGCGACCAGCTCGTCAATGCTACGGGGATGGTCACTGGCGCTAGTGCTGGGAAGGGAGCTGGGACGGGAGCGGGGCAACAATCGCCGCGGCCATCTTGTTCTGGGCCATCTCCATGAGGCCCCATTCCTCCTTATTTTCTATCTCCTCCGGCTCAGAGTCGACTTCACCAAACTTGAAGCCTAGTGCCACATGATCATTCTGCGCAATGGGGTTGGTGGAGGTCTGCGAGAGGGAGGGGAATGGGAGGCGAATAGTAAGGCCACCCATATTAAACACCGGCTCGGGCGCCATTAATGGAGAGGAAGGCGGGCAGCCATGGAAGTCAAAGGGCTCGCTTCCCAGTGGGCCTGCATAGCGTACAGCTCACACACTTCCCGGTGAGCCTACGCATTGGAGGACAGCTTGCACGCCTCTCGGTCAGCCAGCACACCGAGCTCCGCTCGCACGCCACCCATTCAGTCAAGGTCAAGCAGCTGTCTGCAAGGCACCTCATATAGCCATTAAAACGAAGACACGAGGCGTCACGTGAATGGTTAACATAATGCACACGATTTGAATTATACAACCGTTTGAGATATTAAAGTGGCAGCTATTTTTTTTCAAAATGCCTTTGCTGGCTGTATTTCGATTGTGCCTTCTCTCAAAATGGACACGAAAAATACCACAACATATTGGGTGCTATTCCATGAAAGCATGCACGTTTCATGAATTTCAGACGAGTTTTGGATTTACTAGAATTTAAAAACAAAGTATCTCAACGTTTTGTCGGTAATCAATGGTGCCCTGGTGTTTGAAATTCATTCCCATTTCTTGGATGGGACCTAAGCATGCACCCAAGGACACACATTTTATTTTTCAACCAATTTATATGCATTAGAGCGTGTGCATGTAGTTCAAATTTGAATTATGCTCATAAAGGCATTGAAAACTCAATAAATGCATGAAAATGTCCAAACGAACCCGCAAAAATCCCAAAAATTGACACAACACTCTTGTTGTTCTATGTTGACACGAGAAATTTTTTGAAAGCAATAAGAGGCAATGGATATCGTTTCGTCCCCAAAGCTGGGATGTTCCCTACCGAAACAATCACGCTTGTTGTGAGAAGCATATCCCCAAACCTGCCCCAAATGGGACAAAAAATTTACTATGACATGTTGATGACGCTCCATCATATCATGCCAAGTTTCATGAATTTCGGACGAGCTTTGGATTTACTGGAATTTTAAAACCATGTATCTCAATGTTTGCGGTCGAGTGACCATGGCAGGGTGTTTTGACATTCATTGCCATTTCTTGCATGGGACCTAAGCATGCACTCAAGGACACAGATTTGATTCTTCAACCAATTTAAATACATTAGAGCATGTGTGATGTAGTGTAGAACCCTAGTGGCCCGATCTTTCACGAAAGGAGCGGATCCCGCGAAGAACGCGAAGAACACGAGGAGGGAAACGAGGGGAAAATCACGAGGGAGACACAAGAGAACACTCAAACCAACAAGTATGATCACACATGTGCGAGATCCTCGAAACACAAAGAGAGATACCAGATCCAAAGTCAACAACGAACGATACAACAGGTAACCGGTTCTTCTCCATGAGGAGGTCTTGAATCCACAAGGGGATCTTCCCATGAGGGGTCTTGAATCCAAGGTGGATCTTCTCCATAGACGGGGTCGCGGTCTGTCTCGTGGAGTAGATCCGGTATGGATAAGCGAAGCTCTATCTCTCAAATGAGCTATCACAACGCTAACCCTAGAAAGTTGTACGGGATAGAGTATATATAGTCTAGGGGTGGAAGGGATACACGGGCCTTGGCCCTTTACTGTTCACAGACAGGGAGGCCGGACGTCCGGGCGTCGGGCCGAATGGCCAGACGTTCGTGGAGGGCCGGATGTCTGGGCTGTGGGGGCCGGATGTCCGGGCTGGTGAAGCTGGCCATGTTGCTCTCGGAATCGGCGGGGGTCCAGATTTCCGGGCAGGGGGCCGGATATCCGGGGCCTCGGGAAGGACCGAATGTCCGGGCTTGCGGGCCGGATGTCCGGGGCCTGTATGCACTTGGAGGCTGAGCAACTGAAGGGGAGGGGGCTCGAGGGGCCGGATGTCCGGGTCCTGGGAGATGCTCTTGGCTCCTTCCGATGGTTCTCCTCATCTGTGGACTTGGGGACTTGCCCATCTTCATGCGCATCTTCGGGAGGACCCTCTTGGTACCTAATCATGCACAACAGCTCGGACTTAGGTAGTAGCCATGTCTCATGCATAGAAAGTGGAACTTCGGAGAGGAGTGAGTTCACCTTATCTTCGATAGCCTTGGCTCGGGCTTGTGTCACTGGTCCAAGTGGTGTCATTGGAGGTGTGGGTGCGTCCATGGGGATGATCTTGGGATGCTCCGCATCATCTCCCCTCACTTGGGGAAGATCCGTCCTCGGGTTGAAATCCTCATCACCATGGTAGGGCGAGATATCTTTGATGTTGAAGATGTCGCTCACGGAGTACTTGTCACGAGGAATGTCGATCTTGTAAGCGTTGTTGTTGTAGCGTGCAAGCACCTTGAATGGTCCATCCGCACGTGGTCGAAGTTTGGACTTGCGTTCTTGGGGAAAACGGTCCTTGCGAAGGTGTAGCCACACGAGGTCTCCAACATTGAATATCATAGGGTGCTTGTTGATGTTGAGCTTGGTCGCAAGGCGTTGTACTTGGCGCTCGATGGTGTTCTTGTATCTTCATGCACCTTCTTGATATGGGTCGCCTTTGCACTTGCGTCCAAATTGATTCGCTCTTGTGGTGGTAGAGATAGAATATCCAATGGTGACAAAGGGTTGAATCCATAGACGACCTCGAAAGGGGACTTGCCGGTTGTTGAGTGTCTTGCTCGGTTGTAGGCGAACTCGGCGATGGGTAGACACTCCTCCCACTCCTTGATGTTCTTCTTGATGAGTACTCGAAGTAGAGCGGAGAGTGTGTGGTTTGTCACTTCGTTTGGCCATCGGTTTGAGGATGGTACGCCATGGAGAAGAGTAGCTTGATTCCGAGCTTGGCGCATAGGGTCTTCCAAAAGTAGCTAAGGAACTTGACGTCCCAGTCTGAGACGATGGTTTTTGGCACACCATGTAGACGCAAAATTTCCCTACAAAAGAGATTAGCAACATGTGAAGCATCATCTATCTTGTGGCAAGGAATAAAATGTGCCATTTTTGAGAAACGGTCCACAACGACAAATATGGAATCTTTTCCATTTCGAGTTCTAGGCAAACCAAGTACAAAGTCCATGCTAATGTCTTCCCATGGTTGCTATGGAATTGGTAAAGGCATATAGAGACCATGAGATTGAGCTTTGGACTTAGCTTTGCGACATGTAGAACACCGGTTGGTGAAGCGATTGACGTCCCGAAACATCTTTGGCCAAAAGTAGCTCTTCGAGAGCGTGGCGAGCGTCTTGTCGCGTCCGAAGTGTCCCATTAAGCCTCCTCCATGCGATTCCTGCAAAAAGAAACAAACAAAGAGACGACTCAGGGATGCAAAGTTTGTTAGCTCTCATCAGATAGCCGTCTTTGATGTAATAGCATTCCCAAGATGTATTCGACAAACACTTGGCATAAGGAGTAGAAAAAGTTTCTCTATGATCCCGGGAATCCCATTTGGTTGTCAATTCAAGAAAATAAGGTTACTATAAGCCTTATTCCCCATGCTTTCGTTGTGTGGCTTGCCGTAATGTACGTGTGTGATAGCCAATAATAGGAGGGCATTCCTGGCATCGGTCAATAAATATGCGGAAACAATATCTCCACCATGGAGGACACAAACTTTTGGGGCCGCGCACTAGAACGCGTCACGAGAAAATGAAGTTCTTTCAAGCACTGCCATATGAAGGACCGGTGTTCACTAAAACGGTCGTAACTCTGTCATTCGGAGTCCGTTTCACACCGACAAGTACTCAAAATATTCGCGATGAGTGTGGGAATCAAGAAATACTTCCGGCTTGTGCTAGCGGCCCGGAGGACCCTCAAAATTGGCCCATGAGCTAGACTTTTTGCACCTAAAAGTCAGAAAACATCATTTACCGCTGCTTTTCAAACATGTTTCTAAACCCACTGGCACTCCTTTGGAAAGAAATCCTAGAGATTATGGCGAGTATTAACATTAGTCCTCCTGGTTAGGACAAACGTTGCATTCTGCACATGCTCTATGATCCGGGGAATTCCATTTGGTTGTAAATTCAAGAAAAATAAGGCGACTATGAGCCCTATTCTCCTTGTGTTCGTCGTGTGGCATGCCATAACGTACGTGTGTGATAGCCAATGATGGGAGGGCTTCTTGGCATCTGTCAATATATATGTGGGAACAGTATCTCCACTATGGAGGACACAAAATTTGGGGCCGTGCACCAGAGCGCATCACGATAAAATGAAGGTCTTTCAATCACTGCCATATAAAGGACCAATGTTCACTAAAATGGTCATAACTTTGTCATTCGGAGCCCGCTTCATACACACAAGTATTCAAAATGCTCCCGACAAGTTTGGGAATCTAGAAAATACGGCCGTCTCGTGTAGGAGGCTCGGAGGACCCTCAAATTCGGCGCCTAAGAAGGACTTTTGGCCCCATAAATTCAAAGAACATCATTTGTCGCTACTTTTCGGACAAGTTTTTGAGCCCATTAGCACTACTTTAGAAGGAAATCAGAGAGATTATGGTGAGTATAAACATTAGCCTGCCTGCTAAGGACAAACGTTGCATGCTGAACATGCTCCATGATCCGGGGACTCCCATTTGGTTGTAAATTCAAGAAAATAGCGGACTATAAGCCTTATTCTCCTAGTTTTCGACGTGTGGCATGTCGTAACATACGTGTGTGACAGCCAATAATTAGAGGGCATTCCTGGCATCGGTCAATATATATGTGGAAACAATATCTCCACTGTGGAGGACAAAAAATTTAGGTGCGGCGCACCAAAACGCGTTAGGAGAAAATGAAATTATTTCAATGACTGCCATATGAAGGAACGGTGTTCACGAAAACGGTCATAACTTGGTCATTTGGAGTCTGTTTCAGACCCAAAAATATTCAAAATGCTCGCGACGAGTGTGGGAATCTAGAAAATACTTCCGACTTGCGCAGGAGGCCGGAGGACCCTCGAAATCGGCCCCGAAGTAGGAGTTTTTGCCCCTAAAAGTCAAAGAACATCATTTGCCACTGCTTTTCCAACAAATTTCTAAACCCATTGGCACTCCTTTGGAAGAAAATCCGCGAGATTATGTTGAGTATAAACATTAGTCCGCCTGGTAAGGACAAACACTACGTTCTGCACATGCTCTATGATCCGGGGAATCCCATTTGGTTGTAACTTCAAGAAAATAAGGCAACTATAAGCCTTATTCTTGTTGTTTTTGTCATGTGGCATGCTGTAACGTTCGTGTGTGATAGCCAATAATAGGAGGCTATTCCTGGCATAAGTCAATATATATGTGGAAACAATATCTCCACTATGGAGGACACAAAATTTGGGGGCGGCGCGCCAGAACGCGTCACGAGAAAATGAAGTTCTTTCAAGGACTGCCATATGAAGGGCCGGTGTTGACTAAAATGGTCATAACTTTGTCATTGGGAGTCCTTTTTGGACCCACAAGTACTCAAAAATGCTCATGACGAGCGTGGGAATCTAGAAAATACTTCCAGCTTGTGCAAGAGGCTCAGAGGAACCTGAAATCCGGCCCCTAAGCAGGACTTTTTGCCCCTGAAAGTCAAAGGACGTCATTTTCCGCTGCTTTTCAGACAAGTTTCTGAGCACATTGACACTCCTCTGGAAGGAAATCCGAGGGATTATGGTGTGTGTAAACATTAGTCCTCCTGGTAAGGACAAACGCTGCATTCTTCACATGCTCTATGATCCAGGGAATCTTATTTGGTTGTAAATTCAAGAAAATAAGGTGACTATAAGCCTTATTCTCCATGTTTTCGTTGTGTGGCATGCCGTAATGTACGTGTGTGACAAAAATAATAGGAGGGCATTCCTGGCATCGGCCAATATATATATATATATATATATATATATATATATATATATATGGAAACAATATCTCCACCATGGTGGACACACAATTTTGGGGCGGCGCACCAGAACGCGTCACGAGAAAACGAAGTTCTTTCAAGGACTGCCATATGAAGGACCGGTGTTCACTAAAATGGACATAACTTTGTCATTCGGAGTCTGTTTTGGACCCACAAGTACTCAAAATGCTTATTGGCCCGTAAGCCGGACTTTATGCCCCTAAAAGTCAAAGAACATCATTTACCGCTGCTTTTGAAACAAGTTTCTGAACCCATTGGCACTCCTTTGGAAGGAAATCCTAGAGATTATGGTGAGTATTAGCATTAGTCCGCCTGGTAAGGACAAACGTTGCATTCTGCACATGCTCTATGATCCGGGGTGAGGGAGTCCTGGATTAGCGGGTGTTCGGGTAGCTGGACTATACCTTCAGCCGGACTCCTGGACTATGAAGATACAAGATTGAAGACTTCGTCCCGTGTCCGGATGGGACTTTCCTTGGCCTGGAAGGCAAGCTTGGCATGCGGATATTCAAGATCTCCTACCATTGTAACCGACTCTATGTAACCCTAACCCTATCCGGTGTCTATATAAACCGGAGGGTTTTAGTCCGTAGGACAACTTCATCAACTCCATAGACAACAATCATACCATAGGCTAGCTTCTAGGGTTTAGCCTCCTCGATCTCGTGGTAGATCCACTCTTGTACTACCCATATCATCAATATTAATCAAGCAGGACGTAGGGTTTTACCTCCATCAAGAGGGCCCGAACCTAGGTAAAACATCGTGTTTCCTGCCTCCTGTTACCATCCGGCCTAGACGCACAGTTCGGGACCCCCTACCCGAGATCCGCCGGTTTTGACACCGACATTGGTGCTTTCATTGAGAGGTCCCCTGTGTCGTCGCCGTTAGGTCCGATGGCTCCTTTGATCATCAACAACAATGCGGTCCAGGGTGAGACTTTTCTCCCCGGACAGATCTTCGTCTTTGGCGGCTTCGCTCTGCGGGCCAATTCTCTTGGCCACTTGGAGCAGATCGAAAGCTACGCCCCTGGCCATCAAGTCAGGTTTGGAAGCTTAAACTACATGGCTGACATCCGCACAGACTTGATCTTCGACGGGTTCGAGCCACGGCCAAGCGCGCCGCACTATCTCGAGGGGCATGATCTAGCTCTGCCTCCGGGTAGTGTCCTGGAGGACGCACACGCATCGGTTCCGACCTCTAACTCGGAACCTATTGCGCCAATTGAGGACGAGCGGCTGGACACCACCTCAGGGGCTGCGATCTTAAAGGCGATCGAGCCGAACGCTAGCCCCACACTCTGCATGATCCGTGACTCCGAGGATCCGGACTCCTCCCCGGACTCCGAACCCCCCGCACCCCTGCCAATCGAATCCGATTGGGCGCCAATAATGGAGTTCACCGCCGCAAACATCTTTCAGCACTCGCCTTTTGGCGTTATCCTAAATTCTCTTAAGTCTCTCTCTTTATCAGGAGAGCCCTGGCTGGATTACGGTCAGCGAGGATGGGATGCGGACGATGAAGAAATTCAAAACCCACCCACCACCCACTTTGTAGCCACTGTCGACGATTTAACCGACATGCTTGACTTCGGCTCCGAAGACATCGACGGTATGGACGATGATGTAGGAGACGAACAGGAACCAGCACCTGTAGGGCGCTGGAAGGCCACCTCGTCATATGACATATATATGGTGGATACTCCAAAAGATGGAGATGGCGATGGAACAGTGGGGGAGGACAGCCCCAAGAAACAACCAAAGCGCCGGCGTCAGCGGCGCCGCTCTAAATCCCGCCAAAGCAAAAAACGGTGATTCCGACACGGGAGATAATACTACCCCGGACAGCGCCGAAGAACACCCACCTCAGCAAGAGTCGGCACAGGAAGATGGAGAAGGCAGCCCTCATGAGAGAGCGACAGACATGGAGGTTGAGGATGATAACTACATGCCTCCCTCCGAAGACGAGGCAAGCCTCGATGACGACGAATTCGTCATACCATCAGACCCCGCCGAACAAGAGCGTTTTAGACGCAGGCTTTTAGCCACGGCAAGCAGCCTCAAGAAAAAGCAGCAGCAGCTTAGAGCTGCCCAAGATTTGCTAGCTGACAGATGGACTGAAGTCCTTGCGGCCGAAGAGTATGAACTCGAACGCCCCTCCAAGAGTTACCCAAAGCGCAGGCCGCTACCCCGATCAGAGGAGGAAGCACCTCGCGGCCGCAACAGAGAGGTCTATCGACCCTACACCCAAGCCATGCCCCGACGCCACTCAACTAAGGCACGGGAAAATGTGCCAGACCTGCGAGACGTACTGGAGGACAAGGCAAGACAAACAAGATCGATCTACGGATCGCGCAGGCGCCCTACGGCACGTGACGATGATCTTCACTCTGGATACAACAAATCCGGCCGGGCCGAACACAACAGACATAGCTCTTCCGAGCTACGTCGTGATATAGCCCAGTACAGAGGCGCCGCACACCCACTATGCTTCACGAATGAAGTAATGGAGCATAAAATCCCAGAGGGTTTCAAACCCGTAAACATCGAATCATATGATGGCACCACAGACCCGGCGGTATGGATTGAGGATTATCTCCTTCACATCCACATGGCGTGCGGTGATGATCTACACGCCATCAAGTACCTCCCGCTCAAACTTAAAGGACCGGCTGGACATTGGCTTAACAGCTTGCCAGCAGACTCAATCAGTTCTTGGGAGGACCTAGAAGCCGCATTCCTCGACAACTTCCAGGGCACGTATGTGCGACCGCCGGATGCCGATGACTTAAGCCACATAATTCAGTAGCCAGAAGAATCAGCCAGGCAATTCTGGACACGATTCATAACAAAGAAAAACCAGATAGTCGACTGTCCGGACGCAGAGGCCCTAGCAGCCTTCGAGCATAACATCCGCGATGAGTGGCTTGCCCGCCACCTGGGACAGGAAAAGCCGAAATCCATGGCAGCCCTCACGACACTCATGACCCGCTTTTGCGCGGGTGAAGACAGCTGGCTAGCTCGTAGTAACAACTTATCAAAGAACCCTGGTAATTCGGATACCAAGGACAAAAGTGGCAGGACACGTCGGAACAAACAAAAACGCCGCGTTGACAGTGATAGCAATGAAGACACGGTAGTCAATGCCGGATTCAGAGGCTATAAATCCGGTCAGCGGAAAAAGCCATTTAAGAAGAATACTCAGGGCCCGTCCAGTTTGGACCGAATACTCGATCGCTTGTGCCAGATACATGGCACCCCCGAAAAGCCAGCCAATCACACTAACAAGGATTGTTGGGTGTTCAAGCAGGCAGGCAAGTTAAGAGCCAAAAACAAAGACAAGGGGCTGCACAGCGACGACGAGGAGCCCAAGCCGCCGAACAACAATGGACAGAAGGGTTTTCCCCCACAAGTGCGGACGGTGAATATGATATACGCAACCCACATTCCCAAGCGGGAGCGGAAGCATGCGCTACGGGACGTATACGCGATGGAGCCATTCGCCCCAAAGTTCAACCCATGGTCCTCCTGCCCGATCACTTTTGATCGGAGGGACCATCCCACTAGCATCTGTCATGGCGGCTTCGCGGCATTGGTTCTTGACCCAATCATCGACGGATTTCACCTCACAAGAGTCCTCATGGACGGCGGCAGTAGCCTGAACCTGCTTTATCAGGACACAGTGCGGAAAATGGGCATAGACCCCTCAAGGATCAAACCCAGAAGAACAACCTTTAAAGGCGTCATACCAGGTGTAGAAGCCAACTGTACAGGCTAAGTAACACTTGACATGGTCTTCCGATCCCCGGATAATTTCCAAAGCGAAGAGTTAATCTTCGATATAGTCCCGTTTTGCAGTGGCTATCACGCCCTGCTCAGGCGAACCGCATTCGCAAAATTCAATGTGGTGCCGCACTACGCATATCTCAATCTCAAGATGCCAGGCCCTCGAGGAGTAATCACGGTCAATGGAAACACCAAACGCTCCCTCCGTACGGAGGAGCATACGGCGGCTCTCGCAGCGGAGGTACAAAGTAGCCTTCTTCGGCAATTCTCCAGTCCGGCCATTAAAAAACCAGACACTGCCAAGCGTGCCCGGAGTAACCTACAGCAGGACCACCTGGCACACTCCGAGCAAGCATAGCAATGCAGCCCCAACCCCAGCTTTCGCGACCTAGCGAAACTAGTACCTCGCGTACATAACTACGCCCTTGAAATACCATGGGCACTGGGGAAGGGGCAAAATAACGGCACGCCCAAAATACGGCTTAAAGCATACCAAGGGCTGCCGGATTCTTTTTTTAATTTTTTCTTACTTTTAGGACTCCATACTTCGGACGACCTGTTCGGCAATTAGATTGCCGCACAAACGATGCAAGATCCAGAAAGGCAGACAAGCCATGCCTTATTATGGAACTCCCAGGTGGTCTCTGTTACGAGCGATATACCTACTTCATATATAATTCCGCGGCCTGCCCCTGGTCAGGACATACTGAATAGTCCAATATCTTTTGCTTACCGCACCATTTGTATCGTTCGGCTTTGATAAATAGCCTCTCCATAAACATTGCCTAGCTTTTTGTCTCTTTTTTGCATTACTCTTTTCATATATATGTTCATTAATGACATGTTGCACCCGTACATTGTGGTACGACAATTACGCCAGGGGCTTCAGTACCCTTTAATATGGTGTGAGAAGTCCGTACACTTTCACGAGTGCGGCACCCCGAACTTATAGCACTATATGCATCGGCTCCGAATCATGATTTGGGTCAATAGTTGGGTTTGTCCGGCTCCTATGTTTTGGTGCCTTACGTTCCGCTATATCGGCTAAGGTAGCACTAGGAGAACCACTGCGATTGTGCCCCAGTTGAGCTGGGTTAAGCACCTCAGTGGAGAAAGCTAAAACTGACTGTCATGATCAGGCGAGAGACCGGTCACTGTTCGAGAGGTTTTTCGAGTCCCTAAAGGCTTATGCCGCTTCGAGCGAGGAGCTGGATAACCCCAGCCAAGGCGTGGATAGCGCCCCGAACTCGGTCTTCCGAACTAGGGGCTTCGCCGAAATTTAAAATTATAAAGTTCTATGGCTAAGTGAGAGTGTTCAAGCATTATAGTCCGATTTCCTGGTTCATCGTGCTGAGCGCCAACCTCGAAGGACCCAACCATGGGAAAAAGAGCACCCAGGTTTATCACCGAACACCCCAGCACTAGTGGCATGGCGGCAGAAGCCGACGACTGGCCATCTCTCAATTTTTGATAAACGGCCGCACAGAAAATAATATTTTTTAATTCAGTAAGCATTGCTTAGCGCATATGAACAAGTTTTCAGCGCACAGGATAAACACGAGCGAATTCATTCAAAAATTACATCCTTGGTGCACTCATCTGCCACAAGGCGGGCACCTGCAAGAACATCCTTATAGTAGTTCTCCGGCTTGCGATGCTCCTTCCCTGCCGGCGGCCCGTCCGTCACAAGCTTCTCACCGTCCAGCTTACCCCAGTGCACCTTTACATGGGCAAGGTCCCTACGGGCACCTTCGATGCAGGCGGAGCGCTTGATGACCTCGAGCCTTGGACAGGCCTCCACCAGCCGCCGCACCAGCCCGAAGTAGCTCCCAGGCAAGGCCTCTCCGGGCCACAGCCGAACTATGAAGCCCTTCATGGCCTGTTCGGCCGCCTTGTGGAGTTCGACCAGCTGTTTCAGCTGGTCGCTCAAGGGCACAGGGTGTCCGGCCTTAGCATACTGAGATCAGAATACCTTCTTCGTCGAGCTGCCCTCTTCAGCTCGGTAGAATGCGGCGGCATCAGACACGCTGCGGGGAAGATCTGCGAAGGCACCTGGAGAACTCCGGATTCGGGTAAGTAACAAGTAGTTTACTTTTATGTTTCTGCTTTGCATAAAGAATGCCTTACCCGTTGCTATCTTCTTCATATCCTCCAACTCTCAGAGAGCCTTTTGGGCTTCGGCCTTGGCAGACTTGGTAGTCTCAAGGGCCGTCGCGAGCTCGGACGCTTGGGTCTTTGACTCAAGCTCCAAACTCTCATGTTTCTTCATGAGAGCCTAAAGCTCTTGCTGCACCTCGCCGACCTGAGACCCAAGTTTCTCTCACTCGGTGCGCTCCGCGGCCGTTTCCTTTTTGGCCTCGGACAGCGCCTGCTTGAGGGTCGCCACCTCAGTCGTGGCCCCTACAATAAGCAGTACAATCCTGTTATTTTTTTGCAATCACGCCTCTCTATAGGCACCTTTTTATAAGGTATTTCTTACCTTCTTTCTCCGCGAGCTGCTTCTTGGCACGGCCGAGCTCTTGCTCGGACCGCTCGAGTCCCTGTTTCAGGGTATCCACCTCCGCAGTCTGTGCGGCGGTGGCTAGCAGCAAAGCCTGCATACGCATATTGACTTCTTTATTATTAGACTCCTGCGAAATTTCATAGATCCTCTATTCGGCTTTTCTTTCCGAACGCCAAACAGAGCATCAGGGGCTACTGTCTATGCGGTAATATTATTACATATTTTTACTTACCTCGAAGCCTGTTAGGAGGCCAGCGCAAGCTTCATTCAGCCCGCTCTTGGTGGACTGAACCTTCCGGATCACCGTTCTCATAATAGTACGGTGCTCCTCGTCGATGGAGGCACCTTCAAGCACCTCCAGCAGATTGTTCGGCGCCTCCGGTTGGACGGAGGCTGCCGGCTCAGAAGGCTTGGTCCTCTTGGAAGGAGTTCGCCTGCCACGGTCCGGAATTGTTAAAGATTCCGGCACGGTGTCCGGCTTAAGGCCGGACTTGGAGCCCTGGGGGGTCTTGTCCCCTTCACTCCTGGGGTCCGGGAGGTCGCCTTGCGGCTCCTCCAGGACCACCTCCTCCTGCCCCGGAGCTCGTTGCGACGCCACTTCAGCGTCATCCGCATTGTGGGGGGAGACAGCGGGTGGAACAAAGGTCACGTCCGATGAATCCAGGGAGCCGCTCGACGACTCGTTGAGTGCGGCCCGGGGCGGGCTGCATGATTATATTCGACATTAGGGGAAGCTGTGCAACAAAAGGAATATCATGAGTTACTCTGGTATCTGAACACTTACGATTTTGCCGGACGCTTGGCCCTGTCCGACCACTCCTCTTCGCCCTCTTCGGCGTCAGGGGCGTAGTCAGACGAAGGGGTCTTCCTTTTCCTAGACCCCTCGGCCTCCCCCGTTGGGGCGGCCTTCCTCTTCTCTCCTCCTTCCACTAGAGAGGGAGAGTCTTCTTCTTCCTCCTCCTCGTTCTTGCGGGAGGAGGGCGCCTCGAACTCGTCAGATGACGAGTCCGACACCACCACGTTGCGGGCACTCTTTCGAGTCCCCGTGGTCTTCTTCTTCTTGACCTTCTTCTCCGGCACCACATAAGGCGCTGGGGCCAGCAGCTTCACAAGTAAAGCTGGGGCTGGATCTTCGGACAGCGGAGCCGGACAGTTAATCGGCTCGGCTATCACCCGCCAAGCCTGTCAGAGGAAAGGGAGTTCAGATCCCGCATAGTGTCAAACAATGAAAAAAGGCTTAACATCCTGTGAAGGGTGTAGATGGCATACCTTGCTAGCGTGACGCTGCGAGCTGTATCCGCGGTCCTCGGAAACGGATGCGGGAGCCTCGGCGCCCTTGAATAGCACCTTCTAGGCGTCTTCATACGTCGTGTCGAAGAGCCTGTTGAGGGTTTGGTGCTGCGCCGGGTCGAACTCCCACAGATTAAAATCCCGTTGTTGGCACCGGAGGATCCGGTGGACGAGCATAACTTGGATTATATTAACAAGCCGGTCTGGCTTGTTCACCAGGGACCGGATGCATGTTTGCAATCCGGTCACCTCTTTTTCGTCACCCCACGACAGGCCCGTCTCATTCCAGGACATAAGCCGCGTGGGGGTCCGGACCGGAACTCAGGGGCTGCAGTCCATTCCGGATCGCGTGGCTCGGTGATATAAAACCACCCGGCTTGCCATCCCTTTAGGGTCTCCACGAAAGAGCCCTCGAACCATATGACGTTGGCCATCTTGCCCGCAATAGCGCCTCCGCACTCTGCCTGGCTGCCGCGCACCACCTTGGGCTTGACATTGAAGGTCTTGAGCTAGAGGCCGAAATGGGGGCGGACGCGGAGAAAGGCCTCGCACACGACGATAAACGCTGAGATGTTGAGGATGAAGTTTGGAGCCAGATCATGGAAGTCCAGGCCGTAGTAGAACAGGAGCCCCCGGACAAATGAAAACGTAGTCCGCGGAGGAAGTGGGGGAGAAACACGACCCTCTCATGGGGCCTTGGGATGGGGATAAGCTGCCCCTCTTCGGGAAGCCGGTGCGCGATGTCCTTGGACAGGTATCCGGCCTTCCTTAGCTTTTTTACTTTACCCTCCGTAACGGAGGGGACCATCCATTTGCCTCCCGCTCCGAACATTGCTGGAGAAGTTTGAGGTGGGATGTGCGGGCTTGGGCGCTGGAGCTCGGGTGCGCGAGAGATGGATAGGCAAGGGAGGAAGAAGGCATAGGTAAAAAGAGTGGATCCTTATCCCCTTATATAGGCGGATGCGGTTATGCGTCCCCACCTACCTAATAAAACTCGCTTGCCTCCCGAGCAGCGTGATAAATGGCGCGGTTGGGTTACCCACGTCCGTATTGATGAGAATCCCGTAAAAAGGGTACATGATCTCTACTTTGAGAAGACGTGCCAAGGAAACCGCCTCGCAAAACATGCTGAGGAGGAAAAGTAAAAACGATACGAGTAAAGGGCTTGGTTGTGGTGTGATGGCACACTGGAGAATACGTTAGCAGATTTCATTTGTGTTAATATTATTCTCTCTATGGAAATATGTGGAAGCTTATTTTACAGAGCCGGACACTGCTCTTGGTGTTTACAATCTTCTATGAAGGACTTGGAGGAGGAACCCACCATGCAATGCCGAAGACAATTTGCGCGCCGGACTCGTCATCATTGAAGCCTGGTTCAGGGGCTACTGAGGGAGTCCTGGATTAGGGGGTGTTCGGGTAGCCGGACTATACCTTCAACAGGACTCCTGGACTATGAAGATACATGATTGAAGACTTCGTCCCGTGTCCGGATGGGAGTTTCCTTGGCGTGGAAGGCAAGCTTGGCATGCGGATATTCAAGATCTCCTACCATTGTAACCGACTCTATGTAACCCTAACCCTATCCGGTGTCTATATAAACCGGAGGGTTTTAGTCCGTAGGACAACTTCATCAACTCCATAGACAACAATCATACCATAGGCTAGCTTCTAGGGTTTAGCCTCCTCGATCTCGTGGTAGATCCACTCTTGTACTACCCATATCATCAATATTAATCAAGCATGACATAGGGTTTTACCTCCATCAAGAGGGCCCGAACCTGGGTAAAACATCGTGTTTCCTGCCTCCTGTTACCATCCGGCCTAGATGCATAGTTCGGGACCCCCTACCCGAGATCCGCCGGTTTTGACACCGACACGGGGAATCCCATTTGGTTGTAAATTCTAGAAAATAAGGCGACTATAAACCTTATTCTCCTTGGCATCACCGTGTGGCATGTCGTAACTTACGGGTGTGACAACCAATAATAGGAGGGCATTCCTGGCATCGGTCAATATATATGTGGAAACAATATCTCCACTATGGAGGACACAAAATTTAGGGGCGGCGCACCAGAACGTGTTACGAGAAAATGTAGTTCTTTCAGTGACTACCATATGAAGGAACAGTGTCCACGAAAACGGTCATAACCTTGCCGCTGTTGTTGAACCATTGGATGTGGTAAGGATGTGGATGTGGTCTTGTGGTGAGAGATAGCTTCTCCACCATCTCCATGCTAGCCAAGTTATTGCAGCTCCCTCCATCTATGATGACGCGAATAGAACGTTCCTTCACAACTCCCTTTGTATGGAACAAATTATGCCTCTGATTTTGCTCAGCTTGTGTAACCTGCACACTCAAAACACGTTGAGCAACTAAACATTCATACCTGTCAGCATCTTCAGCAGCCATGTATTGCGTCTCATGATCAGAATCATCTCCACCGTGTTCTTCATGTGTAATAAGAGCCAAAGTCTCCTCATCATTGTCACTAGCGAACTCATACCCACCATCATCAGTAACAATCATCACACGCTGAGATTTGCAATCTCTCGCAAAATTTCCTCTTCCCTTACAACGACGACAAATAATATCACTTGTGTGCCCTGTTGATGCGATGGAAGAAGAAGAGCTCTGCGCAGGCCCAGCAGGTGTGCTCTTGGCAGACAGTGGTGGTTGTGCCTGCTTTATTGAATCGCGGCTGGAGGTGGCACCTGATGGAGGTGCTGGTCCAGTCGAAGTAGAGGATGCACGTGGTGTCCATGAGGAAGATCGACCTGTAGAAAAGTTAGTTCGCGCCAATGCCTGTCAATCCTGCACTTCACGTTCAGCTTTACATGCAAGATGGAATAAACGAGTGATATTAGTATACTCCTTATGCTCTAGAATGGTCTCAATCTCTCTATTTAATCCACCCATAAAATGTGCAAGCATAGCTTCATTCTCCTCAACAATACCACATCTAGTCATGCCAGTTAGTAATTCCTGATAATATTCTTCTACAGAATGTTTTTCCTTGTCTTAAACCCTGCAATTTTTGAAGTAATTCACATTGATAATAATGTGGAACCCAATGAGTATGCATAGCAGCTTTCAAAGCAGCCGAAGTAGCTGGAACGGGATATAATCTACAATGTTTCAGACCACCAAACACATGCAAAACTAGTGAAAGCACAAACAGCCCTACCGTTGCGATGATATGCATGAGGACAACCTGGTGGTGGTGCTGGTGGTTGCACGTAGTTCTAATTTTGATCAACCTCATCCTCGTAATGGTCCTCCAGCTCTGCAGTAGTAGCAGGAGCTATAGAAGCACCAACAGTAGGTACAACAGCACCAGAAGTTTGACCAGGCTCAATGGGAATGCGTTGTGCTCGTCCCACTTGATTTGGAAGACGATGTTGTTGTTGCTGTTGTTGTTGTTGTTGTTGTTGTTGTAGAGGTGCGACTGGTGCAGCGGGCGATGGAGAACGCGCGAGCAATTCATTAAACTTGTTCTCGAGCTTTGTTTCGAACGCCTTCTCAATACCATCTATCTTCTCCATGGCCTCTTCAAATCTATTTAGCACATCTTCCACCTGTCCACTCATAATTTGCTGAAACTTATCATGTAACTATTTGTTTGTCATATTCTCCTAGTTAGTCCCGTTGGCTTGTGATCCTGCCATGGTTAGCAGCAATAGAAACACACAAGAATATGATCCTACTGACTACTAGGAAGTGGTGGTGATGGTGTGGTGGACAGTCACAAATCCGTCAAGCGAATCTCATATTCTTACCAGTTCTTACCAAGCAGTAGGTGGTGATCAGCAAATGTTGTAGTCAAAACTCTCAAAGCTTCAATATAGCAATTACTAGGGAGAGTCAAATGCACAACGTAGATGTATGTGGAGCTGGGAAGGCTTATAATATGGGAGCAAAAAGGGTCAGCAATAATCAATTCAGATATGCAAAGTTGAATAAACGCTCAACGACAGTACTGTGCTGGTGCTAGGCTAGACCGTGCTAGAGACGCGAGCCTAGAACACTAACAAAATCACGGCACTGCACGTAAACAAGGGGAAAGCACACTTTGGAACTTTTTTTGCTCTGTTTTTTTTTGCGCTCCTCTTTTTTTGCGATCTGCTTTTTTTTTGTGAAAAATCACTATAATGGCGAGTGTCTCAAAACTCTTCCCTCGACAAACTGAGAGGATGGGCACGAAATTTTTTTCTAATTTTTTTAGAATCAGGGCGGCAACAACGAAAAAGTGCGACAAAAAATCACTATGATGGCACGTGGCTCAAAAGACTAAAAAAAGCCTAAAAATTAGATAGGGAAAAAATATTTTTGCCTGTGAAAATTTTGGCGTAAAAACTGCCCGGGGGTCTCTAGACTCTTTTTTTTAAACCTACTCAGGCAAGGAAACACGAAACGGAAATTAGATGGATCTCGAAAACAAACCTAATATGAAAGGAACTCGGATTGGTGGTGGATATATGGTGGTACGATATAGCAGTGGTGGTTGTATATGGATACGGATTGGTGGTGGTATATGGATATGGATTGGTGGTGGTATATGCATACGGATTGGTGATGGTATATGGAGACGAATTGTTGGCGGATAAGCGGTGGTGGTAGACGGCAGGGGCGATGATGATGGTGCGGCGGCGGCGTGACATCTTATGACCAGAACTCGAAACTCTAAAAGACTAGACTCTAAGACCAGCAACTTGACACGACGATGCAACCGCAAATTCAACAAAGCAAATACAGAAAAGATTATGCAAAGGCTCGGATTGGTTCGGATAGGATGAACTAACCCTAATTTTTTTGCTTTTTCGTGGACTGTAGGTATGAAGAATAGACTCGATCTAAACTACGAAAAACTGTAAAATCTCACCGAGCAACCTGGGAATCTGATACCACTTAATAGAGACGAAGGTCTCCCAATGTTTCGATGAGATAGATATCGTTTTCTGTGGGAGTCGACTTTGATGATCCGACTACGAACGTGTGAAGACGTTGCGCCTTAGCAATCACTGAACCAACTTCCGAGGGTTATTGACCACGCCGGAGCATGATCAACCTGACCACGAGGGTCTATTTCCCGCGAGCAAACGAAGAACAAGCAAGAAACTGAGATTGCAATCTGGATATTGCGAATAAAAGAGGAAATATTTATTAATGAAGGTGGGGTTCTATGACGCCTTTGTCTGGTTGTTGAACACAAACGAAATACGCGAAGTTGCAGCTATGGCGAACTTTAATCTAAACAAAACCCAAAGTCTAAATGACGCCCTAAGGGCTGTATATATGGAGGAAGAGGGGGGAATTTCGTGGCCCTTGGAGGAGGGGTCCGAAACCAACCCTAACTCTTGTTTCCCCACACATACGGACTTTAAAAACAGCATATACTTAAGTATTTCGAAAATACATGGGCATGGCCCAATAATAAGGTTACGCAGCACCTAGAATAGCCTCTGGACGAAATTTATGAAGTGGCATCTTGTATATTTCGTCCAAGGCTTCATGCACTCCTTATGGTGGCTTCAAAGTCCTGAAATCATCACTTGTAACTCCGTTCTTGATCCCCTTGCACATGCCATCATCTCCATGCTTGAACTTGCTCCAAGTTTCATCTTTCTTGTCCAAGCTAGGCCCTTCATTCGTAAGCAAAACAAATGTATCCAATGTATGTAGCATCATATTCTCATGAACATTAGAATCGTTTCCAAGAAACGAAAGTACCCGATAATTGAATTGGCATCCGTGAGCTCTAGTAATGGACCCGTATGTGTAGCAGTAGGGGCTGTGGGTGTAGCAATGGTATTGATGTCCTCAGCAGGATACATGGGCCCTTGGCCCGTTCTCTATGCACAAGTAGGGGCCGGATGTCCGATGCTTCGGGACGGGACGGATGTCCGGGGCAAGGGGCCGGATGTTTGGGCTGGCATGAGTCTTCCAGATGCATTCGGTGATGGAGGGGCCGGATTTCCGGGCGAAGGGGCCGGATGTCCGGGGCTTCGGGAGGAGCCGGATGTTTGGGCTCTGCTGGTCCTTTCCGGTGTTCTCTGGATAGCCGATGCCGGATTTCTGGGGCAAGGGCTGGATGTCTGGGCTGGTCCGGATGTCCGGGCTGGTGCCGGATGTCCGGGGCCTGTAGCTGCTGGCTCTTCTTCCTTCTCCTCCCTTCGCTTCCACGCACGCTTGGCCTTGGTCCTTGGGCTATCCATGGTCTCCTCGGGTGTACCTGAGTATGCACAAGGTCTGCGCTTGAAGTAGCATCCATGTCATATATGCGGAAAGGAGCGAGTTCACCTTAGGCCCAATGGCGTATGCTCGAGTGTACATGGGGATGATCGTAGGATGCTCCGCATCATAGAGGAAGAATATCCAATGGTGACAATGTGTTGAATCCGTAGACGGCCTCGAAAGGGGACTGGCCGGTTGTTGAGTGTTTTGCTCGGCTGTAGGCGAACTCGCTGATAGGTAGACACTCCTCCCACTCCTTGATGTTCTTATTGATTAGTACTGGAAGTAGAGTGGAGAGTGTGCTGATGGTCACCTCCGTTTGGCCGTCGGTTTGCGGATGATACGCCGTGGAGAAGAGTAGCTTCATTCCGAGCTTGGCGCATAGGGTCTTCCACAAATAGCTTAGGAACTTGACGTCGCGGTCCGAGACGATCGTCTTTGGCACTCCATGTAGCCGCAATATTTCCCTACAAAACAGATTGGCAACATGTGAAGCATCATCTATCTGGTTGCATGGTATGAAGTGTGCCATCTTAGGTAATCGGTCCACAATGACAAATACTGAATCCTTTCCATTTCTAGTCCTAGGCAATCCAAGTACGAAATCCATGCTAATATCTTCCCATGGTTGATATGGAATTGGGAGAGGCATGTAAAGGCCATGGGATTGAGCTTTGGACTGAGCTTTGTGACATGTAGAGCATCGGTTGGTGAAGCGGTTGACGTCCCGAAACATCTTGGGCCAATAATAGTTCTTGGAGAGCGTAGCAAAAGTCTTGTCACGTCCAAACTGTCCCATTAGTCCATCTCCATGAGATTCCTGCAAAAGCAACAAACGAAGAGAAGACTCGGGGATACAAAGTTTGTTTGCTCTGATGAGATATTCATCTTTTATGTAATAGCGTTCCCAAGAGGTATGCGTCAAACACATGGCATAAGGGATAGTTAAAGTAGGATCATGCCCATACAAGTCTTTTATGTGCTCAAAGCCAATGACATCCAATTCAAGTTGAGTAACAAGCATGCATATGCGGGAAAGGGCATCCGCCACAATATTTTCCTTACCTTTAATGTACTTGATGACATAAGGAAAAGACTCAATAAATTCACTCCATTTAGCATGATGCTTGTTCAACTTTCTTTGGCCCTTAAGGTACTTGAGCGTTTCATGATCGGTATCAATGATGAATTCCTGAGGGCGGAGATAGTGTTCCCATTCATGCAAAACTCGCACTAAAGCATATAGCTCTTTTTATACATGGAGTAATTGAGTTGCGCTCTGGAAAGTTTCTCACTAAATATGCTATGGGGCACTTCTCTTGCGTTAACACACCTCCTATGACATGACCACTAGAATCACAATGAATCTCAAAGGGTTTTTCAAAGTTGGGTAATGCAAGCATGGGAGCATGAGCAAGAAAATCCTTAAGCTCATTGAAAGCGGTATCTTGGGGTGGTCCCAAAACAAAAGGCGCATTCTTCTTGCACAAAGCATGCAAGGGCGAAGCAATGGTGCTAAAATCTTTCACAAAGCGACGATAGAAACCCGCAAGGCCAATAAAACTTTGCAATTGTTGCAAGTTGGTTGGTTGGGGCCAAGACTTAATAGCATTGATCTTGGACTCATCTACATGAACACCCTTAGAAGATACAACAAAACCCAAGAAAACGAGATTATCAACGCCAAAAGGGAACTTTTCCATGTTAGCAAAGAGATGCTTGTTTCGAAGAGTTTGCAAAACAGTTTGAACATGGGTGACATGATCTTGAAGAGATTTGCTATAAACAAGGATATCATCGAAGTAGACCACAACAAACACACCAATGTAAGGGCAAAAGACATGCTTCATAAGGTGCATAAAAGTACCCGTTGCTTCCGATAGACCCATAGGCATGACTAACCACTCATACAACCCAAACTTGGATTTGAAAGCGGTTTTCCATTCATCACCATCTTTTATGCGGATTTGATAGTAACCACTTTTAAGATCAATTTTTGAAAACATAGTGGCACCACTATGTTCATCAAGCATATCGTCAAGGCGTGAAAACTACTGTCTCTTTTTGGCACAAGAATGACCGGGACGGCAAAAGGGCTCAAACTTTCACGCAAAAGTCCATGGTCTATGAGATGCTTTACTTGCCTTTGTATTTCTTTGGTTTCTTTGTGGTTGATGCGGTAGGGAGCTTTGTTCAAAAGAGGTGCTCCAGGGATGAGGTCGATGCGGTGCTCGATGCCTTGTAGTGGAGGTAGTCCCGGAGGTAGCTCGTCGGGGGAAACATCTTGAAATTCATGCAAAAAGAGAAGACAACACTAAAGGTAGAGCGTAAGAGGTGTTAGCTTGTGTTGCATTGTCCTTGCACAGAAGTACATAGTGTAGGACACTAGATGGGTTCTCTCACACACCTCTTATCTCATTAGCAAATAGGACTAAGTTCTTCTTTATGCTTATCGTGGAGGTACTCGATTTGGGTTTGTGGCGCTCACTCTATTTTTGGTGGTTCGCTCTCTCATTATTCTCTCCACGATGGGTGGCTTGCTTGTCTATGATTACTTAGCTTGGAGACATGGGGCGAAGTACGTACTCCTTTCCTTTCATCTTGAAGATGTAGTGGTTCGTTCGGCCATTGTGGATGACACCTCTATCAAATTGCCATGGGCGTCCAAGAACAAGGTGGCAAACGGTCATTCGAACGACGTCACACTCCAAAGTATCTTCGTAGGAGCCAATTTTGAAGGAGACTTGTACTCGATGCTCGACTTGGATAGTGCCGGAGTCGCTAAGCCATTGAACTTTGTAGGGATCTGGGTGCTTTGTCTTGGGCAATTGGAGCTTGGAGCAAAGTTCTTCACTTGCGAGGTTATGACAACTCCCACCATCGATGATGACCTTTAAGGATCGTCTGTTGATGCTGGCCTTGGTATGAAAGATGTGGCATCGTTGGTCTTCTTCTTGGTGATGTTGGAGAGTCAAGACCTTGGAGACAACAAGAGTGGGACTTGAATCTTCATCACAAAAGACTTGTTCCTCTTCATCGTTCACTTGCCAGTGTATGGCCACTTGCTCAAGGGCTTCCATTTATCCATAACTCATTGAGTCATAAGTGTTGTCATCGTTGAGGATCATGGTCCGCTTGTTGGTGCACTCGTAGGACTTGTGGCCTCGGCCTCCACATGTGAAGCATTTGAAAGAACTTATCTTGACGGTCTCATCGGTTGGGGTTGATGATGATGAAGCTCTCGGCTTGAAGTTGCTCATTGTTGTAGGATAACTTGGGGTTGACGAAGCTTTCTTGTAACTCTACTTGTCGATGTTGCTTGCAGAAGGCTTTGTTGATGTAGAAGGTGTTGGAGTCGTAGAAGCTTGGGTGTTGGAGAAACCATATGACTTGGATGAGAACTTGGCATACTTGAAATCATCTTGCACTTGGCGTTCCGTTTTGGTAGCTTGATGCACTAGCTTGATGAGGTTCGAGTACGGTTGGAAGTCAGCGATCTTCTTGATAGGGTGATTGAGTCCATTCAAGAAACGTGCCATAGTTTTCTCACCGTCTTCCGTGACATTGGCTCGTATCATGGCAATCTCCATCTCCTTGTAGTACTCTTCAACGCTCTTGGTTCCTTGCCTTAGTAGTTGGAGTTTCTTGAAGAGGTCGTGGTTGTAGTAGGTAGGCACAAAGCATGCTCTCATGACATCCTTCATTTGCGCCCACATAGTGATGGGTGGTTCACCTCTTGCCTCTCGGCACTCGATGACTTGTTCCCACCAAATGAGGACACGGTCTAGGAACTCAAGGGATGCCATCGCGATCTTCTTCTCTTCTTCGTAGTTGTGCAAGCGGAAGATTTTGTCAACCTTCAATGCCCATGAAAGGTACTCTTTCGAATCGTTGCTTCCATTGAACTTGGGCATGGTGAACTTTAGCTTGCTGTAGCATTGCTCTTCATTGTGTTGGGGTCGGGGATGATGACGCCCATGTTGTGGATGATTGTCAATCTCGTGTTGCTCTTGGTGAGGAGGGTTGTCAACCTCATGTTTCTCTTGTCGTGGAGGATTTCCATTGTCTTCATGCTCTTGGTGAACTTGATGTCCTTGAGGAGCTTATGGAGGGGCTTGTCGAGCTCGAGGAGGAACTTGAGGAACTTGACGATGCACTCGAGATTGAAATCTTCATTCGTGAGCTTCTTCGCGAAGAGCTTCTTAATGTTCACGAGCTTGCGGCCTCGGTTGGCTACGGCTTGACTTGAATCTTGGAGGGCTTGTTGCGCCTCAAGTGCTTGAGCATCTCGCAATTGTTGCACTTGACGTTGTGCCTCGGCATCTTGTGCTTCTTGGTGTATACGTGCTCGCTCTTCCTCTTCATGTTGGCGTCGTCGTTCTCATGCTAGCACAAAAGCCTCTTGGGTTTGGTGTTGTCGGTGCTCTTGAGAGTTGGTGTCGCGTAGATGATTGTTCGATGTCGGTGTAATTGAGCCGGAGAGGGTGAAGTCGGAGTGACGACTTGAGCGGCTCCCTCTTGATGAGGATGAAGTGGAAGAGGAGCGGTTGAGCAACAAAGCACGAATCTCTTCCAATCTTGCATCGTTCTCTTGCTTGTGATTGTCAAGCTTGTGGTCTATGTAGTCCCTTGTACGTTTCTCAGAGAGTCGCAAGTCGGTGGCGAGGTTGTCGATGCTTTCACTCATTGGTTGTTGCTCTTGATGCAAAGCACGTTGTGCACCAAAGAGGTGTCTCTTGGTGACGTAGGAGTTCATGTCGTCGTTGTGCTCAATGAAGAGTGTTATGGCGGAAGTACTTGGCCTATCCATCATTCTAAGAGAAAAATGTGAGTGGTAGAAAAAGAAGAATGTATACCAAATGTACCTTGACCAAAGTTGAAGGTGGATCAATGATCACTCCAATGTGGACAAAGAAATAGCACAATTTGTACCAATTCTTGTCGGTTTCTCACACCTACACACGTAAAAGCTTATGGTGGAGCTTGGTTAGGATGGTGGCACAAAATTTGATGTGAAAGTAAGCAAGATTCAATAATGTTGGAAAAGAATCGCAAATTTTCAAATGCAACAAGTAGACCAAGCAATCTAAGGTACACGAAAACACACACGCAAAAAGATAAGTGGGGTTGTGCAACCAAGGATGAGCCAAAATGTGGAATCCATGAAAATGCTCGCGTTGCACAACAATAGAGAGATGCTAGAACGATTGCACAATAGGCGGATAGGAACTTGTGCACAACCTACTAAGAAAAAAATGCAATGAATTCTATCCCAAATATGCTCTCTATGTGGTGTTTTGATGAAATGACACAAGATGATCTAGTATGACAATCTTAATGTTGTATGATGCTATGGTTCTTGCTTATAAGATCTTTGCTTATCTTTCCCTTTTCCTTAAAATCTTGTTTGGCTCTTTGTGTGTTGAGCTCTTTTCTCATGCAATGCTTCACGAACCAAGATAGCAATTGTGTATGTGATGACAATTTTGTGACACAAGAGATGATACCAAGATATGCACCAATGATATATGTATTCTATGGGAAGTATGATCGCTAATGTGCACAAGTTACGTTGCCGGGAATACTCAATGGCTAGTCTCGATGGGTAAGATACGCAAAAAGATAAGGCTATGGTGGTTATCAATGTGAAGGCAAGGGGTGGACAAAGATATCATCAAAGTTACCATCCTTGCTTATGGTTGAGGGTGCCACGGACCCAAGATGAGGTTACCGGGAAGGTCGTTGTAGATGACACATCTGTGGCGAAGATGAGCGGCGGTGATGTCGATGTCGAACTGTTCCTAGTTAGCCGAAACACCCTAGGAAATGATGAACCACAACTCAAATTCTCAAAACCAAAAGCGACAAAATATGTCGGAGTTGGTAGCAGTCAAGTGATGGATGAAACGAAAGCGTTAGCGGAAGTTAGGTGGTGGTGGTCGAAGGGGGTATGCGGAGGCATAGGTGGCGGAGTAATCAAACAGTAGGAAATGCAATTTCGTCAGGTGTAGCCGGATGATCCGGGCTAGGAGCCGGATGATCCGGGCGGATCTGAATGAGCCGGGTCAGGGTCCGGATGATCCGGGCAGGTCAACTGCGCTCGGGAATGGCTCGGGATGAACTTCAAAATGGGGTCAAATTCAATGATTTCGCGGATTTTTGGATGGATTGCGAGGTGGAGATGGCGGGGGAAGGTAAGAACCACTTAAAACACAACAAATTCATGGATCAAAACCAACAAAACATCATCAAAACTCATAAATCACAAGAAAATTTTTTGGGGCTATTTTTGTGGGGATTTTCGAATTAGGGCGAAAAACAACAAAATCAAGCTAGAAACACAAGAACCACTTAAAACACAACAAACGGTGTCGGAGTTGGAAGCATGGTCCCTAAGCAGCCTAAACACCTTAGGAGACACAACTCTCAACACAAACAAAATTGGGTTAAGTCGGGGTGGTGGAAGTGTATGGTGGGCAAGCCTATGCGGAAGTTATGGTGGTGGTGGTTGATGAAGAAGAAATCGTCCCTAAGTAGCCTAAACACCTGAGGAAACTCAAATCACAACTCAAACAACCTCAAATGCTATAAGGAACAAAAAGGGTTTGGTTGCGGAAGTCGGTGGTGGTTATGCGGATGCTATGGTGGAAGCCGTAGGCAAAGATGCCAAAGTTCCAAAATTTTGATCCATGGATTTGCTTGGTTTCAAGTGGATCTAGCATCTCCCAAAGTTTCCCCAACTTCCATCCACGAAATGTCCTCAATTTTCCCCCGAAAATCATCCATTTCCGCCGAAACATTCGTCCCCGAGAGGAAATCCCGAGCCGTTTGACCTGGCCGGATCATCTAGACCTTCTCCCGGGTCATCCAGGCACCTCCCGGATCAGCTGTACCCTCTCCCGCACGTCCGGATAACCCACGCACCCAAAAAACAAAACCGGAGCTCACAAACCCGGATCATCCGGAAGTACACCCGGATCATCCGAACCTCCTCCCGGATGTCCGGGTAACCCTGAAACCGACAGCGCTGAATTCTTGTTTCGGCCATAACTAATCCATCTGAACTCCGTTTCTGACGTTTTTAGCTCGTTTTGAAGCTCTTGACATCCCCTTCCCACAGAAATACTACCATCACCATTTGAATCCATCAAAATTTTGGAACTTTGGCATCTTTGCCTAGGGCTTCCACCACAACCTCTGCATAACCACCACCGACTTCCACAACCTAACCAATTGTGATCCATATAGCATTAGTGGTTGTTTGAGTTGTGATTTGAGTCTCCAAAGGTGTTTAGGATACTTAGGGATGGTTTCTTCTTCATCAACCACCACCACCACCATAACTTCCGCATAGGCTTGCCCACCATGCACTTCCGCCACACCAATTTAACACAATTTTGTTTGTGTTGTGAGTTGTGTCTCCTAAGGTGATTCGGCTACTTAGGGACCGTGCTTCCAACTCCGACACCATGTATAGTACACCACCTTGCCCTGGATTTCTGCATTGCATACTCCACAACCCATCATTGCCATTCCGCAATTCCATTGAGCTTCCGCAACACCACCACCACATCCCACTACTACCATTTGACATTTGACATTTGAGATTTTGAGTTCACAGTTTTTCCGTTTCCTAAGGTGTCTCGGCTACTTAGGGACGAGTCTCCATCATCTTGGTATCTCTATCAAGATTACCGCCACTCATCATCGCCAAGGACGGTAACCTCCATGTCATCTTGGTATCGTGGTATCCCTCCAATGTATATTCCCTTGCCATTGCATTGATAACCCCTAGCCATTTTGCGTCACTTGCCTACCGAGACTAGCCCTTTGAGTATTGTTGGCAATGTTACTTGTGCACATTAGTGATCTACACCATCCATTGCATACATACCATATCATGTTGGTATCATATCATCCCTTGTGTCACAAGTTTGTTTCTGCATATACACAATTGCTATCTTGGTTCGTGCATTGTGCAAAAGTGGCCATACACATACAACAAAAGAATAAGCTTTTAAGCAAAGAAAAAGAGTGAACAAAGATATTGTAAGCAAGTGCCATAGCATCATACCACATTGCATAAGATTGTCATATCCGATCATCTTGGATCATACCACCGGAACATCATATATATATAGCATACTTGGCATAGAAAGTTTATCTATTTTGCATCTTATAGGTTGTGCACAAGTGTCGTATCCGCCTATTGAGCAATCGTTCTAGCGTCTATTTTGAGTTGTGCAACACGAGCGTTTTCCGTGGATTCCACATTTTGTGCTCATTCCTTGGTTGCACGACCCAATTGATCTATTCGTGTGTGCATTTCCGTGTGCCACATATTGCTATTGGTCTACTTGTTTCATTTGTGAATTTGTGAATCTCTTTCAACATTATTAACTCTTGCTAGCATTTTTCATTAAATTTTTGTTCCACTATCCTCACCGAGCTACTCCATAAGCTTTAGTTTGTATGTGTGAGTGAACAAGTCCGGTACCAATTCCACTATTCTTTCATCTCACATTGAGTGAAAGGGGATACATCCTCAACTTTGGGAAAAAGTAACTTGGTATTGTTTATCTCATTTCCTACTCACCTCTAGTAGAATCTTGTGATGGATAGGCCAGGCATTTCACCTTCGGTCTATAACAACAACGACGAGTTCGATGTGACGAATAACTCTACCGACGCCAAGATACAAGCTAAAATGGAGGAGATCAAAGCCCTCATCAAGTCCTACAAGCGATCTTCCTCATCTTCGAGAAGACGCTCAAGTACAGATGCTTCCAAGCTACCATCTCCGCCAAGGTCACATCGGCATCGACACCATCACCACCACGAACGTGAAGGTCAAGAGCTCAACACCAACAACCGCTCAACGACTTCACCATCTCCATTGGCATCTTTGCCAAGCGACTTCAAGGCATCTTTTCCTTTGGATATACGACATCTTCGCCAACAAGCACCTCAAGACTACGCTCAAGACAAGCTCCCCAAGCTCAAGTCCACGACTTCCACGAGCTACTATGACCTCGACATCGACCATGAGATTCCTTTCTATGGAACTCTAGAACCCGAGGAGTATCTCGAGTGGGAACATTTGATGGATGACTACCTCAAGCTACATCAAGTTCCTCCCGAAGATCAAGTGAAGTGCGCCACAAGAAACTTCCTCGGCTACACGTACACATGGTGGCTTTCACACACCTTCGAATAGCTACAACATGAGTGGGCCCAAGATGAAGAGAGCTTTGCGGCGAGAGTTCGTGCCTCCAACCTACATGGAACAACTTCAAAGCCAATTGGAGAACACCATCCAAGGATCCAAGTCCATCGATGAGTACTTCAAGGAGATGAAGAAAGCCTTGCGATGAGCCGGCGTGGACAACCCCATTTCGATGAAGTTCTAGTTCATGATGGGATTGCACAACAACATCTCCAAGATGATCTTCCTCGAGAACTACAAGTCCCTCGATGACAACTACATTGGTGCTCTCAAGGCGGAACAATAACTCATGAAGGCCAAAGCTTCTCCACCCCAAGCTCACTTCGTGATGACCAAGCTCCATGAGAACGAGCATGAGGCTAGTACCACCACGATGTCCAAGCCCGGCCAGCTCCAAGACGATGCTCCCAAGTTTGACTTCACATGGTTCCATCAAGAGGAAGATGACCACCATTTGATCTTTGCCACCTCACCTACACCACTTGAGTGGAATGACAATGGTAACATAGGTGAAGGTGATGCTCTAGTCGCACTAGTGAATATTCTTGACATTGATTGCTTGCATGATTTTGATCAACCTATTACCATGATTCATGCTAGTGCGATTTTCCCATGCAATGATTTACCAATTTATGATGAGTATGATGATTGCCATGTGGAGTCTATTAGTTGTGATGCCATGTGACATAGGATTTCTTGTGATAATTCTCTCGGTCACATCATGTTTGAAAATCCGCTTGACTTGTCATATGCTATGCATGAGATCAATCATATGTCATATTTGCAATCTCTTTGTAGTGACTATGCATATGCCATTAAAATAAACCCAATTTCACATATAGCATAGATGACAAGTGCATGGTTATTGGCATTTGTTTTTCTTGTGATGACATTGATATGCTCCCTTTGCATCATTTATCTCATATGCCATGCCATAACCACCTAGCTTCGGATATCCATTGTTTTGGATGTTGTCCATTTTATCCATATGATGTTTCCATACATGTTTGCAGATTTTGATCACTCCCATCCACTTATCTGCACAATATGCTTCCCATGAATAAACATGCTATTGATGTGCCATATACATGTATGCTCAGTTTTCATCCCCATCATGTTATACACAATAACTATTCTTTCATGATGGATGACATGTTTTGATACCATGCATAAAATTTCTGTGAGCGATGCTTATTTTGTACTAACTCTCACGTGCACATACACATCATGATGGATGATGTGTATATTTACGACACACACAATCTCTTTCGTTTGTGTCTCTTTTGTGTAGGTACCCTTGAATTCTTGTCAACCTCGCAATCCCACGAGTTGACAAAACGAGCTCTAGAGAGCAATGATGACTTGGGATCTCATGGATTGTCTTTCCCACCGCTCTCTTCGCGCAAAGACTTCGCGCATTTCTTCTACATGGCCCTCACTTGGCTATGGGTTATTCTCCATTACATATTATATGCCCATCTTGCCATGTTCACTTTGCATGATATCCTCATTCCTATACCTTTGACATGCATTTGTGACCCATGCTTTGCATTACACATGATGATTGATTCTCATACTTGTATGTGTATTTGTAAGCTTGGTGCAGATATTGATTGTTATTGCCATGTTTGCTTTGTGCCCCATGCCTATGATGATAATATGATCTTGCTTTGTGCTAGTGCTTGCGATATGTCATGTGCATTGCCTTTGCCTATTATTTGCTCACATGACATGATTGCCATGATTTCCTCTTGTGTGTTGTATCTTCACTCCACTAGTTTACACGCCTTGATTACTATGCTTGCTTACGTTGCACCACCAATGATTCATGCTTTCTCATTTTATGCGGTTGATGACAACCATCTACATGCTTTGCACATGATTAATATTGCTTCTTGTCATATATCTCCATATGTTGCCTCTCTTGTGCTAGATGATTTGCCATGTATTGAGTGCAATTATGCCTTTAGTCTTGACAATGAGTTTGTCCCCATAGCATTCTTGCATATATTTGGAGATTTTGACATAATTGTTGTGAAGCATGCTTGTCTTACATCTTTGCACCATACACCTAGTGCCATGAATATAGCCATTATTGCATCATATTATTCATGCACTTGTGCTACTAATGTTTGTGTGCAAAAGAAGAGAACAATCATGATGGATGATGTGTTTATCTACCATGCGCATACGTTCTTTGCTTTGTTTTGTGCATGTGTAGGAAACTTGGACTTCGTGTCAACTTCCACGTCATGTGAGTTGACAATCCGAGCTCTTGAGAGCGAACCACCTTCTACCATGACGATTCTACATCGCACTTGCTTGTACTTCAGCATTGTGAAGGACGCACAAGGACACGCCTTCAAGGTGACATCTTTCATGACCATGGATATTATGGATCATCCTATTTGTGTTGCTTGCACCATGAGACTTATTGTTCATTTTGGACCACTTGATTGCACACATGTTAGATATCTTGCTTCGACTTGTCATTTTCACCGTTCCATGCATCTTGATATATATGCCTTGTGTGTTGCATCCAATTCTTTGATTACTTGATCCTATCATATGTTTGGTTGCAACAATGTCACTTCTTCACATATGCCATGTCCCATTGCTTGTCACATGATTGACTTGATTGCCTCACACATGATGAACAATTGCTCTCTCTATTGTGTTGAGTGCCATACTATCTTCACTACACCCTATGCACATTATGCTTGGATTGTCTTGCACTTGTCCCATGTGTTTAGACACTTCATTTTATTTGGTGTTGTGAATGTTTCCTATGCCTACCACAGACCATTTGTCGAGTGCTTTATGCATGATTGCTATGACCATGAGGTACATGCTTATTCTCTTCACACACACATTTGCACCACTACCTGACATTTACATGCTTGTTTCCATGATTACCTTCATTATGCTCAATTTATGTGCTTACATGCCATGTCACAATCCTTTGTCACACCATATGATATGCTTGATGACGACAATTATTGGGTGTCTCACCTCTTGAATGCTTGGTTTTGCACTAACGCTACACATTTTTTTTACAAGTGTTTGTTGTTCTTGATCCTTTTGAAGGAATCACTAAACGGTGCGACATTGGAGAGTGCCATTTCAAGGTTCAAGATGACAAGTACTTGGTGATCTTGACTCGGAGAATGAGTACAATATGGTGCCGTATTCATGTTGTTGAAGAGGTTCGTGCTCGTCGTCATTGTCGAAGGGGATGGCCCTTGTGTGACGCCCTGAGACTGATGTGCCAGGTGTCCTCCAGTTATTTGCTGTTGTTGCCTTGTCATTTGCTTGCGTGTTGCATCTTGCCATGTCATCATCCGCATTGCATCATCATGTTTTCAAAACTTGCATCCGTCTCGGTCTCCTCGTTACGTCCGTTGTCCATTCTGAGCCCAGACACACTTTCACGCGCCCGCGACATGTCCGAAATATTATTTTGTAAGTGGCCGGAAAATGTTCTCGGAATGGGATGAAAGTTGACGTGCGGTCTTATTATAGTGTAGATAGACCGCCTGTCAAGTTTGATCGCATTCGGAGTTCATTTGATAGCCCAACCGTTAAACTATAGCGGCATATAACCGGTCTAACGTCGGACGTTTTCGGTCTCCGGAAACAGTCGCCGAGCCTCACTTCTCTTCTCTCCTCTCAGCCCGAGGCCTCTCTTCACAGCTCACCTACTCCCCCCTCTGTCCAAAACCGCACGATCGCGATCGTACGATCTCGAAAACCCCTCCTAACCCCCAAACCCTAGCAAATTTGCTATATATGGACACCCCTAGTCCATTTTGGACAACCTAGACCCCTTCCCTACCCCTACCGCAGCCAACCCCCCTCCTCCTCGGTTTCAGCACCGCCCCACTCCACCTCCGCCACTTGTCACCACCGCCGCCGCGTCCCGGACCAATCCGGGCGCGACACGTCGCCTCCCGGTGCCCCGCAGCCAAGCCCAGCGCGCCATGTCGCCTCCCCAGGGCCCCCACTTCGCCACGGCCCGCCTGGCCCATCCGCGGCCCGCCCCGGGCCGAAGCGGGCCTGAGCTGCCGCTGCACACCCGCACTCCCCCGCGCCCTGAGCTCTGCCTTCGCTCTGCCTGCGTCCCATTCCCGCAGGTGACCAGCGCCTCGCCGCCGGCGACCACCAGGCCGAATTCCGCCACCTGCTCCTCTCTCCTTCCCCTGCCTCTGGTTCTTCCTCTTCCTCTCACAGAGCTCTCTCTCCCCATGTTTTCACAGGACCCCAGAGCCTCATCGCGCCGCCGCATGGTGTTCGCCGGATCTCACGACCCACGTTGTTCCTATGCTCGGATCCGTGCTGCACCTCGCCGTCCTCATCCACCTCCGGCCGGATCCGGTGCCTAGGGACCGGATCTGCCCATTCCCGTCGTCTTCCCATGTCGCTGGAGTCCCAGGTCTCGCCGGAGTTCATTCATCTACCGCCGTCATCTTCTTCACAAAGCCAGGGATTAGCTCACCCGCTCGCAGCGCCTCCCCATGTGGGCCCCATCTCCAGCTCCGCGGCCCAGCTCCGCCCGAGCGAGCCGGCCTGCCTCCGCTCGCTAGCGGGCTGCGTTCCCGATCGGCCTGTGAAGGCCCGAGGTGAGGACGCCCAGTCCAGTTCCCCTCGGTGTTGTGGGCTAGACCAAGTAGTTTCGGTCCGTTCATTGTTTTTTTCCTGCCTGCGAATTTAGCTATTTATCCAGAGTGTGCTATTTTACAGAAAAGACCCTCATGATCATTCATTTAATATCTCACAAACTAAGCATCACTTGTAAAAACTTTATATATGAAAATGCTTAAAATTGTGTCTAGTTTCATAATATGTCACTTTGACCCATGTTTAAAATGATTAAATTGATGTTTGTGTATATGTACTCTTATGCCATGCTAAAACGGTTTAATTCATAACTAGTTAACCGTAGCTCGGTTTTAATTAATATTTATATGTAAATGGGGTAGAATTTTGCCTAGTTTAACATGGTGGCTTTACTTTGCATGTTTAATAACTCTAAAATTGTGTTTAGGGAAGATCAGTACCACAACCAAAATATGCACATGAGGATTTTTCCGGACTTGTTGTTCCGGCCTCATTTAAACTTGCCTAGTTAGGTAGTTTTCATTTGCTTCACCCTCTTGCCATGCTAACAACATTTAATCTAGTTGGGTACATAAACGAGAGAGAACTAAATAAGTCATGTGGTGTTTTCTTCAATATGTAACTCCGTTGCATCATGAGCTCCACTTAATTTTTAGTATTGTTTGTGCACTTTGTCGTGCCATGCTTCATTAAACCGGACATGCATCATACTCGATTGTGCATCATGCCATGTTGATGTGTTGGTTGTTTACTATGTTGGTTGCTTCGTTCCGGTGTTGCTTCTTTGGGTTGGTTCCGATAACGTCGTTTGTGTGAGGATCCGTTCGACTATGTCCGTTTATCTTCTTCATGGACTCGTTCTTCTTCCTTGCGGGATTTCAGGCAATATGACATACCCTCGAAATCACTTCTATATTTTCTTGCTTAGTTGCTTGCTCTTTTGCTATGCCTATGTTGCGATACCTACCACTTGCTTATCATGCCACCCATATTGTTGAACCAAGCCTCTAACCCACCTTGTCCTAGCAAACCATTGTTTGGCTATGTTACCGCTTTGCTCAGCCCCTCTTATAGCGTTGTTAGTTGCAGGTGAAGATTGAAGTTTGTTCCTTGTTGGAATATGTTTAATTGTTGGGATATCACAATATCTCTTATTTAATTAACGCATCTATATACTTGGTAAAGGGTGGAAGGCTCGGCCTTATGCCTGGTGTTTTGTTCCACTCTTGCCGCCCTAGTTTCTGTCATATCGTTGTTATGTTCCCGGATTTTGCGTTCCTTATGCGGTTGGGTTATAATGGGAACCCCTTGACAGTTCGCTTTGAATAAAACTCCTCCAGCAAGGCTCAACCTTGGTTTTACCATTCGCCACCTAGCCTATTTTTCTCTTCGGTTAGGCCAGCCCAAGGGTCATCTTTATTTTAACCCCCCCGGGCCAGTGCTTGTCTAAGTGTTGGTCCGAAATGGGCAGCCTGCGGGGCCACCTCGGGGAAACTTTTGGGCTGGTTTTACTCGTAGCTTGACCTATCCGGTGTTGCCCTGAGAACGAGGTATGTGCAGTCCCATCAGGATGTCGGCACATCGGGCGGCTTTGCTGGACTTGTTTTACCATTGGCGAGGATGTCTTATAACCGGGATTCTGAGTCTGGTCGGGTCTTCCCGCTAGAAGGAATATCCTTCGTTGACCGTCAGAGCTTGTGATGGGCTAAGTTGGGAAACCCCTGCAGGGATTTGAACTTTCGAAAGCCGTGCCCACGGTTATGGGCAGATGGGAATTTGTTAATGTCCGGTTGTAGAAAACCTGAAGTTGACCTTAATTAAAACACATCAACCGCGTGTGTAACCGTGATGGTCTCTTCTCGGCGGAGTCCGGGAAGTGAACACGGTGTTGGAGTTATGCTTGACGTAGGTTGTTCTAGGATCACTTCTTGATCATAGTTTCTCGACCGTGCTTTTGCCTTCTCTTCTCGCTCTACTTTTGCGTATGTTAGCCACGATATATGCTAGTCGCTTGCTGCACCTCCACCTCATACCTTTTACCTTACCCATAAGCTTAAATAGTCTTGATCGTGAGGGTGCGAGATTGCTGAGTCCCCGTGACGGACAGATACTTCCAAAACCAGCTTGCAGGTGCCGTTGAACCGTGCAGATGACGCAACCAAGCTCAAGGAGGAGCTCGATGAAGATCTTGCCATTTGTGTTGTTTCGTTCTAGTTGATCAGTAGTGGAGCCCAGTCGGGACGATCGGGGATCTGTGTAGCGTTTGGGGTAGTCTTCTTTTATTTTGTTCCGTAGTCGGACCTTGAGTGTATTTCGATGATGTAATGCTTTATTCATGTAATTATGTGAAGTGGCCAGTGTAAGCCAACTATGTATCTTTTCCCTTATTGTATTACATGGGTTGTTTGCGAAGATTTCACTTGCGACATTGCTTTCAATGCAGTTATGCCTCTAAGTCGTGCTTCGACACGTGGGAGATATAGCTGCATCGCGGGCGTTACACCTTGCTCCACCTTCTTGTCGCCGTCTTGTTGTAGGAGGCCCATATGATGTGGCACCGCATAGCTCGTCTCCATGACCGAAGGGAAATTCCCATGCTCGGCCATCTTCTTTGAGGGGCTTCCGAAGATGGAAGTGTCGTCCTCGCTCTTAGGTGGTCTCCACGTTGTTGAAGATGTCGATGTAGGCAAACTCATGGGAAGTAGGCGAAGATGCCGTACGTCCAAAGGCGAAGATGCCTTGATAGCACTTGGCGAAGATGCCAAAGTGGTTGTTGTAGCTGTAGCTCCATCTTGGTGGTGCTCGTCTCGCGGTCTTCTCTTATGCTCATGAATGTTGGCCTTGGCGTGAGTAGGGCTTGATGGGACTTGTGCATTTGTGCTTGGTGAGCATCATCATGATGATGTCGGTGTTGTCGTACTTGAGCTCGTAGTAGATGTTGTTCGTCGTTGTCGTGCACATGTTGCTTGGAGGTGACTTGCTTGTCATGACGAGGTTGATCACGAACGTGATGGTGGTCATCATGGAGATGTGGACGGGGACGACCTGCGCTTGCATCATTTTTGCGGTCCAAAGACTTGTGACTTGAACGTCGCCGCCTTGAGGATGATGACGGGGATGAACGGTTGATCAACAAGGTACGAATCTCCTCCATCCTTGCATCTTGCTCCTCCTTTTGTGCAGAAAGCTTGTTGTCGATGTAGTCCCTTTTCCTTGCTTCAGAGTGACTAATGTCGATGGAGAGGTTCTCGATGCGCTCTCGCAATCTTGATTGTGCGCCTTGCATTTGTCGTTGTAGATCGAAGATGGATGCTTTGGTGATGTAGTTGTTCACGCCATCGTTGTTGTCGAAGACCGGAGATGAAATTCCTTGCCTATCCATCACAAGACTCGAGAAAATATGAGTGGGAGAAAGAGAAGAACTTATACCAAATGTACCTTGACCGAAGTTGAAGATGGGTCAATGATCACTCAATGATGTAACAAGGAAATAGCACAATTGGTACCATTCTTGTCAATTTCTCACCTACACAAATAAGGCTTATGGAGCTCGGTGAGGATAGTGGCACAAAACATTTGATGTAAAATGTTAGCAAGAGTCAATAATGTTGAAAGAGATTCACAAATTCGCAAGTGAAACAAGTAGACCAATAGCAATGAATGGCACATGGAAACGCACACACGGATAGATAAATGTGGTCGTGCAACCAAGGATAAGCACAAAATGTGGAATCCATGAAAAATGCTCGTGTTGCACAACTTAAGAGAGACGCTAGCACGATTTCTCAATAGGCGGATACGACACTTGTGCACAACCAAGATGATCAGATATTACAATCTTATATGCAAAATGGATAAACTTCTATCCCAAGTATGCTATGTATGTATGGTCCAGTGGTATGATCCAAGATGATCAGATATTACAATCTTATATGCAATGTGGTATGATGCTATGGCACTTTCTTACAAGCTCTTTTGTTTTTCTCTCTTTTTCTTAAAAGCTTATTCTTTTTTTATGGCCACAATGCAAAATGCACAAACCAAGATAGCAATTGTATATATGCTGGAACAAACTCGTGGCACACAAGATGACATGATGATACCAATAAGATATGGTATGTATGCAATGGATGGTCTAGATCACTAATGTGCACAAGTAACGTTGTCGGCAATACTCAAATGGCTAGTCTCGAAAGGCATGTGACGCAAAATGGGCTAGGGGTTATCAATGCAATGGCAAGGGAATATACAATGGAGGGATACCACGATACCAAGATGATATGGAAGTTACCGTCCTTGGCGATGATGAGTGGCTGTGATCTTGATGGAGATACCAAGATGATGGACACTCGTCCCTAAGTAGCCAAAACACCTTAGGAAACGGAAAAACCGTGAACTCAAAATCTCAAATGTCAAATGTCAAATGGTGGTAGTGTGATGTGGTGGTGGTGTTGCGAAAGCTCATTGGAATTGCGGAAATGCAATGATGGGTTTTGCGAGTAGGCAATGCGGAAATGGAGGGTAAGGTGGTGGACTATACACGGTGTCGGAGTTGGAAGCACGGTCCCTAAGTAGCCGAAACACCTTAGGAGACACAACTCACAACACAAACAAAATTGGGTTAGGTTGGGGTGGCGGAAGTGTATGGTGGTCAAGCCTATAAGGAAGTGGTGGTGGCGGTTGATGAAGAAGCAACCGTCCCTAAGTAGCCGAAACACCTTAGGACACTCAAGTCACAACTCAAACAACCGCTAATACTATATGGATCACAATTGGTTAGGTTGCGGAAGTCGGTGGTGGTTATGCAGAGGTTGTGGTGGAAGCCCTAGGCAAAGATGCCAAAGTTCCAAAACTTTGATGGAGTCAAATATTGGTGGTAGTATTTTTGTGGGAAGGGGAATGTCAAGAGCTTCGAAACTAGCTAAAGAACGTCAAAAACGGAGTTCGAATGAATTAGTTATGGCCGAAACAAGAATTCAGCGGACTTAGTGTCAGGGTTAGCCGGACATCCGGGAGGAGGTCCGGATGATCCGGGTGTACATCCGGATGATCCACGTTGGTCAGCTCCAGTCCTGTTTTTCGGGTGCGTGGGTTATCCGGGCGTCCGAGAGAGGGTCCAGCTGATCCGTGAGGTGTCCGAATGATCCGGGAGAAGGTCATGCTACTCCTATGTGTATTTGCATGCTTGGTGGAGATCCTTGTTGCTATTGCCATGTGTACCATGAACCTATTTTGCTCATATCTTGCTGTCATGCTTGTGATATGTCTTGTGCATTATTCATGACCACTATTTGCACATATGACATGCTTGACATGATTCCTTCTAGTAAGTTGCATCTTCGCACTACTAGCTTGCTTGACTTGATCACTATGATTGCTTGCTTTGTCGCATCACCCATGTTCCACTATTACTCGCTTTCTTGGGTTGATAACATATATGCTCTTGCCTCTTAGATGATTTATCTTAATCATTATCTCTTGTCTCCATTAGTGGCATCCCTCATATCCATTTGTATTGAGTGCCAACTCGGTATGCTTATTGATCGTGGAGACTTGGACATATTACTTGTGATGCATGCTTGTTTGATTGAGCCTATTCTATTTGCTTGTTCTCGCATCATATGCCTCCGTACTATGAAATGCTCCCTTATTCTTTCTTATGATGAGCATGATGCATACCTTGTTGGGTATCTTACCACACAAATGATTGGTTTTGCACTTCCGCTAACCTCATTTGCTTTTCCGAGTGTTTTTCATGTTCTTTTGTTTTGAAGGATCCACAAGGTGGTACCATCACGAGACAATTTGGTCATGTGAAGGCGTACACGATGCACGACACCAAAATTTTCGACATGCTAATAAAGGTGAACTCCTTCCCTTTGAACCATCCTCAAATACGCTTATTGGATGGGTCACTCTTTCATTGTTGTTTCCTTCTTGTTGTCTACATGATACATCTCGCGAACGGAGAAGCGGCATTGAAGATTGGTGTCGGTGTCAAAACCGGCGGATCTCGGGTAGGGGGTCCCGAACTGTGCATCTAGGCCGGATGGTAACAGGAGGCACGGAACACGATGTTTTACCCAGGTTCGAGCCCTCTTGATGGAGGTAAAACCCTACGTCCTGCTTGATTAATATTGATGATATGGGTAGTACAAGAGTAGATCTACCATGAGATCAAGGAGGCTAAACCCTAGAAGCTAGCCTATGGTATGATTGTTGTATATATTGTATATCTATCGACTAGCCTGGCCTCGGTTTATATAATGCACCGGAGGCCTAGGATAACAAGAGTCCTAGCCGAATACGCCGGTGGGGAGAAGTCCTTGTCTTGATCGCCAAGTCTTGTGGAATCTTCCTTGTATGCGGCAGCCGTCCAAACTGGCCCATGAGTATACTGCTACGGGGGTCCTCGGCCCAATCTAATAGATCGGGAGACGACGTGGTGAGTACCCCCTAGTCCAGGACACCGTTAGTAGCCCCCTGAACCGGTCTTCAAGTTAGGGACGCTCCTCGATTCTTCCGAACTATTCTTCATCTTCGGTTGCCGGTCTTGAAAACTGGTTCAACAAATCTTCTTTATCTTCGATCTTGAGGATCGCCGAAATGCATTCGACGAGTTTACACGTCGGGTATCCGAGGTGCCCCTTTAAGTTTCCGTCCTTTATCAATGCCTTGTTTATTTTTATGCCACACCTCGGGTTTGAAGTTGTTCCCGGGAGGCAGGTTCCTCTTGCGTCCGAGCTCCAACGCCGGACTGCATTCGAGGTATCTTTTGCAGCCGAGCACCAACGCCGGACCGCTTCCCCGCTCTAGCGCCGGAATGTATCCGAGCTCCAACGCCGGACTGTATATACGAGCTCCAACGCCGAAATATATCCTAGCTCCAATGCCGGACTGTGTCCAGGCTCCAATGCCGGACTATATCCGAGGTGCCATATCACCTTGGTTCAAAAAAGTTGAAGGAGTTTAGCCGAGCTTAATGCCGGAAATGCCCTCTATGGAGCCAGCCACTAGCGCCCGAGCTTTATGCCGGACTGCTTCCGAGGTGGTGCACCACCCTGACTATGGGCCGATTTTTTGTCAATATTTTTTATTGGTGCAATTTATTCTCTGCCGAGATATATAGCCAGTAGCCCTCAAGGTGTGTATCAGTCTAAAACCCGAGATGCACATGAAGGATGACATAAGACCGCTGATCCCAGTAGCCGCTGAGATTCAGGTTGATTTGCAAAATCGGCCTGAGGATCAAGTCCTAGCTCGGCAGAATACTTTGGGACACAAAAGCGGCGTGCTCAGTCCTCAAGACTCAGGTTGGGTGCGGCCGACCAACCTGAGGATCAAAATCTCCTCGGAAACTATATGGCACATAAAATTTTCTGCATTGGACAAGCAATGCAGTAGCCCCCGAGACACTGGTCGGGTGGCAACACCAGATCAGGGGATCAATGTGCCCCTTTAATATTTGTAAATAATAAGCCCGAAGCCCAGTAGCCCCCGAGCCTTAATGCGGGCACGGGTGGCCGAATTAAGGATCAATATCCATAGTAAAATCACAAATTATGTGTAATGACTCTATGTATCCAAGTACTTTATGTCATTAATGCTCGGATCCGCATTGTACAAAACTTTGTTTACCGACCATCGGCTTCCACCTCCTTGGCCAGTAGCCGAGGAGTGTTTGTCCTACTTTATAAAGCCTTTATGAGGGCAAAGATTTACGGCAAACAAGGCAATCTGGCCACACGGTTTTATAAACAAAGTGTAACATCCCAAATTTTCAATTTGGAATGTTCTACATTAGATCATCATGCATATCATATTTTCTTGCATTTTGTCGATCCTAGAAATTTCACGCAACTCAAGGACCCTCGGAGAGAGTTGGAGATTTTGTTATTTTCATATTTGAGTCTTCTCAAATTTCGGAAAAAGGATCATTGGATTTGTCGGAGTTTTATTTGCCTTTTATTTGGATAGGGAAAAATGCGCGTTTTCAAAATTTGCATTTTAGGCCCGGAGAAAAGTTCATTTTGTTCGACTCATTTTTAGGAATCGGGGAAAATTTACTTTATTAGGTTTGGAGTTCGTTTAGATCTCTTTTTGTTTTTTTTCCGAGCGCGGAACCGTTTTAAGAAAAAAAATCAGATCCAGCGACTTGGGCCAAAGGCCCAACCACCGAACCGGCCAGCCAGGCCAGGAGGCCACGCGCGCCGCGCCCAGGCGCCAGAGACCGCCGCCGTTTCCTTTTTAGAGTCCTAGTAGGACTTGTTTCCTACTTTCGTTTTTTTTCTAGTCTCTTTTCCCTCTTTTCTTTCCTAGTCCTAGTCTAATTCCTTGACCCCTACCCCAAGTTTTCCCCTCCCCTCCCCAATATAAATACTCCCACACCCCCTCTAAACCCATCAAGAGCCACGTCAATACGTTAATGATGAAAGAAATACCCAAGGAGTTAGCAGAAACCTTCGTGAACTAAGTTTAGAGATAGTTCCGAAAGGCTATGTAGCAGCATTGGAGATTCAGTCCACATTGATGGATAAAATCAGAGAAGCTCAGAAATCTGACAAGGAGATTGCTTCTATAAAGGAGAAACTAAGCGAAGGAAAAGCAAAGGGATTTCGTGAGGATGAGCACGATACCCTATGGTTTGAGGACCGTGTTTATGTGCCAAATGACCCGGAGATCAGGAAGTTGATTCTACAAGAGGCACATGATTCACCATATTCGATTCACCCAGGAAATACCAAGATGTACTTGGATTTGAAGGAGACATTCTGGTGGACCAGAATGAAGAAGGATATTGCAGCATATGTAGCAGTTTGTGACGTATGTCATAGAGTGAAGGCAGAGCATCAGAAGCCAGCCGGATTGTTACAGCCATTGCTGATACCTGAATGGAAGTGGGATAAGATAGGCATGGATTTTATCACAGGACTGCCCAGGACGAAAGCAGGATATGACTCGATATGGGTAGTAGTTGATCGTTTGACGAAGGTAGCACATTTCATTCCAGTTAAGACCACTTGTACCAGTGCTAAGTTGGCAAAGATATACATGACTAGGATCATTTGTTTGCATGGAGTTCCAAGGAGTATGGTATCAGACAGAGGAACCCAATTTACCTCAAAGTTTTGGAATCAGTTGCATGAAACTTTAGGAACCAGGCTAGAGTTCAGCACCGCTTTTCATCCACAGACAGATGGAAAGACCGAGAGAGTCAATCAGATTTTGGAAGATATGCTGAGAGCTTGTGCACTAGATTATGGATATAGTTGGGACGATAACTTGCCGTATGCGGAGTTTTCTTATAACAACAGCTACCAAACCAGTCTGAAGATGGCACCTTTCGAAGCTTTGTATGGAAGGAGGTGCAGGACACCGTTGTCATGGGACGAAGTTGGAGATCGTCAGTTGTTTGGACCAGATTTGATTAAGGAGTCTGAACAGAAAGTTAAGTTGATTCGCGATAGGCTCAAGGTAGCCCAGTCCAGGCAGAAGAGCTACGCAGATTCTAAACGCAAGGAGACAGTTTACGAAACCGGAGACAGAGTTTATCTCCGAGTATCCCCACTTCGAGGAGTTAAGCGATTTGGAGTTAAAGGAAAGTTAGCACCGCGTTTCGTTGGACCGTATAAGATCTTGCAACGTATGGATGAAGTCGCTTATAAGTTGGAATTACCAGAGGGACTGTCAGGAGTTCACGACGTATTCCATGTTTCTCAGCTGAAGGAATGTCACGCCGAGATGGCGGAGGTACCGTTAAGAGATACAGTACCGCTAGAAGCGATTCAGTTAAAGGACGACTTGACGTATGAGGAAAACCAGTCAAGATTCTCGATTATGCCAGCAGAGTTACTCGCAGCAAGGTTATCAAGTTTTGCAAAGTTCAGTGGAACCACCACTCAGAGGATGAAGCCACCTGGGAGAGAGAAGAAGATTTGCTCAAGGACCACCCTCACCTATTTTCTAGCCAACCCGAATCTCGAGGGCGAGATTCATCATAAGGGGGGTAGTTTTGTAACATCCCAAATTTTCAATTTGGAATGTTATACATTAGATGATCATGCATATCATATTTTCTTGCATTTTGTCGATCCTAGAAATTTCACGCAACTCAAGGACCCTCGGAGAGAGTTGGAGATTTCGTTATTTTCATATTTGAGTCTTCTCAAATTTCGGAAAAAGGATCATTGGATTTGTCGGAGTTTTATTTGCCTTTTATTTGGATAGGAAAAAATGCGTGTTTTCAAAATTTGCATTTTAGGCCCGGAGAAAAGTTCATTTTTTCGACTCATTTTTAGGAGTCGGGGAAAATTTACTTTATTAGGTTTGGAGTTCGTTTAGATCTCTTTTTGTTTTTTTTTCCGAGCACGGAACCGTTTAAAAAAAATCAGATCCAGCGACTTGGGCCAAAGGCCCAAGCCACCGAACCGGCCGGCCAGGCCAGGAGGCCGCGCGGCCCAGGCGCCAGGCGCTAGGCGCCAGAGACCGCCGCCGTTTCCTTTCTAGAGTCCTAGTAGGACTTGTTTCCTACTTTCGTTTTTTTTCTAGATCTCTTTTCCCTCTTTTCTTTCCTAGTCCTAGTCTAATTCCTTGACCCCTACCCCAAGTTTTCCCCTCCCCTCCCCAATATAAATACTCCCACACCCCCCTCTAAACCCATCAAACCGAAGCCCCAAGCACTCCGCGCCCTACACCCGCCGCCGCGCCCTGCGTCACCCGCGTGCCGCCCAAAGCCGCCGCACCACCCGCGCCGCCCATCACCACCCGCGCCGCCGCCGCACCTTGCCGCCGCCCCACGCCCATGCCGCCGGAGTTCCTCGCCAGAGACTTCGCCGGAGGTAGCCCCGTGCTACATCTATTCTTTTCATCGGATCATTTTCTTCTAATCGTTCCGATTCTTCTTTTCCGATTCGTTTTTCTTCGCGAAACCGTTCTGGTTTTCTAGATCGGTTTTACGATCAGTTTTCTTCTCCGAAACCCTAGATTGGATTCATTTTCTTTTCCGATTTAGTTGCCCGAGATCGTTCACCGGACCGTTCGTCCTAACGAACGTGATCATCGGATTATTCTTCTAGGTTAACGAACGTCCGTTCGTTCAACCGTTCTTCTTTTTCCTCTCGTCGGATTTATTCCGCGATCGCGATCCCAGATCCGATCTTCTTTCTAGTTTATCTTCTCGCTCATTTATCGGAAACAGGTGATTCAAGCGCCTGGAGTTTCGTTGCGAAACCGCCGTTCCATCTAATCAACTTTAACTAAGTTTTTGCTATGGTAAAATTTGACCTAGTTTCAACTTGCTAGAACCGAGTTGTTTTCTTCCGCCGTTTGTTGTCGGTTTCTTTGTTCGGTTCTTTCTTTCTTTGCAACCGGAGTTCTTAAGTTGAACTACCTGGTTCGATCTCTTGTTCGAGTTTTACCTGTGCATTAGATGAGTACTTATTGTATGCTTGTTGTTTGTCTGCGATAGATTACCCGGATTGCGCCGCCTGTTACTTCGAATCCCTAGGACTCGCGGATCATCAGCAAGGCAAGTGACACTTTGATCATACCTTTTCTACAACCCAGTTTTATTGCATTAGATCCATCCTCACACATTGCATGATTAGGATCTAATTAAATTGTGGGATGGGAAGTAGATGAGGTAGTACCTATTACCTGTTTATTATCAAACCTTTGGGAGTTATTTCTACGTTTGCTTATTATGCCATGCTATGCTAGTAGACGTGGATTGGGTGAGTGATATCCATGAGAGATGTGAGATTGATAATTTTAATGGTTTATCTAAGGTGGCAACTTAAACACACATCTGGGTGGATTGAGGCACCTGATGTCTATCAGGACTTGCCTGCTTTATTTTGGACCGCCACCCAGGCTCAAAGGGATCATAAGATCTTTCATGCTAAATACTTACGTGTGCAGCCACAAGCCATTATGAGCTCTGGCTTAGTTGACTAAGTCGTGCGAACTCTTATAGGGGTAGACTAGCAGATGTAGGGATTATAGGTGGTACGGTCTACTCCATCGTAAGGTGCTAGCGCTTCTGAAAGACTGTGTCTCGGTCATCCATTTGTCAAACACCAGTAGTGCGAGAAAACCAACGGAGGCGATCGAGTCTTGTGGGGAAAAGTGAGCAAACCTCTGCAGAGTGTAATAAACTAATCATGATTAGCCGTGTCCCCGGTTATGGACAATCTTGAGCATCTAGTACTTGAATATCATGTGAATCTCATCATGTTACTTCTAATTAATATTGTTGGGTTTTAATGACTATTTCTAATTGGGATTGAGGATGCTGTCAACCATTCTCAATGTTTAACAACCACCATGATAGTTAAATAAATTTATTCCTTTGTAGTAGGGAAAAATTGGCTTTACGCAAAACAGTAACCATACAGCTTTCCACCAGCCAAATATGCATATAGTATAGCTGTTTCATTCCATCATTCTCTATGTGTTACCTTGCCAGCATATTCCATGTGCTGACCCGTTTTGGGCTGCAACGTTAATGTTGCAGACTTTTTAGACGATGATTAAGGTGCTTTTAGGTCGTGGTTCTATACTCAGTGATGCCGTTGGAGTTGATGGACCCATTTATCTTCCAAGTCTTCCGTTGTTATCGTCACTAGATGGCCTTAAGCCATATTTATGTAATAAGTTCTCTTTTGAGACATCGTTGTAATAAGTGTGTGATTGCCACTCTGCTATAAATCCTTCGAAGTACTGTGTGGTGTCAGCATTACTGATCCAGGGATGACACCGGAGCACAGAGATCAAACTGATGTAGGGTGGAACCCTAGATGGTCAATCTTTCATGAAAGGAGTGGATCCCGTGAAGAACACGAAGAACATGGGGAAGAACAGAGAGAAAACACAAGGGGAAACACACAAGAATAAGTCCAATCACATATCTACTAGACAATCAAACACACAAGATCCAGAAGGTACATGAACAACAAAGGGAAAGATACAAGGTAAGGTTCTTCTCCATGTGGAGGTACTGATGGTAGATTTCATCCCAAATCCAAAGGAGATGGGGGCTTGAATCCTAGAAGGATCTTCCCACACAGGGGTCTTGAATCAAAGGTGGAACTTCTCCGAAGAGGGGCCGCGGTCCCTCTCGTGGAGTAGATCCGTAATGGATGATCAAAGCTCTATCTCTAAATGAGCTACTACTTTGCAAACCCTAGAAAGGAGGTGGGGGTGGTCGCTTTATAGTCTAAGCCATGAAGGGGTAAGTGGGAGAGAGATACAAGGCCAAAGGCCCGGCTACGCATAGGCATGTACCTGACGACCGGTGGGGTCGGACGTCCGGTGGCTCAGGACGATCCAGACGTCCGGTGGCTCAGGACGATCCGGACGTCCGGCGGGCGTCGGATGTCCACTGATTCTTCTCGGGACAGGTGGCGCCGGACGTCCGGTTGGCGTCGGTCGTCTGGCGTCTAGCGTTTTGCTTCGGGATCGGAGGCACCGGATTTCCGGTAAGCGTCGGACGTCCGGTGCCTGGGACTGGTTGGACGTCCGGTGTTCGTCGATCGTCCGACGGTTGTAGAGGGTTGGACGTCGGGTGGCTTCCGGTCATCCGGTCCTTGTAGACTCTGCAACTCCTTCTTCTTCCATCTTCTCTTCCATGCTTCCATCGCGGATGGTGTAGGTGTTCCTTGGCGCTTGCACTCCTCCTCGTCATCCGTGAAGTTCTGACAGTACCTATGCATGCACATGAGAGGGGTGTCAAGTAGTATACCATCCTCGAAGGGGTCAAGTGAGCACGTGTGAAGGAGATGATTCACCTTTGTGTATGTGAAGTAGATGTCGCACGTGTCACTTGCCGAACGGACTCTTGACATGGTGATGCCCGTAGGATGCTCCGCATCACAAACCTGTTGCATACTATTCTGAAAAATTGAGTGGGCCTAGTCTGAACTATTCTACTTATGATAAAGAATTATATGCTCTTGTTCGGACCTTAGAATTTAGAAACATGGCCACATTATTTATGGCCCAAAGAATTTGTTATACATTCTGATCATGAATCCTTGAAACATATTAAAAGTCAAGCTAAACTGAATCGTAGACATGCTAAATGGGTTGAATTCATTGAGACTTTCCCTTATGTCATTAAACACAAGAAGGGTAAAGAAAACATTAATGATGATGCATTGTCTCATCGCTATTCTATGCTTTCACAACTTGACTTCAAAATATTTGTTTTTGAGACCATCAAAGATCAATATGTGCATGATGCTGATTTTAAAGATGTAATACAGAATTGTAAAGAAGGAGGAACATGGAACAAGTTTGCCGTTAATGATGGATTTGTGTTCCGTGCTAATAAGCTATGCATTCCAGCTAGCTCTGTTCGTATTTTGTTGTTGCAAGAGGCGCATGCAGGTGGATTAATGGGACACATTGGCGTAAAGAAGATGGAGGGCGTACTTGATACACATTTCTTTTGGCCAAAGATGAGACGGGATGTTGAGCATTTTGTTGCTCGCTGCACTACATGTCAAAAAGCTAAGTCACGACTCAATCCTCATGGTTTATATATGCCTTTGCCTGTACCCAACATTCCTTGGGAGGATATATCTATGGACTCTGTTTTAGGTTTACCATGAACAAAGAAGGCGAGGGATATCATATTTGTTGTCGTGGATAGATTCTTGAAAATGGCATACTTCATACCATGTCATAAAAGCGATGATGTTGTTAATGCTGCTGATTTGTTGTTTCGTGAAATTATTCGCGTGCATGGTGTGAAAAATACTATTGTTTCAGATCGTGATACTAAATTTCTTAGCCACTTTTGGAGATGTTTATGGGCTAAGTTGGGGACTAAACTACTTTTTAGTACTACTTGTCACCCCAAACTGATGGTCAAACTGAAGTAGTCAATAGAACATTATCTACTATGCTTAGGGTTGTTTTGAAAAATAATAAGAAAATTTTGGAAGAATGCTTGCCTCATATTGAATTTTCTTATAATCGTTCGTTGCATTCTACTACTAAGATGTGCCCTTTTGAAGTTGTGTATGGTTTCCTACCTCGTGCACCAATTGATTTGTTGCCTCTTCCATCTTCGGAGAAGATTAATTTTGATGCTAAACAACATGCTGAATTGATCTTAAAAATGCATGAGTTAAATAAGGAAAACATTGAGCGTATGAATGTTAAATATAAACTTGCTGGAGATAAGGGTAGAAAACATGTTGTGTTTGCACCTGGAGATCTTGTTTGGTTATTTTACGTTAGGATAGATTTCCTGATTTGCGTAAATCAAAGCTAATGCCACATGATGATGGTCCTTTTAAGGTGTTAGAGAAACTAAATGATAATGCATATAAACTTGAGTTGCCTACAGATTTTGGGGTTAATCCCACTTTTAACATTGCAGATTTGAAGCCTTATTTGGGTGAGGAAGATGATCTTCCATCGAGGACGACTTCATTTCAAGAAGGGGAGGATGATGAGGACATCAATACCATTGTGACACCCACATCCCTTGCTGCTATACATACTAGACCAATTACTAGAGCTCGCGCACGCCAATCAAATTATAGGTACTTTCGTTTCTTGGTAATGATTCGAATGTTCATGAGAATATGATGCTGCCTAAGTTGGACACATTTGTTTTCCTTACAAATGAAGGGCCTGGCATGGATAAGAGGGATGAACACTGGAGGAAGACCAAACATGGAGATGATGGCATGCGCAAGGGGAACAAGAACGGAGTTACAAGTGATGATTTCAGGACTTTGAAGCCACCATAAGGAGTGTATGAAGCCTTGGACGAAATATACAAGATGCCACTTCATAAATTTTGTCCAGAGGCTATTATAGGTGATGCATTACCTTATTAATGGGCCAGACCCATGTAATTTCGAAATACTTAAGTATAGGCTAGTTTTAGAGTCCGTATGTGTGGGGAAACAAGAGTTAGGGTTGGTTTCGGACCCCTCCTCCAAGGGCCACGAAATTCCCCCTCTCTCCTCCATATATACAGCCCCTAGGGCATCGTTTAGACTTTGGGTTTTGTTTAGATTAAAAGTTCACCATAGCTGCACCTTCGTGTACTTCGTTTGTGTTCAACGACCAGACAAAGATGTCACAGAACCCCACCTTCATTAATAAAGATTTCCTCTTATATTCGCAATACCCATATTGCAATCTCAGTTTCTTGCTTGTTCTTTGTTTGCTCGCAGGAAACATACCCTCGTGGTCAGGTTGATCGTGCTCCGGTGTGGTCAATAACCCCTCGGAAGTTGGTCTAACGAATGCTAAGGCGTGACGTCTTGCACGTTCGTAGTCGGATCGTCAAGGTCGACTCCCACAGAAAATGGTAGCCACCATCTCATCGAAACATCGGGACACCTTCGCCGCTATCACCCCATTTCGAGTTACAAATATGAGCAACAAAACCAATATCAAATACAATACACAAATGCTACTATGAGCATTAGTAAGGTACACATCAATAACATGAATATCAAATATACCTTTCACTTTGCCATACTTCTTATCCGCCATATACTTGGGGCAGTTCTGCTTCCCGTGACCAGTCCCTTTGCAGAAGAAGCACTCTATTTCAGGCTTAGGTCCAGACTTGGGCTCCTTCCCTTGAGCAGCAACTTGCTTGCTATTCTTCTTGAAGTCCCCATTCTTCCCTTTGCCCTTTTTCTTGAAACTAGTGGTCTGGTTAATCATCAACACTTGATGCTCCTTCTTGATTTCTACCTCCGCAACTTTTAGTATTGCGAAGAGCTCAGGAATTGTCTTTTCCATCCCTTGCATATTAGAGTTCAACACGAAGCCTTGATAGCTTGGTGGCAGTGATTGAAGAACTCTGTCAATGACACTATGATCAGGAAGATTAACTCCCAGCTGAGTCAAGTTGTTATGGTACCTAGACATCCTGAGTATGTGTTCACTGACAGAACTATTCTCCTCCATTTTGCAGCTGTAGAACTTGATGGAGAATTCATATCTCTCGACTCAGGCTTTTGCTTGAAATATTAACTTCAACTCCTGAAACATCTCATATGCTCCATGATGTTCAAAACGTCTTTGAAGTCCCGATTCTAAGTCGTAAAGCATGGCACACTGAACTATCGAGTAGTCATCAGCTTTGCTCTACCAGATGTTCATAACGTCGGAGTTGCTCCTGCAACGGGTCTTGCACCTAGTGGTACTCCCAAGACGTAATTTTTCTGTGCAGCAATCAGGATAGTCCTCAAGTTACAGACCCTGTCCATGTAGTTGCTACCATCATCTTTCAACTTAGCTTTCTCTAAGAACACATTAAAATTCTAGGGAGCGGTAGCACGGGCCATTATTCTACAACAACATAGATATGGAAAAACTACCAGGACTATGTTCATGATAAATTAAAGTTCAATTAATCATATTACTAAAGAACTCCCACTTAGATAGACATCCCTCTAGTCATCTAAATGATCACGTGATCCATATCTACTAAACCATGTCCGATCATCATGTGAGGTGGAGTAGTTTTTAATGGTGAACGTCACTATGTTGATCATATCTACTATATGATTCATGTTCGACCTTTCGGTCTCAGTGTTCCAAGGACATATCTGCATATGCTAGGCTCGTCAAGTTTAACCCGAGTATTCTACAGGTGCAAAACTGGCTTGCACCCGTTGTATGTGAACGTAGAGCTTATCACACCCAATCATCACGTGGTGTCTCAGCATGACGAACTGTAGCAATGGTGCATACTCAGGCAGAACACTTGTACCATGAAATTTAGTGCGGGATCATCTTATAATGCAACCGCCGTACTAAGCAAAACAAGATGCATAAAAAGATAAACATCACATGCAATCAAAATATGTGACATGATATGGCCATCATTATCTTGTGCCTTTTGATCTCCATCTCCAAAGCACCATCATGATCTCCATTATCACCGGCTTGACACCTTTATCTCCATCATAGCTTCATTGTCATCTCGCCAACTATTGCTTCTACGACTATCACTACTGCTTAGTGATAAAGTAAAGCAATTACATGGCGATTGCATTTCATACAATAAAGCGATAACCATAAGGCTCCTACAGTTGCCGATAACTTTTACAAAACATGATCAGCTCATACAACAATTTATATCTCATCACGTCTTGACCATATCACATCACAACATGCCCTGCAAAAACAAGTTAGACGTCCTCTACTTTGTTGTTGCAAGTTTTACATGGTTGCTACAGGCTTCTAACAAGAACCGTTCTTACCTACGCATCAGAACCACAATGATTTTTTGTCAAGTGTGCTGTTTTAACCTTCAACAAGGATTGGCCGTAGTCAAACTTCATTCAAGTAAAGTTAGAGAAACAAACACCCGCCAGCCACCTGTGTGCGAAGCACGTCGGTAGAACCGATCTCATGAACAAGGTCATGTAATGTTGGTCCGGGCCGCTTCATCCAACAATACCACCGAATAAAAGTAAGACGTTGGTTGTAAGAAATATAACTATTATTGCCCACAACTCTTTTGTGTTCTACTCATGCATATCATCTACGCATAGACCTGGCTCGGGTGCCACTATTGGGGAACGTAGCATGCAATTTCAAAAAATTCCTATGATCACACAAGATCTATCTAGGAGATGCATAGCAACGGGAGGGGGAGAGTGTGTCCACATAACTTTGTAGACCGAAAGCGGAAGCGTTAGGTTAACGTGGTTGATGTAGTCGAACGTCTTCACAATCCAACTGATCCAAGTACCGAACGTACGGCACCTTCGTGTTCAGCACACGTTCAGCTCAATGACGTCCCTCAAACTCTTGATCCAGTAGAGGGTCGAGGGAGAGTTCAGTTAGCACGACGGCGTGGTGACGGTGATTGTGATGTGATCCGAGCAGGTCTTCGTCTAAGCATTACGATGCTATGACCACAGGAGTAAACTGTGGAGGGGGGCACCGCACACGGCTAAGAGAACTATTGGTGTGCCTTTGGGGTTCCCTCGCCCCCGTATATAAAGGAGGGGAGGAGGAGGAGGCCGACCAAGGGGCGCGCACCATGGGGGGAGTCCTACTAGGAGTCAGATTCAGCCCCCCTTTTCCTTTCTTTCCCTGGAGAGAATAGGAAGGAGAGGGAGAGGGAAAGGGAAAGGGGGGCCGTGCCCCCTCCTCCTTGTCCTATTCGGACTCACTAGGAGGGGGCGCGCACCACCCCCCGTGGGCTTCCCTATCTCTCCCTTTAGGCCCATGTTGGCCCAACACTTCCCCGAGGGGTTCCGGTAACACCTCGGTACTCCGGAAAAATACCCGAATCACTCGAAACCATTGCGATGACCGAATACTACCTTCCAATATATGAATCTTACCTCTCGACCATTCCAATACTCCTCTCATGTTTGTGATCTCATCCGGGACTCCGAACAAACTTCGGTCACCAAAACACATAGCTCATAATACAAATCGTCATCGAACGTTAAGCGTGCGGACCCTATGGGTTCGAGAACTATGTAGACATGACCAAGACACATCTCCAGAGAATAACCAATAGCGGAACCTGGATGCACATATGGGTTCCTACATATTCTACGAAGATCTTTATCGGTCAAACCGCATAACAACATACGTCATTCCCTTTGTCATCGGTATGTTACTTGCCCGAGATTCAATCCTCAGTATCATCATACCTTGTTCAATCTCGTTAACGGCAAGTATCTTTACTCATTCCATAATGCAGCATCCCACAACTAACTCATTGGTCATATTGCTTGCAAGGCTCATAGTGATGTGCATTAACGAGAGGGCCCAAAGATACCTCTCCGATACTTGGAGTGACAAATCATAATCTCGATCTATGCCAACTCCGCAAACAGCTTCGGAGACACCTGTAGAGCATCTTTATAATCACCTAGTTATGTTGTGATGTTTGATAGCACACAAAGTGTTCCTCCGGTATTCGGGAATTGCATAATCTCATAGTCAGAGGAATATGTATAAGTCATGAATAAAGCAATAGCAATAAAACTAAACGATCATTATGCTAAGCTAACGGATGGGTCTTGTCAATCACATCATTCTCTAATGATGTGATCCCATTCATAAAATGACAACACATGTCTATCGTCAGGAAACTCAACCATCTTTGATTAACGAGCTAGTCAAGTAGAGGCATACTAGGGACACTCTGTTTGTCTATGTATTCACACATGTACTAAGTTTCCGGTTAATACAATTCTAGCATGAATAATAAACATTTATCATGATATAAGGAAATATAAATAACAACTTTATTATTGCATCTAGGGCATATTTCCTTCTTAAAGTTCATCTCCAAGAGGAGGTCTTGATGGTATCCTAGACGGATCTTCCCATGAGGGGTCTTGAATCCAAGATGGATCTTCTCCTTAGAGGCTGTGGTCTCTCTCGGTGGAGTAGATCCGGATGGATGAGAAAATCTCTATCCCTAAATGAGCTATCACATTTGCTAACCCTAGAAAGGAGAAGGGGGAGGTCTATCTATGCTCTAAGCCACGAAGGCCCACCGCTGTGCACAGGACAAAGGCCCACGGCTGTGCACAGGCAGGTACCGGATGTGCAGTTGGTGTCAGATGTCCGATGGATCATGAGCTACCGGATGTCTGGTGTGGGTCGGACGTCGGACGTTTCAGCTTGGTTGAAGTGGCATCGGATTTTTGGACGATGTCGATCATCCGGTCGCTGGAGATTGTCGGACGTCCGTTGTCGCATCGGTCGTTCGCCCGCTGTAGCGTCTTTGTCTGGTTGGGTGGAAGGTGTGTCAGACGTCTGGTGGATGTCGGTCGTCCGGGTGCTGTAGAGTGTCGGACGTCCGGTGGCGCGTCAGTCGTCCGGCCGCTGTAGACTCCGCACCTTCGTATTCTTCCGTCTTTGCTTCCACGCTTCCCATGCGGATGGTGTAGTTTTTCCTTGGCACTTGCACTCCTCCTCGTTGTCCGGAGTGTTCCGACAATACCTATGTATGCACATGCGTGGAGTGTCAAGTAGTGATGCGGAGCATCCTTTGGTCATCCCCATGGACCTACCATTGTCTCATCAAGAGCCAAGAGGACCCATGACATGAGCACGAGCTAGAGCTCTCAAGAACGAGGTGATCTCCTTCCTTAGTGATATCACATATGATCCTCTCGAGACATGGCTACTACCTAAGTCCGAGATGTCGTGCATGATTAGGTACCAAGAGGAACCTCCCGAAGATGCATGTGAAGACGGACAAGCCCCCAAGTTCATGGATGAAGAGAACCGACAGAAGGAGTCAAGAACAACTCCCAGGACCCAAACATCCGGCCATGACCCCGGACATCCGGCCCCTGGAAGTGTCAATAGTGGCCTAGTGTACAGGGCCCGAACTTCCGGCAACCAGCCCGGACATCAGGCCCATCCCCCGCACCCGAATTTCTGGCTCATCGTCCGGAATTCCGGACCCTACCTACCAAGAGAGCAATAATACTAGTGCCTCCATCTCGGACATCCGGCCACCCCAGCCCAGACATCCGGCCCGACGCTCGGACGTCTGGCCTCCCCTGTCTGTGCACAATGTAGGGGCCCGAGTCCCGTGTACCCCTTCGCCCACCTAGACTATATATACTCTTCTCCTACCTATGTTTTAGGGTCAGTGTTGTAATAGCTCATTTGAGAGATAGAGCCTCGCTCATCCATATCGGATGTACTCCTTGTGAGAGACCGCGGCCCCTCTACGGAGAAGATCCATCTTGGATTCAAGACCCCCTTTTGGGTGGCCCCATCAAGACCTCCTCACCGAGAAGAACCGGTTTCCCCGTGTATCGTCCCTTATTGACTTTGGATTGTGTATCTCCCTTTGTGTTTCGAGAATCTAGCACATGTGTGACCGGATCTAGTTGGTTTGAGTATTTCTCTTGTGTTCCCCTTTGTGTTTTCCCCTCGTGTTCTTCGCTGGATCCGCTCCTTGCGTGAAAGATCGGCCATCTAGGGTTCCACCCTACATCATCTTGGTATCTAGAGCCACATTGATCACGATTTCAGAACCTCCCCGCTGTGTTTTATAGCCTTGTTTTGTTGATTTTATCCGTAATTCAAAAATACCCCACAAAAATAGCCCCCAAAGTTTTTTTGTAATTTGTTGGTGTGATGAAGTTTTGTTGGATTTAATCCGCGGATTTCATGTGTTGCAGGTAGATCTAGCTTTTCCACACCTTTTCACCAATTTCCACCCATGAATTCTCACGATTTTTGCCCCGGATTTGAACTCTCCACGTGAAGTTCATCGAGTTCGTCCACGGATCCAGAGCCCAGACATCCGGCCCGACAACTCAGACATCCGGCTACCCCAGACATCCGGCCATCAAGCCCGGACATCCGGCCCCTGGCTGAAGGAAATATGCCTTAGAGGCAATAATAAAGTTATTATTTATTTCCTTATATCATGATAAAGGTTTATTATTCATGCTAGAATTGTATTAACCAGAAACATAATACATGTGTGAATACATAGACAAACAGAGTGTCACTAGTATGCCTCTGCTTGACTAGCTCATTAATCAAAGATGGTTATGTTTCCTAACCATGGACAAAGAGTTTTCATTTGATTAACGGGATCACATCATTAGTTGAATGATCTGATTGACATGACCCATTCCATTAGCTTAGCACTCGATCGTTTAGTATGTTGCTATTGCTTTCTTCATGACTTATACATGTTCCTATGACTATGAGATTATGTATCTCCCGTGTGCCGGAGGAACACTTTGTGTGCTACCAAACGTCACAACGTAACTGGTGATTATAAAGGTGCTCTACAGGTGTCTCCAAAGGTACATGTTGAGTTGACGTATTTCGAGATTAGGATTTGTCACTCCGTTTGTCGGAGAGGTATCTCTGGGCCCTCTCGGTAATGCACATCACTTAAGCCTTGCAAGCATTGCAACTAATGAGTTAGTTGCGGGATGATGTATTACGGAACGAGTAAAGAGACTTGCCGGTGACGAGATTGAACTAGGTATTGGATACCGACGATCGAATCTCGGGCAAGTAACATACCGATGACAAAGGGAATAATGTATGTTGTTATGCGGTCTGACCGATAAAGATCTTCGTAGAATATGTAGGAGCCAATATGGGCATCCAGGTCCCGATATTGGTTATTTACCGGAGACATGTCTCGGTCATGTCTACATTGTTCTCGAACCCGTAGGGTCCGCACGCTTAAGGTTTCGATGACAGTTATATTATGAGTTTATACATTTTGATGTACCGAAGGTTGTTCGGAGTCCCAGATGTGATCACGGACATGACGAGGAGTCTCGAAATGGTCGAGACATAAAGATTGATATATTGGAAGCCTATGTTTGGATATCGGAAGTGTTCCGGGTGAAATCGGGATTTTACCGGAGTACCGGGAGGTTACCGAAACCCCCCGGGAGATATATGGGCCTTAGTGGAAAAGAGAAGAGGCAGCCAGAGATGGGTCGCGCGCCCCTCCCCTCCCTTGGTCCGAATAGGACAAGGAGAGGGGGCCGGACCCCCTTCCTCTTTTCCCCCTCCGCGAATCCTATTCCAACTAGGATTGGGGGGGGATCCTACTCCCGGAGGGAGTAGGACTCCTCCTGGCGCGCCTCTCCTAGGCCGGCCGCACCCCCCCTTGAGCCTTTATATACGGAGGCAGGGGCACCCCTGAGGAACACAAGTTGATCCACGTGATCGTATTATTAGCCGTGTGCGGCGCCCCCTGCCACCATAGTCCTCGATAATACTATAGCGGTGCTTAGGCGAAGCCCTGCGGCAATAGTACATCAAGATCGTCACCACGCTTTCGTGCTGACGGAACTCTTCCCCGACACTTTGCTGGATCGGAGTCCGGGGATCGTCATCGAGCTGAACGTGTGCTAGAACTCGGAGGTGCCACAGTTTCGGTGCTTGATCGGTCGGACCGTGGAGACGTACGACTACATCAACCAAACGCTTCCGTTGTCGATCTACAAGGGTATGTAGATCACACTCTCCCCTCTCGTTGCTATGCATCACCATGATCTTGCGTGTGCGTAGGAAATTTTTTGAAATTACTACGTTCCCCAACAGTGGTATCAGAGCCAGGTTTTATGTGTTGATGTTATATGCACGAGTAGAACACAAGTGACTTGTGGGCGATATAAGTCATACTGCTTACCAGCATGTCATACTTTGGTTCGGCGGTATTGTTGGATGAAGCGGCCCGGACCGACATTACACGTACGCTTACGCGAGACTGGTTCTCCCGACGTGTTTTGCACGTAGGTGGCTTGCGGGTGACAGTTTCTCCAACTTTAGTTGAACCGAGTGTGGCTACGCCCGGTCCTTGCGAAGGTTAAAACAACACCAACTTGACAAACTATCATTGTGGTTTCTATGCGTAGGAAAGATTGGTTCTTGCTTAGGCCCATAGCAGCCACGTAAAACTTGCAACAAGAAAGTAGAGGACGTCGAACTTGTTTTTGCAGGGCATCTTGTGATGTGATATGGTCAAGACATGATGCCAAATTTTATTGTATGAGATGATCATGTTCTATAACCGAGTTATCGGCAACTGGCAGGAGCCATATGGTTGTCGCTTTATTGTATGCAATGCAATCGCGCTGTAATGCTTTACTTTATCACTAAGCGGTAGCGATAGTCGTGGAAGCATAAGATTGGCGAGACGACAACGATGCTACGATGGAGATCAAGGTGTCGCGCCGGTGACGATGGTGATCATGACGGTGCTTCGGAGATGGAGATCACAAGCACAAGATGATGATGGCCATATCATATCACTTATATTGATTGCATGTGATGTTTATCTTTTATGCATCTTATCTTGCTTTGATTGACGGTAGCATTATAAGATGATCCTTCACTAAATTATCAAGATAAAAGTGTTCTCCCTGAGTATGCACCATTGCCAAAGTTCTTCATGCCCAGACACCACGTGATGATCGGGTGTGATAAGCTCTACGTCCATCTACAACGGGTGTAAGACAGTTTTGCACACGCAGAATACTCAGGTTAAACTTGACGAGCCTAGCATATGCAGATATGGCCTCGGAACACTGAGATCGAAAGATCGAGCATGAGTCATATAGTAGATATGATCAACATAGTGATGTTCACCATTGAAAACTACTCCATTTCACATGATGATCGGTTATGGTTTAGTTCATTTGAATCATGTGATCACTTAGAAGACTAGAGGGATGTCTATCTAAGTGGGAGTTCTTAAGTAATATGATTAATTGACCTTAAATTTATCATGAACTTAGTACCTGATAGTATCTTGCTTATGTATGTTTGATTGTAGATAGATGGCCTGTGCTGTTGTTCCGTTGAATTTTAATGCGTTCCTTGAGAAAGCAAAGTTGAAAGATGATGGTAGCAATTACACGGACTGGGTCCGTAACTTGAGGATTATCCTCATTGCTGCACAGAAGAATTACGTCCTGGAAGCACCGCTGGGTGCCAAGCCTGCTGCTAGAGAAACACCAGATGTTATGAACGTCTGGCAGAGCAACGCTGATGACTACTCGATAGTTCAGTGTGCCATGCTTTACGGCTTAGAATCGGGACTTCAACGACGTTTTGAACGTCATGGAGCATATGAGATGTTCCAGGAGTTGAAGTTAATATTTCAAGCAAATGCCCGGATTGAGAGATATGAAGTCTCCAATAAGTTCTATAGCTGCAAGATGGAGGAGAACAGTTCTGTCAGTGAGCATATACTCAAAATGTCTGGTATAATAATCACTTGATTCAGATGGGAGTTAATCTTCCAGATGATTGCGTCATTGACAGAATTCTCCAATCACTGCCACCAAGCTACAAGAGCTTCGTGATGAACTATAATATGAAAGGGATGAATAAGACTATTCCCGAGCTCTTCGCAATGCTGAAAGCTGCGGAGGTAGAAATCAAAAAGGAGCATCAAGTGTTGATGGTCAACAAGACCACTAGTTTTAAGAAAAAGGGCAAAGGGAAGAAGAAGGGGAACTTCAAGAAGAACAGCAAGCAAGTTGCTGCTCAAGAGAAGAAACCCAAGTCTGGACCTAAGCCTGAAACTGAGTGTTTCTACTGCAAGTAGACTGGTCACTGGAAGCGGAACTGTCCCAAGTATTTGGTGGATAAGAAGGATGGCAAGGTGAACAAAGGTATACGTGATATACATGTTATTGATGAGTACCTTACTAGAGCTCACAGTAGCACCTGGGTATTTGATACTGGTTCTGTTGCTAATATTTGCAACTCGAAACAGGAACTACGGATTAAGCGAACACTGGTAAAGGACGAGGTGACGATGCGCGTGGGAAATGGTTCCAAAGTCGATGTGATCGCGGTCGGCACGCTACCTCTACATCTACCTTCGGGATTAGTATTAGACCTAAATAATTGTTATTTGGTGCCAGCGTTGAGCATGAACATTATATCTGGATCTTGTTTAATGCGAGACAGTTATTCATTTAAATCAGAGAATAATGGTTGTTCTATTTATATGAGTAATATCTTTTATGGTCATGCACCTTTGAAGAGTGGTCTATTTATGATGAATCTCGATAGTAGTAACACGCATATTCATAATGTTGAAGCCAAAAGATGCAGAGTTGATAATGATAGTGCAACTTATTTGTGGCACTTCCGTTTAGGTCATATCGGTATAAAGCGCATGAAGAAACTCCATACTGATGGGCTTTTGGAACCACTTGATTATGAATCACTTGGTACTTGCGAACCGTGCCTCATGGGCAAGATGACTAAAACACCGTTCTCCGGCACTATGGAGAGAGCAACAGATTTGTTGGAAATCATACATGCAGATGTATGTGGTCCAATGAATATTGAGGCTCATGGCGGATATCGTTATTTTCTCACCTTCACAGATGACTTAAGCAGATATGGGTATATCTACTTAATGAAACATAAGTCTGAAACATTTGAAAAGTTCAAAGAATTTCAGAGTGAAGTTGAAAATCATCGTAACAAGAAAAAAAAAGTTTCTACGATCTGATCGTGGAGGAGAATATTTGAGTTACGAGTTTGGTGTACATTTGAAGCAATGCGGAATAGTTTCGCAACTCACGCCACCCGGAACACCTCAGCGTAATGGTGTGTCTGAAAGTCGTAATCGTACTTTACTAGATATGGTGCGATCTATGATGTCTCTTACTAATTTACCGCTATCGTTTTGGGGTTATGCTTCAGAGACGGCCGCATTCACGTTAAATAGGGCACCATCAAAATCCGTTGAGACGACGCCTTATGAACTATGGTTTGGCAAGAAACCAAAGTTGTCGTTTCTTAAAGTTTGGGGTTGCGATGCTTATGTGAAAAAATCTTCAACCTGATAAGCTCGAACCCAAATCGGAGAAATGTGTCTTCATAGGATACCCAAAGGAGACTGTTGGGTACACCTTCTATCACGGATCTGAAGGCAAGACATTCGTTGCTAAGAATGGATCCTTTCTAGAGAAGGAGTTTCTCTCGAAAGAAGTGAGTGGGAGGAAAGTAGAACTTGACGAGGTAATTGTACCTGCTCCCTTATTGGAAAGTAGTACATCACAGAAAACTGTTTCTGCGACACCTACACCAATTAGTGAGGAAGCTAATGATAATGATCATGAAACTTCAGAACAAGATACTACTGAACCTCGTAGATCAACCAGAGTAAGATCCGCGCCAGAGTGGTACGGTAATCCTATTCTGGAAATCATGCTACTAGATCATGATTAACCTACGAACTATGAAGATGCGATGGTGAGCCCAGATTCCCCAAAATGGCTTGAAGCCATGAAATCCGAGATGGGATCCATGTATGAGAAAAAAGTATGGACTTTGGTTGACTTACCCGATGATAGGCAAGCAATTGAGAATTAATGGATCTTCAAGATGAAGACTGACGCTGACGGTAATATTACTGTCTACGAAGCTCGACTTGTCGCAAAAGGTTTTCGACAAGTTCAAGGTGTTGACTACGATGAGACCTTCTCACCCGTAGCAAAGCTTAAGTCTGTCCGAATCATGTTAGCAATTGCCACATTTTATGATTATGAAATTTGGCAGATGGATGTCAAAACTGCATTCCTGAATGGATTTCTGGAAGAAGAGTTGTATATGATGCAACCGGAAGGTTTTATCGATCCAAAGGGAGCTACCAAGGTGTGCAAGCTCCAGCGATCCATTTATGGACTGGTGCAAGCCTCTCGGAGTTGGAATAAACGCTTTGATAGTGTGACAAAGCATTTGGTTTTATACAGACTTTCGGAGAAGCCTGTATTTACAAGAAAGTGAGTGGGAGCTCTGTAGCATTTCTGATATTATATGTGGATGACATATTACTGATTGGAAATGATATAGAATTTCTGGATAGCATAAAGGGATACTTGAATAAGAGTTTTTCAATGATAGACCTCGATGAAGCTGCTTACATATTAGGCATAAAGATCTATAGAGATAGATCAAGACGCTTAATTGGACTTTCACAAAGCACATACCTTGACAAGATTTTGAAGAAGTTCAAAATGGATCAAGCAAAGAAACGGTTCTTGCCTGTGTTACAAGGTGTGAAGTTGAGTCAGACTCAATGCCCGACCACTGCAGAAGATAGAGAGAAAATGAAAGATGTTCCCTATGCTTCAGCCATAGGCTCTATCATGTATGCAATGCTGTGTACCAGACCTGATGTGTGCCTTGCTATAAGTCTAGCAGGGAGGTACCAAAGTAATCCAGGAGTGGATCACTGGATAGCGGTCAAGAACATCCTGAAATACCTGAAAAGGACTAAGGATATGTTTCTCGTATATGGAGGTGACAAAGAGCTCATCGTAAACAGTTATGTTGATGCAAGCTTTGACACTGATCCGGACAATTCTAAATCGCAAACCGGATACGTGTTTACATTAAACGGTGGAGCTGTCAGTTGGTGCAGTTCTAAACAAAGCGTCGTGGCGGGATCTACATGTGAAGCGGAGTACATAGCTGCTTCGGAAGCAGCAAACGAAGGAGTCTGGATGAAGGAGTTCATATCCGATCTAGGTGTCATACCTAGTGCATCGGGTCCAATGAAAATCTTTTGTGACAATACTGGTGCAATTGCCTTAGAGAAGGAATCCAGATTTCACAAAAGAACCAAGCACATCAAAAGACGCTTCAATTCCATCCAGGATCTAGTCCAGGTGGGAGACATAGAGATTGGCAAGATACATATGGAGCTGAATGTAGCAGACCCGTTGACTAAGCCTCTTCCACGAGCAAAACATGCTCAGCACCAAAGCTCGATGGGTATTAGAATCATTATTGTGTAATCTAGATTATTGACTCTAGTGCAAGTGGGAGACTGAAGGAAATATGCCCTAGAGGCAATAATAAAGTTATTATTTATTTCCTTATATCGTGATAAAGGTTTATTATTCATGCTAGAATTGTATTAACCGGAGACATAATACATGTGTGAATACATAGACAAACAGAGTGTCACTAGTATGCCTCTACTTGACTAGCTCGTTAATCAAAGATGGTTATGTTTCCTAACCATTGAGAAAGAGTTGTCATTGGATTAATGGGATCACATCATTAGTTGAATGATCTGATTGACATGACCCATTCCATTAGCTTAGCACCCGATCATTTAGTATGTTGCTTTTGCTTTCTTCATGACTTATACATGTTCCTATGACTATGAGATTATGTATCTCCCATGTGCCGGAGGAACACTTTGTGTGCTACCAAACGTCACAACGTAACTGGTGATTGTAAAGGTGCTCTACAGGTGTCTCCAAAGGTACATGTTGAGTTGACGTATTTCGAGATTAGGATTTGTCACTCCGTTCGTCGGAGAGGTATCTCTGGGCCCTCTCGGTAATGCACATCACTTAAGCCTTGCAAGCATTGCAACTAATGAGTTAGTTGCCGGATGATGTATTACGGAACGAGTAAAGAGACTTGCCCGTGACGAGATTGAACTAGGTATTGGATACCGACGATCGAATCTCGGGCAAGTAACATACCGATGACAAAGGGAACAACGTATGTTGTTATGCGGTCTGACCGATAAAGATCTTCGTAGAATATGTAGGAGCCAATATGGGCAACCAGGTCCTGCTATTGGTTATTGACCGGAGACATGTCTCGGTCATGTCTACATTGTTCTCGAACCCGTAGGGTCCGCACGCTTATGGTTTCGATAACAGTTATATTATGAGTTTATACGTTTTGATGTAACGAAGGTTGTTCGGAGTCCCGGATGTAATCACGGACATGACGAGGAGTCTCGAAATGGTCGAGAAATAAAGATTGATATATTGGAAGCCTATGTTTGGATATCGGAAGTGTTCCGGGTGAAATCGGGATTTTACCGGAGTACCGGGAGGTTACCGGAACCCCCTGGGAGATATATGGGCCTTAGTGGAAAAGAGAAGAGGCAGCCAGAGATGGGCCGCGCACCCCTCCCCTCCCTTGGTCCGAATAGGACAAGGAGAGGGGGCCGGCCCCCCTTCCTCTTTTCCCCCTCCGCGAATCCTATTCCAACTAGGATTTGGGGGCGGGGATCCTACTCCCGGAGGGAGTAGGACTCCTCCTGGCGCGCCTCTCCTAGGCCGGCCGCACCCCCCCTTGAGCCTTTATATACGGAGGCAGGGGCACCCCAGAGGAACACAAGTTGATCCACGTGATCATATTCTTAGCCGTGTGCGGCGCCCCCTGCCACCATAGTCCTCGGTAATATTGTAGTGGTGCTTAGGTGAAGCCCTGCGACAGTAGTACATCAAGATCGTCACCACGCCGTCGTGCTGACGGAACTCTTCCCCGACACTTTGCTGGATCGGAGTCCGGGGATCGTCATCGAGCTGAACGTGTGCTAGAACTCGGAGGTGCCGTAGTTTCGGTGCTTGATCAGTCGGACCGTGAAGACGTATGACTACATCAACCAAATGCTTCCGTTGTCGATCTACAAGGGTATGTAGATCACACTCTCCCCTCTCGTTGCTATGCATCACCATGATCTTGCGTGTGCGTAGGAATTTTTTTGAAATTACTACGTTCCCCAACACTGGCAGCATCACTTCCATTCCATCGTCCCGTTTTCCGTCCACTTTTCGCCAAATTTTGTTCCGGTGCCCACATACACTTTCGCATACGACCACCACTTCCGCATAGCACCACCATATACCACATACACCACCATCGCTTACCACTACCAACTCCGACATTTTTGTCCCGTGTCCCGTCTTGAGAATTTGAGTTGTGGTTCCGTGTCCTATTGCGTTTCGGCTATTTTGGTATGGTTTGACATCGACATCACCGCCGCTCATCTTTGCCACAGACGCGTCATTGACAATGACCACCTCACCATTTTTGACAATGTCAACCGTTTCTTGCTTACAAACAACCAACATCAAACGGTAAACTCGTCTTGGTATAGTAATACACCATTCTTCCCATTACATTGATAGCCATCATAGCCTTCCTCTTTTGCATCGCTAACCCATCGAGACTAGCCTTTGAGTATTGCCAGCAACGTGACTTGTGCACATTAGTGATCATACTTCCCATATCATACATATATCATTGGTGCATATCTTGGTATCATCGCTTGTGTCAGAAGGTTGTCATCGCATACACAATTGCTATCTTGGTTCATGAAGCATTGCATGAGAAAAGAGCTCAAACAACAAAGAGCCAAACAAGCTTTTAAGAAAAAGGGAAAGATAAGCAAAGAGCTTTTAAGGAAGAATCGTAGCATCATACAACATTAAGATTGTAATACTAGATAATCTTGGATCATACCATCGGAATACCATACATAGAGCATACTTGCGATAGAAGTCGTTGCATTTTTGCTTAGTAGGTTGTGCACAAGACTTCGTATCTGCATATTGTGCAATCGTGCTAGCGTCTCTCTAGTGCTATGGAACAAGACCATTTTCGTGGATTCCACATTTCGCCTCATCCTTGGTTGCACGACCCCACTTATCTCTTTGTGTGTGTGTTGCCTTGTACCTTATTTTGCTATTGGTCTACTTGTTGCATTGCAAACTTGCGAATCTTTTCCAACATTATTGAAGCTCACTAACAGTTGCATCAAATTTTGTGCCACCATCCTAACCAAGCTCCACCATAAGCTTTTACTTGTGTAGGTGTGAGAAACCGACAAGAATTGGTACCAATTGTGTTATTTCCTTGTACCACATTGGAGTGATCTTTGATCCATCTTCAACATTGGTCAAGGTACATTTGGTATACGTTCTTCTCTTTCTACAACTCACAAATTTCCCTTGGAATGATGGATAGGCCAAGTACTTCTACCAACCCACTCCTCATCGGGAAAGACGACGACATGAACTCCTACTTGACAAAGAGCCACCTCTTTGGTGCACAACATGCTTTGCATCAAGAGCAAGAAGCAATGAGCGAATGCATCGACAACCTCGCCACAGACTTGCGACTCTCCGAGCAACGTACAAGAGACTACTTCAACCACAAGCTCGACGACCACAAGCAAGAGAATGACGCAAGAATGGACGACATTCGTGCTTTGTTGCTTAACGGCTCTTCTTCCACTTCGTCCTCATCAAGACGGAGCCGCTCAAGTCGACACTCCGACTACACCATCTCCGGCTCAAGTACACCGACATCGAACACTCTTCGTCGTGCCGCGCGCGAAGATCGTCAAGCCAACCGCAACCCTCTACACGACAACAACTCTCAAGAACAACAACATAGTCAAAACCAAGCTACCTTTGCGCAAGCACGAGAATGGCAACAAAAATGCCAACACGAAGAGGAAGAGTGAGCGTGTCTACACCAAGAAGAATAAGATGCTGAGGCACAATGTGAAGAGCAACAATTGCGAGAAGCTCAAGCACTTGAGGTGCAAGCCCTCCCAGAATCAAGTCGAGTCGTAGCCAACCAAGGCCGACAAGCTCGTGAACATCAAGAAGCACTTCACGAAGAAGTTCAAGAATGATTATATCAAGCTCGCGTGCAACATCAATCTCGACAAGTTCCTCCACAAGCTTGCCAAGAATATCAAGTTCGACAATAGGAAGAAGACAATGGACATCCTCCACGGCAAGAGCAAGTTGTGAGAGACGATCCTCCTCGTCAAGGACGTTATCATCCCCGACCCAAACACAATCAAGAGCAACCCTACGGCAAGCTAAAGTTCACCATTCCCAAGTTCAATGGAAGCAATGATCCCGAGGAGTACCTTTCATGGGCATTGAAGGTCGACAAAATCTTCCGCTTGCACAACTATGAAGAAGAGAAGAAGATCACGATGGCATCCCTTGAGTTCCAAGACTATGTCCTCATTTGGTGGGAACAAGTCATTGAGTGCCGAGAGGCAAAAGGTGAACCACCCATCACTACTTGGGCGCAAATGAAGGATGTCATGAGAGCACGCTTCGTGCCTACCTACTACAACCGCGACCTCTTCAAGAAACTCCAACTACTCAAGTAAGGAACCAAGAGCATTGAACAGTACTACAAGGAAATGGAGATTCCAATGATACGAGCCAATGTCACGGAAGATGATGAACAAACTATGGGACGTTTCTTGTATGAACTCAATCACCCCATCAAGAAGATCGCCGACTTCCAACCATACTCGAACCCCATCGAGCTAGTGCATCAATGTAACGCCCCGGACACACCCGCCGGTGGTCGTTACTCCTGGCGGGATCTAGACTGGCCTCACAGATCAATACTAGTCTTTTCTGCGCACTTTGTCCTCACTCGTGCGCACCCGGGAGCAACTTCCCGGTCGGTCACCCATCCTGACACTACTCCAAGCTGAGCACGCTTAACTTTGGAGTTCTGTCCGAATGGGCTCCCAGAAAAGAAGGAATTCCTTATTGATATGAGTAGTCTATCATCCCTAATAAGCCAGGCTATCACATACACCCCCACTCAGAGGAACCGACGTCCTCGTCGGGCCACAGGAACGTTCCCTCTTGGCACAAACGTCTGTGCTTCCAGTCCGGTACATGTGCCATGCCGGGTGCCACGATGGGTCACAAACGTCATGAACAACATGACCACGCACCTGTCCGCAACCATCCGTGGAACCGCGAAGGTCGGCTCTGATACCAACTTGTAACATTGCTTTCAATGCGGCTATGCCTCTAAGTCGTGCCTCGACACGTGGGAGATATAGCCGCATCGAGGGCGTTACAATCAAGCTACCAAAGCGGAACATCAAGTGTAAGATGACTTCAAGTATGCCAAGTTCCCATCCAAGTCATATGGTTTCTCCAACACCCAAGCTTCAACGACTCCAACACCGCCTACCTCAGCCAAGCCTTCTACAAGCAACGTCGACAAGTCGAGTTCCAAGAAAGCTTTGTCAACTCCAAGTCATCCTCCTACTACAAGCAACTTCAAGCTGAGAGCTTCATCATCATCCACTCCAACCGTTGAGACGGTCAAGACGAGTTCCTTCAAATGCTTCACATGCGGAGGCCGAGGCCATAAGTCCTATGAGTGCACCAACAAGCGGACCATGATCCTCAATGACGACGACACTTACGACTCAATGAGTGAAGGAGAAATGGAAGCAATTGAGCAAGTCACCATGCGCCGGCAAGTGAACGATTAAGAGGAACAAGTCTTTTGTGATGAAGATTCAAGTCCCGCTCTTGTTGTCTCCAAGGTCTTGACCCTTCAACATCACTAAGAAGACCAAAGATGCCACATATTCCATACCAAGGCCGGCATCAATGGAAGGTCCGTCAAGTTCATCATCGATGGAGGGAGTTTTCATAACTTAGCAAGTGAAGAACTTTGCTCCATGCTCCAATTGCCCAAGACGAAGCACCCACTCCCCTACAAAGTTCAATGGATAAGCGACTCCGACACTATTCAAGTCGAGCATAGAGTGCAAGTCTCCTTGAAAATCGAAGCTTATGAATACACTTTGGAGTGTGATGTCATTCCAAAGACTGTTTGCCACCTTCTTCTTGGTCGACCATGGCAATTTGATAGAGGTGTCATCCACAACAGCCGAACAAACCACTATATCTTCAAGATTAAAGGGAAGGAGTACATACTTCGCGCTATGTCTCCAAGCCAAGTGATCACCGACAAGCAAGCCACCCATCATGGAGAGAATAGTGAGAGAGCGAACCACCAAAAAGAGAGTGAGCGCCACAAGCCCAAATTCAGTGCCTCCACGATGAGAGAAAAGAAGAACTTAGTTCTATGTTCCACCAAAAGTGAGATAAGAGGAGTGTGTGAGAACCCATCTAGTGTCCTACACTATGTCCTTTTGTGCAAGAACGATGCACCAAAAGTGATGTAGGGTAGAACCCTATTTGGCCAATATTTCACGGAAGGAGCGGATCCCGCGAAGAACACGAAGAACACGAGGGGAAAACATGAGGCGAAATCACAAAGGGGCACAAAGAGGAACACTAAAACCAACAAGATTAAGTCACACATGTGCTAGATCCTTTGAACACGAGAGGAGATACAAGATCCAAAGTCAACAAGGGACGATACAAAAGGTAACGTGTCTTCTCCGAGGAAGTCTTGGTGGTCTTCTCCGCAAGGAGGCCTTGAATACACAAGGGGATCGTCTCCGCGAGGAGGTCTTGAATCCAAGTGGATCTTCTTCGAAGAGGGGCCGCGGTCTCTCTCAAGGAGTAGATCTGATATGGATGAGCAATGCTCTATCTCTAAATGTGAGGTAAACCAATGCTGACCCTAAAACGTAAGTGGAAGGGGAGTATATATAGTCTAAGGGGCGAAGAGGTATATGGGCCTCGGCCCAGATGCACTGCACGCAGGCAGGAAAGGCGGGACGTTCTGGCGACGGGCCGGATGTCCGGGGCTTCACGGAGAGACGGATGTCCGGGCTGGAGGAGCTGACTTTGTTGCTCTCTGTTTGGAGGGTGCCCGATTTCCGGGGCCGAGGCCGGATGTCCGGGACTTGGCGAGGTGCCGGATGTCTGGGGTTGACGCCGGATGCCCGGGGCCTGTAGCACTTGGCGGCTGGGAGGTTGTTGCTATAGGGGTCGTCTCCAGCGGCCGGATGTCCGGGCTTTGGTCAAGTTGTTTGTGTCCTGGATTTGTCTCCTTCTTCTTCCGTCGTCACTTCCGCGCACTCTTTGCCTTGGTCCTTGGGTTCTCCAAGGTCTCGTCGTGTGTACATGAGTATGCACAAGGTCCGCACTTGAAGTAGCATCCATGTCTTACACGCGGAAAGGGAAGATTCGGAAAGGAGCGAGTTCACCTTAGGTCCAAAGGTGTATGCTTGAGTGTACATGGGGATGATCGTAGGATGCTCCGCATCTTCTCCCCTCCCTTGGGAAAGATCTGACCTCGGATCGAAAACCTCATCACCATGTAAACGGTTCTTGTGGACGGACTTGTAGTTGGATGAAGGGGAAGAAATGGCGCAATTCAAGTACTCCAAGGTGTCGCCGGAGTTGTATACATGAAAAAAGAGCAAACAGAAATGACACTCGGAAATACAATGGTTAGCATGCATAAAGTGTCCATCATGTAAGATTTTTCATGACAAAGCGCATGAAGCTTATCAAGATGATATGGAATGGTATGCAAAGCATTCATGGAAACAAATTCATTTATCATGCGCACAAAGGTGTTGTGAATGTGATAAATGAAAGCATTGTGCAAAATGATGTCATAATGGGATGGTCTATCAAAAGCATGAACATGGTAATTGGTGCTCAATGTGACTATGTTATCATGCAATTGATGGTGGGTAATATGATCATGATGTATGAATATGCCATCAAGAAAGATCACAACAAATTTGCAAAGGAAATGCAGAAGCTCATTTATCATGGATGACATGGGAATACAAGATGCAACAAGGCAATCAAAATGTGAGTCAAACCATGCATAAGATGCAAATTTCTCATGTGTATGATATGTCCATCGAGCATGACATGTGTGAGCACAATCAACAAATATGGAGGTGTTTGAGTACCAATGCTCGATGTCGTGGCATGAGTGGAGGTTCGAAGGTGCATCCAATAAGTCTGAGTGCTCCTCAACTTGAAGGTCCATGGGTTCCATCTCCAATGTCAGTCCTCCATCCAATAGATGTAACATGTAGACAAGATAGAATGATAGAATGACCCATCCAATATGCTTATTTGAAGATGGCTCAAAGGGAAGGAGGTCACCATTAGGAATGTCTCAAGGATGCTGGAGTTGCACATCTTGTATGCCTTCACATAAACAAGTTGTCTCATGATGGTACCACCTTGTGAATCCTTCAAAACGAAAGAACATGACAAACACTCAGAAAAACAAATGAGGTTAGCGGAAGTGCAAAACCTATCATTCGTGTGGTAAGATACCCAACAAGTGTATGCATCATGCTCATTGTAATAAAGCACAAGGGAGCATGTCATATTATGGAGGCATATGATGCGAGAATAACCAAATACAGTAGGCTCAATCAAGCTAGCATGCATCACAAGTAAAGTGTCCAAGTCTCCAAGATCAATAATCATAGATGCAACAATTGGAGGCAAGAGAGAATGAAAAAAAATATAGCATGTGAGAGGCATGAACATATACGTCATCAACCCAAGAAAGCAAGTAATAATGGAACATGGGTGATGCGACAAAGCAAGAAATCATATGAATGAAGGCAAGCAAGCTAGTAGTGTGAAGATGCAACGTACTAGGATGAATCAGGTCAAGTATGTCATGTGTGCAAATGGTAGTCTTGAATAATGCACAAGACACATCACAAGCATGAAGGCAAGATATGAGCAAAATAGAATCAATAGCATGAGGCACATGATAAACATGGCAATAGTAACAATGATCTCAACCAAGCATGCAAATACACATAGGAGTAGCATAATGGTGAGTCATGGGTAGACGCAAGAAAGGGTCACAATTGCATGGCAAAGAAATAGAAACAAGCATAGCATGCAAAGTGAACACGAGAAAATGGGCATAACGTAACAAGTGATATATAGCACAAAGACGTGTGAGAGACAAGTAGAATAGATGCGCGTAGTCGTTGCGCGAAGAGAACAACAGGAAGGATAGTTCACGGGATCCCAAGTCATCTTTGCTCTCAAGAGCTCATTTTATCAACTCTTGGTATTGATAGGTTGACGAATATATGTGAGTACCTACACAAAACAAAGCCAAAGGGGAAAATGTGTGTGCGTGGTAGATGTACACATCATCCATCATGATGCGCACGTGCAAGTGTTGGTTAGCACAAAATAGCCAATGCTCAAATAAATGAGATGCGTGATATAGAAACATGTCATCCATCATGATAGGTTTGTTGTTATATATAGCATAATGGAGACTCAAATTGTGTAATGCATCACGGGAAATATGTACAGCATTGTTATTCATGGACTGCATATGGTGCAAGCAATTATGAGAATCATGCAAATTATGGAATGCATCAAAATCTCCTAATATGTATGAGGAAACTATGGCGGTCTCCTCATGAGCATTAATGGAAACATCACATGGGGAATATTGACAACATCCAAAACAAAGCATATTTGGAACAATGTGACCATGGCATGGCATAGTAGATGAATTGCGCAAATCATGTAAAGGAAGCATGGCAATATCATCACATGAAAAACAAAAGCCAATGACCATCATCTCATCATCTATGCCATAAGTGCAAATGGGATTTATTTTAATGGGGCATGCATAGTTACTATGTTGAGATTGAAATGATGCAATATGGGAGATCTCACTCATAGCATATGACAAGTTTAATAGATTGCTAAACATGATGTGACCAATAGAATTTTCACATGATATCCTATGAGGCATACCATCACAACTCGGCAACTCAACATGCTCATCATCATATTCATCATAAATAGGTAAGTCATGACATGAAGAAGTCGCACTAGCATGAAGCATGGGAATAGGTAGATCAACATCATGCAAGTAATCATTGGTGAGATAGTCCACTAGTGGGACAAGAAAAGCACCATCACCTATTTTACCTTTGTAGCATCGCTCATGTGTTGTAGGTGAGGTGTCGAAGACCAAGTCGTGGTCATCTTCATCTTGATGGAACCATGTGGGGTTGTGTCTTCTTCCACCATGGCCATCGTCGTCTCCATTGGAGGTATGGACTCGTCGAGGATAGGCGTGTTGTCATGTAGGAGACCTAGCACCAAAGAAGAAAACACACTCGGAGTAGAGGTTAGGTCGTTAGAAATCAAAGTGGCCTCACATGCCGTGTCAACTACCTCACTCACTAAGTGTTGTGGCTCACTCACTCCCTCTTGGATGCACTCACTCCTATGGTTGGTGGAGTCACTCAAATGGCTCTCAACCTCACATAGGATGTGTGGCATTCTCTCAAGTGTGGGGCTAGTGGTGGTCACACTCATCCTCTCATCAAAAATGCACTCAATGTAATATATGGTGGAGTCACTCATCTCACTCATGGGGTGGTGGCTCTCGTCACATGGCAATTGTGTCATCTCATGATATGTGGGTGTCGGAGAGATGTAGGTGCAAACGTCTCCATGCTCAATCATGTCGTAGTCGTAGCTGTGGATAAAGGCCGAAGATGGCACATCATCACTCTCCTCGAAAACCAAAGAAAAGGTCTCATGTGCAGTCTCGTAGATTGACTCGGAGTATGAGTCTAATATAGGCGTCGTCTTCATGTTGTTGAAGAGGTTCATGCTCGTCGCCGTGGTTAAAGGGGATGGCCCTTGCTCGACCTTCTTGTTGCCGTCTTGTTGTTGGAGGCCCATATGATGTGGCACCTCGTGGCTCGTTTCCATGACCGAAGGGAAATTCCCATGCTCGGCCATCTTTCTTGAGGGGCTTCCGAAGATGGAAGTGTCGCCCTCGCTCGTAGGTGGTCGCCTCGTTGGTGAAGATGTCGATGTAGGCGAACTCATGGGAAGTAGGCGAAGATGCCGTACGTCCAAAGGTGAAGATGCCTTGATAGCACTTGGCGAAGATGCCGAAGTGGTTGTTGTAGTCGTAGCGCCGTCTTGGTTGTGGTCGTCTCGCGGTCTTCTTTTGTGCTCTTGAATCTTGGCCTTGGCGTGAAGTAGGGCTTGTTGGGACTTGTGCATTTGCGTTTGGCGAGCATCTTCATGATGATGGTGTCATTGTCGTGCTTGAGCTCGATGGGGTTCGTCGTCATCGTGCACATGATGTTTGGAGGTGACTTGCCCTTCATGATGATGTGGATCACGAACGTGATGGTGGTCGCCATGGAGATGTGGACGTGGACGACTTGCGCTTGCGTCATTTTTGCACTCCGAAGACTTGTCACTTGAACGTCGCCGCCTTGAGGATGATGAAGGGAAAGAACGGTTGATCAACAAGGTCCGAATCTCCTCCATCCTTGCATCTTGCTCCTCCTTTTGTGCGGAAATCTTGTTGTCGATGTAGTCCCTTTCCTTGCTTCGGAGTGATGAATGTCGATGGAGAGGTTCTCGATGCGCTCTCGCAATATTGATTGTGTGCCTTGCATTTGTCGTTGTAGATCGAAGATTGACGCTTTGGTGATGTAGTTGTTCACGCCGTCGTTGTTGTCAAAGACCGGAGATCAAATGCGTTGCCTTTCCATCACAATACTCGAGCAAATATGAGTGGAGAAAGGTGAAGAACTATACCAAATGTACCTTGACCGATGTTGCAGACGGATCAATGATCACTCAATGATGTAACAAGGAAATAGCACAATTGGTACCAATTCTTGTCGGTTTCTCACACCTACACAAAGAAGGCTTATGGTGGAGCTTGATGAGGGTAGTGGCACAATAATTTGATGCAAAATGTTAGCAATAATCAATAATGTTGAAAGAGATTCACAAATTCACAAGTGAAACAAGTAGAATAATAGCAATATGTGGCACACGAAAACACACACACGGATAGATAAATGGGGTCTAGCAACCAAGGATGAGCAAAAAATGTGGAATCGACGGAAAACGCTCGTGTTGCACGACTCAAGAGAGAAGGTAGCACGATTTCTCAATAGGCGGATATGACACTTGTGCACAACCTATAAGATGCAAAATGTATGAACTTTCTATCCCAAGTATGCCATGTGTATGATGTTCCGGTGGTATGATCCAAGATGATCGGATATGACAATCTTATATGCAATGTGGTATGATGCTATGTCGCTTGATTACAAGATTCTTTGCTCTTTCTCTTTTGCTTAAAAGCTTATTCTTTTTTTTTGTATGTGTATGGCCACGTTTTCACAATGCACAAACCAAGGTAGCAATTGGGTATATACGGGAACAATCTTGTCACACAAGGGATGATATGATACCAATATAATGTATGGTGTAGATCACTAATGTGCACAAGTAACGTTGCCGGCAATACTCAATATCTAGTCCCGATAGGCAAGTGACGCAAAATGGGCTAAGGGTTATTAATGCAATGGCAAGGGAATATACAAAGGAGGGATACCACGATACCAAGATGATATGGAGGTTACCGTCCTTGGCAATGATGAGTGGCGGTGATATTGATGGAGATACCAAGATGATGGAGACTCGTCCCTAAGTAGCCGAAACACCTTAGGAAACGGAAAACCCGCGAACTCAAAATCTCAAAGGAAAATGTCAATTGGTGGTATCGGGATGCGGTGGTGGTTGCGGAAGCTCAAAGGAATTGCGAAAATGTATTGATGGGTTTTGAGACGCAATGTGGAAATGGAGGGTAAGGTGGTGGACTATACATGGTGTCGGAATTGGAAGCACGGTCCCTAAGTAGCCGAAACACCTTAGGAGACACAACTCACAACACAACAAAATTGGGTTAAGTCGGGGTGGTAGAAGTGTATAGTGGGCAAGCCTATGTGGGAGTTATGGTGGTGGTGGTGGTTGATGAAGAAGCAATCGCCCCAGGTAGCCTAAAGACCTTAGGAGACTCGAATCATGACTCAAGCAACCAGAAATGCTATAGGGAACAAAATTGGTTAGGTTACGGAAGTCGGTGGTGGTTATGCGGAGGTTGTCGTGGAAGCCCTAGGCAAAGATGCCAAAGTTACAAAATTTTGATTGAGTCAAATGGTGATGATAGTATTTTTGTGGGAAGGGATATGTCAAGAGCTTTTCAACAAGCTAAAGAACACGAAAATCGGACTCTGGATGAAGTAGTTATGGACGAAACAGTGAAACGTGAAAGGCTGAAGTTACAGGGGCCGGACATCCGGGGGTGGGGGCCGGATATCCGGGGGCTGATGTCCAGAAGCATGCGAATTTTATGATCCTGGAGCCGGATGTACGGCCAGGGGCCCGGATGTCCGGCCCGACGATTCCAGATCTTGTTTTGGACTTCAAAACTAGATTTGGGGGCGCAAATAGATGATTTTGGGGGCAAAATTGATAGGATTTCGTGGATGGAAATTGGGGAAACATGGGGATATGCTAGATCCACTCGAAACAAAGCAAATCCATGGATCAAAAAAACAAAACTTCATCAAACCAACAAAACACAAAAAAATTGGGGCTATTTTTGGTGGGGAATTTTCGAATTTAGGACGAAATCAACAAAATTAGGCTAGAAAACACAACGGGGCAGCTCCGAAATCATGATCAACGTGGCTCATGATACCAAGATGATGTATGGTAGAACCTATTTGGACAATCTTTCACGAAAGGAGCAGATCCCGTGATGAATGCGAAGAACACGAGGGGAAATCACAAAGGGGCACAAAGAGGAACACTCAAACCAACAAGATTAAGTCACACATGTGCTAGATCATCGGAACACGAGAGGAGATACAAGATCCAAAGTTAACAAGGGACGATACAAAAGGTAACGGGTCTTCTCCGTGAGGAGGTCTTGATGGTCTTCTCCGCACGGAGGTCTTGAATCCATGAGGGGATGTTCTCCGCGAGGAGGTCTTGAATCCAAGTGGATCTTCTCCAAAGAGGGGCCACGGTCTCTCTTAAGGAGTAGATCCGATATGGATGAGCAATGCTCTATCTCTAAATATGAGGTGAACCAATGCTGAACCTAAAACGTAGGTGGAAGGGGAGTATATATAGTCTAATGGGCGAAGAGGTACATGGGCCTCGGCCCAGATGCACTGCACACAGGCAAGAAAGGCCGGACATACAGGCGATGGGCCGGATGTCCGGGGCTTCACGAAGAGCCGGATGTTCGGGTTGGCAGGCCGGATGTCCGGGCTCGAGGAGCTGACTTTGTTGCTCTTTGTTTGGAGGGTGCCAGATTTTCGGGGCCAAGGCCTGATGTTCGGGACGTGGCGAGGTGCCGGAAGTCCGGGGTTGACGCCAGATGTTCGGGGCCTGTAGCACTTGGCGGCTGGGAGGCTATTGCTGTAGGGGTCGTCTCCAGTGGCCGGATGTCCAGGCCTGGGGCCGGATGTTCGGGTCCTGGAGTTGTCTCCTTCTTCTTCCGTCGTCGCTTCCGCACACGCTTGGCCTTGGTCCTTGGGTTCTCCATGGTCTCCTCGGGTGTACCTGAGTATGCACAAGGTCCGCGCTTGAATTAGCATCCATGTCTTACATGCGGAAAGGGAAGATTCGGAAAGGAGAGAGTTCACCTTTGGTCCAAAGGTGTATGCTTGAGTGTACATGGGGATGATTGTAGGATGCTCCGCATCAAAAAGCTAACACCTCTCACACTCTACCTTTAGTGTTGTCTTCTCTTTTGCAGGAATTCCAAGATGTTTTCCCCGAGGAGCTACCTCCAGGACTACCTCCACTACGAGGCATCAAGCACCACATCGACCTCTTCCCCGGAGCACCACTTCCGAACAAAGCTCCCTACCGTGTCAACCCCGAAGAAACCAAAGAAATAAAAAGGTAAGTAAAATATCTCATAGACCATGGACATGTGTGTGAAAGTTTGAGTCCTTGCGCTGTTCCGGTCATTCTTGGCCAAAACGAGACGGTAGCGTTCGCATGTGTTCCGATTGTGGACCTATCAATGCTATCACCGTTCGCTATAGCTATCCCATTTCCACGCCTTGATGATATGCTTGATGAACTTAGTGGTTCCACTATTTTTTCCAAAATTGATCTTAAAAGTGGTTACTATCAAATCCGCATACAAGAGGGTGATGAATGGAGGACTGCTTTCAAAACAAAGTTTGGTTTGTATGAGTGGTTAGTTATGCCTATGGATTTTTTGGAAGCACCGGGTACTTTCATGCATCTTGTGAATCATGTGTTTCGCCCTTACATTGGTGAGTTAGTTGTGGTCTACTTCGACGTTATCCTTGTTTATAGAAAATCTCTTAAAGATCATGTCACCCATGTTCGAACCATTTTGCAAACTCTTCGAAAAGAGCTTCTCTATGCTAACATGGAAGATGCATTTTTGGCGTTGATAAGCTCGTTTTTTGGGGTTTTTTTGTTTCCTGTAAGGGTGTTCATGTTGATGACTCTAAGATCAATGCTATTAAAACTTGGCCACAACCAACCAACTTGCATCAAGTGCGTAGCTTCCTTGGTTTAGACGGTTTCTACCGTAGAGTTTTCAAGGACTTTAGCACAATTGCTTCATCTTTGCATGCTTTGAGCAGGAAAATGCGCCTTTTGTTTGGGGACCATCCCAAGATATCGCTTTTAATGAGCTTAAGAATTTGCTTACTCATGCTTCCATGCTTGCATTACCCAACTTTGACAAACCCTTTGAGATTTGTTGTGATGCTAGTAGTAATGGAATAGGAGGTGTGTTAACGCAAGAGAAGCACCCCATAGCTTACTTTATTGAGAAACTTTCCGGAGCGCAACTCAATTACCCCATCTATGACAAACAGTTGTATGCTTTAGTGCGAGTTTTGCATGAATCGGAACATAATCTTCGCGCTCATGAACTTATCATTCATATGGATCATGAAACGCTTAAATACCTTAAGGGTCAAACCAAGTTGAACAAGGGTCATGCTAAATGGAGTGAATTCATTGAGTCTTTTCCTTATGTCATCAAGTACATCCAAGGTAAGGAAAATGTTGTGACGGACGCTCTTTCCCGCATATGCATACTTGTTACTCAACTTGAATTGGATGTCATTGGCTTTGAGCACATAAAAGGCTTGTATGCGCATGATCCCACTTTTTCTACTCCTTATGCCAAATGTTTGATGCATACATCTTGGGAACGCTATTACATAAAAGATGGATATCTTATGAGAGCTAACAAACTTTGCATCCCCGAGTCTTCTCTTCGTTTGTTGCTTTTGCAGGAATCTCATGGAGGAGGACTAATGGGACATTTTGGACGTGCCAAGACTTTTGCTACACTCTACAAGAACTATTATTGGCCCAAGATGTTTCATGACATCGACCGCTTCACCAACCAATGCTCTACATGTCGCAAAGCTAAGTCTAAAGCTCAATCCCATGGCATTAACATGCCTCTACCAATTCCATATCAACCATGGGAAGATATTAGCATGGATTTTGTACTTGGATTGCCTAGAGCTAGAAATGGAAAGGATTCACTATTTGTTGTTGTGGACTAATTCTCTAAGATGGCACATTTCATACCATGTAACAAGATAGACGATGCTTCACATGTTGCCAATCTCTTTTGTAGGGAAATATTGCATCAACATGGAGTGCTAAAGACGATTGTCTCGGACCGCTACATCAAGTTCTTGAGTTACTTTTGGAAGATCCTATGCACCAAGCTCGGAATCAAGCTACTCTTCTCCACGGCTTACCACCCTCAAACTGACGGCCAAACGGAGGGTGACCAACCACACACTCTCCATTCTACTTCGTGTGCTAATCAAGAAGAACATCAAGGAGCGCGTGGAGTGTCTACCTATCACCGAGTTCGCCTACAACCGCACAAGACACTCAACTACCGGCAAGTCCCCTTTTGAGGTCGTCTATGTATTCAACCCATTGTCCCCTTTGGACATTTGCCCTCTTCCACTACAAGAGCGCATCAATATGGAAGCAAGTGCACGTGTGAACCATCTCAAGAAGGTGCATGAAGATACAAGGCACACCATCGAGCGCCAAGTACAACGACTTGCGACCAAGCTCAACATCAACAAGCACCCCATGGTGTTCAAAACTGGAGATCTTGTGTGGCTACACCTTCGCAAGGACCGCTTCCCCAACGAACGCAAGTCCAAACTTTGACCAAAAGCGGATGGACCTTTCAAGTGCTTGAACGCTACAACAACAACGCCTACAAGATAGACATTCCATGCGACAAGTACTCCATGAGCGACATCTTCAACGTCAATGATCTCTCGCCCAACCATGGTGACGAGGATTTCGATCCGAGGTCGGATCTTTCCCAAGGGAGGGGAGTTGATGCGGAGCATCCTTTGGTCATCCCCATGGACCTACCATCGTCTCATCAAGAGCTAAGAGGACCCATGACATGAGCATGAGCTAGAGTGTAACACCCTCGATGCGACTATATCTCCCACGTGTCGAGGCATGACTTAGAGGCATAATCGCATTGAAGGCATATGTCGCAAGTTAGGCAATCTTCACAACATCCCATGTAATATAATTAATAAAAGGGGAGATAACATAGTTGGCTTACACTCGCCACGTCAATCAAGTACATAAATAACAATATGTCATTCAAACACTCATGGCCCGACTACGGCGCCAAAATAAAAGACAACCCAACATGCGACACGGTCCCGATCACCCCAACTGGGCACCACTACTGATCATCAGGAAAACAAACATAGTAACACTGAGATTCCTCGTCGAACTCCCACTTGAGCTCAAGCGCGCCATCTGGAGCTGTATCATTAGGCCCTGTATCTGGTGTGTAATACTAATCTATGAGCCACAGGGACTCAGCAATCTCGCACCCTCGCGATCAAGACTATTTAAGCTTAATAGGTAAGGTAGGGTAAATATATGTGGAGCTGCAGCAAGCGACTAGCATATATGGTGGCTATCCTACTTGCAAAAGAGAGCGAGAAGAGAAGGCAAAGCGCGAACGCATAACTAAAGAGGGCAATCCTGTGGCAAACATTACTCCAACATCGTGTCCACTTCCCGGACTCCGCCGAGAAGAGGCCATCACGGTAACTCACACAGTTGATTCATTTTAATTAAGTTAATGTTTAAGTTATCTACAACCGGACATTAAAAAATTCGCATCTGCCCATAACTGCGGGCACGGCTTTCGAAAGTTCAAATCCCTGCAGGGGAGTCCCAACTTAGCCCATGACAAGATCTCATGGTCAACGAAGGAATAGACCTCCTCCCGAGACGTTCCGATCAGACTTGGTACCTCGATTCTTTAAGACACTTTGACAGGTTAAAAACTAGACCAACAACACCGCCCGAATGTGCCGACAAATCCCGATAGGAGCTGCACATATCTCGTTCTCAGGGCACACTCAGATGAACACTACGTACAACTAAAACCAACCCTCGAGTTGCCTCGAGGTGGCGCTGCAAGTGGCTCTGTTTGGACCAACACTCAGAGGAGCACTGGCCCGGGGGGGGGGGGGGGGTTAAAATAAGATGACCCTCGGGCTCCGGAAACCCAAGGGAAAAAGGGGCTAGGTGGCAAGTGGTAAAACCAAGGTTGGGCATTGCTGGAAAAGCTTTAATCAAGGCGAACTATCAAGGGGTTCCCATTATAACCCAACCGCGTAAGGAACGCAAAATCCGGGAACATAACACCGATATGACGGAAACTATGGCCGCAAGAGTGGAACAAAACACTAGGCGAGAGGCCGAGCCTTCCACCCTTTACCAAGTATATAGATGCATTAAGATAACATGGCAATATAATGATATCCCAACAAGTAAATGAATGTTCCAACAAGGAACGGTCTCCAATCTTCACCTGCAGCTAACAACGCTATAAGAGGGGCTGAGCAAAGCGGTAACATAGACAATCAACGGTTTGCTAGGACAAAGGTGGGTTAGAGGCTGAACATAGCAATTTGGGAGGCTTGAAAGCAAGTGGTAGGCATCGTAGCATTGGCATAGCAAAAGAGCGAGCATCTAGCAAAGCAAAGATAGTAGTGATTTCGAGGGTATGATCATCTTGCCTGCAAAGTTGTCAGAGTTGACTGGATCCTCGAAAGCAAACTCAACGGGCTCCTCATTAGTGAACTCGTCTCTTGGCTCTACCCAAACAAGACAACAAACAAACGGAACACAATCAACCACGTGCAAGGATCAATCAATATGATGCAAACATGGTATGCTATGCGGGATGCGATATGTGATGCCTATGCAAGATTTGACAAGTAGAGCATGACCCTGGCCTCAACTTGGAAAACCAAGTGTGCCACTGGAAATATGAGATGACATCGCTTGAAAACGATATAAAGATCACCGGAATCGGAGTTACGGTTTGGAAATGGCAAGCGATTCAAATATGACCACGATCTGCGATTTACAGCAAGTAGCCATCTAAATGCAATGAGATGAACATGCTACAGCACCCAAACATGGCATCAAAATACATGGCAGGGATGCATTCAAGATTCTTAACAAAAGTCTAGCACTGAGCTATGGCCAATTCATCCATTAACCGGTTCAAACAAGCATGGCAAAAATGCATATGGTAAACAGATCTCAGACTTAGTGAAATTAACACTTGTCTGGAATTTCAGATCAGGTAGCCCTCTTTGGAGCAACAAAACTATATGCTATAGGACCTGAACATGACAAAGTAAAGCGTGGCATGGAGCTACTCAAAGAGCTTAACAAAAGTCCCTTAGTGACCTTGAGCCAAAAGGGATCACAAAATACATTTGCAAGCATGTGAACATGGCAAAAACATAATCAGTTTTCAAACTTAGTGAAAACTGGCACATGCTGAAACATAACTCAAGTAGGCATGTTTACGAGCTCGATGCACTCACTACAGAGCAAGTCATGAAAAGCTAAGCATGCATCTATCAAGAACACACAAAATGAAAGCTAGACATGGCAAGAACAATAGCATAGCATGCACAGATCAACTATAACATCATCGGCAAAATTGCAAACAAGTTGACAATCTGCCCAGATTCACAAAGTAGCAAAAGTAGAGCTCGATTGACTCAAGCTAGGGTGCTCCATATATGCAAACAAAGACGTGGATGGATAGAGAACTATAATATTAACAAAACATCCTTACTGATCATCCTCAAAAGAGGCACGGATCACTAGGAAACAACATGAACATATGGCATCATGAACTAATCAGCTCAAGGACTTAAGTGGAAATGCTAAGTCCCTGAAAACAGAATTACCAAGTGCCTCACTTTGCAAGCTTGTGCTAGTCACCACACAGATCACAAAAATACATGGGTTGCACCTCTAGAAAGATGGCAAAACCCTTAACAGAACACATGTAGAGCTCGTGGGCATATCATGCACACAATAATCATGGCAAAAATGACAAATGTCTAAATGGAGTAGCAGATCTGGCAATTATCTCAAGTAGCCCTCTTCTAACAGCATTTCGGGAATCAAGATGAACTCAAATGAAAATGATGCAATGGAATGAAATGATGTACTCTCTGAGACGAACAATTTGATATGCTATATGTCCAAATCGGAGCTACGGATGCAAAGTTATCATAGATTGAAGTAGGCATAAAAGTTAGTGTTTCGGGCAAAAATTAGGTCAACCTCACAATCCAGATCCGGATCCAGATCGTGCGCAGAAAACGAGGTTCGTCATCGAAGTCGCCGGAGGTCGCCAGAGTTGGAGGAGAGGTGGCTGGCGAGGCGGGGGGACGCCGGATCTGGACGGGAAGGCGGCGCCGAGGTGGCCGCGGCAGCGCCTTGTGCGGCGGGGCGGCGAAGGTGGCCCGGTGACGAGGGCCCCGGCGACCGGAGTGGTGGCGGCCAATGGCGTGCGGCGGCGCTCGGGGAAGAGGAGGCGGCGGGGGGGGGGGGGCGGATCTGGGCCGCGGGGGCCGGATCTGGGCTCCTAGGCCGCGGCGTCGCGCGGGGTCGGCGGCGGTGACGTGGCTGGCGGCGGTTGGCCGTGGATGATGAGGACATGACTACCTTGGATACGACCAAAAATATTGCATATATGCATATTTGTCAGGTGATTTCTAATGCAAACTATTCAATAATCTATTTATGTTATCCAGAACAAAAATACTTCACACACTTTTGTGTTTTGTCTAATTGTAGGTGTATGGGACATTTGTACAATCCACATATGAAGATAAGGGAAAAGGAGAAGTTTCGGTTGTGTTCAAAAAGTCCTCTCACGTCACTTTTGGGCCAAGAGAAGATAGAGTCCAAGTCTCTCACGTTCAGGATTCAGATTCGGACTGCACAGACATACCTGACTCAAAACGCCAACAACTTTTTCATACGGACTCCGAATTGGGTGATTCTTTTTTGTTGGAAACTAGATTTCGTGCTCTTTCCAACCCAATTGGATTCACCTTCAAATTTGTACGGAGCGTTGAGTTATGGACGAAACAATCTGACGTTGCAGCAGAATCCGAGTAAAACTACAAGCCCAAAGGTGTTGCATCACCTCCACTTGGGCCCATGAGCCTTGTACGACCTAGGGTTAGTTTTAGGCTGCCTTGGGACGTCCTCCCACCTCCTTGGCCGCCACCCCTTGCTCCTATATAAGTAGATCCATCTAGTAGCTTTTTCCTTGGGATTTGTTTAGTTAAAAGTTAGCCATTGCAACTTCGTGTACTTCGTTTGTGTCCAACGACCAGACCAAGACCGCTTCCGGATCCCCACCATTATCAATACTTCATATATATTTGCAATATTCAGATTGCTTTATCATATTCTTGCTCGTTCTTCGATTGCTTGCAGGAATAGACCTTCGTGGTCAGGCTGACCGTGCTTCCAGCATCGTCAGTAACCTCAGGAGATTGGTTTAGCGATTGCTAAGGCGACACGTCATGCACATTTGTAGTCGGATCGTCAAAGTCGTCTCCACCAAATCGATAGTTATTATCTCATCGAAAGATCGGGACACCCTCGCCTCTATCAAGTGGTATCAGTTTTCAGGTTGCTCGGTGAGAAATTCTAGTTTTCCTAGATTAGATTTATTTTCTTACCTATTGTCCAAGAAAAAGCCACAAAAAAAGCTAGATCTATTCATCCTTTGTCCAAGCCAGTCTGAGCCTTTGCAATTTTCTTTTCATTGCTTGCATAGTTGAATTATCGGTTGCATCGTCGTGTCGAGTTGCTGGTCTTAGTGTCTTGTTCGTTTAGAGTTTCGAGTTCTGTTCACATTAGTCACGCCGCCGCTGCATCGTTATCCCTTTCGCTGTCCACCACCCATTCATCAATTTCCACCACGTGCTACCCATCGTTCATTGTCTAAATCATAGTTGAGGTCGTTCACATCTTCCCTAGATCCAATCTGCATCTTATCTAGTTTGTTTTGGAAAGAAGGAGAGAAAAAAAATAAAAAAAATAAAAAATAAAGTTAGAGAAAAAAAATTGCAAAAAAGTGAAAAAAAGAGAAAAACAATTCAGAGTGTGCTCCTCCCTTGTTTACGTGCAGCGCCGTGATTTTGTTAGTGTTCTAGGCTCGCGTCTCTAGTACGGTCTAGCCTAGGACCAGCACAGTACCATCGTTGAGCGTTTATTCAACATTGCATCTCTGAATTGATTATTGCTAATCTTTTGCTACCATATATAGCCAACCCAGCTCCACATATTTCTACACCGTGCATACGCACGTTCCCCTGGCAATCGCTTTACACAATCTTCGGAGTTATTTGACACCGCTGGTTGCCTGTCACCACCTGCCGCATGGTAAGAACTTGTAAGATATTGATATTTGCTTTACTGTGAGCACTTTACAACCACATCCCAGTAGTCATAGGAACATTATTCTCGAATTTTGGTTCTTGTTTCTACTAATCATGACAGGTTCCAGAGATAGAAGTTCTTGGACGACGGACACATCTTCACCATCACGAGAGTTGGGACAACACACACAAGCATATGGTCAGGTTATCTCTTTACCATCATTTGAGGGTAGATTTAATCCTGCTATTTATCTAGCTTGGGAGCTTGAAGTAGACCAAGTTTTTAGTCACCATGATTTTTCTGAACTTGAGCGAGTGCAAGTAGCCACTAGAGCATTTACTGATTTTGCTTCTGTTTGGTGGAGTGTACATTGTAAGAAAAACATTGATAACCAACCCACAACTTGGAAAGTTTTGAAAGCTGTAATGAGACAACAATTTTTTCCTCCTTACTATCGTCGTGAATTGCGTCGTAAATTGGAGCAATTAAAACAAGGCAGTAACACTGTTCATGCTTACTACCAAGAGTTCAAATCTTATATGCATCATTGTGACATAGAAGAATCTGAGGATAATACAATGAATAGATTTTTTGGTGGTTTGAACCATGATATTCAGGCAAGATTTTAGTATATTCCTCGTTGCATTACTGGTATGTATGTCCGTGCTTGTACCTTTGAGAGACAGATGCAGGAGGATGCATTGGGTGACTACAACAACTACTATTCCAGTTCATGCTCACCACCGCCGGTTGGTTACTCCTCTATTGCACCTACTAGAGCAGCCCCACCTCAGATTGTGAGCGCGATATCATCTCAAGAGTATGGTACATTGTCAACGTCCGTACCTACATCAGCTACATCTCTGCGAGGTAATAGTAAAGGTATTGATGATATAACTTCACATGAGAATGAAGCATGCCTAGTTAACTTGAATGCATCATGTGTTGAGTTACCTATTGATTTGAGCACACCACCTATTTTAGAGACTCTTGTTACTGTCATGAATGCGTCATGTGATCAAACAACTGAAATATCAACAATTTTGAGTGCACCCATTGAATTAACTGTCGATGCAAAAGAACCAATGTTTAATCATTTTGATATGACCTCTAATCTTGATGATGATTCTGTGTCCAATGACTTATTGCATGTTTGCTTATTTAAGCATGTTGTAGCATGTAAATTTGATGCAAGTAAGGTTTATTCATCAAAGTTAGGATGGTTTAATGATGAACATTGCCAATCTTTTGAAGTGAAAAAGAGCTTCACTTATATGTGCAAACTGAGTTGCAATATTTTCATGCCTTCTACTTCTTGTGATAATTTTTTGGCTTTAGATTTTATGAACAATGGAAGTTACTCATGTATACATGTGACATATGTGCAAAAATCAAGGGAAGTTAAAATGGATGACATATACATATACAACATGTACACCTTGTCTCTTTTGTTAGCCACATTTCAGATTAAGCAATGCCGAGGACGGCTTTGTTTTCAAAAAGGGGAGGATGATGAGGACATGACTACCTTGGATACGACCAAAAATATTGCATATATGCATATTTGTCAGGTGATTTCTAATGCAAACTATTCAATAATCTATTTATGTTATCCAGAACAAAAATACTTCACACACTTTTGTGTTTTGTCTAATTGTAGGTGTATGGGACATTTGTACAATCCACATGTGAAGATAAGGGAAAAGGAGAAGTTTCGGTTGTGTTCAAAAAGTCCTCTCACGTCACTTTTGGGCCAAGAGAAGATAGAGTCCAAGTCTCTCACGTTCTGGATTCAGATTCGGACTGCACAGACATACCTGACTCAAAACGCCAACAACTTTTTCATACGGACTCCGAATTGGGTGATTCTTTTTTGTTGGAAACTAGATTTCGTGCTCTTTCCAACCCAATTGGATTCACCTTCAAATTCGTCCGGAGCGTTGAGTTATGGACGAAACAATCTGACGTTGCAGCAGAATCCGAGTCAAACTACAAGCCCAAAGGTGTTGCATCACCTCCACTTGGGCCCATGAGCCTTGTACGACCTAGGGTTAGTTTTAGGCTGCCTTGGGACGTCCTCCCACCTCCTTGGCCGCCACCCCTTGCTCCTATATAAGTAGATCCATCTAGTAGCTTTTTCCTTGGGATTTGTTTAGTTAAAAGTTAGCCATTGCAACTTCGTGTACTTCGTTTGTGTCCAACGACCAGACCAAGACCGCTTCCGGATCCCCACCATTATCAATACTTCATATATATTTGCAATATTCAGATTGCTTTATCATATTCTTGCTCGTTCTTCGATTGCTTGCAGGAATAGACCTTCGTGGTCAGGCTGACCGTGCTTCCAGCATCGTCAGTAACCTCAGGAGATTGGTTTAGCGATTGCTAAGGCGACACGTCGTGCACATTTGTAGTCGGATCGTCAAAGTCGTCTCCACCAAATCGATAGTTATTATCTCATCGAAAGATCGGGACACCCTCGCCTCTATCAGTGGAGATGCGTCCGGTCCGGTCGTGGCGGACGTGTCTGGCCGGCGCTGAGGCGATTTTTTAGGGTTTCGGAGAGGGGGATCTGCGAATTTGAAGGAGGGGGTCTATAAATAGGCATAGGAGGAGCTAGGAGTGTCCAAATGAGGTGCGGTTTTCGGCCACGTGATCATGATCGAACGCTCTAGATGATGGAGCAGGTTTAGGTGGGCTTTGGGCCAAATTGGAGGTGTGTTGGGCTGCAACACACATGAGGCCTTTTCGGTCCCTCGGTTAACCGTTGGAGTATCAAACGAAGTCCAAATGGAACGAAACTTGACAGGCGGTCTACCGGTAGTAAACCAAGGCCGCTTGGCAAGTCTCGGTCAAATCCGGAAATGTTTGATCCCCACACATGAAAGAAAGCTAGAAATGACCACCGGAGGAGAACAAAGCGCCGGAATGCAAAACGGACAACGGGGAAAATGCTCGAATGCATGAGATGAGCACGTATGCAAATGCAATGCACATGATGACATGATATGAGATGCATGACAACAATAACAACACACGGAGACAAAGACCCGAACTCGAGAAAATAAAATAACTTAAGGTCGGAAACGACAATAGTTGGTGTACAAATTGGGTAAATCATATCTGGGGTGTTACATAGAGCTCTCGAGAACGAGATGATCTCCTTCCTTAGTTGATGTCGAGTGGAACCCTCTATGGCCAATCTTTCACGAAAGGAGAGGATCCCAACTAAGAATGCGAAGAACACGGGGAATAAAAGAGAGAAATCACAAGGGGGAACACTCAAGAACAAGTCCAATCACAAATCCACTAGACAATCAAACACACAAGATCCACAAGGTACATGAACAACAAAGAGAAAGATACAAGGTAAGGTTCATCTCCATGAAGAGATCTTGAAGGGGGCCACCCAAGAGGGGGTCTTGAATCCAACGTGGATCTTCTCCGAAGAGGGGCCGCGGTCTCTCTCTCAAGGAGTAGATCCGTATGGATGAGCAAAGCTCTATCTCACATATGAGCTAAACCAATGCTAACCCTCAAATGGAGGAGGGGAGGAGTATATATAGTCTAGGGCCACGAAGGGGTAAGTGAGTGGCGAAGGGGTACATGGGTCTCGGGCCCGTTGCACTGTGCACAGACAGGCATCGGACGTCCGGAGGCTCGGGACAGTCCGGACATTCGGTGGTCTTCAGACTTCCGTAAATATCGTTATGTCGCCGTGGTGCCGATCGTCCGATGGCGATCGGTCATCCGGGGCCTGGGGTGTGTCGGACGTCAGGTACTTGCCGGTCAGGCGGCTGCTATAGCTTCCATCGCCTGGCCCTAGCATGGTCGCGTCGGTCCTCCGGGCGTTGTAGTGTGTCGGACGTCCGGTGGCTCCTGGTCGTCTGGTCACTGTAGACTCCGCTGCTCCTTCTTCTTCCGTTATCGCTTCCACACTTCCCTCATGGATGGTGTAGGTGTTCCTTGGCGCCTGCACTTCTCCATGTCGTCCGTAGCATTCCAACAATACCTATGCATGCACACGGGAGAAGTGTCAAGTATTATACCATCCTCGAAGGGGTCAAATGAGCACGTGTAAAGGATTTGATTCACCTTTGTGTATGTGAACTAGATGTCGCACGTGTCACTTGCCGAACGGACTCTTGACATGGTGATGTATGTAGGATGCTCTGCATCATCTCCCCTCCGTTGGGAAAGATCCGACCTTGGATCAAAATCCAAATCACCATGGGAAAGAGATGGCGTCACTGTCGATGTCAAAACCGGCGGATCTCGGGTAGGGTGTCCCGAACTGTGCGTCTAAGGCGGATGGTAACAGGAGGCAGGGGACACGATGTTTACCCAGGTTTGGGCCCTCTTGATGGAGGTAATACCCTACGTCCTGCTTGATTGTTCTTGATAATATGAGTAGTACAAGAGTTGATCTACCACGAGATCGAGGAGGCTAAACCCTAGAAGCTAGCCTATGGTATGATTGTTGTTGTTGGTCCTACGGACTAAACCCTCCGGTTTATATAGACACCGGAGGGGGCTAGGGTTACATAGATTCGGTTACAAGGAAGGATATCTACATATCCGTACTGCCAAGCTTGCCTTCACGCCAAGGAGAGTCCCATCCGGACACGGGACAAAGTCTTCAATCTTGTATCTTCATAGTCTAACAGTCCGGCCAAAGGATATAGTCTGGCTGTCTGGATACCCCCTAATCCAGGACTCCCTCAGTAGCCCCTAAACCAGGCTTCAATGACGATGAGTCCGGCGCGCAGATTGTCTTCGGCATTGCAAGGAGGGTTCCTCCTCCAAATAATTCATAGAAGATTTTGAACACGAGGATCATGTCCGGCTCTGCAAAAAAAGTTGCACATACAACCATAGAGAGAATGATATTTTCACAACTCTAATCTGCCGACACATTCCGCAGTGTGACATCACACCACAGCCAGGTCACCATTCGAATCGTTTTTCACAACCAACCTCAGCGTGGTTCGTGAGGCGGTTTCCATGGCACGTCTTGTTGAAGCAGAGATCATGTCCCCTTTATTACGGGATTCTCATTAATACGAACGTGGGTAACCCAACCGTGTCTATTGGTAGGACTCCTAGATCTTAGGCAAGTCCCAAACTTCCACGAGGAGGACGCTTGATATTCACCCTCTTTATAAAGGGGACAAGGCTTTTTTCTCTCGATCTTAATCAAATCCACCTCCCGCCTCGAGTTCCAACACCCAAAGCTCAAGTTTAGGCACTTCGGACCTTCAACTATGTCCGGATCCAACCTTCAAGGTCGGTGGATGCCTTCCTCCGTTACGGAGGAGGACATCAAGAGGTTGAGAGAGGCCAGATATCTGATCGCCGAAATTTCGCATCGGCTGCCCGCCCGAGGGCAGGTCGTCCCTACTCTCGAACCCAACGAGAGCGTCGTGTTCGTCTTCCACTTCCTCCGAGGACTAGGCCTCGCTCTGGATCCCTTTTTTAGGGGTCTTATGTTCTATTATGGGCTAGACTTTCACGATCGGCCCCGGATTTCCTTCTTCACATCTCGAGATTTATTGTCGTATGTGAGGCCTTCCTCCGCATTACCCCTCACTTCGGCCTGTGGCTCAAGACCTTCGATGGGAAGCCGAAGATGATCGAGGGGCAGCATGCAGCGTGCGGAGGCGCTTTAATAAGCAAAATCACTGACGCTCCATGGCCTGAGGGTTGTTACCCAAAGGTTACTGGATTGTGGCAGCGGGAGTGGTTCTACATCACAGCTCCCCGAAGTGCCAAGTGGGTAGCTGCCCCCACCTTTCGCTTAGGCCCCCAACCACAACTGATGTCATGAATCAACAGAGGGTTGAGCTGGGGTCCAGCCAAGGATGTGCCAATACTACAAAGCCGTATCCGAGATCTCTTTGAGAGAGATTTCAGTCTTGTAATGGTAGTGCAACTTATGCTACTTCATCAAGTCCAGCCTTGCAAATGCCGGCCCCTTCGCATGTCCGAATTCAACCCAGAAGGACCGCGAGCTATTCAACATTTCCTCGGCATGACGCACGAAGAGATGTACAAATCGTTCCTCGAACCACAAATAATGTGTCCGGACATCACCAAGGATGCAGGTCTGAGAAGCAATCGCCCGGATACCCAAGTAAGTAGCCCCGCATCCGAACACACTGTCCGTTTATTTATCGCAATGTTGCCCTAAAAAGCCACTCTTTGTCCAGGATTGGATAGCGAAGGCAAAGTTGATCAGGTGTCCGGCCCCCTCCCTGAGACCTCACCAAATCCTGTGCTAACCAGGATGCTGGAGATCGCGCCTTATCAAGCGCCCCCAGGAGAGGATAAAGGGGGGAACAAGGAGTCTAGCGCCTCCGCGAAGGAGGCTAGCCGGGGAGGAGGAACTAAAACTTCCTCTCCCCAGGGAAGGAAGAGAACCGCCTATGCGGACCCGGAGACAATGGTCTCCAAACGGGGGAAGAAATCTCTGCCGAAGGGTCCTGCCCTGGGGCATACCCTGGGTGCACTATGCCCTCAGGGACATCAGCCCCCAATCGAGCTGTAAGTAAAAGGGTACTTAATTATGAGAATATCTCGCTTTACTTCTGAGGAAAATAATCGAAGCATTTATCTTGCAGTTCGGATCTTAGCCCTTTTCAGCAGAGCTCGTCTTCGGGGGATCTTCTTCCAGAGATGATGGAGAGCGAAACGCCTCCCCCTGCCACACCGCCTCACGAGGCGGGCGACACCGAGGTGTCGTCGCGGAGGGTTTCTCCTGATCCAGCAAGGCCAGAAGGTAATCCTATGGCCACCCGAAGTCCTCAATATCTGGCTCTAGAAGAGAGCAATCAAAAGTGTCCAACACCGTCTGGTGTACGGTCGGACGTACTGAGGGATCTGCTGGAGCAAGCGGCTATCTCAGAGGAGCACCACATGTTGATGGGTACGGTGATTGAAAGGATTTCGTCCATCGAAAGCGGTTTGCATGAATCCCTACAGAGTCTACTAATGGGTTTTGATGTACGTGAAATGATGTACATTTTTACTGTACCGCACATTTTTAGATGTGCCCTGTGTAGATAGTAGCCCCTAAGACTCTGGTTGTCGCCGAAAACGGCGACAAACAGAGAATCATAGTCCCAGGCAATAACCAGACCGCCTTTATGTGCAGGTGGTTGAAGCTATAGTGGCTAGCCGGACTGATGGGTTTGCCAAACTAAGGCAGCATCTAGATGCGGCAGATGCCTACATCGTGCTTGTTAACAAGCGGCTTGAGGAGGCACAGGGTAGGTGATTTTTCTGGTGATTGTCACATAATAAGAGCAGCATGATGCCAGTATCAATATGTTGTGATGCAGATGGAGCTGCCACCATGGAGACCCTTCGGGCAGAGCTTGCCCGAGCCAAGGAGCAAGCAAGGAGTAGCAATGCGGCCGCTTTAAAGGCGGTCAAAGAGTTAAGGGCCGAACAGGCCGCGCATTGCGAGAGCAAAGCAAAAATAGCCAAGATGGCTGTAGAGTCAAAATATGCTGCTGACCGTTACCAGCTTCTTGAAGAAGAAAACCGGGCGAAAGCGACGGACCTGGAAAAGGCCCCGGTGGCTACCAAGTAAGCCTGCTCCAAAATTAGAGCGACGAAGGAGGAGCTGCATCAAGCTGCGGATATTGTATCTGGGAAGTCCTTCTTGTTGTGGACTAAGTTCGAGGATCCGAAGTATGCGCCTCTGGACCGGCTATGGAGTTCTGCGGACGAGTACATGGATTTGGCTGCAAGTGCTGCTGATGCAGCCGAGTACTTCAAGGATCAGAAAGGTCCTGAAGTGGAGAAGTTGTTCTGGTCACAGTTTCATGCTCCAGTCCGTCCGCTGTTGCTGAATGAGCGATTGACCGGTTGGGCCGAGCTCCATAGATTATCTGGACTTGCCATGAGGTCCATTGTGGATCATCTGTGGCCAGGAGGGCCAAGGCCGAATAGCTACTTTAGCTTAGTGCAACAATTCCTTGGTGCCGTACCACGCATCGATGATGTAAAGAGGTCGGCGTGCATAGAAGGCTCGCGGATGGCCCTTGCCCATGTCAAAACATACTGGGCGGAGATGGATGCCACCACTATTGTGGCACAGGGTTCGGCCATAGGCCGAGTGGCTGTCGAGCACTACTTTGAAGAAGTTCTTGAAGGCGCTCGTTTGATAGAGGCCCATCGCTCGAAGAATATTATATTTAAGTGACATGTATTCCCATTGTAAAAACAATGTTTTATTGATTTTATCAAGGCTGTATTTATACTTTTGCGTGAAAGTACTATGATGCCTCATGTGCGGCCGTTTATGTATATATGTATATAACCTGAAAGATGGCAGTCGTCGGCTTCAGCCCCCACGCATATAATGCGGGAGTGTTCGCAGAAGACGCATGTTCACACTTGATCCAACGTCTTGGTCCATTAAGGAGGTGATAGCACAATGAACTAGGCAATCGGACAATAATGCTTTCACACTTTCACTTAGCGAGAGGAGTTTGACAGTGGGGCTACTATATATCCCCTGGTGGCTCCGCGCTCATCTGAATTCGGGGCGCGTACATGCCTGGCCAGGAAACGACCCTTCGTTAAGGCAGAGGAATCACGAAGATCCCGCTAGGTCATCGAGTGGTTGACCAGTCTCACGCTATATCATGACAGTCAGTTTTTGGCTTTCTCTAGTGAGGTGCTCGTCCGGATGAACCAGGGCACAATCGCAGTAGTTCTCCTGGTGCCGCCTTAGCCGATAGAGCGTAACGTAAGGCAGCAAAACACAGGAGCCGGGCAAACCCAACATTTGACCAAAGACATGATTCAGAGCTGATGCATATAAGGCCAAACTCGCGACGCCGAACACTCCCTCAGGTATTCGGTCTTTATGATGTAAACCGGGCTTATACAGTGCCCTTTGTAATAAGCCCCTGGATTCCAGGTACGTGCAATATTCTGACGTGGCCACATGCCAATACATCAGCATCCTTCTCAATTGTACAGAGAATTCGGGGGATGTGTATCAACAAGAGACACTAAAAAAGGTTTACGCAGGGTCTTAATCTAAAAAGAATCCTTGGAACGGGTCCTTGCTGCACGTCTGCGCCTGAGTCTCCATTGTGTCGTATCCTGGACGGGTGTAGCACGATGGTCATCTGTAAAAGAGAGTAACTTAGTTGAAAAGTTGTCGTGCAAAAAGGTACGTTATACTAAATAAACCATGCATAGTTCAAGATGAGTAAAGTTGAGCCTAATTGTCACTTGTTTACACGCATTGAGCCCCTTGTATTGTTATAGGGGTATAGCCATCAAACCTGTATCAATTATATATGGCTGCACCGGACTCGTCTAACCGTGTCCGTGGTCTTAACGACCTGTCAGGTGCTCTAGTTGGTTAGGCCGTCTAGTGTGCGACTGCCAAGGCGGCCGCACGGTCTTCCGCACGCAAGGAGCGCTCAATATTTCCATTTACTATAATGATGCCACATGGACCGAGCATCTTAAGCATGAGAGAAGCGTAATGCGGTATTGCATTAAAGCGAGCGAAAGCTTTGCGTCCGAGTAGTGCTTGATAGCCACTTTGGAACGGACCAATGTGGAAAGTTAAATTTTCGCCGCAGAAGTTATCGGGAAAGCCCAATATAACCTCTAGTAGGAGGGAGCCCGTGCAATGGGCTTCTGGGCCTGGCGTTACTCCTTTAAAGGTAGTATTGCTATGGCTAATTTTTGTTGGGTCTATCCCCATTTTGCGTATTGTGTCCTGATATATTAGGTTTAAACTACTGCCGCCGTCCATCAGGACTCGTGTGAAGTGGTATCCGTCAATTATTGGGTCTAACACCAAGATAGCCCATCCTGGATGCCGGATACTTGCCGAGTAATCTCGATGGTCAAAGGTGATCGGTTGGGACGACCAGTGGCAGAACTCCGCAGTGATAGGCCCTGGGGCATGTGTCTCTAGGAGTGCCGCTTTGTTTCTCCCCTTTATCACGTGTAACACGTTTACTGTTTTGACTTCTGGTGGGAATTTCTTCTATTCCCCAGTGCTTTTCTTGCGAGGCTCGTCCTCGTCTTCGCTTGGTGTACCCTGCCCCTTGTGTTCGGCGTTGAGCTTGCCGGACTTCTTGAAGACCCAACATTCTCTATGGGTATGATTTGTAGGTTTATCAGGGGTGCTGTGGATCTGACATATTTTGTCCAGAATCTTGTTTAGGCTGGACAGTACGTCTCTGTTGCCTTTGGAGGGCAGCTTTTGCTGACCTGGCTGAGAGCTTCTGAATCTAGCGTTTACCGCCGTGCTCTTCGGGTTGTCTTCTTTATTCCGGCGCTTGTTTTTGCTGCGTCGTGGCTTCCCGTTTCCGTCCCTGACTTCGGATGTACTTGGGTCGCTGGTGCTACATCGGGCTAACCAGTTGTCCTCGCCTGCGCAAAAGTGGGAGGCTTGTTAATGCTGCCATTGTTCTCGACTTTTCTTGGCCAAGGTGTCTGGCAAGCCATTCGTCTCAAACGCTGTGCTTGAAAGCTGCTAAGGCTTCGGCGTCCGGATAGTCAACTATTTGGTTCTTTTTAGTGAAAAACATGTTCCAAAGCTTTCGGGCTGACTCTCTGGGCTGTTGAGTTATACGACATAAATCGTCTGCATCCGGTGGTCAGACATAGGTCCCTTGAAAATTTGCCCGAAAAGCATCCTCGAGCTCTTCCCAGCTTCCAATGGAGTTTTCGGGGAGGCTTTTAAGGCAGTGCTGAGCTGGCCCTTTGAGCTTGATGGGTAAGTACTTGAGGGCATAGAGATCGTCTCCTCGAGCCATGTGGATATGGAGGATGTAGTCCTCAATCCAGACCCCAGGGTTTGTCGTTCCGTCGTATGCCTCTATGTTTACAGGTTTGAATCCCTCTGGAAATTCATGGTCCAGCACCTCATCGGTGAAACATAGGGGGTGTGCGGCACCCTGTATTTTGGTGTACCATGGTGTTCGGATTTTTGTTGTGTTGCATTGCGTGCTGGAGCGTGCTTGATTGGCCCGTAGATGGATCTGGTTGCGCCATCCTTTTGATGCGAGCCCTCACGTGGATCGAGTATTGGCTTGTGTGCGGCATCGTTTGCGGCTCTATGTTGGCCACGAGGTCGTCTATCCGACCGGATGGCTGTTTTGTTTTTTGATTGCGGGGGATCTAAGGCCTCCTCATCGAATTCAGGTAGCAGCTTTCGCTTCGGGTAGCTCTTTGTGTGGCAATTACCGCCGTACTTTGTTGTAGTGTTGAGTACTTTACTCCTTCTAATTCTGAGTGTGTCTTGTGCAGCCCTGAGCCTTTGCTTCTGGTTTTTCACACTCCTCGCAGTGGCGACAAGCCTTTGATGGGTATTCTGTTGCTCCGGGTGCTTGTCCGGTGTGATGTCATCCGGAATGTTATCTTCACCGGAGACGGGTTGTTCGGTTTGATTCTCCGTGTTGCCGTGGTCAGAGGGTGGTTCAATGTCGTGTTTGTCGTCCGCTGGCTCACCCTGCTCTATCGCTGGGTCTGTATGATCGCCGTTTCTGCCGAGGCGGGATTTGGAGCGGCGCTTACACCGCCGCTTTCACTGCTTCTCGGGGAACGATCCTTCGCTGCGTCCTTCTGTTCCTCGTCGTCGTTTTCTTTAGGTGTGTCCACCATGTATACATCATATGATGCAGTGGGCGTCCAGTGCCCTATGGGCGGTGGCTCCTGTTCGTCTCCTGCATCGTCATCCATACCGTTAATATCTTCAGAGTCGAAGTCGAGCATGTCGGTCGAATCGTCGACAGTGGCTACTAAGTGGGTGGTGGGCGGGCCTCGAATTTCTTCGTCATCCGCATCCCAATCCTGTCGGACATAGTTCGGCCAAGACTCTCCAGACAAGGAGAGAGACCTTAATGAGTTCAGTATGTCGCCGAAGGGCGAGTGTTGAAAGATATCCGCGGAGGTGAACTCCATGATCGGCGCCCAGTCGGATTCGATAGGCTCGGGCGCAGGCGGTTCGGAGTCCGTGGCCGGGGAGGAATTCGGCAGTTTGGCGTCACGGCTCTCGTGAAGGGTAAGTTCGATACTTGGCTCAATCGCCGCTGAGAATGCGGCCTCCGTGGCGGGGTCTATCCACCCATACATGGATGGCGCAATTGGTTCCGTATTGACGGTCGGAGCGGTTGCCAGTGCGGTCTCCCGAACACTGTCTGATGGTAGAGCTAAATCATGCTCATCGTGACAGTGCGGCACACTCGACAGGGGCTCGAATTCGTCGAAGATCAAGTCTCCGCGGATGTCGGCTGTGTAGTTTAAGCTTCCAAATCTGACCTGATGGCCAGGGGCATAACTCTCGATCTGCTCCGGATGGCCAAGCATGTTGGCCCGCAGTGCGAAGCCACCAAATACAAAGATCTGCCTAGGGAGAAAAGTCTCACCCTAGACTGCATCGCTATCGATGATTGAAGGAGCTATCAAGCCTAATGATGATGACACAGAGGAACTCTCAATGAAAGCACCAATGTCGGTGTCAAAACCGGCGGATCTCGGGTAGGGGGTCCCGAACTGTGCGTCTAAGGCGGATGGTAACAGGAGGCAGGGGACACGATGTTTACCCAGGTTCGGGCCCTCTTGATGGAGGTAATACCCTACGTCCTACTTGATTGTTCTTGATAATATGAGTAGTACAAGAGTTGATCTACCATGAGACCAAAGAGGCTAAACCCTAGAAGCTAGCCTATGGTATGATTGTTGTTGTTGGTCCTACGGACTAAACCCTTCGGTTTATATAGACACCGAAGGGGGCTAGCGTTACACAGAGTCAGTTACAAGGAAGGAGATCTACATATCCGTATTGCCAAGCTTGCCTTCCATGCCAAGGAGAGTCCCATCCGGACACGGGACAAAGTCTTCAATCTTGTATCTTCATTGTCCAATAGTCCGGCCAAAGGATATAGTCCGGGTGCCCGGATACCCCCTAATCCCTGACTCCCTCAGTCGCCATGTGGGTGTGGTCAATCACCAAGTTCTCATCATCTTGAAGCTCGAAATGGGCACTCTCCAATGTCGCGCCATCTTGGGATTCCTTCAAAAGGAGCAAAGACAACAAACACTTGGAAAAACAAATGTGGTTAGCATTAGTACAAAACCAAGCATTCAAGAGGTGATTCACCAAACAAGTATCGTCATCATCCAAAGCATATTGTTTGACAAAGGATTGTGACATGGCATATAAGCACATAAATTGAACACAAGCAAATATATCATGGGGACAAGCATGTAAATGTGAGGTAGTGATGCAAATTTGTTAGACAAGTGAATTAGAATTTACATCAAGATCATAGCAAACATGGGCAAAGCGCTCAATGAAAGGTCTATGGTAGGCATAGGAATCATTCACAACACCAAAAGAAATGAAGTGTCTAAACACATGGGTCAAGTGCAAGACAAGCCAAGCATAACGTGCATAGGGTGTAGTGAATATAGTGTGGCACTCAACACAATAGAAAGAGCAATTGTTCATCATGTGTGAGGTAATCATGGTAAGCATGTAGCAATCGATGGGACATGGCATATATGAAGAAATGACATTGTTGCAACAAACATGTGATAGGAGCAATTAATCCAAGAATTGGATGCAACACACAAGGCATATATATCATGATGTATGTAATTTAGAAAATGGAAAGGTGAAGCAAGATCTCTAACATGTGCGCAATGAAGTGGTCCAAGATGACCAATAAGTCTCATGGTGCAAGCAACACAAGTAGGATGATCCGCAATATCGATGCTCAAGAAAGATGTCACCTTGAAGGCATGTCCTTATGCATTCTTTACAATGCCGAAGTACAAGAAAATGTGATGTAGAATCGTCGTAGTGGATGGTGGTTCGCTCCCAAGAGCTCGGATTGTCAACTCACGTGACGTGGAAGTTGACAGAAGGTCCAAGTATCCTACACATGCACACAACAAAACAAAGAACGTATGCACATGGTAGATAAACACATCATCCATCATGATGGTTATCTTCTCTTGCACATAACCATTAGAAGCACAAGTGCATGAACAATATGATGCAACAATGCCAATATTCATGGCACGAGGTATATGGTGCAAAGAAGGAACATAAGCATGCTTCACAAAAAATATGTTAAAATCTCCAAATATAGGCGAGAATGCTATGGGTGAAATCTAACGAGCAAGATTAGAATCATTCTTGCAATCAATACATGGAAAATTGTCTAACATGAGAGAGGCAACACATGGACATATATAACAAGAAGCAATAACAATCATGTCGTGCAAAGCATCTAGATAGTTGTCATCAACCGCATGAAGCGAGCAAGTTAGAATCATCGATGATGCAGCAAGGCAAGCAAACATAGTAATCAAGTCATGCAAGCTAGTAGTGCGAAGATGCAACATACTAGAGTAAATCATGGCAATGATGTCATGAGACCAAATAATAGGCATAGGCAATGCACATGACATATCGCAAGCACGAACACAAAGAAAGATCATAGTATCATCATAGGCATAGGGCACAAAGAAAACATGGCAATGACAAGTGATATCTCGACCAAGCTTGCAAATACACATACAAGTATTAGAATCAATCATCATGTGTAATGCAAAGCATGGGTCACAAATGCATGGCAAAAGCATAGGAATGAGCATATCATGCAAAGTGAACATGGCAAGATGTGCAAAGGATATATAATGGACAACAACCCATAGCCAAGTGAGGGCCATGTAGAGGAAATGCGTGAAGTCTTTGCATGAAGAGAGCGGTGGGAAAGACAATCCATGGGAGCGTAAGTCATCATTTCTCTCTAGAGCTCGTTTGTCAACTCATGGGATTGCGAGGTTGACAAGTATTCATGGGTACTTACACAAAAGAGACACAAACCAAAGAAATTGTGCGCATGGCAAATGTACACATCATCCATCTTGATGTGTATGTGCACATGAGAGTTAGCACAAATAAGCATCGCTCAAAGCAATTTGATGCATGGTATAAGAACATGTCATCCATCATGAAAGAATAGTTATTGTGTATGACACGATGGGGATGCAAATTGAGCATACAAGTATAAGGCACAACAATAGCATTTTTGTTCATGGGGAGCATATTGTGCACACAAGTATTGGGATCATGCAATGAATGGGATGAATCAAAATCTCCTAAAATGTATGAGGAAACTATGGGGGTCTCCTCATGAGCAATATCGGAAACATCATATGGAGAAAATGGACAACATCCAAAACAATGCATATCCGAAGCTAGGTGGTTATGGCATGGCATATGAAATAAATGATGCAAAGGTAGCATGTCAATATCATCACAAGAGAAACTAATGCCAATAACCATAGGCTTGTCATCTATGCCATATGTGCAAATTGGGTTTATTTTAATAGCATATGCATAGTCATTATGAAGAGATTGCATATATGACATATGATTGATCTCATGCATAGCATATGACAAGTCAAGCGGATGGGCAAACATGATGTGACCGAGAGAATTATCACAAGAAATCCTATGTGACATGGCATCACAACTAATAGACTCCACACGACAATCATCATACTCATCATAAATGGGTAAATCATCGCACGGGGATGTCACACTAGCATGAAGCATGGTAATAGGTTGATAAACATCATGCAAGCAATCAATGTCAAGAATGTCCACTTGTCGGACTAGAGCATCACCTTCACCTATGTTACCTTTGTCATTCCACTCATGTGGTGTAGGTGAGGTGGTAAAGACCAAATGGTGGTCATTTCCATCTTGATGGAACCATGTGGGGGTGCATCATATTCCACCATGGCCATCGTCTTGTCCAAAGGGAGAATGTAGTCGTTGCGAATCGGTGCGTCATCGTATATGGGACCTAGCACCAAATGAGAAGACACAATAGAGATAGTGGTCAAGTTGTTAGTGCAAATGGCCTCACATGCCCTATCAACGGTCACACTCTCTTTATGTGGTGGTTCACTCACTCCCTCAAGGTAGGTGCACTCAATCTCACGTGTGGTGGAGTCACTCATCTCAGTCAAGTGATGGGGGTTGTGGCTCTCCTCACATGGGAATTGTGGTAACATAGCATATATGGGGCTAGTGGTGAAGTCACTCTCACTCTCAATATGGTGGCAAAAGTGACTCAAGTCATCATACGTCGCCGTGGTCGAAGGGAAAATCCCATTCTCAACCATCTCATCACCATCGCTGTGGATGAAGGCCGAAGATGGCACATCATCACTCTCGCCTCCTAAGATGGAAGAATCATCCTTGCTCGTCACCATGTCGCTCGCCTCCAAAGCTTGGTCCTTGATGGTATCCATAGTCATAGTCGTCGCCGCACCATCTTGAAAAAAGAGTCGAAGTAGACTCGGCATCATCAATGCCACAAAGAGGGATGGCGGTGAAGTCGAACTTGGGAGCATTGTCTTGGAGCTCGTCGGGCTTGGACATCGTGGTGGTGCTAGGCTCATGCTCGTTCTCATGGAGCTTGGTCATCGCGAAGTGAGTTTGGGGTGGAGAAGCTTTTGCTTTCATGAGTTCGTGTTCCGCCTTCAGAGCACCAATGTAGTTGTCGTCGAGGGACTTGTAGTTCTCGAGGAAGATCATCTTGGAGATGTCGTTGTGCAATCCCATCATGAAGTGGAACTTCATCGAAATGGGGTCGTCCTCCCTGGCTCGTCGTAAGGCGGTCTTCATCTCCTTGAAGTACTTGTCGATGGACTTGGATCCTTGGGTGGTGTTCTCTAATTGGCGTAGAATTTGTTCCATGTAGGTTGGAGGCACGAACTCTCGCCGCAAAGCTTTCTTCGTCTTGGTCCAACTCATGTTGTAGCTTTTCGAAGGTGTGTGAAGCCACCATGTGTACGCGTAGCCATGGAAGTTCCTTGTGGAACACTTCACTTGATCTTCGGGAGGAACTTGATGTAGCTTGAGGTAGTCGTCCATCAAACGCTCCCACTCGAGATACTCCTCGGGTTCTTGACTCCCATAGAAAGGAATCGCGTGGTCGATGTCGAGGTCGTAGTAGCTCGTGGAAGTCGCGGACTTGAGCTTGGGGAGCTTCTCTTGAGGTGCTTGTGGGCGAAGATGCCGTATGTACGTAGGTGAAGATGCCTTGAAGTCGCTTGGTGAAGATGCCAAGGGAGATGGTGAAGTCGTTGAGCGGTTGTTGGTGTTGAGCTCTTGACCTTCACGTCATTGTTGGTGATCGTGTCGATGCCGATGTGATTTTGCCGGAGATGGTAGCTCAGAGGCATGTGCTCTTGAGCGTCTTCTCGAAGATGAGGAAGATCGCTTGTAGGACTTGATGAGGGCTTTGACCTCCTCCATTTGAGCTTGAATCTTGGCGTCGTTGGAGTTGTTCGTGGCATCTAACTCATCATTGTTGTTGTAGATTGAAGATGAATTGCCTTGCCTATCCATCACAAGACTCGAGTAGAGGTGAGTTGGAAATGAGATAAACAATACCAAGTTACCTTTTCCCAAAGTTGAGGATGTATCCCGTTTCGCTCAATGTGAGATGAAAGAATAGTGGAATTGGTACCGGACTTGTCCACTCACACCTACAAACTAAAGCTTATGGAGTAGCTCGGTGAGGATAGTGGCACAAAAATTTAATGTAAAATGTTAGCAAGAGTCAATAAAGTTCAAAGAGATTCACAAATTCCCAAGTGAAACAAGTAGACCAATAGCAATATGTGGTACACGGAAATACACACACGGATAGATAAATGTGGTCGTGCAACCAAGGAATGAGCACAAAATTTGGAATCCACGGAAAACACTAGTGTTGCACAACCGAAGAGAGATGCTAGCACGATTGCTCTATAGGCAGATATAACACTTGTGCACAACCTATGATATGCAAAATGTATCGACTTTCTATCCCAAGTATGCTATGTATGATGTTCCGGTGGTATGACCCAAGATGATGGGATATGAAAATATTATATGCAATGTGGTATGATTCTATGGCTCTTGCTTACAAGTTTCCTTGCTCTTTCTCTTTTGCTTAAATGCTTATTCTTTTTGTTGTATGGCCACTTTTGCACAATGCACAAACCAAGATAGCAATTGTATATATATGAGAACAAACATGTGGCACAAGGGATGATATGGTACCAATATGATATGGTATGTATGCAATGGAAGGTGTAGATCACTAATGTGCACAAGTAACATTGCCGGCAATACTCAAATGCCTAGTCTCAATAGGCAAGTAACGCAAAATAGGCTAGGGGTTATCAATGCAATGGCAAGGGAATATACAATGGATGGATACCACTTTTTACCAATATGATATGGAGGTTACCGTCCTTGGCGTTGATGAGTGGTGGTGTTCTTGATGTCGACACCAAGACGATGGAGTCTCGTCCCTAAGTAGCCGAAAGACCTTAGGAAACGGAAAAACCGCGAACTCAAAATCTCAAATGTCAAATGTCAAAATGGTGGTAGCGGGATGCGGTGGTGGTTGCGGAAGCTCAAAGGGATTGCGGAAATGGAGGGTAGGGGGTTATATGAGTCGGAGTTGAAGGTCACCGTCCCTAAGTAGCTGAAACACCTTACGAGACACAACTCACAATTCAAACAAAATTGGGTTAAGTTGGGGCGGCGGAAGTGTATGGTGGGTAAGTCTATGCGGTAGTGGTGGTGGTGGTTGATGAAGAAGCAACCGTCCCTAAGTAGCTTAGATACCTTAGGAGACTCAAATCACTCCTCAAGCAACCACTAATGCGATGGGGAACAAAATTGGTTAGGTTGCGGAAGTCGGTGGTGGTATAGCGGATGATGTGGTGGAAGCCCTAGGCAAAGATGCCAAAGTTCCAAAATTTTGATGGATTAAAATGATGCTGGTGGTATTTTTGTGGGAAGGGGAATGTCAAGAGATTCAAAACGAGCTAAAGAATGTCAAAATCGGAGTTCGGATGAATTAGTTATGGCCAAAACAAAAATCAGCCGAAGTCAATATCTACAGGTTACGGACGTCCATAAAAGGACGGATGTCCGAGGGTCGGACGTCCGGTGGGCTCGGAAATCCATAAATTCTGCTCAGGTTAGGGGGTTCCGGTCGTCCGGAAGGTTGCAGACGTCCAGTCATCGTGGGGGTCCGGGCGTCCGTAAAAACGCCGGTCGTCCGGGGGGTCGGGGTCAACGCGAAATTTCAGATCCAGTGTGCGATTTTGGGCGGAAAATGGGGCTATTAGGGTCAAAATTGACGAGATTTCGTGGATGAAAGATGGGGAAACTTGGGGAGATGCTATATCCACTTGAAACCAAGCAAATCCATGGATCAAATCCAACAAAATTTCGTCAAACCGACGAATCACAAAAACAATTAGGGCTATTTTTAGTGAGGATTCTCGAAATTGGGGAAGAACACACCAAAATTAGGCTAGAAAACAAGGAGGGGAGGCTCCGAAATTGTGATCAACGTGGCTCAAGATACCAAGATGATGTTGGGTGGAACTCTATATCGCCGATATTTCACGAAAGGAGCGGATCTCAAGTTCTCAACTAAGAATGCGAAGAACACGGGGAATAACGGAGAGAAATCACAAGGGGAAACACTCAAGAACAAGTCCAATCGCACATCCATAGACAATCAAACACACAAGATCCACAAGGTACATGAACAACAAAGAGAAAGATACAAGGTAAGGTTCATCTCCATGAGGAGGTCTTGAAGGGGCCCACCCAAGAGGTGGTCTTGAATACAATGTGGATCTTCTCCGAAGAGGGGTCGCGGTCTCTCTCTCAAGGAGTAGATGCGTATGGATGAGCAAAGCTCTATCTCACATATGAGCTAAACCAATGCTAACCCTCAAATGGAGGAGGGGGAGGAGTATATATAGTCTAGGGCTATGAAGGGGTAAGTGAGGGGCGAAGGGGTACATCGGTCTCGGGCCCGTTGCACTGTGCGCAGACAGGCATCGGACGTCTGGTGGGTGTCGGACGTCCGGAGGCTCGGGACGGTTCGGATGTCCGGTGGTCTTCGGACTTCCGTAAATATCATTCTGTCACCATGGTGCCGGTCATTCGGTGGCGCTCGGTCGTCCGGGGCCTGGGGTGTGTCGGACGTCCGGTACTTGCTGGTCGTCCGGCCGCTGTAGCTTCAGACGGCTGGCCCTGCCGTGGTCGCGTCGGACGTCCGGTGGACGTCTGTCTTCCGAGCATTGTAGAGTGTCGGACGTCCGGTGGCTTCCGGTTATCCAGTCACTGTAGACTCCGCAGCTCCTTCTTCTTCCGTCTTTGCTTCCACGCTTCACTCGCGGATGGTGTAGGTGTTCCTTGGTGCTTGCACTTCTCCATGTCGTCCGTAGCATTGCGACAATACCTATGCATGCACATGGGAGAAGTGTCAAATAGTATACCATCCTTGAAGGGGTCAAATGAGCACGTGTAAAGGAGATGATTCACCTTTGTGTATGTGAAGTAGATGTCGCACGTGTCACTCGCCGAACGGACTCTTGACATGGTTATGTCTGTAGGATGCTCCGCATCATTAGTCATATCACATATGATCCTCTCGACACATGGCTACTACCTAAGTCCGAGATGTTGTGCATGATTAGCTACCAAGAGGACCCTCCCGAAGATGAACGTGAAGACGAACAAGCCCCCAAGTTAATGGATGAAGAAAACCGACGGAAGGAGTCAAGAACAACTCCAAGGCCCCGGATATCCGGCCATGACCCCAAACCTCCATCCCCTGGAAGTGTCAACAGCGGCCAAGTCTACAGGGTTCGGACATCCGGCGACCAGCCTGGTCATCCGGCCCATCCCATGCACGCGGATATCTTGCTCTTTGCCCGGAAATCTGGACACCACCTATCCAGAGAGCAACAAGACTAGCGCCTCCAGTATGGACATCCGACCACCCCAGCCCGGACATCCGGCTTGACGCCCAAACATCCGGCCTCCTTTGTCCGTGCACAGTGTGAAGGCCCGACGCCCGTGTACCCCTTCGCCCACCTAGACTATATATATTCTTCTCCTACCTACGTTCTAGGGTCAGCTTTGTGATAGCTCATTTGAGAGATAGAGCCTCGCTCATCCATATCGGATCTAGTCCTTGAGAGAGACCGCAGCCCCTCTACGGAGAAGATCCATCTTGGATTCAAGACTCCCTTTTGGGCGGCCCCGTCAAGAACTCCTGATGGAGAAGAACCAGTTACCCCTTGTATCGTCCCTTGTTGACTTTGGATCGTGTATCTCCCTTTGTGTTTCGAGAATCTAGCATAGGTGTGACCGGATCTAGTTGGTTTGAGTGTTTCTCTTGTGTTCCCCTTTGTGTTTTCCCCTTGTGTTCCTCGTGTTCTTCGCGGGATCTGCTCCTTTCGTGAAAGATCGGCCATCTAGGGTTCCACCCTACATCAAGTAGTAAACCATCCTCGAAGGGATCAAGTGAGCACGTGTAAAGGAGATGATTCACCTTTTATGTATGCAAAGTAGATGTCGCATGTGTCACTTGCCAAAGGGACACTTGACATGGTGATGTCCATAGGATGCTCCGCATCATCTCCCCCCCCCCCTTGGGAAAGATCCAACCTCGAATCGAAAATGAAATCACCATGGGAAATAGATGGCTCCGCCATGTAGAAGTGGACGTTCACCAAGTACTCATCATCTTCAAGCTCGCAATGGGAACTCTCCAATGTCACACCGTCTAGTGATTCCGTCAAAAGGAGAAAAGACAACAAACACTTGGAAAAACAAATGTGGTTAGTAATAGTGCTAAACCAAGCATTCAAGTGGTGATTCACCCAACAAGTGTCGTCATCTAGCATAGCATATGGTGTGACAAAGGATTGTGACATGGCATGTAAGCATATAAATTGGGCACAATCAAGGACATCAGGAAATAAGTATGCTAATGGGAGGTCGAGATGCAAATGTGTGTGACAAGAGAACAAGCATCTACCTCAAGGTCATAGCAATCATGCATCAGGCACTCAATGAAAGGTCTATGGTAGGCATAGGAATCATTCACAACACCAAATAAAATGAAGTGTATAAACACATGGGTCAACTGCAAGACAATCCAAGCATAACGTGCATAGGGCGTAGTGAAGATAGCATGGCACTCAACACAATAGAAAGAGCAATTGTTCATCATGTGTGAGGCAATTAACACAAGCATGTAGCAATCAATGGGACATGGCATATGTGAAGAAATGACATTGTTGCAACCAACCATATAATACGAGCAAGTAATCCAAGAATTGGATGCAACACACAAGGTATATATGTCATGAGCCATGGCAATGTGGCAATCATGAGTGAAAGCAATATCTTGAACATGTGTGCAAATGGTGCAAGCAACACATGAAGTATGATTCACAATATCCAAGCTCAAGGAGGATGCCACCTTGAAAGCATGTCCTTGTGGGTCCTTCACAATGTTGAAACGTAAGCAAGTGTGATGTAGAATCATCGTGGTAGAAAGTGGTTCGCTCTCAAGAGCTCGAATGGTCAACTCACATGAAGTGGAAGTGTACACGGAGTCCATGTATCCCACACATGCACACAACAAAACAAAGAACATATGCGTATGGTAGATAAACACATCATCCATCATGATGGCTCTCTTCTCTTGCACATAACTAGTAGAAGCACAAGTGCATGAATAATATGACGCAACAATGGCTATATTCATGGCACTAGGTATATGGTGCAAAGAGGTAAGACAAGCATGCTTCACAAGGAATATGTCAAAATCTCCAAACATATACGAGAATGGTTTGGGGGCAATCTCATTAGCAAGAAAAAAATTATTGTTGCACTCAATACATGTCAAATCTAGCATGACAAAGGCAACATATGGAGATATATGACAAAAAGCACTAACAATCATGTGCAAAGCATGGTAAGGGTTGTCATGAACCGCATGAAACGAGCAAGTATGAATCATCGCGATGCAACATAAGAAAGCATAGTAATAAAGTCGTGCAAACTAGTGGAGCGAAGATGCAACACACTAGAGTAAATCATGGCAATCATGTCATGTGAGAAAATAATAAGCATACACAATGCACATGACATATCGCAAGCACGAACACAGAGCAAGATCATAGTATCATCACAGGGATGGGTCACAAAAGGAACATTGCAATAATGAGTGATATCTCCACCAAGCTTGCAAAGACACATACATGTACTAAAATCAATCAACGGGTGTAATGCAAAGCATGGGTCACAAATGCATGGCAAAGGCATAGGAATGGGCATATCATGCAAAGTGAACATGACAAGATGGGCATAGAATATGTAATGGACAATAACCCATAAGCAAGTGAGGGCCATGTAGAAGAAATGCGCAAAGTTGTTGCGCAATGGGAACGATGTGAAATACGATCTATGCGATCCCAAGTCTTTGTTGACCTCTAGAGCTCGTTTTGTCAAGTCATGGGATTGTGAGGTTGACAATTAAGCAGGGGTAGCTACACAACAAATACACAAGCGATAGAAATTGTGTGTGTGGTAAATGTACACATGATCCATCATGATGTGTATGTGCATGTGTGAGTTAGCACAAGATAAGCATCTCTCAAAGAAATTTGATGCATGGTATAATAACATATCATCCATCATGTGCCACAAAAAAGAACATATCATCATCATGGAATAATATTTATTGTGTATAACACGATGGGGACACAAATTGAGCGTGCAAGTATGTGGCACAACAATAACATGTTTATTCATGGGGAACATATGGTGCATACAAGTGTTGGGATCACGCAATGCATGGGATGAATCAAAATATCCTAAAATGTATGAGGAAACTATGGGGGTCTCCTCATGAGCAATATCGGAAACACCATATGGAGAAAATGGACAACATCCAAAACAATGCATATCCGAAGCTAGGTGGTCATGGCATGGCATATGAGATAAATGATGCAAAGGAAGCATATCAATATCACAACAAGAAAAATAAATGCCAACAACCATGGGCTTGTGATCTATGCCATATGTGCAAATTGGGTTTATTTTAATGGCATATGCATAGTCACTATGAATATATTGCAAATATGACATATGGTTGATCTCATGCATAGCATATGTCAAGTCAAGCGGATTATCAAATATGATGTGACCTAGAGAATTGTCACAAGAAATCTTATGTAACATGGCATCACAACTAAGAGACTCCACATGGTAATCATCATACTCATCATAATGGGTAAATCATCACATGGGAAAGTCGAACTAGCATGAGCATGGTAATAGGTTGATCAACAGCATACAAGCAGTCAATGTCAAGAATGTCCACTAGTGGGACTAGAGCATCACCGTCACCTAGTTACCTTGTTCATTCAAGTCTAGTGGTGTAGGTGAGGTGGGAAAGACCAAATGGTGGTCATCTTCATCTTGATGGAACCATGCGGGGGTGCATCATATTCCACCATGCCCATCGTCTTGTCCAAAGGAAGGACGTAGTCGTCGAGTATTGGCGTGTCATCATAAATGGGACCTAGCTCCAAATGAGAAGACACAATAGATGTAGAGATTAAGTCATTACAAATCGAAGTGGTGATGCGGAGCATCCCAAGGTCATCCCCATGGACCTACCATCGCCTCACCAAGTGCCTAGCGGACCCATGACACGAGCACGTGGAAGAGCTCTCAAAACCGAGGTGACATCATGTAACACCCTCGATGTGACTATATCTCCCACGTGTCGAGGCACGACTTAGAGGCATAATCGCATTGAAGGCAATGTCGCAAGTGAGGTAATCTTCACACAACCCATGTAATACAATAGGGGAAAGTTACATAGTTGGCTTACAATCGCCACTTCACACAATTACATGAATAAACATTACAACAATCAAATACACTCAGGGTCCGACTACGGAACCAAAATAAAAGAAGAACCCCAAATGCGACAAAGGTCCCCGATCGACCCCAACTGGGCTCCACTACTGATCAACTAGAATGGAACAACACAAAGGATAAGATCTTCATCGAGCTCCTCCTGAGCTTGGTTGCGTCATCTGCACGGACTCATCGGCACCTGCAAGCTGGTTTTGGAAGTATCTGTGAGCCACGGGGACTCAGCAATCTCGCACCCTCGCGATCAAGACTATTTAAGCTTATGGGTAAGGTAAAAGGTATGAGGTGGAGCTGCAGCAAGCGACTAGCATATATGGTGGCTAACATACGCAAATGAGAGCGAGAAGAGAAGGCAAAGCACGGTCGATAAAAGTATGATCAAGAAGTGATCCTGAACTACCTACGTCAAGCATAACTCCAACAACCGTGTTCACTTCCCGGACTCCGCCGGAAAGAGACCATCACGGTTACACACGCGGTTGATTCATTTTAATTAAGGTCGACTTCAGGTTTTCTACAACCGGACGTTAACACATTCCCATCTGCCCATAACCGCGGGCACGGCTTTCGAAAGATCAAATCCCTGCAGGGGTGTCCCAACTTAGCCCATGACAAGCTCTCACGGTCAACGAAGGAATAGACCTCCACCCGAGACGTTCCGATCATACTCGGTATCCCAGTACAACAAGACATTTCGACAGGGTAAAACTAAACCAGCAACACCGCCCGATGCGCCGACATCCTGATGGGAGATGCACATATCTCGTTCTTAGGGCAACACCGGATGAGACATCCTACGAGTAAAACCAGCCCTCAAGTTTCCCCGAGGTGGCCCCGCAGTCTACTCAGTTCGGACCAACACTTAGACAAGCACTGGCCCGGGGGGGTTAAAATAAGATGACCCTCGGGATGCGCGACTCCCAAGGGAAAAGGCTAGGTGGCAAATGGTAAAACCAACGTTGGGCATTGCTGGAAAAGCTTTACTTAAGGCGAACTGTCAAGGGGTTCCCATTATAGCCCGACCGCGTAAGGGACGCAAAATCCGGGAACATAACACCGATATGACGGAAACTAGGGCGGCAAGAGTGGAACAAGACACCAGGCATAAGGCTGAGCCTTCCACCCTTTACCAAGTATATAGATGCATTAATTAAATAAGATATATTGTGATATCCCAACAAGTAAATAAATGTTCCAACAAGGAACGGCTCCAATCTTCACCTGCAACTAACAACGCTATAAGAGGGGCTGAGCAAAGCGATAACATAGCCAATCAACGGTTTGCTAGGACATTGGTGGGTTAGAGGCTGAACATGGTAATTTGGGAGGCTGACAAGCAAGTGGTAGGCATCGTAGCAATGGCATAGCAAAAGAGCGAGCATCTAGCAAGCAAAGATAGAAGTGATTTCGAGGGTATGATCATCTTGCCTGAAATCCCGCAAGGAAGAAGAACGAGTCCATGAAGAAGACAAACGGATGTAGACGAACGGATCCTCACAAACTCGACATTACCGGATCCAACCCGAATAAGCAATGACCGGAAAAGAAGCACACAACATAGTAAACAACCAACACATGAACATGGTATGATATGCGAGATGCAGGATGCGATGCGGTATGCAAAATGCAAGATATGACAGGAAATGCATGAACCTGGCCTCAACTTGGAAAACCAAGTGTTCCACTGGAAAGATGGGATGAAATCGCTTGAAAACGATATAAATATCATTGGAATCGGAGCTATGGTTTGGAAATGGCAAGCGTTTTACGAAATGAACCGGTCTGCGATTTACAGCAAGTAGGCACCTAAATGCAACGAAATGAACATGCTACAGCCACCAAACATGACAACAAAAGACATGGTAGGGATGTACACAAGATGCTTATCAAAACACTAGCACTGAGCCACGGCAAAATTCATCCATTATGAGGTTCAAACAAGCATGGCAAAAACGAATAAGCAAAACAGATTTCAGACTTAGTGAAATTAACACTAGTCTGAAATTTCAGACCACGATGCTCTCTTCGGAGCAGCAAAACAACATGATACACAACCTGATTATGACAAGTAAGAACATGGCATGGAGCTACTCAACAAGCTTAACAAAACACCCAAAGTGACCTAGGGCCAAAAGGGTTCACAAAATACTCTAACGAGCACGCGAACATAGATGAAACACAATCAGTTTTCAGACTTAGTGAAAACTGAGACATGCTCAAATTTAACTCACGAAGGCATGTAAACGAGCTTGATGCACTCACCATGGTGCAAGTCATAGCAAGGCAAGCATACATCCATAAAGAAGGCACAAAATTCTAGCTAGACATGGCAAGAACAATGGCATTGCACTCATGGATCACTAACAATAGCATCGGCAAAATCGCAAACAAGTTGACGATCTGCCCAGATTTACCACAAAGCAAAAGTAGAGCTCGATTGACTCAAGCTAGAGCACTCCACATGTTCAAAGAAAGATATGGATGGATAGAGCATAACATGAATATCAAAACTCCCTTACTGATCATCCTCAAAAGAGGCAAGGATCACTAGGAAACAAGCTGAACATATGGCATCATGAACTAAAATATCCCAGACTTTGTGAAATCCACTTAGTCCCTGAAAACAGAATTCTCAGGTGCCTCTCTTTGCAAGCTTGCACAAGTCACCACACACATCCTAAAAATGCATGGGTGGCACCTCTGGAAAGAAGACAAAATGCTTAACAATTCATCCCAAAGACTCACAGGCATATCATGCACACAATAATCATGGCAAAAATGACAAAAGTCTATGATGAACTAACGGATCTGCAACTTAACTCACGATGCCTCCTTCTAACAGCATTTCGGGCATCACGATGAACTCAAATGCAAATGATGCAATGGAATGAAATGATGTACTCGTCGAGGCGAAGATTTTGATATATTATATGCATGAATCGGAGCTATGGATGCAAAGTTACGGGGCTATGAACATATGCATATGGATCTGGGAAAATCCAGGACTTAGAAGAAATTCTACCCCGCGGGAACCGGGACGAGGAGATCTGGGACGCGGGGCAGTTTGGTTGGCGGCCGGGTGGATCTAATCCCACCTTGCCCAGATCCGGCGAGGTCGTCGCCGGCGGGGCGGTGGATCCGGCCGTGCTCGGGCTCCCGTGGCCGGATCTGGCGGCGGGCGGCGGCGGAGCTCCTTCGGAGGCGGAGCGCAGGACGGTGCGGCAGGGATGGCGGGTGGCGGGCGGCGTGCGCGGCGAGCTCGCGGCGGCGGGCGCTGCTCCGGCCGACCGGATGCGAAGAAGGCGGCGGCGGCGCTCTGGAGCCAGGCGGCGGCGATTGGTGCTCCAGGCGCGGGGCGGCTCGATGGGCTCGGGGGCCCGCGTCGGGCCGAGCGGGCCGCGGCTACGGAAGGCGGCGTGATGCCAAGTGGCGGCGGCGGATTCGTTGGAGGCGCTGTCGGATATGTCCGGGCTGCGTCGAGAAGTGTCCGGTGCGCGAGGTAGGGGAAGGCTAGGGTTAGGGATCCGGAATTTTCGGGGGAGTGCACCTACTTATAGATAGAGGGAGCTAGGAGAGTCCAAATGAGGTGCGGTTTTCGGCCACGCGATCGTGATTGAACGACCGAGATGATGGAGCAGAGTTAGGTGGGTTTTGGGCCAAATTGGTGGGGTGTTGGGCTGCAACACACACGAGGCCTTTTCGGTCCCTCGGTTAGCCGTTGGAGTATCAAACGAAGTCCAAATGGTACGAAACTTGACAGGCGGTCTACCGGTAGTAAACCAAGGCCTCTTGGCAAGACTCGGTCCAATCCGGAAATGTTTAATCCCCACACAAGAAAGAAAGGTAGAAATGACCACGGAGGAGAACGGAACGCCGGAATGCAAAATGAACAACGGGGAAAAAGCTCGGATGCATGAGACGAACACGTATGCAAATGAAATGCACATGATGAAATGATATGCAATGCATGACACGCAAGCAAATGACATGGCAACAACAGCGAATAACTGAACGACAACTGGCACATCGGTCTCGGGGCGTTACACATCACTCCTCTCACCTTTCCACTTCGATGCACATCAGACATGGGTACGACCTCATATGGACACTTTGTGCATGCTCAGGTACCATGGAGAAGCTAAGGAGAAAGGAGAAGAAGAAGAGGAAGATGGACTTGACGACGGAGAAGAATAAATGATGAAGTGGAAGCTACAGGCTCCGGACGACCGGCCAGGACCGGACGTCCGACGATCTCCAGGCTCTGGACGTCCGACCCCGACCGGACGACCGACACCACCCCACCCGAGCCAAGTCTACGGATTTCCGGAGTGCCACGGACGACCGACGCACGGACGTCCGACCGCGACCGGACGACCGACCGAAGACCAACCAAGCCGAATCTACGGACGTTGACAGGCACCGAACGTACGGATCCTCGCGAGCCTCCGGACGACCGGTGACTGTCGGACGTCCGACGCCTGTGTGTTGTTTCGTGTTGGGCCGCAGCCCATGTACCCCGTCACCCCCCTCTTTTGCACTTAGACTATATATAGACCTCCTATTCCTTCTAGCTAGGGTTAGCAAAGGATTAGCTCATATTTTCTATGAGAGTTTTGCTCATCCACTTGGTTACCTTCTCCTTGGAGATTTGAGCCTCCACCGGAGAAGATCCCCAAAGCGGATTCAAGACCCCTTTTAGGGAAGAACTCAAGACCTCCTTTGGAGAAGAACCGGCTATCGTGTACCGTCTGTTGTTGACTTTGGATCTTGTATCTCCTATTGTGTTTCGAGGATCTAACACTTGTGTAATCATTCTTGTTCGTTTGAGTGTCTCTCTCTTGTGTTTTCCCCGTGTTTACATTCGTTTCCCTCCTCGTGTTCTTCGTGTTCATCACAGGATCCACTCCTTTCGTGAAAGATCGGCCGATTCGGGTTCTACCCTACATCATCTTGGTATCAAGAGCCTCGTTGATCACGATTTCGGAGCCTCCCCGTTGTGTTGCTAGCCTAGTTTTTGTTGTATTTGTCCCAAATTCGAAAATTCCCCAGAAAAATAGCCCCAATTGTTTTTGTGATTTGTTGGTGTGTCGAAATTTTGTTGGATTTGATCCGTGGATTTGCTTTGTTTGGAGTGGACCTAGCTTTTCCCCCTTGTCTCCACCATTTCCATCCACAAAATCCTCCGGATTCGATGAATTTCCACATCTCCACCACGAACCTAACAGTTCATCTCATGCCCGTGTTTCGACCAGGCATGGAACATCCGACGACCGGACGACTGGCCCAGCCCGGACGTCCGACCCACACTGACAAAACTTTTTTTTTCAGTTAGTCACCACCACCGCGCACATTTCCGCATACGCACTCCTACCACCTATACAGCATCACCACTTCCGCATACCACCACCATTGCTTACCCGTTTCATACTTCGACACGTGTTGCCACTTCAAGTTTTGAGAATTTGAGTTGCGGTTCCATATCCTTTTGTGTTTCGGCTATCTAGATCCGATGTGGATGAGCAATGCTCTATCTCTAAAATGAGCTAAACCAATGCTAACCCTAGAAAGTTGTACAGGATGGACTATATATAGTCTAGGGGGAGAAGGGATACACGAGCCTCGGCCCTTCACTGTGCACAGACAGGGGAGGCCGGATGTCCGGGCTGGTCGGGCCGGATGTCCGGGCTTTGAGGCGACGCCGGATGTCCGGGCTGGGGGGCCAGATGTCCGGGCTGGAGCGGTGGCATTTATTGCTCTCGGGTTCGGAGGGGCCAGATTTCTGGGCCGGTGGCCGGATGTCCGGGGGCTCAGGAGGGGCCGGATGTCCGGGCTGCCGGGGCCGGATGTCCGGGGCCTATAGCCTTCTGCGGCTGGGCTGCTGTGGTGGAAGACGTTCCAGGGGCCGGACATCCGGGGCCTTGGCCGGATGTCCTGGGCCTAGGAGATGCTCTTGGCTCCTTCCGTTGGTTCTCCTCTTTCGTGGACTTGGGGACTTGTACATCTTCATGCACATCTTCGGGAGGACCTTCTTGGTACCTAATCATGCACAACACCTTGGACTTAGGTAGTAGCCATGTCTCATGCATCGAAAGTGGAAGTTAGGAGAGGAGTGAGTTCACCTTATCTTCGATAGCTTTGGCTCGGGCTCGTGTCATTGGTCCAGGTGGTGTCGTTGGAGGTGTAGGTGCGTCCATGGGGATGATCTTGGGATGCTCCGCATCATACTCGATAGAAGATTTTGAACACAAGGATAGTGTCTGGTTCTGCATAACAAGTTCCACATACCACCGTAGAGAGAATAATATTTCCACAAATCTAATCCGCTGACACGTTTAGCAACATGACATCATGCCATGGCCCGATCATTATTCGAACCGTTTTTCTCAACCGGCACTGCATGTATCGCGAGGAGGTTTTCTTGACACGTCTTGTCGAAGCAGAGACCATGTCCCCTTATCACGGGATTCTCATCAATATTGGTATGGGTAACCCAACCGCGCCATCAATTATGGTGTTCGGGGAATAAGCGATTTTACCAGGTAAGTGGGGAGGTGCATCGCCTCTTCCGCCCTTATAAAGGGACAAAGAATCACCCTTTTTACCCACGCCTTCTTCCTCCTTGCTTCTCCATTCTCGCACACTCGAGCTCCAGCGCCAAATTTCACGTCTTCCTCCTTAAACCACTCCAACCATGTCCGGAGCGGGAGGCAACTGGATGGTCTCCTCCGTCATGGAGGAGAACATCACAAAGCTACGGGAAGCCGGATATCTGGCCGCGGACATCGCGCACCGGCTGCCAGATGCGGGGCGGATCATCTCTATGCCCGAACCCCATGAGAGGGTAGTTTTCCTTACCCACTTTGTCTGCGGACTGGGATTTCCCCTTCACCCGTTTGTCCGCGGGCTCATGTTCTACTACGGGCTGGATTTTCATGATCTGGCCCCCAATTTCATCCTCAACATCTTGGCGTTTATCGTCGTGTGCGAGGCCTTCCTCCACATGAGGCCCCACTTCGGCCTGTGGCTGAAGACCTTCAATGTTGAACTGAAGGTGGTGGTCGGCCAGCAAGCAGAGTGCGGAGGCGCCATGGTGGGCAAAATGCCTAATGTCACCTGGCTTGAAGGCTCCTATGTGGAGACCATAAACGGGTGGCAATTGGGGTGGTTCTACATCACCAAGCCGCACGACACCAACTGGGTGGCCGCCCCCGAATTTCGATCTGGAATCCCCACGCGGCTCACTTCCTGGAAAGAGAAAGGCCTGTCCTGGGGTTCCTCGGTATAGCTGACCGGACTCCAGACCTACATCAAGAACATGATGAGCAAGAAAATCAAGCTCGTCAACGTGGTCCAGGTCATGCTCTTCCGCCGGATCCTCCCATGTCAATGACGGGTATTCAATTTGTGGGAGTTCAACCTGGCCAAGCACCAGACGCTGTGAGAGCTCTTCGACACGACGCACAAGGACATCTGGAAGGTGTTGTTCAAGGGTGCCGAGGTACCTCCTCCCCTTACCGAGGACCACGAACTCAGCACAAAGCGCCATGCCAATCCGGTAAGTTTTTATATCTCACAGGATATTTATTTGCCCTAGTTTAATCATGTCCGGGATCTAAGCTTCCATGCCATTAACAGGACTGGCTAGAGACAGCGGAGCAGATCGATTGCCCAGCCCCCCTGCCTGAAGATCCTGCAGATGCTCTCCTAACGGAGATGCTGGTTTCGGCGCCTTACGAGGTGCCAGTGAAGAAGGCCAAGGGGACCCAAAAGGGTCTCCGATGCAAGGTTATATCGGACTCATCGTCCGATAACTCCGAAGCGCACGCCTCCCACGAAAATGAGGAGGATGAAGAGGAAAGTTCTCCCCCCCCCAGCCGGGGGAGACAAGAAAAGGAAGGCCGCCCCAACCGGGGAGGCCGAAGGGTCCAAGAAGGTGTTGGGATCCCGATTCTAAGTCACACCGATCTAGCATGTAACACCTCATATCACTTTGCCACCTCACACACGGTATTCCCACGGGTGTCGCCTTACCATGACCCGGGACCGTTTGCGCCTTTTGGCTCACGTATATGATAGTGTCACTAGCATCCATATGACAGAGAACCCGGGCCGACATGACTAATCGTGAACCCAAAGTGGCACTAACTTACGGGGATAGGCATACATCGAGCATGTCGGTCATCAGCGTGTGAATCCGGGCTGTAGCAACTGGGCTAACTGGACTCCGGGAATCCGGGCTGTAGCAGGCTAGCAGGACTCCGGAAGTCACCGCATGACATTTCCTCGAAGGGACAGACATAGGAACGAAGTGAATCACATGTCGGCCAGTCTAAGTGTTCCGGAGCAGTAGTGCTGGGCTAGCAGGACTCCGGTAAACAGGGCTGTAGCGGACTACCATGGCTGGATGGAAGCACGGGACTACATTTCCCCACAAGAGAGGCTACCAAGGATAAACAACTAGGTTGTTGGATCCCACACATAGCAATACACGTCACACGTACGCATAACATGCAAGTATGTGTTGTACAACATGGCATCACAACATAACTCAAACTCATATAGATAAAGGCCCAGAGGAGCCACATAGCATAAATACAAACAGAGGTCTCGTGACCCATCATTCAGAGCATACAAGCAATGGAAGCATTACATGTCTTTGTACAGACAACTACAAAAGAAAAAGGCTGAGAAGCCTGACTATCTACAAGTCCCTCCCAAGGTACAAGATCGTAGCTGAGGTAACAAGCTACTCGTCGAAGTCCATGTGGTACTACTAGTGAGACAGATGTCTCACCTGCGAAACATAAATAAAGCAAACGTGAGTACAAAGGTACTCAGCAAGACTTACATCAGATCCTACCATACATGCATTTGTATCAAGAAGGTAATGTGAGGTTTATTTGCAGCAAGCCAGCTTTGACTCAGTGGCTATCCTATTCTACAACTACGAGAAACTTCTTGGAGGTGAGGCAGTGCACACGAGTCCACTAATCACCACATCAATACACTACTATGGATTCATCCCCGTCTCTCTATGAGAAGGCCATCCATAGCACTCACACTTCTCTCGAGCATTTTAGAGTATCCACTTTAAGTTGTTTATGTACCACATAAGCATCCAAGAAGTCCATAACCGAGGACATAGCTATTCGAATAGATCATGATAACCCTGTAGGGGTGTACTTCTTCACACACGCTCTCACCACTTATCACCATGTACACGTCATGTATCTTGGCAACCTTCAAGCAGAAGCCTGGCGAGGGTGTCGGCCATGACCTAACTAACCACACAAGACTCTAGTCCAGGTTTATCGCCTATTCGGGTTCCATCCGCAAGGAGATCCAGCCGGGGTTTCGATCACAGCCCCAAATGATGTGTACAGGGTTCCCGAGCCCACAATCTGGGTGCCACTTGGTACACCGGGCCATGGTGCCTACTCTGTCCCAAGTCCACCCTGCCAGGTGCCACTCGGTAGAAAAATAGCACTACCTACAAACACCAGAAACTAGTTGCAACTCCTGGACAGAGATTAAGTTGGCTAATAAGTCGAGAGGATTCGAGTTACCGGAACCCAATGTCTGGTAGTAGCTAGTCATTGGACAACTTACACTGAACTCAGTTCTTAAGGACAGTCCCAAATGAGACAAGCCACCATGTACTCCTACATGGCCTCTCACCACTACCTTTACCAAATCGTGTTCACACGCTTAACTCTCAGCAACAGAACATATCGTAACACTCCAATTCATTCCCGATGAATCAGACCTGACATACTCTAAGCAATAGCAGGCAATGCATGGTAGGGACACAACATGGCGCAATCAACTCCTACACATGCTAGTGGGTCTTAACTATTTATTGTGGCAATGACAGTTCATGCAGAGGAATGGGTTCAACTACTGCAGCATAAAGTAGCAATTGAATCATTGTTGTCGTAATGCAATAAATGAGAGTAGGAGCGACAGAGTAGGATTGTATTGGAATGAACAAGGGGGTTTGCTTGCCTGGTAGATCAATAGAGGGGCACTGCTTCTCAGACAGGTACTCTGGAACACTCTCTGGAACAGGACCTATCGAGAAGGAATGATGTCGGCAGTCAAAATGCAAGCATATGCAACAATGTGATGTATGAACATGGCATGAATATGTGATGTTGTTTGAGTTAATGCATCAAGCAATCTATTTGGAAGAGGTCCATTTGAACCAAAGGTTTAAATGCAACTCTAAATTAAGTCCCTTTAAAAGACATAAGTGTGTTTTCATATATACAACATGTATAGGTTGGTTTGTCTTGCACGAAAATAGTACAGATGGATAGACTGAATTTTTCTGATAATTTTTCATATATAACTTATTTCAATCTGAGCTACGGTTGAATTTCTGTGATTTTTTGAAGTTTATAACATTTTCTAGAATTTTCTCAATTATTTTAAATCCAGAAAACCATTAATGTGTCAGCATGACAGTAGCATTGCGTCAGCAGGTCAACCAGGTTGACCCGGGTCAAACCTGACGTGTGGGGTCCACACGTCAGTGACTAACTAACTAATCTAAGTTAATTAGTGTTAAGCTCCTACTAACTAAAATGTCAGTGGAGTTAATTAAACTTAATTAAAAACTAAAATAGGATTAGCTGGAGCCAGGGCCCACTTGTCAGCGACCCACGGGAGGTCAAACCTCCTGGTTAGCAGGGCAAACCCACCGGCGGTTAGTCGCCGGCTTCCACAGACGCGGCGGAGGGCTCGGGTTCGACGCTCCGGTGACCATTCAGGCGGCGGAGACCACGTACGCGACGCCCAGGCTCGCGCACATCTAGTGGAGCAGGTAGGAGGAGCTGGGGTGGCCGGAGCTTGGAAGTTGGCAGTTTTGGTGCTGCGGTGCACGGCAGAAGCAACAGGTGATGGTTTTGGGGTCCTGGCATTGCACTGAGCACGGTGGTGTGCTCGGTCGCGGCCCTAGGTGACAGTGGCCACGACGGCGACATGAACGGCAGCGAAGAGCTCTCGGCTCCGATAGCATCGTTGTTAGAGGAAGGAAACGAGCTAGGGGAGGGGAGGGATCGACACAGTGGCTCACAGCGGATCCGAAGGAGTCACCAGAGAGCTCGGGGATGCGCTGAGGACGATGAATTGGCGACGACGATCTCCGGCGCCCAACGATGAACACGACAACATTGGCGATGTTGCGGGGCTCCCTGGCTTGCGTGAGTAGGCGCGGAGCTTCAGGACGATGTGGTGGCGACGAGGGATATGTTGGGGAGGCAAGGCGGTTGCTCAGGGCGCGACAACGGTGAGCGGCGGCGACGAGCACTCTCGGTGGTGGGAAGAGAGCGAGATAGGTGTGGGGAGAGAGAGCAGCGAGTGAGGGAGAGGAGAGAGGGGTCTCGGGGCGTCTCCGTAGCGTCGTCTAGGCGCGTCGAGGGAGAGCCAGGCAGGCAGGCTGCTGCCGGCATGGCGCGGTCGCGCTGGGGCGTGCTCCGCTTCTCCTCTGCCTTCTGGCAAGAGGACGGGGATGACTGGCAGCGGTGGTGGTCTGGGCCAGCTCTTGGGCTACACAGTTGGGCCGCCAGGTGGGCTGCAGGTAAGCGCCAGGTAAGGTTTTTCCTTTTTTTGTTTTGATTTCTATTTCTGTAATTTGTTTCCTGATTTAGTAAAACACTAAATCAATTTATTTTTATTCTGAAATTTATTGTAGGAGCTAGTTGAAATATTCCAAAGCCCCTCACATAAAAATCAGAATTATTGGACATATATAAATAAATGTAACATATATATATATATATCCAATGCAAATAAGTATTGCATTAGTTCCAAAAGTCCAAAATAAATATTTATGAGCTCCTGAAAATATTGGTTTGAATTTTACCTCTGACCAATATTTTCACAGAGAGACATGAACTTTTTCTTGGACCTTTTTGGAGCAATTTTTATCTGGGTCATTTCCAGAAATGATTCTGAGGGTTTCACAAATCACCATTTCAAATTTAAATGAAATTTAAACATGATGCTCACAAGAAGGCTAGCCTAGGTCATACCAGAACTAGGGATGTGACAACTCGCCCCCACTCGAAAGAATCTCGTCCCGAGATTCAGGGGTCGACGGAAAGAAGGTGGGGTACTGCAGTCGAAGACGATCTTCTCGCTCCCAAGTAGCTTCTCTCTCAGAATGATGAGACCACTGAACCTTGAGAAACTTGATGTTATGACATCGGGTGACATGCTCTGCTTGATCAAGGATGCAAACAGGGTACTCTCGATATGTGAGGTTCTCTTGGAGATCAAGCGTTTCGTGGTCCACTCCACGGATGGGATCCGAGAAGCAACGCCTGAGTTGAGAAACATGGAAGACATCATGTACTCGGGAAATATGTGGGGGTAGTTCCAACTAGTAGGCAACCTCTCCTCGTTTAGCAAGAATGCGAAAAGGACCAATGTAATGAGGAGCCAACTTGCCCTTGATACCGAAACGATGGGTACCCTTCAAAGGAGTAACTCGAAGGTAAGCCTTGTCGCCAACTTCATAAGCCACTTCCTTATGATGGCGGTCATACTGGCTCTTTTGACGAGATTGGGCTGTTTTCAAATTATCACGAACGATGCGAACTTGTTCTTCTGTCTCCTGGATCATATCCGGTCCAAAGAATTGTCTTTCACCGGTTTCTGGCCAGTTCAAAGGTGTTCGACATCTTTGTCCATACAGAACCTCAAAAGGAGCTTTCTTGAGGCTGGATTGGTAGCTATTGCTATAAGCAAACTCGGCGAAGGGAAGAAACTTCTCCCAATCCACACCGAATGAGATAACACAAGCTCTAAGCATGTCTTCAAGAATTTGGTTGACCCTTTCCACCTGACCACTTGACTGAGGGTGGAAAGCGGTACTGAAAGAAAGATGGGTGCCCATGGCAGTTTGGAAACTCTCCCAGAAATGAGAGGTGAAAAGACTACCACGGTCTGAATTTATCTCTAGTGGAACACCATGAAATGAAACTATTCGAGAAATATGTAAATCAGTGAGCTGACTAGCAGTGATACTCTCTCGAACAGGTAGGAAGGGAGCCCCTTTGGAAAGAAGATCAATGAATACGAAGATAGCATTATTCCCTCTCTTGGTCCTGGGAAAGCCGGTGATGAAGTCCATACCAAATTTATCCCATTTCCACTCAGGAATAGCTAAAGGCTGAAGGGTGTCAGGAGGTCTTTGATGCTCTGCCTTAATGCGATGACAAACGTCACAGTTAGAAATGAACTGAGCAATTTATCTCTTCATCCTAGTCCACCAGAACCTCTGGCGTAGGTCCTGATACATCTTAGTACTACCGGGATGAATCGTGAGAGGAGATTCATGGGCCTCCTTAAGGATTAGTTGCCGAAGATGCTGCTTCTTGGGGACCACCAGGCGATTCCTGAAGAAAACAACACCTCGATCATCTATAGAGAAACTACCAGCAATGCCCTTGGCAATGTTTCTCTTGATTCGGGTAATCCCCGTATCATGCTTCTGGGCTTCTATGATATGATCCACAAGAGTAGGTTTCGCCACCATGGTAGAAAGGAATCTGTGGGGAGCAATGTGAAGGTTAAGCTTACAGAATTCCTCATGGAGAAGTGGTTGGCCCTGCCGCAACATGAGATTGTTGCAATAGGACTTACGACTTAGTGCATCAGCCATGACATTACCCTTGCCTAGGGTGTAGGTAATCCCTAAGTCGTAATCTAAGATCAACTCCAACCAACGTCTTTGCCTAAGGTTCAAATCTGGTTGGGTGAAAATATACTTGAGACTCTGGTGATCGGTGTAAATCTCGCAACTTTACCAAGAAGGTAATGTAGCGAGGTCTTAAGTACATAGACAACAGCTGCAAGCTCTAGATGATGTGTAGGATAATTCTCCTCATGTGGATGCAACTTTCGAGATGCATAGGCAATCACATGGCGATCTTCTATAAGAATGCAACCTAGTCCCAGTCGTGAGGCGTCACAATAGATAATAAAGTCCTTTGTGAAATCCGGTGGCACAAGTATGGGAGCAGAAGTCAGGCGTCTTTTCAGTTCCTGAAAATTGTGCTCACACTGTGGGGACCACTCAAACTTTTTATCTTTCTTGAGAAGTTCCGTGAGAGGTTTGGCCACTTTGGAGAAGTTCTCAATGAAGCGGCGACAATAACTGGCTAGGCCAAGGAAACTCCTAACTTGCTTAACTGTTTCAGGCGGAGTCCAATCAAGAACGGCCTGAACTCTCTTGGAATTGACAGCAATGCCCTTACCAGAGATTACGTGGCCGAGTTAGGTCACCTCCGGCAACGAAAATTCACTTGGAGAACTTGGCGTAAAGGCGGTGCTCTATGAGTTTTTCTAACACAAGTCTAAGATGTTCGGCATGCTCTTCCTCATTCTTTGAGTAAATAAGGATATCATCGAGGTAAACCACGACGAACTTATCTAAGTACTCCATGAAGATCGAGTTCATCAAGCGGGAGAAAGTAGCTGGAGCATTGGTTAGACCAAAGGACATGACGGTGTACTCATACTGGCCATAACGAGTGACAAAAGCCGTCTTAGGAATGTCCCCATTTCTGATCTTGATTTGGTGGTAGCCTAACCTCAAATCCATCTTGGAAAAGACTGAGGATCCAGCGAGCTGATCATACAGATCGTTGATCCTGGGGAGCGGATACTTGTTCTTTACTGTGACCAAATTAATGGGACGATAATCTACAACCATTCGGTCCGTACCATCCTTCTTCTTGATGAAGAGGACGGGGCAAGCCCAGGGAGAAGAACTAGGACGGATGAAACCCTTTTGCAAGGACTCATCAAGTTGTTTCTTAAGCTTAGCTAGCTCTAAGGGTGCCATCTTGTAAGGCCTCCTAGAAATTGGGGCGGTTCCTGGGATAAGATCTATGACAAACTCTACATCTCTGTTAGGTGGAATACCTGGCAGTTCCTCAGGAAAGACATCCGGAAAGTCACGGACTACCGGGATATCTTCAAGGTCTCGAAGAGGGCTGGCATTAAGAGAATAGAGTTGACACTTTGCAACTCTGGTGGAGACAGTGACTATCTTGCCGGATGGGTGTGTAAGCTGAACAGACCTGGTGAAACAATCAATCTTGGCATGATGAGCTGTCATCCAATCCATAGACAAGATGATGTTAATATCTGAAGACTTGAGGGCTACAAGTGATGCAAGGAATACAAGATTGTCAACAAGGATTTCATTACCATGGCTTATTCTGGTAGTTTGCCATCTAGACCCTGGAGTTTGGATTTCAAGTGGAGTTGGCATATCACAAAATGACATGTTGTGCAAACGAGCATAGCCTTCAGAGATGAAGGAGTGAGATTCTCCGGTATCGAACAGAACCGAAGCTGGATGAAAGTTGACAAGGAGTGTACTAAGAACGACATCCGGATCATCATGAGCATCTTTAGCTGAGGCATGATGCACACATCCACGTTCAGTGGGAGCTGACTGGACACTAATCATCTTGCATGGTGGCTTACCACGGCCAACAGACTTCTCAGGCAGGGGTGGAGCATAGTTGGTTTGAGAGCAGTCACGTGCATAGTGTCCTGGCTCTCCGCATGTGAAACAAGTCCCTAAAGTAGGACGTGGACCCACATTGACAAGCGGTCTACCAATAGGCCTGGGTGGAGCATGTAACTGAACTGGGTGAGGTGCCACACAAGAAGGCCTTGGTGTATAACCGGGTGGAAGAGCGGAGTTCGGAACCCAAATCTGACGCTTCTGCGAACTAGAACCGAGGAAGAACCCAAATCACGGTTTTGCTTACGAGACTCCTCGTAAGTGAGTTGAGCTGTCTCTGCATTAATGTCCTTGTGCACAAGAGCCTGGAATGTATTGCAATGATGCAAGTGGAGATCACGACGCAACTTGGGGTTGAGACCCTTCCGGCACCTAGCCTGCTTCTTGGCGTCCGTGGACACCTCTTTTGTAGCATAGCGGGCGAGGTTCTCAAACGCTCTACTATAAACATCAACAGCCATCTTACCATGGGTGAAACTACAGAACTCTTCTCTCTTGCGGTCAATGAGAGCCTGAGGAATGTGATGCTCGCGAAAAGCCTCACTGAAATCTCTCCAGGTGGGTATCTGGCCAGCTGGAAGCATAGCCTCATAGTTCTGCCACCAAAGACTAGCAGGACCTTCCAAGAGATATGAAGCATAGGTGACCTTGTCACCTTCAGCTACGCTCGCGGAAGCGCAACTTGTGTGTGATACTACGGAGCCTGTCATCTGCATCGAATGGTTCAATGGAATGATGGAAGGTAGGTGGTTTCAGGCCAATGAAGTCATGAATGGACGCAGACTCTTTGTGCTGATGGGAGGTGTTCTCCTCAATACGTGCTAACAAGCGGTTAGACTCATGCTTGTTCCTCTCCATCTCTGACATGAACTCTACCAATGAAGAATGGTCAGGAGGATCCTCATCCCTACCATCTCTGTGGTTTCGGATACGAGCAACAAAACTTCGGTTAACTAACGACATCCTGAAGAACCAACCAAGGAAACAAGGATGGATTCAGCATCATCATAAGGATGTAGAAGGTAGCACAAGAAATTAGTATCTCTCAAACTCCTAGGACAATTCTGGCAGCATAACGGCCGTAAAATGCTCAAAATGATACATTTTGCAAAAGACGGGGTAGCACCATACTCAACATCATCACTCAAGGTATTGAAATATTTACTAAACATACTACACCGGAAGTATTGTGAAACTGGAATATGACTCTGATCAACCAATCCTAAGAGACTACGGAGTAGTAACACGTGATCCTGATAGACAGAATAGAAAGCCTAGTTCCTTAACCCCGTAGGAAAGATAGGATGACTCAGATCAGAAGGCATGAGGTAAAAGGAGTAAAAAGAGCCTTACGTTCCCTTCCACAATCAATTCCCCTATATAACTAAAGAATTTCTAGACTCAACTTCGACCAGGTTGGCTTGGAAATCCTACAAACAGCCAGGCTCTGATACCAAAGCTATCGGGACCCCGATTCTAAGTCACACCGATCTAGCATGTAACACCTCATATCAATTTGCGGCCTCACGCACGGTATTCCCACGGGTGTCGCCTTACCATGGCCCGGGACCGTTTGCACCTTTTGGCTCACGTATATGATAGTGTCGATAGCATCCATATGACAGAGAACCTGGGCCGACATGAGTAGTCGTGAACCCAAAGTGGCACTAACTTACGGGGACAGGCATACATGAAACAACATGGAGCATGTCGGTCATCAGTGTGTGAATCCGTGCTGTAGCAGGCTAGCAGGACTCCAGAAGTCACCGCGTGGCATTTACCCGAAGGGATAGACACAGCAATGAAGTGAATCACATGCCGGCCAGTCTAAGTGTTCCGGAGCAGTAGTGCTGGGCTAGCAGGACTCCGGTAAATCGGGCTGTAGCGGACTACCATGGATCGGTGGAAGCACTAGACTACATTTCCCAATAAGAGAGGCTACCAAGGATAAACAACTAGGTTGTCGGATCCCCCATATAGCAATACACATCACACATACACATAACATGCAAGTATGTGTTGTACAACATGGCATCACAACATAACTCAAACTCATATAGATAAAGGCCCAGAAGAGCCACATAGCATAAATACAAACAGAGGTCTCATCACCCATCATTCAGAGCATACAAGCAAAGGAAGCATTAATTGTCTCAGTACAGACAACTACAAAAGAAAAAGGCTGAGAAGCCTGACTATCTATAAGTCCCTCCCAAGGTACAAGATCGTAGCTGAGGTAACAAGCTACTCGTCGAAGTCCAAGTGGTACTACTAGTGACACAGATGTCTCACATGCAAAACATAAATAAAGGAAACCTGAGTACAAAGGTACTCAGCAAGACTTACATCAGATGCTGTCATACATGCATTTGTATCAAGAAGGTAATGTGGGGTTTAGTTGCCGCAAGCCAGCTTTGACTTAGTGGCTATCATGTTCTACGACTACGAGAAATTTCTTTGAGGTGAGGCAGCGCACACGAGTCCACTAATCACCACATCAATACACTACTATGGATTCATCCCCGTCTTTCTACGAGAAGGCCATCCATAGCACTCACACCAGTCTTGAGCATTGTAGAGTATCCACTTTAAGTTGTCTATGTACCACGTAAGCATCCAAGAAGTCCATAACCGAGGACACGGCTATTCGAATAGATCATGATAACCCTGCAGGGGTGTACTTCTTCACACATGCTCTCACCACTTATCACGATGTACACGTCATGTATCTCGGCAACCTTCAAGCGGAAGCCTGGCGAGGGTGTCGGCCATGACCTAACTAACCACACAAGACTCTAGTCCAGGTTTATCGCCTATTCGGGTTCCATCCGCAAGGAGATCCGGCCAGGGTTTCGCTCACGGCCCCAAATGATGTGTACAGGGTTCCCGAGCCCACCATCCAGGTGCCACTCGGTACACCAGGCCACGGTGCCTAGTATGTCCCAAGTCCACCCTGCCGGGTGCCACTCGGTAGAAAAATAGCACCACCCACAAACACCAGAAACTAGTTGCAACTCCTGGACAGAGATCAAGTTGGCTAATAAGTCGAGAGGGGTCGAGTTACCGGAACCCAATGTATGGTAGTAGCTAGTCATTGGACAACTTACACAGAACTCAATTCTTAAGGACGATCCCAAATGAGACAACCCACCATGCACTCCTACATGGCCTCTCACCGCTACCTTTAACAAATCATGATCACATGCTTAACTCTCAGCACCAGAACATATCGTAACACTCCAATTCATTCCCGATGAATCAGACATGACATACTCTAAGCAATAGCAGGCAAAGCATGGTAGGAACACAACATGGCTCAATCAAGTCCTACACATGCTAGTGGGCTTTAACTATTTACTTTGGCAATGACAGGTCATGCAGAGGAATGGGTTCAACTACCGCAGCATAAAGTAGCAGTTGAATCATTGTTGTCCTAATGCAATAAATGAGAGCAGGAGCGAGAGAGTAGGATTGTATTGGAATGAACAAGGGGGTTTGCTTGCTTGTTAGATCAACAGAGGGGCACTGCTTCTCAGACAGGTACACTGGAACACTCTCCGGAGCAGGACCTATCGAGAAGGAACGATGTCGGCAATCAAAACGCAAGCAGATGCAACAATGTGATGTATGAACATGGCATGAATATGTGATGTTGTTTGAGTTAATGCATCAAGCAATCTATTTGGAAGAGGTCCATTTGAACCAAAGGTTCAAATGCAACTCTAAATTAAGTCCCTTTAAATGTCATAAGTGTGTTTTCATATATTCAACATGTATAGGTTGGTTTGTCATGCATGAAAATTGTACAGATGGATAGATTGAATTTTTTTTGATAATTTTTCATATATAGCTTATTTCAATCTGAGCTACGGTTGAATTTCTGTGATTTTTTTTGAAGTTTATAACATTTTTTGGAATTTTCTGAATTATTTTAAATCCAGAAAACCTATACAACATGTATAGGTTGATGTGTCAGCATGACAGCAGCATTGTGTCAGCAGGTCAACCAGGTTGACCCGGGTCAAACCTGACGTGTGGGGTCCACACGTCAGTGACTAACTAACTAGTCTAAGTTAATTAGTGTTAAGCTCCTACTAACTAAAATGTCAGTGGAGTTAATTAAACTTAATTAAAAACTAAAATAGGATTAGCTGGGGCCAGGGCCCACTTGTCAGCGACCCATGGGAGGTCAAACCTCCTGGTCAGCAGGGTCAAACCCGCCGGCGGTTATGCATGTTTACTTGCCACCAAATCTTATATTGATGATCTAGATTTTAGCAAATCTATTTGCCATGCTTTTTTGCACAAAGAGTCATTATTTTCATTCGAGGACGTGCCTTCCTCTTTGCCCCCTGCTGTAACTAACAATTTGCAGGAGTTCGCTGACGTCTTCCCACAAGACGTGCCACTGGGATTACCACCTATTCGAGGGATTGAGCATCAAATTGAATTAATTCCCGGTGCATCATTACCCAACCGTGCGCCATACCGTACCAATCCAGAGGAGACAAAGGAGATTATGCGTCAAGTACAGGAGCTGCTTGACAAAGGTTATATACGCGATTCCCTTAGTCCTTTTACTGTTCCTATCATTTTAGGGCCGAAAAAGGATGGTACGTCGCATATGTGTGTTGATTGTAGAGGCATTAATAATATTACTATTCGTTATCGTCATCCTATTCCTAGGCTAGACGACATGCTTGATGAATTGAGTGGCTGTACAATATTCTCCAAAGTTGGTTTGCATAGTGGATACCATAAAATTCGTACAAAATTGGGAGATGAGTGGAAAACAACATTTAAAACTAAGTTTGGATTATATGAGTGGTTAGTCATGCCTTTTGGGTTAACTAATGCACCTAGTACTTTCATGAGATTAATGAACGAAGTTTTACGTGCTTTCATTGGACGATTTGTGGTAGTCTATTTTGATGATATACTGATTTATAGCAGATCTTTGGAGGAACATTTGGAACATTTACGTGTTGTTTTTATTGCTCTACGTGATGCACGTTTGTTTGGTAACCTTGGGAAGTGCACCTTCTGCACCGACCGAGTATCTTTTCTTGGCTATGTTGTTACTCCTTAGGGAATTGAAGTTGATAAAGCCAAGATTGAAGTTATTGAGAGTTGGCCGTAGCCCAAAACGGTCACACAAGTGAGCAGTTTTCTTGGCCTCGCTGGATTCTGTAGGAGTTTTGTGAGAGATTTCAGCACCATTGCTGCACCTCTCAATGATCTTACAAAGAGGGATGTACCTTTTGTTTGAGGTACCGCACAGGAAGTAGCCTTCATGGTATTGAAAGATAAGTTGACACATGCTCCTTTACTCCAACTTCCTGATTTTAATAAGACTTTTGGGCTTGAATGTGATGCTAGTGGAATTGGATTAGGAGGTGTGTTATTACAAGATGGCAAACCTGTTGCATACTTTTCTGAAAAATTGAGTGGGCCTAGTCTGAATTATTCTACTTATGATAAAGAATTATATGCTCTTGTTCGGACTTTAGAAACATGGCAACATTATTTATGGCCCAAAGAATTTGTTATATGTTCTGATCATGAATCTTTGAAACATATTAAAAGTCAAGCTAAACTGAAAAGTAGACATGCTAAATTGGTTGAATTCATTGAGACTTTCCCTTATGTCATTAAACACAAGAAGGGTAAAGAAAATGTTATTGCTGATGCATTATCTCGTCGCTATACTATGCTTTCACAACTTGACTTCAAAATATTTGGTTTGGAGACCATCAAAGATCAATATGTGCATGATGCTGATTTTAAAGATGTAATGCAGAATTGTAAAGAAGGAAGAACATGGAACAAGTTCGTCATTAATGATGGATTTGTGTTTCATGCTAACAAGCTATGCATTCCAGCTAGCTCCGTTCGTCTTTTGTAGTTGTAGGAGGTGCATGGAAGAGGATTAATGGGACACTTTGGCGTGAAGAAGACGCATGATATACTTGCTACACATTTCTTTGGCCAAAGATGAGACGGGATGTTGAGCGTTTTGTTGCTCGCTGCACTACATGTCAAAAAGCTAAGTCATGACTCAATCCTCATGGTTTATATATGCCTTTGCCTGTACCGAATGTTCCTTGGGAGGATATATCTATGGACTTTGTTTTAGGTTTGCCTCGAACAAAGAAGGGGAGGGATAGCATATTTGTTGTCGTGGATAGATTTTCGAAAATGGCACACTTTATACCATATCATAAAAGCAATGATGCTGTTAATGTTGCTGATTTGTTCTTTCGGGAAATTATTTCCTTGCATGGTGTGCCAAATACTATTGTTTCAGATCATGATACTAAATTTCTTAGCCACTTATGGAGATGTTTATGGGATAAGTTGGGGACTAAACTGCTTTTCAGTACTACTTGTTACCCCCAAAATGATTGACAAACTGAAGTAGTCAATAGAACATTGTCTAGTATGCTTAGGGCTGTTTTGAAGAATAATAAGAAAATGTGGGAGGAATGCTTGCCTCATATTGAATTTCCTTACAATCGTTCAATGCATTCTACTACTTGGATGTGACCTTTTGAAATAGTGTATGGTTTCCTACGTCGTGCACCTATTGATTTGTTGCCTCTTCCATCTTCGGAGAAGGTTAATTTTGATGCTAAAGAACGTGCTGAATTGATTTTTTAAATGCATGAGTTAACTAAGGAAGACATTGAGTGTATGAATGCAAAATATAAACTTGCTAGAGATAAGGGTAGAAAACATGTTGTGTTTGTACCTAGAGATCTTGTTTGGTTTACATTTGCGTAAGGATAGATTTCCTAATTTGCACAAATCAAAGCTAATGCCACGTGCTGATGGTCCTTTTAAGGTGTTAGCGAAAATAAATGATAATGCATATAAACTTGAGCTGCCTACAGATTTTGGGTTTAGTCCCACTTTTAACATTGCAGAGTTGAAGCCTTATTTGGGTGAGGAAGATGAGCTTCCGTCGAGGACGACTTTATTTCAAGAAGGGGAGGATGATGAGGACATCAATACCATTGTTACATCCACAGCCCCTGCTGCTATACATACTGGACCAATTCCTAGAGCTCGCGCATGCCAATTAAATTATCAGGTACTTTCGTTTCTTGGTAATGATTCTAATGTTCATGAGAATATGATGCTGCCTAAATTAGATACATTTGTTTTGCTTACAAATGAAGGGCCTGGCATGGATAAGAGGGATGAAAACTAGAGGAAGACCAAGCATGGAGATGATGGCATGTGCAAGGGGATCAAGAACGGAGTTACAAGTGATGACTTCAGGACTTTGGGGCCACCATAAGGAGTGCATGAAGCCTTGGACGAAATATACAAGATGCCACTTCATAAATTTCGTCTAGAGGCTATTCTAGGTGCTGCGTAACCTTGGGCCAGGCCCATGTATTTTCAAAATACTTAAGTATAGGATGTTTTTAGAGTCCGTATGTGTTGGGTAACAAGAGTTAGGGTTGGTTTCAGACCCCTCCTCCAAGGGCCACGAAATTTCCCCCTCTTCCTCCATATATACAACCCTTAGGGTGTCGTTTAGACTTTGGGTTTTGTTTAGATTAAAGTTCACCATAGCTGCAACTTCGCGTACTTCGTTTGTGTTCAACGACCAGACAAAGGCGTCACAGAACCCCACCTTTGATCAATAAAGCTTTCCTCTTATATTCGCAATAACAAGTTTCCAATCTTAGTTTCTTGCTCGTTCTTCATTTGCCTACAGGAAACAGACCTTCGTGGTCAGGTTGATCATGCTCTGGCGTGGTCAATAACCTCTTGGAGTTGGTTTAGCGATTGCTAAGGCGCGACGTCCTCACACGTTCCTAGTCGGATCGTCAAAGTCGACTTCCTGCAAAACGATAGCCACCATCTCATCAAAAGACGGTACACCATTGCCTCTATCATTTAGGGCGAAAAGTCCTTCTTAGGGGCCGAATTTGAGGGTCCTCCGGGACTCCTGTGCAAGCCATAAGTTTTTTCTAGATTTCCACGCTCGTCACGAGCATTTTGAGTACTTGTGGGTTCGAAACAGACTCCGAATGACAAAATTATGACCGTTTTAGTGAACGCTAGTCCTTCATATGACAGTCCTGGAAAGAACTGCATTTTCGCTTGACGCATTCTGGCGTGCCGCCCCAAAATTTTGTGTCGTCCATAGTGGAGATATTTTTCCACATATATTTTGACCGATGCCAGGAATGCCCTCCTATTATTGGCTATCACACACGTAGGTTACGGCATGCCACACAGACAAAACAAGGAGAATAAGGCTTATAGTCGGCATATTTTTCCTTCATTTACAACCAAATGGGATTCCCCGAATCATAGAGCATGTGAAGAATGCAACGTTTTTCTTACGAGGTGGACTAATGTTTGTACTCACCGTAATCTCTCTGATTTCCGTCCAAAGGAGTCCTAATGGGTTCAGAAACTTGTGTGAAAAGCAGCGGCAAATGATGTTCTTTGACTTTTAGGGGCAAAAGGTCCTCCTTAGGGGCCAAATTAGAGGGTCCTCCAGGACTCTTGCACAAGCCGGAAGGTATCTTCTAGATTCCAATGCTCTTTGTGAGCATTTTGATTACTTGTGGGTCCGAAACGGACTCCGAATGACAAAGTTATGACCATTTTAGTGAACATCGGTCCTTCATATGGCAGTCCTTGAAAGCACTTCATTTTCTCATGATGCGTTCATGCGCACCGCCCCAAAATTTTGTGTCCTCCATAGTGGAGATATTGTTTCCACATATATATTGACTAATGCCAGGAATGCCCTCCTATTATTGGCTGTCACACATGTACATTACGGCATGCCACACGTCAAAAACAAGGAGAATAAGGCTTATAGTCGCCTTATTTTCATGAATTTACAACCAAATGGGATTCCTCGATCATAGAGCATGTGCAGAATGGAACGTTTGTCCTTACCAAGCGGACTAATGTTTATACTCACCATAATCTCTCGGATTTCTTCCAAAGGAGTGCCAATGGGTTCAGAAACTTGTCTAAAAACCAGCGGCAAATGATATTCTTTGAGTTTCAGGGGGAAAAAAAGTCCTACTTAGTGGCCGAATTTGAGGGTCCTCTAGGCCTTCTCCGCAAGCCAAAAGTATTTTCTAGATTCCCATGCTGATCGCTATCATTTTGAATACTATTGGGTCTGAAACGGAATCCGAATGACAAAGTTATGATCGTTTTAGTGAACACCGGTCATTCGTATGGTTGTTCTTGAAAGAAATTCATTTTCTCATGACGCGTTGTAGCGCGCCACCCCAAAATTGTGTGTCCTCCATAGTGGAGATATTGTTTCCACATATATATTAACCGATCCCAGGAATGCCCTCCTATTATTGGCTGTCACACACGTACGTTACGGCATGCCACGAGGCAAAAATAAGGAGAATAAGGCTTTTAGTCGCCTTATTTTCATGAATTTACAACCAAATGCGATTTCCAGATCATAGAGCATGTGTAGAATGCAATGTTTGTCCATACCAGGAGGACTAATGTTCATACTCACCATAATCTCTCGGATTTCCTTCCAAAAGTGTCAATGGGTTTAGAAACTTGTTTGAAAAGCAGGGGCAAATGATGTTCTTTGACTTTCAGGGGCCAAAAGTCCTGCTTAGGGGCCAAATTTGAGGGTCCTTCTGGCCTGCTACGCAAGCCAGAAGTATTTTCTAGATTCCCACACTCGTCGCACAAATTTTGAGTAATTGTGGGTCCAAAATGGACTACGAATGACAAAGTTATGACCGTTTACTCGAACACCGTGATGAGGACATCAATACCATTGTTACACCCACAGCTCCTGCTACTATACATACTGGACCAATTACTAGAGCTCGCGCATGCCAATTAAATTATCAGGTACTTTTGTTTCTTAGTAATGATTCTCATGTTCATGAGAATATGATGCTGCCTAAATTGGATACATTTGTTTTGATTACAATAAAGGGCCTGGCATGGATAAGGGGGGTGAACACTGGAGCAAGACCAAACATGGAGATGATGGCATGCGCAAGGGGATCAAGAACGGAGTTACAAGTGATGATTTCATGACTTTGAAGCCACCATAAGGAGTGCATGAATCCTTGGACGAAATAACAAGATGCAACTTCATAAATTTCTTCTAGAGGCTATTCTAGGTGCTGCATCACCTTATTATTGGGCCAGGCCCATGTATTTTCAAAATACTTAAGTATAGGCTGTTTTTAGAGTCTGTATGTGTGGGGAAACAAGATTTAGGGTTGGTTTCGGACCACTCCTCCAAGGGCCACGAAATTCCCCCCTCTACCTCCATATATACAGCCCCTTAGGGCCTCGTTTAGACTTTGGGTTTTTTAGATTAAAGTTCGCCATAGCTGCAACTTCGCGTACTTCGTTTGTGTTCAACAACCAGACAAAGGCGTCACAGAACCCCACCTTTGATCAATAAAGCTTTCCTCTTTTATTCGCAATATCTAGATTGCAATCTTAGTTTCTTGCTTGTTCTTCGTTTGCCTGGAGGAAACATACCTTCATGGTCAGTGTCGGTGTCAAAACCGGCGGATCTCGGGTAGGGGGTCCCGAACTGTGCGTCTAAGGCGGATGGTAACAGGAGGTAGGGGACACGATGTTTTACCAAGGTTTGGGCCCTCTTGATGTAGGTAAAATCCTAAGTCCTGCTTGATTTATTCTTGATGATATGAGTATTACAAGAGTTGATCTACCACGAGATCGGAGAGGCTAAACCCTAGAAGCTAGCCTATGGTATGATTGTCTGTTGTCCTACGGACTAAAACCCTCCGGTTTTATATAGACACCAGAAGGGGTTAGGGTTACACAAGGTCGGTTACAAAAGGAGGAGATATCCATATCCGTGCTGCCTAGCTTTCCTTCCACGCCAAGTAGAGTCCCATCCGGACACGAGACGAAGTCTTCAATCTTGTATCTTCATAGTCCAACAGTCCGGCCAAAGGATATAGTCCGGCTGTCCGAAGACCCCCTAATCCAGGACTCCCTCAGTAGCCCCTGAACCAGGCTTCAATGACGATGAGTCTGGCACGCAGTGTTGTCTTCGGCATCGCAAGGCGGGTTCCTCCTCCGGATACACCACAGAAGAGTTTGGATAAGAGGATAGTGTCCGACCCTGCAAAATACGTTCCACATACCACCGTAGAGAGAATAATATTTCCACAAATCTAATCTGCTGACACATTTTGGCAACATGACATCATGCTGTGGCTCGGTGATTATTCCAACTGTTTTTCTTTAACTAGCCCTGCACATAACGCGAGGCAGTTTCCTGACACGTCTTGTCAAAGCAGAGATTGTGTCCCCCTTATTACGGGATTCTCATCAATACGAGCATGATTAACCCAACCGCGCCATCAATTACGGCGCTTGGTGGATAAGCGAGTTTTACCAGGCTAGTGGGGGCGCACAGTTTCGTCTGCCCTTATAAAGGGATAAGGTTTCACCCTTTTCTACCCACGCCTTCTTCCTCCTTGCTCATCCATTCTCGCGCACTCGAGCTCCAACGCCCAAGTCCACATCCTTCTCCTCAACCTTCTCCAAACATGTCTGGAGCGGGAGGCAAGTGGATGGCTTCCTCCGTCACGAAGGGACACATCAAAAAGCTGCGCGGGGCCGGATACTTAGCTGCGAATATCGCGCATCGGCTACCCGCTGCGGGGCAGATCGTCCCTACCATGGAACGTCATAAGAGGGTAGTTTTCCTCCACCACTTCCTCCACGGACTGGGGTTTCCCCTCCATCCATTCGTCTGTGGTCTCATGTTCTACTACGGGCTGGACTTTCACGATCTGGCCCCGAACTTCATCCTCAACATGTCGGCGTTCATCGTCGTGTGTGAGGCTTTCCTCCGCATCCGGCCCCACTTCAACCTGTGGCTGAAGACCTTCAATATCAAGCCGAACGTGGTGGGAGGCCAACAAGCGGAATGCGGTGGAGCCATGGTGGGCAAGATGCCCGATGTTATATGGCTCGAAGGTTCCTTTGTGGATACCATAAAGGGATGGCAATCGGCGTGGTTCTACATCACCGAGCCGCGCGACACCAACTGGGTGGTGGCCCCCGAGTTTCGATCCGGAATCCCCACGCGGCTCACCTCCTGGAAAGAGAAGGGCATGTCCTGGGTTTCATCGGTGGAGCTAGACGGACCCCAGAAATGTATCTGGAATATGGCAAGCAAGAAGCTCAAGCTTGTCAACATAGTCTAGGTCATGCTCTTCCGCTGGATCCTCCTGTGTCAACAACGAGATTTTAACTTATGGGAGTTAGACCCGGCCCAACACCAGACTCTAAGCGAGCTCTTCGACACGACGCAAAAGGATGTCTGGAGGGTGTTGTTCAAGGGCGCCGAGGTCCCTCCTTCTCTTACCGAGGACCGCAGGCTAAGCGCGAAGCGCCTAGCGCATTCGGTGAGGTCTATACATCGGTAGGATATTTATTTCCCCTAACATAACTATGTGCGGGGTCTGAGCTCCATGCCCTTGATAGGACTGGGTGGAGACGTCGGGCAGATTAACTGTCCGGGCCCTCTGCCCGAAGACACTTCAGACGCTCTCCCGACGGAGATGCTGACTCCGACTCCTTACAAGGTGCCGAAGAAGACCAAGAAGGCCAAGGGAACCCGAAAGAGTTCCCGGCGCCAGGTGGTATCGGACTCATCGTCCGATAACTCCATGACGCACTCCTCCCCCGAAGATGAGGAGGAAGATGAAGATGCTCCCCCTTCAGTCGGGGGAGACAAGAAAAGGAAGGCCGCCTTGACCGGGAGGGCCAAAGGGTCCAAGAAGGGGAGGTCCCTCCTTCCGGACTACTCCACCACCGCCGCCGAAGGCGAAGACGAGTGGCTACTCAGGGCCAAGCCCCTGGTGAAGTCGTAATTATTCGGATACCAGAGTAACTCATAGCATACCTTTGTCGCACTACTTCTCCTCACGCCGAATATGATTATGCAAACCGCCCCAAGCCCGTATCGACGTATCTTCGTCGGGTGGCTCCTTGGACTCGTCGGACATGGATAGTGATCCACTTCCGACCACCACCTCCCCTTGCCCTAGGGACAATGCCGAGGTATTGTCTCAAGAGGCACCGGGTCGAGGGGAGACAATCCCGGAGGCGCCTCAAGGCGACCTTCCGGACTCCAGGAGCAGAGGGAGTAAGGCTCCCGAGGGCTCCGAGTTCGGCCCTCAGCCGAACACCGCGCCAGAACCTCCAGTGGTTCCGGACTTGGGCAGGCGGCCTCCTTCTAAAAGGGGCAAGACGCCTATGCCGGTGACCTCTACCCATCCAGGGGCACCGGACAATCTGCTGGGAGCGATTCGCAGCGCTTCCATCGATGAAGAGCACCACACTATTATGAGTGTGGTGTAACAGAAGGTTCAGTCCGCCAAGAGCAGACTGACTGAAGCCTGTGGCAGCCTTCTAACAGGCTTTGAGGTAAGTATTTGAAATATAGGAAAAATATTACCACATAGACAGTAGCCCCTTATGCTCTTTTCGGTGTTCACAAAGAAAAGCCGAATAGAGGATCAAACAATATCGCATGAGTCTAATATAAGTATGTCTATATGCGTATGCAGGCTTCGCTGCTGGCCTGTCCCGCACTGACTGCGGAGGTCGTTGCACTGAAGCAAGACCTCGAAGGGTCCAAGAAAGAGCTCGGCCTTGCCAAGAGGCAGCTCGAGGAGAACAAAGGTAACTAATACCTGGTCTATATATGTGTATATATACAAATAGGATGCGATTGCAAAATGACAGGATCATCTTTAATTTGCTAGGGGCCACGATCGAGGTGGCAACCCTGAAGCAAGCGGCTGGTGAGGCGGCTTGTGGATGCCTGCCCACGGCTGGAAGTCATCAAGCGGTCCGTCTGCATCGAAGGTGCACGCCGGGCTTTCGCCCGTGCGAAGGTGCACTAGGCTAAGATGGACGTCATGAAGCTGGTGAAGGAGGGGCCGCCGCAGGGAAAGGAGCATCGCCACCCCGAGATGTACTATCAGGGTGTCCTGAAGGGTGCCCGTCTTGTAGCGGATGAGTGTGCGAAAGATGTAATATTTGAATAAACTTGCTCGTGTAATCCTGTATTATGAAAACTTGTTCATATGCGCTATGCAACGCTAGTCTGAATTTAAAATATTACCTTCTGTTCGGCTGTTTATCAAATCTGAGAGATGGCTAGTCATCGGCTTCTGCCCCCACGCCACAAGTGCTGGGGTGTTCGGGATAAACCTGAGCACTCTTATTCCCATTTTTGGGTCCTTCGAGGGAGGTGCTCAGCACAACGAAGAAGGCAATCGTACTATAATGCGTTATTACTCTCACTTAGCCATAGAATTCTATAATTTTAAATTTAGGCAAAGCCCTTGGTATTCAGAAGGCCGAATTTGGGGCGCAATGCACGCCTTAAGCCGGACAGGGCCGACTCCTCGCTCTAAGCGGCATTAGTCTTTAGGGACTTGAAACCTCTCAAACAACGACCAGTCTCTCGCCTTATCATGACAGTCCGTTTTAGCTTTCTCTACTGAGGTGCTTAGCCCAGCAGAACCGGGACACAATCACAGTAGTTCTCCTAGTGCTACCTTAGCCGATATAGCGGAACGTAAGGTACCAAAACATGGGAGCTGGGCAAACCCAACTATAAGTTCGGGGTGCCGCACTGTCTAAAGTGTTCGGACTTCTCACGCCGTATTATGGGTATGCTTAAGCCCCTAGCATATTGGCCGTACCAGAGTGTACGGGTGCTAGATGTCATGAATGAACATATATATATAGAAAGGAAGAATGCAATAATAGTCTTAATGATATGCATTGTTTATTCAAAAAGGTGCGTTAGAGCAGAATGATACAAGTAGTGCGATAAGCAAAAAGTAGGACTATTTGACATGTCCCTTCCAAGGGAAAGCTGAGGAATGGTATTAAAGAAAGTATTTCACTCATTATCGTAATCTACTTGGGAGTTCCGTGGTGTGACGTAGCTTTCTGCCTCCTTTGTTGCTGCATCATGTGTTCGGCAATCATGCTGTCGGACAGGGTTTCCAGAGATTAAAGTCCTGAAAGAGAAAAATAACGAAGCGGGAAGCCCCTAGTGCGGTTTAAGTCGCGTCTTGGAGCGTGCCCTAGTCGTGCCCCCCTCCCCGCCTGTGCCCATGGTATTTTTAATGCGTAATTATGTATGCGTGGCACGGGTTTCGCCATTTGGCTGGTACCGGGGTGGGGACCGCATTGCTATGCGAGCTCGGAACGTGCCAGGCGGTCCTGTTGCTGATTACTCCGGGGGCGCTAGAAGGTCTCCGGGTCCTTAATCGCCGAACTAGTGGATTGCCTTAAGAGGCTGTTTTGCGCTTTTGCTGCGAGGGCCGCAGTGTGCTCCTCCGTGCGGAGAGAGCGCTCTGTGTTTCCATTGAGTGTGATGACCCCCCCAAGGTCCTGGCATCTTGAGCTTGAGATATGCATAATGTGGTACCGCATTGAATCTCGCAAATGCAGTTCGCCCGAGTAGTTCATGGTAGCCACTACGGAATGGGACTATGTCGAAGATTAACTCTTCGCTTCGGAAGTTATCCAGATCCGAAGACCACTTCCAGTGTTACTGAGCCTGTGCAATGGGCCTCTACACCTGGTATGACGCCTTTAAAGGTCGTTTTTGTGGGTTTGATCCTTGAGGGGTCTATACCCATTTTGCGCATTGTGTCCTGATAAAGCAAGTTCAGGCTGCTGTTGCCATCCATAAGGACTCGAGTGAGGTGAAATCCGTCAATGATTGGGTCTAGGACCAGTGCGGCGAATCCACCATGACAGATACTAGTGGGGTGGTCCCTGCGATCAAAGGTGATCGGACAGGAGGATCGTGGGTTGAACTTTGGGGCGACTGGCTCCAACGCATATACGTCCCTGAGCGCACGCTTCTGCTCCCTGTTGGGGATGTGGGTTGCGTATATCATGTTCATCGTCCGCACTTGTGGGGGGAACCACTTCTGTCCTCCGGTGTTCGGCTGCCTGGGCTCCTCCTCGTCATCGCTATGTGATCCCTTATATTTGTTTTCGGCATTCAACTTGCCGGCCTGCTTGAACACCCAACAATCCCTGTTGGTGTGGTTGTCTGGCTTATCGGGGGTGCCGTGTATTTGACACAAGCGATCGAGTATACGGTCCAAAATGGACGGGCCGGGCATGCTTCTTTTGAATGGCTTTGTCTGATGACCGGGTTTAGAGCCATTGAATTCGGCATTGACTGCCGTATCATCGGTATTGTCGCTATTAATGCGGCGCTTATGTTTATTGCGACGTGACCTGCCGTTGCCGTCCTTGGTATCCGAAGTACCATGGTTCTCTGTTATGTTATTGTTGTGAGCCAACCAGCTATCCTCTCCCGCATAGAAGTGGGTCATGAGTGTCGTGAGGGCTGCCATAGATTTCGGCTTTTCCTGGCCATGGTGCCGGGCTAGCCATTCGTCGCGGTTGTTGTGCTTGAAAGCTGCTAGGGCCTCTGCATCCAAACAGTCGATGATTTGATTTTTCTTTGTTAGGAACTATGTCCAGAATTGCCTGGCCGATTCCTCTGGCTGCTGAATTATGTGGCTCAAGTCATCGGCATCTGGTGGTCGCACATAAGTGCCCTGAAAGTTGTCGAGGAATGCGGCTTCCAGATCTTCCCAACAGCCGATAGACTCTGCTGGCAGGCTGTTGAGCCAATGCCGAGCTGGTCCTTTGAGTTTGAGTGGGAGGTATTTGATGGTGTGTAGGTCATCACCGCGGGCCATGTGTATGTGCAGGAGGAAATCCTCGATCCATACCGCAGGATCTGTTGTGTCGTTGTATGATTCTATATTTACGGGTTTGAAACCCTCTAGGATTTGATGATCCATTACTTCGTCTGTGAAGCATAAGGGGTGTGCGGCACCTCTGTACTGGGCTATATCGCGACGCAGCTCAAATGAGTCTTGCCCGCTGTGTCCGGCCTGGCCAGACTTACCTTTACTGTATCCGACGTGACTATTATCATCTCGCATAGTGGCCCGGCCTCGTGATCCATAGATCGATCTTGCGTGTTTTTCTTTGTCCTCCAATACATCTCGCAGGCCTGGCGTATTTCCCCCTGGCTTTTTATTTGAATGGCGTCGGGGTGCGGGTTGAGCTTTTGGCTGGAATGCCTCTCTGTCGCGGCCGCGAGGTGGCCGATCAGCCGCGTCATACGCCGGGGATGGTGCTTCCTCCTCCAGTCGGGGTAGCAACCTGCACTTTGGGTAACTCTTGGAGCGGCGTTCGAGTTTATATTCCTCGGCCGCCAGGACCTCAGTCCATCTGTCAGCTTGCAAATCTTGATCAACTTGAAGCTGCTGCTGCTTTTTCTTTAGGCTATTTGCCGTGGCTATAAGCCAGCGCTTGAAGCGCTCTTGTTCGACGGGATCCTCTGGCACGACGAATTCGTCATCGTCAAGGCTTGCCTCATCTTCGGAGGGAGGCATGTAATTGTCATCCTCCACCTCTCCATCTGCTGCTCTCCCTGGAGGGCTGGCTTCTCCATCCTCCTAGCCTAAATCTTGCTGGAGGGGATTGTTGCCGTCTTCGGCACTGTCCGGAGTGCTATTATCTCATGTGCCGGTATTACCACTTTTGCCTTGGCGGGACTTAGAGCGGCGCCGCTGATGCCGGCGCTTGGGTTGCTTCTTGGAGGGGCCATCCTCCGTTGTCTCGTCGCCATTGTCTTCTTTGGGTGTGTCCACCATGTATATATCGTATGATGAGGTGGCTGTCCAGTGCCCTATGGGCAGTGGTTCCTCTTCGTCTCCCGCATCGTCGTCCATACCTTCGATGTCTTCGGAGTCGAAGCCGAGCATGTCGGTTAAGTCATCGACAGTGGCTACTAAGTGGGTGGTGGGTGGGCGGCGAATTTCTTCATCATCTGCATCCCAATCCTGCCGGACATAGTTCGGCCAGGACCCTCGTAACAAGGAGAGAGACCTTAATGAGTTTAGTTGCTCTTATTACACATGAAGAACACGGTGGAGATGATTCTGATTATGAGACACAATACATGGCTGCTGAAGATGCTGACAGGTATGAATTGTTAGTTGCTCAACGTGTTTTGATTGTGCAGGTTACACAAGCTGAGAAAAATTAGAGGCATAATTTGTTCCATACAAAGGGAGTTGTGAAGGAACGTTCTGTTCACATCATCACAGGTGGAGGGAGCTGCAACAACTTGGCTAGCATGGAGATGGTGGAGAAGCTATCTCTCACCACAAGACCACATCCACATCCTTACTACATCCAATGGTTTAACAACAGCGGCAAGGTTAAGGTAACATGTACTGTTCGTGTGCATTTTAGTATCTCTACAGATGCTGATTATGTTGATTGTGATGTGGTACCTATGCAAGCATGTTCCTTATTACTTGGTAGACCATGGCAATTTGATAAAAATTCTGTATACCATGGTACAAACAATCAGTATACTCTTGTTCATAAGGACAAAAATATTAATTTAATTCCTACGACTCCTAGTTCCATTTTGAAAGATGATATTAATAGAGCTAATAACTGGGGAACAAAAGAAGTTTCCACCAGAAGTCAAAACAGTCAACATGTTACACGTGATCAAGGGAAGCAAAGCGGCACTCCCAGAAAGATATGCCCAAGGGCCTATCACCGCGAAATCCTGCCACTGGTCGTCTCAAACGATCACCTTCGACCATTGTGATTACTCAGCAAGTATCCGGGGTGCAGGATGTGCTACCCTGGTAGATCCAATAATTGACGAATACCACTTTACACGAGTCCTGATGGACGGTGGCAGCAGTTTAAACCTGATATACCAGGATACAATCCGCGAAATGGGGATAGACCCAACGAAAATCCACCATAGCAACACTACCTTTAAAGGAGTAACACCAGGCCCAGGGGCTCACTTCACGGGCTCCCTGCTACTAAAGGTTATATTCGGCTTCCCCGATAACTTCCGTCGCGAACATTTAACCTTCCACATTGCTCCATTCCAAAGTGGTTATCAAGCACTACTTGGACGCGAAGCTTTGCCTCGCTTTAATGTAATACCGCATTACGCTTCCCTCATGCTCAAGATGCCCGGTCCACGTGGCATCATTACAGTGAACGGAAATATTGAGCGATCTTTGTGCACCGAAAAGAATGCGACTGCCTTAGCAGCCGCACACTAAAAACGGTCTCACCAACTAAAGCATTCGATAGGTCGTCAAGACCACGGACACGGTTAGACGAGTCCGGCGCAGCTATATGTAATTCATACCGGATTGAGGGCCACACCCCTATTACAAATACAAGGGGCTCAACGCGCGCAGATACATGGCAATTTTTTACTCATTTTTAATTATACATGGTTTCTTTAAAAAACTACATTTTTGCACGACAACTTTTTCACCTAAATTCCTCTCTTTTACAGATGACCATCGTGCTACACCCGTCCAGGATACGGCACAACGGAGACACAGGCGCATACGTGCAGCAGGGACCCGCTCCAAGGATTCTTTTTAGATTAAGACCCTGCGTAAACCTTTTTTACTGTCTCTTGTTGATACACATCCCTCGAATTCTCAGCACAATTGAGAATGATGCTGACGTCTTGGCATGTGGCCACGTCAGAATAATGCACATACCTGGACACAAGGGGCTTCTTACAAAGGGCACTATTTAGGCCCGGTTTATACCATAAAGACCGAATACCTCAGGGAGTGTTCGGCGTCGCGAGTTTGGCCTTATATGCATCAGCTCCAAATCATTGTCTTTGGTCAAATGTTGGGTTTGCCCGGCTCCTGTGTTTTGGTGCCTTATGTTCCACTTTATCGGCTAAGGCAACACCAGGAGAACTACTGCGATTGTGCCCTGGTTCATCCGGACGAGCACTTGAGTAGAGAAAGCCGAAAACTGACTGTCATGATATAGCGTGAGACTGGTCAACCACTCGATGACCTATCGGAATGTTAGAATTCCTCCGCCTTAACGAAGGGCCGTTTTCCAGCCAGGCATGTATGCACCCCGAGATCGGGAGAGTGCGGAGCCACCAGGGGCTATCTAGTAGCCCCACTATCAAACTCCTATGGCTAAGTGAAAGTGTTAAAGCATTATAGTTCGGTTGCCTCGTTTGCTGCACTATCACCTCCTTAATAGGACCAAGACGTTGGGTTAAGTGTGAACACGCGTTTTTTGCGAGCACCTCCACATTATATGCATGAGGGTTGAAGCCGACGACTGCAATCTTTCAGGTTATATACATATATACATAAACGGCCGCACAGGAGGCATCATATTACTTTCCGGCAAAAGTATAAATACAACCTTACTATATTTCATAAAAACATTGTGTTTACAATGGGAATACATGCCACTCAAACATAATATTCTTCGAGCACTCGGACTCTCTCAAACGAGCACCCTCAAGAACATCTTCAAAATAGTGCTCGGCAGCTACTCGGCCTATGGCCGAACCTTGCGCTGCAACAGTGGTAGCATCCATCTCTGCCCAGTATGCCTTGACACGGGCAAAGGCCATCCGCGAGCCTTCTATGCACGCCGACCTCTTCATCGCGTTGATGCGTGGCACCGCACCAAGGAACTGTTGCACTAAGCTAAAATAGCTATTCGGCTTTGGCTTCTCTGGCCACAAATGATCTACAACGGACCTCATGGCGAGTCCGGACAACCTATTATGTTCGGCCCATTCGGCGAGCTTATTAGTCAAGGGATGCGGACGCTCTAGAACGTTAAATTGCGACCAGAACAGCTTGTCTACTTCACGATCTAACTGATCTCGGAAGTATTCAACCGCATCGACAGTGCTTGCCGCCAAGTCCATATATGCGTCTGCCGAACTCCACACCCGATCCAGAGGGGCATACCGCGGATCTCCGAACTTCCTCTGCAGCAGAAAGGGCTCCCAGCCGCAATATCCCCGGCTCCGCGCAGCTCCTCCTTCTTCGCCCTCATAGCAGAGCGAGTGTCTTTGGTCGCCATCGTTGCTTTCTCAAGGTCTGCTGCCTTCACTCGGTTCTCTTCTTCAAGGAACTGCCAATGGTCGGCAGTGCCTTTTAATTCTACGGCCATCTTGGCCATCTTTTCTTTGCTTTCGCAATGGGTGGCCTTCTCGGCTCTTAACTCTTTGGCCGCCTTCAAAGCAGCCACATTACTAACCCTCGCTTGTTCCTTGGCTCGGGCGAGTTCCGCCCGAAGGGTCTCCACAATGGCAGCTCCGTCTGCAGTCACAACATATTAAAGATACTGGCATCATGCTGCTCTTATTATGAGATATTCACCAGAAAACATTACTAACCCTGTGATTCGTCAAGCCGCTTGTTAACAAGCTCGATGTCGGCGTCTACCGCATCCAGTTGCCGCTTTAATTCGGCAAACTCACTAGTCCGGCTAGCCACCGGAGCTTCCACCACCAGCACATAAAGGCAGTCTGGTTATTGCCTGGGACTATGATCCTCTGTTCACCGCCGTTCTCGACGACAACCAGAGTCTCAGGGGCTACTATCTACACAGGGCACACCTAACATGTGCGGTACTATCAAATATCATTTCACGTACCTCAAAGCCTGCCAGTAGACTCATAAAGGCTTCATGTAATCTGCTTTCGGTGGACGAAATTCTTTCCATCACAATACCCATTAGCGTACAGTGTTCTTCTGAGATGGCCGCTCGCTCCAACAGCTCCCTCAGAACGTCCGACCGCATACCAGACGGTGCTGGACTCTTTTGTTTGCTCTCTTCGAGAGCCGGGCGCTGGGGACTTCGGGTGACTATGGGATTATCTTCTGGCCTCACTGGATCCAGAGAGGCCCTCCGTGACGACACTTTCGGGTTGCCCGCTTCTTGAGCGGAGGAGTCCGGGGGAGGCATTTCGCTCTCCATCATCTCCGGAAGAAGATCCCCCGAAGACGAGCTCCGCTGAGAAGGGCTAAGACCCGAACTGCATGATATATGCGGCTATTAAAGTATTTTTTGAATCACTTACGACTCGTTGGAGGGCTGATCCCCCCACGGGCTTTGTGCGGCAAGAGCACCCCCCGAGGTAGGACCCTCTGTTGGAGACTTCTTCTCTCGTTTGGAGGCCCCGGCTTCTGGATCCTCAAAAGCAGTCCTCTTCCTCCCCTGGTTATCCTCCTTTATGGAGGGGCTCATTCCCTCGGTTGGAACTGGTAGCGATGGGGGCCCGCTTTCGCCCATATTATTCCCCTTGTATCTTCCTTCGAGGGCTCTGGGCAAGGTGCGAGCTTGAGCATCTTTTCCAGCACCGGATTTTCCAAACCCTCAGGGAGGGGGCCGAACACCGAATCATCATCGCTTTTGTTAGCCAGTCCTGGTCAAAGAGCGATTTCTCAGAGATGACGTCATGATGAATAAAAGACGGTGTGTTCGGCTAGAGGATTACTTACTTGTTCGGCGGCACGGTTACTGCTCAGGCCCATGTCCTCGGTAGTATCCGGACACTCTGTTTGAGGTCCGAAGAATGACTTGTACATTTCCTCGTGCGTCAGGCCGAGGAAACTTTTAATAGCATGCGGTCCTTCTGGGTTGAACTCCCATAAGCGAAGGGGCCGGCGTTTGCAGGGCTGGACTCGACGAACCAACATAACTTGCATTACCATAACCAAATTAAAATCTCCCTTGAAGAGATCTTGAATGCGGCTTTGCAGTATAAGCACATCCTTGGCTGGACCCCAGCTCGGCCCTATGCTAATCCATGACATTAGTTGTGGTGGGGGGCCTGAGCGGAAAACGGGGGCAGCCGCCCACTTGGCACTTCTGGGAGCTGCGATGTAAAACCACTCCTGTTGCCATAATCCAGACACCTCTGGAAAGGAACCTTTCGGCCACGGAGCTCCTGCCATCTTGCTTATTGACGCGCCTCCGCACGCTGCATGTTGCCCCTCGATCATCTTCGGCTTCACTTCAAAGGTCTTGAGCCACAGGCCGAAGTGAGGGGTAATGCGGAGGAAGGCCTCACACACGACAATAAATGTCGAGATGTGGAGAAAGGAGTCCGGAGCTAGATCGTGGAAATCTAGCCTGTAATAGAACATCAAACCCCTAACGAAGGGATCCAGAGTGAGGCCTAGGCCTCGGAGGAAGTGGGAGACGAACACGACATTCTCGTTGGGTTCAGGAGTGGGGACGACGTGCCCTCGAGCAGGCAGCCGATGCGAAACCTCGACGGACAGGTATCTGGCCTCCCTCAACTTCTTGATATCCTCTTCCGCAATGGAGGAGGGCATCCATCGGCCTTGAAGGCTGGATCCGGACAAGATTGAAGATCCGGAGCACCTGACCTGGGATTTGGGTGTTAGAACTCGAGGCGGGGCAAAGGTTCGATTGAGCACGAGAGGGAAAAAGCGAAAACCTTGTCCCTTTATAAAGAGGGTGAATATCAAGCGTCCTCTCCGTGGCCGTTTGGACTTGCCTATAATCTAGGAGTCCTAGGCACGGTTGGGTTACCCACGACCGTATTAATGAGAATCTTGTAATTAGGGGAACACGGTCTTTGCTTTGATAAGACGTGTCAAAAAACTGCCTCGTGTTATGTGTGGAGCTGGTTGAAGAAAAACGGTTCGAATAAGCACCGGGCTATGGCATGATGTCATGTTACCAAAACGTGTCATCAGATTAAGATTTTGTGGAAATATTATTCTCTACGGTGGTATGTGAAACTTATTTTGCAGGGTCGGACACTATCCTTATATTCAAAATTCTTCCGTGGTGTATTCGGAGGAGGAACCCGCCTTGCAATGCCGAAGACAATATTGCGTGCCAGACTCATCGTCATTGAAAGCCTGGTTTAGGGGCTACTGTGGGAGTCCTGGATTAGGGGGTCTCTGGACAGCCGGACTATATTGATTGGCCGGACTGTTAGACTATGAAGATATAGGATTGAAGACTTCGTCTCCTGTCTGGATGAGACTCTACTTGGTGTGGAAGGCAAGCTAGGCAATACAGATATGTATATCTCCTCCTTTGTAACTGACCTTGTGTAACCCTAATCTCTCCGGTGTCTATATAAACCGGAGGGTTTTAGTCCGTAGGACAACATACAATCATACCATAGGCTAGCTTCTAGGGTTTAGCCTCTCTGATCTCGTGGTAGATCTACTCTTGTACTACCCATATCATCAATATTAATCAAGCAGGACGTAGGGTTTTACCTCCATCAAGAGGGCCCGAACTTGGGTAAAACATTGTGTCCCCTGCCTCCGGTTACCATCCGGCCTAGACGCACAGTTCGGGACCCCCTACAAGAGATCCACCAGTTTTGGCACCGACGGCCTCCATATTACACGCAAAATAATTATTCCTCCACCTAACAGCGGGGACCCACCGGATGGGCCATCGTATTTCATGGAAAAAAGGTTTCCCCTGACTGCTGGGACCCACCAGCTACATCTTCGCACGCAAGGAAGTCCGTCCGGGAAAAAAAAACGATTCGCCACCCTGATTGCTGGGACCCACCAGCTACATCTTCGCACGCAAGGAAGTGCCTGACAGTCGGGACCCACCTGGTCGAAGCGTACGTAGCGTTGTTATTCTGGTCGCGAATGTGTACATACATACTGGTCGATGTAGAGACGCGCACATGTCGTAGTAGAGGCGTGCACGTAGCATGTACACGTTCGTACAACGGCAAGTGTGCAATAAAGAAAATACGCCCATGTAAATACATACGGGCAGGGTCTCGAACGCCTACTCGCGCATACATACGGCCAGGGCTCATGTACATGGCTGGGTCGGAATGGAGAAACTGCGTCGTCGTCATGTTCACGGGGAGCTAACCGGCTAGGTCGGAACAGAATGCATCGTCGTGTTCATCGGGTGGGCTTGGACGAAACAGCCGATGGAAACGAGGCCTGGCGTACCGCATAACGGAGGAAACGTCCTTGTGTTCGACCGGCCATGGTCGAAACGGGATCCTATTCATCGGGAGGGGCCTGGCGTACCGCAAAACGGAGGAAATGAACCTCCTACCGTCGAAACGGGGGTCCTGTTGACCGGGAGGGGTTTGGCGTACTGCAAAACGGAGGTAACGGACTTGTGCTAGAGCGCTACAGTCAAAACGGGGGTCTTGTTCATTGGGAGGGGTGTGGCGTACCGCAAAAAGGGACTCCACGGGATACTGTTCATCTCCACCGTCGACCCCCTACAGCCTCCACGGGCTACTGTTCATCCACCGTCGACCTCCTCCAGCCTCCACGTGCGACTATTCATCCACGGGCTCCCGTTCATCCAGCCTCCACCGCGCGCTACTCCACCAGCTACTGTTCAACCAGCCCTCTCCACGGGCTCCTATTCAACCACCCCTCCACGGGCTACTGTTCATCCAGCCCTCCACCGTCTAATGTTCATCTTGCCCTCCAGGGGGTGGTCCTGTTCATCCAGCCCTCCACGGGGTCCTGTTCATCCAGCCCCAACCGGCTTGATCGATCGGGGTCCCGTTCATCCAGAGGCAACACCACGGGGTCCTGTTCATCCACCCCCACCAGGAACAGTTCATCCAAACCCCCTAGCAATGCTCACTGTTCATCCAGAGGCATCATCGATCGTCTTCAGTTAGCAGCAGTAGTGAAGGAATCGCTCGATCGGGTTCAGTTAATAGCCATCGATCGATCGCTCGGGTTCAGTTAGAGCCCAACGCCTCGCTCGGGTTCAGTTAGATCCCAATGCCTCGCACCCATGTGCGTGCGTGTACGAGAGAAACGCGCATCACTCGGCCCCGACCACCCACCGTAACCGGGAACACCCCGATATTTTCCTCGCCCTCGCTTCTACCATGGTTTTTTCCGTCATGGACGGCCCAAAGAATGTCATGCAGCCGCGTCTCCGGCCGGCCCAGGACGAAAAGCCCATTTTCTATCATCATTTTTTGTCATAGAAGTCGGACCCCACCACATCTATGATGATACGGTGTTTTGTCACAATTATTGTCATAGAAGTGTCATAAGTATGACAGAAAAAAAATTCGTTCGGCCCAAAATGTCACGGATGTGTCTTTTTTTTGTATTGATGATGGGTGGCTTGCTTGTCGGCGATCACTTGGCTTGGAGACATGGGGCGAAGTACGTACTCCTTTCCTTTCATCTTGAAGATGTAGTGGTTCGTTTGGCCATTGTGGATGACACCCCTATCAAATTGACATGGGCGTCCAAGAAGAAGGTGGCAAACAGTCACTGGAACAACGTCACACTCCAAAGTGTCTTCGTAGGTGCCAATTTTGAAGGAGACTTGTACTTGATGCTCGACTTGGATAGTGCCGGAGGTTCTAAGCCATTGAACTTTGTAGGGATGTGGATGCTTCGTCTTGGGCGATTGGAGCTTGGAGCAAACTTCTTCACTTGCGAGGTTATGACAACTCCCTCCATCGATGATGACCTTGACGGATCGTCCATTGATGCCGGCCTTGGTATGAAAGATGTGGCATCGTTGGTCTTCTTCTTGGTGATGTTGGAGAGTCAAGACCTTGTTGATAACAAGAGCGGGACTTGAATCTTCATTGCAAAGATTTGTTCCTCTTCATCGTTCACTTGTCGGTGCATGGCGACTTGCTCAAGCGCTTCCATTTCTCCTTCACACATGGAGTCGTATGTACCATCATCGTTGAGGATCATGGTTCGCTTGTTGGTGCACTGAAAGGACTTGTGGCCTCAGCCTCCACATGTGAAGCATTTGAAGGAACTTGTATTGATGGTCTCATCGGTTGGAGTAGATGATGAGGAAGCTCTCGGCTTGAAGTTGCTCGGTCTAGAAGGATGACTTGGAGTTGACGAAGCTTTCTTGTAACTTGACTTGTCGATGTTACTTGTAGAAGGCTTGGTTGATGTAGAATGTGTTGGAGTCGTTGAAGCTTGGTTGTTGGAGAAGCCATATGACTTCGATGAGAACTTGGCATATTTGAAGTCATCTTGCACTTAGCGTTCCGCTTTGGTAACATGACGCACTAGCTCGATGAGGTTCGAGTATGGTTGGAAGTCAGCGATCTTCTTGATAGGATGGTTGAGTCCATTCACGAAACGTGTCATAGTTTGCTCATCATCTTCCGTGACATTGGCTCTTATCATGGCAATCTCCATCTCCTTGTAGTACTCTTCAAAGCTCTTTGTTCCTTGCTTGAGTAGTTGAAGTTTCTTGAAGAGGTAGCGGTTGTAGTAGGTAGGCATGAAGCATGCTCTCATGACATCCTTCATTTGCGCCCATGTGGTGATGGGTGGTTCACCTCTTGCCTCTCGGCACTCGATGGCTTGTTCCCACCAAATGAGGACATAGTCTTGGAACTCAAGGGATGCCATCGTGATCTTCTTCTCTTCTTCGTAATTATGCAAACGGAAGATTTTGTCGATCTTCAATGCCCATGAAAGGTACTCTTCGGGATCGTTGCTTCCATTGAACTTGGGCATGGTTAACTTTAGCTTGCCGTAGCGTTGCTCTTCATTGTGTTACGGTCGGGGATGATGACGCCCTTGTTGTTGATGATTGTCAAGTTCGTGTTGCTCTTGGCGAGCAGGGTTGTCAACCTCATGTTGCTCTTGTCGTGGAGGATTCCCATTGTCATCACGCTCTTGGTGAACTTCATGTCCTTAAGGAGCTTGTGGAGGGGCTTGTCGAGCTCGAGGAGGAACTTGAGGAACATGCCGATGCACACGATCTTGAAATCTTCGTTCATGAGCTTCTTCGTGAAGTGCTTCTTCATGTTCACGAGCTTGTCGGCCTCGGTTGGCTATGGCTTGACTTGAATCTTGGAGGGCTTGTTGCGCCTCAAGTGCTTGAGCATCTCGCAATCGTTGCGCTTGACGTTGTGCCTCAGCATCTTGTGCTTCTTGGTGTAGATGCGTTCGCTCTTCCTCTTCATGTTGGCGTTGCCTTTCTCGTGCTAGCGCAAAAGCCTCTTGGGTTTGGCGTTGCCGGTGCTCTTGAGAGTTGGTGTCGCGTAGAGGATTGAGGCTTGCTTGACGATCGTTGCGCGTGGCACGTCGAAGAGTGTTCAATGTTGGTGTACTTGAGCCAGAGAGGGTGAAGTCGGAGTGTCGACTTGAGCGGCTCCGTCTTGATGAGGACGAAGTGGAAGAAGAGCGGTTGAGCAACAAAGCGTGAATCTCGTCCATTCTTACATTGTTCTCTTGCTTGTGATCGTCGAGCTTGTGGTCGAAGTAGTCAATTATATGTTGCTCAGATAGGCGCAAGTCGGCGGCGAGGTTGTCGATGCGTTCACTCATTGTTTGTTGCTCTTGATGCAAAGCACATTGTGAACCAAAGAGGTAGCTCTTGGTGATGTAGGAGTTCATGTCGTCATATTTCTCAATGAAGAGTGGGTTGGTAGAAGTACTTGGCCTATCCATCATTCCAAGAGAAAAATGTGAGTGCTAGAAACATAAGAACGTATACCAAATGTACCTTGACCGAAGTTGAAGATGGATCAATGATCACTCCAATGTCGACAAGGAAATAGCACAATTGGTACCAATTATTGTCGATTTCTCACACCTACACAAGTAAAAGCTTATGGTGGAGCTTGGTTAGGATGGTGGCACAAAATTTGATGTGAAAATAAGCAAGATTCAATAATGTTGGAAAAGATTCGCAAATTTGCAAATGCAACAAGTAGACCAAGCAATGTAAAGTACACGGAAACACACACGCAAAGAGATAAGTGGGGTTGTGCAACCAAGGATGAGCCAAAAAGTAGAATGCACGAAAATGCTCATGTTGCACAACACTAGAGAGACGCTAGCACGATTGCACAATAGGCGGATACAAGACTTGTGCACAACCTACTAAGCAAAAATGCAACGATTTCTATCCGAAGTATTTTATATGCAAGGTGTTTCTATGATATGATCCAAGACGATCTAATATGACAATCTTAATGTTGTATGATGCTATGGTGCTTGCTTAAAAGCTCTTTTCTTATCTTTCCCTTTTTCTTAAAAGCTTGTTTGGCTCTTTGTGTGTTGAGCTCTTTTCTCATGCAATGCTTCACGAACCAAGATAGCAATTATGTATGCGATAACAGCTTTGTGACACAAGATATGCACCAATGATGTATGTATGCTATGGGAAGTATGATCGCTAATGTGCACAAGTTATGTTGCCGGAAATACTCACACTACTAGAATCAGCTTCTTTGTTGTCCGCCATGGCAGACGGCAAAGGCATAGATCCTGAACGGCAAAGTTCTTTGCCGCCAGCCAGCTGAGGACAACAGGTCCAGCTAAATAGGCTACGGTAAAGGCTTCTTTGCCGTCAGCTGGCAGACGGCAAAGATGAAACGGTCTTTGCCATCAGCCGGCTGACGGCAAAGGTCCTGGATGGCATACGTGACAACGTCTGGCCATTAGGGGGCTAACGGTGACCTTTGCGGTCAGCTAGCGGACGGCAAAGACCATTCCACCTTTGTCATCAGCCAGCGGATGACAAAGTAACCAAATAGGACAACCCCCAGGTTGTACAGGGAGCTGCCACGTGGCATCTTTGCCGTCCGCTGGCGGACTTCAAATTTCTTTGTTGTCCGCCACCGGACGGCAAAGATCCTGTATAGCCCATGTTTTTGTGTTTTTTCTTAAATTCATTCAATTTAACACACAAGTTTCAACGCACAAATTTCAACACACAAATTTTACAAAAGACATATCCAAAACACAAGTTTCATCATATATACATACATAACCAACACATAGTTCCATCCATACGTATTACAAAAGTTTCACATTGTTCATCCAACACCGTTATCCATCCATTCATATAACAAGTTCCATCCATGCAAGTTCATCGATACAAAATAAAAGCAGAAAGGGTAAAGAAGCACTCCATCCATGCAAGCTTCCGTGTATTAAATGAGACCTACAAAATGGGAAGCAAGAAAGTTAGAAGAAGAAGAAAATGAAGGAGAAGGAAATGAAGAAGAAGAAGAAGACTGGAATAAGAAGTAAGCATACTTAGGTAAAATGGAGCTAACCTAACTAATTATGCCATCTTTGAGTGAACTAAGCATATTATGCCATCTAGGTCATTTTGGAGCAAACCTAGGTAAACTAGGTCATTTTGGAGCAAACCTAGGTAAACTAGGTCATTTTGGAGCTAACCTAGCTAAAATGGATCATATTGGAGCTAACCTAGATAAACTTGGTCAGTTTGGAGCTAACCTAGGTAAAATGGATCATATTGGAGCTAACCTAGGTTAAATGGGTCATTTTGGAGTTAACTTAACTAATTATGCCATTTTTGAGTTAACTAAGCATAATTATGCCATTTTTTACACAAGTAAGCCAAGTGTATGTCATTATTGAGCAAAACTAGGAAACTAAGCATATTAGAGATAACTTAGCATATTTGAGCTAACTTATGTCATTTTGGAGGAAACAAAGCTAAGTATATATAGATCATTCTGGAGATCTGACATACCTGACATAGTTCACTCCTCATTCTTCTTCTCCTTCTCCTTCCTCATCCTGATGCGCCAAGAGACCAATTAGTATCTAGCTAGAAGCATAGCTATAAACATAGAGCCAAGTTTCTAGACATGAAAGAAAACTTAGAAAAAAAAGCAATGCACTTGTGCTCAACAACATCAACAACACTTAATTAATTTGGTAGGTTAGTTGGCAATGGCAATTGGCACCCTTCAAAACTAGGAATTTCTTTAGACGTGAAATAAAACTGAAAATGTTGAAAAAAAGAGCATAATAATCTAAAAATAGGGAAAGTACACTTCTTCTTCCTCCTCTTTATCTTCTTCTTCTTCTTATTTTTTTATCTTTCTTCTTTCTTCTTAACCAAAACTAAACCTAAAGTTCCTTATGGTGTGATCACATTGGAATAGTTGTGGCATCAATCATAGTTGCACCATATTTTAGGTGGCTCTAGGTGCCACACACCAAGCAAACAAACATACATCAAATCAGAAACTAAGGGTAGTGTCCTAAAATCAATTTACTTTGTATGCAAATCAGAACAAGTACCACATCACATTACCATAGCATCCTATTACAGAAATGTATGTAAATGCAAGCTGGGGTAAGACATTACAACCATACAGCAATCTTATACTTGCTCAACTATGATAACAGGAGACACAACTAACATAGAGTTTGAGGCACACACACCTCAACAATGATGTTGCCACTTTCCAGGAATGTGACCGTCGCAGTGACTCCGATCAACACGGCCTCCTGTTTAGAGTGAGATTATGCTTTCATGCGTATGCTAGTGAGAAAGAAGGGGTCGGGGTGTGGTGTCAGGCTGTCGGGCTCGGGGTGTCAGGGTGTTAGGGTTGGGGTCGGGGTGTGGTGTCAGGGTGTCGGGGGTCGGGGTAAGGGTGGGTGTGGTGTCAGGGTGTCGGTGGTCGGGGTGTCAGGTGTCAGGGTGTCGGTGGTTGGGGTCGGGGTGTGGTATCGAGGTGTCGGGGTCGGGGTGTCGTGGTCGGGGTCGGGATGTGGATCGGGGTGTGGTGTCAGGGTGTCGGTTGGTCGGGGGTCGCGGTGTGGTGTCAGGATGTCGGGGTCGGGGTCGGGGTGTCGTGCCGGGGTGTCGGGGGTCGGGGTCTCTTTTTTCCTTTTCTTCTTCTCCTCCTCTCCTCTTTCTTCTTCTTCTTCTTCTTCTTCTTCTTCTCCTCCTCCTCATCATCCTCCTGTTTCTTCTTCTTCTTCTTCTTCTTCTTCTTCTTCTTCTTCTTCTTCTTCTTCTTCTTCTTCTTCTTCTTCTTCTTCTTCTTCTTCTTCTTCTTCTTATTCTTCTTCTTATTCTTCCTCCTCCTCCTCCTCCTCCTCCTCCTCCTCCTCCTCTTCTTCTTCTTCTTCTTCTTCTTCTCCTTCTCCTTCTTCCTCTTCTTCTTCTTCTTCTTCTCTTCTTTCTTCTTCTCCCTCCTCCTATTCCTCCCTCCTCCTTCTACTTCTTCTTATAAACTAAAACTAAAACTAATCTAAAATGAACTAAACTAAAATAAACTAAAACTAAAATTAATCTAAAATTAACTAAACTAAAACTAAAACTAATCTAAAAGAAAGTAAAGTAAAACTATAACTAAAACAACAACTAAACTAAAAGAAACAAAAAGAAACTAATTAAACAAAAAAGGGGGAGGAGCTCACCTGGTGGAGAGGGAGGCCGGACGGCTGCGGCGGCCGCTGGAGGAGGTGGCGACCCGATGGAGGGGGAGGCCAAACGACCGCGGTGGGACGGGGCAGGACGGGGCGGGGACGGCCGCGGCGCGGCTGGCCGACGTGGAAGAGGCGGCGGGGCCGCGGTGGAGGTCGGGGAGGGGGACGGGGTCAGCGGCGATGTCGTGGGCTGGTGTGGGTGGGGGATGGCGACGGAGGGGAGGCGGCGGGGGCGATGTGGAAGGGGCGGCGGGGTGCGGTGGAGGTCTGGGGGGCGCAGGGGAGGGGTGCGGGGCGGAGGGGCGGCCGGCTACGGCAGACGGGGTCGGCGGTGGCGCGGGTGTGGGTGGGGAGGGAATGAGAGAGTGGAGAGAAGAGACAGAGCACGGGGGCGGGACGACCGTTAACGTACCCGCCTCTTTGCCGTTAGCCAACGGTCGGCAAAGAGGTGGGGCTGGTGGGCTTGAGTTGGTTAAACAATAACTAGGTCCACCCACCTCTTTGCCGTCTGCTAGCGGACGCCAAAGATTCTTTGTCGTTAGCCAGCGGACGGTAAAGAACTGGCTGATGGCAAAGACCTTGTTTGCCATCAGCCATATCTTTGCCCCATCTGTTTTCCTGTGGCTGACGGCAAAGACCTTCTTTACCGTCAGCAAGCGGACGGCAAAGAGTTCGCAGATGGCAAAGAAGCTAATTCCAGTAGTGTCAATGGCTAGTCTCGATGTGTAAGCTACGCAAAAAGATAAGGCTATGGTGGTTATCAAAGTAAAGGCAAGGGGTGGACAAAGATGTCAACGAAATTACCGTCCTTGCTTATGGTTGAGGGTGTCACGAACCCAAGATGAGGTTACAGGGAAGGTCATTGTAGATGACGCGTCCATGGCGAAGATGAGCGGCGGTGATGTTGATGTCGAACCATTCCTAGTTAGCCGAAACACCCTAGGAAACGATGAACCACAACTCAAATTATCAAAAACAAAAGCGGCAAAATGTGTCGAAGTTGGTAGCGGTCAAGTGAGGGATGAAATTAAAGGGTTGGCGAAAGTTAGGTGCTGGTGGTCGAGGGGGTATGCTGAGGCGTAGGCGGCGGTGGCTGAAAACTGCAGAAAATGCAGTTTCATCAGGGGAAGTCGCATGATCCGAGGCAATGTCCAGATGATCCGGTTGGCTCAACTTGCTCGGGTATGGCTCGGGATGAACGTGAAAATGGGGTCAAATTTGAAGATTTCGTGGATTTTTGGGTGGATTGCAAGGTGGAGATGGTGGGGGAAGGGAAGATCCACTTGCAACACAACAAATTCACGGATCAAAACATCATCAAAACTTACAAATCACAAGAAAAAAATTTGGGGCTATTTTTGTGGGGATTTTCGAATTAGGACGAAAAACAACAAAAAGAAGGCTAGAAACACAAGGGGAGGCTCCGAAGTCGTGATCAATGTGGCTCTAGATACATAGATGATGTAGGGTAGAACCCTAATTGGCCGATCTTTCATGAAAGGAGCGGATCCCGCGAAGAACACGAGGGGAAACACGAGAAAGTCACTAAACTAACAAGAGATAGTTACACATATGCTAGATCCTTGAGTACATCAGAGATCACACGATCCATGGACAACTAAGGACGATACAAAGGTAGCCGGTCTTCTTCGTGAGGAGGTCTTGAATCCATAAGGGGATCTTCCCTTAGAGGGGTCTTGTATCCAAAGGGATCTTCTTAGGACAGGGTCGCGGTCTCTCTCGTGGAGTATATCCGATGTGGTTGAGCAATGCTCTATCTCTAAATATGAGCTAAACCAATGCTAACCCTAGAAAAGTAGTGGAGGAGTCATTTATATAGGCAAAGGGGGCAAAGGGGTGCATGGGCCTCGGCCCAACATCATGCACGCAGGCACTATCCGGATGTTGGTCCAGATGATCTGGGCTTCGGGGGTCCGGATGATCTGGGTCGGCATTCGGATCGTCCAGCTGTGTCGAGGGGGTTGTGGGAGGTCCGGATGAACGGGTATGCCTGGATGATCCGGGACGGGGTCCGGATGATACGGCTTCAGGGCAGCCTCGGTTGTTCTTGGGTCTCCAACTGTCCGGATCGTCCAGGCGGGGGTCCAGATCATCCGGGCTATGTCCGGATCGTCTGGGACCTTGTCCGGATCATCCGGCCAGCCTGGCACTTGGCTGATTTCTCCTTCGTCTTCACGCATGTCTTCCGTTTTCGATCCTTCTTGCTCCTTAGCTTCTCCATGACTAACTCCTTGGTACCTGAGTATGCACAATGTCGCCATTTGAGGTAGTAGCCATGTCTCATGTGCATTGAAGTGGAATTGTGAGAGGAGTGATGTCACCTCGCTTTCGAGAGCTCTTGCACGTGCTTGTGTCATTGGTCCACTAGGCACTCGGTGAGAGAGATGATAGGTCCATGGGGATGATCTTGGGATGCTCCGCATCAAAATAATAGGAGGGCATTCTTGGCATCGGTCAATATATATGTGGAAACAATATCTCTGCTGTGGAGGACACAAAATTTTGGGGCGAAGCGCCAGAACGCATCATGAGAAAATGAAGTTCTTTCAAGGAATGCCATATGAAGGACCTGTGTTCACTAAAAGGGTCATAACTTTGTCATTCAGAGTCTGTATTGGACCCACAAATAACCAAAATGCTCACGACATGCATGGGAATGTAGAAAATTCTTTCGGATTATGCAAGAGTCAAGGAGGACCCTCAAATTCGGCCCCTAAGCGGGACTTTTTTTCCCCGAAAGTTAAAGAACATCAGTTGCGCTGCTTTTCAGACAAGTTTCTAAACCCATTGACACTCCTTTGGAAGGAAATCCGAGAGATTTTGGTGAGTATAAACATTAGTCCATCTGGTAAGGACAAACATTGCATTCTGCACATGCTCTATGATCTTGAAAATCCCATTTGGTTGTAAATTCAAGAAAATAAGGCGACTATAAGACTTATTCTCCTTGTTTTTGTCATGTGGGACGCCATAACGTATGTGTGGGATAGCCAATAATAGGAGGGCATTCCTAGCATCGGTGAATATATGTGTCAAAACAATATATCCAATATGGAGGACACAAAATTTTGGGGTGGCGCGCCAGAACGCATCATCAGAAAATGAAGTTCTTTCAAGGATTGCCATATGAAGGACTGGTGTTCACTAAAACAGTCATAACCTTGTCATTCGAAGTCTGTTTCGGACCCACAAGTAATCAAAATGCTCGCGATGAGCGTAGGAATCTAGTAAATAGTTCCGGCATGTGCAGGAGTCCTGGAGGACCATCTAATTCGGCCCCTAAGTGGGACTTTTTACCCCTGAAAGTCAAAGAACATCATTTGCTGCTCCTTTTCACGCAAGTTTCTGAACCCATTGGCACTCCTTTGGAATGAAATCCAACAGATTATGTTGAGTATAAATGTTAGTCCTCCTGGTAAGGACAAACGTTGCATTCTGCACATGCTCTATGATTGGGGGCATCCCATTTGGTTGTAAATTAAGGAAAAACAAGTCGACTATAAGCCTTATTCACCTTGTTTTTGCCATGTGGGATGCCATAACGTACGTGTGTGGGAGCCAATAATAGGAGGGTATTCCTGGCATCGGTCAATATATAGGTGGAAACAATATCTCCACTATGGAGATAAAAAATTGGGAAGCGCGCCAGAATGTGTCACGAGAAAATGAAGTTCTTTCAATGACTGTCGTATGAAGGACCGGTGTTCACTAAAACGGTTATAATTTTGTCATTCGGAGTCCATTTTGGACCCAGATGTAGTCAAAATTTTCGCGACGAGCGTGGGAATATAGGAAGTAGTTTCGGTTTGCACAGGAGGCATGAATGACCCTCAAATTTGGCCCCTAAGTAGGACTTTTGCCTCCTAAAAGTCAAAGAACATCATTTGCCGCTGCTTTTCAAACAAGTTTCTGAACTCATTGGCACAACTTTGGAAGGAAATCCAAGAGATTATGGTGAGTATAAACATTTGTCTACCTGGTAAGGACAAACCTTGCATTCTGCACATGTTCTATGATACGGAAAATCCATTTGGATGTAAATAAGAAAATAAGGTGACTATAAGCCTTATTCTCCTTGTTTTTGCCGTGTGGCATGCCATAAAATACATGTGTGACAGCCAATAATAGAAGGGCATTCCTGGCATCGGTCAGTATATATGTGGAAACAATATCTCCACTATGGAGGACAGAAAATTTTTGGGTGGCGCGACAGAACACGTCATGGGAAAATGAAGTTCTTTGAAGGACTGTCATATAAAGGATCAGTGTTCACCAAAACGATCAAAACTTGATCATTTGAAGTCCATTTCGGACGCAATAGCATTCAAAATGCTTCCGACGAGCGTGGGAATCTAGAAAATACTTTCGGCATGCGCAGAAGGCCCAGAGTACCCTCAAATTCAGCCCCTAAGGAGGAATTTTGCCCCTGAAAGTCAAAGAACATCATTTGCCGCTGCTTTTCACACAAGTTTATGAACCCATTGGCACTCCTCTGGAAGGAAATCCAAGAGATTATGGTGAGTTTAAACATTAGTCCACCAGGTAAGGACAAAAGTTGCATTTGGCACATGCTCTATGATCTGGGGAATCCCATTTGGTTGTAAATTCAAGAAAATAAGGCGACTATAAGCCTTATTCTCCTTGTTTTTGCCGTGTGGCATGCCGAAACATACGTGTGTAACAGCCAATAATAGGAGGGAATTCCTAGCGTCCGTCAATATATATGTGGAAACAATATCTCCACTATGGAGGACACAAAATTTTGTGGCGGCATGACAGAACGCGTCATGGGAAAATGAAGTTCTTTCAAGTGCTGCCTTATCAAGGACCGGTGTTCACTAAAACAATCATACCTTTGTCATTCAGAGTCCGTTTGGGGCCCCGCAAGTAATCGAAATGCTAGCAACGAGTGTGGGAATCTAAAAAATACTTCCGGCATGCGTAGGAGTCGTAGAGGACCCTGAAATTCGGCCCCTAAGCAGGACTTTTTGCCCCTGAAAGTCAAAGAAAATCATTTGCCGCTGCTTTTCAAACAAGTTTCTGAACCCATTGGCACTCCTTTGGAAGGAAATCCTAGAGATTATGGTGAGTATAAACATTAGTCCGCCTAGTAAGCACAAACATTGCATTCTACACATGCTCTATGATCCGGAGAATCCCATTTGGTTGTAAATTCAAGAAAATAAGGCGACTATAAGCCTTATTCTCCTTGTTTTTGTCGAGTGGCATGCTGTAACGTGCGTGTGTGACAGCCAATAAGAGGAGGGCGTTCTTGGCATCGGTCAATTTATATGTGGAAACTATATCTCCACTATGTAGGACACAAAATTTTGGGATGCCGGCCCAGAACGCCTCATGAGAAAATGAAGTTCTTTCAAGGACTGCCATATGAAGGACCGGCGTTCACTAAAACGGTAACAACTTTGTTATTCGGAGTCCGTTTTAGACCCACAAGTAATTAAAATGCTCGCAAAGACCATTGGAATCTAGAAAATTCTTCAGGCTTGCGCAGGAGTCTCGGAGGACCCAGAAATTCGGCCCCTAAGCAGGACTTTTTCCCCTGAATGTCAAAGAAAATCATTTGCCACTGCTTTTCAAACAAGTTTCTGAACCCATTGGCACTCCTTTAGAAAGAAATCTGAGAGATTATGGTGAGTATAAACATTGGTCTGCCCGATAAGGACAAACGTTGCATTCTATATATGCTCTATGATCCGGGGAATCCAATTTGGTTGTAAATTCAAGAAAATAAGGTGACCATAAACATTATTCTCCTTGTTTTTGTTGTGTGGCTTGCCGAAACGTATGCGTGTGGCAGCCAATAATAGGAGGGCATTCCTGGCATCGGTCAATATATATGTGGAAACAATATCTCCACTATGGTGGACACAAAAATTTTGGGCGGCACGCCAGAACGTGTCACCAGAAAATGAAGTTCTTTCAAGGACTATCATACAAAGGACCGATGTTCACTAAAACGGACATAACTTTGTCATTCGGAGTTTGTTTTGGACCCACAAGTAATTAAAATGATCGCGACGAGCGTGGGAATCTAGAAAATTCTTTCGGCTTGTGCAGGAGTCCCGGAGGACCCTCAAATTCGGCCCGTAACCAGGCCTTTTTGCCCCCGAAAGTCAAAGAACACAATTTCTCGCTGCCTTTCAGACAAGTTTCTAAACCCATTAGAACTCCTTCGGAAGAAAATCCGAAAGATTATGGTGAGTATAAACATTACTCCACCTGGTAAGGACAAACATTGCATTCTATACATGCTCTATGATCCGAGGAATCCCATTTGGTTGTAAATTCAAGAAAATAAGGCCACTATAAGCCGTATTCTCCTTGTTTTTCCCGTGTGGCATGTCGTAACGTATGTGTTGACAGCCAATAATAGGAGGGCATTCTTGGCATCGGTCAATATATATGTGGAAAAAATATCTCCACTTTGGAGGACACACAATTTTGGGGCGACGCGCCAGAACGCATCATGAGAAAATGAAGTTCTTTCAAGGACTGCCATATGAAGGACCAATGTTCACTAAAACGGTCATAACTTTGTCTTTCAGAGTCTGTTTTGGACCCACAAATAATCAAAATGCTCACGACATGCGTGGGAATCTAGAAAATTCTTTCGGATCGTGCAAGAGTCCCGGAGGACCCTCAAATTCGGCCCCTAAGCGGGACTTTTTGCCTCCGAAAGTCAAAGAACATCATTTTCGCTGCTTTTCAGACAAGTTTCTGAACCCATTGGCACTGATTTGGAAGGAAAACCGAGAGATTATGGTTAGTATAAACATTACTCCATCTGGTAAGGACAAACGTTGCATTCTGCACATGCTCTATGATCCAGGGAATCCCATTTGGTTGTAAATTCAAGAAAATAAGGCGACTATAAGCCTTATTCTCCTTGTTTTTGCCGTGTGGCATGCCGTAACGTACGTGTGTGATAGCCAATAATAGGGGGGCATTCCTGGCATCGGTTAATATATATGTGGGAAACAATATCTCCACTATGGAGGACACAAAATTTTGGGGCGGCGCGCTAGAACGCGTCATGAGATAATGAAGTTCTTTCAAGGACTGCCATATGAAGGACCGATGTTCACTAAAACGGTCATAACTTTGTCATTTGGGGTCCGTTTTGGACCCACAAGTAATCAAAATGCTCGCGGTGACCGTGGGAATCTAAAGAATACTTCTGGCCTACATAGGAGTCCCAGAGGACCGACAAATTCGGCCCCTAAACAGGACTTTTTTGCCCTTGAAAGTCGAACAAAATCATTTGCCGCTGCTTCTCGGACAAGTTTCTCAACCCATTGTCACACCTTTGGAAGGAAATCCGAGAGATTATGTTGAGTATAAACATTAGTCCGCTTGGTATGGACAAACGTTGCATTCTGCACATGCACTCTGATCCGAGGAATCCCGTTTGGTTGTGATTTCAAGAAAATAAGGCGTCTATAAGACTTATTCTCCTTGTTTTTTCAAGGACTATCATATGAAGGACCGATGTTCACTAAAACGGTCACAACTTTGCCATTCGGAGTCCGTTTTGGACCCACATGTACTCAAAATTATCGCGACGAGCATGGGATTCTAGAAAATAGTTTCGGCTTGGGCAAGAGGCACGAATGACCCTAAAATTTGGCCCCTAAGCAGGACTTTTTGCTCCTGAAAGTCAAAGAACATCATTTGCCACTGCTTTTCAGACAAGTTTCTGAACCCATTGGCACAACTTTGGAAGGAAATCCAAGATATTATGGTGAGTATAAACATTAGTCTACCTGGTAAGGACAAACGTTGCATTCTGCACATGCTCTATGATACGAAAATTCCATTTGGTTGTAAATTCAATAAAATAAGGCGACTATGAGCCTTATTCTCCTTGTTCTTGCCGTGTGGCATGGCGTAACATACATGTGTGACAACAAATAATATGAGGGCATTCCTGGCATCGGTCAATATATATGTGGAAGAAAATATCTCCACTATGAGGACAATAATTTTGGGGCACCGCGACATAACGCGTGCTACCTCTTTTAGCACTGCGTTGGTTTTCCCCGAAGAGGAAGGGATGATGCAGCAAAGTAACATAAGTATTTCCCTCAGTTTTTGAGAACCAAGGTATCAATCTAGTAGGAGGCTACGCGCGAGTCCCTCGCACCTACACAAAACAAATAAATCCTCGCAACCAACGCAAATAGGGGTTGTCAATCCCTATAGGGCCACTTACGAGAGTCAGACCTCGTAGATATGATAAGATAATATTTTTGGTATTTTCATGATAAAGATGCAAAGTAAAATAAAGGCAAAGTAAATAGCAAAGTAAATAACTAAGTAGTAGGAGATTGATAAGATAAAGATAGACCCGGGGGCCATAGGTTTCACTAGTGGCTTCTCTCGAGAGCATAAGTATTCTACGGTGGGTGAACAAATTACTGTTGAGCAATTGACAGAATTTAGCATAGTTATGAGAATATATAGGTATGGTCATGTATATAGGCATCACGTCCGAGACAAGAAGACCGACTCCTGCCTGCATCTACTACTATTACTCCACTCATCGACCGCTATCCAGCATGCATCTAGAGTATTAAGTTAAAAACAGAGTAACGCCTTAAGCAAGATGACATGATATAGAGGGATAGACTCATGCAATATGAAGAAAACCCCATCTTGTTATCCTCGATGGCAACAATACAATACGTGCCTTGCTGCCCTTACTGTCACCAGGAAAGGACACCACAAGATTGAACCCAAAGCTAAGCACTTCTCCCATTGCAAGAAAGATCAATCTAGTAGGCCAAACCAAACTGATAATTTGAAGAGACTTGCAAAGATAACCAATCATACATGAAAGAATTTAGAGAAGATTCAAATATTATTCATAGATAGACTTGATCATAAACCCACAATTCATCGGTCTCAACAAACACACCGCAAAAAGAAGATTACATCGAATATATCTCCACAAGAGAGGGGGAGAACATTGTATTAAGATCCAAAAAGAGAGAAGAAGCCATCTAGCTACTAACTATGGACCCATAGGTCTGAGGTAAACTACTCACACTTCATCGGAGGGGCTATGGTCTTGATGTAGAAGCCCTCTGTGATCTCCTGGTACGTGTCTTTACATAGGGTCCAAGTCTCCTGAGTTGTATTCGATGAGAAAATCACGTTCCCGATGGTTTCATTCCGTTTGGACTCTGTTTGATATTCCTTTTCTTCGAAACCCTAAAACAGACAAAAAAACATCAATTCTGGGCTGGGCCTCTGGTTAATAGGTTAGTCCCAAAAATAATATAAAGGTGGATAATGAAGCCCAATAATGTCCCAAACAGTAGATAATATAGCATGGAGCAATCAAATATTATAGATACGTCGGAGACGTATCAAGCATCCCCAAGCTTAATTCCTGCTCGTCCTCGAGTAGGTAAATGATAAAAACAGAATTTTTGATGCGGAGTGCTACTTGGCATAATTTAAATGTAATTCTTCTTAATTGTGGTATGAATATTCAGATCCGAAAGATTCAAGACAAAAGTTCATATTGACATAGAAAATAATAATACTTCAAGAAAACTGACAAAGAAATTATGTCTTCTCAAAATAACATGGCTAAAGAAAGTTATCCCTACAAAATCGTATAGTCTGGCTATGCTCTATCTTCACCACACAAAATATTTAAATCATGCACAACCCCGACGACAAGCCAAGCAATTGTTTCATACTTTTGACATTCTCAAAACTTTTTCAATCTTCACACAATACATGAGCGTGAGCCATGGATATAGCACTATAGGTGGAATGGAGTGGTGGTTGTGGAGAAGACAAAAAGGAGAAGATAGTCTCACATCAACTAGGCGTATCAATGGGCTATAGAGATGCCCATCAATAGATATCAATGTGAGTGAGCAGGGATTGCCATGCAACGGATGCACTAGAGCTATATGTATATGAAAGCTCAGAAAGAAACTAAGTGGGTGTGCATCCAACTTGCTTGCTTATGAAGACCTAGGGCAATTTGAGGAAGGCCATCATTGGAATATACAAGCCAAGTTCTATAATGAAAGATTCCCACTAGTATATGAAAGTGATAACATGAGAGACTCTCTACCATGAAGATCATGGTGCTACTTTGAAGCACAAGTGTGGCAAAGGATAGTAACATTGTCCCTTCTCTCTGTTTCTCTCATTTTTTTATTTGGGCCTTTTCTCTTTTTTATGGCCTCTTTTCTTTCTCTCTTTTTTTATTTCGGCTTCTTTGGCCTCTTTTATTTATTTTTCGTCCGGAGTCTCATCCCGACTTGTGGGGGAATCATAGTCTCCATCATCCTTTCCTCACTAGGACAATGCTCTAATAATGATGATCATCACACTTTTATTTTTCTTACAACTCGGTACTTAGAAAAAATATGACTCTATGTGAATGCCTCCGGCGGTGTGCCGGGATATGCAATGATGCATGAGTGACAAGTATGAAAGAATTATGAACGGTGTCTTTGCCACAAATACTATGTCAACTACATGATCATAATAAGAAATATGACAATGATGGAGTGTGCCATAAACGGAATGGTGGAAAGTTGCATGGCAATATATCTCGGAATGGCTATGGAAATGCCATAATAGGTAGGTATGGTGGCTGTTTTGAGGAAGGTATATGGTGGGTGTATGATACCGGTGAAAAGGTGCGCGGTATTAGAGAGGCTAGCAAAGGTGGAAGGGTGAGAGTGCATATAATCCATGGACTCAACATTAGTCATAAAGAACTCATATACCTATTGCAAAAATCTACAAGTTATCAAAGCAAAGTATTACGCGCATGCTCCTAAGGGGATAGATTGGTAGGAAAAGACCATCGCTCGTCCCCGACCGCCACTCATGAGGAAGACAATCAATAAATAAATCATGCTCTGACTTCATCACATAACGGTTCACCATATGTGCATGCTACGGGAATTAAAAGCTTCAACACAAGTATTTCTCAAATTCACAACTACTCAACTAGCATGACTTTAATATCACCATTTCCATGTCTCAAAACAATCATCAAGCATCAAACTTGTCTTAGTATTCAACACACTCATAAGAAAGTTTTATTATTAATCTTGCATACCAAGCATATTAGGATTTTAAGCAAATTACCATGCTATTAAGACTCTCAAAATAATCTAAGTGAATCATGAGAGATCAATAGGTTCTATAAAACAAATCCACCAGTGTGCTCTAAAAGATATAAGTGAAGCACTAGAGCAAAATTATATAACTCAAAAGATATAGCGAAGCACATAGAGTATTCTAACAAATCATATATGGCTCTCTCAAAAGGTGTGTACAGCAAGGATGATTGTAGTAAACTAACAAGCACAGACTAAAATCATACAAGACGCTCCAAGCAAAACACATATCATGTGGCGAATAAAAATATAGCTCCAAGTAAAGTTACCGATAGAAGTAGACGAAAGAGGGGATGCCTTAAGGGGCATCCCCAAGATTTGGCTTTTAGGTGTCCTTAGATTATCTTGGGGGTGCCATGGGCATCCCCAAGCTTAGGATCTTGCCACTCCTTGTTCCATAATCCACCAAATCTCTACCCAAAACTTGAAAACTTCACAACACAAAACTTAAAGTAGAAAATCTCGTGAGCTCCGTTAGCGAAAGAAAACAAAAGACAACTTCAAGATACTCTAATGAACTCATTCTTTATTTATATGGGTGTTATACCTACTGTATTCCAACTTCTCTATGGTTCATAAACTATTTTACTAGCCATAGATTCATCAAAATAAGCAAACAACACACGAAAAATAGAATCTGTCAAAAACAGAACAGTCTATAGTAATCTGTAGCTAGCGCAAGATATGGAACCCCAAAAATTCTAAAATAAATTGCTGGACGTGAGGAATTTATCTATTAATCATATGAAAAAAGAACTAACTAAATAGCACTTCCAAATAAAAATGACAGCAGTTCTCTTGAGCGCTAAAGTTTCTGTTTTTTACAGCAAGTTCAACAAGACTTTCCCCAAGTCTTCCCAACGGTTCTACTTGGCAAAAACACTAATTAAACAAAAAAACACAAACAAAACAGAGGCTAGATAATTTATTTATTACTAAAAAGGAGCAAAAACTAAGAATAAAAATAAAATTGGGTTGCCTCCCAACAAGCGCTATCGTTTAACGCCCCTAGCTAGGCATAACAAGCAAGAATAGATCTAGGTATTGCCATCTTTGGTAGGCAATCCATAAGTGGCTCTCATAATAGATTCATAAGGTAATTTAATTTTGTTTCTAGGAAAGTGTTCCATGCCTTTCCTTAATGGAAATTGGAATCTAATATTTCCTTCCTTCATATCAATAATTGCACCAATCATTGTAAGGAAAGGTCTACCAAGAATAATAGGACATGAAGGATTGCAATCTATGTTAAGAATAATAAAATCTACGGGCACATAATTCCTATTTGCAATAATAAGAACATCATTAATTCTTCCCATAGGTTTCTTAATAGTGGAATCCGCAAGGTGCAAGTTTAGAGAGCAATCATCAAAATCATGGAAACCTAACAAATCACACAAAGTCTTTGGAATCGTGGAAACACTAGCACCCAAATCACATAAAGCATAGCATTCATGATCTTTAATTTTAATTTTAATAGTTGGTTCCCACTCATCATAAAGTTTTCTAGGATAGAAACTTCCAATTCAAGTTTTTCTTCATAAGATTGCATCAAGGCATCAACGATATGTTTAGTAAACGCTTTATTTTGACTATAAGCGTGAGGAGAATTTAGCACGGATTGCAACAAGGAAATCCAATCAATCAAAGAGAAATTTTCATAGTTAAATTCCTTGAAATCCATAATAGTGGGTTTAGCAACATATAGGGTTTTAATTTCTTCAATCCCACTTTTATCAAATTTAGCATCAAGATCGAAAGATTCAGAATTCTTGGAACGCCTTCTAGGTAAGGGTGGATCATATTCAGTCCCATCATTATCAAGATTCATATAGAAAAACAAAGATTTAATAGGGGACACACCAATAACTTTTAGATCTTCATCATTATTTTCAGAGGCACTAGAAGAACACGCTTTTATAAAGGCATCTTTCTTAGCACGTGATACGTCTCCAATGTATCTATAATTTTTGATTGCTCCATGCTATATTATTTACTGTTTTGAATGTTTATGGGCTTTATTATACACTTTTATATCATTTTGGGACTAACCTATTAACCCAGAGCCCAGTGCCAGTTTCTGTTTTTACCCTGTTTTAGGGTTTCGAAGAAAAGGAAAACCAAACAGAGTCCAATTGACCTGAAACTTCACAGAACTCATTTTTTGAAGGAAAGAAGCCTAGAATACTTGGAGTGCACGTCGGGGGATCTGCGAGAAGGTCACGAGGCAGGAGGGCGTGCCCTCCACCCTCGTGAGCCCCTCATGGCCCCCCTGACATACTTCTTCCACCTATATATCTCCATATACCCTAAAAACATCCGTGAGGACAATAGATCGGGAATTCCGCCGCCAGAAGCCTCCGTAGCCACCGAAAACCAATCTAGACCCGTTCCGGCACCCTGCCGGAGGGGGCAATCTCTCTCCGGTGGCCATCTTCATCATCCCGGTGCTCTCCATGACGAGGAGGGAGTAGTTCTCCCTCGGGGCTAAGGGTATGTACCAGTAGCTATGTGTTTGATCTCTCTCTCTCTCTCTCTCTCTCTCTCGTGTTCTTGATTTCGCACGATCTTCATGTATCGCGAGCTTTGCTATTATAGTTGGATCTTATGTTTCTCCTCCGCCTCTACTCTCTTGTAATGAATTGAGTTTCCCCTTTGAAGTTATCTTATAGGATTGAGTCTTTAAAGATTTGAGAACACTTGATGTATGTCTTGCCGTGGATATCTGTGGTGACAATGGGATATCACGTGATTAACTTGATGTATGTTTTGGTGATCAACTTGCGGGTTCCGCCCATGAACCTATGCATAGGGGTTGGCACACGTTTTCGTCGCGATTCTCCGGTAGAACTTTGGGGCACCCTTTGAGGTCCTTTGTGTTGGTTGAATAGATGAATCTGAGATTGTGTGACGCATATCGTATAACCATACCGACGGATACTTGAGGTGACATTGGAGTATCTAGGTGACATTAGGGTTTTGGTTTCTTTGTGTCTTAAGGTGTTATTCTAGTACGAACTCTAGGGCTGTTTGTGACACCTATAGAATAGCCCAATGGATTGATTGGAAAGAATAACTTTGAGGTGGTTTCGTACCCTACCATAATCTCTTCGTTCGTTCTCCGCTATTAGTGACTTTGGAGTGACTCTTTGTTGCATGTAGAGGGATAGTTATGTGATCCAATTATGTTATTATTGTTGAGAGGACTTACACTAGTGAATGTATGAACCCTAGGCCTTGTTTCCTAGCATTGCAATACCATTTACACTCACTTTTATCACTTGTTACCTTGCTGTTTTTATAATTTCAGATTACAAATACCTTTATCTACTATCCATATACCACTTGTATCACCATCTCTTCGCCGAACTAGTGCACCTATACAATTTGCCATTGTATTGGGTGTGTTGGGGACACAAGATACTCTTGGTTATTTGGTTGCAGGGTTGCTTGAGAGAGACCATCTTCATCCTACGCCTCCCACGGATTGATAAACCTTAGGTCATCCACTTGAGGGAAATTTGCTACTGTCCTACAACCTCTGCACTTGGAGGCCCAACAACGTCTACAAGAAGAAGGTTGTGTAGTAGACATCAAGCTCTTTTCTGGCGCCGTAGCCGGGGAGGTTAGCGCTTGAAGGTATATCTTTAGATCTTGCAATCGAGTCTTTTAGTTTCTTGTTTTATCACTAGTTTAGTTTATAAAAGAAAACTAAAAATGGAATTGAGTTCGTCTCATATGCTTCACCTTTTTAATATCTTTCGTGAATATGATGGAAAGGATAATTGTGCTCAAGTGCTAGAAGAAGAAATCTATAAAATGTTTGGCACTAAATATTTGAATGATGAGCATGATTGCAATGTTGTTAGTATGAATTCCTTGAATATCCATGATGCTAATGATATGCAAAGCCACAAGCTTGGGGAAGCTATGTTTCATGAAGATGATATTTTTTGTCCCCCAAGTTTTGATGAGCAAATTTATTATGATGAAAGCATGCATCCTATCTATGATAATTATATTGATGAAAGTGGAATTGGAGAGGTCATGACTTTATTTTGTGATGAATCCACTATTCCGGAAGAGGTTCCAATTGATTATGAGAACAAAGTTGCTATATATGATGATTATTGTGATGACTTGTATGCTATAAAGAATAATGATATCCATGAAACTTGTCATCATGATTTTAGTTTTCAATTGGATTATGCCTCACATGATAATTATTTTGTTGAGTTTGCTCCCACAATTATTCATGAGAAGAATTTTGCTTATGTGGAGATTAATAAAATTTCTATGCTTGTAGATCATGAAAAGAATGCTTTAGGTGCTGGTTATATTGTTGAATTCATTCATGATGCTACTGAAAATTATTATGAGGGAGGAATATATGCTTGTAGGAATTGCAATAATATCAAGTTTCCTCTCTATGTGCTTAAAGTTCCGAAGTTATGCTTGTTTTGTACTCCTATGCTAGTTGATTATTGTTCCCACAAGTTGTTTGCTCACAAAATCCCTATGCATAGGAAGTGGGTTAGACTTAAATGTGCTAGTCATATTGTTCATGAGGCTCTCTTTATGTTACAGTTCTTATCTTTTATGTGAGCATCATTGAAATCATCATGCCTAGCTAGGGGCGTTAAACGATAGCGCTTGTTGGGAGGCAACCCAATTTTATTTTTGTTCCTTGCTGTTTGTTCCTTTTTAGTAATAAATAATTCATCTATCCTCTGTTTAGATGTAGTTTTATGCTTTTAATTAGTGTTTGTGCCAAGTAGAACCTTTGGGAAGACTTGGGGAGAGTCTTCTTGATCATGCTGTAAAAAACAGAAACTTTAGCGCTCACGAGAATTGCTGCCATTTTTATTTGGATAGTGATATTTAGTTAATTCTTTCTGCAGATGATTAATAGATAAATTCATCACGTCCAGAAATTTATTTTAGAAATTTTGTGGTTCCAGATCTTGCGCTAGCTACAGATTACTACAGACTGTTCTGTTTTTGACAGATTCTGTTTTTCGTGTGTTGTTTGCTTATTTTGATGAATCTATGGCTAGTAAAATAGTTTATAATTCATAGATAAGTTGGAATACAGTCGGTTTAACACCAATATTAATAAAGAATGAGTTCATTACAGTACCTTGAAGTGGTCTTTTGTTTTCTTTCGCTAACGGAGCTCACGAGTTTTCTACCTTAAGTTTTGTGTTGTGAAGTTTTCAAGTTTTGGGTAAGGATTTGATGGATTATAGAACAAGGAGTGGCAAGAGCCTAAGCTTGGGGATTCCCAAGGAACCCAAGGTAATATTCAAGAACAACCAAGAGCCTAAGCTTGGAGATGCCCCGGAAGGCATCCCCTCTTTCGTCTTCGTTCATCGGTAACTTTACTTGGAGCTATATTTTTATTCGCCACATGATATGTGTTTTGCTTGGAGCGTCAATTTATTTTGTTAGGATTTGCTTTCTGTTATTTATAACAATTTTTTGCATATTTTATTTCAATAAAAGTGGCATTGATAGCCTTTACTATGCCTATTTTAGAATTCCACATGTTGCTGTTTGAAAACAGAAAGTTTACCGCTGTTGCAATAATTCCCCAGAAAAGTCAGAATGTGATAAAATGTTGAAACCTTTTGCATATTAAGCTCTGATAAATTTACTACAGTGGTAATTTTATTTCATAATTTTTGGAGCTAGGTAAGTATTGATGTTGCAGCATTCTTTACAGACTATCCTGTTTAGGCATATTGCTGTTATGTTTGCATTGTTTGCATATGCTTGCTTCTTTAATGATTCTATTTGAGGATAGGACTATTAAATATGCAGAGGCATTTAGTATGCAATGTTGAATAATAATTTTAATGATTTTCTACAGTAGAGTTTGATAAGGTTTTTGGCAATGGTTTATACTAACTTATCTCACGAGTGCTTGTTGAGTTTTGTGTGGATGAAGCTTTTGAGATTTAGGAAGACCGTGATATGAGAGGAATTAAGGAGACACAAAAGCTCAAGATTGGGGATGCCCAAGGCACCCCAAGACAATATTTCAAGAAGTCTCAAGGGTCTATGTCGGGGGTTGCTGATCCCTCGCACACCTATGGGGATCGGCGGACCGAGCCCCTTTCGGTTCGGCAGGGGGCGGTGGATGCACAAAGAGGAGATCGAGGCGAACGCACGAGCGAGACGATCGGTTTACCCAGGTTCGGGCCGCACGGATGCGTAAAACCCTACTCCTGCTTTGGTGGTTGTATTGAGTTCTTGCTCGGGAGCGATGAGTGCTACAGTACACTCAAGCAGCTGGCGAGACCGAGCGTGAGAATGGCTGTCCTCCCCCTCTCTGTTGCGCATGGGCCTCCTTTTATATGTCTAAGGGGTCACCGACACATGGCAACAGAGGTGAGGGTAAAAATGTAAAAGGGGTGGTAGTTGGCGCCACCGCCTGCTACAGTCGTATCCTACCTAACCCTGACGGCAGGGGACAAAGGCATTAAATGCCTGTCTGTGTCGTTTAGACGGGGCGGAAAGGGACCATCAGGGGCGCCACCGTTTGCCACGATGGCTCCTTGTCAGCGCCTGCTTGCCACCGCATGCCCCTGGCTGCACAGCCTCCCGCCACGTATGCCAGGAATGGTCCCAGGGCGACACGTGGTGGGTGAGCTGGAGCGCGGGCGGCGGAGTGGTAGCTTGCCGCGGCAAGCACCTTGCCGCGGATGTTGTCTTGTCGCATCCTGGGAGCTTGTCGCTCACCGGGCCTTGTCGGGGCGCGCAGTGCGCCACATCGAGCTTCTTGAGATGCTTTGGTTGGTCTTCCCGTCAAGCTCCTCTTGCCGGGGTCTCGTCTCCTGCCCGGCAAGCTCCTCTTGCCGGGGTCTTGTCTCCTTCCCGGGAAGCTCCTCTTGCCGAGGCCTTGTTTTGCTCTTGGATACTTTGTTCTTGAATGGCTCCAAAGGAACCACGGAGGGTCTTGGCGGTCGCCCGGCAAGCCTTGCCGCGGGTCGCTGCGATTGCCCGTGCACAAGTTCGGGATACTAAGGTACTGCTACTTTAGTACACCGACAGGAGCCCCCGGGCCTGGGCCATACATGGTGCCGAGCGCTGTTGGGCCAGGCCCAAAACAGTGCACGGGCACGCGCGGCCTAGGGCACGCCATAACCGACTCCGCATCCACCGCGCCCTCCCCAAACGGCACGCGTCGAACGCGGCGCCGTGCGTGACGTGGGCAGCATGCACGGGGCTGCGCCCCGCGCGCATGCGTCATGTCGCGGTAAAAGGGGACGGTTGGCGCGCCTCCCCCCGTAAATGGAGGAAGGCGTGGAGGCGTGGTGGGAGGAATCGTGGGTAGTTGTTTATTCGCGACGGCGAGACGTCCGCCCCCCTCCCCTCCTTCTTTATAAGCAGAGGAAATAGGGGTACGGCGCCATCTGCCCGTTGCTGCTTCCAATCTCAAAACCTCCACCGCTCCATGTCTTCTCAGAGCAACAAGAGAGCAGCGCCCTGCTCCCCCATTACCACCAGCGCCACCACCACCGTCGGCCTCCTCCACCACCTTCGCCATGGCTCCGAAGGGCGAGAAGGGGAAGGCAGTGAAGTCGACCGAGGTGCAGCGGCTCGCGGTGATGCGGAGGGAGCGAGCCATCTTCCCCCCCAAGCTCGACGCGAAGGCGTTGCGGGAGCGGTATTACCTGTTCTTGTCAGCGGAGACGCGAGCTCACCCGCGGACCAGGGTGCTCCCGGCTGCAGCCCACATGAAGGCTCCGGACGGGTACCCTTTCTTTGCTGTGTTCTTCTACTGCGGGCTCTGCCCGCCCTTTTCCGAGGTCTTCTGCGATATTATGAACACATATGGCTTCTACCTCCTTGATTTCACCCCCAATGCCGTCCTCACCATGGCAGTTTTCGCACACCTTTGCGAAAACTTTGTCGGAGTCCACCCTAGTGTAGCTCTCTTCCGCCATTTCTTTATCCCTCGGGTAGAGAGAGGGGAGACTCTGTCCGGCGGAATCGCCTGGGTCTCAAGAGCCGGCAAGAAGGAATCTTATCTGGAGGGGGAGTTTCGCGGCAAGTGGGAGGAGTGGAGAGCGGATTGGTGCTGGATTATCGAGGAGAGCCCGCAGCCATTCACCGTCCGGCGCCAAGCAGCAGCAGTGCGCGGCAATGACTGGAGCGACTTGGCCCCGGAAGACAGCAAGTTGACGATTGCCGTCACCATGATCCAGCGCCTTAGGCTTGCCGGACTCACCGTAGGCACTGTTGGCGCAGACTTTCTTCGCCGCCGCATTGCCCCTCTGCAGGAACAGGGAAGGCCTGCCTGGGAGTTCAAGAACGCGGCGGACATTATGAGGCTGCGCCCAGGCCTCAACTATAATTTCACTATCCTCGAGCACACTAGCATGCTGCAGGAGCTCTTCAAATAAGATTCGGATCACCCCGAAGTCTTCAGGCTGCCGCAGGGCGTCGTCCCTTTGTGCAACAACTCTGCGCTTGACCGCATCCGGGCGATGATGCCGTAGTGCGACTCGCACGGAATCGAGCCGACTTGGCAAGAGCCCGCAGACGAGGTCGTGCAGCAGTTCTTCGACGACCTGGTGGAAGTGCCAATCGGCGCCGACGAGAGGGATGGCCTCATCTGCGACACCACCGAGGCGGAGCTGGCGTACATAGCCACCAGGTTGGAAGAGGCAGCGGCAGGCGAATTTGGGTTTACTCGGGAGGAAGCGGCGGCAGAAGAGGCAAAAACTCATGCCGAGCGAGAGGAGTTCCTTGGCAAGAAAGAGCCCGCCCGGCAAGAGGAACTTGTCGGCAAGGAAGATCTTGCCGGGGGCAGCGCCGAGCCGAGCGAGCCTGCCAGGGATGCGAGCGACTCGCTGGATATCGACTCTTTCTCCACTTCGTCTTCCGACAGCCCGCCGCCGGCTGCGCCTCCGTCTCCACCAAGAAGGCGTCTCCGCAAGGCCGCGGATGTAGCGAGGCGGCAGGCGGCCTAGCAGTTTCCGCGCTGCACAACATGCTCCACCGCGGCAAGCACCGTTGCCGCGGGAGCGCCCCATGCTGCTGCTTCGACTGGAGCGGGGTCTTCCCGGACTGCCGCCTCTGCTCCCCCCCAAGCGACCAAGGGAGCCTACCCCTCCACCTTCTCGCGCCAGCCGCGGGCCGGATTTCGACTTCTCCGCATTTAGCTCCGACGAGGAAGAAGAGGAGGAGTAAGTTCTTCTCATTGCACTTGTGATTCTTTGACTTCCACTGTTTTTGCCTTGTATCTCACTTGTCGTTCTTTGAATCTGTTCCTTTTCAGGACTCTGGCCTAGAGAGCGGCGAAGAGGGCCAGGGTGCCGGTGATCGTCATCGAGGATGAACCCACTACATCAACAGGGGATGTGCCCGAGACGAACTTGTCGGACCCGGCGGCCGATCTTCAGGGCAGCCCCTAGCGTAAGTGTTTTGTTTACTTCCCGCTGTTGGGGCACGCACGAAGACCCTTGCTGTGCTGATGCTTGTTTGTTGACTCGTGCAGGAGCAGAGTGGCCTCACTAGGGGAGCCCGGAGACCGCCCTTGAAGCGCCAAGGGAGAGTCCTCCGACGAGTGAGAGGTCTCCGGCAAGGGAGAGCTCTCCGGCGAGGGAGGAGGCTCCGACAAGGGAGGAGCCCCCGGCAAGGGAAGGGACTCCGACAAGGGAGGAGCCCCCGGCGAGGGAGGAGATTCCGGCAAGGGAGGAGCCCCCGGCACGGCAAGGATCTCCGGCAAGGGACCGCGCCAGCGATCCCCCGGCGATGGAGACCACAGCGGCAGGCCCTAGCATAGGTAACCTCCTTGCTTCCAAACTCCCCTTGGCTTCTTCGGCTTCTTGATCTTCCTCTTGGATTTTGCTCAAATTTTGCATGAATCTTCTCCCCTCTTCCGGCTATCAGATCCATCTGCTGCAGAGCCGATGGAGACGGAGGTCGCCGCCGAGGAAGCAGCCGGCGCCGGCGAGGAGGCTGCCAGGGCTGCTGCCGCGGAGGCGGGCGGGGAGTCTGGCGGTCGTACTGACGACCCGGAGGCCGCAAGAGCGCCAGGCGCTACTCCGACCACTGGCTCCTCCGCCGCTGCCGCCGTGGCGTGCTCCGAAGAGCCCCAGCCCGGCATCTACCTGAAGGCCGGCGAGAACATCTTCATCAGCCTCCCCTGGGCATCAAGCTCCAGGGCGCCGATTGAGGGGGAGACGCTGGACGGAGACGTGCTTGCCTCTACCGGGCTGAAGCTGGTTGACGCGCCAAGCAGCAGCAGCGGCGATCCTGAAGAGGAGCGCCTGCTGCGGAAGCTAGTGGCGCTCTACCGCACCCGGCAGGCGAAGCTGGAGTCCCGCGAAGCGCTCGTGGCAAAGGCTGGCACCGACATCGAGAAGCATGCAGAAGAGCTTCGAGGCGCCCATCAGGAAGCTCTCTGCTCCCTGGCAAAGGAGCGGGAGCAACTCGCCGGGGCGCAGCAAGCCTTCCTCCAAGAGAAGGCCGACGTCGAAGAGCGCCAATGGCTTGTCGCGGAGAAGTTGTCTTCGCAGGAGGGTGACTTGGCGCAGCGGAAGGTCAACCTCGACAGCCACGAGGACGAACTTGCCGCGCGCGAGCGGGCAGTTGGCGGAGACGTCAAGCAGGCCGAGGATGCCGCCGCAGCTGCCGAGGCCGCCAAGGCTGAGCTAGAGCTGAAGGTGACGCAGCTGGAGGCGGACCTCAAGGCGAGCGGCGACGAGCTTGCCGCGCTCAAGCTTGAGCGTGAGAGGGACGCCAACAGCTATTCGGACGCTCAAGCCCTCCTCACTGAGAGAGGCAAGGAGCTGGACGCCGCCAAGGCTTCAAATGCTGATCTTGAAGTGAAGCTGGTGGCTCTGACCGAATCTCTGGACGGCGCCAAGCAGCAGGAGGCGGCCCTGAAGGAGGAGGTCAAGGCTGGCAAGGTGCTGCTGGCAAAGGCCGCCGCCGCCCGGAAGACTTTGTCGGAGGATATGGAGCACTGGATGGAGGGTCTGGTGGACGTCGCCGCGGATGTCGACAAGGAGCTGGCGCAGTTGGGGATGGTGGATCTCGCGTACTCATCCGACGAAAACCTCCAACCCAGCGCCAAGCTCACTCTGTTCTTCAAGGGCGTGGCGACGGTGCTCCAGCGACTCCGGGAGCAGTTCCCAAAACAGCTTGCCGGCGAGTCGCGCAAGATCTGCGTGGGAGCTCTCCAGAAGGTGCTGATGAAGGTGGCCTTCCGCAACCCAGGCCTCCACCTCAACAACGTCCTCTGAAGCCGGCCGCCAGATGCTGATCTGGAGGAGCTCAAGGCCCTTGTCGCACCTATCGTGGACAAGGTGAGCGGAATCAGGAGGGTCGAAGATGACCGTGTAGACTAGGCCATTTATCTTATTCTTTCCTTGTCGCTGTCAATCATGTTATGAAAAATAGTCTATTAGAGCTGCGACAAGTTATTCTGTAATATACTCTATCCTTGATTAGCAATTGCTATGTTATTTCCTTTACTTGCTTCCTCCCCTTGTATGTTTTTACCCTACGCTTTTAGGGAACTTGCCGGTGCGGGCACCTTTGTCGCGAGCGCTGAGTGCGGAACATCAGCAGCGGAACTTCAGGAGCCTGCCGGCGGTGCTGCAACCGACAGGAAACCTCCTCGAGGAGCTAGTCGCAGCTTACTTGAGTCGTTGAGCGGACTCAAAACGACTGTAAGGCAACTAGCTACGAGTTGGTTCCCTACCGGCGGTGCCGCAACCGACAAGAAACCTTGTCGCAGAGCTAGTCGCAGCTCCCTTAAGTTGTTGAGCGGACTCGAAACAACAGTAAGTGGGCGACTAGATACGAGTTGGTTCCTCCGCGCACAGGTTTTCCATACAAGGGACGATCTCAAGAAGGAAGATAACTCTATAAATTTAATTGCTATGTTATTTCCTTTACTTGACTCCTTCCTTTGTATGTTGTTACCCTGCACATATAGGGAACTTGCCGGCGCGGGCACGCTTGCCGCGAGTGCTGAGTGCGGAACGTCAGCGATCTGCGGGCGGTGCTGCGGCCGACAAGAAAACTTGTCGCGGAGCTAGTTGCAGCTCACTTAAGTTGTTGAGCGGACTCGAAACAACAGTAAGGGCGCAACTAGCTACGAGTCGGCTCCTCCGCGCCAAGGTTTCCCATACAAAGCACGGGCGTTCAAGGAAAATAACTTAAAAACTTAAAGGAAGTCTGATTGCTCAAACTTTGACACTTATCTTTCTCTGTTGTATGCTTTCCCGGGGGTATGTGCTGAGCACATAACCTTTATGCACGGGGTCTGCGCACGGCTTTGTACAAAGGATTACATGCAACAGCGGCAAGACTTGTACAAACGGGTGGTTGCCGGACGGGGTCCGACAACCGCGCCTCACGGGCAAAGCTTGCGGAGATGCGCAATATTCCAGGAGTTGCTCACTAGTACGCCATCTTCGGTCCCAAGGCGGACAGTGCCAAGCCTAGCGACTCGCTTCACCCGGTAAGGGCCTTCCCACTTCGGCGTCAACTTGTCGGAAATCTTGGCGGACTGATCGCGCCAAGGAAACAAGGTCGCCTTCCCTGAAATTTCGGGCGTTAACTTTGCGGCTATGGTAGCGGCGCAAAGCTTGCTGGTAGTGAGCGGCTCAAACAGCAGCCTGAAGATGATCTTCCTCAAGGAGCAGCGCGTCATCTTGCCGCAGCTGCTCTTGCTCAAGCTCATCATGAGCGAGCACTCGAGGTGACCCGTATACGAGTTCCGTGGGGATAACTGCCTCTGCTCCATGGATTGGAGCGAAGGGTGTGGCGGGCGGCGGCGGTGAATGGTGCAAGGAGCGAGATATGCTCGGACTTCTAACTGCGTTAGAAGGAGCAGTACCTCATCCAAGCGACCGTGCCACGCTCGTGTCGACATGTTGGCGTGCATGCCAGCCTCGAGCGCTCCGGGACCCGCCAGCTTGATCTTGGCCCAGCAGATATATGGTACCGTGGGTACCATGACACTGCTGGTCCCGCGCCTCCTGGGACGGGCACGGTGCGTGTACGAACGCCGAGGTCTTGGAGTGTGCGCGATCATCGTGGGAGGCGACCGCACCGCCGACGTGCGGCGCAACCTGGTCCTTGGACCTGGCAGCGCCATGGGTCTCCCTGTCGGCGCCCGCTCTTCCGCCGGCGTCTACCCCACCAGCCGTGCGCCCCGGCGATGGTGGGTTCGGCGCAGACGGAGCAGCTGCTTCCAAAGCCTTCTTCTTCGGCGGCATGTTGATGAAGACGATGGAGATTCGGCTCGCGCGAACGCCAAATTAGGTTCGCACAACCTCGACGCACCCCCTACCTGGTGCGCCAAAGATGTCGGGGGTTGCTGATCCCTCGCACACCTATGGGGATCAGCGGACCGAGCCCCTTTCGGTTCGGCAGGGGGCGGTGGATGCAAAAAGAGCAGATCGAGGCGAACGCACGAGCGAGACGATCGGTTTACCCAGGTTCGGGCCACACGGATGCGTAAAACCCTACTCCTGCTTTGGTGGTTGTATTGAGTTCTTGCCCGGGAGCGATGAGTGCTACAGTACACTCAAGCACCTGGCGAGACCGAGCGTGAGAATGGCTGTCCTCCCCCTCTCTGTTGCGCATGGGCCTCCTTTTATATGTCTAAGGGGTCACCGACACGTGGCAACAGAGGTGAGGGTAAAAATGTAAAAGGGGTGGTAGTTGGCGCCACTGCCTGCTACAGTCGTATCCTACCTAACCCTGACGGCAGGGGACAAAGGCATTAAATGCTTGTCTGTCTCGTTTCGACGGGGCGGAAAGGGACCGTCAGGGGCGCCACCGTTTGCCACGATGGCTCCTTGTCAGCGCCCGCTTGCCACCGCATGCCCCTGGCTGCACAGCCTCCCGCCACGTACGCCAGGAATGGTCCCAAGGCGACACGTGGTGGGTGAGTTGGAGCGCGGGCGGCGGAGTGGTAGCTTGCCGCGGCAAGCGCCTTGCCGCGGATGTTGTCTTGTCGCGTCCTGGGAGCTTGTCGCTCACCGGGCCTTGTCGGGGCACGCAGTGCGCCGCAGCGAGCTTCTTGAGATGCTTTGGTTGGTCTTCCCGGCAATCTCCTCTTGCCGGGGTCTCGTCTCCTTCCCGGCAAGCTCCTCATGCCGGGGTCTTGTCTCCTTCCCGGCAAGCTCCTCTTGCCGAGGCCTTGTTTTGCTCTTGGATACTTTGTTCTTGAATGGCTCCAAAGGAACCACGGAGGGTCTTGGCGGTCGCCGGACAAGCCTTGCCGCAGGTCGCTGCGACTGCCCGTGCACAAGTTTGGGATACTAAGGTACCCCTACTTTAGTACACCGACAGTCTAAGCTTGGGGATGCCCCGGTTGGCATCCCACCTTTCTTCTTCAACATCTCGGATCAGTATCGGTTGATCCCATGTTTTTGCTTCTTCACATGATGTTTGTCATTCTTAGAATGTCATTTTATTTTGCTTTTCTTTCTGTTTGAATAGAATACCAAGATCTGAAATTATTAAATGTTAAAGAGTCTTCACATAGTTGCATAATTATTCGACTACTCCTTGATCTTCACTTATATCTTTTGGAGTAGTTTGTCTTTTGCTCTAGTGCTACACTTATATCTTTTAGAGCATGGTGGTAGTTTTATTTTGAAGAAATAGATGAACTCTAATGCTTCACTTATATTATTTTGAGATTCTTAAATAGCATGGTAATTTGCTTAAAATCCTAATATGCTAGGTATACAAGAACAATAAAATTCTCTTATGAGTGTGTTGAATACTATGAGAAGTTTGATACTTGATAATTGTTTTGAGATATGGAGATGGTGATATTAGAGTCATGCTAGTTGAGTGGTTATGAATTTGAGAAATACTTGTGTTGAAGTTTGTGATTCCCGTAGCATGCACGTACGGTGAACCGTTATGTGATGAAGTCGGAGCATGATTTATTGATTGATTGTCTTCCTTATGAGTGGCGGTCGGGGACGAGCGATGATCTTTTCCTACCAATCTATCCCCCTAGGAGCATGCGCGTAGTACTTTGCTTCGATAACTAATAGATTTTTGGAATAAGTATCTGAGTTCTTTATGACTAATGTTGAGCCCATGGATTATACGCACTCTCACCCTTCCACCATTGTTAGCCTCCCTAGTACCACACAACTTTCGCCGGTACCATAAACCCACCATTTACCTTCATCAAAACAGCCACCATATCTACCTATTATGGCATTTCCATAGCCATTCTGAGATATATTGCCATGCAACTATCCACCATTCCATTTATTATGACACGCTCCATCATTTTCATATTGCTTTGCATGATCATGTAGTTGACATCGTATTTGTGGCAAAGCCACCGTTCATAATCCTTTCATACTTGTCACTCGTGAGTCATTGCACATCCCGGTACACCGCCGGAGGCATTCATATAGAGTCATATTTTGTTCTAAGTATCGAGTTGTAATTCTTGAGTTGTAAGAAAAATAAAAGTGTGATGATTATCATTATTATAGCATTGTCTCAGTGAGGAAACGATGATGGAAACTACGATTCCCCCACAAGTCAGGATGAGACTCCGGACGAAAATAAAAGAGGCCACAGAAGCCAAAAAATCCATAAAAAAGAGAAAGGCCCAAATAAAAAAATAAAAAAAATGAGAGAAAAAGATAGAAGGGGCAATGCTACTATCCATTTACCACACTTGTCCTTCAAAGTAGGACCATGATCTTCATGATAGAGAGTCTCCTATGTTGTCACTTTCATATACTAGTGGGAATCTTTCATTATAGAACTTGGCTTGTATATTCCAATGATAGGCTTCCTCAAAATGCCCTAGGTGTTCATGAGCAAGCAAGTTGGATGCACACCCACTAGTTTCTTTTGTTGAGCTTTCATACATTTATAGCTCTAGTGCATCCGTTGCATGGCAACCCCTACTCACTCACATTGATATCTATTGATGGACATCTCCATAGCCCATTGATATGCCTAGTTGATGTGAGACCATCTTCCCCTTTTCTGTCTTCTCCACAACCACCATTCTATTTCACCTATAGTGCTATGTCCATGGCTCACGCTCATGTATTGCGTGAAGATTGAAAAAGTTTGAGAACATCAGAAGTATGAAACAATTGCTTGGCTTGTCATCGGGGTTGTGCATGATTTACATATTTTGTGTGGTGAAGATGGAGCATAGCCAGACTATATGATTTTGTAGGGATAGGTTTCTTTGGCCATGTTATTTTGAGAAGACATAATTTCTTAGTTAGTATGCTTGAAGTGTTATCATTTTTATGTCAATATAAACTTTTGTCTTGAATCTTTCAGATCTGAATATTCATACAACAATTAAGAAGAATTACATTAAAATTATGGCAAGTAGCACGCCGCATCAAAAATTCTGTTTTTATCATTTACCTACTCAAGGACGAGCAGGAATTAAGCTTGGGGATGTTGATACATCTCCAACGTATCTATAATTTTTTATTGCTCCATGCTAGACAACTTACTATTTCGAATGTTTATGGGCTTTATTATACACTTTTATATCATTTTTTGGGACTAACCTATTAACCCAGAGCCTAGTGCCAGATTCTGTTTTTACCCTACTTTAGGGTTTCGAAGAAAAGGAAAAACCAAAAGGAGTCCAATTGACCTGAAACTTCACGGAACTCATTTTTGGAAGGAAAGAAGCCTAGAAGACTTGGAGTGCACGTCGGGGGATCTGCGAGGAGGTCACGAGGCAGCGGGGGCGCCCACCCCCCCTGGGCGTGCCCTCCACCCTCGTGAGCCCCTCGTGGCCCCCCTGACGTACTTCCTCCGCCTATATATATCTCCATATACCCTAAAAACATCCATGAGCACAATAGATCGGGAGTTCCGCCGCCAAAAGCCTCCGTAGCCACAGAAAACAAATCTAGACCCATTCCGGCACCCTGCCGGAGGGGGCAATGTCTCTCCGGTGGCCATCTTCATCATCCCAGTGCTCTCCATGACGAGGAGGGAGTAGTTCTCCCTTGGGGCTGAGGGTATGTACCAGTAGCTATGTGTTTGATCTCTCTCTCTCTCGTGTTCTTGATTTGGCACGATCTTGATGTATCGCGAGCTTTGCTATTATAGTTGGATCTAATGTTTCTCCTCCCCCTCTACTCTCTTGTAATGAATTGAGTTTCCCCTTTGAAGTTATCTTATCGGATTGTGTCTTTAAAGATTTGAGAACACTTGATGTATGTCTTGCCGTGGATATCTTAGGTGACAATGGGATATCATGTGATTAACTTGATGTATGTTTTGGTGATCAACTTGCGGGTTCCGCCCATGAACCTATGCATAGGGGTTGGCACACGTTTTCGTCGTGATTCTCTAGTAGAACTTTGGGGCACCCTTTGATGTCCTTTGTGTTGGTTGAATAGATGAATCTGAGATTGTGTGACGCATATCGTATAACCATACCCACAGATACTTGAGGTGACATTGGAGTATCTAGGTGACATTAGGGTTTTGGTTGATTTGTGTCTCAAGGTGTTAGTCTAGTACGAACTCTAGGGCTGTCTGTGACACCTATAGGAATAGCCCAACGGATTGATTGCAAAGAATATCTTTGAGGAGGTTTCGTACCCTACCATAATCTCTTAGTTCATTCTCCGCTATTAGTGACTTTGGAGTGACTCTTTGTTGCATGTTGAGGGATAGTTATGTGATCCAATTATGTTATTATTGTTAAGAGGACTTACACTAGTGAAAGTATGAACCCTAGGCCTTGTTTCCTAGCATTGCAATACCATTTACGCTCACTTTTATCACTTGTTACCTTGCTGTTTTTATAATTTAAGATTACAAATACCTTTATCTACTATCCATATACCACTTGTATCACCATCTCTTCGCCGAACTAGTGCACCTATACAATTTACCATTGTATTGGGTGTGTCGGGGACGCAAGAGACTCTTGGTTATTTGGTTGCAGGGTCGCTTGAGAGAGACCATCTTCATCCTACACCTCCCACGCGTTGATAAACCTTAGGTCATCCACTTGAGGGAAATTTTCTACTGTCCTACAAACCTCTGCACTTGGAGGCCCAACAACGTCTACCAGAAGAAGGTTGTGTAGTAGACATCAGCACGCATCCTAGCAGTTCTTTCTTTGCACTCATCAATGGAAATTCTCATTGCTTTGAGAGAATCATTGATATCATGCTTAGGTGGAATAGATCTAAGTTTCAAAGAATCAACATCAAGAGCAATTCTATCAACGTTCCTAGCCAAATCATCAATCTTAACCAATTTTTCTTCAATCGTAGCATTAAAATTCTTTTGCGAAGTAATAAATTATTTAATATTAGATTCAAAATCAGAGGGCATCTTATTATAATTTCCATAAGAATTGTTGTAGGAATTACCATAATTATTAGAAGGATGACTAGGATAAGGCCTAGGGTTGAAATTTCCTCTATACGCGTTATTACCAAAATTGTTCCTACCAACAAAATTCACATCAATAGATTCATTATTATTCTCAATCAAAACTCTTATTAGCAAATAATTTCATAAGTTCATCCATCCTTCCACTCAAAACATTAATTTCTTCTATCGCATGCATCTTTTTATTAGTAGATCTTTCGGTATGCCATTGAGAATAATTAACCATAATATTATCTAGGAGTTTAGAGCTTCTCCTAAAGTGATTTCCATAAAAGTGCCTCCTGCGGCCGAATCTAAAAGATTTCTAGAAGCAAAATTCAATCTGGCATAAATTTTTTTTATAATCATCCACAAATTTAAACCATGAGTAGGGCAATTACGTATCATTAGTTTCATTCTCTCCCAAGCTTGTGCAACATGTTCATGATCAAGTTGCTTAAAGTTCATAATATCGTTTCTAAGAGAGATGATCTTAGCAGGAGGAAAATACTTAGAGATAAAAGCATCTTCGCACTTGTTCCATGAATCAATACTATTTTTAGGCAAAGACGAAAACCAAGCTTTAGCACGATCTCTAAGCGAAAAAGGAAATAGATTCAACTTAACAATATCATTATCCACATCTTTCTTCTTTTGCATGTCACACAAATCAACGAAGCTATTTAGATGGGTAGCACCATCTTCACTAGGAAGGCCGGAGAACAGATCTTTCATAACAAGATTCAGCAAAGCAGCATTAATTTCACAAGATTCAGCATCGGTAAGAGGAGCAATTTGAGTGCTAATAAAATCATTGTTGTTGGTATTGGTGAAGTCACACAATTTAGTATTATCTTGAGCCATCATGACAAGCAAGCAAACTAACACACAAGCAAACAAAAAGCAAGCGGGCAAAAAGAGGCAAATAGAGAAAGAGAGGGGGGATAGAGAGAGAGGGCAAATAAAACGGCAAGGGTGAAGTGGGGGAGAGGAAAATGAGAGGCAAATGGCAAATAATGTAATGCGTGAGATAAGGGTATGTGATGGGTACTTGGTATGTTGACTTTTGCGTAGACCTCCCCGGCAACGGTGCTAGAAATCCTTCTTGCTACATCTTTTAGCACTGTGTTGGTTTTCCCCGAAGAGGAAGGGATGATGCAGCAAAGTAGCGTAAGTATTCCCTCAGTTTTTGAGAACCAAGGTATCAATCCAGTAGGAGGCTACGCGCGAGTCCCTCGCACCTGCACAAAACAAATAAATCCTCGCAACCAACGCAAATAGGGGTTGTCAATCCCTATAGGGCCACTTACGAGAGTGAGATCTGATAGATATGATAAGATAATATTTTTGGTATTTTCATGATAAAGATGCTAATTAAATAAAGGCAAAGTAAATAGCAAAGTAAATAACTAAGTAGTAGGAGATTGATATGATAAAAGATAGACCCGGGGGCCATAGGTTTCACTAGTGGCTTCTCTCGAGAGCATAAGTATTCTACGGTGGGTGAACAAATTACTGTTGAGCAATTGACAGAATTGAGCATAGTTATGAGAATATCTATGTTAGATCATGTATATAGGCATCACGTCCGAGACAAGTAGACCGACTCCTGCCTGCATCTACTACTATTACTCCACTCATCGACCGCTATCCAGCATGCATATAGAGTATTAAGTTAAAAACAGAGTAACGCCTTAAGCAAGATGACATGATGTAGAGGGATAGACTCATGCAATGTGAAGAAAACCCCATCTTGTTATCCTCGATGGAAACAATGCCTTGCTGCCCGTACTGTCACAAGGAAAGGACACCGCAAGATTGAACCCAAGGCTAAGCACTTCTCCCATTGCAAGAAAGATCAATCTAGTAGGCCAATCCAAACTCATAATTCGAAGAGACTTGCAAAGATAACCAATCATACATAAAAGAATTCAGAGAAGATTCAAATATTATTCATAGATAGACTTGATCATAAACCCACAATTCATCGGTCTCAACAAACACACCGCAAAAAGAAGATAACATTGAATAGATCTCCACAAGAGAGGGGGAGAACATTGTATTGAGATCCAAAAAGAGAGAAGAAGCCATCTAGCTACTAACTATGGACCCGTAGGTCTGAGGTAAACTACTCACACTTCATCAGAGCGCTATGGTGTTGATGTAGAAGCCCTCCGTGATCGATGCCCCCTCCGGTGGAGCTCCGGAACAGGCCCCAAGATGGGATCTCGTGGATACAGAAAGTTACGGCGGTGGAATTAGGGATTTGGCTCTGTATCTGATCGTTTGGGGGTACGTGGGTATATATAGGAGGAAGAAGTATGTCGGTGGCGCAACAGGGGGCGCACGAGGGTGGAGGGCGCGCCTGGGGGGGAGGGGGTAGGCGCGCCCCCCTACCTCATGGCCTCCTGTTACGTGTCTTGACGTAGGGTCCAAGTCTCCTGAGTTGTATTCGATGAGAAAATCACGTTCCCGAAGGTTTCATTCCGTTTGGACTCCGTTTGATATTCCTTTTCTTTGAAACCCTAAAACAGGCAAAAAACAGCAATTCTGGGCTGGGCCTCCGGTTAATAAGTTAGTCCCAAAAATAATATATAAGTGGATAATAAAGCCCAATAATGTCCAAAACAGTAGATAATATAGCATGGAGCATGTATCAGCGCGTCATGAGAAAATGAAGTGCTTTCAAGGACTGCCATATGAAGGAACGGTGTTCACTAAAACGGTAATAACTTTGTCATTCGGAGTCCATTTCGCACCCACAAGTAATCAAAATGCTCGCAACGAGCGTGGGAATCTAGAAAATACTTCTGGCTTGCGCAGGAGTCCTAGAGGACCCTCAAATTCAGCCCCTAAGCATGACTTTTTACCCCTGAAAGTCAAAGAAAATCATTTGCCGCTGCTTTTCAGACAAGTTTCTCAACCCATTGGCACTGCTTTGGAAGGAAATCCGAGAGATTATGGTGAGTATAAACATTAACCCGCCTGGTAAGGACAAGCGTTGCATTCTGTACATGCTCTATGATCCGGGGAATCCCATTTGGTTGTAAATTCAAGAAAATAAGGTGACTATAAGCCTTATTCTCCTTGTTTTTGCTGTGGGGCTTGTCGTAACGTACATGTGTGACATACAATAAGAGGAGGGCATTCCTCGCATCGATCAAAATATATGGGGAAACAATATCTCGACTATAGAGGGACACAAAAAATTTGGGCGACACGCGAGTATGTTTCACGAGAAAATGAAGTTCTTTCAAGGACTGTCATATGAAGGACCGTTTTGGACCCACAAGAAATCAAAACTGTAACGACCGAACCTCGAAGGATTTGAGTCTCTGTGCTTACCGTGCTAGTCCCTGGATCAAACTCGCTAGCACACACAGTATAGATGAATACCAGAATAGCAAGTGCATCATTTATTACATCGTATGATCCATAGTATATAAAATAAAACAATCTGCATAGCACTTGGCTAGCTTTATTCAATCAAACAGCGGAAAGTAGCAGAAAATAACGATGAGTCCCATCATAGCCCACGGGCGATGCTAAATGCAGACTCGTGACCCTAACGGTACCTTACTCTTCGTCTGAATATCCTGCAACATGAGACATTGAAGCCATATAGGTCAATACTTGGAATGTGTTGGCAAGTTACACAAGAGTAATAATAAAGCAGACCTACATGTATATGCATAGTACAACAAAGGAAGGCTTGGGGGTTTATTTTGCAGAAAGCTGATTTTATCCTAATAACTACCTAATAGTCAAATTTTTATTTAGTTCTTTTATTACTACAATTAAATGCACAAGGTTGAGTTGGCAAAATCAACTCCAACCTACCCTTTATTAAGTTGCCCAACAAATTTATTAAGTGTCACATCTGTCAAGATCATCCAACAACTGTAATGGCATAGTGGCTCAAATTTACCCATAACCAGGGCACGGCTAATCATGATTAGTTTTAATACTCTGCAGAGTTTTGTACGCTTTACCCACTGGACCCAATCCGAAGATTGAGACGAAGTCTTTCAGAAGAGGTTCCCTTAACCACCTGACGGCCACATCCCACCTACATATGCTACATCTGTCGACACTGTCTGGGCAAGGGTTCCAACAACTGATCAACTAAGCCAGAGCCCTTATAGCCAGTGGCCGCACATGGAAGCTACTAGTCACTAAGTCTGTCTGATCTTTTTGAACCTGGGCGGCATTCCACTTAGGGTGCACTCTCATGAGCGCATGGCCTTAGAAAAGGTGCAAGACCCCATGATGCCTTCCCTCAACACCAAGCAATACCACTTCCGCCCAGAAGTGAGTTAAATCCCTAATTACTTCTCAATTTAGTTATATATATAATCCTCACATAAACTCAATGAATACATGAACCACCCCGTCTACAAAGCATAGCAAACTACAACTACCACGATTTGCAAAGACGGGAAGATAGCTTAACAGCATAGCAAAATAATATAGTATTCCTATACATGCATATATTCACAGTGTGATATAACTACATGCATAGAAAACCATAGGTAAAGGATGATCAACATGTAACTTGCCTTGGTTCTGGTTCAGAAAGTCACACTCCTGACAATAGCTCGCATCGCACTCCGGACAATCTACATGTTTCACACAATTCAACAAATCAAACACTGAAACACGAAAGGAACCAAAACAAAACCAACAGCAAGAAAATCATTTTTAAAACTCAACAACAGAAGCTTAAAAGCACCTAAAATGCACTACGGTCACAACGCAAAAAGAATCACTCGATTCCGATAAACGGTTTGAGAGTTATGGCCTCCGGAAGGTTTAATTTGAATTTGAAGGAATTCAAATTTAAACAGTGCAAACATGAGAATTTTTTCTACTGTCATGAAGGGCTGATTTTTGTGAGATCATAGGAAAAAGAATTACCTAATTTGGACATATAGGTTAAAAGATATAGCTAGTTGAAGTTAGAGGAAGAATCTGAGAAGAAATAAAACAGCAACAGAAAACTCCTGAGCATTGTAGCGAACTCCTGTAGAAGCTCCTGTAGCGACATGCCACATGGCGGTTCTTGATTGGCCGGGCGCGTGTGCTCACCCAAAACAGAGGAGAACGGCGGCGGCGGTCGGGCGTCGGCGGCGGAGGCTCTCCGGCGAGTCTCCGGCGAAGTTGAAGCAACGGATGGGTGCATCGGTGAGTGGCGGAGGCGTTGGTGAGGTTAAAGGGCGACGGGGCGTCCTTGAACGGCGGTGGCGAAGACGTGAACTCCGGCGAGCTCCGGTGAAGTAGGTCGGCTTGTTCCTCTCCCTCTGCTGCGTTTTCGGCAACAAAAAGACGTCAGGCGAGGGCGGCTTCGAGCGGGGTATCGAGTGGAGCAGGCGGCGCGGGTCTGAGAGTTCTTACGGCGGTGAAATTGCCCGGCGAACGGCGGCGGTCGGCGATGCTTCTCGCGAGATGCGTTTTGCCCAAACCAGAGCGTGCGGCGACGGAGAAGATCGAGGAGGGGTTCGGGGGTTTCTCGAGGGCGTGGGCTCGCTCTAGGCGTCTCGGACGTGCGTGGCGTGGCCCGGTGCTCGAGTTCGACTCGGGCTCGCGGTCGGGTGCGCGTGTGCGACTGTGCTCGTGTTCGTCCCACTGGAGTAAGGAGAACCAGGCGCGGGGTCCACGGTCAGTGGATGAACACGGGCAGCAGGTCGGGTGCGGTTCGGGCGAGCGGTGCGGGCGTACCGCTTCGCTAGGTTTAGCGGGTTGCGGCTGTGTGCTGCTGCTGCACTGGCTAGGCCGCGGCGATGGGCCGGTTGGCTGGCCGGCTGGCTGGTCCTGTATTTTTTATATAAACAAAAACTATAGCAGCAGAACAAAATAAATAAAATAAAATACACAATATAAAATCTAAATAAAAATACCTGGACACACAGTAAAAATAGCTCTACAGCTATAAACTACAGGAACACTAGTTCCTCACCTAATGCAATTTTAGAAATTCATTTTGATGCAATAGGCCACTCAAACAGCAATAAAACAATCAAATAAAATATTTTGAAGATTGGAAAAATTACTAGAACATATCAGATGAACTAGAAATAATATTTGGCACATTATGAACATTTTTAAAATAGGGGAGAAATCATGTTATCTCCGCTCCAATAAATTGCCTTTAGTTGCATAATGATTTGAATATTGCAGAAAGGCAAATAATGCAATAAAAATATGATATGCATATGAATGATCTATTAACATCCTAATTTAGGAAAAATTGGATGTTACAAACCTACCCCCCTTAAGATGAATCTCGCCGTCGAGATTCGGGCTGGCTAGCAAATAGGTGTGGGTGATCCTGCTTGAGATCTTCCTCTCGTTCCCAGGTAGCTTCCTCCTCTGTATGATGATCCCACTGAACCTTGCATAACTTAATTGTCTTGGTGCGAGTAACTCTCTCTGCTGTCTCCAGAATCTTAATAGGCTTCTCCTCATATGTCAAATCACTCTCCAACTGAATTGCCTCAAGTGTCACCGTGTCCCTCAATGGAACATCCATCATCTCTGCATGGCACTTCTTCAACTAAGATACATGAAACACATTATGAACTCCTAACAAGGATTCTGGCAACTCCAGCTGATAAGCTACCTCTCCTCTACGCTCCAAGATCTTGTAAGGCCCCACAAAACGTGGTGCTAACTTACCCTTAATTCCAAACCTCTTAATCCCACAAAGTGGTGAAACTCTAAGGTATGCACGGTCTCCTATCTCATATGTCACCTCCTTACGTTTTGCATCTGCATAACTCTTCTGCCTAGACTGTGCTATCTTCAGCCTGTCATGAATCAACTTGACCTTCTCCTCAGCATCTCTGATCAAGTCTGGTCCAAAGAACTGACGTTCTCCAAACTCATCTCACATCAATGGTGTCCTGCACTTCCTACCATACAATACCTCAAATGGTGTCATCTTCAGACTAGCTTGATAACTGTTACTATATGAGAACTCTGCATAAGGTAAATTATCATCCCAACTGGACCCATAGTCCAAAGCACAAGCTCTCAACATATCCTCCAAAATCTGATTTACCCTCTCTGTCTGCCCATCTGTCCGTGGATGGAAAGCTGTACTGAACTCCAGCCTGGTGCCCAAGGACTCATGCAACTGACACCAAAACTTGGACGTGAACTGAGTACCTCTATCCGACACTACCTTCCTTGGAACTCCATGCAGACAAACAATTTTAGACATATAAATCTTTGCTAGCTGAGCAATGGTATAAGTAGTCTTTACCAGGATGAAGTGAGCAACCTTAGTCAAACGATCAACAACTACCCAAATAGAATCATAACCTGACCGAGTCCTGGGTAAACATGTAATGAAATCCATACCAATCTCATCCCACTTCCAATCAGGTATAGGCAATGGCTGTAACAAACTTGCTAGTCTCTGATGTTCTGCTTTAACCCTTTGGCACACATCACATGTCGCAATATATCCATCAATTTCCCTCTTCAGGCTAGGCCACCAAAATCTTTCCCTCAAATCCAAATACATCTTAGTATTACCTGGGTGAATAGAATAAGGTGAATCATGCGCCTCCTGAAGAATCAACTTCCTGATATCTGCATCTTGGGGTACACAAATACGCTTCTCGAACCATATGGCTCCATGTTCATCCTCACGGAAACCTTCTGCCTTACCTTTAACCATATTCTCTTTTATCTTAGAAATCTCCTTATCATTCTTTTGAGCTTCTCTGATCCTGTCAAACAAAGTAGGCTTTACCTCAAGTGTTGCTAAATATCCCTTAGGAACCATCTCCAACCTGAGATTCCTCAACTGTTCACATAACTCAGGTGGCATATTATCAATACTAATTGCATTAGCATGGCTCCTATGACTCAACGCATCAGCAACAACATTAGCCTTACCAGGATGATACTACACATTCAAATCATAATCCTTAATAAGCTCCAACCATCTCCTCTGCCTGAGGTTCAAATCCTTCTGAGTAAAAATATACTTCAAGCTCTTATGATTAGTAAATATATCACAATGATTACCAATAAGATATTGCCTCCAAGTTTTCAATGCATGCACAACTGAGGCTAACTCCAAATCATGTGTAGGATAATTATGCTCATGATTCTTAAGCTGACGTGAAGCATAAGAAACCACTTTACCTTCCTGCATCAAAACACTCCCAAGTCCTTGACGAGAATCATCACAATATACCTGGAAGTCCTTACGTATACCCGGTAGAGTTAAGACTCGTGCTGTAACCAAACGCTGCTTCAATTCCTGAAAGTTGGCTTCACATTCATCAGTCCAAACAAACTTCTTCTCTTTCTTCAATAATTCAGTCATAGGCTTTGCAATCTTGGAAAAGTTCTTAATAAACCTCCTGTAATAACCTGCAAGGCCCAAAAAGCTGCGAATCTCTCCAACTATCGTGGGTGTCTCCCACTCTGTAACTGCAGCAACCTTAGATGGATCAACTGCAACTCCATTACCTGACACAACATGTCCAAGGAATGCTACCTCGTCCAGCCAAAACTCACATTTGCTGAACTTGGCATACAACTGATGTTCCCTTAGTTTCTCCATTACCAAACGCAAATGCACCTCATGCTCTTGCTTATTCTTGGAGAACACCAATATATCATCAATGAAAACAACCACAAATTTATCCAAGAACTCCATAAACACCTTGTTCATCATATTCATGAATTATGCAGGGGCGTTAGTCAATCCAAATGACATAACAGTATATTCATACAACCCATACCTCATAGTAAAAGCAGTCTTTGGAATATCTTGCTCATGAATCTTCAATTGATGATAACCAGAACGAAGGTCAATCTTAGAAAACACAGTAGCTCCCTCCAACTGGTCAAATAGATCATTTATCATAGGCAAAGGATACTTATTCTTAATGGTTACCTCATTCAGAGAACGATAATCAACACGCATCCTCAAGGTCCCATCCTTCTTGTCCACAAACAAAACTGGAGCTCCCCAAGGTGATGAACTTGGGCGAATAAATCCTTGAGCCTGCAATTCTCTTATCTGCTTCTTCAATTCCTCCAACTCTTGAGGAGGCATTCTATACGGTCTCTTTGCAATAGGTCCAGTGCCTGGTATTAAATCAATAAGAAACTCAATATCTCTATCTGGTGGCATACCTGGCAACTCCTCTGGAAACACATCTGGATAATCCCTCATGACTGGCACCTCTTCCAGGCTACCCCCCTTAAGAGAGTTCACCTGTACCTGAGTACGCTTATACTTAGACACATATTTGATCCTCTTCCCTCCTGGTGCACTGAGAGTAATAGATCGACTGGCACAGTCAATACGACCTTTAGATAACTGCAACCAATCCATACCCAAAATAATATCCAAACCTTGTGACTTCAATATAATCAAATCCGTAGGAAACTCATGCTTCCCAATAGACAAAGTCAACTAATGACAACCAACACCTGCTATCATCTTAGCTCCTGGGAACTCACTCTAATAGGCATACTAAGTGTTTTGGTTGGCAATCCATGTTTATCAACAAATACCCTTGAAATAAATGAATGCGATGCACCAGTATCAAAAAGAACAAGTGCAGGTACTGAATTAATCAAGAACTTACCCAATCATTACATCAGGTTCATTGTAAACCTCCCACATTAACATGATTTACATGACCCTTTTGGAAGGGGTTTGGCTTGCTGGATCCTGAGTTCTTCACCCCCGGGCAATCTGTGGCATAGTGCCCCATTATGATGATGGTGGCCATTATGGTTGTGGCCATTCCCTCCATGATGATTATGATCATTACCTCCATGATGATTATGTCCATTACCTCCATGATGATTATGATCATTACCTCCATGATGATTATGTCCATTACCTCCATGATGATTATGTCCATTACCTCCATTACCATGATATGAAGTGCGTGCTTTCTGATGTGGTCCTGAATTATACCTGTTATTGTTGTTGTACTTCCTCTTGCGATTCTCTATGGCATGTTGCTTTCCCTCCAACACAATGGCCTTATCAATTAGGTCCTGACAATTCCTAAAAGTGGCCACTGTCAACTGAAGGCTCAAGTCATCATTTAGGCCCTCCAAAATTTTCTCCTGCCTAGCTGCATAAGTGTTAACATCATTAGGAGCATAGCGTGCAAGATTATTAAATTCCTCCACATAAGCATTAACTGTGCGACCTCCCTACCGCAAACTGCGAAACTCCTTCTTTTTCAGACTCATAGCACTAGCAGACACATGTGCAGCACGAAAAGCATCCTGAAACTGAGGCCATGTGATCGTGGCAATGGGATAAGTGACCAAGTAGTTGTCCCACCAAGCTGCAGCAGGACCCTCCAACAAATGTGAGGCAAACCTCACCCTCTCTGCATCGGTGCATCCAACCGTCTCCAGGTTCCTATTGAATGCACGGAGCCAGTCATCAGCCACAATAGGTTCAGGGGAACTAGAGAACCTCTGAGGATTCAACCTCAAGAACCTGGTAAGCATATCCACAGGTGGCGGTGGCGGTGGCGGCGGATTGTTGTTGTTATTGTTGTTGTTCTGGTTCTGAGTAAGCAACTGGATCAACTGGGCCTATCCCTCAATAACCTGCTGTATGTATGGTGGTACTCCATTGCCATTATTGTCTCCTCCTGCAGTATTGCGTCTAGTATCATGCCTCGGCGGCATCTGGTGGGCAAGCATAGAAGAGTTATAGATATAATAGGGCCAAGGCTATGTATATATAAATATATTCTACCCATATGCATAATATGATCAAGCCAACAAAATACAACAGCGAATAACACCAACAAACAAACAAACAAAACAACAAACAACATAATATAGTATTATATATATAGTCGAATAATTTCGACACTAAGCCATCTAACAAACAACTATCAATCAAGCAAACAATCTAGTATCTTCATACCACGAAAGTGGGCATAATCAGATACGCTAACATGATAACGTTGCAATATAAAACAAACATGAATGGTGGTCTCAGCACTAGTTCCTACTTAACTGTTCAAGATACTTGAGGGGGTTAACTAATAAACAGTAAGAAGTATAGCTAGTTTATAAAATAACTTTCACTACTATGGCTTTTCTAATCCATTTTCTAGGGTCACGTCCTACAGTCAACACACTGCTCTGATACCATCTGTAACGACCAAACCTTGAAGGATTTGAGTCTCTGTGCTTACCGTGCTAGTCCCTGGATCAAACTCGCTAGCACACACAGTATATATGAATACCAGAATAGCAAGTGCATTGATGAGGACATCAATACCATTGTTACACCCACAACCCCTACTGTTACATATACTGGACCAATTACTAGAGCTCGCGCACGCCAATTAAATTACCAGGTACTTTCGTTTCTTGGTAATGATTCTAATGTGCATGAGATTATGATGCTGCCTAAATTGGATACATTTGTTTTGCTTACAAATGAAGGGCCTAGCTTGGAGAAGGATGAACATTGGAGCAAGAACACGCATGGAGTTGATGGCATGCGCAAGGGGATCAAGAACGGAGTTACAAGTGATGATTTCAGGACTTTGAAGCCGCCATAAGGAGTGCATGAAGCCTTGGACGAAATATACGAGATGCCACTTCATAATATTCGTCCATAGGCTATTCTAGGTGCTGCGTCACCTTATTAATGGGCCAGGCCCATGTAATTTCGAAATACTTAAGTATAGGCTATTTTTAGAGTCCGTATGTGTGGGGAAACAAGAGTTAGGGTTGGTTTCGGACCCCACCCTCAAGGGCCACGAAATTCCCCCCTCTTCCTCCATATATACAGCCCTTAGGGCATCGTTTAGACTTTGGGTTTTGTTTAGATTAAAAGTTCGCCATAGCTGCAACTTCGCGTACTTCGTTTGTGTCCAACGACCAGACCAAGACGTCACAGAACCCCATCTTGATCAATAAAGCTTTCATCTTATATTCGCAATATCTAGATTGCAATCTCAGTTTCTTGCTTGTTCTTCGTTTGCTCGCAGGAAATAGACCTTCGTGGTCAGGTTGATCGTGCTCCGGCGTGGTCAATAACCCTCGGAAGTTGGTTTAGCGATTGCTAAGGCGTGACGTCTCGCACGTTCGTAGTCGGATCGTCAAGGTTGACTCCCACAGAAAACGATAGCCACTATCTCATCGAAACATCGGGACACCTTTGCCTCTATCGAGTGGTATCAGATTTCCAGGTTGCTCGGTGAGATTTTACAGTTTTTCGTAGATTAGATCGAGTCTGTTCTTGATACCTACAGTCCACAAAAAAGCCACAAAAAAAATTAGGGTTAGTTCATCATATCCGAACCAATCTGAGCCTTTGCATAATCTTTTTAGGGTTTTTGCTTTGTTGAATTTGTGGTTACATCGTCGTGTCAAGTTGCTGGTCCTAGAGTCTAGTCTTTTAGAGTTTCGAGTTCTGGTCATAAGTTGTCACGCCGCCGCCGCACCATCGCCCATCTACCACTTTTGCTTATCCGCCACCGCTCTGAATCCATATCCATATACCACCACTAATCCGTATCCATATACCACCACCAATCTGTATCCATATACCATCACCGCTACCATATACCACCACCGCTGCCATATACCACAACCATATATCCACCACCAATCCGAGTTCTTCTCATATTAGGTTTGTTCTTGAGATCAATCTCAATTCTGATTCGTGTTTCCTTGCCTGCGTAGGTCTCGGAAAAAAAAGAGTCTGGAGACCCCCGGGCAGTTTTTAGGCCAAAATTTTCACGGGCAAAATTTTTTTCCCTATCCTATTTTTAGGTTTTCCTGAGTCTTTTGAGCCACGTGCCATCATAATGATTTTTTGTCGCACTTTTTCGTCGTCGCTGCCCTGATTTCCGAAAAAAGTGAAAAAAATAATTTTCGTGCCATCCTACCAGTTTGACGAGGGAAGAGTTTTGAGACACTCGCCATTATAGTGATTTTTCGCAAAAAAATGAGGAGCGCAAAAAAAGTGCAAAAAAAGAGCGCAAAAAAAGAGCGAAAAAAAAGTTCCAGAGTGTGCTTTTCCCTTATTTACGTGCAGCGCCGTGATTTTGTTAGTGTTCTAGGCTCGCGTCTCTAGCACGATCTAGCTTAGGACCAGCACAGTACCGTCGTTAAGCGTTTATTCAACTTTGCATCTCTGAATTGATTATTGCTGACCCTTTTTGCTACCATACTATAAGCCTTCCCAGCTCCACATACATCTACGTCGTGCGTTTGACTCTCCCTGGCAATCGCTCTATCCAAGATTTTGAGAGTTTTTACTACAACGGTTGCCGATCACTGCCTGCTGCTGGGTAAGAACTGGTAAGAATTTGAGATTTGCTTGACGGATTTGTGACACCCGCCACCACCATCACTTGTTAGTAGTCTGTAGGATCATATTCTTGTGTGTTTCTATTGCTGCTAACCATGGCAGGATCACAAGCCGACGAGACTGACTGGGAGAACATGACGAATAAGGAGTTGCATGATAAATTTCAGCAAATGATGAATGGACAGGTGCAAGATGTGCTAAACAGATTTGAAGATGCCATGGAGAAGATAGATGACATGGAGAAGACGTTCGAAACAAAGCTCGATAACAGGTTTAATGAATTGCTCGCGCGTCTTCCACCACCACCACCGGCTGCATCTAACGCACCTCTACAACAACAACAACAACGCCTACCTACACATCGTGAAACAGCCCTCCGCCGAGCGAGCCGTCTCCCTCTTGCACCTGGCCAAACTGTTTGTGCTGCTGTTCATACTTCTGTGGTTGCTGCTGTTGATGCGGAGGAGGATGATTTTGCCGGAGATTACGAGGATGAGGTTGATCAAACTCAGAACTACGTGCCACCACCAGCACAGCAACCACCAGGTCGTCCACATGCAAATAATGGCAATGGTAGGGCTCACCCTCAGGTACGAGATCATGACCATCTCCCTAAACTAAAATTGAATATTCCACCATTTGAGGGTAGATATGTTCCTGATATATATCTTACTTGGGAGTTAGAAACTGAACAACAATTTACATGTTTACAATATCCCGAGGAGAGACGTGTTCCTGCTGCTGTTTGTGCATTCACTAGTTTTGCATGTGTTTGGTGGTCTGAGCATTGTAGATTATATCCTATTCCTGCTACTTGGGCTGCTTTGAAAACTGCTATGCGTACTCGTTGGGTTCCACCATATTATCAATGTGAATTACTTCAAAAATTGCAGCGCTTAAGACAGGGAAAAAATTCTATAGAAGAATATTATCAGGAATTACAAACTGGCATGATTAGATGTGGTATTGTTGAGGAGAATGAAGCTATGCTTGCACGTTTTATGGGTGGATTAAATAGAGAGATTCAGACGATTCTAGAGTATAAGGACTATACTAATATCACTCGTTTATTCCATCTTGCTTGTAAGGCTGAACGTGAAGTGCAGGATCGACAGGCATTGGCACGGACTAACTTTTCTGCAGGTCGACCTTCATCATGGACACCACGTGCATCATCTACTTCCACACATTCTGCTACACCGGCGCCTCCGTCGGCTGCCACCTCCAACCGTGATACAATAAAGCAGGCACAATCACCACTATCTGCCAAGAGCACACCTTTTGGGCCTGCAAAGAGCTCTTCTTCATCCATGGCATCCACAGGGCAAACACATGATATTATTTGTCGATGTTGCAAGGGTGGAGGTCATTATGCGAGAGAATGCCCATCTAAACGTGTGATGATTGTTAGTGAGGATGGTGGGTATGAGTCCGCTAGTGACTATGATGAGGAGACTTTGGCTCTTATTACACGTGACGAACACGGTGGAGACGATTCTGATCATGAGACGCAATACATGGCTCCTGAAGATGTTGACAGGTATGAATGTTTAGTTGCTCAACGTGTTTTGAGTGTGCAGGTTACACAAGCTGAGCAAAGTCAGAGGCATAATTTGTTCCATACAAAGGGAGTTGTGAAGGAACGTTCTGTTCGCGTGATCATAGATGGAGGGAGTTGCAACAACTTGGCTAGCATGGAGATGGTGGAGAAGCTATCTCTCATCACAAGACCACATCCACATCCTTAATACATCCAATGGTTCAACAACAGCGGCAAGGTTAAGGTAACACGTACTGTTCGTGTGCATTTTAGTATCTCTACATATGCTGATTATGTTGATTGTGATGTGGTACCTATGCAAGCATGTTCCTTATTACTTGGTAGACCATGGCAATTTGATAAAAATTCTGTTCACCATGGTAGAAACAATCAGTATACTCTTGTTCATAAGGATAATAATATTACTTTGCTTCCTATGACTCCTGATTCCATTTTGAAAGATGATATTAATAGAGCTAATAAAGCAAAACAGGAGAAAAATAAGAGTGAAAATCAGATTGTGGCAAAAGAATTTGAGCAACAAATGCAGCCTAATAATAATAAACAATCTAGTGTTGCTTCTGAAATTAAATTGAAAAGTGCATGTTTACTTGCCACCAAATCTCATATTGATGATCTAGATTTTAGCAAATCTGTTTGCTATGCTTTTGTTTGCAAAGAGGCATTATTTTCATTCGAGGACGTGCCTTCCTCTTTGCCTCCTGTTGTCACTAACATTTTGCAGGAGTTCGCTGACGTCTTTCCACAAGACGTGCCACCGGGATTACCACCTATTCGAGGGATTGAGCATCAAATTGACTTAATTCCCGGTGCATCATTACCCAACCATGCACCATAGTGTACCAATCCAGAGGAGACGAAGGAGATTATGCGTCAAGTACAAGAACTGCTCGACAAAGGTTATATACGCGAATCCCTTAGTCCTTGTGCTGTTCCTATCATTTTAGTGCCGAAAAAGGATGGTACGTCGCGTATGTGCGTTAATTGTAGAGGCATTAATAATATTACTATTCGTTATCGTCATCCTATTCCTAGGCTAGATGATATGCTTGATGAATTGAGTGGCTCTACAATATTCTCCAAAGTTGATTTGCGTAGTGGATACCATCAAATTCGTATGAAATTGGGAGATGAATGGAAAACAGCATTTAAAACTAAGTTTGGATTATATGAGTGGTTAGTCATGCCTTTTGGGTTAACTAATGCACCTAGTACTTTCATGAGGTTAATGAATGAAGTTTTACGTGCTTTCATTGGACGATTTGTGGTAGTTTACTTTGATGACATATTGATTTATAGCAAATCTTTGGAGGAACATTTGGAACATTTACGTGCTATTTTTATTGCCCTACGTGATGCACGTTTGTTTGGTAACCTTGGAAAGTGCACCTTTTGCACCGACGGAGTATCTTTTCTTGGCTATGTTGTTACTCCACAGGGAATTGAAGTTGATAAAGCCAAGATTGAAGCTATTGAGAGTTGGCCGCATCCCAAAACAGTCACACAAGTGCGGAGTTTCCTTGGCCTCGCTGGTTTCTATAGGCGTTTTGTGAGAGATTCAACACCATTGTTGCACCTCTCAACGAGCTTACAAAGAAGGATGTGCCTTTTGTTTGGGGTACCGCACAGGAAGAAGTCTTCACGGTATTGAAAGATAAGTTGACACATGCTCCTTTACTCCAACTTCCTAATTTCAATAAGACTTTTGAGCTTGAATGTGATGCTAGTGGAATTGGATTAGGAGGTGTGTTATTACAAGATGGAAAACCTGTTGCATACTTTTCTGAAAAATTGAGTGGGCCTAGTCTGAACTATTCTACTTATGATAAAGAATTATATGCTCTTGTTCGGACCTTAGAAACATGGCAACATTATTTATGGCCCAAGGAATTTGTTATACATTCTGATCATGAATCTTTGAAACAAATTAAAAGTCAAGCAAAACTGAACCGTAGACATGCTAAATGGGTTGAATTCATTGAGACTTTCCCTTATGCCATTAAACACAAGAAGGGTAAAGAAAATGTTATTGCTGATGCCTTGTCTCGTCGTTATACTATGCTTTCACAACTTGACTTTAAAATATTTGGTTTGGAGACCATCAAAGATCAATATGTTCATGATGCTGAATTTAAAGATGTATTGCAGAATTGTAAGGATGGGAGAACTTGGAACAAGTTCGTTCTTAACGATGGATTTGTGTTTCGTGCTAACAAGCTATGCATTCCAGTTAGCTCCGTTCGTCTTTTGTTGTTGCAGGAGGCGCTTGGAGGAGGATTAATGGGACACTTTGGCGTCAAGAAGACGGAGGATATCCTTGCTACACATTTCTTTTGGCCAAAGATGAGACGGGATGTTGAGCGTTTTGTTGCTCGCTGCACTACATGTCAAAGGGCTAAGTCACGACTCAATCCTCATGGTTTATATATGCCTTTGCCTGTACCTAGTGTTCCTTGGGAGGATATATCTATGGACTTTGTTTTAGGTTTACCTCGAACAAAGAAGGGGAGGGATAGAATATTTTTTGTCGTGGATAGGTTCTCGAAAATGGCACACTTTATACCATGTCATAAAAGCGATGATGCTGTTAATGTTGCTGATTTGTTCTTTCGTGAAATTATTCGCTTACATGGTGTGCCAAATACTATTGTTTCAGATCGTGATACTAAATTTCTTAGCCACTTTTGGAGATGTTTATGGGCTAAGTTGGGGACTAAGCTGCTTTTTAGTACTACTTGTCACCCCCAAACTGATGGACAAACTGAAGTAGTCAATAGAACATTGTCTACTATGCTTAGGGCTGTTCTGAAGAATAATAAGAAAATGTGGGAAGAATGCTTGCCTCATATTGAATTTGCTTATAATCGTTCATTGCATTCTACTACTAAGATGTGCCCTTTTGAAATTGTGTATGGTTTCCTACCTCGTGCACCTATTGATTTGTTGCCTCTTCCATCTTCGGAGAAGGTTAATTTTGATGCTAAAGAACGTTCTGAATTGATTTTAAAAATGCATGAGTTAACTAAGGAAAACATTGAGCGTATGAATGCTAAATATAAAATTGCTGGAGATAAGGGTAGAAAACATGTTGTGTTTGCACCTGGAGATCTTGTTTGGTTACATTTGCGTAAAGACAGATTTCCTAATCTGCGCAAATCAAAGCTAATGCCACGTGCTGATGGTCCTTTTAAGGTGTTAGAGAAAATAAATGATAATGCATATAAACTTGAGCTACCTGCAGATTTTGGGGTTAGTCCCACTTTTAACATTGCAGATTTGAAGCCTTATTTGGGTGAGGAAGATGAGCTTCCGTCGAGGACGACTTCATTTCAAGAAGGGGAGGATGATGAGGACATCAATACCATTGTTACACCCACAACCCCTACTGTTACATATACTGGACCAATTACTAGAGCTCGTGCACGCCAATTAAATTACCAGGTACTTTCATTTCTTGGTAATGATTCTAATGTTCATGAGATTATGATGCTGCCTAAATTGGATACATTTGTTTTGCTTACAAATGAAGGGCCTAGCTTGGAGAAGGATGAAAATTGGAGCAAGAACACGCATGGAGTTGATGCCATGCACAAGGGGATCAAGAACGGAGTTACAAGTGATGATTTCAGGACTTTGAAGCCGCCATAAGGAGTGCATGAAGCCTTGGACGAAATATACGAGATGCCACTTCATAATATTCGTCCATAGGCTATTCTAGGTGTTGTGTCACCTTATTAATGGGCCAGGCCCATGTAATTTCGAAATACTTAAGTATAGGCTATTTTTAGAGTCCGTATGTGTGGGGAAACAAGAGTTAGGGTTGGTTTCGGACCCCACCCTCAGGGGCCACGAAATTCCCCCCTCTTCCTCCATATATACAAACATTAGGGCATCGTTTAGACTTTGGGTTTTGTTTAGATTAAAAGTTCGCCATAGCTGCAACTTCGCGTACTTCGTTTGTGTCCAACGACCAGACCAAGACGTCACAGAACCCCATCTTGATCAATAAAGCTTTCATCTTATATTCGCAATATCCAGATTGCAATCTCAGTTTCTTGCTTGTTCTTCGTTTGCTCGCAGGAAATAGACCCTCGTGGTCAGGTTGATCGTGCTCCGGCGTGGTCAATAACCCTCGGAAGTTGGTTTAGTGATTGCTAAGGCGCGACGTCTCGCACGTTCGTAGTCGGATCGTCAAGGTTGACTCCCACAGAAAACGATAGCCACCATCTCATCGATGCATCGGGACACCTTTGCCTCTATCATGCATCATTTATTACATCGTATAATCCAGAGTATATAAAATAAAACAATGTGCATAGCACTTGGCTAGCGTTATTCAATCAAACAGCGGAAAGTAGCAGAAAATAACGATGAGTCCCATCATAGCCCATGAGCGATGCTGAGTGCAGACTAGCGACCCTAACGGTACCTTACTCTTTGTCTGAATATCCTGCAACATGAGACATTGCAGCCATATAGGTCAATACTTGGAATATATTGGCAAGTCACACAGGAGTAATAATAACGCAGACCTACATGTATATGCATAGTACAACAAAGGAAGGCTTGGGGGTTTATTTTGCTGATTTTATCCTAATAACTACCTAATAGTCAAATTTTTATTCAGTTCTTTTATTACTACAATTAAATGCATAAGGTTGAGTTGGCAAAATCAACTCCAACCTACCCTTTATTAAGTTGCCCAACAAATTTATTAAGTGTCACATCTGTCAAGATCATCCAACAACTATAATGGCATAGTGGCTCAAATTTACCCATAACCGGGGCACGGCTAATCATGATTAGTTTTAATACTCTGCAGAGTTTTGTACACTTTACCCACTGGACCCAATCCGAAGATTGAGACGAAGTCTTTTAGAAGAGGTTCCCTTAACCACCTGAAGGCCACATCCCACCTACATATGCTACATCTGTCGACACTGTCTGGGCAAGGGTTCCAACAACTGATCAACTAAGCCAGAGCCCATATAGCCAGTGGCCGCACATGGAAGCTACTAGTCACTAAGTCTGTCTGATCTTTTTGAACCTGGGCGACATTCCACTTAGGGTGCACTCTCATGAGCGCATGGCCTTAGAAAAGGTGCAAGACCCCATGATGCCTTCCCTTAACACCAAGCAATACCACTTCTGCCCAGAGGTGAGTTAAATCCTTAATTACTGCTCAATTTAGTTATATATATAATCCTCACATAAACTCAATGAATACACGAACCACCCCCGTCTACAAAGCATAGCAAACTACAACTACCACGATTTGCAAAGACAGGAAGATAGCTCAACTGCATAGCAAAATAATATAGTATTCCTATACATGCATATATTCATAGTGTGATATAACTACATGCATAGAAAACAATAGGTAAAGGATGATCAACATGTAACTTGCCTTGGTTCTGGTTCAGAAAGTCACACTCCTAACAATAGCTCGCGTCGCACTCTGGACAATCTACACGTTTCACACAATTCAACAAATCAAACACCGGAACACGAAAAGAACCAAAACAAAACCAATAGCAAGAAAATCATTTTTAAACTCAACAACAGAAGCTTAAAAGCACCTAAAATGCACTACGGTCACAACACAAAAAGAATCACTCGATTCCGATAAACGGTTTGAGAGTTATGGCCTCCGGAAGGTTTAATTTGAATTTGAATGAATTCAAACTTAAACAGTGCAAACATGAGAATTTTTGGTACTGTCATGAAGGGCTGATTTTTGTGCGATCATAGGAAAAAGAATTACGTAATTTGGACATATAGGTTAAAAGATATAGCTAGTTGAAGTTAGAGGAAGAATCTGAAAAGAAATAAAACAGCAACAGAAAACTCCTGAGCACTGTAGTGAACTCCTGTAGAAGCTCCTGTAGCGACATCCCACATAGCGGTTCTTGATTGGCCGGGCGCGTGTGCTCACCCAAAACAGAGGAGAACGGCGGCGGCGGTCGGGCGTCAGCGGCGGAGGCTCTCCGGCGAGTCTCCGGCGAAGTTGAAGCGACGGATGGGTGCGGCGGTGAGTGGAGGAGGCGTTGGTGAGGTTAAAGGGTGACGGGGCGTCCCCGAACGGCGGTGGCGAAGACGTGAACTCCGGCGAGCTCCGGTGAAGTCGGCCGGCTTGTTCCTCTCCCTCTGCTGCGTTTTTGGCAACAAAAAGACGTCAGGCGAGGGCGGCTTCGAGCGGGGAATCGAGTGGAGCAGGCGGCGCGGGTCTGAGAGTTCTTACGGCGGTGAAATCGCCCGGCGAACGGCAGCAGTCGGCGATGCTTCTCGCGAGATGCGTTTTGCCCTAACCAGAGCGTGCGGCGACGGAGAAGCTCGAGGAGGGGTTCAGGGGTTCCTCGAGGGCGTGGGCTAGCTCTAGGCGTCTCGGACGTGCGTGGCGTGCCCCGGTGCTCGAGTTCGACTCGGCCTCGCGCTCGGGTGCGCGTGTGCGGCTGCGCTCGTGTTCGTCCCACCGGAGGAAGGAGAACCAGGCGCGGGGTCCACGGTCAGTGGCTGAACGCGGGCAGCGGGTCGGGTGCGGTTCGGGCGATGGGCCGGTTGGCTGGCCCTGTTTTTTTATATAAACAAAAACTACAGCAGCAGAACAAAATAAATAAAATAAAATACACAATATAAAATCTAAATAAAAATACCTGGACACACAGTAAAAATAGCTCTACAGCTATAAACTACAGGAACACTAGTTCCTCACCTAATGCAATTTTAGAAATTCATTTTGATGCAATAGGCCACTCAAACAGCAATAAAACAATCAAATAAAATATTTTGAAGATTGCAAAAAATACCAGAACATATCAGATGAACTGGAAATAATATTTTGCACATTATGAACATTTCTAAAATAGGGGAGAAGTCATGTTATCTCGGCTCCAATAAATTGCCTTTAGTTGCATAATGATTCGAATATTGCAGAAAGACAAATAATGCAATAAAAATATGATATGCATATGAATGATCGATTAACATCCTAATTTAGGAAAATTTGGATGTTACAAAAACGATCAAGATGTGCATGGGAATCTAGAAAGTTCTTCCGGCTTGCGCAGGAGTCCCGGAGGACCCACAAATTCGGCCACTAAGCAGGAATTTTTGCCCCTAAAAGTCGAAGAACATCATTTGCCGGCTACTTTTCGGACAAGTTTCTGAACCCATTGGCACTCCTTTGGAAGGAAATCCGAGAGATTATGGTGAGTATAAACATTAGCCCGCCTGGTAAGGACAACCATTGCATTCCGCACATGCTCTATGATCCGGGGAATCCGATTTGGTTGTAAATTCAAGAAAATAAGGCGACTATAAGCCTTATTCTCCTTGTTTTTGCCGTGTGGCATGCCGTAACGTATGTGTGTGACAACCAATAATAGGAGGGCATTCCTAGCATCGGTCAATATATATGTGGAAACAATATCTCCACTATGGAGGACATAAAATTTTGGGGCGGCGCGGTAGAACGCGTCATGAGATAATGAAGTTCTTTCAATGACTGTCATATGAAGGACCGATGTTCACTAAAACATTCATAGCTTTGTCATTCAGTGGACCCACAAGTAATCAAAATGCTCGCGATGAGCGTGGGAATCTTAAGAATACTTACGGCCTATGAAGGAGTCGCAGAGGACCCACGAGTTCGGCCCGTAAGCAGGACTTTTTGCCCCTGAAAGTCAAAGAAAATCATTTGCCGCCGCTTTTCAGACAAGTTTCCCAACCCATTGGCACACCTTTGGAAGGAAATCCGAGAGATTATGTTGAGCATCAACATTAGTCCGCCTGGTATGGACAAATGTTGCATTCTGCACATGCTCTATGATCTGGGGAATCCCATTCGGTTGTAAATTAAGGAAAATAAGGCGACTATCAGCCTTAGTCTCCTTGTATTTGTTGTGTGCCTTGCCGTAATGTATGTGTCTGAAAGCCAATAATAGAAGGGCATTCCTAGCATCGATCAATATATATGTGGAAACAATAGCTCCACTATGGAGGACACAAAAATTTTGGCGGCGCGCCAGAACGCGCCACGAGAAAAATTAAGTTCTTTCAAGGACTGTCATATGAAGGACCGGTGTTCACTTAAACGGTTATAACTTTTTCATTTGCAGTCCGTTTTGGACCCACAAGTAATCAAAATGATCACAACGAGTGTGCGAATCTATTAAGTTCTTTCGGCTTGTGCAGGAGTCCCGGAAGACTCTCAAATTCGGCCCCTAAGCAGGACGTTTTGCCTCCGAAAGTCAAAGAACTTCATTTGCTGCTGCTTTTTAGACAAGTTTCTGAACCCATTGGCACAACTTTGGAAGCAAATCCAAGAGATTATGGTGAGTATAAGCATTAGTCTGCCTGGTAAAGACAAACGTTGCATTCTGCACATGTTCTATGATACGGCAATTCCATTTGGTTGTAAACAAGAAAATCAGGTGACTATAAGCCTTATTCTCCTTGTTTTTGCCGTGTGGCATGCCGTAACATACGTGTGTGACAGCCAATAATAGGAGAGCATTCCTGGCATTGGTCTGTATATATGTGGAAACAATATCTCCACTATGGAGGACAACAAATTTTTGGGCGGCGCGACAGAACGCGTCAAGGGAAAATGAAGTTCTTTAAAGGACTGTCATATAAAGGATCGGTGTTCACCAAAACGGTCAAAACTTTATCATTCGAAGTCCGTTTCGGAGCCAATAGCATTCAAAATGCTTGAGACAAGCATGGGAATCTATAAAATACTTTCGGCATGCGCAGAAGGCCCAGAGGACCCTCAAATTCGGCCCCTAAGGAGGAATTTTTGCCTCTGAAAGTCAAAGACCATCATTTGCCGCTGCTTTTCACACAAGTTTATGAACCCATTGGCATTCCTCCGGAAGGAAATCCGAGTGATTATGGTGAGTTTAAACATTAGTCCTCCTGGTAAGGACAAAAGTTGCATTCTGCACATGCTCTGTGATCTGGGGAATCCCATTTGGTTGTAATTCAAGAAAATAAGGCGACTATAAGCCTTATTCTCCTTGTTTTTGCCGTGTGGCATGCCGTAACATACGTTTGTGACAGCGAATAATAGGAGAAAATGAAGTTCTTTCAAGGACTGCCATATGAAGGACCGGTGTTCACTAAAACGGTAATAACTTTGTCATTCAGAGTCCATTTCAGACCCACAAGTAATCAAAATGCTCGCGACGAATGAGGGAATCTAGAAAATACTTCTGGCTTGCGCAGGAGTCCGAGAAGACCCTCAAATTCAGCCCCTAAGCAGGACTTTTTGCCCCTGAAAGTCAAAGACAATCATTTGTCACTTCTTTTCAGACAAGTTTCTGAACCCATTGGCACTGCTTTGGAAGGAAATCCGAGAGATTATGGTGAGTATAAACATTAACCCGCCTGGTAAGGACAAGTGTTGCATTCTGTACATGCTCTATGATACGGGGATTCCCATTTGGTTGTAAATTCAAGAAAATAAGGTGACTATAAGCCTTATTCTCCTTGTTTTTGCTGTGTGGCTTGTCGTAACGTACGTGTGTGACAGCCAATCATAGGAGGGCATTCCTGGCATCGATCAAAATATATGGGGAAACAATATCTCCACTATGCACGGACGCAAAAAATTTGTGCGGCGCGCTAGTACGTTTCACGAGAAAATGAAGTTCTTTCAAGGACTGTCATATGAAGGACCGTTTTGGACCCACAAGAAATCAAAACGATCGCGATGAGCGTGGGAATCAAGAAAGTTCTCCCGGCTTGCGCAGGAGTCCCGGAGGACCCTCAAATTCGGCCCTTAAGCAGGAATTTTTGCCCCTAAAAGTCAAAGAACATCATTTGGCACTGCTTTTCACACAAGTTTCTGAACCCATTGGCACTCCTTTGGAAGGAAATCCGAGAGATTATGGTGAGTATAAACATTAGTCCGCCTAGTAAGGACAAACGTTGCATTCTGCACATGCTCTATGATCCCGGGAATCCCATTTGGTTGTAAATTGAAGAAAACAAGGCCACTATAACCCTTATTCTCCTTGTTTTTGCCGTGTGGCATGCCGTATGATACATGTGTGACACCCAATAATAGGAGGGCATTCCTGGAATCGGTCAATATATATGTGGAAAAAATATCTCCACTATGGAGGACAAAAATTTTTGGGGTGGTGCGGTAGAACGCGTCATGAGATAACGAAGTTCTTCCAAGGACTGCCATATGAAGGACCGATGTTCACTAAAACGGTCATAGTTTTGTCATTCGGAGTCCGTTTTGGACCCACAAGTAACCAAAATGCTCGCGATGAGCGTGGGAATCGAAAGAATACTTCTAGCCTATGCTGGAGTCCCAGAGGACCCACAAATTCAGCCCCTAAGCAAGCCGTTTTGCCCATGAAAGTCAAACGAAATCATTAGCCGCTGCTTTTTAGACAAGTTTCTTAACCCATTGGCACACCTTTTGAAGGAAATCCGAGAGATTATGTTGAGTATAAACATTAGTCCACCTGGTGTGGACAAACGTTGCATTCTGCACAGGCTCTATGATCCAGTGAATCCCATTCGTTTGTAAATTCAAGAAAATAAGGTGACTATCAGCCTTATTCTACTTGTATTTGTTGTGTGCCTTGCCGTAATGTATGTGTCTGACAGCCAATAATAGGAGGGCATTCCTAGCATCGTTCAATATATATGTGGAAACAATATCTCCACCATGGAGGACACGAAATTTTTGGCGGCGCACCAGAACGCGTCACGAGAAAATGAAGTTCTTTCAAGGACTGTCATGTGAAGAACCGGTGTTCACTAAAATGGTCATAACATTTTCATTCGCAGTCCGTTTTGGACCCAAAAGTAATCAAAATGATCACGACGAGTGTGGGAATCCAGAAAGTTCTTTCGCTTGCGTAGGAGTCCCGGAGGACCCTCAAATTCGGGTCCTAAGCAGGATGTTTTGCCTGCGAAAGTCAAAGAAATTCATTTGCCGCTGCATTTCAGACAAGTTTCTGAACTCATTGGCACTCCTTTGGAAGGAAATCTAAAAGATTATGGTGAGTATAAACATTAGTCTACCTGGTAAGCACAAACGTTGCATTCTGCACATGCTCTATGATCCAAGGAATCCCATTTGGTTGTAAATACAAGAAAATTAGGCGACTATAAGCCTCATTCTTCTTGTTTTTACCGTGTGGCATGTCGTAACGTACGTGTGTGACAGCCAATAATAGGAGGGCATTCCTGGCATCGGTCAATATATATGTGGAAACAATATCTCCACTATGGGACGACACAAAATTTTGGTGCGGCAGGCTAGAACGCGTCATGAGAAAATGAAGTTCTTTCAAGGAATGCCATATGAAGGACCGGTGTTCACTAAATCGGTCATAACATTGTCATTCAGAGTCCGTTTTGGACCCAAAAGTAATCAAAATGCTTGTGATGAGCGTGAGCATCTAGAAATTTCTTCTGGCTGGTGCACGAGTCCTGGAGGACCCTCAAATAAGGCAACTAAGCGGGACTTTTTGCCCCTAAAAGTGAAAGAACATCATTTGCCTCTGCTTTCCAAACAAGTTTCTGAACCCAGTGACACTCCTTTGGAAGGAAATCCGAGAGAATATGGTGATTATAAACATTAGTCCGCCTAGTAAAGACAAACGTTGCATTCTGCACATGCTCAATGATCAGGGGAATCCCATTTGGTTGTAAATTCATGAAAATAAGCCTTATTATCATTGTTTTTGTTGTGTAGCTTGTCGTAATGTACGTGTGTGACAGCCAATTGTAGGAGGGCATTGGTGGCATCGGTCAATATATATGTGGAAACAATATCTGCACTAAGGAGGACACAAAAGTTTAGGGTGGCGCGCCAGAATGCGTCACGAGGAGGACCGGTGTTCACTAAAACGGTCATAAATTTGTCATTCGGAGTCCATTTTGGACCCACAAGTAATCAAAATGATCGCGACGAGTGTGGGAATCTCGAAAGTTCTTCCAGCTTGTGTGGGAGTCTGGGAGGACCCTCAAAGTCGGCCCCTAAGCAGGACATTTTGCCCCCGAAAGTCGAAGAACTTCATTTGCCGCTGCTTTTCAGACAAGTTTCTGAACGCATTGGCACTCCTTTGGAAGGAAAGCCGAGAGATTATGGTGAGTATAAACATTAGTCTGCATTGTATGCACAATAGTAGCATTCTGCACATGTTCTATGATCTAGGGAATCCCATTTGGTTGTAAATTCAAAAAATAAGGCGACTATAAGCCTTATTCTCCTTGTTTTTGCCGTGTGGCATGTTGTAACGTACGTGTGTGACAGCCAATAATAGGAGGGCAATCTTGGCATCGGTCAATATATATGTGGAAACAATATCTCCACTATGGGAGGACACAAAATTTTGGTGCGGCGCGCTAGAACGCGCCATGAGAAAATGAAGATCTTTCAAGGAATGCCATATAAAGGACCGGTGTTCACTAAAATGGTCATAACTTTTTCATTCAGAGTCCGTATTGGACCCACAAATAATCAAAATGCTCACGACGTTACTGGGAATCTAGAAAATTCTTTCGGATTGTGCAAGAGTCCCGGAGGACCCTCAAATTCGGCCCCTAAGCGGGACTTTTTGCCCCCAAAAGTCAGAGAACATCATTTGCGCTGCTTTTCAGACAAGTTTCTGAACCCATTGGCACTCATTTGGAAGGAAATCTGAGAGTTTACGGTGAGTATAAACATTACTCTGTCTGTTAAGGACAAACGTTGCATTTTGCACATGCTCTATGATCTGGAAAATCCCATTTGGTTGTAATTTCAATAAAATAAAGCGACTATAAGACTTATTCTCCTTGTTTTTCAAGGATTATCTTATGAAGGACCTATGTTCACTAAAATGGTAACAACTTTGCCATTTGGAGTCTGTTTTGGACCCACATGTACTCAAAATTCTCGCGACGATCGTGGGAATATAGAAAATAGTTTCGTCTTGCGGAGGAGGCACGAATGACTCTAAAATTTGGCGCCTAAGCAGGACTTTTTTGATCCTGTAAGTCAAAGAACATCATTTGCCACTGCTTTTCAAACAAGTTTCTGAACCCATTGGCACAACTTTGGAAGGAAATCCAAGAGATTATGGTGAATATAAACATTAGTCTGCCTGGTAAGGACAAACATTGCATTCTGCACATGCTCTATGATACGAAAATTCCATTTGGTTGTAAATTCAATAAAATAAGGCAACTATAAGCCTTATTTTCCTTGTTCTTGCCGTAGGACTGCCATATGAAGGAGCGGTGTTCACTAAAACGGTCATAACTTTGTCATTTGGAGTCCGTAGAGGACCCACAAGTAATCAAAATGCTCGCGACGAGCGTGGGAATCTAAAAAATACTTCCGGCTTGAGCAGGAGTCCCAGAGGACCCTCAAATTTGGCCCCTAAGCATAACTTGTTGCCCCCGAAAGTCAAAGAAAATCATTTTCCACTACTTTTCAGACAAGTTTCTGAATCCATTGGCACTCCTTTGGAAGGAAATCCAAGAGATTATGGTGAGTATAAACATTAGTCCATCTGGTAAGGACAAATGTTGCATTCTGCACATGCTCTATGATCCGAGGAATCCCATTTGGTTGTAAATTCAAGGAAATAAGGCGACTATAAGTCTTATTCTCCTTGTTTTTGCTGTGTGGCTTGCCGTAATATACGTGTGTGACAACCAATAATAGGAGGGCATTCTTGGCCTCAGTCAATATATATGTGGAAACAATATCTCCACAATGGAAGGACACAAAATTTTGATGCAGCACACTTGAACGCGTCATGAAAAAATGAAGTTCTTTCAAGGAATGCCATATGAAGGACTGGTGTTCACTAAAATGGTCATAACTTTGTCATTCAGAGTCCGTTTTGGACCCACAAGTAATCAAATGCTTGCGATGAGCATGAGCATTTAGAAATTTCTTCTGGCTTGTGCACGAGTCCTGGAGGACCTTCAAATAAGGCCACTAAGCGGGACTTTTTGCCCCTAAAAGTGAAAGAACATCATTTGCCTCTGCTTTCCAAACAAGTTTCTGAACCCATTGGCACTCCTTTGGAAGCAAATGCGAGAGATTATGGTGAGTGTAAAGTGTAAACATCAGTGCACCTGGTAAAGACAAACGTTGCATTCTGCACATGCTCTATGATCAGGGGAATCCCATTTGGTTGTAAATTCAAGAAAATAAGGCGACTATAAGCCTTATTCTCCTAGTTTTTGCTGTGTGGCTTGCCGTAATGTACGTCTGTGACAGCAAATAGTAAGAGGGCATTCCTGGCATCGGTTAATATATATGTGGAAACAATATCTCCACTATGGAAGACAGAAAAGTTTAGGGAGGCACGCCAGAATGCGTCACGAGAAAATGAAGTTCTTTCAAGGACTGTCATATGAAGGATCGGTGTTCACTAAAACGGTCATAACTCTGTCATTCGGAGTACATTTTGGAACCACAAGTAATCAAAATGACCGTGACGAGGGTGGGAATCCCTAAAGTTCTTCCGGCTTATGTGGGAGTCCCGGAGGACCCTCAAATTCGGCCCCTAAGCAGGACATTTTGCCCCCAGTAGTCAAAGATCTTCATTTGCCGCTGCTTTTCAGACAAGTTTCTGAACCCATTGGCACTCCTTTGGAAGGAAATCCAAGAGATTATAGTGAGTATAAACATTAGTCTGCCTTGTAAGCATAATAGTTGCATTATGCACATGTTTTATGATCTAGGGAATCCCATTTGGTTGTAAATTCAAGAAAATAAGCCGACTATAAGCCTTGTTCTCCTTGTTTTTGCTGTGTGGCTTGCCGTAATGTACGTGTGTGACAGCAAATAGTAAGAGGGCATTCCTGGCATCGGTCAATATATATGTGGAAACAATATCTCCAATATGGAGGACACAAAAGTTTAGGGCAGCGCACCAGAACGCGTCACGAGAAAATGAAGTTCTTTCAAGGACTGTCATATGAAGGACCGGTGTTCACTAAAACGGTCATAACTTTGTCATTCGGAGTCCATTTTAGACCCACAAGTAATCAAAATGACCGCGACGAGTGCGGGAATCTCGAAAGTTCTTCCGGCTTATGTAGGAGTCCCGGAGGACCCTCAAATTCAGCCCCTAAGAAGGACATTTTGCCCCCAAAAGTCAAAGAACTTCATTTGCCGCTGCTTTCCAGACAAGTTTCTAAACCTATTGGCACTCCTTTGGAAGGAAATCCGAGAGATTATGGTGAGTATAAACATTAGTCTTCCTTGTAAGCATAATAGTTGCATTATGCACATGCTTTATGATCTAGGGAATCCCATTTGGGTGTAAATTCAAAAAATAAGGCGACTATAAGCCTTATTCTCCTTGTTTTTGCCGTGTGGCATGTCGTAACGTACGTGTGTGAAAGCCACTAATAGGAGGGCATTCTTGGCATTGGTCAATATATATGTGGAAACAATATATCCACTTTTGAGGACTCAAATTTTTTGGGCAGCGCGCTAGAACGCGTCATGAGAAAATGAAGTTCTTTCAAGGACTCCCATATGAAGGACTGGTGTTCACTAAAACGGTCATACCTTTGTCATTTGGAGTCTGTCTCGGATCCACAAGTAATCAAAATCCTTGCAACCAGCATGGGATTCTAGAAAATAATTATGGCTTACGCAGGAGTCCTGGGGGACTCTCAAATTCGGCCCCTAAGTGAGACTTTTTGCCCCTCAAAGACAAAGAACATCATTTGCCGCTACTTTTCACAGAACTTTCTGAACCCATTGGCACTCCTCTGGAAGGAAATCTGAGAGATTGTGGTGAGTATAGACATTAGTCCCCTGGTAAGGACAAATGTTGCATTCTGCACATGCTCTAGGATCCGGGAAATCCCATTTGGTTGTAAATTCAAGAAAATAAGGTGACTATAAGCCTTATTCTCCTTGTTTTTGCTGTGCGGCTTGCCGTAATATACGTGTGTGACAGCCAATAACAGGAGGGCATTCCTAGCATCGGTCAATATATATGGTGAAACAATATCTCCACTATGGAGGACACAAAATTTTTGGGCGGCGTGCCAGAAGCGTCACGAGAAAATCAAGTTCTTACAAGCACTGTCAAATGAAGGACCGGTGTTCACTAAAACGGTCATAGCTTTGTCATTCGGAGTCCATGTTGGACCCACACGCAATCAAAATGACCGCGACAAGTGTGGGAATCAAGAACGTTCTTTCGGCTTGTGCAGGAGTCCCAGAGGACCCTCAAATTTGGCCCCTAAGAAGGGCGTTTTGCCCCCGAAAGTCACAGAACATCATTTGTCGCTGCTTTTCAGATAAGTTTCTGAACCCATTGGCACTCCTTTCGGAAGGAAAATCGAGAGATTATGGTGAGTATGAACATTAGTCCGCCTGGTAAGGACAAACGTTGCATTCTGCACATGCTCTATGATCCGGGGAATCCTATTTGGTTGTAAATTTAAGAGAATAAGGCGACTATAAGCCTTATTCTCCTTGTTTTTGTCATGTGGCATGTTCTAACTTACGTGTGTGACAACCAATAATAGGAGGGCATTCCTTGCATCGGTCAATATATATGTGGAAACAATATCTCCACTACGGAGGACACAAAATTTATGGGCGGCGCGCCAGAACGCGTCACGAGAAAATGAAGGTTTTTCCAGGACTGCCGTATGAAGGACCGGTGTTCACTAAAACGGTCATAACTTTGTCATTCGGAGTCCCTTTCGGACCCACAAGTACTCAAAATGCTCGTGACGAGCGTGGGAATCTAGAAAATACTTCCAGCTTGAGCAGGAGGCTTGGAGGACCCTCAAATTCGGCCCCTATGCAAGAATTTTTGTGCCTAAAAGTCAAAGAACATCACTGGCCGCTGCTTTTACAAACAAGTTTCTGAACACATTGGCACTCCTTTGGAAGGAAATCCGAGAGATTACGGGAGTATAACCATTAGTTCGCTTAGTAAGGAGAAAAGTTGCATTCTGCGCGTGCTCTATGATCTGGGGATTCCCATTTGGTTGTACATTTAAGAAAATAAGGCGACTATAAGGCTTATTCGCCTTGCCCTTGCCGTGTGGCATCTCGTAACATATGTGTGTGAGATCCAATAAAAGGAGGGCATTCGTGGCATCGGTCAATATATATGTGGAAATAATATCTCCACTATGGATGACACACAATTTTGGGGTGGCGCACCAGAACGCGTCACGAGAAAATGATGTTCTTTCAAGCATTGCCATATGAAGGACCGGTGTTCAATAAAATGGTCATAACTTTGTCATTCGGAGTCTGTTTCGGATCCATAACTACTCGAAATGCTCATGACGAGCGCGGGAGTCCCAGAGGACCCTCAAATTTGGACCCTAAGGAGATCTTTTTGCCCCTGAAAGTCAAAGAACATCATTTGTCGCTGCTTTTCAGACTAGTTTCTGAACCCATTGTCACTCCTTTGGAAGGAAATCCGAGACATTATGGTGAGCATAAACATTAGTCCGCCTGGTATGGACAAATGTTGCATTCTGCACATGCTCTATGATCCGGGGAATGACATTTGGTCGTAAATTCAAGAAAATAAGGCTACTATAAGCCTTATTCTCCTTGTTTTTGCCGTGTGGCATGATGTAAAGTACATGTGTGGCAAGCAATAATAGGAGGGCATTCCTCGCATCCGTAAATATATATGTGGAAACAATATCTCCACTATGGAGGACACAAAAGTTTGGGGCAGCGCGCCAGAACGCGTCATGAGAAAATTAAGTTCTTTCAAGGACTGCCATATGAAGGACCAGTGTTCACTAAAACGGTCATAACTTTGTCATTCGTAGTCCGTTTCGGACCCACAACTAATGAAAATGCTTGCGACGAGCGTTGGAATCTAGAAAATACTTCTGGCTTGCACATGAGTGCCGGAGGACCCTCAAATTCGGCCCCTAAGGAGGACCTATTGCCCCTAAAAGTCAAAGAACATCATTTGCCGCTGCTTTTCACACAAGTTTCTGAACACATTGGCACTCCTTTTGACGGAAATCCGAGAGATTATGGTGAGTTTAAACATTAGTTTGCCTGGTAAGGACCAACGTTACATTCTGTACATGCTCTATGATCTGGGGAATCCAATTTGGTTGCAAATTAAGGAAAAATAAGGTCACTATAAGCCTTATTGATGTGGAGCATCCCAAGGTTATCCCCATGGACCTACCATCGTCTCACCAAGTGACTAGCGGACCAATGACATGAGCACATGCAAGAGCTCTCGAAACTAAGGTGAACTCACTCCTCTCCGAACTATCACTTTCCATGCATGAGAATTGGCTTCTACCTCAAGCGGAAACCCTATGTGCAATCAGGTGCTTGGAGGAAAGCCATGGACCAACTACACTCAATGGACAAGACGATGAGGACGCCAAGTTCGTTGGACAAGAAGAAGAGCTGTGGAAGAAACTACAGGTTCCGGACGACTGGCCCATCCCGGACGTCCGGCCCCTCAGGGCCACACTAGCCAAAGGATACCAGGCCAGCGCATACTACAGCGGCCGGACGTCCGACCTCGACCAGACGTCCGACACCTCCCAGGCTCCGGACAATCGAGCGCCTCTGGACGACCGGCACACCTACACCCGAGCCGAATCTACGAAAATCCGAGTAAGACCGAACGACCGGCGATCGGATGCCTACGGACGTCCAATGTCGTGGCGACAGAATCTAAAATCACGGACATCCGAAGATCTATGGACGTCCAGCCACCCGCGAGCCTCCAGACGACCGACGCCTCATGGACGTCCAGACCCTAGCTGCGTCCAGTTTTCGGCCGAAGCCCATGTATCCCTCCACTTCGCCCCTCTTTTACACTAAGACTATAAATAGACCTATCCTTGCTCCTAGCTAGGGTCAACATTGGTTTAGCTCATATTTAGAGATAGAGCATCGCTCATCCACATCGAATCTACTCCATGAGAGAGACCGCGACCCCTCTTCGGAGAAGATCCCTTTGGATTCAGGACCTCCTTGCGGAGAAGAGCATCAAGACCTCCTCACGGAGAAGACCGGTTACCTCTTGTATCGTCCGTTGTTGACGTTGGATCTTGTATCTTCCTTTGTGTTCCTGGATCTAGTGCATGTGTGATCATACTTGTTGGTTTGAGTGTCCTCTTGTGTTCCCCTTGTGATTTTCGCCTCGTTCCCCTCCTCGTGTTCTTCGTGTTCATCGCGGGATCCGCTCCTTTCGTAAAAGATCGGCCGATTAGGGTTCCTACCCTACATCATCTTAGTATCAAGAGCCACGTTGATCACGATTTCAGAGCCTCCCTGTTATGTTGCTAGCCTACTTTTTTGATTTTGTCCCTAATTCAAAAATTCCCCACAAAAATAGCCCCAATTTTTTTTGTGATTTGTTGGTGTGTTGAATTTTTTTTGGATTTGATCCGTGGATTTGCTTTGTTTTTTGTGGATCTAGCGCACTTCATCACGTGCCCGAATTTCGCCCAGGCACCGGACGTCCGACCCCCACCGGACGTCTGACGACCGGACGACCGGCCCAGCCCGGACGTCCATGGATCCTTGACGAAACTGAATTTTTTCAGTTTGGTCACCACCACCAACCCACATTTCTGCCTACGCACTTCTACCACCTATACTCCATCACCACTTCGGCATACCACCACCATTGCTTACTCGTTTCGCACTCCGACGTGTGTTGCCACTTCGAGCTTTGAGAATTTGAGTTGCGATTCCATGTCCTTTTGTGTTTCGGCTATCTAGGTACGGTTCGACATCAACATCACCGCCTCTCATCTTCGCCACGGACACATCATCAACAACGACCACCTCGACTACATCTTGGTATTCATGCCACCATTTTGACACCATACCGTACACAAGAAACGGTAACCACGTCTTGGTATTGGACATATCACTCTTGCCATTACATTGATAGCCTTCATATCCTTAGTCCTTTGCGTCGCTTACCCTTCGAGACTAGCCTTTGAGTATTGCCGGCAACGAGACTTGTGCACATTGGTGATCATACTTCCCATAGCATACATACATCATTGTTGCATATCTTGGTATCATCTCTTGTGTGACAAGGTTGTCATCTCATACACAATTGCTATCTTGGTTCATCAAGCATTGCATGAGAAAAGAGCTCAAACAACAAAGAGCCAAACAAGCTTTTAAGCAAAAGGAAAAGATAAGCAAAGATCTTTTAAGCAAGCACCATAGCATCATACAACATTAAGATTGTCATGTAGATCATCTTGGATCATATCATCTAAACACCTTGCTATGTAGTTCGACATCAACATTAAGCAAGCTCTTTGTTTAGATGATATGATCCAAGATGATCTAATATGACTGTCTTAATGTTGTATGATGCTATGGTGCTTGCTTAAAAGCTCTTTGATTATCTTTTCCTTTTTCTTAAAAGTTTTTTTGGCTCATTGTTGTTTGAGCTCTTTTCTCATGCAATGCTTGACGAACCAAGATAGCAACTGTGTATGCGGTGACAACCTTGTGACACAAGAAATGATACCAAGATAGGCAACAATGATGTATGTATGCTATGGGAAGTATGATCACTAAGGTGCACAAGTCTCGTTGCTGGCAATACTCCAAGGCTAGTCTCGATGGGTAAGTGACGCAATGGAGTAAGGCTATGATGACTATCAATGTAATGGCAGGAGTGATATGTCCAGTACCAAGATGAGGTTACCGTTTCTTCGGTTCCTCATCCATAAGCAAGAACGGATGACGGTGATCCAATCACGAATACCAAGATGTAGTCGAGGTGGTGGTTGTTGATGACGCGTCCATGTCGAAGATGAGCGGCGGTGATGTTGATGTCGAACCATACCTAAATAGCCGAAAGACAAGTAGGTCATGGCACCGCAACTCAATTCTCAAAGCAAAATTGGACCAAAATTGTCAGAGTTGGTGTTGGTAAGCGATGGGGGTGGTATGCGGAAGTGGTGGTGGTATGCGGAAGTATATGTGGGCACCGGAACAAAATTTGGCGAAATATGGACGAAAAACAGGAGGTGGAGAGGATGTGGTGCTGCCAGGGGTCGGATGTCCGGGCCTGATGGCCGGATGTCCGGGGTGCCAGATGTCCGGGCTTGTTGGGCCCGATGTCCGGGCTCTGGGTCCGAGGATGAACATGAAGATCTTCACGAGTCAAGGTCAAATCCGGGCAAAATTCGGGGGAATTTGTGGATGGAATTGGGAAAAAAATGTATGGAAAGCTAGATCTACCTGCAACACACGAAATCCGCAGATCAAATCGAACAAAACTTCATCACACCAACAAACCAACAAAACTAGGCTAGCAACGCAATGGGGAGGCTCCAAAATCGTGATCAATGTGGCTCTTGATACCAAGATGATGTAGGGTAGGAACCCTAATCGGCTGATCTTTCACGAAAGGAGCGGATCCGCGCGATGAACACGAAGAACACGAGGAGGGAAACGAGGGGAAAATCACAAGGGGAACACAAGAGAACGCTCAAACCAACAAGTATGATCACACATGTGCTACATCCATGAACACAAAGGGAGATACAAGATCCAAAGTCAACAACGGACGATACAAGAGGTAACCGATCTTCTCCGTGAGGAGGTCTTGAATCCACGAGGGGATCTTCTCCGCAAGGAGGTCTTGAATCCAAAGGGATCTTCTCTGCATAGGGGCCGCGGTCTCTCTCGTGGAGTAGATCCTATGTGTATGAGCAATGCTCTATCTCTAAATATGAGCTAAACCAATGCTAACCCAAGAAAGTTGGACGAGGTGGAGTATATATAGTCTAGGGGGTAGAAGGGGTACACGGGCCTCGGCCCTTCACTGTGCGCAGACATGGAGGCCGGATGTCCGGGCGTCGGGCCGGACGTCTAGGCTTTCACGTGGGGCCGGATGTCTGGGCTGGCGAGGCTGGATTTCCGAGCGTTTGCGGAGGGCCGGATGTCCAGGCAGTGGAGGCCGGATGTCCGGGCTGGTGAAGCTGGCCATGTTGCTCTCGGGAAGGTGGTGTCCAGATATCCGGGCTCGAGGCCGGATTTCCGGGCCGGGCCGGATGTCCGAGGCCTATAGATGCGTGGCGGCTGGTAGGCGGTTGTGGTCGAAGTCTCCAGCGGCCAGATGTCCGGGCTCGGGCCGGATGTCCGGGTCCTGGAGCTACCCTCTTCTTCTCTCGGCATTCCTCTTCATCCGTGAACTTGGGGACTTGTACATCTTCATGTGAACTCGGAATTAGGTAGTAGCCATGTCTCATGCATAGAAAGTGGAAGTTCGGAGAGGAGAGGGTTCACCTTATCTTCGATAGACTTCACTCGGGCTCTTGTCATTGGTCCAAGTGGTGTCGTAGGGGACGTAGGTAGGTCCATGGGGATGACCTTGGGATGCCACGCATCAAAGAGCAAGGCACGTCCTCGAATGAAAATAATGCCTCTTTGCACACAAAAGCATAGCAAACAGATTTGCTGAAATCTAGATCATCAATATCAGATTTGGTGGCAAGTAAACATGCACTTTTCAATTTAATTTCAGAAGCAACATTAGATGGTTGATTATTAGGCTTCATGTGTTGCTCAAATTCTTTTGCCACAATCTAATTTTCACACTTTTTTCTCCTGTTTTCCTTTATTAGCTCTATTAATATCATCTTTCAAAATGGAATCAGGAGTCATAGGAAGCAAAGTAATATTTTTATCCTTATGAACAAGAGTATACTGAATGTTTCTACCATGGTGTACAAAATTTCTATCAAATTGCCATGGTCTACCAAGTAATAAGGAACATGCTAGCATAGGTACCACATCACAATGATAGCGGCAAAGGTGTCTCGTCTTTCGATGAGATGGTGGCTATCATTTTGGAGGAAGTCGACTTTGACAATCAAGACTACGTACATGCGAGGACGTCGCGCCTTAACAATCGCTAAACCAACTCCGAGAGGTTATTGACCATGACGGAGCATGATCAACCTGACCACGAAGGTCTGTTTCCTACAGGCAAACGAAGAACAAGCAAGAAACTGAGATTGCAATCTAGATATTGCAAATATAAGAGGAAATCTTTATTGATCAAGGTGGGGTTTTGTGACGCCTTTGTCTGGTCGTTGAACACAAACGAAGTACGCGAAGTTGTAGCTATGGTGAACTTTATCTAAACAAAACCCAAGGTCTAAACGATGCCCTAAGGGCTGTATATATGGAGGAGAGAGGGGGAAATTTCATGGCCCTTGGAGTAGTGGTCCGAAACCAACCCTAAATCTTTTTTCCCCATACATACGGACTCTAAAAACATCATATAATCAAGTATTTCGAAATTACATGGGCCTGGCCCAAAAATAAGGTGACGCAGCACCCAGGATAGCCTCTAGATGAAATTTATGAAGTGGCATCTTGTATATTTCGTCCAAGGCTTCATGTAACTCCGTTCTTGTTCCCCTTGTGCACGTCATCATATCCATGCTTGAACTTGCTCCAAGGTTCATCTTTCTTGTCCAAGCTAGGCCCTTCATTTGTAAGAAAAACAAATGTATCCAATTTAGGCAGCATCATATTCTCATGAACATTAGAATCGTTACCAAGAAACAAAAGTACCTGGTAATTTAATTGGCGTGCGCAAGCTCTAGTAATTGGTCTAGTATGTATAGCAGCATGGGTTGTGGGTGTAACAATGGTATTGATGTCCTCATCATCCTCCCCTTCTTGAAATGAAGTCGTCCTCGACGAAAGGTCATCTTCCTCACCCAAATAAGGCTTCAAATCTGCAATGTTAAAAGTGGGACTAACCCCAAAATCTGTAGGCAGCTCAAGTTTATATGCATTATCATTTATTTTCTCTAACACCTTAAAAGGACCATCAACGCATGGCATTAGCTTTGATTTATGCAAATTAGGAAATCTATCCTTACACAAATGTAACCAAACAAGATCTCCAGGTGCAAACACAACATGTTTTCTACCCTTATCTCCATCAAGTTTATATTTAGCATTCATACGCTCAATGTTTCCCTTAGTTAACTCATTCATTTTTAAAATCAATTCAGCACATTCTTTACCATCAAAATTAACCTTCTATGAAGATGGAAGAGGCAACAAATCAATAGGTGCCCGAGGTAGGAAACCATGCAAAATTTAAAAAGGGCACATCTTAGTAGTAGAATGCAATGAACGATTATAAGCAAATTCAATATGATGCAAGCATTCTTCTCACATTTTCTTATTATTCATCAAAATAGCCCTAAGCATAGTAGACAATGTTCTATTGACTACTTCAGTTTGTCCATCCGTTTGGGGGTGACAAGTAGTACTAAAAAGTAGTTTAGTCCCCAACTTAGTCCATAAACATCTCCAAAAGTGGCTAAGAAATTTAGTATCACGATCTAAAACAATAGTATTTGGCACACCATGCAAGCGAATAATTGCACGAAAGAACAAATCAGCAACATTAACAGCATCATCGCATTTATGACATGGTATAAAGTGTGCCATTTTCGAGAACCTATCCACGACAACAAATATGCCATCCCTCCCCTTCTTTGTTCGAGGTAAACCTAAAACAAAGTCCATAGATATATCCTCCCAAGGAACACTAGGTACAGGCAAAGGCATATATAAACCATGATGATTGAGTCATGACTTAGCTTTTTCACATGTAGTGCAACGAGCAACAAAACGCTCAACATCCCATCTCATCTTTGGCCAAAAGAAATGTGTAGCAAGTATGTCCTCTGTCTTCTTCACGCCAAAGTGTCCCATTAGTCCTCCTCCATGCGCCTCCTGCAACAACAAAAGACAAACAGAGCTAGCTGGAATGCATAGCTTGCTAGCACTGAACACAAATCCATCATTAACGACGAACTTGTTCCACGTTCTTCCTTCTTTACAATTCTGTGTTACATCTTTAAAATCAACATCATGCACATATTGATCTTTGATGGTCTCAAAACCAAATATTTTGGAGTCAAGTTGTGAAAGCATATTATAGTGATGAGACAATGCATCAGCAATAACATTTTCTTTACCCTTCTTGTGTTTAATAACATAAGGGAAAGTCTCAATGAATTTAACCCACTTAGCATGTCTATGATTCAGTTTAGCTTGACATTTAATATGTTTCAAACATTCGTGATCAGAATGTATAAAAAATTCTTTGGGCCATAAATAGTGTTGCCATGTCTCTAAAGTCCGAATAAGAGCATATAATTCTTTATCATAAGTAGAATAATTCCCACTAGGCCCACTCAATTTTTCAGAAAAGTATGCAACAGGTTTGCCATCTTGTAATACCACACCTCCTAATCCAATTCCACTAGCATCACATTCAAACTCAAAAGTCTTATTAAAATCAGGAAGTTGGAGTAAAGGAGCACGTGTCAACTTATTTTTCAATACCGTGAAGGCTTCTTCCTGTGCCGTACCCCAAACAAAAGGCACATCCTTCTTTGTAAGCTCATTGAGAGGTGCAACAATGGTGCTGAAATATCTCACAAAACGCCTATAGAATCCAGCAAGGCCAAGAAAACTCCTCACTTGTGTGACCGTTTTGGGATGCGGCCAACTCTCAATAGCTTCAATCTTGGCTTTATCAACTTCAATTCCCTATGGAGTAACAACATAGCCAAGAAAAGATACTCGGTCGATGCAGAAGATGCACTTCCCAAGGTTACCAAACAAATGTGCATCACGTAGAGCAATAAAAACAACACGTAAATGTTCCAAATGTTCCTCCAAAGATCTGCTATAAATCAGTATATCATCAAAATAGAATACCACAAATCATCCAATGAAAGCACGTAAAACTTCGTTCATTAGTCTCATGAAAGTACTAGGTGCATTAGTTAACCCAAAAGGCATGACTAACCACTCATATAAACCAAACTTAGTTTTAAATGTTGTTTTCCATTCATCTCCCAATTTCATACGAATTTGATGGTATCCACTACGCAAATGAACTTTGGAGAATATTGTAGAGCCACTCAATTCATCAAGCATATCATCTAGCCTAGGAATAGGATGACGATAACGAATTGTAATATTTATTAATGCCTCTACAATCAACGCACATATGCGATGTACCATCCTTTTTCGGCACTAAAATGATAGTCACAACACAAGGACTAGGGGATTCACGTATATAACCTTTGTCAAGAAGCTCTAGTACTTGAAGCATAATCTCCTTCATCTCCTCTGGATTGGTACGGTATGGTCCACGGTTGGGTAATGATGCACTCGGAATTAAGTCAATTTGATGCTCAATCCCTCGAATAGGTGGTAATCCCGGTGGCACGTCTTGTGGAAAGACGTCAGCGAACTCCTGCAAAATGTTAGTGACCGCAGGAGGCAAAGAGGAAGGCACGCCCTCGAATGAAAATAATGCCTCTTTGCACACAAAAGCATAGCAAACATATTTGCTAAAATCTAGATCATCAATGTCAGATTTGGTGGCAAGTAAACATGCACTTTTCAATTTAATTTCAGAAGCAACACTAGATGGTTTATTATTAGGCTTCATTTGTTGCTCAAATTCTTTTGTCACAATCTGATTTTCACTCTTATTTTTCTCTATTTTGCTTTATTAGCTCTATTAATATCATCTTTCAAAATGGAATCAGGAGTCATAGAAAGCAAAGTAATATTTTTGTCCTTATGAACAAGAGTATACTGATTGTTTCAACCATGGTGTACATAATTTTTATCAAATTGCCATGGTCTACCAAGTAATAAGGAACATGCTTGCATGGGTACCACATCACAGTCAACATAGTCGGCATATGTAGAGATACTAAAATGCACATGAATAGTACGTGTTACCTTAACCTTGCCGCTGTTGTTGAACCATTGGATGTAATAAGGATGTGGATGTGGTCTTGTGGTGCGAGATAACTTTTCCACCATCTCCATGCTAGCCAAGTTGTTGCAGCTCCCTCCATCTATGATGACGCGAACAGAACGTTCCCTCACAACTCCCTTTGTATGGAACAAATTAAGCCTCTGATTTTGCTCAGCTTGTGTAACCTGCACACTCAAAACACGTTGAGCAACTAAACATTCATACCTGTCAGCATCTTCAGCAGCCATGTATTGCATCTCATGATTAGAATCATCTCCACCGTGTTCTTCATGTGTAATAAGAGCCAAAGTCTCCTCATCATAGTCACTAGCGGACTCATACACACCATCCTCAGTAGCAATCATCACACACTGAGATTTGCATTCTCTCGCAAAATGTCCTCTTCCCTTACAACGATGACAAATAATATCACTTGTGTGCCCTGTTGATGCCATGGAAGAAGAGCTCTGCGGAGGCCCGACAGTTGTGCTCTTGGTAGATAGTGGTGGTTGTGCCTGCTTTCTTGTATCACGGCTGGAGGTAGCACCTGATGGAGGTGCTGGTGTAGTGAAAGTAGAGGATGCACTTGGTGTCCACGATGAAGATCGACCTGCAAAAAAGTTAGTTCGTGCCAATGCCTGTCGATCCTGCACTTCATGTTCAGCTTTACAAGCAAGATGGAATAAATGAGTGATATTATTATACTCCTTATACTCTAGAATGGTCTAAATCTCTCTATTTAATCCACCCATAAAATGTGCAAGCACAACTTCATTCTCCTCAACAATACCACATCTAATCATGCCAGTTTGTAATTCCTGATAATATTCTTCTACAGAATTTTTCCTTGTCTTAAACGCTGCAATTTTTCAAGTAATTCACGTTTATAATATGGTGCTACCCAACGAGTATGCATAGCAGTTTTGAAAGTAGCCCAATAGCTGGAATAGGGTATAATCTACAATGTTCAGACCACCAAACACATGCAAAGCTAGTGAAAGCACAAACAGCAGCAGGAACACGTCTCTCCTCAGGATATTGTAAACATGTAATTCGTTGTTCAGTTTCTAACTCCCAAGTAAGATATATATTAGGAACATGTCTACCCTCAAATGATGGAATATTCAATTTTAGTTTAGGAAGATGGTCATGATCTCGTACCTCAGGTGGTGGTGCAGCCCTACCGTTGCGATGATATACCCGAGGACGACCTGGTGGTGGTGGTGCTGGTGGTTGCACGTAGTTCTGATTTTGATCAACCTCATCCTCGTAATGGTCCTCCACCTCTACAATAGCAGCAGGAGCTACAGAAGCATCAACAGTGGCACCAGAATTTTGCCTAGGATCAATGGGAACGCGCTCTGCTCGTCCCACTTGATTTGGAAGGCGACATTGTTGTTGTTGTTGTTGTTGTTGTTGTTGTTGTAGAGGTGCGTTAGGTGCAGCCGGTGGTGGTGGTGGAAGACGCGTGACCAATTCATTAAACTTGTTATCGAGCTTTGTTTCGAACGTCTTCTCCATGTCCTCTTCAAATCTGCTTAGCACATCTTGAACCTGTCCACTCATCATTTGCTGAAATTTATAATTCAACTCCTTATTCGTCATGTTCCCCAGTCAGTCTCGTCGGCTTGTGATCCTGCCATGGTTAGCAGCTGATAGAGGCGAGGGTGTCCCAATCTTTAATGAGATGATAAATCTCGATTTGGTGGAGACGGCTTTGACGATCCGACTACAAACGTGCATGACGTTGCGCCTTAGCAATCGCTAAACCAATCTCCTGAGGTTACTGACGATGCCGGAAGCACGGTCAGCCTGACCACAAATGTCTATTCCTGCAAGCAATCGAAGAACGAGAAAGAATATGATAAAGAAATCTGAATATTGCGAATATATATGAAGTATTGATAATGGTGGGGATCCGTAAGCAGTCTTGGTCTGGTCGTTGGACACAAACGAAGTACACGAAGTTGCAATGGCTAACTTTTAACTAAACAAATCGCAAGGAAAAAGCTACCAGATGGATCTACTAATATAGGAGCAAGGGGTGATGTCCAAGGAGGTGGGAGGACTTCCCAAGGCATCCTAAAAGTAACCCTATGTCTTACAAGGCTCATGGGCCCAAGTGGAGGTGTGCAACACCTATGGGCTTGTAGTTTGACTCGAATTCTGCTGCAACGTCAGATTGTTTCGTCCATAAGTCAACGCTCCGGATGAATTTTAAGGTAAATCCAATTGTGTTGGAAAGAGCACGAAATCTACTTTCAAACAAAAAAAGGATCACCCAATTCGGAGTCCGTATGAAAAAGTTGTTGGCCTTTTGAGTCAGGTATGTCTGTGCAGTCCGAATCTGAATTCAGAACATGAGAGACTTGCACTCTATCTTCTCTTGGCCCAAAAGTGACGTGAGAGGACTTTTTGAATAGCACCTAAACTTCTCTTTTTCCCTTATCTTCATATGTGGATTGTACAAATGTCCCATACACCTGCAATTAGACATGGCACAAAAGTTTGTGAAGTATTTTTTGTCCTGGATGACATAAATAAATTATTGCATAAGAAATCACCTCACAAATATACATGTATGCAATATTTTTGCTCATATACAAGGTAGCCATATCCTCATCAACAACAATAGAAACACACGAGAATATGATCGTACAAACTACTAACAAGAGGTGGTGGTGGGTGTCACAAATTCGTCAAGCAAATCTCAAATTCTTACCAGTTCTTACCCAGCAGCAGGCGTAGTCAAAACTCTCAAAGCTTGGATAGAGCGATTACCAGGGAGAGTCTGTCGGATTCCAGGTTCCGGCAGACCCTTAAGGTTCGAACACTGGGGTGCGCGTGGAAATCATGCCTTCTACCTCCCCGTCTCGCAAAGATCTAAAACTACCAAAAGAACGGCACAAGAGACACAAGATTTATACTGGTTCGGGCCACCATTGTGGTGTAATACCCTACTCCAGTGTGTGGTGGATGGATTGCCTCCTGGGGCTGGAGATGATGAACAGTACAAGGAAGAACAGCCTCGCGAGGGTCTGTTCTTGGCTGGGGCGATGAACTGCTGGGAGGAGTTCGGTCACCTCTCTCTCTCTCTCTCTCTCTCTACTTGCTAGCCAGACCAACCAACTCTGTGAGCCGAACCGAACCGACCGAACCCTTTGCTACGTGGGTGGCCGGTCCGATTTATAGGCAAAGGCCCTGGGCCTCTTCCCAAATATTGAGCGGGAAGGGCGCCAACAATTGGCCAATTCGAAGGGGAACATCCAGTACACTTATCCTGACTAAAGGTGGTATTCACCTGCGAAAGAATCTGCGGTGACGCCGTGCTGGGCTCCATGGTGACCTCCGTCTCGTAGCCCGCTTGGTCCTGGTCTTGTTGCACCAAAATGGCAACCTTTGCCTGATGCCTCAGTACTCCGCGTCTACGCTTGCCCCCTTTGCACCAAAGAGGAAAGAAGGACGTTGCGCGCGCTGGCGCCCGCCTGGCACCCTCGATCCTCATGGCTTGCGTCACGGGCACCTCGCGAGGTACCCCGCCTTGATATCTCCGTCTCCTCGCGAGCCAGCCTGAGGAGGCTGCACCTGAGGATGCGCCATGTCGTCCACCTCGCGAGGCTTGGCCCCTTGCGAGGGTCTTGAGTCTTGTGCTGATGAAGATGGGCCATGTTGGGCCCCCATTTGAGCCACGCCGCAGGCCGCAGGCAGGCAAGTCTGGGGACCCCCGTTCCCAGAACGCCGACAGTAGCCCCCGGGCCCAAGGCGCGCATGGCCTTGGCCGTGCCGAGAGGCGAAAGGGCGAGGGCGAAGCGCCGCGGGCCCCAACAGCCTGCGGCCTTGGGCGCCGCATGGCAGTTGACGGGACGTGGGCGACTCCACTTCCCCATGATGCCTTGGTGATCGTGTGAGCTAGACAAGTCCCTGCATGCAAATCGTGTCATGATTACCTGTGATCGTGGAGGCCGGCGATTGGCCTTCGCCGGCTATAAGTACGGCACGGCGCGTGCCCTTCCGGTCCATCTCTCTTTGCTTTCTCCTCTGCCCCCAGCTCTTGCTTCGTCTTGGCGTGATGGCTCCATCGAGGAGGTACTTGGCTGCGGAGAAGGGGAAGGCCCTTCAGGGCGGTCCTGCCTCTCCCCCGCCCAAGCGCGGTCGTGGGTGCCCTCGGAAGCACCCGGTGCCCGCCCCGACAGCGTTTGGCGGTCATGGGGATGGCTCCCAGCGCGGCGGCGGGCGAGCCGCCATGGTCGAGGGACGTGCCTGGGTTGCGCGCTCCCCCAGGCCGCGCTTTCGCGCTGTGCTGGTGCTGCCGGAGTTCGTCGTCTGGTCGGCGGCCGACCAGCGCCCGGCTCCCACTCCCTCGCTTCCTCCTCGGTGAATTCCCGGCCGGCGCTCCTAGCGGCCTCTGGCTCCAGGTGGAGGGCTGCTGTAGTAGGTCCTCATGGGTCGCGCTGGAAGTCCCCGCCAGTGGGGGCTTGGCCTTAACTCATGGCTGGCAGGCGTTCGCCCGCGCTCGCGGCCTGGAGCGCCGGTGGACTCTGCACTTCAGGTTCGATGGCGACGCCACCCTCTATGTGAGGGTGTTTGGGGAAGATGGTCACCGCGCGGGGTGTTGCCCTGAGGACGACAACCCCGTCCGGGGACCCCGCTCTGATGGCGATGGAGGAGACAGCGCCCGCGTGGATGGCGGCGTCCGCAACTCCCCAAGCTTCGTCAACTCTTCCTCAAGCGACTCCTCCAATGGTGGCAGCAGCCCACCCCCGCGCCGTCGAGCTTGCTTGGGGGTGGTGGTTCGTCCGCCCGCCGCCGTGCCCTGGTGAAGCGCGAGAGGGAGTCCGCCTGAGGCCCGGAGGAAGCCCGTGTCGCCTGCGCGGGCTGGTGTAAGGAGGGCCGCGCCGGGCTCGTCCTTTCCTTTTCCTTTTGTTTCCTATGTAAGACAAAACAGCTGCATGGAGCCCCACTGGGGCGTGTTGGGAATTATCGCCGTTTTAGCCATTACCTTGATCTTATTTTTGCGCCTCTTAACCATACGCCTGTGCGTAGATAGTTTTTGGCCCTTGCCGGGGGGCGACCGACCCAGGCCCTTTGTGTGCGTCGCGGTGCCCGAGGGGCACGGACTAGAGGGGTGTTCCTGTAACGTGCCCAGGTCATGAAACCTTCCAGCGGCTAGAGCAGAAACGCTCGCGAGGGCGTTTGAGAACCGTCCCTTGCGAGGGTGTTTATGAGAGAAACCAAAGCGAGGAGCGAAAATCAGCGAACCACAAATCAGCAACAGCGAGAACTTCAATAAGACTTCAAATGCAAGTAAACATGTCAACTGCGGAAAGCAAATGAAAAAGCCCTGCCCGGCACCTAATCTAGTCTTCGACGTCTTCTCACCAGCGCGGAGCTAAGTGCTGCCACTGGGCGTGGGAGGGAGCCCCAGGGCCTGAGGCCGGTGCTCCTGAGATTCCGGGGCGTGTACAGCCCCACTCATTATTACGTGAGAGTGTCATGGGGCGGCGAGCTTCACAGGCATTGGCCTTGCTTCACAGGCTCCGGGCCTTTTCCAAAACGCGATAGCTTCACAGGCTCTGGGCCTTTTCCAAAACGCGACAGCTTCACAGGCACTCGCCTTGCTTCACAGGCTCTGGGCCTTTTCCAAAACACGATAGCTTCACAGGCACTTGCCTTGCTTCACAGGCTCTGGGCCTTTTCCAAAACGCGATAGCTTCACAGGCACTCACCTTGCTTCACAGGCTCTGGGCCTTTTCCAAAACGCGATAGCTTCACAGGCACTCGCCTTGCTTCACAGGCTCTGGGACTTTTCCAAAACGCGATAGCTTCACACGCACTCGCCTTGCTTCACAGGCTCTGGGCCTTTTCCAAAACGCGATAGCTTCACAGGCACTCGCCTTGCTTCACAGACTTTGGGCCTTTTCCAAAACACAATAGCTTCACAGGCACTCGCCTTGCTTCACAGGCTCTGGGCCTTTTCACGGGTAGAACCTCCGGAGGTGCTGGATGTTCCATGCATTTTGGACTAGCACTCCCTCCTGAGTCTCCAAGCGCACGGAGCCGGGCCTGGAAACATGAACAACCTTGAACGGGCCCTCCCACATGGGAGAGAGCTTGGCAACCCCTCCCTGGAGAGAACCCACCTGAGCACGAGGTCTCCTTCCTCGAGAGTCCTGGGGCGGATGTTGCGGTAGTGATATCGCCGCAGCGCCTGCTGATACCTCGCGGCTCGCAGCGCGGCCTCCCGGCGACGTTCCTCCCCCAGCACGAGGTCCATCCCCCGCATGGCGTCCTGCTGCGCCTCGTTGAACGCCAGGACCCGCGTGGAGCGACGTCTGACCTCGTGAGGGAGGACTGCTTCCACTCCGTAGACCAGGAAGAATGGGGTCTCCCCAGTTGGCTTGGTCGCGGTGGTGCGGATGGACCATAGCACGGACTGCAGCTCGTCGTACCATCCTCTGCCACATGCCTCCACCTTCTTCTTGAACGTCCTGGTCTTGAGGCCCCTCAGGATCTCCGCGTTGGCTCGCTCGGCCTGGCCATTGCTTCGGGGGTGCGCCACTGAGGCGTAGCATATCTGCGTTCCAAGGTTAGCACAATATGTTTTGAAGGGATTACTGGTGAACTGCGAACCATTGTCCGTGATGATGCGATTCGGCACCCCGAACCGGCTCACGATGCCCTTGATGAACTTGACTGCAGAGCCCACAGGGATGGCGTGGACTACCTCCACTTCAGCCCACTTGGTGAATTTGTCCACGGCAACGTAGAGGTAGCGATAGCCCCTGGCGCCCGAGGAAACGGGCCGAAAATGTCCAGCCCCAGACCGCGAACGGCCACGAAAGGGGGATAGTCTGCAAGCCCCCTGCTGGCTGATGGATCTGCTTGGCGTGGAACTAGCAGGCTTCGCAAGCCTTTACCAATTCAATTGCGTCGTTGAGCGCGGTGGGCCAATAGAAACAGCTACGGAATGCCTTGCCGACGAGGGTCCGTGATGATGAGTGGTGCCCGCAGTCTCCGCCGTGTATGTCCTCCAGTAGTTCCTTTCCTTGTTCCCTGGATATGCAACACAAAAGTACATCGTTTGGTCGCTTTCGGTAGAGTTCTCCATCTCTGATGCAGTATGCCGTCGCCTGCCGCGCCACTCGCTCTGCTTCCTCCTCGCTCTCCGGCAAGGTCCCTTGTTTCAGGTAGCTCCGGAGCTCTGTGATCCAACAACCCTCCTGAGGTTCCATCGCCAGGAGCAGGCGCGCTCCTGAGGCCGGGCCACAGGTCGGAGCTCCCGAGGCAGGTGGCTGGGGGAGCTCCTCCAAGGGCTGAGCCGTGTTTGACAGTGACGGCAGAGCTGAGGGTTTGAAGAGCCGCTCCTCGAAAACGCCAGGCTCCTGGGGTAACCGCCTGGACGCGCGCTTGGCGATATCGTCGGCCTCCTGATTGGTGCCATGAGGCACATGCTGCAGTTCCAGCCCCTAGAACTGCTTTTCCATCCTGCGGACCTCCGCTAGGTAGGCCTCCATATGCTCGTCCTTCGGCTCGTACACCTTGTTGGAGAAGTTGACTGGGAGCTGCGAGTCGCCCTTGACGATGAGGCGTTTCACTCCCAGGGCTACTGCGGCCTTCAACCCGGCTATCAGTCCCTCATATTCTGCAATATTGTTGGAGACCTTTTCACCTTGCTGGAAACAGAGCTGCACGGCATAGTAGTGCTTATCATGAGTGGCTGATACCAGCACCGCACCAGCCCCCGCGCCGTGTCTGGAGAACGCCCCATCAAAGTACATGACCCAGCCGTCCGGCGCCTCACTCCCCGGAGAGAGGGACCGATCCTCGTTGTCCCTGAGGCCTGGTGCCTCCGCCCATTCCACTATGAAATCTGCCAACGCTGCCCCTTTGGTAACCCTGGTTGTGCTAAACTCGAGCTGAAACGCCTGTAGCTCCATGTTCCACTCGGCGACCCTTCCTGCTGAGTTAGTGCTCCTGAGCACCCTCTCCAGGGGGTACGATGAGACGACCTTGATGGGATGAGCCCGGAAGTAGTGACGCAGCTTGCGTGAGGCTACCAGGAGCGCGAGGAGGAGCTTCTGAGGCATTGGGTACCGTGCCCTCGCGTCTTGTAACACCGTGCTAACAAAGTAGACGGGATGCTCTACGAGGCTGAGAGTATCTGGGGTTGCGGCGCCCTCGGGAGGTAAGGGCGCCTCACGAGACGACGTGGCCTCGGGAGGTGGACCATCCGGGCGTGCGGCCTCGCCCGCCTCCGGTGTGTTCTTCGGCAGCTGACCCTTCTCAACTGCGGTTGCGGCTTCTGCAGGCTTTCCTTGTTCCCGTTTTGTCTTGCCTCGGGCTGCCGCTGTGGTCTTGACTTGGCGTTCCTCCCTAACCTACACCAGAGCTGTGCTGGCGGAGTAAGGAGTGGCAGCAAGGTAAAGCAGCAGGGGCTCCTAAGGGCGCAGAGCCACCATGACCGGGGGACTGGTCAGGTACCTCTTGAGATCTTGAAACGCCTTATCTGCCTCTTCGGTCCACTCAAAGGGCCCCTTTTTCTTCATCAGCTGGAAGAAAGGCAGCGCTCGCTCCCCTAATTTGGAGATGAAGCGCCCTAGCGCGGTCACGCGCCCAGTGAGCTTCTACATTTCCCTGAGGGTCTTTGGCAGGCTCGTGTCCTCGACCGCCTTGACCTTCTCGGGGTTGGCCTCAATGCCACGATGGGACACGAGGAATCCCAAAAGCTTGCCTGAGGGGACGCCGAACACACATTTCTCCGGGTTGAGCCGCAGGTTTACTGCGTCGAGGCTCGCGAAGGTCTCCTCCAGGTCTTGTATCAGGGTCTTGGCCTCCAGAGATTTTACTACAATGTCATCAACGTAAGCTTCGACATTCTTCCCGAGTTGCGGGCCCAAGGTGATGTGCATCGGCCACTGAAAGGTTGCCCCTGCATTACGAAGTCCGAACTGCATGCATGTATAGCAGTACACCCCGCACGGGGTCAAGAAGGCGGTCTTCTCAACGTCTTCCACCGCCATCTTGATCTAGTGATACCCGGAGAAGGCGTCTAGGAAGCACAACAGGTCGCACTCCGCAGTGGAATCGACGATCTGGTCGATGCGGGGGAGCGGAAACGGATCTTGCGGGCATGCCTTGTTGAGGTTGGTGAAGTCGACACACATGCGTTCTTTCCCCCCTTTCTTGGGCACAACGACAGGGTTGTCCAACCAATCCGGGCATCGGACCTCGTGGATGACCCCAGCGGCTTCTAGCTTGCGGGTCTCTCGGACAATGAAGGCCTGCTTCTCCACGGACTGCCGCCTGGCCTTCTGCTTCACCGGGCGCACATTTGGGCACACGTTGAGGTGATGCTCGATGACACTCCTGGGGATCCCTGCCAGCTGATCGGGCTCCCAAGCGAAGGCCTTCTTATTCGCGCGCAAGAACTTGACCAAGGCCTCCTCCTGCTCAGGCTCAAGGTTGGCGCCTATGGTGAAATTGGCACTGGAGGACCCATCCTCGTCGACGGGTATCTGCTTGGTCTCTTCCTTGTCCTGGGTGAACAACTGCTTCTTCTTGGCGGGCGCAGCCCCCTTGGGCTTAGGTGTCTCCGCACTGACAGGCCGTGCCGATGCCGCCGTCTTGAAGGCGAGCTTGAGTACTCGCAGGGCGTCCCCGGTGTCCCCATGCATGGTGAGGGTGCCGCCGCTCCCGGGCATCTTCATGAGGTTAAACGCCGGGTGCGTGGCGACCATGAACTGAGCCAGCGCCGGGTAGCCGAGGGTGGCGTTGTAAGGGAGGCTGACGGGGGCGATGTCAAAGTCGACCATCTCCGTGCAGAAGTTGTCGTAGGTGGCGAAGGTCACCGGGAGCCGGATCTGTCCCAGGGAGTCGGATGACCCGCCCCCGACGCCCAAGAAGGATCGGCTGGGTCGCAACCGCTCCCGGGGTATGCAGAGGAGGTTGAAAGTCTCGACCGAAAGCACGCTGGGGCTCGCGCCGCCGTCAACGAGAGTCCTGGTGATGGCCACCTGGCAGATTGTGGGGGTGCACAGCAGGGGGAGCGCGCCCAGGCTGACCAGGTTGGTGGGGTGGTCCTCCGAGCTGAAGGTCAGATCGACCTCGCGCGCCGCTCGGTCCGGGGGAGCCCCCTGCCGTGCGGAAGCGGTGCTAACCCAGTGGGCAAAAGGCTTGATGTGGCGACATCTGGGCGGCGCCAGCGAGCCGCCCAGGAGGGCCGCAACAACCAGAGGCGTCGGTGTTGCGGTGCAGTTACTCCGTCGCGCAGGCGGATGCTGGGGTGGTGCTTGTAGCTCGTTTCCCGCCGAGCCGGTGGCGGTGTTGACGGCGGGCGGCGGGGGATGACGAGAACGCCCACCGGCGAGGGCCGCCGGGGTGGCGCGAGCCCGACTGGTGCCGCACATGGATGCGGCGGCCGGAGGAGGGCAGAGCGGTGGAAGACAGATTCCGGCGCACCCCTACCTGGTGTGGCAAATGTCGGAGTCCGGGTTCCAGCAGACCCTTAAGGTTCGAACACTGGGGTGCGCGCGGAAATCACGCCTTCTACCTTCCCGTCTCGCAAAGATCTAAAACTACCAAAAGAACCGCACAAGGGACACAAGATTTATACTGGTTCGGGCCACCATTGTGGTGTAATACCCTACTCAAGTGTGTGGTGGATGGATTGGCTCCTGGGGCTGGAGATGATGAACAGTACAAGGAAGAACAGCCTCGCGAGGGTCTGTTCTTGGCTGGGGCGACGAACTGCTGGGAGGAGTTTAGTCACCTCTCTCTCTCTCTCTCTCTCTCTCTCTACTTGCTAGCCAGACCAACCAACTCTGCGAGCCGAACCGAACCAACCGAACCCTTTGCTACGTGGGTGGCCGGTCCTATTTATAGGCAAATGCCCTGGGCCTCTTCCCAAATATTGAGAGGGAAGGGTGCCAACAATTGGACAATTCGAAGGGGAACATCCAGTACACTTATCCTGACAAAAGGTGGTCTTCGCCTGCGAAAGACTCTGCGGTGACGCCGTGCTAGGCTCCATGGTGACCTTCGTTTCGTAGTCCGCTTGGTCCTGGTCTTGTTGCACCGAAATGGAAATCTTTGTCTGATGCCTCGGTACTCCGAGGCTGCACTTGCCCCCTTTGCACCAAAGAGGAAAGAAGGACGCTGCGCGCGTTGGCGCCCGCCTGGCACCCTCGATCGTCATGGCCTGCGTCACGGGCACCTCGCGAGGTACCCCGCCTTGATATCTCCGTCTCCTCGCGAGCCAGCCTGAGGAGGCTGCGCCTCAGGATGCGCCGTGTCGTCCGCCTCGCGAGGCTTGGCCCCTCGCGAGGGTCTTGAGTCTTGTGCTGATGAAGATGGGCCATGTTGGGCCCCCATTTGAGCCACGCCGCAGGCCGCAGGCAGGCAAGTCTGGGGATCCCCGTTCCCAGAACGCCGACAGAGTCAAACGCACGACGTAGATTTATGTGGAGCCGGGAAGGCTTATAATATGGTAGCAAAAAGGGCCAGCAATAATCAATTCAGAGATGCAAAGTTGAATAAACGCTCAACGACGGTACTGTGTTTGTCCTAGGCTAGACCGTGCTAGGGACGCGAGCCTAGAACACTAACAAAATCACGACGCTGCACGTAAAGAAGGGAGGAGCACGCTCTGAATTTTTTTCACTTATTTTTACACTTTTTTCCTTTTTTTTCCTCCGCAACAATTTTTTTTTCGAAAAAGTCTACAAATGGTCTAAAAACTGCCTAGCCAGAATTTTCTAGACTTAGTTTTTTTAACTGGAACTATTTTTCTACTGCGGGTAGAATGAAAGTTTGTGAGTCCTACTCTGTCAAGACTTGAAGTATGGCGTGATCTGAAAATCCAAAACAGAGGAACAAAATACTGGAGTCGGACTAGGACTGGTGGCGGAGATGAATCTGGTGGAACTTGGACTGGTGGTTGTATATGGCGATGATATATCTGGACTCAGATTGCAGGTGGTATATGGCGATGGTATATGTGGACTCGGATTGGTGGTTGTATATGGCGATGGTATATGTGGATCGGATTGATGGTTGTACATGGCAGCAGTAATGTCTATGGTGGGGTGGTGGTATATGGCAATGATGATGACGATTGTGCGGCGGCGGCATGACAACCTGTGAACAGAACTCGAAACTCTAAGGGACTAGACACTAAGACCAGCAACTCGACACGACGATGCAACCGCAAATTCAACAAAGCAAAACTCTAAAAAGACTATGCAAAGGCTCGGATTGGTTCAGATATGATGAACTAACCCTTATTTATTTTTTGCTTTTTGGTGGACTATAGGTATGAAGAACAGACTCGACCTAAACTACGATAAACTGTAAAATCTCATCGAGCAACCTGGAAATTGGATACCACTTGATAGAGGCAAAGGTGTCCTATCTTTCGATGAGATGATGATTATCATTTCAGACGAGTAGACTTAGACGATCCGACTACGAACGTGCGAGGACGTAGCGCCTTAGCACTCGCTAACCCAACTCCGAGAGGTTATTGACCATGCCGGAGCATGATCAACCTGACCACCAAGGTTTGTTTCCTGCAGGCAAACGAAGAACAAGCATGAAATTGAGATTGCAATATGAATATTGCGAATATAAGAGGAAAGCTTCATTGATCAAGGTTGGGTTCTGTGACGCCTTTGTCTGGTCGTTGAACACAAACGAAGTACGCGAAGGTGCAACTATGGAGAACTTTAATCTAAACAAAACCCAAGGTCTAAATGATGCCCTAAGGGCAGTATATATGGAGGAGAGAGGGGGGATTTCGTGGCCCTTGGAGGAGTGGTCCGAAACTAGCCCTAACTCTTGTTTCCCCACACATACGGACTCTAAAAACAGCCTATAATCAAGTATTTCGAAATTACATGGGCTTCGCCCAAAAATAAGGTGATGCAGCACCTAGGATAGCCTCTGGACGAAATTTATGAAGTGGCATCTTGTATATTTTGTCCAAGGCTTCATGCACTCATTATGGTGGCTTCAAAGTCCTGGAATCATCACTTTTAACTTCGTTCTTATTCCCCTTGCGCACGCCATCATCTCCATGCTTGAACTTGCTCCAAGGTTCGTCTTTCTTGTCCAAGCTAGCCCCTTCATTTGTAAGCAAAACAAATGTATCCAATTTAGGCAACATCATATTCTCATGAACATTAGAATCGTTACAAAGAAACGAAAGTACCTCGTAATTTAATTGGCGTGCGCGAGCTCTAGTAATTGGTCCAATATGTATAGAAGCAAGGGCTGTGGGTGTAACAATGGTATTGATGTCCTCATCACACAATCAACATAATCAACATATGTAAAGATACTAAAATGCACACAAACAGTACGTGTTACCTTAACCTTTCCGCTGTTGTTGAACCATTGGATGTAGTAAGGGTATGGATGTGGTCTTGTGGTGAGAGATAGCTTCTCCACCATCTCCATGCTAGCCAAGTTGTTGCAGCTCCCTCCATCTATGATGACACGAATACAACGTTTGATGCGGAGTATCCTACGGACATCACCATGTCAAGAGTCCGTTTGGCAAGTGACACGTGCGACATCTACTTCACATACACATAGGTGAATCATCTCCTTTTCACGTGCTCACTTGACCCCTTCGAGGATGGTATACTACTTGACACTTCTCCTGTTTGCATGCATAGGTATTGTCAGAGCTTCACGGATGTCGAGGAGGAGTGCAAGTTCCAAGGAACGACTACACCATCCGCGAGGGAAGCGTGGAAGGGAACATAGAGCAAAGGAGAAGAAGACGGAGCGGCTAGTGAAGTCAGGCCAGACGTCCGGGCCTCCGTCCGGATCATCCGGGCTCAGAGGGATCATCTGGGCCGACCCTCGGATCATCCGGGTAATCCATACACCGCGATGGTCGAACCTTGCAGAGTCTACTCAGTGGAGCCGGATCATCCGGACGATGCCCGGATCATCCGGACCCCCATTCCGATCATCCGGCCCTTGCCTCCGTGCATGACTTGGGCCGAGGCCCGTGTACCCATTCGCCCCTCACTTACCCCTTCGCTGACTAGACTATATATAGACCTCCTCCACCTTCTTTATAGGGTTAGCAAAGTAGTAGCTCATTAGAGATAGAGCTTTGCTCATCGATTACGGATCTACTCCACGAGAGAGATCGCGGCCCCTCTTCGGAGAAGATCCACCGTGGATTCAAGACCCCTCACGGGAAGATCCCCTCGTGGATTCAAGACCTCATGGAGATGAACCTTACCTTGTATCTTTCCCTTTGTTGTTCATGTACCTTGTGGATCTTCTGTGTTTGATTGTCTAGAGGATGTGTGATTGGACTTGTTCTTGAGTGTTTTCTCTCCATTCTTCCCCGTGTTCTTCGTGTTCTTTGCGGGATCCGCTTGTTTCGTGAAAGATTGGCCGTATAGGGTTCCACCCTACATCATCATGGTATCTAGAGCCACGTTAATCAAGATTTCGGAGCCTCCCCGTTGTGTTTTCTAGCCTAGTTTTGTTGAATTTGTCCCAATTTCGAAAATCCCCAGCAAAAATAGCCCCCAATTTTTTTTGTGATTTGTGAGTTTTGATGATGTTTTGTTGATTTTGATCCATGGATTTGCTTGGTTTCAAGTGGATGTAGCATCTCCCCAAGTTTCCCCGACTTCCATCCACGAAATCTCCTCAATTGTGCCCCAAAAATCATCGAATTTCTGACCAAAAATTCGTCCTTGACAGGAAATCCCGAACAGTTTGACCTTCTCCCGGATCATCCGGACACCTCCCGGATCAGCTGGACCCTCTCCCGGACGTCCGGATAACCCACGCATCCGAACACCCGAACCGGAGCTGACGAACCCGGATCATCTTGACCTAGCCCGGATCATCCGGACCTCCTCCCGGATGTGCGGCTAACCCTGACACTGACTCGGCTGAATTCTTGTTTCGGCCATATCTAATTCATCCGAACTCCGTTTTTGACGTTCTTTAGCTCGTTTTGAAGCTCTTGATATACCCCTTCCCACAAAAATGCTACCACCAACATTTGACTCCATCAAAGTTTTAGAACTTTGGCATCTTTACCTAGGGCTTCCACCACAACCTCCGCATAACCACCACCGACTTCCGCAACCTAACCAATTGTGATCCATATAGCATTAGTGGTTGTGTGAATTGTGATTTGAGTATCCTAAGGTGTTTAGGATATTTAGGGATAGTTGCTTCTTCATCAACAATCACCACCACCATAACTTCCGCATAGGCTTGCCCACCACACACTTCCACCACCCCAACTTAACCCAATTTTGTTTGTGTTGTGAGTTGTGTCTCCTAAGGTGTTTAGGCTACTTAGGGACTGTGCTTCCAACTCCTACACCGTGTATAGTCCACCACCTTACCCTCCATTTCCGCATTGCGTACTCCACAACCCATCATTGCCATTATGCAATTCCATTGAGCTTCCGCAACACCACCACCATATCCCACTACCACCATTTGACATTTGACATTTGAGATTTTGAGTTCGCGGTTTTTCGTTTCCTAAGGTGTTTCGGCCACTTAGGGACGAGTCTCCATCATCTTGGTATCCCATCAAGATCACTGCCACTCATCATCGCCAAGGACGGTAACCTCCATATCATCTTGGTATCGTGTTATCCCTCCATTGTATATTCCCTTGCCATTGCATTGATAACCCCTAGCCCATTTTGCGTCACTTGCCTATCGAGACTAGCCATTTGGGTATTGCAGGCAACGTTACTTGTGCACATTAGTGATCTACACCATACATTGCATACATACCATATCATATTGGTATCATCATATCATCCCTTGTGTCACAAGATTGCTCCCGTATATACATAATTGATATCTTGGTTTGTGCATTTCGCATTGTGGCCATACAAAAAAAGATGAATAAGCTTTTAAGCAAAGAAAAAGAGTGACCAAAGAGCTTGTAAGTATGTGTCATAGCATCATACCATATTGCATATAAGATCATCTTGGATCATACCACCGGAACATCATAAATAGCATACTTGGGATAGAATGTTGATACATTTTGCATATCATAGGTTGTGCACAAGTGTCGTATACGCCTATAGAGAAATCATGCTAGCGTCTCTCTTGAGTTGTGCAACACGAGCGTTTTCCGTGGATTCCACATTTTGTGCTCACTCCTTGGTTGCACAACCCCATTTATCTATTCGTGTGTGTGTTTCCATGTACCACATATTGCTATTGGTCTACTTGTTTCACTTGCGAATTTGTCAATCTCTTTCAACATTATTTACTCTTGCTAACATTTTGCATTAAATTTTTGTGCCACTATCCTCACCGAGCTACACCATAAGCTTTAGTTGATAGGTGTGAGGGAACAAGTTCGGTACCAATTCCACTATTCTTTCATTCCACATTGAGTGAAATGAGATACATCCTCAACTTTGGGAAAAGGTAACTCGGTATTGTTTATCTTATTTCCTACTCACCTTTGCTCGAGTTTTGTGATGGATAGGCAAAGCATTTCACCTTTGGTCTACAACAACAACGACGAGTTCGATGCCACGAACAACTCCAACGACACCAACATGCAAGCTCAAATGGAGGAGATCAAAGCCCTCATCATGTCCTACAAGCGATCTTCCTCATCTTCGAGAGGACGCTTAAGAGCACATCCTTCCGAGCTACCATCTCCGGCAAGATCACATCGGCATCAACACCATCACCAACAAGAACGTGAAGGTCAAGACCTCAACACCAACAACCATTCAACGACTTCACCATCTCCATTGGCATCTTCGCCAACAAGCACCTCAAGACTACACTCAAGAGAAGCTCCCCAAGATCAAGTCCGCGACTTCCACGAGCTATTACGACCTCAACATCGACAATGAGATTCCTTTCTATGGAACTCTAGAACCCAAGGAGTATCTCGAGTGGGAACGTTTGATGGATGACTACCTCAAGCTACATCAAGTTCATTACTAAGATCAGGTGAAGTGCACCACAAGAAAATTCCACGGCTACGCGTACACATGGTGGCTTCACACACCTTCGAAAAGCTACGACATGAGTTGGCCCAAGACGAAGAGAGCTTTGTGGCAAGAGTTCATGCCTCCAACCTACACAGAACAACTTCAATGCCAATTAGAGAACACCATCCAAGGATCCAAGTCCATCGGTGAGTACTTCAAGGAGATGAAGAAAGCCTTGCGACGAGCCGGCGTGGACGACCCCATTTCGATGAAGTTCCACTTCATGATGGGATTGCACAGCGACATCTCGAAGACGATCTTCCTTGAGAACTACAAGTCCATCGATGACAACTACATTGGTGCTCTCAAGGCAGAACAAGAACTCATGAAGGCCAAGGCTTCTTCACCCCAAGCTCACTTCACGATGACCAAGCTCCATGAGAATGAGCATGAGGCTATTACCACCACGATGTCCAAGCCCGACGAGCTCCAAGACGATGCTCCCAAGTTCGACTTCACCGCCATCCCTCATTGTGGCATTGATGGTGCCGAGTCTACTTCGACTCTTTTTCAATCAAGGAACATGCTTTGGAGGCGAACGACATGGTGACTAGCAAGGATGATGCTTCCATCTTTGGAGGCGAGAGTGATGATGTGCCATCTTCGGCCTTCATCCACGGCGACGACGACGAGATGGTTGAGCATGGGATTTTCCCTTCGACCACGGCAACGTATGATAACTTGAGTGACTTTTGCCACCATATTGAGAGTGAGAGTGACTTCACCACTAGCCCCATATATGATGTGTTTCCACAATTCCCATGTGAGGAGAGCCACAACCCCCACCTCTTGAGTGAGATGAGTGACTCCACCATATGTGAGTTTGAGTGCACCTATTTTGAGGGAGTGAGTGAACCACCACATAGAGAGAGAGAGAGAGAGTGATAGTTGATAGGGCATGTGAGGCCTCTTCGATTTCTAATGACTTAACCTCTACCTCTATTGTGTCTTCTCATTTGGTGCCAGGTTGCGATGACTATGATGACGCGCCGATTCACGACGACTACATCCTACCTTTGGACAAGACGATGCCCATGGTGGGCTATGATGCACCCCCTGATATAGGGTAGAACCCTAGTGGCCCGATCTTTCACGAAAGGAGCGGATCCCATGAAGAACACGAGGGGGAAATGAGGGAAATCACGAGGGGAAACACGAGAGAATCACTCAACCAACAAGAAATAGTCACACATGTGCTAGATCCTCGAGTACAAAGGGAAGATACATGATCCAAAGTCAACAACGGATGATACACGGTAATCGGTTCTTCTCCGTGAGGAGGTCTTGAATCCACAAGGGGATCTTCCCGTGAGGGGTCTTGAATCCAAGGTGGATCTTCGCCGTAGAGGGGCCGCTGTCTCTCTCGTGGAGTAGATCCGATATGGATGAGCGAAGCTCTATCTCTCAAATGAGCTATCACAACGCTGACCCCAGAAAGTTGGACGAGGTGGAGTATATATATATTCTAGGGGCGAAGAAGGGATACACGGGCCTCGGCCCTTCACTATGCGCAGATAGGGGAGGCCGGATGTCCGGGCTTTCAAGCGATGCCGGATGACTAGGCTGGGGAGGCCGGATGTCCGGGCTGGAGTGGTGGCACTTGTTGCTCTCGGGTTCGGAGGGGCCGGATTTCTGGGCTGGGATCCGGATGTCCGGGGGCTCGGGAACGGCCGGATGTCTGGGCTGGCGAGGCCGGATGTCCGGGGCCTGGGAGCTGTTCTCCGTCTTCTTCTGTCGTCGCTTCCATGCTTCCCTCACGGATGGTGTGGTGGTTCCTTGGCGCTTGCACTCCTTCTCAACATCCGTGAAGCTCCGACAATACCTATGCATGCACACGAGAGAAGTGTCAAGTAGTATACCATCCTCGAAGGTGTCAAGTGAGAACGTGTAAAGGAGATGATTCACCTTTATGTATGTGAAGTAGATGTCGCATGTGTCACTTGCCAAACGGACTCTTGACATGGTGATGTCCATAGGATGCTCCGCATCATCTCCCCTCCATTGGGAAAGATCCGACCCCGGATCGAAATCCAAATCACCATGGGATAGAGATGGCGTCGCTGTGTAGGAGTGGTCGATCACCAAGTTCTCGTCATCCTGAAGCTCGAAATGGGCATTCTCCGATGTCGCACCATTTGGGATTCCTTCGAAAGTAGCAAAGACAACAAACACTTGGAAAAACAAATGTGGTTAGCGTTAGTGCAAAACCAAGCATTCAAGAGGTGATTCACGAAACAAGTGTCGTCATTATGCGAAGCATATGGTTTGACAAAGGATTGTGACATGGCATATAAGCATATAAACTGAGCACAATCAAAGATATCATGTGGACAAGCATGTAAATGTGAGGCAGCGATGCAAATATGTGTAGCAACAGAATAAGCATCTACCTGAAGATCATAGCAAGCATGGGCAAATTGCTCAATGAAAGGTCTATGGTAGGCATAAGAATCATTCACAACACCAAATAAAATGAAGTGTCTAAACACATGGGTCAAGTGCAAGACAATCCAAGCATAATGTGCATTGGGTGTAGTGAATATCGTGTGGCACTCATCACAATGGAAAGAGCAATTGTTCATCATGTGTGAGGCAATCAAGGCAAGCATGTAGCAGCCAATGGGACATGGCATATGTGAAGTGATGACATTGTTGCAACCAAACATGTGATAGGAGCAAGTAATCCAAGAATTGGATGCAACACACAAGGCATATATATCATGATGCATGGATTTGTGAAAATGACAAGTGGAAGCAAGATCTCTAACATGTGCGCCAGCAAGGGGTCCAAGATGACAAATAAGTCGCATGGTGCAAGCAACACAAGTAGTATGATCCACAATATGCATGCTCATGGTTTGGGGGTTCTCAAAAGAGAAGGATATCACCTTGAAAGCATGTTCTTGTGCGGCCTTCACAATGCCGAAGTACAAGCAAGTGCGATGTAGAATCGTCATGGTAGAAGGCGGTTCGCTCTCAAGAGCTCGGATTGTCAACTCACATGACGTGGAAGTTGACATGAGGTCCAAGTATCCTACACATGCACACAGGAAAGCAAAGAATGTATGCGCATGGTAGATAAACACATCATCCATCATGATGGTTCTCTTCTTTTGCACATAACCATTAGAAGCACAAGTGCATGAATAATATAATGCAACAATGGCAATATTCATGGCACTAGGTATATGGTGGAAAGAGGTAAGACAAGCATGCTTCACAAGCGAAATGTCAAAATCTCCAAATATATGCAAGAATGTGATGCGGAGCATCCTTCCATCATCCCCACGGACTCTACACCGACACATCAAGCCCCACGTGGACCTATGACAAGAGCGAGAACACCGACTTTGGAAACCGAGGTGGAGCATCCTTCCTACTTAGCCTGCATATGGATACGAATGGAACATTGTTGCTACCTCACCAAGATACGCTATGTCTCATTAGGTACGAAGAGGAACACCACCAAGAGCCTCAGGAGCACCCCCAAGGAGAAGAGGAACCACCCCAAGGCCACGCGGACCAAGACTGTAACATCCCAAATTTTCAATTTGGAATGTCATACATAGTCATCCATGCATATCTTATTTTATTCGCATTTCGTGTTGCAATCCTCGAAATCCTAAGCAACTCAAGGACCCTCGGAGAAAGTTGGGGATTTCCCAGTTTTCGAATTTGATCTTTAACAAATCTTGAAACGAGGATTTTTGGTTTTAATTATTTTCTCTCCAAAATATTTCACACTAAATTATATGAGAGGAGATAATATGACTTCTCCAAGAAAATTGAAATATTGGAGGAAAAATATTAAAATCAAATAATTGCTTTGTTTGGATTTTATTGCAATTTTGGTTGCATTAGAAAAATTGCACGTTTTCCAAAATTGCATTTTATGGCCAAGAAAATGTTCATCTCGTTCTAAATATTTTATTTAGACGGTGAAAATTTATTTTGGCATTTTTAGATTTTTATTTATTTTTCTAGGATTTTATTTCGGTTGGCAAAATTATTTAAAAAAAGGTTCCCGCGCCGACTGGGCCTAAGGCCCAGCCGCGCCAGGCCGCTGCCGCCGCCTTCCCCGCGAGCGCCGCCGCCGACTCGGACTAGGAGTCCGAGCAGGACTCCTCTCCACCGACGCGCCTTGCCCCCTCCTCCAAGCCACCCCGCCCTGTCCTTTATATACGCCGCCACCCCGCCCCAAATGCCACCACCACCGCACCCGCAGCCACCGCCGCCCGCGCCGCCGCCGCCGCTGCTTGCCGCCGCCGCCGTAGCCCTGCGCCGCAGCCGCCGAGCGCCGCCGCCCCCTATGCCGCCCCGCCGGACCTCTCGCCGGAGGTAGACGCCGCGCCCCGCCGCCGGTTTTTTTATAAAGACCGTCCGGTTTTTTTAAACCCTAGATCCGTTTTTTCCGAATTCGCCGGTTTTCTCGGTTTTTCTTTTTAGCGGACGTTCTTCCAAACGTTCGTTTTAACGAACAGTTCTTCGCCCATTAGAAACAGCCAACGAACGCTCGTTCGTTAGTCTCTTCGTCAGTTTTCTTTTATTGGATTTATTCCGCGATTTTCTCTGATCGCGATTTCTGATCCGATCTTAGTTTCTGTTTTTCTTTTCGCTCGTTAGTCGGAATCAGGCGATTCAAATGCCTAGAGTTTCGTCTCGAAACCCTCTTTCCGCTTAACCAACTCAAAGAAGTTTACTCTACTGTAAAATTTTATCTAGTTTCAGATTAGTAAACGAAGCTCCTTTCTTTCGCCGTTTGAGTTCCGTTGCTCCGTTTGATTTGATTCTTTTTGCAAACCGGAGTTCTTAATTCGAACTTTTTGGTCAACCTCTTTTTGTATGAGTTTTGCTTGTGCATCATTGCTTGTTACTTATGTATGCTATTGTTTGCTTACGATAGAACACCCGGAGTGCGAAGCGTGCTACTATGAGTCCCTAGGTTTCACAGATCGTCAGCAAGGCAAGTAACACTTTGATCATATCCCTTTTATCACCCAGTTTTTATGCATTAGTTCCAATCCTCAAACATTGCATGATTAGGATGTCATTAACTTGTGGGTTGGCAAGTAATTGATGAGGTAGAACCTATTGCCCTGTTACATTCAAACCCTTGGGAGATACTCTATGCGTTGATTATATATACTATGCTATGCTCGTAGACGTGGTTTGGGTTTGAGTGAAATACACGACAGATATGAGCTTGTTAATTAATGGTTCAACTTGAGGTGGCAACTTAATCAAACAACTGGTTGGATTGAGGCTCCTGGAGTACCCAGTGTTGCCTGTATTTTTTGGAAATCCCGGAGTACCCGTGTGATCTTCCTATGGACCGCCACCCAGGCTTAAAGGGAACTGAGATGATTCATGCTAGAAACTTCCGTGTGCAGCCACAAGCTATGATGGGCTCTAGCATAGTTGAGTAAGTTACATGAAGCTCTTGAAGAGGCAGATCAGCAGGTAGTGGGATGTAGGTTTGGTATGGTCTGTCCGGAGTAGAGAGTTAATGTTTCTGAAAGACTGTGTCTCGGTCATCCGTTTCTCAAGCACCATGTAGTGCGAGAAATCCAACGGAGGCCATTGAGTCTTGTGGGGAAAAGTGCGCAAACCTCTGCAGAGTATACAATCTAATCATGGTTAGCCATGTCCCCGGTTATGGACAATTCTTGAGTATCTAGTACTTGGGTTATCAGAAGTATCTCATCATGTTTAACTAGTATTGTTGGGTTGTTAATCACCTTAATTGGGATTGAGTTGGAGGAACCTTCTCAATGATGTTTCAACTACCATGATAGTAAAGATAAAATCTATTCCTTTGTTGTAGGGAAAAATTGGCTTTTCGCAAAACTGTAACCATAGAGCTTTCCACCAGCCAAATATGCATGTAGTGATAGCATTATTCTGTTCTTGCTCTATTGTGTTACTTTGCCAGCATATTCCATGTGCTGACCCGTTTCGGGCTGCAACATATTATGTTGCAGACTTTTCAGACGAGGAGTAAGGTTCGTTAGGTCGTTGCCGTGCAGCTCAGCTATGCCGTTGGAGTTGATGGACTCACTCCATCTTCCAAGCCTTCCGCTGTTATCGTATTAGATGGCCTTAAGCCATATTATTGTAGTAAGTTCTCTTTTGAGACTTTCGATGTAATAAGTGTGTGATTGCTACTCTGTTATAAATCCTTCGAGTACTGTGTGTGTCAGCATTACCGATCCAGGGATGACACTAAAGCACAGAGACTTGACCATCTGAGGTCGGGTCTCTACAAGATGGTATTAGAGCACACACTGAGTGTAGGACACGACCACTAAGATAAACCCTAGGTCACCCTTCTCTTCTCAATTCTAACTCCTCTCCATTTTCTACTCTTTAGGATGGCGGAGATGAATAACAAGTTTGCCCAACCGGATGAAGGCACACCTTTTGGACGCCACTTGAAGGAAGTCACTAGGTACCTGAACATTGGAATACCAAGTTTCACCGGGACGTACACCGCCACTTTACCTGAAGAAGAGCGCTGGAGGATACAAGTACAAGTTCCAGGAAGGACGTTCTTACCAACTTCTAAACCCATAGAGTTTTCTTCGAAGCACCCACCTGGAGTCTAGGCAAGAGCATGGCAGCCCACATCAGCATTGGACGCATTGGAGAAGTTTACAAAAGGGAAGTTAAGGACACTATTTACCAAATATATGGGCACCGAGACGAGCAATGGGAAGTAATCAGCACCAGGAAGGATAGATCCATTGCAGCTTTCATTCAGGAGTTAAACCAGCACATTCGACGCCAGGAGAACCAGATGTGCGCGGATATGATGGACTTGAAGAAGGCGAAGACTAGAATCATCGAGCTGGAGGAAGAACTCAAGTTTACACGCGTTGGGTATGAGGAGGAAATCCAGACACTATTGGAGAAGAATGACGACCTGGTTAAGAAGATCGGAGTATTCATGGGAGGACCAGCGCCAATAGAGGAAGAAGAACCCAAGGAGATATGCCCCAAGGACTACATCATCATCGACGTCACCGATTCCGATCCTAGTGATGATGACTATGAAGATGAATCTGGAGCTGACGTAATGGAGTCTTCCACCGATCAAAACTTCTAGATGACTACCATATAGCACTAGTATTCCCCCATGTATTTAGTAGTAGTTGAGCACTTGTGCGATAGTTCTAGATTGTTTGTATGCCCTTGCTTGATTGATTGAGTGAAGTGATTGTGTTTGTCTCATGTGCATATGGGTAGTGTTTTCTCATTCGACCCCCTTCTCTATTCTAATCTCTTCCATCTAAACCCTCAGATGCCTCCGAGACGTGACACCAGTTTTGCCTTCCCACCGGAGCTCACCCAGTTGATCCAACAGCAGAATACCTTGATGCAATTGCTAGTTCAGAATCAGGGCAACAACAACAATAACAACAACAACAACCCACCGCCCGTGGACAAACTAGCCCGTTTTCTAAGGTTACAACCACCGGTGTTTTCCAGTAGCGTCAAGCCCATAGTTGCGGACGATTGGCTACGTCGCATTGGAAGGGAGTTGACCACCGCAGGTTGCACAGATGCTGAAAGAGTACGCTTTGCCGCACACCAATTGGATGGACCAGCAGCCTCATGGTGGGTGAATTACACAGCCGCCTTTCCTATAACCAATGTCACTTGGGACCAGTTTTAGCAAGCTTTCCGCACAGCCCATGTCTCCACTAGAGCTATGCAAATAAAGAAGCGGGAGTTCCGCAACCTACGCCAGGGGAACCATACTGTGGCTCAGTACGTAGATGAGTTTAGCAAGTTATCTCGCTACGCTCCTGATGATGTGGCCACAGATGCCGCGAAGCAGGAGAAGTTTATGGAAGGGCTGAATGATGAGATAAGCATGCAGTTGATGGTAGGAACCTTCAACAACTACCAGGAGTTGGTAGATAAGGCTCTTATGATTGAGAGACACAAGAGGAAGTATGGACAGGGAAAGTATAACTCAGGAGCTCAGCAGAAACCTCACCTAACCCCGAACTCGAGAGGACTTGTTCATAACCATGGAGGTCACAACCACACTGGAGGAGGATCACATAACCACAATTGATCTAAGAATGGGAATGGGAATGGAACCAACAACAATCATAACCGCCCCAACCCAGCCACACCCGCCAAAAGGGACTTAAGTCATGTTACTTGTTTCAAGTGCGGGAAGACTGGACACTACGCCATGGAGTGCCCTGAAGGAAAGAATGGAAATGGAAATGGGAGCGCTGGGAAGAAGCCAAATCCATTCAATAAAGGACAAGTGAACCACGTTAACATGGAGGAGGTTGAAGAGCAGCCGGACGCGGTAATAGGTAAGTTTTTGGTTAAGTCATTTACCGCTCTTGTTCTTTTCGATACTGGTGCATCGCATTCATACATATCAAGGGGATTCGTGGATAAGTTTAAACTACCAACCCAAACCCTTAGGACCCCTCTTTTAGTGAGTTCACCTGGAGCAAAGTATATGGCCAGTAGATGGTGTGACCAGATACCCTTAACCATTGGTACACATGTTTTTCCGTCTGACCTAATTATCTTGGAGTCACAAGGATTGGATGTGATATTGGGTATGGACTGGATGTCAAAATTTGGAGGAAGCATTAACTGTGCTAGTAGGTCGATTTATCTCACCACCCCGGAAGGGAAAATGATTAAGTATGTATCTAAGCATGTGGCTAGGAGGAGTCAAGTGAATGCCCTTATGGGAGTTGTTCAGGAGGAAGTGCGTGTAGTGAAGGATTACCCAGATGTTTTCCCAGAGGAGTTACCAGGCATGCCACCGGATAGAGACATTGAGTTTTTGATAGAGCTGTTGCCAGGTACAGGACCAATATCCAAGAGACCCTATCGGATGCCCGCAAATGATCTGTAAGAAATTAAGAAACAGATCAAGGAGTTATTGGAGAAAGGATACATCCGAAGAAGTTCATCACCTTGGGGAGCCCCATTACTTTTGGTTGAGAAGAAGGATAAATCCCTAAGGATGGTTGTTGATTATCGAGCATTGAATGAAGTGACGATTAAGAACAAGTACCCACTGCCGATGATCAATGATCTATTTGATTAGTTGCAAGGAGCTAAAGTGTTTTCGAAGATCGATTTGTGATCGGGGTATCATCAGTTGAAGATACGAGAGAAGGACATACCGAAGAAAGCATTCACAACACGATATGGATTATACGAGTACACGGTCATGTCATTTGGACTGACTAACGCCCCTGCCTATTTCATGAGCATGATGAACAAGGTGTTCATGGAGTATTTGGACAAGTTTGTTGTGGTGTTTATTGATGATATTATGGTATACTCGAAGAACGAGGAGGAGCACAAGAAGCATTTGCGCTTAGTTCTCGAGAAACTCAGGGAACACCAGTTGTATGCTAAGTTTCGCAAATGCGAATTTTGGTTGAAGGAAGTTGGGTTCCTTGGACATGTTATATCGGGAGAAGGTATAGTAGTAGACCCTAGCAAAATTCAGTCAGCCAGTGAATGGTTGGCACCCACTTCAGTTAGCGAGATCCGTAGTTTTCTTGGACTCGCAGGATACTACCGGAGATTCATCGAGAATTTTTCCAAGATTGCAAAGCCAATGACTGAACTCTTGAAGAAGGATACTAAGTTTAAATGGACAGAAGATTGCGAGGCAAGTTTCCAGGAATTGAAGAAACACTTGACTCCAGCGCTGGTGCTAACACTGCCAGATATACAGAAGGAGTTCCAAGTGTACTGCGATGCCTCACGCTTAGGACTTGGATGTGTGCTTATGAAGGACGGGAGAGTTGTTTCATATGCCTCACGGCAACTGAAACCTCATGAGTTAAACTATGCCACGCATGATTTGGAGCTAGCAGTCGTAGTACATGCATTGAAGACCTGGAGACATTACCTTATTGGAAACCATTGTGATGTGTACACGGACCATAGGAGTTTGAAGTACATTTTCACCCAGTAGGAACTGAACCTTCGACAGAGGAGATGGTTGGAGCTTATAAAGGATTATGATATGAAGCTACACTATCAACCTGGGAAAGCCAATGTCGTAGCAGACGCCTTGAGCCGGAAGAGTTATGCTAATATCCTTGAAAGCAAGGGACTGCCTAAGGAATTAGCAGAGGACATCATGGAACTTCGATTGGAGATTGTTCCTAGAGGATTTATCGCAACAATGGAGGTCCAGTCGACACTGTTGGATAAGATCCGGGAAGCCCAGAAAGAGGACAAGGAGATTGCCAAGATAAAGGAGAAGATGGGTAAAGGAAAGGCCAAAGATTTTTGTGAAGATGAGCACGACACCCTATGGTTTGAGGATCGAGTTTATGTGCCCAATAACCAGGAGATCAGGAAGTTAATACTTCAAGAGGCTCATGACTCACCCTACTCGATACACCCTGGAAACACCAAAATGTATTTGGATTCGAAGGAACGTTTCTGGTGGACCGGTATGAAGAAGGATATTGTCGAATATGCCACCGTATGTGATGTATGTCAGTGTGTGAAGGCAGAACATTAGAAGCCAGCAGGATTTTTACAGCCTATGCCGATACCCTAATGGAAGTGGGATAAACTGGGCATGGACTTTATCACCGGATTGCCCAAGACCAAAGCAGGATATGATTCCATATGGGTAGTAGTTGACCGCTTGACCAACGTAGCTCATTTCATCCTAGTGAAAACCACCTACACGAGTGCAAAGCTGGCCAAGATACATATGTCCAGGATAGTATGTCTGCATGGAGTTCCGAGGACCATCGTATCAGATCGAGGAACACAGTTTACCTCAAAGTTTTGTCACCAGTTGCACCAGACCTTGGGAACGAGATTGGAGTTTAATACCGCATTTCACCCACAGGCGGATGGACAAACAGAGAGAGTCAACCAAATTTGGGAGGACATGTTGAGAGCCTGTGCGCTAGATTATGGATCTAGTTGGGATGACAATTTGCCATACACAGAGTTTTCATACAACAATGGCTATCAAGCCAGTTTGAAGATGGCACCATTTCAAGCCCTGTATGGACGAAGGTGCAGAACACCGTTGATGTGGGGCGAGGTAGGAGACCGACAGTTGTTTGGACCAGACTTGATTATGGAGTCTAAGGAGAAGGTTAAGTTGATTCGCGATAGACTGAAGATTGCTCAGGCCAGGCAGAAGAGTTATGCTGACTCAAAACACAAGGAGGTAACCTATGAAATTGGAGATCGAGCATATCTGCGAGTATCACCCTTGCGAGGAGTGAAACATTTTGGAGTTAAAAGAAAGTTAGCCCCGAGATTTGTAGGACCATATCGTATTTTGGAACGGATGGGAGAAGTTGCCTACAAGTTGGAGTTACCTGAGGGATTGTCAGGAGTTCGTGACGTGTTTCACGTTTCACAGCTGAAGAAGTGTCATGCTGAGATGACAGATGTACCGCTAGGAGATACAGTACCCCTGGAGGCGATTCAGTTGGACAGTGATTTGACTTATGAGGAGAAACCAGTTAAGATTCTTGAGTTTGCCAGCAGAGTCACCCGAAGTAAGGTTATCGAGTTTTGTAAAGTTCAGTGGAGCCACCATACCGAGGATGAAGCCACTTGGGAACGAGAGGATGGTCTTCGCAAAGACCACCCGCACCTATTTTCTAGCCAACCCGAATCTCGAGGGCGAGATTCATCTTAAGGGGGGGGGGTTAGGTTTGTAACATCCCAAATTTTTAATTTGGAATGTTATACATAGTCATCCATGCATATCATATTTTATTCGCATTTCGTCCCGCGATCCTTGAAATCCTAAGCAACTCAAGGACCCTCGGAGAGAGTTGGGGATTTCCCGGTTTTCAAATTTGATCTTTATCAAATCTTGAAACGAGGATTTTTGGTTTTAATTATTTTCTCTCCAAAATATTTCACACTAAAATATATGAGAGGAGATAATATGACTTCTCCAAGAAAATTGAAATATTGGAGGAAAAATATTAAAATCAAATAATTGCTTTGTTTGGATTTTATTGCAATTTTGGTTGCATTAGAAAAATTGCACGTTTTCCAAAATTGCATTTTAGGGCCAAGAAAATGTTCATCTCGTTCTAAATATTTTATTTAGACGGTGAAAATTTCTTTTGGCATTTTTAGATTTTTATTTATTTTTCTAGTATTTTATTTCGGTCGGCGAAATTTTTTTTTTAAAAGGTTCCCGCGCCGACTGGGCCTAAGGCCCAGGCGCGCCAGGCCGCCGCCGCCACCGCCTTCCCCGCGAGCGCCGCCGCCGACTCGGACTAGGAGTCTGAGCTGGACTCCTCTCCATCGCCGTGCCTTGCCCCCTCCTCCAAGCCACCCCGCCCCGTCCTTTATATACGCCGCCACCCCGCCCAAACGCCACCACCACCGCCGCCGCAGCCACCGTCGCCCGCGCCGCCTAGCCGCCACCGCCGTAGCCCCGCGTCGCCGCCGCCGAGCGCCACCGCCCCCTAAGCCGCTGCCCCGCCGAACCTCTCGCCGGAGGTAGCCGCCGCGCCCCGCCGCCTGTTTTTTTATAAAGACCGTCCAGTTTTTTTGAAACCCTAGATCCGTTTTTTTCGGATTCGCCGGTTTTCTCGGGTTTTCTTTTTAGCGGACGTTCGTCCGAGCGTTCGTTTTAACGAAAGGTTCTTCGCCCGTTAGAAACAGCCAACAAACGCTCGTTCGTTAGTCTGTTCATCAATTTTCTTTTATCGGATTTATTCCGCGATTTTCTCTGATCACGATTTTTGATCCGATCTTAGTTTCTGTTTTTCTTTTCGCTCGTTAGTCGGAATCAGGCGATTCAAGCACCTAGAGTTTCGTCCCGAAACCCTCTTTGCGCTTAACCAACTCAAACAAGTTTTCTCTACTGTAAAATTTGATCTAGTTTCAGATTAGTAAACTAAGCTTCTTTCTTTCGCCGTTTGAGTTTCATTGCTCCGTTTGATTTGATTTTTTTGCAAACCGGAGTTCTTAATTTGAACTTTCTGGTCAACCTCTTCTTGTTTGAGTTTTGCTTGTGCATCATTGCTTGTTACTTATGTATGCTATTGTTTGCTTGCGATAGAACACCCGGAGTACGAAGCGTGCTACTACGAGTCCCTAGGTTTCGCAGATCGTCGGCAAGGCAAGTAACACTTTGATCATATCCCTTTTATCACCCAGTTTTTATACATTAGTTCCAATCCTCAAACATTGCATGATTAGGATGTCATTAACTTCTGGGTTGGGAAGTAGTTGATGAGGTAGAACCTATTGCCCTGTTACATTCAAACCGTTGGGAGTTACTCTATGCGTTGCTTATATATACTATGCTATGCTATGCTCGTAGACGTGGTTTGGGTTTAAGTGAAATACATGACAGATGTGAGCTTGTTAATTAATGGTTCAACTTAAGGTGGCAACTTAATCAAACAACTGGTTGGATTGAAGCACCTGGAGTACCCAGTGTTGCCTATATTTTTTGGAAATCCCGGAGTACCCGTGTGATGTTCCTATGGACCGCCACCCAGGCTCAAAGGGAACTGAGATGATTCATGCTAGAAACTTCCCTGTGCAGCCACAAGTTATTATGGGCTCTAGCATAGTTGAGTAAGTTACGTGAAGCTCTTGAAGAGACAGATCAGCAGGTCTCGGGCATCCGTTTCTCAAACACCATGTAGTGCGAGAAATCCAACGGAGGCGATTGAGTCTTGTGGGGAAAAGTGCGCAAACCTCTGCAGAGTATACAATCTAATCATGGTTAGCCGTGTCCCCGGTTATGGACAATTCTTGAGTATCTAGTACTTGGGTTATCAGAAGTATCTCATCATGTTTAACTAATATTGTTGGGTTGTTAATCACCTTAATTGGGATTGAGTTGGAGGAACCTTCTCAATGATGTTTAAACTACCATGATAGTAAAGTTAAAATCTATTCCTTTGTTGTAGGGAAAAATTGGCTTTTCGCAAAACTGTAACCATATAGCTTTCCACCAACCAAATATGCATGTAGTGATAGCATAATTTTGTTCTTGCTTTACTGTGTTACTTTGCCAGCATATTCCATGTGCTGACCCGTTTCGGGCTACAACGTATTATGTTGCGGACTTTTCAGACGAGGAGTAAGGTTCATTAGGTCATCGCCGTGCAGCTCAGCTATGACGTTGGAGTTGATGGACTCACTCGATCTTCCAAGCCTTCCTCTGTTATTGTATTAGATGGCCTTAAGCCATATTATTGTAATAAGTTCTCTTTTGAAACTTTCGATGTAATAAGTGTGTGATTGCTACTTTGTTATAAATCCTTCGAGTACTGTGTGTGTCAGCATTACCGATCCAGGGATGACACTGAAGCACAGAGACTTGACCATCTGAGGTCGGGTCGCCACAAAGACGGAGTGCAACACCAGCAAATCTGTAAGTCCCAGGTGACCCTGTGCGCACGGGCCCCCGAGACCCCTTGCCCACGGGCTATCCAGGAAGTTGGCGCTGGAGCACCCCGTGCGCACGGGCCTGTACCGTGCCCACGGGACCCCCGTTCGCACGGGCCCAACTTACCCCATGTGCACGGGCCTCCCAGGATGGACGGCTGAGATCCCCAAACCGAGCCCCTCTTCATCTCTTTCGACCCCAAGACTATATAAACTGTACCTAGGGCTATGTTTAGGGTTAGCAAAGTATGATATGAAATATTTGTGAGCTTTGCTCCTTCTACCTTCCCATTTGTGGAATCAAGGCCCCTTTGGGAAGAATCCTAGTGGATTTCAAGACCGCCTCTAGGAGAAGACTATCTTCAAGACCTCATCTCCTAGGAGTAGGACGAACTTTGCCATTGTATCTTTCCTTTTATTGTGCTTGTGACTTGTGGATCTTATTTTGCTATTCTAGTGGATGTGTGATTGGGGATGTTAATCGTTTTGGATCTTATTTTGCTATTCTACGCTCTCCAAGAACTATTTTTGGCCAAAGATGGTTCGCGATGTTAATCGTTTCACCAACCGGTGTTCTACATGTCACAAAGCTAAGTCCAAAGCTCAATCTCATGGTCTCTATATGCCTTTACCAATTCCATACCAACCTTGGGAAAACATTAACATGGACTTTGTACTTGGTTTGTCTAGAACTCGAAATGGCAAAGACTCCATATTTGTCGTTGTGGGCCGTTTCTCCAAAATGGCACATTTTATTCCTTGCAACACGATAGACGATGCTTCAGATGTTGCAAATTTGTTTTGTAGGGAAATATTATGTCTTCATGGAATGCCAAGGATAATTGTCTCGGACCGCGACGTCAAGTTCTTGAGTTACTTTTGGAAGACCTTATGCGCCAAGCTCAGAATCAAGTTACTCTTCTCCACAGCATACCACCCTCAAACCGACGGCCAAACGGAGCTGACGAACCGTACACTCTCCACTCTACTACGAGTCTTGATCAAGAAGAACATCAAGGAGTGGGAGGAGTGTCTACCAATCGCCGAGTTCGCTTACAACCATGCAAGACATTTAACTACCGGCAAGTCCCCTTTCGAAGTCATCTATGGATTCAACCCATTGTCCCCATTGGACATTCTTCCTCTACAAGAGCGCATCAACATGGACGCGAGCGACCGAGTGAACCACCTCAAGAAGATGCATGAAGGTACAAGCCACACCATAGAGCGCCAAGTACAACGACTCGCGACCAAGCGCAACGCCAACAAGTCGCCAATGGTGTTCCAATCGGGTGACCTAGTTTGGGTACATCTCCGCAAGGATCGTTTTCCCAAGGAGCGCAAGTCGAAGCTACTTCCAAGAGCCGATGGCCCATTCAAGGTACTCGCACGCTACAACGACAACGCCTACAAGGTCGACATCCCACGAGACAAGTACAATGTGAGCGACACATTCAACGTCAAAGACTTGGCCAAGTACCACCGTGATGAAGATCCCGATCCGTGGATGGATCTCTCCCAAGGGGGGGGGAGATGATGCGGAGCATCCTTTCATCATCCCCATGGACTCTACACCAACACATAAAGCCCCACGTGGACCTATGACAAGAGCGAGAACACGTGCTTTGGAAACCGAGGTGAATTCCTTCCTACTTAGCTTACATATGGATATGAATGGAACATTGTTGCTACCTCACCAAGCTACACTATGTATCATTAGGTACGAAGAGGAACACCACCAAGAGGCTCTGGAGCACCCCCAAGGAGAAGAGGAACCACCCCAAGGCCACGCGGACCAAGACGGAGTGCAACACCAGCAAATCTGGAAGTCCCAGGTGACCCCGTGCGCACGGGCCCCCGAGACCCCGTGCCCACGGGCTATCCAGGAAGTTGGCGCTGGAGCATCCCTTGCGCACGGGCCTGTACCATGCCCACAGGACCCCCGTGCGCACGGGCCCAACTTACCCCATGCGCACGGGCCTCCCAGGATGGACGGCTGAGATCCCCAAACCGAGCCCCTCTTCATCTCTTTCGACCCCAAGACTATATAAACCATACCTAGGGCTATGTTTAGGGTTAACACAGTATGAGCAAAGTATGATATGAGATATTTGTGAGCTTTGCTCCTTCTACCTTCCCGTTGGTGGAATCAAGGCCCCTTTGGGAAGAATCCTAGTGGATTTCAAGACCTCCTCTAGGAGAAGACTATCTTCAAGACCTCATCTCCTAGGAGTAGGACGAACTTTGCCATTGTATCTTTCCTTTTATTGTGCTTGTGACTTGTGGATCTTCTTTTGCTATTCTAGTGGATGTGTGATTGGGGATGTTAATCGTTTTGGATCTTATTTTGCTATTCTATGCTCTCCAAGAACTATTTTTGGCCAAAGATGGTTCGCGATGTTAATCGTTTCACCAACCGGTGTTCTACATGTCACAAAGCTAAGTCCAAAGCTCAATCTCATGGTCTCTATATGCCTTTACCAATTCCATACCAACCTTGGGAAGACATTAACATGGACTTTGTACTTGGTTTGTCTAGAACTCGAAATGGCAAAGACTCCATATTTGTCGTTGTGGACCGTTTCTCCAAAATGGCACATTTTATTCCTTGCAACACGATAGACGATGCTTCAGATGTTGCAAATTTGTTTTGTAGGGAAATATTATGTCTTCATGGAATGCCAAGGATAATTGTCTCGGACCGCGACGTCAAGTTCTTGAGTTACTTTTGGAAGACCTTATGCGCCAAGCTCAGAATCAAGTTACTCTTCTCCACAGCATACCACCCTCAAACCGACGGCCAAACGGAGCTGACGAACCATACACTCTCCACTCTACTACGAGTCTTGATCAAGAAGAACATCAAGGAGTGGGAGGAGTGTCTACCAATCGCCGAGTTCGCTTACAACCATGCAAGACATTTAACTACCGGCAAGTCCCCTTTCGAAGTCATCTATGGATTCAACCCATTGTCCCCATTGGACATTCTTCCTCTACAAGAGCGCATCAACATGGACGCGAGCGACCGAGTGAACCACCTCAAGAAGATGCATGAAGGTACAAGCCACACCATAGAGCGCCAAGTACAACGACTCGCGACCAAGCGCAACGCCAACAAGTCGCCAATGGTGTTCCAATCGGGTGACCTAGTTTGGGTACATCTCCGCAAGGATCGTTTTCCCAAGGAGCGCAAGTCGAAGCTACTTCCAAGAGCCGATGGCCCATTCAAGGTACTCGCACGCTACAACGACAACGCCTACAAGGTCGACATCCCACGAGACAAGTACAATGTGAGCGACACATTCAACGTCAAAGACTTGGCCAAGTACCATCGTGATGAAGATCCCGATCCGTGGATGGATCTCTCCCAAGGGGGGGGGGGAGATGATGCGGAGCATCCTTTCATCATCCCCATGGACTCTACACCAACACATAAAGCCCCACGTGGACCTATGACAAGAGCGAGAACACGTGCTTTGGAAACCGAGGTGAATTCCTTCCTACTTAGCTTACATATGGATACGAATGGAACATTGTTGCTACCTCACCAAGCTACACTATGTATCATTAGGTACGAAGAGGAACACCACCAAGAGGCTCTGGAGCACCCCCAAGGAGAAGAGGAACCACCCCAAGGCCACGCGGACCAAGACGGAGTGCAACACCAGCAAATCTGGAAGTCCTAGGTGACCCCGTGCGCACGGGCCCCCGAGACCCCGTGCCCACGGGCTATCCAGGAAGTTGGCGCTGGAGCACCCCTTGCGCACGGGCCTGTACCATGCCCACAGGACCCCCGTGCGCACGGGCCCAACTTACCCCATGCGCACGGGCCTCCCAGGATGGATGGCTGAGATCCCCAAACCGAGCCCCTCTTCATCTCTTTCGACCCCAAGACTATATAAACCATACCTAGGGCTATGTTTAGGGTTAGCACAGTATGAGCAAAGTATGATATGAGATATTTGTGAGCTTTGCTCCTTCTACCTTCCCATTTGTGGAATCAAGGCCCCTTTGGGAAGAATCCTAGTGGATTTCAAGACCTCCTCTAGGAGAAGACTATCTTCAAGACCTCATCTCCTATGAGTGGGATGAAGTTTGCCATTGTATATTTCCTCTGATTGTGCTTGTGACTTGTGGATCTAATTTTGCTATTCTAGTGGGTGTGTGACTGGGGAATTGTTTGAGTGATTTCCTCTTAGTGTTCTTGAGAGTTTGCCCTTTTCCCCCTCCAAGTGTGAAAAGATCCCCCTCTAGGATTTCATCCTATATCATTTTGGTATCATGAGAAAGGTTGATTCACATCTTGGAGTCCCATCCCCCCATTTGCTAGCTTGATTTTGTTGTTTTTCGTCCAAATTCGAAAATCCCCACAAAAAATAGCCCAAATTTTTTTTCTTGCAATTTGTTGGATCTTGTGAGATTTGGTTGTTTTGATCCACGAATTTGGAGTTTGGCAAGTGGATCTACCCATCTTCCTTCTTCCCCACCTTCCAAATCCTCGAAATTGTCCTTATCTAGGAAAATCCCCACGGATCTGGAGCTGTTCATCCGCTCCCAGCACACCCCGTGCACACGGGCCCTCGAGACCCCATGCACACGGGCCTCACTCACCCCGTGCGTACGGACCATCCAGAAACTTTTGGCCATCTTTTGTTTGCACCATTTTGCTTCCATACCAACACTCGTGTTCTTCCGCACTATTTCTCGTGGTTGTTTGAGTTTCGGACCGCGGTTTCTCTTGTGTCCTACGGTGTTTTGGCTACTTAGGCGCATTTGGACATCATCATCGCCGCCACTCGATCATCAACTCAGACACCACACCGGCTTCACCAACTTCATTATTACTATACGACCGGATGGTAACCTCGACGACATCTCACCCTTGCTTTTGCATTGATAACCCGAGCCATTTCGCGTCACTTACCCACGAGACTAGCAAGTTGAGAATTGCCGGGCCAAGCTATTGTGCACTGTAGTGATCTTGTTACCATCTTAGTGCCATAAGTCTCTCCCGTGCATATCTTACATACTTGTCTCATATCATACTTGGCTCTAGCTTCAGAAAAAACAAGACAAGTTTTTAAGCAAAAGAGGAGAAACAAAAGAGCTTGTAAGAAATAGCTTCGAGCCATTTTACATATCATCTTCGACGCCTCATACATAGCATAGTTGGGATTGAAGATGGAACGTTTCTCTTATAGGTTGGTGCACACGCGTATCTAGCCCATTTGAGCAATTGAGCTAGCGTCTCTCTAGTATTCGCACAACAAGAGCATTTTCCGTGGTTGCACATTTTGAGCTCACCCCTTTGTTGTGTGGATCCCATCTATCTGCCGTGTGTGTGTGTTCCTAGTGATATCATTGGGTTTGATCTTTTTTTTACTTGCATTTTTGTGAATCTTCTCAACCTTTTCGATATCTTGTCTAACATTTGCTGGAAATTTTTGCCACCATCCTAACCGAGCTCCTCCATAAGCCTTTTACTTGTAGGTGTGAGAAACAATTCCTGGTACCAATTCACCTATTATAGCATCGTGAGATCGTACTTGTTACATCCACAATCTTCGGAAAAGGTAACATTGGTTTTGTTCTCTCATTTTTCCTACTCACCACCACTTGCTCATGATGGATAGGCCAAGTACTTCTACCAACCCACTCTTCATGGAGCAAGATGATGACATGAACTCCTTCGTCACCAAGAGTCACCTCTTTGGTGCACAACGTGCTTTGCATCAAGAGCAACAAGCTATGAGTGACCGCATCGACAACCTTGCCGCCGACCTGTGACTTTTCGAGAAACGTACAAGGGACTACTTCGACCACAAGCTCGACGATCACAAGCAAGAGAATGACGCAAGGATGGACGAAATTCGTGCTTTGTTGCTCAACCGCTCGTCTTCCACTTCAAGAAGGATCCGTTCAAGCCGCTACTCCGACTTCACCCTCTCCGGCTCAAGTACTCCGACATTGAACACTCTTCGTCGAGCCACGCGCACCGACCGTCAAGCAAACCCCAATCATCTACGTGACACCAACACGCAAGAACATCGACGACGTCAAGCCCAAGAAGCCTTTGCGCTAGCACGAGAATGGCAACATCAACGCCAACATGAAGAGGAAGAACATGCGCGTCTGCACCAACATGCACAAGATGCCGAGACACAACGTCAAGAACAACAACTCCGGGACGCTCAAGCACTTGGGGCACAATAAGCTCTACCCGATTCGAGTCGAGCCGTTGCCGATCGAAGCCTTCAAGCCCGTGAACAAGATGAAGCACTTCGCGAAGAAATTCAAGAACAAAGATTTCAAGCTCGCGTGCATCGTCAAGTCCCTCCTCGAGGTCGTGAAGCTCCCCCACAAGCTCGCCAACACCATCAATTTAATCGCGAGCATGAAGAAAATGGAAATCCTCCACGACAAGATCAACGTGAGGTTGACAACCCTCCGCGTAAAGAGCACCACGAGTTGAACAATCATCTACAACATGGGCGTCATCATCCCCGACCCCAATAGAATGAGGAGCAACGCTACGGCAAGCTCAAGTTCACCATGCCCAAGTTCAACGGAAGCAACAATCCCGAAGAGTACCTTTCATGGGCATTGAAAGTTGACAAGATCTTTCGTTTGCACAATTATGAAGAAGAGAAGAAGATTGCAATGCCATCCCTTGAGTTCCAAGACTATGTCCTTATTTGGTGGGAACAAGTCATTGAGCACCGAGAGGCAAGAGGTGATCCACCCATCACTACTTGGGCGCAAATGAAGGATGTCATGAGAGCACGCTTCGTACCTACCTACTACAACCGCGACCTCTTCAAGAAACACCAACAACTCAAGCAAGGAACCAAGAGCGTTGAAGAATACTATAAGGAGATGGAGATTGCAATGATAAGAGCCAATGTCATGGAAGATGATGAGCAAACAATGGCACGCTTCTTGAATGGCCTCAACCATCCCATCAAGAAGATCGCCGACTTCCAACCATACTCAAATCTCATGAAACTAGTGCACCAAGCCACCAAAGAGGAACGCCAAGTGCAAGATGATTTCAAATATGCCAAGAACTCGTCCAAGACCTATGGCGCCTCTTATCAAGCTCCCATGACTTCGGCAACTCCTACCTCAACTAGAGAATCACCAAGTATCGGCGACAAGTCAAGTTACAAGAAGATTTCAACAAGCGCAAGTCGTCCTCCTACTACAAGCAACTTCAAGCCGAAAGCTTCATCATCATCTACTCCAACTGATGAGACCATCAAGACAAGTTCCATCAAATGTTTCACATGCGGGGGCCGAGGCCACATGTCCTTCGAGTGCACAAACAAGCGCACCATGATCCTCAACGATGATGGCACCTACACTCCATGAGTGAAGGAGAAATGGAAGCCCTTGAGCAAGTGGCCATGCACCGACAAGTGAACAACGAAGACGAAGATGATCACGTCTTTTGTGATGAAGATTCAAGTCCCGCTCTTGTTGTTTCCAAGGTCTTGACTCTTCAACATCAACTAGACGAAGATCAAAGATTCCATATCTTCCATACAAAGGCCGGCATCAACGGATGGTCCATCAAGGTCATCATCGATGGAGGTAGTTGCCACAACTTAGCAAGTGAAGAACTATGCGCCAAACTCCAATTGGTCAAGACGAAGCACCCTCACCCCTACAAGGTTCAATGGCTAGGTCACACCGGCACCATACAAGTCGACCATCGAGTACAAGTCTTTTCAAGATCGGTGCCTATGAAGACACTTTGGAGTGTGATGTCCTTCCGATGACCGTTTGCCACCTCCTTCTTGGTCGGCCATGGCAATTTGACCAAGGTGTAATTCACAATGGGCGTACCAATCACTATAGCTTCAAAATGAAAGGGAAAGAGTTTGTACTACGTCCTATGTCTCCAAGCCAAGTGCTCGCCGACAAGCAAAATACCCATCGTGGAGAGAATAGTGAGAGAGTGAGCCACCAAAAAGAGAGTGAGCGCCACACGCCCAAATTGAGTGCCTCCACGATGAGCAACCAGAAAAACTTAGTCCTATTTGCCACCAAACGTGAGATGAGAGAAGTGTGTGAGAACCCATCAAGTGTCCTACACTATGTCCTATTGTGCAAGGACGAGGCACCAAAAACTAACACCTCTCACAATCTACCTTTTTTGTTATCTTCACTATTGCAGGAATTTCAAGATGTTTTCCCCGATGAGATACCTCCGGGACAACCTCCACTACGAGGCATTGAGCACCACAGCAATCTCATTCCCGGAGCGCCACTTGCAAACAAAGCTCCCTACCGCGTCAACCCCGAAGAAACCAAAGAAATTCAAAGGCAAGTAAAGCATCTCATAGACCATGGACATGCGTGTGAAAGTTTGAGCCCTTGTGCCATACCGGTCATTCTAGTGCTAAAACGTGACGGTAGCTTTCGCATGTGCTCCGATTGTAGACCTATCAATGCTATCACCGTTCGCAATAGGTACCCCATTCGACGCCTAGATGATATGCTTGATGAGCTTAGCGGTGCCACTATATTTTCCAAAATTGATCTTAAGTGTGGTTACTATCAAATCCGCATACAAGAGGGTGATGAATGGAAAACCGCCTTCAAAACCAAGTTTGGTTTGTATGAGTGGTTATTCATGCCTATGGGTCTTCCGGAAGCACCAGGAACTTTTATGCGCCTGATGAATCATGTCTTTCACCCTTACATTGGTATATTTTTTGTGGTTTACTTCGATGACATTCTTGTGTTTAGCAAATCTATCAAAGAGCATGTCACCCATGTCCGCACCGTTTTGCAAACTCTTAGAAAAGAGCACCTCTATGCTAATATGGAGAAATGCCTTTTTGGTGTTGATAAGCTCGTTTTCTTGGGTTTTGTTGTTTCTTCCAAGCGTGTTCATGTAGATGAGTCCAAGATCAATGCTATTAAGACTTTGGCCGCAACCAACAAACTTGCATCAACTGCGTAGTTTCCTTGGTCTTGTGGGTTTCTATCGTTGCTTTGTGAAGGATTTTAGCACCATTGCTTCACCTTTGCATGCTTTGAGCAAGAAGAATGCGCCTTTTATTTGGGGACCATCCCAAGATATCGCATTCAATGAGCTTAAGAATTTGCTTACTCATGCTCCCGTGCTTGCTTTACCCAACTTCGACAAACCTTTTGAAATTCATTGTGATGCTAGTGGTAACGGCATATGAGGTGTGTTAACGCAAGAGAAGCGCCCCATAGCTTACTTTAGTGAGATACTTTCCAGAGCGCAACTCAATTACCCCATCTACGACAAGGAGCTATATGCTTTAGTCCGTGTTTTGCATTAAGGGGAACATTACCTTCGTCCCCATGAGTTTATCATTCATATCGATCATGAGACTCTCAAGTATCTTAAGGGTCAAACTAAGTTGAATAAGTGTCATGCTAAATGGAATGATTTACTGAATCTTTTCCCTATGTCATCCAGTACCTCAAGGGTAAAGAAAACATAGTAGCGGATGCGCTTTCCCGTATATGCATGCTTGTCACCCAACTTGAATTGAATGTCATTGGTTTTGAGCATATCAAAGACTTGTATGAGCATGATGCAACTTTTGCCATTCCTTATAACAAGTGTTTGTCGAATGCATCTTGGGAACGCTATTACCTAAAAACAGATATCTTATGAGAGCTAACAAACTTTGCATCCCCGAGTTGTCCCTTCATTTGTTGCTTTTGCAGGAGTCCCATGGAGGAGGCTTAATGGGACACTTCGGGCGCGACAAGACACTCGCTACGTTCTCCAAGAACTATTTTTGGCCAAAGATGGTTCGCGATGTTAATCGTTTCACCAACCGGTGTTCTACATGTCACAAAGCTAAGTCCAAAGCTCAATCTCATGGTCTCTATATGCCTTTACCAATTCCATACCAACCTTGGGAAGACATTAACATGGACTTTGTACTTGGTTTGTCTAGAACTCGAAATGGCAAAGACTCCATATTTGTCGTTGTGGACCGTTTCTCCAAAATGGCACATTTTATTCCTTGCAACACGATAGACGATGCTTCAGTTGTTACAAATTTGTTTTGTAGGGAAATATTACGTCTTCATGGAATGCCAAGGATAATTGTCTCGGACCGCGATGTCAAGTTCTTGAGTTACTTTTGGAAGACCTTATGCGCCAAGCTCAGAATCAAGTTACTCTTCTCCACCGCATACCACCCTCAAACCGACGGCCAAACGGAGCTGACGAACCGTACACTCTCCACTCTACTACGACTCTTGATCAAGAAGAAAATCAAGGAGTGGGAGGAGTGTCTACCAATCGCCGAGTTCGCTTACAACCATGCAAGACATTCAACTACCGACAAGTCCCCTTTCGAAGTCATCTATGGATTCAACCCATTGTCCCCATTGGACATTCTTCCTCTACAAGAGCGCATCAACATGGACGCGAGCGACCGAGTGAACCACCTCAAGAAGATGCATGAAGGTACAAGCCACACCATAGAGCGCCAAGTACAATGACTCGCGACCAAGCGCAACGCCAACAAGTCGCCAATGGTGTTCCAACCGGGTGACCTAGTTTGGGTACATCTCCGCAAGGATCGTTTTCCCAAGGAGCGCAAGTCGAAGCTACTTCCAAGAGCCGATGGCCCATTCAAGGTACTCGCACGCTACAACGACAACGCCTACAAGGTCGACATCCCACGAGACAAGTACAATGTGAGCGACACATTCAACGTCAAAGACTTGGCCAAGTACCATCGTGATGAAGATCCTGATCCGTGGATGGATCTCTCCCAAGGGGGGGGGGAGATGATGCGGAGCATCCTTTCATCATCCCCATGGACTCTACACCAACACATAAAGCCCCACGTGGACCTATGACAAGAGCGAGAACACGTGCTTTGGAAACCGAGGTGAATTCCTTCCTACTTAGCTTACATATGGATACGAATGGAACATTGTTGCTACCTCACCAAGCTACACTATGTATCATTAGGTACGAAGAGGAAAACCACCAAGAGGCTCCGGAGCACCCCCAAGGAGAAGAGGAACCACCCCAAGGCCACGCGGACCAAGACGGAGTGCAACACCAGCAAATCTGGAAGTCCTAGGTGACCCCATGCGCACGGGCCCCCGAGACCCCGTGCCCACGGGCTATCCAGGAAGTTGGCGCTGGAGCACCCCTTGCGCACGGGCCTGTACCATGCCCACAGGACCCCCGTGCGCACGGGCCCAACTTACCCCATGCGCACGGGCCTCCCAGGATGGACGGCTGAGATCCCCAAACCGAGCCCCTCTTCATCTCTTTCGACCCCAAGACTATATAAACCATACCTAGGGCTATGTTTAGGGTTAACACAGTATGAGCAAAGTATGATATGAGATATTTGTGAGCTTTGCTCCTTCTACCTTCCCATTGGTGGAATCAAGGCCCCTTTGGGAAGAATCCTAGTGGATTTCAAGACCTCCTCTAGGAGAAGACTATCTTCAAGACCTCATCTCCTAGGAGTAGGATGAACTTTGCCATTGTATCTTTCCTTTTATTGTGCTTGTGACTTGTGGATATTATTTTGCTATTCTACTGGATGTGTGATTGGGGAATTGTTTGAGTGATTTCCTCTTACTGTTCTTGAGAGTTTGCCCTTTTCCCCCTCCAAGTGTGAAAAGATCCCCCTCTAGGATTTCATCCTATATCAGAATGCTATGGGGGCAAACTCATTATCAAGACTAAAGGCATAATTGCACTCAATACATGGCAAATCTAGCAGGAGAGAGGCAACATATGGAGATATATGACGGCAAGCAATAACAACCATGTGATAAGCATGTAGATGGTTGTCATCAACTGCATGAACTGAGCAAGTATGAATCATCGGTGATGCAACAAGGCTAGCAATCATAAGAATCAAGTCGTGCAAGCTAGTAGTGCGAAGATGCAACATACTAGAGGAAATCATGGTAATCATGTCATGTGAGCAAATAATAAGCATACGCAATGCACATGGCATATCGCAAGCACGAACACAAAGCAAGATGCAAGTATCATCATAGGTATGGGGCACAAAGCAAACATGGAAATAACAAGCAATATCTCCACCAAGCTTGCATATACACATACAAGTATGAGAATCAATCATCATGTGTAATGCAAAGCATGGGTCACGAATGCATGGCAAAGGCATAGTAATGAGCATATCATGCAAAGGGAACATGGCAAGACGGGCATATAATATGTAATGCACAAGAACCCATAGCCAAGTGAGGGTCATGTAGAAGAAATGCGCGAAGTCTTTGCGCGATGAGAGCGGTGGGAAAAACAATCCATGGGATCCCAAGTCATCATTGCTCTCTAGAGCTCGTTTTGTCAACTCATGGGATTGCGAGGTTGACAAGAATTCATGGGTACCTACACAAAAGAGACACAAATGAAAGAAATTGTGTGTGTGGTAAATGTACACATCATCCATCATGATGTGTACGTGCACGTGAGACTGAGCACAAGATAAGCATCGCTCAAAGAAATTTGATGCATGGTATAAGAACATGTCATCCATCATGAAAGAATAGTTATTGTGTATGACACGATGGGTACACAAATTGAGCGTGCAAGTATAAGGCACATCAATAGCATGTTTATTCATGGGGAGCATACTGTGCACACAAGTATTGGGATATGTAATGAATGGGATGAATCAAAATCTCCTAAAATGTATGAGGAAGCTATGGGAGTCTCCTCATGAGCAATATTGGAAACATCATATAGAGAAAATGGGCAACACCCAAAACAATGCATATCCGAAGCTAGGTAGTCATGGCATGGCATATGAGATAAATGATGCAAAGGAAGCATATCAATATCACCACAAGAAAAACAAATGCCAATAACCATGGGCTTGTCATCTATGCCATATATGCAAATTGGGTTAATCTTAATGACATATGCATAGTCACTATGAAGAGATTGCAAATATGACATGTGATTGATCTCATGCATAGCATATGACAAGTCAAGAGGATTGTCAAACATGATGTGACCTAAAGAATTGTCACAAGAAATCCTATGTAACATGGCATCACAACTAAGAGACTCCACATGGAAATCATCATACTCATCATAAATGGGTAAATCATCGCATGGGGAAGTCACACTAGCATGAAGCATGGAAATAGGTTGATCAACATCATGCAAGCAATCAGTGTCATGAATGTCTGCTAGTGCGACTAGAGCATCACCTTCACCTATGTTACCTTTGTCATTCCACTCATGTGGTCTAGGTGAGGTGGGAAAGACCAAATGGTGGTAATCTTCATCTTGATGGGACCATGTGGGGGTGCATCATATTCCACCATGGCCATCGTCTTGTCCAAAGGTAGGACGAAGTCGTCGAGAATCGGCGCGTCATCATATAAGGGACCTAGCACCAAATGAGAAGACACAATAGAGATAGAGGTCAAGTCGTTAGTGTTGAAAGTGGCATCACATGACCTATCAACTATCTCACTCTCTCTATGTGGTGGTTCACTCACTCCCACAAAATAGGTGCACTCAATCTCACGTATGGTGGAGTCACTCATCTGACTCAAGTGGTGGGGGTTGTGGCTCTCCTCACATGGGAATTGTGGCAACACATCAAATATGTGGCTATTGGTGAAGTCACTCTCACTCTCAATATGGTGGCACAAGTCACTCAAGTCATCATATGTCGCTGTGGTCGAAGGGAAGATCCCATGCTCAACCATCTCATCGCCCTCGCCGTGGATGAAGGCCGAAGATGGCACATCATCACTCTCGCCTTCTAAGATGGAAACATCATCCTAGCTTGCCACCTTGTCGCTCGCCTCCAAAGCTTGGTCCTTGAGGGTCTCCGTAGTCGTACTCGTCGCCGCACCGTCTTGAAAAAGAGTCATGGAGGACTCGGCATCATCAATGCCACAAAGAGGCATGGCGGTGAAGTCGAACTTGGGAGCATCGTCTTGGAGCTCGTCGGGCTTGGACATCATGGTGGTACTAGCCTCATGCTTGTTCTCATGGAGCTTGGTCATCGCGAAGTGAGCTTGGGGTGGAGAAACTTTGGCTTTCATGAGTTCTTGTTCCGCCTTGAGAGCACCAACGTAGTTGTCGTCGAGGGACTTGTAGTTCTCGAGGAAGATCATCTTGGAGATGTCGTTGTGCAATCCCATCATGAAGTGGAACTTCATCGAAATGGGGTCATCCACGCCGGCTCGTCGCAAGGCAATCTTCATCTCCTTGAAGTACTTGTCGATGGACTTGGATCCTTGGATAGTGTTCTCCAATTGGCATTGAAGTTGTTTCGTGTAGGTTGGAGGCACGAACTCTGGCCGCAAAGCTCTCTTCATCTTGGGCCAACTCATGTCGTAGGTCTCTGAAGGTGCATAAAACCACCATGTGGACGCGTAGTATTGGATGTTCCTTGTGGCTCACTTCACTTGATCTTCAGGAGGAACTTGGTGTAGCTTAAGGTAGTCGTCCATCAAACGCTCCCACTCGAGATACTCCTCGGGTTCTAGAGTCCCATAGAAAGGAATCTTGTGGTCGGTGTCGAGGTCGTAGTAGCTCATGGAATTCGTGGACTTGAGGTTGGGAGCTTCTCTTGAGCGCAGTCTTGAGGTGCTTGTTGGCGAAGATGTCGTATATCCGAAGGCAAAGATGCCTTGAAGTCGCCTGGCGAAGATGCCAAGGGAGATGGTGAAGTCGTTGAGCGGTTGTTGGTGTTGAGCTCTTGACCTTCACATTCGTGGTGGTGATGGTGTCGATGTGGATGTGACCTTGCCGGAGATGGTAGCTCGGAGGCTTGTGCTCTTGAGCGTCTTCTTGAAGATGAGGACGACCGCTGGTAGGAATTGATGAGGGCTTTGATCTCCTCCATTTGAGCTTGCATCTTGGCATCGTTGGAGTTGTTCATGGCATCGAACTCGTCATTGTTGTTGTAGACCGAAGATGAAATGCCTTGCCAATTCATCACTCCAAGAGAAAAATGTGAGTGGTAGAAAGAGAAGAACAAATACCAAATGTACCTTGACCGAAGTTGAAAGTGGATCAATGATCACTCCAATGTGGACAAGGAAATAACACAATTGGTACCAATTCTTGTCGGTTTCTCACACCCACACAAATAAGGCTTATGGTGGAGCTCGGTGAGGATAGTGGCACAAAAATTTGATGTAAAATGTTAGCAAGAGTCAAGAATGTTGAAAGAGATTCACAAATTCGCAAGTGTAACAAGTAGACCAATAGTAATGAATGGCACACGGAAACACACACACACGGATAGATAAATGGGGTCATGCAACCAAGGAATGAGCACAAAATGTGGAATCCACGGAAAACGCTTGTGTTGCACAAATCAAAAGAGATGCTAGCACGATTGCTCTATAGGCGGATACGACACTTGTGTACAACCTATAAGATGCAAAATGTATCGACTTTCTATCACAAGTATGCTATATATGTATGATGTTCCGGTGGTATGATCCAAGATGATCGGATATGACAATCTTATATGCAATATGGTATGATGCTATGGCACTTGCTTACAAGCTTCTTTGCTCTTCCTCTTTTGCTTAAAATCTTATTCTTTTTTCTTTGTATGGGCACTTTTGCACAATGCACAAACCAAGATAGCTATTGTGTATATGCGGGAACAAACTTGAGGCACACGAGATGCTATGATACCAATATGATATGGTATGGTGTGTAATGTATGGTGTAGATCACTAATGTGCACAAGTAATGTTGCCGGCAATGCTCAAATGGCTAGTCTCGTTAGGCAAGTGACGCAAAATGGGCTAGGGGTTATCAATGCAATGGCAAGGGAATGTACAATGGAGGGATACCACGATACCAAGATGATATGGAGGTTACCGTCCGTGTCGATGATGAGTGGCGGTGATCTTGATGGAGATACCAAGATGATGGGGAATCGTCCCTAAGTAGCTGAAACACCTTAGGAAACGGAAAAACCGCGAACTCAAAATCTCAAATGTCAAATGGTGGTAGCGGGAATGCGGTGGTCGTTGCGGAAGCTCAATGGGATTGCGGAAATGCAATGATGGGTTGTGGAGTACGCAATGCGGAAATGGATGGTAAGGTGGTGGACTATACACAGTGTCGGAGTTGGAAGCACGGTCCCTAAGTAGCCGAAACACCTTAGGAGACACAACTCACAACACAAACAAAATTGGGTTAAGTTGAAGTGGCGGAAGTGTATTGTGGGTAAGCCTATGCAGGAGTTATGGTGGTGGTGGTGGTTGATGAAGAAGCAATCGTCCCTAAGTAGCCTAAACACCTTAGGATACTCGAATCACTCCTCAAGCAACCACTAATGCGATGGGGAACAAAATTGGTTAGGTTGCGGAAGTCGGTGGTGGTTATCCGGAGGTTGTGGTGGAAGCCCTAGGCAAAGATGCCAAAGTTCCAAAAATTTGATGGAGTCAAATGGTTATGGTAGTATTTTAGTTGGAAGAGGGATGTCAAGAGCTTTTCCACGAGCTAAAGAACATCAAAAACAGACTCCGGATGAATTAGTTATGGACAAAACGGTGAAACGGGGAAGCTGAAATGTACAGGGGCCGGATGTCCGCGGGTGGGGGCCAGATATCTGGGGGCTGATGTCTAGAACCATGCGGGTGGAAATTTTCGAATTGGGGCCCGGATGTCCGGCCCAACAAATCCATATCTCGTTTGGGGCGGAAATTTTTGAATTGGGGACGAAAATGGATGATTCCAAAAGCAAAATTGGAGAGATTTCATGGATGGGAAGTGGGGAAACTTGGGGGAAAGATATATCTACTCAAGACACAACAAATCCATGGATCAAGATTAACAAAACCTCATCAAACCAACAAATCACAAAAAATTGGGGCTATTTTTGGTGGGGATTTTCGAATTTAGGACGAAATCTACAAAATTAGGCTAGAAAACACAACGGGGAGGCTCCGAAATTGTGATCAACGTGGCTTATGATATCGAGATGATGGTATCAAGAGACAAGATGGCTCTGATCCAAGATGATGTAGGGTAGAACCCTAGTGGCCCGATCTTTCACGAAAGGAGCGGATCCCGCGAAGAACACGAGGAACATGAGGGGGAAAACGAGGGAAATCATGAGGGGAAACACGAGAGAATCACTCAACCAACAAGAAATAGTCACACATGTGCTAGATCCTCGAGTACAAAGGGGAAGATACACGATCCAAAGTCAACAACGGACGATACACGGTAACCGGTTCTTCTCCGTGAGGAGGTCTTGAATCCACAAGGGGATCTTCCCGTGAGGGGTCTTGAATCCAAGGTGGATCTTCTCCGTAGAGGGGCAGCGGTCTCTCTCGTGGAGTAGATCCGGCATGGATGAGCGAAGCTCTATCTCTCAAATGAGCCATCACAACGCTAACCCCAGAAAGTTGGACGAGGTGGATTATATATAGTCTAGGGGGGAGAAGGGATACACGGGCCTCGGCCCTTCACTGTGCGCAGACAGGGGAGGCCAGATGTCCTGGCTTGTCGAGTCGGATGTTCGGGCTTTCAGGCGATGCCGGATGTCTGGGGTGGGGAGGCCGGATGTCCGGGCGGGAGTGGTGGCACTTGTTGCTCTCGGGTTCGGAGGGGCCGGATTTCCGGGCTGGGAGCCGGATGTCCGGGGGATCGGGAACGACCGGATGTCCGGGCTAGCGAGGCTGAATGTCTGGGGCCTGGGAGCTATTCTCCGTCTTCTTCCGTCGTCGCTTCCATGCTTCCCTCGCGGATGGTGTAGTTGTTCCTTGGTGCTTGCACTCCTTCTCAACATCCATGAAGCTCCGACAATACATATGCATGCACACGGGAGAAGTGTCAAGTAGTATAGCATCCTAAAAAGGGTCAAGTGAGAACATGTAAAGCAGATGATTCACCTTTATGTATGTGAAGTAAATGTCGCACGTGTCACTTGCCAAACGGACTCTTGACATGGTGATGTCCATAGGATGCTCCGCATCACCCCCACATGGTTCCATCAAGTTGATGATGATGACCACCATGTGGTCTTTCCCACCTCACCTACACCACTTGAGTGGAATGAAAACGGTAACATAGGTGACGGTGATGCTCTAGTCCCCCTAGTGGGCATTCTTGACATTGATTGCTTGCATGATGTTGATCAACCTATTACCATGCTTCATGGTAGTGCGACTTCCCCATGCGATGATTTACCCATTTATGTTGAGTATGATGATTGCCATGTGGAGTCTATTAGTTGTGAATCCATGTTACATAGGATTTCTTGTGACAATTCTCTAGGTCACATAATGTTTGACAACCCGCTTGACTTGTCATATGCTATGCATGAGATCAACCATATGTCTTATTTGCAATCTCTTCATAGTGACTATGCATATGCCATTAACATAAATGAAATTTGCACTTATGGCATAGATGACAAGCCCATGGTTATGGCATTTGTTTTTCTTGTGATGATATTGATATGATCCCTTTGCATCATTTATCTCATATGCCATACCATGACCACCTAGCTTCGGATATGCATTGTTTTGGATGTTGTCCATTTTCCCCAAATGATGTTTCCAATATTTCTCATGAGGAGACCCCCATAGTTTCCTCATACATTTTAAGAGATTTTGATTCATACATTTCAATGCATGATCCCAATACTTGTGTGCACCGGCAACACTTCCTCTCCACCCCCCGTTTTCCGTCCATATTTCGCCAAATTTTGTTCCGGTGCCCACATATACTTCCGCATACCTCCACCACTTCCGCATAGAACCACCTTATAGCACATACACAACCACCACTTACCAACACCAACTCCGACAATTTCAGTCCAATTTTGCTTCGAGAATTTGAGTTGCGGTTCTGTGTCCTACTTGTGTTTCGGCTATCTAGGTACGGTCAACATCAACATCACCGCCGCTCATCTTTGCCTCGGACGCGTCATCAACAACAACCACCTCGACTACATCTTGGTATTCATGCCACCATTTTGACACCATACCATACGCAAGAACGGTAACCTCACCTTGGTTTTGGACATATCACTCTTGCCATTACATTGATAGCCATCATAGCCTTACTCCTTTGTGTTGCTTAACCATTGAGACTAGCCTTTGAGTATTGCCGGCAACGATACTTGGGCACATTAGTGATCATACTTCCTATAGCATATATACATCATTGTTGCATATCATGGTCTCATCTCTTGTGTCACAAGGATGTCATCGCATACACAATTGCTATCTTGGTTCGTAAAGCATTGCATGAGAAAAGAGCTCAAACAACAAAGAGCCAAACAAGCTTTTAAGCAAAAGGAAAAGATAAGCAAAGAGCTTTTAAGCAAGCACCATAGCATCATACAACATTAAGATTGTCATATTAGACCGTCTTGGATCATATCATAGAAACACCTTGCATATAAAATACTTCGGATAGAAATCGTTGCATTTTTGCTTAGTAGGTTGTGCACAAGTCTTGTATCCGCCTATTGTGCAATCGTGCTAGCGTCTCTCTAGTGTTGTGCAACACGAGAATTTTTGTGGATTCCACATTTTGGCTCACCCTTGGTTGCCAACCCCACTTATCTCTTTGCGGGTGTGTTTCCATGTACATTACATTTCTTACTCTACTTGTTGCATTGCAATCTTGCGAATCTTTTCCAACATTATTGAAGCTCACTTACAATTGCATCAAATTTTGTGCCACCATCCTAACCAAGCTCCACCACAAGCTTTTACTTGTGTTGGTGTGAGAAACCGACAAGACTTGGTATCAATTGTGCTATTTCCTTGTCCACATTGGAGTGATCATTGATCCACTTTCAGCTTCGGTTAGGGTACATTTGGTATACGTTCTTCTCTTTCTCCCACTCACACATTTTCTCTTGGAATGATGGGCAGACCAAGTACTTCTACCAACCTTTCTTCATTGAGCACGACGATGACATGAACTCCTACGTCACCAAGACCCATCTCTTTGGTGCACAACGTGCTTTGCATCAAGAGCACCAAGCAATAAGTGAACGCATCGACAACCTCACCGCCGATTTGCGACTCTCCGAGAAACGTACAAGGGACTACTTCGACCACAACTCGACGATCACAAGCAAGATAACGACGCAAGAATGGACGAGATTCGCGCTTTGTTGCTCAATCACTCTTCTTCCACTTCGTCTTCATCAAGAAGGACTCGCTCAAGTCGACACTCTGAATACACCCTCTCCGGCTCAAGTACACCGACATCGAACACTCTTCGACGTGCCGCGCGCACCGATCGTCAAGCAAGCCTAAATCTTCTACGCAACACCAACTCTCAAGAACTCCGACAACGTCAAACCCAAGAGGCTTTTGCGCTAGCACGAGAACAGCAACGACAACGCCAACATGAAGCGGAAGAGCGAGCGCGTCTACACCAAGAAGCACAAGATGCCGAGGCACAACGTCAATAGCAACAATTGCGAGATGCTCAAGCACTTGAGGTGCAACAATCCCTCCAAGATGCAAGTCGCACCATAGCCAACCGAGGCTGACAAGCTCATGAACATGAAGAAGCACTTCGCGAAGTAGCTCAAGAACGAAGATTTCAAGCTCGCGTGCATCGTCAAGTTCCTCCTCGACCTCGAAAAGCTCCCCCACAAGATCGCCAAGAACATCAAGTTGATCAAGAGCATGAAGAGCTACACGAGCTTGGCAATCATCAAAAACATGGACGTCATCATCCCCGACCCCAACACAATGAAGAGCAATGGTACAGCAATCTCAAGTTCACCATGCCCAAGTTCAATGGAAGCAACGATCCCAAAGAGTACCTTCCATGGGCATTGAAGGTCGACAAAATCTTCCATTTGCACAACTATGAAGAATAGAAGAAGATCGCGATGGCATCCCTTGAGTTCCAAGACTATGTCCTCATTTGGTGGGAACAAGTTATCGAGCGCCGACAGACAAGAGGTGAACCACCCATCATTACTTGGGCACAAATGAAGGATGTCATGAGAGCACGCTTCACGCCTACCTACTATAACCGCGACCTCTTCAAGAAACTCCAACTACTCAAGCAAGGAACCAAGAGCATTGAAGAGTATTACAAGGAGATGGAGATTGCCATGATAAGAGCCAACGTCACGGAAGATGATGAGCAAACAATGGCACGTTTCTTAAATGGACTCAACCATCCTATCAAAAAGATCACCGACTTCCAACCATACTCGAACATCATCGAGCTAGTGCATCAAGCTACCAAAGCAGAACGTCAAGTGCAAGACGATTACAAGTATGCCAAGTTCTCATCCAAGTCATATGGCTTCTCCAACACCCAAGCTTGAGCGACTCCAACACCATCTACCAAGTCTTCTAGAAGCAACTTCGACAAGTTGAGTTCCAAAAAAGCTTTGTCAACTCCAAGTCATCCTCCAACTACAAGCAACTTCAAGCCGAGAGCTTCATCATCATCCACTCCAACCGATGAGACCGTCAAGACGAGTTCCTTCAAATGCTTCACATGTGGAGGCCGAGGACACAAGTCCTATGAGTGCACCAACAAGCGGACCATGATCCTCAACGACGATAGCACTTACGACTCAATGAGTGAAGGAGAAATGGACGCCCTCGAGCAAGTCGCCATGCACCGGCAAGTGAACGATGAAGATGAACAAGTCTTTTCCGATGAAGATTCAAGTCCCGCTTTTGTTGTATCCAATGTCTTGACTCTCCAACATCACCAAGAAGAAGACCAATGATGCCATGTCTTTCATACCAAGGCTGACATCAATGGATGCTCCATCACAGTCATCATCGATGGAGGGAGTTTTCATAATCTCGCAAGTGAAGAACTTTGCTCCAAGCTCCAATTGCCCAAGACGAAGCACCCACACCCATACAAAGTGCAATGGCTTAGCGACTCCGGCACTATCCAAGTCAAGCATCAAGTACAAGTCTCTTTCAAAATTGGCGCGTACGAAGACACTTTGGAGTGCGATGTCGTTCCAATGACCGTTTGCCACCTTCTCCTTGGATGCCCATGGCAATTTGATAGAGGAGTCATCCACAATGGCCGAACAAATCACTACATCTTCAAGATGAAAGGAAAGGAGTACGTACTTCATCCCATGTCTCCAAGTCAAGTGATCGCCGACAAGCAAGCCACCCATCATGGAGAAAATAGTGAGAGAGTGAGCCACCAAAAAGAGAGTGAGCGCCACAAGACCAAATCGAGCGCCTCCACGATGAGCGAAAAGAAGAACTTAGTCCTATTTGCCACCAAAAGTGAGATAAGAGGAGTGTGTGAGAACCCATCTAGTGTCCTACACTACGTCCTTTTGTGCGAGGACAATGAACCACAAGCTAATACTTCTCACACTCTTCCTCTAGTGTTGTCTTCTCTTTTGCAGGAATTTCACGATGTTTTCCCTGACGAGCTACCTCCGGGACTACCTCCACTACGAGGCATCGAGCACCGCATCGACCTCATCCCCGGAGCACCGCTTCCAAACAAAGCTCCCTACCGCATCAACCCCGAAGAAACCAAAGAAATACAAAGGCAAGTATAGCATCTCATAGACCATGGACATGTGCGTGAAAGTTTGAGCCCTTGTGTCGTCCCGGTCATTCTAGCGCCAAAACGAGATGGTAGCTTTCGCATGTGCTCCGATTGTAGACCTACCAATGCTATCACCGTTCGTTATAGGTATCCCATTCCACGCCTTGATGATATGCTTGATGAACTTAGTGGTGCCACTATCTTTTCCAAAATTGATCTTAAGAGTGGTTACTATCAAATCCACATACAAGAGGGTGATGAATGGAAAACTGCTTTCAAAACCAAGTTTGGGTTGTATGAGTGGTTGGTCATGCCCGTGGGTCTATCGGAGGCACCGGGTACTTTTATGCGTCTTATGAATCATGTTTTTCGCCCTTACATTGGTGTGTTTGTTGTAGTCTACTTCGATGATATCCTTGTTTTTAGCAAGTCTCTCAAAGAGCATGTCACCCATGTCTGAACCGTTTTACAAACTCTTCGAAAAGACTATCTCTATGCTAATATGGAGAAATGCCTTTTTGGAGTTGATAAGGTTGTTTTCTTGGGTTTTGTTGTCTCTTCTAAGGGTGTTCATGTAGATGAGTCCAATATCAATGCTATTAAGACTTGGCCACAATCAACCAACTTGCAACAAGTGCGTAGCTTTCTTGGCCTTGCGGGTTTCTATCGTCACTGTGTGAAAGATTTTAGCACCATTGCTTCACCTTTGCATGCTTTGAGCAAGAAGAATGCGCCTTTTGTTTGGGGATCATCCCAAGATACCGCTTTCAATGAGCTTAAGAATTTGCTTACTCATGCTCCCATGCTTGCATTACCCAACTTTGACAAACCTTTTGAGATTCATTGCGATGCTAGTGGTAATGGAATAGGAGGTGTGTTAACACAAGAGAAGCGCCCCATAGCTTACTTTAGTGAGAATATTTTCGGAGCGCAACTCAATTACCGCATCTATGACAAAGTGCTATATGCTTTAGTCCGCGTTTTGCATGAATGGGAACACTATCTTCGCCCTCATGAATTCATCATTCATACCGATCATGAAACGCTCATGTACCTTAAGGGCCAAACCAAGTTGAACAAGAGTCATGCTAAATGGAGTGAATTTATTGAGTCTTTTCCTTATATCATCAAGTACATCAAAGGTAAGGAAAACTTTGTGGCGGACACCCTTTCCCGCATATGCATGCTTGTTACTCAACTTGAGTTGAATGTCATTGGCTTTGAGCACATAAAAGACTTGTATGAGCATGATCCTAGTTTTGCTACTTCTTATGCCAAATGTTTGACGCATATATCTTGGGAACGCTATTACATCAAAGATGGATATCTTAGGAGAGCTAACAAGCTTTGCATCCCCGAGTCTTCTCTTCGTTTGCGGCTTTTGCAGGAATCTCATGGAGGAGGCTTAATGGGACGTTTTGGACGCGACAAGACTCTCGCCACGCTCTCCAAGAACTACTATTGGCCCAAGATGTTTTGCGACATCAACCGCTTCACCAACCGATGCTCTACATGTCGCAAAGCTAAGTCTAAAGCTCATTCCCATGGCCTTTACATGCATCTCCCAATTCCATATCAACCATGGGATGACATTAGCATGGATTTCGTACTTGGATTTCCTAGGACTAGAAATGGAAAGGATTCGGTATTTGTCGTTGTGGACCGTTTCTCTAAGATGGCACATTTTATTCCTTGCAACAAGATAGACGATGCTTCACATGTTGCTAATCTCTTTTGTAGGGAAATATTGCGTCTACATGGAGTGCCAAAGATGATCGTCTCGGACCGCGACGTCAAGTTCCTTAGCTACTTTTGGAAGTCCCTATGCGCTAAGCTCATAATCAAGCTACTCTTCTCCATGCCGTATTATCCACGAACCGACGGCCAAATGGAGGTGACCAACTGCACACTCTCCTCTATACTTTGAGTACTCATCAAGAAGAACATCAAGGAGTGGGAGGAGTGCCTACCTATCGCCGAGTTCGCCTACAACCGAGCAAGACACTCAACAACCGGCAAGTCCCCCTTCGAGGTCGTCTATGAATTCAACCCATTGTCACCATTGGACATTCTTCCTCTACCACTCCAAGAGCGCACCAATTTGGACGCAAGTGCACGTGTGACTCATCTCAAGAAGGTGCATGAAGACACAAGACATACTATCGAGCGCCTAGTACAACGACTTGCGACCAGGCTGAGCATCAACAAGCACCCCATGGTCTTCAACATTGGTGATCTCGTGTGGCTACACCTTCGCAAGGACCACTTTCCCCAAGAACGCAACTCCAATCTTCGACCACGAGCGGACGTACCCTTCAAGGTGCTTGCACGCTACAACGACAACACTTACAAGATTGACCTCCCCCGCGACAAGTACAACGTGAGCGATATCTTCAATGTCAAGGACCTCTCGCCCTTGTTTGGTCGTTGTGGATGAATCCTCTATCAAATTTCCATGGGCGTCCAAGGAGAAGGTGGAAAATGTTCATTGGAACGACGTCGCACTCCAAAGTCTCTTCATAGGCGCCAATTTTGAAGGAGACTTGTACTCGATGCTCGACTTGGAGAGTGCCGGAGTCGCTAAGGCATTGAACTTTCTATGGATGTGGGTGCTTCGTCTTGGGCAATTGGGGCACGGAGCAAAGTTCTTCCCTTTCAAGATTATGACAACTCCCTCCACCGATGATGACCTTCACGGAGCTTCCATTGATGTCGGCCTTGGTATGAAAGATGTGGCATCATTGGTCTTCTTGTTAGTGATGTTGGAGAGTCAAGACCTTGGAGACAACAAGAGCGGGACTTGAATCTTCATCGCAAAAGACTTGTTCTTCTTCATCGTTCACTTGCCGGTGCATGGATACTTGCTCGAGGGCGTCCATTTCTCCTTCACTCATTGAGTTGTAAGTGCCGTTGTTGTTGAGGATCATGGTATGCTTGTTCGTGCACTCATAGGACTTGTGGCCTCGGCCTCCGCATGTGAAGCATTTGAAGGAACTTGTCTTGACGGTCCCATCGGTGGGGGTTGATGATGAAGCTCTCGACTTGAAGTTGCTTGTAGTAGGAGGATGACTTGGAGTTGACGAAGCTTTCTTGGAACTCGACTTGTCGACGTTGCTTGTAGAAGGCTTGGTAGATGGTGTTGGAGTCGATGAAGCTTGGGTGTTGGAGAAGCCGTACGACTTGGATGAGAACTTGGCATACTTGAAATTGTCTTGCACTTGACGTTCCGCTTTTGTAGCTTGATGCACAAGCTCGATGAGGTTCGAGTATGGTTGGAAGTCGGCGATCTTCTTGAAAGGAAGGTTGAGTCCATTCAAGAAACGTGCCATAGTTTGCTCATCATCTTCCGTGACATTTGCTCTTATCATGGCAATCTCCATCTCCTTGTAGTATTCTTTAACGCTCGTGGTTCCTTGCTTGAGTAGTTGGAGTTTCTTGAAGAGTTCGCGGTTGTAGTAGGTAGGCACAAAGCATGCTCTCATGACAACCTTCATTTGTGCCCAAGTAGTGATGGGTGGTTCACCTCTTGCCTCTCAGTGCTCGATAACTTGTTCCCAGCAAATGAGGACATATTCTTGGAACTAAAGGGATGCCATCACGATCTTTTTCTCTTCTTCATAGTTGTGCAAATGGAAGATTTTGTCGTCCTTCAATGCCCATGCAAGGTACTCTTCAGGATCGTTGCTTCCATTGAACTTTAGCATGGTGAACTTGAGCTTGTCGTACCGTTTCTCTTCATTGTGTTCGGGTGGGGCATGATGACATCCATGTTGTTTATGATTGTCAAGCTCGTGTTGCTCTTGGAGAAAAGGGTAGTCGACCACATGTTGCTCTTGTCATGGAGGATTCACATTGTCTTCATGCTCTTGATGAACTTGATGTTCTTGGCGAGCTTGTGGGGGAGCTTGTCAAGCTCGAGGAGGAACTTGAGGAACTTGACGATGCACGTGAGCTTGAAATCTTCGTTCTTGAGCTTCTTCGCGAAGTGCTTCTTCATGTTCACATGCTTGTTGGCCTCGGTTGGCTATGGTCCGACTTGCATCTTAGAGGGCTTGTTGCGCCTCAAGTGTTTGAGCATCTCACAATTGTTGCTCTAGATGTTGTGCCTCGGCATCTTGTGCTTCTTGATGTAGACGCGCTTGCTCTTCCGCTTCATGTTGGCATTGTCGTTGCCGTTCTCGTGCTAGCGCAAAAGCCTCTTGGGTTTGACGTTGTTGGTGCTCTTGAGAGTTGGTGTCACGTAGAGGATTGAGGCTTGCTGGACGATTGTTGCGCACGACACGTCAAAGAGTGTTCGATGTCGTACTTGAGCCGGAGAGGGTGAAGTCAGAGTGTCGACTTGAGCAAGTCCTTCTTGATGAAGACGAAGTGGAAGAAGAGCGGTTGAGCAACAAAGCGCAAATCTCGTCCATTCATGCGTCGTTCTCTTGCTTGTGATCGTCGAGCTTGTGGTGTAAGTAGTCCCTTGTACGTTGCTCAGAGAGTCGCAAGTCGGTAGCGAGGTTGTCGATGCGTTCACTCAGTGCTTGTTGCTCTTGATGCAAAGCACGTTGTGCACCAAAGAGGTGGCTCTTGGTGACGTAGGAGTTCATGTCATCGTCGTGCTCAATGAAGAGTGGGTTGGTAGAAGTACTTGGCCTATCCATCATTCCAAGATAAAAATGTGAGTGGTAGAAAGAGAAGAACGAATACCAAATGTACCTTGACCGAAGTTGAAAGTGGATCAATGATCACTCCAAGGTGGACAAGGAAATAGCACAATTGGTACCAATTCTTGTCGGTTTCTCACACCTACACAAGTAAAATCTTATGGTGGAGCTTGTTTAGGATGGTGGCACAAAATTTAATGCTATTGTAAGTGATCTTCAATAATGTTGGAAAAGATTTGCAAGATTGCAATGCAATAAGTAGACCAAGCAATGTAATGTACATGGAAACACACACGCAAAGAGATAACTGGGGTTGGGCAACCAAGGATGAGCCAAAATGTGGAATCCACAAAAATGCTCTTGTTGCACAACACTAGAGAGACGCTAGCACGATTTCACAATAGGCGCATACAAGACTTGTGCACAACCTACTAAGCAAAAATGCAACAACTTCTATCCCAAGTATGTTCTATGCAAGGTGTTTCGATGATATGATCGAGGATGATCTAATATTACAATCTTAATGTTGTATGCTGCTATGGTGCTTCCTTAAAAGCTCTTTGCTTATATTTTCCTTTTGCTTAAAAGCTTGTTTGGCTCTGTGTTGTTTGAGCTCTTTTCTCATGCAATGCTTGAAGAACCAAGATAGCAATTGTGTATGCGATGACAACCTTGTGGCACAACAGATGATACCAAAATATGCAACAATGATGTATGTATGCTATGGGAAGTATGATCACTGATGACCCACAAGTGTAGAGGATCTATCGTAGCCTTTTCGATAAGTTAGAGTGTTGAACCCAACGAGGAGCAGAAGGAAATGATAAGCAGTTTTCAGTAAGGTATTCTCTGAAAGCACTGAAATTATCGGTAACAGATAGTTTTTTGATAAGGTAATTTGTAACGAGTAGCAAGTAATAAAAGTAAATAAGGTGGAGAAAGGTAGCTCAATCCTTTTGTAGCAAAGGATACGCCTTGACAAACTCTTATATGAAGGAAAGCGCTCCCGAGGACACATGGGAATTACCGTCAAGCTAGTTTTCATCATGTTCATATGATTCGCATTCGTTACTTTGATAATTTGATATGTGGGTGGACCGGTGCTTGGGTAATATCCTTACTTGGACAAGCATCCCACTTTTGATTAACCCCCATTGCAAGCATCCGCAACTACAATAGAAGTATTAAGGTAAACCTAACCATAGCATGAAACATATGGATCTAAATCAGCCCCTTACGAAGCAACGCATAAACTAGGTTTTACGCTTCTGTCACTCTAGCAACCCATCATCTAATTTTACTTCCCAATGCATCCCTCTAGGCCCAAACAATGGTGAAGTGTCATGTAGTCGATGTTCACATGAGACCACTAGAGGGATGACAAGATACATCTCATCAAAATATCGAACGAATACCAAATTCACATGACTACTTATACCAAGACTTCTCCCATGTCCTCAGGACCAAACGTAACTACTCACAAAGCATATTCATGTTCATAATCAGAGGCGTATTAATATGCATAATGGATCTGAAGTTTGGATACAAGAGACGAAGTAGGGTTTGAGATGAGATGGTGCTGGTGAAGATGTTGATGGAGATTGACCCCCTCGCGATGAGAGGACCGTTGGTGATGATGATGGTGATGATTTCCCCCTCCCGATGAGAGGATCATTGGTGATGATGATGGTGATGATTTCCCCCTCCCGAAGGGAAGTTTCTCCAAAGCTTGCTTATTATTTTTTCTCGGACGAAAGACATCATATTAGAGAAGATGGGCATCAGAGGGCCCCCAAGGGGCCCACGAGCTAGGGGGGCGCGCCCCCACCCTCGCGGCCAGGGTGTGGGCCCCCTCTTGTACTTTCTTCGCTCAGTATTTTTTATTAATTCCAAAAATGACTTCCTTGAAGTTTCAGGACTTTTGGAGCTGTGCAGAATAGGTCTCTAATATTTGCTCCTTCTCCAGCAAATATTGTTCTAAAGGATCAGTAGGAGGCACGACAATAGAAGCAAGACCAATAATTTCATCTATACTAGGCAATTCCTCATCACGGGGTTGTCTACGAAACTTAGCAAAATTAAACTCATGAGACATATCCCCTAAACCAACAGAAACAATATCCTTATTGCAGTCTATCTTAGCACTAACAATATTCAACAAGGGTCTACCAAATATAATGGGACAAAAGCTATCTTGTGGGGAACCAAGAACAAGAAAATCAGCAGGATATTTAACCTTCCCACACAAGACTTCAACATCTGTAACAATCCCAATTGGTGAAATAGTATCTCTATTGGCAAGCTTAATGGTAACATCGATATCTTCTATCTCAGCAGGTGCAATATCATGCATAATTTCTTTGTATAAGGAATCAGGTATTGCACTTGCAATAGCACCCATATCACATAAGCCATGATAGCAATGATCTCCTATTTTAACAGAAATAACAGGCATGCCTACAACAGGTCTATGTTTAGTTTTAGTATCAGGTCTAGCAATTCTAGCAGTCTCATCACAGAAGTAAATAACATGCCCATCAATATTATCGGCCAAGAGATCTTTAATGATAGAAATATTAGGTTCAACTTGCTCAGGGGGTTTGTGTGTCCAAATATTACTTTTGTTGACTACAGTTGAAACTTTAGCATGATCCTTTATTCTAACAGGGAAAGGTGGTTTCTCAACATAAGTAGTAGGAACAATAGGATCATTATAAGTGATAGTCTTTTCTTCAACTTTCATAGGTGCAACTACTTTTACTTCAATGGGAGGATTATATTTAAACCACTTCTCCTTAGGGAGATCAACATGAGTGCAAATGATTCACAGAAAGAAGCTACTATCTCAGGGTCAAGTCCATATTTAGTGCTAAATTCACGGAAAGCATCAGTATCCATAAAAGATTTAACACAATCAAACTTAGGTGTTATAACTGACTCCTTACCTTCGTCGAGGTCCCAATCTTCAGAGTTTCATTTAATTCTCTCCAATAAATCCCATTTGAATTCAATAGTCTTCATCATAAAAGATCAAGTACAAGAAGTATCGAGCATGGAGCGATTACTGAGAGAAAGTCGAGCATAAAAATTTTGAATAATCATTTCTCTTGAGAGCTCATGATTGGGGCATGAATATAACATTTACTTAAGCCTCGCCCAAGCTTGAGCGATGCTTTCTCCTTCACGAGGCCAAAAATTATATATATAATTATGATCATGATGAACAAGATGCATAGGATAAAACTTCTGGTGAAATTCTGATTTCAATCGCTTGTAGTCCCATGATCACATATCATCACATAGCCTATACCATGTCAATGCATCTCTCTTCAAAGATAAAGGGAAAACCTTCTTCTTGGTGACATCCTCAAGCATACCTACAACCTTAAATAATCCACAAACCTCATCCACATAGATTAAGTGTAAATCGGGATGCAATGTTCCATCTCCTGCAAAAGGATTAGCTAGCGGTTTCTCTATCGTACCCGAAGGAATTTCAAAGTAAACATTTTCAATAGGTTCAGTAGGTTGAGGGGTAGCTAATTGTGGTTCCGGACGAGGTGAAGATACCCCGAACAAACCCCTCAAAGGATTATGTTCCATAGTAACAAGTGACACTAAATTTCAGCACAATATATAAATTTTTTCCTTACCAAATTCCACCTACCAAAGGCGCTTCACTCCCCGGCAATGGCGCCAGAAAAGAGTCTAGATGACCCACAAGTGTAGGGGATCTATCGTAGCCTTCTCGATAAGTAAGAGTGTCGAACCGAACGAGGAGCAGAAGGAAATGATAAGCAGTTTTCAGTAAGGTATTCTCTGCAAGCACTGAAATTATCGATAACAAATAGTTTTGTGATAAGGTAATTTGTAATGAGTAGCAAGTAATAAAAGTAAATAAGGTGCAGCAAGGTGGATCAATCCTTTTTGTAGCAAAGAATTAGCCTGGACAAACTCTTATATGAAGGAAAGCGATCCCGAGGACACATGGGAATTATCATCAAGCTAGTTTTCATCACGTTCATATGATTCACGTTTGGTACTTTGATAATTTGATATGTGGGTGGACCGGTGCTTGGGTATTGTCCTTACTTGGACAAGAATCCCACTTATGATTAACCCCCATTGCAAGCTTCCGCAACTACAACAGAAGTATTAAGGTAAACCTAACCATATCATGAAACATATGGATCCAAATCAGCCACTTATGAAGCAACGCTTAAACTAGGGTTTAAGCTTCTGTCACTCTAGCAACCCATCATCTAATTATTACTTCCCAATGCCTCCATCTAGGCCCAAACAATGGTGAAGTGTCATGTAGTCGACGTTCACATGACACCACTAGAGGGACGACAACATACATCTCATCAAAATATCGAACGAATACAAAATTCACATGACAACTTATAGCAAGATTTCTCCCATGTCCTCAGGAACAAACGTAACTACTCACAAAGCATATTCATGTTCATAATCAGAGGGGTATTAATATGCATAATGGATCTGAGGTTTGGATACAAATATTGGATACAAGAGATGAACTAGGGTTTGAGATGAGATGGTGCAGGTGAAGATGTTGATGGAGATTGACCCCCTCCCGATGAGAGGATCATTGGTGATGACGATGATAATGATTTACCCCTCCCGAAGGGAAGTTTCCCCGACAGAACAGGTCTGCCGGAGCCCTAGATTGGTTCCGCCAAGGTTCCGCCTCGTGGCGGCGGAGTTTCTTCTCCATAGCTTGCTTATTATTTTTCTCGGACGAAAGACCTCATATAGCAGAAGGTGGGCATCAGAAGGCCACCACGGGGCCCACGAGCTAGGGGGCGCACCCCCACCCTCATGGCCTAGGTGTGGGCCCCCTTTGGTACTTTCTTTGGTTAGTATTTTTTATTAATTCCAAAAATGACTTTCGTGAAGTTTTAGGACTTTTGGAGCTGTGCAAAATAGGTCTCTAATATTTGCCCTTCTCCAACCGAGAATTCCAGCTGCCGGCATTCTCCCTCTTCATGTAAACCTTGTAAAATAAGAGAGAATGGGCATAAGTATTGTGCCATAATGTGTAATAACAGCCCATAATGCAATAAATATCGATATAAAAGCATGATGCAAAATGTACGTATCAATCACTAATGTGCACAAGTCTCGTACTTAAGGCTCCCCAAAGCTTGAGCGATGCTTTCTCTTTCTCGAGGCCAAAAATTATATATATAATTATGATCATGATGAACAAGATGCATAGGATAAAACTTCTGGTGAAATTCTGATTTCAATCGCTTGTAGTCCCATGATCACATATCATCACATAGCCTATACCATGTCAATGCATCTTCCTTCAAAGATAAAGGGAAAACCTTATTCTTGGTGACATCCTCGAGCATACCTACAACCTTAAATAATCCACAAACCTCATCCACATAGATTAAGTGTAAATCGGGATGCAATGTTCCATCTCCTGCAAAACGATTAGCTAGCGGTTTCTCTATCGTACCCGAAGGAATTTCAAAGTAAACATTTTCAATAGGTTCAGTAGGTTGAGGGGTAGCTAATTGTGGTTCCGGACGAGGTGAAGATACCCCGAACAAACCCCTCAAAGGATTATGTTCCATAGTAACAAGTGACAGTAAATTTCAGCACACTATATAAATTTTTTCCTTACCAAATTCCACCTACCAAAGGCGCTTCACTCCCCGGCAATGGCGCCAGAAAAGAGTCTTGATGACCCACAAGTGTAGGGGATCTATCGTAGCCTTTTCGATAAGTAAGAGTGTCGAACCCAACGAGGAGCAGAAGGAAATGATAAGCAGTTTTCAGTAAGGTATTCTCTGCAAGCACTGAAATTATCGGTAACAAATAGTTTTGTGATAAGGTAATTTGTAACGAGTAGCAAGTAATAAAAGTAAATAAGGTGCAGCAAGGTGGATCAATCCTTTTTGTAGCAAAGAATTAGCCTGGACAAACTCTTATATGAAGGAAAGCGATCCCGAGGACACATGGGAATTATCATCAAGCTAGTTTTCATCACGTTCATATGATTCACGTTTGGTACTTTGATAATTTGATATGTGGGTGGACCGGTGCTTGGGTATTGTCCTTACTTGGACAAGCATCCCACTTATGATTAACCCCAATTGCAAGCTTCCGCAACTACAACAGAAGTATTAAGGTAAACCTAACCATATCATGAAACATATGGCTCCAAATCAGCCACTTATGAAGCAACGCATAAACTAGGGTTTAAGCTTCTGTCACTCTAGCAACCCATCATCTAATTATTACTTCCCAATGCCTCCATCTGGGCCCAAACAATGGTGAAGTGTCATGTAGTCGACGTTCACATGACACCACTAGAGGGACGACAACATACATTTCATCAAAATATTAAACGAATACAAAATTCACATGACAACTTATAGCAAGACTTCTCCCATGTCCTCAGGAACAAACGTAACTACTCACAAAGCATATTCATGTTCATAATCAGAGGGGTATTAATATGCATAATGGATCTGAGGTTTGGATACAAATATAGGATACAAGAGATGAACTAGGGTTTGAGATGAGATGGTGCAGGTGAAGATGTTGATGGAGATTGACCCCCTCCCGATGAGAGGATCATTGGTGATGACGATGATGATGATTTCCCCCTCCCGAAGGGAAGTTTCCCCGGCAGAACAGGTCTGCCGGAGCCCTAGATTGGTTCCGCCAAGGTTCCGCCTCGTGGCGGCGGAGTTTCTTCTCCATAGCTTGCTTATTATTTTTCTCGGACGAAAGACCTCATATAGCAGAAGGTGGGCATCAGAAGGCCACCACGGGACCCATGAGCTAGGGGGCGCACCCCCACCCTCATGGCCTAGGTGTGGGCCCCCTTTGGTACTTTCTTTGGTTAGTATTTTTTATTATTCCAAAAATGACTTTCGTGAAGTTTTAGGACTTTTGGAGCTGTGCAAAATAGGTCTCTAATATTTGCCCTTCTCCAACCGAGAATTCCAGCTGCCGGCATTCTCCCTCTTCATGTAAACCTAGTAAAAATAAGAGAGAATGGGCATAAGTATTGTGCCATAATGTGTAATAACAGCCCATAATGCAATAAATATCGATATAAAAGCATGATGCAAAATGTACGTATCAATCACTAATGTGCACAAGTCTCGTACTTAAGCCTCCCCAAAGCTTGAGCGATGCTTTCTCTTTCTCGAGGCCAAAAATTATATATATAATTATGATCATGATGAACAAGATGCATAGGATAAAACTTCTGGTGAAATTCTGATTTCAATCGCTTGTAGTCCCATGATCACATATCATCACATAGCCTATACCATGTCAATGCATCTTCCTTCAAAGATAAAGGGAAAACCTTATTCTTGGTGACATCCTCGTGCATACCTACAACCTTAAATAATCCACAAACCTCATCCACATAGATTAAGTGTAAATCGGGATGCAATGTTCCATCTCCTGCAAAACGATTAGCTAGCGGTTTCTCTATCGTACCCGAAGGAATTTCAAAGTAAACATTTTCAATAGGTTCAGTAGGTTGAGGGGTAGCTAATTGTGTTTCCGGACGAGGTGAAGATACCCCGAACAAACCCCTCAAAGGATTATGTTCCATATTAACAAGTGACAGTAAATTTCAGCACACTATATAAATTTTTTCCTTACCAAATTCCACCTACCAAAGGCGCTTCACTCCCCGGCAATGGCGCCAGAAAAGAGTCTTGATGACCCACAAGTGTAGGGGATCTATCGTAGCCTTTTCGATAAGTAAGAGTGTCGAACCCAACGAGGAGCAGAAGGAAATGATAAGCAGTTTTCAGTAAGGTATTCTCTGCAAGCACTGAAATTATCGATAACAAATAGTTTTGTGATAAGGTAATTTGTAACGAGTAGCAAGTAATAAAAGTAAATAAGGTGCAGCAAGGTGGATCAATCCTTTTTGTAGCAAAGAATTAGCCTGGACAAACTCTTATATGAAGGAAAGCGATCCCGAGGACACATGGGAATTATCATCAAGCTAGTTTTCATCACGTTCATATGATTCACGTTTGGTACTTTGATAATTTGATATGTGGGTGGACCGGTGCTTGGGTATTGTCCTTTCTTGGACAAGCATCCCACTTATGATTAACCCCAATTGCAAGCTTCCGCAACTACAACAGAAGTATTAAGGTAAACCTAACCATATCATGAAACATATGGCTCCAAATCAGCCACTTATGAAGCAACGCATAAACTAGGGTTTAAGCTTCTGTCACTCTAGCAACCCATCATCTAATTATTACTTCCCAATGCCTCCATCTGGGCCCAAACAATGGTGAAGTGTCATGTAGTCCACGTTCACATGACACCACTAGAGGGACGACAACATACATTTCATCACAATATTGAACGAATACAAAATTCACATGACAACTTATAGCAAGACTTCTCCCATGTCCTCAGGAACAAACGTAACTACTCACAAAGCATATTCATGTTCATAATCAGAGGGGTATTAATATGCATAATGGATCTGAAGTTTGGATACAAATATAGGATACAAGAGATGAACTAGGGTTTGAGATGAGATGGTGCAGGTGAAGATGTTGATGGAGATTGACCCCCTCCCGATGAGAGGATCATTGGTGATGACGATGGTGATGATTTCCCCCTCCCGAAGGGAAGTTTCCCCGGCAGAACAGCTCTGCCGGAGCCCTAGATTGGTTCCGCCAAGGTTCCGCCTCGTGGCGGCGGAGTTTCTTCTCCAAAGCTTGCTTATTTTTCTCGGACGAAAGACCTCATATAGCAGAAGGTGGGCATCAGAAGGCCACCACGGGGCCCACGAGCTAGGGGGCGCACCCCCACCCTCGTGGCCTGGGTGTGGGCCCCCTTTGGTACTTTCTTTGGTCAGTATTTTTTATTAATTCCAAAAATGACTTTCGTGAAGTTTCAGGACTTTTGGAGCTATGCAGAATAGGTCTCTAATATTTGCCCTTCTCCAGCCCAGAATTCCAGCTGCCGGCATTCTCCCTCTTCATGTAAACCTTGTAAAATAAGAGAGAATGGGCATAAGTATTGTGCCATAATGTGTAATAACAGCCCATAATGCAATAAATATCTATATAAAAGCATGATGCAAAATATACATATCAATCACTAATGTGCACAAGTCTCGTTGCCGGCAATACTCAAAGGCTAGTCTCGAAGGGTAAGCGACGCAAAGAAGTAAGGCCATGATGACTATCAATGTAATGGCAAGAGTGATATGTCCAATACCAAGATGAGGTTACCGTTTCTTCGGTTCCTCGTCTATAAGCAAGAACGGATAACGGTGATCCAATCACGAATACCAAGATGTAGTCGAGGTAGTTGTTGTTGATGACGCAGCCGTGGCGAAGATGAGCTGCGGTGATGTTGATGTCGAACCATACCTAAATATCTGAAACACATGTAGGACACAGTACCGCAACTCAAATTCTGAAAGCAAAATTGGACCAAAATTGTCGGAGTTGGTGTTGGTAAGCGATGGTGGTGGTATGCAGAAGTGGTGGTGGTACGCGGAAGTATATGTGGGCACCGGAACAAAATTTGGCGAAATATGGACGGAAAACGAGCGGTGGAGAGGAAGTGGTGCTGCCAGGGGTCGGATGTCCAGGCCTGATGGCCGGATGTCCGGGCTTGTCGGGCTGGATATCCGGGCTTTGGAACCGAGGATGAACTACAAGATCTTCGAGAGGAGAGGTCAAATCCGGGAAAAATTTAGGGGAATTTTGGATGGAAATTAGGGAAAAATGGATGGGAAGCTAGATCTACCTGCAACACACGAAATCCACGGATCAAATCCAACAAAACTTCATCACACCAACAAATCACAAAAACCAATTTGGGGCTATTTTTGTGGGCAATTTTCGAATTAGGGACAAAATCAACAAAACTAGGCTAGCAACACAACATGGAGGCTCCGAAATCATGATCAACGTGGCTCTTGATACCAAGATGATCTAGGGTAGGGACCCTAATCGGCCGATCTTTCACGAAAGGAGCGGATCCCGCGATGAACACGAGGTGGGAAAATGAGGGGAAAATCACAAGGGGAACACTCAAACCAACAAGTATGATCACACATGCGCTAGATCCATGAACAGAAAGGGAGATACAAGATGCAAAGTCAACAACAGACGATACAAGAGGTAACCAGTCTTCTCCGTGAGGAGGTCCTGAATCCATGAGGGGATCTTCTCTGCAAGGAGGTATTGAATCCAAAGGGATCTTCTCTGAAGAGGGGACGCAGTCTCTATCGTGGAGTAGATCCGATGTGGATGAGCAATGCTCTATCTCTAAATATGAGCTAAACCAATGCTAACTCTTGAAAGTTGGACTAGGTGGAGTATATATAGTCTAGGGGGTAGAAGGGGTACACGGGCCTCGGCCCTTCAGTGTGCGCAGACAGGGAGGCCGTACGTCCAGGCGTCGGGCTGGATGTCTGGGCTTTCACGCAGGGCCGGATGTCCGGGCGTTCGCGGAGGCCGGATATCCGGGCTGGTGAAGCTGGCCATGTTGCTCTTGGGAAGGTGGTGTGCGGATATCCGGGCTTGAGGCTGGATTTCCGAGTAGGGCCGGATGTCCGGGCTGGGGCCGGATGTCCGGGGCCTGTAGATGCATGACGGCTGGTAGGCTATTGTGGTCGAAGTCTCCAGAGGCCGGATGTCCGGGTTTGGGGCCGGATTTCCGGGTCCTGGACTTGCCTTCTTCTTCTATCGACGTTCCTCTTCATCCGTGAACTTGGGGACTTGTACATCTTCATGTGCATCTTCGGGAGGGTCCTCTTGGTACCTAATCATGCACAACAACTCGGACTTAGGTCGTAGCCATGTCTCATGCATAGAAAGTGGAAGTTCGGAGAGGAGAGAGTTCACCTTATGTTCGATAGCCTTCGCTCGGGCTCTTGACATTGGTCCAAGTGGTGTCATAGGGGACGTAGGTAGGTCCATGGGAATGACCTTGGGATGCTCCGCATCACCGCGGTCTCTCTCGTGGAGTAGATCCATATGGATGAGCGAAGCTCTATCTCTCAAATGAGCTATCACAACGCTAACCCTAACTATGAGGAGGCGGGGGTCTATATATAGTGTTAGCCCATGAAGGGGTAAGTGGGAGGGGGGATACATTGGCCCTTAGCCCGTTCACTGTGCGCAGACATGCACCGGATGTCCGGGCTGGAGGCCGGATGTCCAGGGCTTCGTGACGAGCCGGATGTCCAGGTTGCCATGTGTCTTCTAGCTGCATTCGGTGATGGAGGGGCCGGATTTCCGAGGAAGGGGCCGGATGTCCGGGACTTCGGGAGGAGCTGGATGTCTGGGGTGATGTCCGGATATCCGGGCTATGCTAATCCTTTCTGGTGTTCTCTTGATATCCGATGCCGGATTTCCGGGGCAAGGGCCGGATGTCCGTCCTGGACCGGATGTCTGGGTTAGGGCCGGATGTCCGGCCATTCTAGCAGCTGGATCTTCTTCCTTTTCCTTCCTTCGCTTCCGCGCTGTCGGCGTTCTGGGAACGGGGGTCCCCAGACTTGCCTGCCTGCGGCCTGCGGCGTGGCTCAAAAGGGGGGGGGCAGCATCTTCACCAACACAAACTCAAGACCCTCGCGAGGGGCCAAGCCTCGCGGGGCGGACGACGCGGAGCCTCCTCAGGCACAGCCTCATCAGGCTGGCTCACGAGGAGGCGGAGAGATCAAGGCAGGGTACCTTGCGAGGTGCCCGTGACGCAAGCCATGACGACTCAGGGCGCCAGGCGGGCGCCAGCCCGTGTAGCGTCCTCCTTTCCTCTTTGGTGCAAAGGAGGCAAGCGCAGCCTCGGAGTACCGAGGCATCAGGCAAAGGTTGCCGTTTCGGTGCAACAAGACCAAGACCAGGAGGACTACGAGACAGAGGTCACTGTGGAGCCCAAGACGGCGTCATCACCAGAGCTTTGCGCAGACGAAGACTACTTTTGTCAGGATAGCTGATACTTGCTATCCCCCTTCAAATTAGCCCGCCATTGTTGGCTCCCTTCCCGCTCAATATTTGGGAAGAGGACCAGGGCCTCTATAAATAGGACCAGCCACCCACATAGCTAAGGGGCGAAAGGGTCTCTAGGGGTCGAAGGGTCTCTATGGGTCGGCTGGTTGGAAGCAGAGAGAGAGAGAGAGAGAGAGAGGCGACCGAACTCCTCCCAGCAGTTCATCGCCCTAGCCAAGAACAGACCCTCGCGAGGCTGTTCTTCCTTGTATTGCTCATCATCATCAGCCCAAGAGGCAATCCACACACCACACACTAGAGTAGGGTATTACACCACAACGGTGGCCCGAACCAGTATAAACCCTGTGTCTCTTGTGTTGTTCTTCCCGTAGTTCTGATCCTAGCATGGCGGAGGGGTGCAGGTAGGTAGAAGGTGAAATCTCCGTGCGCACCCTAGTGTTCGAACCTCAATGGTCTGTCGGAACCCGAAATCCGACATTTGGCGTGCCGGGTAGGGGTGTGCCAGAATTCGTCTTTCATCACCCCGTTCTCCTCCGACCATCACGCTCATGTCTCACGCTTGTCGGGCCCGCGCGGAGCGCCGGGCCGCCCTCGCTTCCCGCGTCGCCCAGACAACCCCTGTCAGAGGGCGTCCTTGCCGTTCCCCGTCACCTGCCGTCGACGCCGCCACCGGCCCAACGGGGGACGAGCAGCAAGCATCGTCCCGGCATCTGTCCATGCGGCACGACGGCCGCACCGCAACTCCCTCGCCCACCCCAGCTGGTTCTTCGTCCCGCGCACTCCGCGTCCCCATAGAGCCCCGCAACCTCTCCCCTGCCTATCGCGCTGCACCGACACCCCCAATCGTTGCGGCCCTCTTGGGCGGCTCGCAGGCGCCGCTTACAATTTACCATGTCAAGCCGTTCATCCGCCGGGTCAGCGCCGCTTCCACGCGGCAGGGGGCTCCCCTGGATCGGGCGGCGCCCGAGATCGGCCTGAGCTTCAGCCCGGAGGACCACCCCTCCAACTCGGCCTGCTCGGGTGCGCTCCCCATGCTATGCACCCCCACCATCTGCCAGGTGGCCGTCACCAGAACTCTCATCGATGGCGGGGCGGGGCTTAACGTGCTCTTAGTCGAGGCCTTCGACCTCCTATGCATACCCGTGGGACGGCTGCAGCCCAGGCGGCCCTTCTCAGGCGTTGGGGGCAGGTCGTCCAACTCCTTGGGACAGATCCGGCTCCCAGTGACCTTCGGCACCTACGAAAACTTCCGCACAGAGCTGGTCGACTTCGACATCGCCCCCATTGGCCTCCCTTACAATGCCATCCTCGGCTACCCAACGCTGGCCCAGTTCATGGCCACGACGCACCCGGCGTACAACCTCATGAAGATGCCCGGGAGCAGTGGTGTCCTCACCGTGCATGGGGATACCGGTGACGCTCTGCAGGTGCTCAAGCTCATCTACAAGGCAGCAGCGTTGGCACAGCCCGCCGACTTGGAGGCCCCCGAGCCCAAGGGGGCTGCGCCCGCCAAGAAGAAGTAGTTGTTCACCCAAGACACGGCAGAAACCAAGCAGATACCCGTTGATGAGGACGGGTTCACCAACGCCACTTTCACCACAGGCGCCCACCTCAAACCCGAGCAGGAGGAGGCCCTGGTCAGGTTCCTGCGTGCAAACAAGAAGGTATTCGCTTGGGAGCCAGACCAATTGGTAGGGATCCCTAGGAGTGTAATCGAGCATCACCTCAACGTGTGCCCCAATATGCGCCCTGTGATACAGAAGGCCAGGCGGCAGTCCATAGAAAAGCATGCCTTCATCGTCCAAGAGACCCGCAAATTAGAGGCCGCTGGGGTCATTCGCGAGGTCCGATACCCAGATTGGTTGGCCAACCCTATCGTTGTGCCGAAGAAGGGAGGGAAGGAATGCATGAGTGTCGACTTCACCAACCTCAACAAAGCGTGCCCGCAGGATCCGTTCCCGCTCCGCCGCATCGACTAGATCGTCGATTCCACTGCGGAATGCGACCTGTTATGCTTCCTGGATGCCTTCTCTGGGTATCACCAGATCGAGATGGCGGTAGAAGACATCGAGAAGACAGCCTTCCTAACCCCGTGTGGGGTGTACTGCTACACCTGCATGCCATTCGGGCTGCGTAACACAGGGGCGACCTTTCAGCGGCTGATGCATATCACCTTGGGCCCCCAGCTCGGGAAGAATGTTGAAGCTTACGTCGATGACATCGTGGTAAAATCTCGGGAGGCCAGGACCTTGATACAAGACGTAGAGGAAACCTTCGCGAGCCTCAACGCAGTGAACCTATGGCTCAACCCAGAGAAGTGTGTGTTCGGGGTCCCCTCGGGCAAGCTCTTGGGTTTCCTCGTGTCTCACCGAGGCATCGAGGCTAACCTGGAGAAGGTCAAGGCGGTGGAAGACATGAGCCCGCCAAAGACCCTCAGAGAAATGCAGAAGCTCACGGGGCGCGTGACCGCGCTAGGGCGCTTCATCTCCAAGTTGGGGGAGCGAGCGCTACCCTTTTTCCAGCTAATGAAGAAAAAGGGGCCCTTCAAGTGGACTGAAGAGGCCGACAAGGCGTTCCAGGATCTCAAGAAATACCTGACCAGTCCACCGGTCATGGTGGCTCCGCGCCCTCAAGAGCCCCTGGTGCTTTACCTCGCCGCCACTCCCTACTCCACCAGCGCAGCCTTCGTGGCAGTCAGAGAGGAGCGCCAAATAAGAAACACGGCTCAGCCCAGGGAGGAACTCCCTCAGCCACCTGCCTCGGGAGCTCCGGCTTGTGGCCCGGCCTCGGGAGCACGCCTACTCCGGATGATGGAACCTCAGGAGGGATGTTGGATCGCGGAGCTCCGGAGCTACTTAACGCAAGGGACCCTGTCGGAGAAGGAGGAGGAAGCAGAGCGAGTGGCGCGCCAGGCCACGGCATACTACATCAAAGATGGAGAGCTCTATCGAAAGCGACCAAACGATGTATCCCTGCGGTGCATCTCCAGGGAGCAAGGGAAGGAACTACTGGAAGATATACACGGCGGAGGCTGCGGACATCATTCATCATCACGGACCCTCGTTGGGAAGGTGTTCCGCAGTGGGTTTTATTGGCCCACCGCGCTCAATGATGCTGTTGAACTAGTGAAAGCTTGTGAGGCCTGCTAGTTCCACGCCAAGCAGATCCATCAGCCGGCAGGGGGCTTGTAGACTATCCCCCTTTCGTGGCCATTCGCTGTCTGGGGGCTCGACCTCTTGGGTCCGTTTCCTCGGGCGCCAGGGGGCTACCACTACCTTTACGTTGTCGTGGACAAGTTCACCAAGTGGGCTAAAGTGGAGGCTGTCCGCACCATTCCTGCGGGTTTCGCAGTCAAGTTCATCAAGGGCATCATGAGCCGGTTCGGGGTGCCGAATCGCATCATCACGGACAACGGTTCGCAGTTCACCAGTAACCTCTTCAAAACATACTGTGCTAACCTTGGAACGCAGATATGCTATGCCTCAGTGGCGCACCCCCGAAGCAACGGCCAGGCCGAGCGAGCGGAGGTCCTGAGGGGCCTCAAGACCAGGACGTTCAAGAAGAAGCTGGAGGCCTATGGCAGGGGTTGGTACGACGAGCTTTAGTCCGTGCTGTGGTCCATCCGCACCACCGCGACCAAGCCGACTGGAGAGACTCCGTTCTTCCTGTTCTACGGAGCGGAAGCGGTCCTCCCTCACGAGGTCAGACATCGCTCCGCGCGGGTCCTGGCGTTCGACGAGGCGCCGCAGGACGCCATGCGGGGGATGGACCTCGTGCTGGGGGAGGAACGTCGCCGAGAAGCCACGCTGCGAGCGGTGAGGTACCAACAAGCGTTGCGGCGATATCGTTGCCGCAACATCCGTCCCAGGACTCTTGAGGTAGGAGACCTCGTGCTCAGGCGGGTTCTCTCCAGGGAGGGACTGCACAAGCTCTCTCCCATGTGGGAGGGCCCGTTCAAGGTTGTTCATGTTTCCAGTCCCGGCTCCGTGCGCTTGGAGACTCAGGAGGGAGTGCCAGTCCAGAATGCATGGAACATCCAGCACCTCTAGAGGTTCTACCCCTGAAAAGGCCCAGAGCCTGTGAAGCAAGGCGAGTGCCTGTGAAGCTATCGCGTTTTGGAATAGGCCTAGAGCCTGTGAAGCAAGGCGAGTGCCTGTGAAGCTATCGCGTTTTGGAAAAGGCCCGGAGCCTGTGAAGCAACGCGAGTGCCTGTGAAGCTATCGCGTTTTGGAAAAGGCCCAGAGCCTGTGAAGCAAGGCGAGTGCCTGTGAAGCTATCGCGTTTTGGAAAAGGCCCGGAGCCTGTGAAGCAAGGCGAATGCCTGTGAAGCTATCACATTTTGGAAAAGGCACAGAGCGGGTGAAGGAAGGCGAGTTCCTGTGAAGCTATCGCGTTTTGGAAAAGGCCCAGAGCCTGTGAAGCAAGGCGAGTGCCTATGAAGCTATCGCGTTTTGGAAAAGGCCCGTAGCCTGTGAAGCTATCGCATTTGGGAAAAGGCCCGGAGCCTGTGAAGCAAGGCAAATGCCTGTGAAGCAATCACGTTTCAGAAAAGGCCCGGAGGCCTGGGGCTCCCTCCCACGCCCAGTGGCAGCACTTAGCTCTGCGCTGGTGAGAAGACGTCGAAGACTAGACTAGGTGCAGGACGCGGCTTTTCATTTGCTTTCCGCAGTTGGCTTGTTCCTCTTCATTTGAAGTTTTATTGAAGTTGCTGCCATCTTTGGCTTGCGGTTCTTCGGCTTTTTACTCTCCTGCCTCGATTTCTCTTGTGCAAGGCCTCACGAGGGGGAGAACCGAGCGCCCTCGCGAGTGTTCCTATCCTAGTCCCTCAAAGGGTTCACGACCTGGGCCCCTTGCAGGAGCACCCCTCCAGTCCGTGCCCCTCGGGCACCGCGACACAAACACAGGGCCCTCCATAGTGGAAATATTGTTTCCACATATATATTGACTGATGCCAGGAATGCCCTCCTATTATTGGGTGTCACACACATACGTTACGGCATGCCAGATGGCAAAAACAAGGAGAATAAGGCTTCTAGTAAACTTATTTTCTTGAATTTACAACCAAATGATTCCCCGGATCATAGAGCATGTGCAGAATGCAACATTTGTCCTTACCAGTCGGTGTAATGTTTATACTCACCATAATCTCTCGGATTTCCTTCCAAAGGTGTGCCAATGGGTTCAGAAACTTGTCTAAAAAGCAGCGCAAATGATGTTCTTTGACTTTCTGGGAAAAAGTCCTAGTTCGGGGTCGAATTTGAGGGTCCTCCGGGACTCCTCCACAAGCCGGAAGAATTTTCTAGATTCCCACGCTCGTCGCGATCATTTTGATTACTTGTGGCTGCAAAACGGTCTCCAAATGACAAAGTTATTACCGTTTTAGTGAACACCGGTCCTTCATATGACAGTCCTTGAAAGAACTTCATTTTCTCGTGACGCGTTTTGGCGCGCCGCCCAAAAATTTTGTGTCCTCCATAGTGGAGATATGGTTTCCACATATATATTGGCCAATGCCAAGAATGCCCTCCTATTATTGGCTGGCACAAACGTACGTTATGACATGCCACACGGCGAGAATAACGCTTATAGTCGCCTTATTCTCTTGAATTTACAACCAAATGGGATTCCCCGGATCATAGAGCATGTGCAGAATGCAGCATTTGTCCATAAAAGGCGGAGTATTGTTTATACTCACCACAATCTCTCGGATTTCCTTCCAAAGTAGTGCCAATGGGTTCAGAAACTTTTGTGAAATGGAAGCGGCAAATGATGTTCTTTGACTTTCGGGGGCAAAAAGTCTCGCTTAGGGGACGCTTTTGAGGGTCCTCCCAGACTCCTACCCAAGTCGGAAGAATTTTCTAGATTCCCATGCTCGTCGTGAGAATATTGATTACTTGGGGGTCCAAAACGGACTCTAAATGACAAAGTTATGACCAATTTAGTGAACACCGGTCCTTCGTACGGCAGTCCTTGAAAGAACTTCATTTACTCGTGATGCATTCTGGCGCGTCGCTCCAAAGTTTTGTGTCCTCCATAGTGGAGACATGGTTTCCACATATATATTGACCGATGCCAAGAATGCCCTCCTATTATTGGTTGTCACACAATTGGTTATGGCTTGCCACACGGCAAAAACAATGGGAATAAAGCTTATTGTCACATTATTTTCTTGAATTTACAACCAAATGGGATTCCGTGGGTCATAGAGCATGTGCAGCATGCAACATATGTCCTTACCAGGTGGACTAATGTTTATACTCACCATAATATATCGGATTTCCTTCGAAAGGAGTGCCAATGGGTTCTGAAACTTGTCTTAAAAGCAGCATCAAATGACGTGCTTTGACTTTCAAGTTGAAAAAGTCTTGCTTAGAGGATGAATTTGAGGGTCCTTTGGGACTCCTGCACAAGCCGGAAGTATTTTCTAGATTACCACACTCGCGTCAGCATTTTGATTACTTGTGGGTCCGAAATAGACTCTGAATGAAAAAGTTGTGACCACTTTAGTGAACACCCGTCCATCATATGGCAGTCCTTGAAAGAACTTCATTTTCTCATGACGCATTCTGGCGCACCGCCCCAAAATTTTGTGTCCTCCATAGTGGAGATATTGTTTCCACATATATATTGACCGATGCCGAGAATGCCCTCCTATTATTGGCTGTCACACTTGTACGTTACGGCATGCCACACGACAAAACCAAGGAGAATAAGGCTTCTAGTCGCCTTATTTTCTTCAATTTACAACCAAATGAGATTCCCAGGATCATAGAGCATGTGTAGAATGCAATGTTTGTCCTTACCAGGCGGACAAATGTTTATATTCACCATAACCTCTCGGATTTCCTTCCAAAGGAGTGCCAATGGATTCAGAAACTTGTGTGAAAAGCAGCGAGAAATGATGTTTTTGACTTTTGGGAGCAAAAAGTCCGTCTCGGGGGCCGAATCGGGGGGTCCTCTGGGACTCTTGCACAAGCCGGAAGAATTTTCTAGATTCCCACGCTCGTCGCAATCATTTTCATTACCTGTGGGTCCAAAACAGACTCCGAGTGACAAAGTTATGACTGTTTTAGTGAACACGTGTCCTTCATATGGCAGTCCTTGAAAGAACCTCATTTTTTTGTGGCGCGTTCTGGCGCGCCGCCCAAATTTTTTTTGCCCTCCATAGTGGAAATATTGTTTCCACAAATATATTGACCGATGCCAGGAATGCGCTCCTACTATTGGCTGTCACACACATACGTTATGGCATGCCACACGGCAAAAACAAGGAGAATATGGCTTGTAGTCGCCTTATTTTCTTGAATTTACAACCAAATGGGATTCGCCGGATCATAGAGCATGTGCAGAATGCAATGTTTGTCCTTACTAGTCGGACTAATGTTTATACGCACCATAATCTCTCGGATTTCCTTCCAAAGGTGTGCCAATGGGTTCAGAAACTTGTCTATAAAGGAGCACAAATGATGTTCTTTGCCTTTCGGGGACAAAAAGTCCTGCTTGGGGCCGAATTTGAGGGTCCTCCGGGACTCCTCCACAAGCCGGAAGTCCGTTGGACCGGATGTGGAGTTCGGCGGACGCATATCTGGATTTAGCGGCGAGTGCTGCTGATGCGGCTCAACGCTTCCTAGATCAAAAGGATTGTGAAGTGGAAAAGCTATTCTGGTCACAATTCAAAAATCAGAGCGTCTGCTTCCATTGACTGATCGGTTGGCCGAATGGGCCGAGCTGAATAGGTTGTCTGGACTTGATATGTGGTATGTCGTGGATCATCTGTGGCCGGGAAGGCCGAAGCCAAACAGTTATTTTAGCTTGGTGCGGAAGTTCCTTGGTGCGGTGCCGTATATCAACGCGATGAAGAGGTCAGCATGCGTGGAGGGTGCGTGGATGGCCCTTGCCCGTGTCAAGACATACTGGGCGGAGAGGGAGGCCACCGCCGTTGCAGCCCAAGATTCGGACGGAAGCCGAGTAACTGCCGAGCACTACTTTCAAGAAGTTCTGGAGGGCGCTCGTTCAATAGAGACGCAGTGCTCGAAGGATATTATGTTCGAATAACATGTATTTTCATTGAAAGCAATATTTTGCTGAAATGTAGTAGCCTTTTATACTTGTGCCTGCAAGAATTATGATACCTCCTGTCCGGCCGTTTATGTATATGTATATATAACCTGAAAGATGGCAGTCGTCGGCTTCAGCCCCCATGCACATAATGCAGGGGTGTTCGCAGCGAACTAGGCAATCAGACTATAATGCTTTATCACGTTCACTTAGCCGTAGGAGTTTGACAGTGGGACTACTATATAGCCCCTTGTGGCTCCGCGCTCACCCAAATTCGGGGCGCGTGTGTGCCTGGCCGGGAAACGTCCCTTCATTTAGGCGGAGAAATCCTGAAGATTCCACTAGGTTATCGAGTGGTTGACCAGTCTCACGCTATATCATGACAGTCAGTTTTCGGCTTTCTCTACTGAGGTGCTCGCCTGGCTGAACCGGTGCACAATCGTAGTAGTTCTCCTGGTGCCTCCTTAGCCGATAGAGCGGAACGTAAGGCAGAAAAACACAGGAGCCAGGCAAACCCAACATTTGACCAAAGACATGATTCGGACCTGATGCATATAAGGCCAAACTTGAGACACCGGACACTCCCTAAGGTTTTCGGTCTTTGTGATTTTAAACGGGCTGAAGCGCCCTTTGTAATAAGCCCCTGGTGTCCAGGTACGTGCATTATTCTGACGTGGCCACATGCCAAGACGCCAGCCTCCTTCTTAGTTGTGCTGAGAATCCGGGGGATGTGTATCAACAAGAGACAGTGAAAAGGTTTACGCAGGGTCTTAATCTGAAAAGAATCCTTAGAACGGGTCCCTGCTGCACGTCTGCGCCTGTGTCTCCGTTGTGCCATACCATGGACGGGTGTAGCACGATGTTCATCTGGAAAAGAGAGGAACTTAGTTGAAAAAGTAGTAGTGCAAAATGTCTGTTATACTAAGTAAACAAAGTATGATTCAAGGTGGGAAGAATTGAGTTTTATTGCTGCTTGTTTACATGCGCGGAGCCCCTTGTATAGGGGTGTATAACCATCAAATCTTTAACAATTAAATAGTTATGCCGGAGTCGTCCAGCCTTGTCTGTGGTCTTGACGACCTATTAGGCGCTCTCGTTGGTGAGGCAGTTTAGTGTGTGGCTGTTAAAGCAGCCGCACAGTCTTCCGCGCGCAAGGAGCGCTCAATGTTTCCCTTTACTGAAATGATGCCTTGTGGACTGGGCATTTTAAGTGTAAGAGATGCATAGTGCGGTATTGCATTTAAGCGGGCAAAAGCGTCGCGTCCCAGTAGTGCTTGATAGCCACTTTTAAACGGAGCGATGTAGAAGGTTAGCTTTTCGCTACAGAAGTTATCGGGAGAGCCGAATATGACTTCTAGTAGGAGGGAGCCCGAACAACAAGCCCCTCGACCTGGTGTTACTCCTTTAAAGGAAATTTTGCTATGGCTAATTTTTGTTGGGTCTACCCCCATTTTGCGGACCATGTCCTGATATATCAGGTTCACACTGCTGCCGCCGTCCATCAGGACTCGCGTAAAGTGGTATCCGTCAATCATCGGGTCTAATACCAAGGCAGCCCAGCCTGCGTGCCGGATACTTCCGGAGTAATCCCGATGGTCGAAGGTGATTGGTTTGGAGAACCAGTGGTGAAACTCCGTTGTGATGGGCCGCATGGCACGTATCTTTGTGGGCGCCACTTTGTTTCTCCCTTTTGTCACGTGTAATTAGTTTACTGTTTTGACTTCTTGTGGGAATTTCTTTTGTTCCCCAGTGCTTTTCTTGTGAGGTTCATCATCGTCTTCACTTGGTTTATCCAGCCCCTTGCGTTCGGCATTGAGTTTGCCGGGTTACTTGAACACCCAAAATTCTATGTGGGTATGATTTGCAGGCTTACCAGGGGTGCTGTGGATTTGACATATCTTGTCCAGGATTTTGTTTAAGCTGGACAATTCGTCCCTGTTATCCTTGAGAGGCAGCTTTTGCTAACCCTGCCAAGAGCTTTTGAATCCGGCGTTAACTGCCGTGCTCTTCGGGCTGGTTTCCTTATTCCGGCGCTGGTCTTTGCTACGTCGTGGCTTCCCGTTTCCATCCCTGACTTCGGATGTACTTGGGTCGCTGGTGCTGCATCTTGCCAACCAGCTATCCTCGCCTATGCAAAAGCGGGTCATGAGGCTTGTTAATGCGGCCATTTTTCTTGGCTTTTCCTGGCCGAGGTGTCTGGCGAGCCATTCGTCTCGAACGCTATGTTTGAAAGCTGCTAAGGCTTCACTGTCCGGACAGTCGACTATTTGGTTCTTTTTAGTAAGGAACCTGTTCTAGAGTTTTCGGGCTGACTCTCCGGGCTATTGAGTTATATGACTTAAATCATCTGCATCCGGTGGTCGGACATAGGTCCCTTGAAAATTTGCCCGAAAGGCGTCCTTGAGCTCTTTCCAACTTCCAATAGTGTTTTCGGGGAGGCTTTTGAGCCAATGCCTAGCTTGCCCTTTGAACTTGAGGGGTAGGTATTTGATGGCGTGGAGATCATCTCCTCGAGCCATGTGGATGTGGAGGATGTAGTCCTCAATCCAGACCCCAGGGTCTGTTGTTCCGTCGTATGCCTCTATGTTTACGGGTTTGAATCCCGCTGGAAATTCAAGGTCCAGCACCTCATCAGTGAAACATAGGGGGTGTGCGGCACCCGTGTATTTGGATGTGTCGTGGTGTTCGGATATTTGTTGTGTTGCATTGCTTGCAAGAGCGTGCTTTCTTGGCCCATTGATAGATCTGGTTGGGCCATCTCTTTGATGCGAGTCCTCGTGTGTGTCACGTGCTGGCTTGTGTGCGGCGCCGTGTGCCGCTCTATGTTAGCCGTGAGGTTGTCTATCTGACCGGATGGCTGCTTTGTTTTTTGATTGGGGGGCTCTAAGGCCTCCTCATCAAATTCGGGCAGTAGCTTTCGCTTCGGGTAGCTCTTTGTGTGGCGACTGCCGCCATATTTGTCTGCGGTGTTGAGTACTTTGCTCCATCTGATTATGAGTGCATCTTTCGCGGTCTTCAGCTTCCGCTTCTGCTTTTTCAGGCTACGCGCAGTGGCGACGAGCCTTTTATGGAGGTTCTTCTGCTCCAGGAACTTGTCCGGCGTGAGGTCATCCGGACTATTATCTTCGCTGGGGACGGGTTGTTCGGTTTGATTATCCAAATTGCCTTGTTCAGACGGTTGCTCGATGCCATGTTCATCGTCCGCCGGCTCGCCCTGCTCTATGGCTGGGTCTGTATGACCGATGTTTCTGTCGAGGCGGGGTTTGGAGCGGGGCTTGTGCCGCCGGTTTAATTGCTTTTTGAGGGAACGATCCTTCGCTGCGTCCTCCCATTCCTCGTCATCGTTTCCTTTGGGTGTGTCCACCATATATACATCATGAGATGAGGTGGTTGTCCAGTGCCCTGTAGGCGCTGGTTCCTGTTGGTCTCCTACATCGTCGTCCATACCATGGATGTCTTCGGAGTCGACGTCGAGCATGTCGGTCAAATCATCGATAGTGGCTATGAAGTGGGTGGTGGGTGGGCGTCCAATTTCTTCGTCGTCCGCATCCCAATCCTGCCGGTCATAATCCGGCCAGGAATCTCTTGATAAGGAGAGAGACCTTTGTGAGTTCAGGATGTCGCCGAAGGGTGAGTGCTGAAAGATATCCGCGGCGGTGAACTCCATGATTGGCGCCCAATCGGATTCGATTGGCAGGGGTGCAGATGGTTCAAAGTCCAGAGGAGAGTCCGGTAATGTGGAGTCACGGGCCTCGTGAAGGATAAGGTTTGTGTTCGGCTTGATCGCCGTCGAGGCTGCGACCTTCATGGCGGGGTTCAACCACCCGTCCCTGGATGGCGCAGTTGGCTCCGAATTGAGGGTCGGAGCGATTGCAGGTGCGATCTCGTGAACATTGTCCAGCGGCAGAGCTAAATCATGCCCATCGTGACAGTGCGGCGCACTTGGCAAGGGCTCGAATCTGTTGAAGATTAAGTCTCCGCGGAAGTCGGTCGTGTAGTTTAAACTTCCAAACCTGGCCTGATGGCCAGGGGCGTAGCTTTCAATCTGCTCCAGATGGCCAAGCGAATTGGCTCGCAGTTCATAGGCGCCGAATATGAAGATCTGTCCGGAGAGAAAAGTCTCACCCTGGACCGCATCGCTAACGATGATCGAAGGATCCATCACGCCTGATGATGACGACACAAAGGAACTCTCAATGAAAGCACCAATGTCGGTGTCAAAACCAGCGGATCTCGGGTAGGGGGTCCCAAACTGTGCGTCTAGGCGGATGGTAACAGGAGACAAGGGACACGATGTTTTTACCCAGGTTCGGGCCCTCTCAATGGAGGTAAAACCCTACTCCTGCTTGATTAACATTGATGATATGGGTAGTATCAGAGTAGATCTACCATGAGATCAGAGAGGCTAAACCCTAGAAACTAGCCTATGGGATGATTGTTGTGATTGTGTCCTACGGACTAAACCCTCCAGTTTATATAGACACCAGAGGGGGCTAGGGTTACATAGAGTCGGTTACAAAGAAGGAGATCTACGTATTCGTATTTCCAAGCTTGCCTTCCACACCAAGGGGAGTCCCATCCGGACACGGGACGAAGTCTTCAATCTTGTATCTTCATAGTCCAACAGTGCGGCCAAAGGTTATAGTCCGGCTGTCCGGATACCCCCTAATCTAGGACCCCCTCACCAGGGTCTTGTAAAATGGCCCGGCGGCGCCAATGATTCATGGCACTCTCCACTTCTGAGTTGGTGATGGATACATCATCCGAGTCCTTGGCTGGAGGACAGTCCGGCGTCACCCCCGCTTTAGGCCCCGTCTTCAGGGCAGGATTTGAATCCTGGCTGCGGGAAATACATCCGCTTGAACCTCCGGATATAGTCCGGCGCACCTTTTTCCTGACACATGGAAAACGGGAAGGTCATGGTCGGACATGATTGCCCAGTAGCACATTGGCAAATTCATACCTCTTCAATGAAGGCCCGGCCATGTCTTCGTTTGCTTTCCTCTTGGAAGGCTCTCCTGGTGTGGGGGACGTTCTCTTCGAAGATACCCCTGGAGCGGTACGGCACGCTGAACCCTTCCCCTTTTGAGCCTAGGGTTTTGCGGTGGATGAGAAGGAAGGAGAGATCTCTTTTGGGTAAGGTTTCTTTGGATTACTTACGTATGAGGCTGGAAGGAGGCCGGGGTAATCGGCGATAATGGGTACATATGTACCGTCGTAGCTCATCTGATAAAATGTTCCCTCCTCGAGCTCCATGAATATGTCCAAATCTTCTTCATATTTGGGGTCAAGATCCCGTTTACGATTCTCTGGCTGAGGGGTAGTGTAACGCCCCATGACTGATGTGCCAGGTGTCGTCCAGTTATTCACTGCTGTTGCCTTGTCATTGCTTGCGTGTCATGCATTGCATATCATGTCATCATGTGCACTTCTTTTGCATACGTGTTCGTCTCTTGCATCCGAGCATTTTCCCCGTTGTCCGTTTTGCAATCCGGCGCTCCGTTCTCCTCCGGTGGTCATTTCTACCTTTCTCACGTGTGTGGGGATTAAACATTTCCGAATTGGACCGAGACTTGCCATGCGGTCTTGGTTTACTACCGGTAGACCGCCTGTCAAGTTTCGTACCAGTTGGACTTCGTTTGATGCTCGAACGGTTAACCGAGGGACCGAGAAGGCCTCGTGTGTGTTGCAGCCGAACACCCTTCCAATTTGTCCCAAAACCCACCTAAACCTGTTCCATCATCTCGGTCATTCGATCACGATCGCGTGGCCGCAAACCGCACCTAATTTGGACTCTCCTAGCTCCCCCTACCTATAAATATGTGATCCCCTCCCCAAAAATCGCGGTACAAACCCTAGTCTCCATCCTCCTCCAGCCGCGGGACGTGTCCGACCGGGCCGGACATGTCCGCCCGCCGCCGCGCATCCAACCACCGCTCCCCACGTGTCCGCCGCCGTCCTCCCACCGCCGGGGCCCACGCGAGCCCGGATCCGCCAGCCACTGCCCGAGCGTGCCACCGCCCGCGCCCGGCTCGCCGGAGTTCCCGCCGCCGTCCGCCGAAGCCTCTGCTCCTCACGCCTTCTCGCGCCGGCCGGCAACCCAACACCGCCGCCGACGAACGTGTCCAGGCCAGGCCGCGCCTCTCTCTTTCTTCCTCCTGTTGCTTCTCTCCCTCACCGGAGCTCTCTCTCTCTGTTTCCAGGATCCGCCGCCGCCATGGGAACCTCGCTGCCGGCCGCATCCTCGTCAAGTTCCGCCGGATCCGGGGTCATCAGGCCCGGATCTGACTGTTCCCAACCATGCCGGCCTCCCCGCGTCCTCGAACCCTCCCGCCGGAGCCCTGCGTCGCCGGCGCCGCCATGGCCTCGCTCGGTTTCCGGTGGAGGAGACGACGAGCGCCCGCATGGGCCTCCTCCCCGTGAGATGGGCCTCCTCGAGCCGACCCGATCCGCTTCTCTTCCCTCTCCGGGCCGAAGCCCACGGGGTGAGCTAACCCTATCCTCCGCCCTGTGCGCATTTTACTATTTCACGCTCACGGAAATTCCACTAAGTCCCCGAGTTTTCCATGTTTCATATGCCCATGTTCATCGTGCCGTAACTCCACATCCGTAGCTCCGTTTTGGGCATATAGCATATCAAAATGTTCGTCTCAGAGAGTACATCATTTCATTCCATTGCATCATTTTTATTTGAGTTCATATTGATGCCCGAAATGCTGTTAGAACAGTGCTACTTGAGATAATTGTCAGATCTGCTGCTCCATTTAGATATTTGTCATTTTTGCCATGATTATTGTGTGCATGATATGCCCATGAGCTCTACATATGTTTTGTTAAGGGTTTTTCCATCTTTCCAGAGGTGCAACCCATGTATTTTTGTGATGTGTGTGGTGACTAGCACAAGCTTGCAAAGTGAGGCACTTGGTAATGCTGATTTCAGGGACTTAGCATTTCCACTAAGTCCTTGACCTGTTTATCTCATATGGCCATATGTTCATGTTGTTTCCTAGTGATCCGTGCCTCTTTTGAGGATGATCAGTATGGATGTTTTGTTAATCTTGTAGTTCTCTATCCATCGATGTCTTTGTTTGCAATTATGGAGCAACCTAGCTTGAGTCAATCGAGCTCTACTTTTGCTATTTCGTGAATCTGGGCAGATTGTCTACTTGTTAGCAATTTTGCCAAGGATGTTGTAGTTGATCCGTGCATGCTATGTTATTGTTGTTGCCATTTTCTAGCTTGCATTTTGTGTATTCTTGATGGGTGTATGCTTAGATTGTCATGACATGCTCTGTTGTGAGTGCATCGAGCTCGTAAACATGCCTACTTGATATCTGTTTTCAGCATGCTCCAGTTTTCACCAAGTCTGAGAAATGATTATGTTTTTGCCATGTTCACATGCTTACAAATGTATTTTATGATCCCTTTTGGCTCAGGGTCACTAAGGGAATTTTGTTAAGCTCTTTGAGTAGCTCCATGCCATGCTTTACTTTGACATGTTCAGGTCCTGTAGCATGTAGTTTTGTTGCTCCCAAGAGTGCTATCTGATCTGAAATTCCAGACAAGTGTTAATGTCACTAAGTCTGAGATCTGTTTGCCAAATGCATTTTTGCCATGCTTGTTTGAACCTGTTAATGGATGAATTGGCCGTAGCTCAGTGCTAGACTTTTGTGAAGCATCACGAATGCATCTCTGCCATGTATTTTGTTATCATGTTTGGGTGATGTAGCATGTTCATCTTGTTGCATTTATATGGCTACTTGCTGTAAATCGCAGAACGTGGTCATATTTGAATGGCTTGCCATTTCCAAACCGTGCATCCGATTCCGGCGATCTTTATATCGACTTCAACCGAAATCACCTCACCTTTCCAGAGGCAATCTTGGATTTCCAAGTTGAGGCCAGGTTCATTCATTCCTTTGCAAATCATGCATATGCATCGCATCCCGCATCCCGCATATCATACCATGTTCATGTGTTGATTGTTTACTATGTTGTGTGTTTCTTTCCGGTGTTTGCTTCTTCAGGTTGGTTCCGGTTACGTCGCGTTTGTGAGGACCCATTCGTCTACGTCCGTTTGTCTTCTTCATGGTCTCGTTCTTCTTCCTTGCGGGATTTCAGGCAAGATGACCATACCCTCGAAATCACTTCTATCTTTGCTTGCTTAGATGCTCGCTCTTTTGCTATGCCTATGCTACGATACCTACCACTTGCTTATCATGCCTCCCATATTGTGAACCAAGCCTCTAACCCACCTTGTCCTAGCAAACTGTTGTTTGGCTATGTTACCGCTTTGCTCAGCCCCTCTTATAGCGTTGTTAGTTGCAGGTGAAGATTGAAGTTTGTTCCTTGTTGGAACATGGAGATGTTGTTTCTTGTTGGAACATGTTTTACTTGTTGGGATATCACAATATATCTTATTTAATTAATGCATCTATATACTTGGTAAAGGGTGTAAGGCTCGGCCTTATGCCTGGTGTTTTGTTCCACTCTTGCTGCCCTAGTTTCCGTCATATCGGTGTTATGTTCCCGGATTTTGCGTTCCTTACGCGGTTGGGCTATTATGGGAACCCCTTGACAGTTCGCCTTAAGTAAAGATCTTCCAGCAATGCCCACCATTGGTTTTACCATTCGCCACCTAGCCTTTTCTTTTCCCTTGGGGGTCACGCGCCCAAGGGTCACCATTATTTTACCCCCGGGGCAGTGCTGCTCTGAGTGTTGGTCCAACTTGTCAGCCGCCGGTGGCCACCAGGGGCAACTCTGGGCTGGCCTACCGGAAGTTTAGACAATCTGGTGTGCCCAGAGAAAGAGATATGTGCAGCTCCTATCGCGATTTGTCGGCACATTCGGGCGGTGTTGCTGGTTTAGTTTTACCCTGTCGAAATGTCTTGAAGAACCGGGATACCGAGTCTGATCGGAATGTCTCGGGAGGAGGTCTATTCCTTCGTTGACCGTGAGAGCTTGTGATGGGCTAAGTTGGGACACCCCTCCAGGGATTTGAACTTTCGAAAGCCGTGCCCACGGTTATGGGAAGATGGGAATTTGTTAATGTCCGGTTGTAGAAAACCTGAACTTGACCTTAATTAAAATACGTCAACCGCGTGTGTAACCGTGATGGTCTCTTTCCGGCGGAGTCCGAGAAGTGAACACGGTGTTGGAGTAATGCTTAACGTAGGTTGTTCTAGGATCACTTCTTGATCATAGTTTCTCGATCGTGCTTTGCCTTCTCTTTTTGCTCTCTTTTGCGAACAGGTTAGCCACTATATATGCTAGTCGCTTGCTGCAGCTCCACGTCATACCTTTACCTTACCCATAAGCTTAAATAGTCTTGACCGCGAGGGTGTGAGATTGCTGAGTCCCCGTGACTCATAGATACTTCCAAAACCAGCTTGCAGGTGTCGATGAGACCGTGCAACTGACGCAACCAAGCTCAAGGAGGAGCTCGATGAAGATCTTGTCCTTTGTGTTGTTTCATCCTAGTTGATCAGTAGTGGAGCCCAGTTGGGGTCGATCGGGGACCTTGTCGCATTTGGGGTTCTTCTTTTATTTTGGTTCCGTAGTCGGACCTTGATTGTATTTGGATGATGTAATGCTTTATTCATGTAATTGTGTGAAGTTGCGATTGTAAGCCAACTATGTACCTCTTTTCCCTTATTGTATTACATGGGTTGTGTGAAGATTACCTCACTTGCGACATTGCTTTCAATGCGGTTATGCCTCTAAGTCGTGCTTCGACACGTGGGAGATATAGCCGCATCAAGGGCGTTACAAGTTGGTAATCAGAGCCTTCCCCGACCTTAGGAGCCCCCACTGCTTGATCGTTATTAGCAGCCGTTGTTGAGTCTAGAAAAATGTTTTGAGTCAATTAGGAATTATATATCGAAGAGTTTAGGAATTCTTTTTACTCTCTAGTCTCCACATCGCTCTGGTAAGGCATCCTGACGTAGAGTTTTGACTCTTCTCTTCTCAAATTTCACTAAAAAAAATTTAGGATCAAGCGGGTATCTTGGAATCGTTCCGATGGATTTGTGATGAGAACATTGTGTTGGTGCCTCCTGTCAGGGGTTTTGTGGCAGTGTCCCGGGGAGTTGAGCTCCGAGGTGTTGTCGTCACAATTTTATCGTTGCAGTTCTGGAATACCTGAGTTTAGTATGCCGACATCGAAAATTTCTTTTATGCAGTTCGTTGGTGAGATAACCTCGACGCCACCCAGTACTGGGGCGGGAGTTCGGGAGTATTGCCATAACTCGTATAACGGATGCTTTTCGAAGGTTGAGGTAGATGATTTCCGAAGGTTTCTTGGTTATGTGTTGAAGGATGGATACAGCTGGATGTAGGATTTGTTAGTTTGGATGAGATATTATGCTTCCCCTGTATCCCCAACACCTGATTGCATAACTGGGAAAATTTCAGGAGTTTATAAGTGGGAATTCAAGTAGCTCTTAGGATATCTTTCTGACAGATGCATGATATGAAATTGGGGTTCGACGTCTAGTGGTCCGCCTATCCACGGTCGGTTTACAGTGGTCTCGTTGTGTCTTAAAGAGTCCTTGGCTATGCCGACTCGGGGACGCTTCGTATGTCGTGTGCACTGCCTTGTACATGATGGTGTTGTACGATCGAGCCCGTGTAGGCCCCACCACGAAAACTTCGGACGAAATCTCTATCATAAGTTTGTTCCGGCTTATTCTGCAAGCCAATCCTTTGTTTTGTTTTGAGTTGTGCTATTCGAGTTGCTTCAATGTCAAGTGTTGATTCCATACCTTCCCCAAATGGTGTTCTCATACTCCGATGTGAATACTGATCCTTCTTGATAATCGAGATTGTCATGTAAATACTTTTTAACTGTTGTGTTTCTCTTCAAGTGGATCCGATCATTTCAACTTCCGCAAGATCAATTATCAATTCTTCTCAACGGTGTTTGTTTCATCCGTCTCCAAGTTGCCTTTGTTTTTCCTGCCCTCCCTCCCTTGTGTTTCTTTAAGGACTCAGATTTCTTAATCGAGTATCCATCTTATTGATGTGAACCCTCTCCATTCTTTTCCTTCAATGTTCTTATCCGGTGATTCTCATGAATATTCTAACGGAGCTTCAAGTTTGTCACTCTTCAATCGTTTTCTATTCCGGTGGATCCAATTCAAGCTTTCGGTGTTGATCATATTCTTTTCCGTATTTCAATGCTTTTCTAGTGCCGGCGCACCTCATAGCCATTCATTTCTCCCTATTCATTTGTTCCGGAGTGCTCAAGTTTTCTCAAAAGGCTCGTCTTGTCATTCAAGATCTTTTCAAGCTCTGTCAAGGTTGTTATCTCATTCTAGCCATTCAATCTTACCGGTGCATTCTCTCTTTTAAATCGTTCTACGGTGTATCTTTTGAGTGGGCCCTAACCCACAGGTCTTTTTCCAGGATCTTACCTGACTCTTCTTATTTTTCCCGGAGGTATTCGCAAATTCTTTTCAAAGTTTGATGTAAGAATGAATTGTCATCAGTCAAATGCCTTTCTCTAAGATCTTTCAAATTCTTTTTATCTTGGCTCAACTTTTCCATTTTTTTATTCCGGTATGCCTCAATAATTCTTGGTGGTGTTTCTCGTTGTCATTCTCATCTTTTGAAGACCGAAGAAGAGTTTCTCTTAAATCTTGCTCCATTCTTTTCAAGATTTGTGGTTCTAGTTCAAGCCCATCCTCTCATAATTGTTTTGATTGTGAGTATTCTTTTCACCTATCCGGAGCAGTTCAGGAGTCTTTTCAGTTTGATTATCCGGAGCCCATCATCTCAAAATTTATTGATTCTCAGCTTTCAGCTATGGTTCTCCAAATCTTACCGGTGCATCGTTCAAATATCCTCTAATCAGCTCATGATCTCTTCGTTCTCTTGTATCTAAATTCTTTCAAGCATCTTCGTTCATTTGCTAATTCTTCTCGGTGTTTCTTCATATTTTAATCGTTCTTTCGCAATTCTTACGGTGGTTCGTTCAATAGTTCTCGGCATTCATTATCATATCAATTTATTCGTTATTTCAATTCTACCGGTGGTTCGTTGAAGACCTTCTCAAGTTTTGATATATCTCTTTTAATCTTTTCTACGAGAATAAGTAGTATGTCAAATCCATTGATTGTCATTAATTTAATTGGTGAAGGATAAGCATAATGTAATTCTTATTCTTGTTTCATCCAAGTGATTTAATCCCTTATTCCGGAGGTTCATCAAAATTCTTGATCTCAATTGTTCATCTTATGTTTTCTTTTCCGGAGTTCCAACCCCTTTCAATTATTTTTATCATGGAGATCTCTATCTAAATCATTAAGAGGCTTCAATCTTATTCTTTCCATAAGTCAATTATTTTGGATCATTCTTTTATTACCGGAGTTCTTCACGAAGGTTCTACATGATGGGTCCATCAAGGATTTAATTCCTTCTCCAACTTTTTCATCGAGATTCTTTTCTAAGAAGCTCAAGTTTTCTTCATCTTGCTATCCGGAGTGCAATTCTTTATGCCATATCATTGGAGGTGGTATTATGTCATTCTTGATAATTTGAGTTCATGTTTTCATGATTCACATGTTGTTAAGAATGAGGTATTTTAAAACCATCAACCTCTTCTTTGGAGTTATCTTTGGATATATCTCACCTAAAACCGTCCCTAAGGATTGTTGCAATTACGGTGCTTATAAATGATCCAAGTTTTTCATTTATCTCTTTTCCGGTGCGATATAAGTTTCTCGTCCCCTTGTTGATACCAATCCAATTCTTTTCCCGTGAGTGGCAGGTTGTCACCTCATAATTTTGAGTATTCCACAAGACCATATCAAGCTTATTCTTTTCATTGTTGGTTTTCCTACAACTCCGTTCTAGCATCTCGTGTAAACGTGCTCTTTTAAGATCTTGTTTCCCTCCGTTCATTCCATTCCACTCTTTCATTTCATTCCGGAGGCTTTGTATTGTTGCTTTATTCTCCCATCATCTCGTTTTGTCAAATATCTTGTTCTCTTCGTGTTATCCATTTTATCGGAGTGTCGTGCCCACTTTTCAAGTTCTCTCATCTTATCAAGTTTTGCGTCCCTTCTCAGATGGAGTGCTGTCCAAATTATATCATTCTTAATCCTTCTCTATCTTGACTTAACTGGGGTGGTTTCAATATATATCTTTCCCTTCAACCTCAAGGTTTTTTTCGCAGTGTTCTTTGTCCCTCTTTTCTAACGGAGTGTTTTTCGACCTTGTTCACCTTCGTTGTATTCTTTCTTTAAATTTGTTCAACTTTTCAAGGTTCATTGGTTTCACTCGTTTGTCAAAGGAGCAACTTAGTTTCACCTCTTCTCTTGCTCTTCCGTTTTCCCCTCCGGTGCCATTCTAGATCTCGGGACGAGATCCTCTCATAGTGGTGGAGTGTTGTAACGCCCTGTGACCGATGTGCCAGGTGCCGTCCAGTTATTCGCTGCTGTTGCCTTGTCATTGCTTGCGTATCATGCATTGCATATCATGTCATTATGTGCATTTCTTTTGCATACGTGTTCGTCTCTTGCATCCGAGCATTTTCCCCGTTGTCCGTTTTGCAATCTGGCGCTCCGTTCTCCTCCGGTGGGCATTTCTACCTTTCTCTCATGTGTGGGGATTAAACATTTCCGGATTGGACCGAGACTTGTCATGTGGCCTCGGTTTACTACCGGTAGATGGCCTGTCAAGTTTCGTACCATTTGGACTTCGTTTGATGCTCCAACGGTTAACCGAGGGACCGAGAAGGCCTTGTGTGTGTTGCAGCCGAACACCCTTCCAATTTGGCCCAAAACCCACCTAAACCTGTTCCATCATCTCGGTCGTTCGATCACGATCGCGTGGCCGCAAACCGCACCTCATTTGGACTCTCCTAGGTCCCTCTACCTATAAATATGTGATCCCCTCCCCAAAAATCGCGGTACAAACCCTAGTCTCCGTCCTCCTCCAGCCGCCGGACGTGTCCGACCGGGCCGGACATGTCCGCCCGCCGCCGCACGTCCAACCACTGCTCGTCACGTGTCCGCCGCCGTCCTCCCACCGCCGCGGCCCGCGGAGCCCATCCGTGGCCCGCGCGAGCCCGGATCCGCCAGCCGCTGCCCGAGCGCGCCACCGCCCGCGCCCGGCTCGCCGGAGTTCCCGCCGCCGTCCGTCGAAGCCTCTGCTCCTCACGCCTTCTCACGCCGGCCAGCAACCAAACGCCGCCGCTGACAAACATGTCCAGGCCAGGCCGCGCCTCTCTCTTTCTTCCTCCTGCTGCTTCTCTCTCTCACCGGAGCTCTCTCTCTCTCTGTTTCCAGGATCCGCCGCCGCCATGGGAACCTCGCCGCCGGCCGCATCCTCGTCAAGTTCCACCGGATCCGGAGTCCTCAGGCCCGGATCTGCCCGTTCCCAACCATGCCGGCCTCCCCGCGTCCTCAAACCCTCCCGCCGGAGCCCTGCGTCGCCGGCGCCGCCATGGCCTCGCTCGGTTTCCGGTGGAGGAGACGACGAGCGCCTGCATGGGCCTCCTCCCCGTGAGATGGGCCTCCTCGAGCCGACCCGATCCGCTTCTCTTCCCTCTCCGGGCCGAAGCCCACGGGGTGAGCTAACCCTATCCTCCGCCCTGTGCGCATTTTACTATTTCACGCTCACCGAAATTCCACTAAGTCCCCGAGTTTTCCATGTTTCATATGCCCATGTTCATCGTGCCGTAACTCCACATCCGTAGCTCCGTTTTGGGCATATAGCATATCAAAATGTTCGTCTCAGAGAGTACATCATTTCATTCCATTGCATCATTTTTATTTGAGTTCATATCGCAATTTCTCGGCACATTCGGGCGGTGTTGCTGGCCTACCGGAAGTTTAGACAATCTGGTGTGCCCAGAGAAAGAGATATGTGCAGCTCCTATCGCAATTTGTCGGCACATTCGGGCGGTGTTGCTGGTTTAGTTTTACCCTGTCGAAATGTCTTGAAGAACCGGGATACCGAGTCTGATCGGTGGGTCCTGGGTGGAGGTCTATTCCTTCGTTGACCGTGAGAGCTTGTGATGGGCTAAGTTGGGACCCCCCTGCAGGGATTGATCTTTCGAAAGCCGTGCCCGCGGTTATGGGCAGATGGGAATTTGATAATGTCCGGTTGTAGAAAACCTGAACTTGACCTTAATTAAAATACATCAACCGCGTGTGTAACCGTGATGGTCTCTTTCCGGCGGAGTCCGAGAAGTGAACACGGTGTTGGAGTAATGCTTGACGTAGGTTGTTGTAGGATCACTTCTTGATCATAGTTTCTCGATCGTGATTTGCCTTCTCTTTTCGCTCTCTTTTGCAAACAGGTTAGCCACTATATATGCTAGTCGCTTGCTGCAGCTCCACCTCATACCTTTACCTTACCCATAAGCTTATATAGTCTGACCGCGAGGGTGTGAGATTGCTGAGTCCCCGTGACTCATAGATACTTCCAAAACCAGCTTGCAGGTGTCGATGAGACCGTGCAACTGACGCAACCAAGCTCAAGGAGGAGCTCGATGAAGATCTTGTCCTTTGTGTTGTCTCGTCCTAGTTGATCAGTAGTGGAGCCCAGTTGGGGTCGATCGGGGACCTTGTCGCATTTGGGGTTCTTCTTTTATTTTGGTTCCGTAGTCGGACCTTGATTGTATTTGGATGATGTAATGCTTTATTCATGTAATTGTGTGAAGTTGCGATTGTAATCCAACTATGTACCTCTTTTCCCTTATTGTATTACATGGGTTGTGTGAAGATTACCTCACTTGCGACATTGCTTTCAATGCGGTTATGCCTCTAAGTCGTGCTTCGACACGTGGGAGATATAGCCGCATCGAGGGCGTTACAAGTTGGTAATCAGAGCCTTCCCCGACCTTAGGAGCCCCCACTGCTTGATCGTTATTAGCAGCCGTTGTTGAGTCTAGAAAAATGTTTTGAGTCAATTAGGAATTATATATCGGAGAGTTTAGGAATTCTTTTTACTCTCTAGTCTCCACATCGCTCTGGTAAGGCATCCTGACGTAGAGTTTTGACTCTTCTCTTCTCAAATTTCACTAAAAAAAATTTAGAATCAAGCGGGTATCTTGGAATCGTTCCGATGGATTTGTGATGAGAACATTGTGTTGGTGCCTCCTGTCAGGGGTTTTGTGGCAGTGTCCCGGGGAGTTGAGCTCCGAGGTGTTGTCGTCACAATTTTATCGTTGCAGTTCTGGAATACCTGAGTTTAGTATGCCGACATCGAAAATTTCTTTTATGCAGTTCGTTGGTGAGATAACCTCGACGCCACCCAGTACTGGGGCGGGAGTTCGGGAGTATTGCCATAACTCGTATAACAGATGCTTTTCGAAGGTTGAGGTAGATGATTTCCGAAGGTTTCTTGGTTATGTGTTGAAGGATGGATACAACTGGATGTAGGATTTGTTAGTTTGGATGAGATATTATGCTTCCCCTGTATCACCAACACCTGATTGCATAACTTGGAAAATTTCAGGAGTTTATAAGTGGGAATTCAAGTAGCTCTTAGGATATCTTTCCGACAGATGTATGATATGAAATTGGGGTTCGACGTCTAGTGGTCCGCCTATCCACGGTCGGTTTACAGTTGTCTCGTTGTGTCTTAAAGAGTCCTTGGCTATGCCGACTCGGGGACGCTTCGTTTCTCGTGTGCACTGCCTTGTACATGATGGTGTTGTACGATCAAGCCCGTGTAGGCCCCACCACGAAAACTTCGGACGAAATCTCTATCATATGTTTGTTCCGGCTTATTCTGCAAGTCAATCCTTTGTTTTGTTTTGAGTTGTGCTATTCGAGTTGCTTCAATGTCAAGTGTTGATTCCATACCTTCCCCAAATGGTGTTCTCATACTCCGATGTGAATACTGATCCTTCTTGATAATCGAGATTGTCATGTAAATACTTTTTAACTGTTGTGTTTCTCTTCAAGTGGATCCGATCATTTCAACTTCCGCAAGATCAATTATCAATTCTTCTCAACGGTGTTTGTTTCATCCGTCTCCAAGTTGCCTTTGTTTTTCCCGCCCTCCCTCCCTTGTGTTTCTTTAAGGACTCAGATTTCTTAATCGATTATCCATCTTATTGATGTGAAGCCTCTCCATTCTTTTCCTTCAATGTTCTTATCCGGTGATTCTCATGAATATTCTAACGGAGCTTCAAGTTTGTCACTCTTCAATCGTTTTCTTTTCCGGTGGATCTAATTCAAGCTTTCGGTGTTGATCATATTCTTTTCCGTATTTCAATGCTTTTCTAGTGCCGGCGCACCTCATAGCCATTCATTTCTCCCTATTCATTTGTTCCGGAGTGCTCAAGTTTTCTCAAAAGGCTCGTCTTGTCATTCAAGATCTTTTCAAGCTCTGTCAAGGTTGTTATCTCATTCTAGCCATTTAATCTTACCGGTGCATTCTCTCTTTTAAATCGTTCTACGGTGTATCTTTTGAGTGGGCCCTAACCCACAGGTCTTTTTCCAGGATCTTACCTGACTCTTCTTATTTTTCCCGGAGGTATTCGCAAATTCTTTTCAAAGTTTGATGTAAGAATGAATTGTCATCAGTCAAATGCCTTTCTGCAAGATCTTTCAAATTCTTTTTATCTTGGCTCAACTTTTCCATTTTTTTATTCCGGTGTGCCTCAATAATTCTTGGTGGTGTTTCTCGTTGTCATTCTCATCTTTTGAAGACCGAAGAAGAGTTTCTCTTAAATCTTGCTCCATTCTTTTCAAGATTTGTGGTTCTAGTTCAAGGCCATCCTCTCATAATTGTTTTGATTGTGAGTATTCTCTTCACCTATCCGGAGCAGTTCAAGAGTCTTTTCAGTTTGATTATCCGGAGCCCATCATCTCAAAATTTATTCATTCTCAGCTTTCAGCTATGGTTCTCCAAATCTTACCAGTGCATTGTTCAAATATCCTCTAATCAGCTCATGATCTCTTCGTTCTCTTGTATCTAAATTCTTTCAAGCATCTTCGTTCATTGCTAATTCTTCTCGGTGTTTCTTCATATTTTAATCGTTCTTTCGCAATTCTTACGGTGGTTTGCTCAATAGTTCTCGGCATTCGTTATCATATCAATTTATTCGTTATTTCAATTCTACCGGTGGTTCGTTGAAGACCTTCTCAAGTTTTGATATATCTCTTTTAATCTTTTCTACGAGAATAAGTAGTATGTCAAATCCATTGATTGTCATTAATTTAATTGGTGAAGGATAAGCATAATGTAATTCTTATTCTTCTTTCATCCAAGTGATTTAATCACTTATTCCGGAGGTTCATCAAAATTCTTGATCTCAATTGTTCATCTTATTTTTTCTTTTCCGGAGTTCCAACCCCTTTCAATTATTTTTATCACGGAGATCTCTATCTAAATCATTAAGAGGCTTCAATCTTATTCTTTCCATAAGTCAATTATTTTGGATCATTCTTTTATTACCAGAGTTCTTCATGAAGGTTCTACATGATGGGTCCATCAAGGATTTAATTCCTTCTCCAACTTTTTCATCGAGATTCTTTTCTAAGAAGCTCAAGTTTTCTTCATCTTGCTATCCGGAGTGCAATTCTTTATGCCGTATCATTGTAGGTGGTATTATGTCATTCTTGATAATTTGAGTTCATGTTTTCATGATTCACATGTTGTTAAGAATGAGGTATTTTAAAACCATCAACCTCTTCTTTGGAGTTATCTTTGGATATATCTCACCTAAAACCGTCCCTAAGGATTGTCGCAATTATGGTGCTTATAAATGATCCAAGTTTTTCATTTATCTCTTTTCCGGTGCGATATAAGTTTCTCGTCCCCTTGTTGATACCAATCCAATTCTTTTCCCGTGAGTGGCAGGTTGTCACCTCATAATTTTGAGATGTATTCCACAAGACCATATCAAGCTTATTCTTTTCATTGTTGGTTTTCCTACAACTCCGTTCTAGCATCTCGTGTAAACGTGCTCTTTTAAGATCTTGTTTCCCTCCGTTCATTCCATTCCACTCTTTCATTTCATTCTGGAGGCTTTGTATTGTTGCTTTATTCTCCCATCATCTCGTTTTGTCAAATATCTTGTTCTCTTCGTGTTATCCATTTTACCGGAGTGTCGTGCCCTCTTTTCAAGTTCTCTCATCTTATCAAGTTTTGCGTCCCTTCTCAGACGGAGTGCTGTCCAAATTATATCATTCTTAATCCTTCTCTATCTTGACTTAACTGGGGTGGTTTCAATATATATCTTTCCCTTCAACCTCAAGGTTTTTTTCACAGTGTTCTTTGTCCCTCTTTTCTAACGGAGTGTTTTTCGACCTTGTTCACCTTCTTTGTATTCTTTCTTTAAATTTGTTCAACTTTTCAAGGTTCATTGGTTTCACTCGTTTGTCAAAGGAGCAACTTAGTTTCACCTCTTCTCTTTCTCTTCCGTTTTCCCCTTTGGTGCCATTCTAGATCTCGGGACGAGATCCTCTCATAGTGGTGGAGTGTTGTAACGCCCTGTGACCGATGTGCCAGGTGTCGTCCAGTTATTCGCTGTTGTTGCCTTGTCATTGCTTGCGTATCATGCATTGCATATCATGTCATTATGTGCATTTCTTTTGCATACGTGTTCGTCTCTTGCATCCGAGCATTTTCCCCGTTGTCCGTTTTGCAATCTGGCGCTCCGTTCTCCTCCGGTGGGCATTTCTACCTTTCTCTCGTGTGTGGGGATTAAACATTTCCGGATTCGACCGAGACTTGTCATGTGGCCTCGATTTACTACCGGTAGACGGCTTGTCAAGTTTCGTACCATTTGGACTTCGTTTGATGCTCCAACGGTTAACCGAGGGACCGAGAAGGCCCCGTGTGTGTTGCAGCCGAACACCCTTCCAATTTGGCCCAAAACCCACCTAAACCTGTTCCATCATCTCGGTCGTTCGATCACGATCGCGTGGCCGCAAACCGCATCTCATTTGGACTCTCCTAGGTCCCTCTACCTATAAATATGTGATCCCCTCCCCAAAAATCGCGGTACAAACCCTAGTCTCCGTCCTCCTCCAGCCGCCGGCGTGTCCGACCGGGCCGGACATGTCCGCCCGCCGCCGCGCGTCCAACCACTGCTCGTCACGTGTCCGCCGCCGTCCTCCCACCGCCGAGGCCCGCGGAGCCCATTCGTGGCCCGCGCGAGCCCGGATCCGCCAGCCGCTGCCCGAGCGCGCCACCGCCCGCGCCCGGCTCGCCGGAGTTCCCGCCGCCGTCCGTCGAAGCCTCTGCTCCTCACGCCTTCTCACGCCGGCCAGCAACCAAACGCCGCCGCCGACGAACGTGTCCAGGCCAGGCCGCGCCTCTCTCTTTCTTCCTCCTGCTGCTTCTCTCTCTCACCGGAGCTCTCTCTCTCTCTGTTTCCAGGATCCGCCGCCGCCATGGGAACCTCGCCGCCGGCCGCATCCTCGTCAAGTTCCGCCGGATCCGGAGTCCTCAGGCCCGGATCTGCCCGTTCCCAACCATGCCGGCCTCCCCGCGTCCTCAAACCCTCCCGCCGGAGCCCTGCGTCGCCGGCGCCGCCATGGCCTCGCTCGGTTTCCGGTGGAGGAGACGACGAGCGCCCGCATGGGCCTCCTCCCCGTGAGATGGGCCTCCTCGAGCCGACCCGATCCGCTTCTCTTCCCTCTCCGGGCCGAAGCCCACGGGGTGAGCTAACCCTATCCTCCGCCCTGTGCGCATTTTACTATTTCACGCTCACCGAAATTCCACTAAGTCCCCGAGTTTTCCATGTTTCATATGCCCATGTTCATCGTGCCGTAACTCCACATCCGTAGCTCCGTTTTGGGCACATAGCATATCGAAATGTTCGTCTCAGAGAGTACATCATTTCATTCCATTGCATCATTTTTATTTGAGTTCATCTTGACGCCCGAAATGATGTTAGAACAGTGCTACTTGAGATAATTGTCAGATCTGCTGCTCCATTTAGATATTTGTCATTTTTGCCATGATTATTGTGTGCATGATATGCCCATGAGCTCTACATATGTTTTGTTAAGGGTTTTGCCATCTTTCCAGAGGTGCAACCCATGTATTTTTGTGATGTGTGTGGTGACTAGCACAAGCTTGCAAAGTGAGGCACTTGGTAATGCTGATTTCAGAGACTTAGCATTTCCACTAAGTCCTTGACCTGTTTATCTCAGATGGCCATATGTTCATGTTGTTTCCTAGTGATCCGTGCCTCTTTTGAGGATGATCAGTGTGGATGTTTTGTTAATCTTGTAGTTCTCTATCCATCCATGTCTTTGTTTGCAATTATGGAGCAACCTAGCTTGAGTCAATCGAGCTCTACTTTTGCTATTTCGTGAATCTGGGCAGATTGTCTACATGTCAGCAATTTTGCCAAGGATGTTGTAGTTGATCCGTGCATGCTATGTTATTGTTGTTGCCATTTTCTAGCTTGCATTTTGTGTATTCTTGATGGGTGTATGCTTAGATTGTCATGACATGCTCTGTAGTGAGTGCATCGAGCTCGTAAACATGCCTACTTGATATCTGTTTTCAGCATGCTCCAGTTTTCACCAAGTCTGAGAAATGATTATGTTTTTGCCATGTTCACATGCTTACAAATGTATTTTATGATCCCTTTTGGCTCAGGGTCACTAAGGGAATTTTGTTAAGCTCTCTGAGTAGCTCCATGCCATGCTTTACTTTGACATGTTCAGGTCCTGTAGCATGTAGTTTTGTTGCTCCCAAGAGTGCTATCTGATCTGAAATTCCAGACAAGTGTTAATGTCACTAAGTCTGAGATCTGTTTGCCAAATGCATTTTTGCCATGCTTGTTTGAACCTATTAATGGATGAATTGGCCGTAGCTCAGTGCTAGACTTTTGTGAAGCATCAAGAATGCATCTCTGCCATGTATTTTGTTGTCATGTTTGGGTGATGTAGCATGTTCATCTTGTTGCATTTATATGGCTACTTCCTGTAAATCGCAGAACGTGTTCATATTTGAATGGCTTGCCATTTCCAAACCGTGCATCCGATTCCGGCGGTCTTTATATCGACTTCAACCGAAATCACCTCACCCTTCCAGAGGCAATCTTGGATTTCCAAGTTGAGGCCAGGTTCATTCATTCCTTTGCAAATCATGCATATGCATCGCATACCGCATCCCGCATATCATACCATGTTCATGTGTTGATTGTTTACTATGTTGTGTGTTTCTTTCCGGTGTTTGCTTCTTCAGGTTGGTTCCGGTTACGTCGCGTTTGTGAGGACCCATTCGTCTACGTCCGTTTGTCTTCTTCATGGTCTCTTTCTTCTTCCTTGCGGGATTTCAGGCAAGATGACCATACCCTCGAAATCACTTCTATCTTTGCTTGCTTAGATGCTCGCTCTTTTGCTATGCCTATGCTGCGATACCTACCACTTGCTTATCATGCCTCCCATATTGTGAACCAAGCCTCTAACCCACCTTGTCCTAGCAAACTGTTGTTTGGCTATGTTACCGCTTTGCTCAGCCCCTCTTATAGCGTTGTTAGTTGCAGGTGAAGATTGAAGTTTGTTCCTTGTTGGAACATGGAGATGGTGTTTCTTGTTGGAACATGTTTTACTTGTTGGGATATCACAATATATCTTATTTAATTAATGCATCTATATACTTGGTAAAGGGTGGAAGGCTCGGCCTTATGCCTGGTGTTTTGTTCCACTCTTGCCGCCCTAGTTTCCGTCATATCGGTGTTATGTTCCCGGATTTTGCGTTCCTTACGCGGTTGGGCTATTATGGGAATCCCTTGACAGTTCGCCTTAAGTAAAGATCTTCCAGCAATGCCCACCATTGGTTTTACCATTCGCCACCTAGCCTTTTCTTTTCCCTTGGGGGTCGCGCGCCCAAGGGTCACCATTATTTTACCCCCGGGGCAGTGCTGCTCTGAGTGTTGGTCCAACTTGTCAGCCGCCGGTGGCCACCAGGGGCAACTCTGGGCTGGCCTACCGGAAGTTTAGACAATCTGGTGTGCCCAGAGAAAGAGATATGTGCAGCTCCTATCGCAATTTGTCGGCACATTCGGGCGGTGTTGCTGGTTTAGTTTTACCCTGTCGAAATGTCTTGAAGAACCGGGATACCGAGTCTGATCGGTGGGTCCTGGGTGGAGGTCTATTCCTTCGTTGACCGTGAGAGCTTGTGATGGGCTAAGTTGGGACCCCCCTGCAGGGATTGATCTTTCGAAAGCCATGCCCGCGGTTATGGGCAGATGGGAATTTGATAATGTCCGGTTGTAGAAAACCTGAACCTTAAATAATTAAAATGAATCAAGTGCGTGTGTTGCCGTGATGGCCTCTTCTCGGCGGAGTCCGGGAAGTGGATACGATGTTCGAGTTATGTTTGCGTAGGCTGCTCTATATAGTTTCCGCTCGTGCTTTGCCTCCTCTTCTCGCTCTACTTTGCGAATAAGTTAGCCACCATATATGCTAGTCGCTTGCTGCAGCTCCACTTTACATTACCCCCTTTCCTACCTATTAAGCTTAAATAGTCTTGATCGCGAGGGTGCAAGATTGCTGAGTCCTTTGTGGCTCACAGATTACTATTACACCAGATGCAGGGACCGATGATACCTCTCCGGATGGCGCACTCGAGCTGAAGTGGGAGTACGACGAGGACTCTCAGCGATACTATGTGTCTTTTCCTGATGATCAGTAGGGTTGCCTATTCGGGGTTCGATTCAGGGCCTAGTCGCTTGTTGGGGGTCTTTTCTATTTTGGCGCCGTAGTCGGGCCATGAGTGATTGTATGATGGATGTTATTTATGTACTTTGATGTGACGTGGTGAGTGTAAGCCAACTATGCTATTATTCCCCTGTATATTATATATGTACATGGGTTGCGTAATGATTCCCGACTTGCGACATTGCTTTCAATGCGCCTATGTCTCTAAGTCGTGCCTCGACACGTGGGAGACATAGCCGCATCGAGGGCGTTACATTTGCGATGAAGATTCAAGTCCCGCTCTTATTGTCTCCAAGGTCTTGACCGATGAGGAAATGCAGCATCAGTTTCCGGAAGGGTTTAAACCCGTAAACATTGAAGCATACGATGGAACGACAGATCCCGCGGTATGGATTGAAGATTTTCTTCTCCATATTCACATGGACGATTTTCACACCATTAAAAGCCTCCCCCTCAAGTTATAGGGACCATCACACCACTGGCTAAATAGCCTCCCAGAGAACGCTATTGGCAGTTGGGAAGATTTGGAAGATGCATTTTGAGACAACTTCCAAGGTACTTATGTCCGGCCAGCGGACGCCGACGACCTTAATCACATAGTCCAGCAACCCGTTGAGTCATCCCGCAAACTATGGACTCAGTTCTTAATTAAAAAGAACCAAATCGTCGACTATCTGAATGCCGAAGCCCAAGCGTCCTTTAAACATAGTGTCCGCGATGAATGGCTTGCCCAATACCTCGGCCAAGAAAATCCGAAGTCTATGGAAGCTCTTACCACACTCATGACCCGCTTCTGCACGGGAAAGACAGCTGGTTCGCTCATAGAAGCAATAGTACCAGCGACCCCGGCACCTCTGAAGCCAGGGACGGAAATGAACGGCCACGATGTAACAAACACAAGCGTTGGAACAACAATGAAGAAACTGAAGATACGGCGGTCAACGCCAGTTCCAGCGGCCCTAAACCCAGTCAGCGAAAGAAGCCATTCAAAGGAAATAGGGATGGCCCGTCCAATTTGGAAAAAATACTCGACAGGCTTTGCCAGATTCATGGCACCCCCGACAAGCCTGCAAATCATTCCAGCAGAAACTATTGGGTCTTCAAACATGCCGGTAAACTAATTACCGAACATAAGGGGAAAGGGCCGCCAAGAGAGTATGATGATGCGCCCCGCCCACCAAGCATAGGGGGGCAGAAGAAATTCCCCCGGGAGGTAAAAACAGTGAATATGATATACATCACTGATATCCCCAAGAGGGAGTGCAAGCGCGCATTATGGGACGTCTACGCCATAGAGCCGGTCGCTCCAAAATTCAACCCTTGGTCGGCTTGTCCGATCACCTTCGATCGCCGGGACCACCTGGCCATTATCCATCATGGAGGTTCGGCAACCCTGGTCCTCGATCCAATCATCGATGGATTCCATCTGACGCGAGTCCTTATGGACGGAGGCAGCAGTCTTAGCTTGATTTATCAAGACACTCTTCGTAAAATGGGTATTGACCCGTCTAGAATCAAGCCTAGTAACACCACCTTTATAGGGTTGATACCCAGCGTAGAGGCCCGCTGCATGGGTTCATTAACGTTGGATGTAGTCTTCGGTTCACCAGATAACTTCTGAAGCAAAGACTTGATCTTCGACATTGTCCCCTTTTGCAGTGGTTATCACGCACTGCTCGGATGCGCTGCCTTCACCCACTTCAATGTAGTCCCGCACTATGCTTACTTAAAGCTCAAGATGCCCGGACCGCGTGGCATCATCACAGTCAATGGAAACATGGAGCGCTCCCTCTGTACTAAGGATCATACCGCGGCCCTTGTAGCCGTGGTACAGAGCGGCCTCATCAAGCTGAACACTTCATCGTCCATCAAGCCCTCGGACACTTTAAACGAGTCCGGCCTACTCTGCAGAATGATAGCTCAGTGGATACAAAGCTGGACTAGCAGTCCCGCCACCGTCGATCGCCCCATCTAACCATGTGATGCGGAGAATCCTATGGTCATCCCCATGGACCTGCCATCGCCTCACGACGTGCCAAGAGGACCTATGACTCGAGCTAGAGCTAGAGCTCTCGAGACCGAGGTGACTTCTCTCCTTAGTGATATTACATATGATCCTCTCGAGACATGGCTACTACCTAAGTCCGAGATGTTGTGCATGATTAGGTACCAAGAGGACCCTCCCGAAGATGCACGTGAAGACGGACAAACCGCCAAGTACACGGATGAAGAGGAACGCCGAAAGGAGAAGAAGGTAGCTCCAGGGCCCGGGCTTCCGGCCCCGAGCCCGCACATCCGGCCGCTGGAGATATCAGCTACATCAGCCTTCCAGCCGCTGGATATCTACAGGCCTTGGACATCTGCCTGGCCCGGACATCCGGCCCCAACGCCCGGATATCCGGACAAGCTGCAAACAGAGGACAGAAGAGAATCCCCGTCAGCCCGGACATCCGGCCCAATCCCCGGACATCCGGCTCCTCCCGACGGCCCGGGCATCCGGCCCGACGCCCGGACCTCTGGCCCCGTATGTCTACACCCAGTAAAGGGCCAAGGCCCATGTACCCTTTCGCCCCTAGACTATATATACTCTCCTCCTACCTACGTTTTAGGGTTAGTGTTGTGTTAGCTCATTTGTGAGATAGAGCTTCGCTCATCCATCCGGATCTGCTCCACGGGAGATACCGCGACCCCTTTTTGAAGAAGATCCACTTGGATTCAAGACCCCTATACGGCAAGATCCCCTTATGGATTCAAGACCTCCTCAGGGAGAAGAACTAGTTACCTTTTGTATCGTCCTTTCTTGATCGTGGATCGTCTGATCTCTTATGTACTTGAGGATCTAGCATATGTGTGACTATTTCTTGTTGGTTTTAGTGATTCTCTCGTGTTTCCCCTTGTGTTTCCCCTCGTGTTCTTCATGTTATCGCGGGATCCGCTCCTTTCATGAAAGATCGGCCATCTAGGGTTCCACCCTACATCATCTTGGTATCTAGAGCCACATTGATCCCGATTTTGGAGCCTCCCCGTTGTGTTTCTAGCCTTGTTTTTGTCCCTAATTTGAAAATTTCCCACAAAAATAGCCCCAAAATTATTTTTGTGATTTGTTGGTGTGATGAAGTTTTGTTGGATTTGATCCGCGAATTATGTGTGCTGCAAGTAGATCTAGCTTTCCATCCAATTTTCCCCAATTTCCATCGACAAGTTTCTCTGAATTTCGCCCGGATTTGACCTCTCCATGCGAAGATCTTCGAGTTCGTCCATGGATCCAGAGCCCGGACATCCGGCCAGACAGCCCGGACATGCGGCCACCTGGACATCCGGCCCCTGGCAGCATCACTTCCATCACCGACCAATTTCCCTCCATACTTCGCCACATTTTGCTCTGGTGCCCACACACACTTCCGCATACCACCACCACTCCCGCATAGCACCGCCATATACCACATTAACTATACACAATGCATGGGGATGACAATAGTGCTCTTAGATTAGGCTCTTGTTTGAGAAGGTGTTGACTCAACATAAAATTAAATAGGTAGTCCCTACACAGAGGGAAGCAGGGATTTGCAGAGGTACCAGAGCTCAAAGCTTTAAAACAGAGATAAATATAATTTTGGGAGGTACACCCTTCCTGTCAACGTTACGACCAAGAGTTATCAATATCTTCCACGCTAAACAAATTAGTGGCGGTTCCCACACGATAAAAGTAAAGGTTTACTCCCTCTCCACCAACAAACACACTCCACGGCTAACCGAATGGACAGGTATCGTCCATACCAACAACAATCATGGGGGAGTTTTTTTGAATTATTTGCAATTTTTGATTTTGGAACTGGGCATCCATATCACCGCCCCTCTCATGCAAGGACAAGTGAATAAACACTCATCATGAGAATAAACCGCTTAGCATGGAAGATACCGACTGCCCCCTATCACTCCATGAGCGGTCCAGGCACACAAAATAGATGTTCCTTTGAAAATTTAGAGGTGGCACATGCAAATTTACTTGGAACGGTAGGGTGATAATACATATAGGTAGATATAGTGGACTCATCTGGAATAACTTTGGTTTAGGGATTTTGATGCACAGGCAGTAATTCCGCTTAGGGTAGGCAATGGCTAGCAAATAGGTTGAGAAGCGGCCAGCTAGAGAGCGAAAACGGTCATGCACATGCATTATGCATAATCAACATTGAATACTAGCATCAGTAGTATATGAACACCATGAACTTAAATATCATAGAGGCTATGTTGGTTTTGATTCAACTACATGCATGAACATGTGCCAAGTCAAGCAACTTGAAACATTTAGAGGAGGATAACATATCATCATACTACATCACAATCATTTTAATGCATGTTGACATCCAAGATAAATCATTATCTACTCCTAGCTACTTAAGCATGGCATGCTAAACTATAATCAATAATTGTCATTGCAAACATGTTTGATCATAATAGGCTGAATCATGGATAGTAGGTTAAACATATTTACAAAAACAAAACAAGTTGAGTTCATACCCTCTTCCCTCTACCACAGTCACTTCATCAAATATCATCATTATTGCCTTTCACTTGCACGACCGAATGATATGAAAATAATAACAGTGCAAGTGTGCCACGGACTAAGCTAGAATCTGAAAACATTTTACTCAAAAGGAGAAGACAAGGTAATATGGGCTCTTTGTTAGATCAATAGTAATGCATATAAGAGCCACTCAACATTTTCATAGTGGTCTTCTGTTTGGTACGATCCAATGAAAAGAACAGAAATTCAGAGAAACACACTGATTTTTTTTGGAGTTTTTAGTCTTTCTTGACGAAAGCAAATTAAAGAAAGAAAAACAAAAACAAGAAAAACTATTTCCACATGAGAGCTCCCAACAAGCAAAAGAAGAATCGAGAAATCATTTTTGGGTTTTTTTAATACTACAACTAATTAAACTAGAAAGGAAAACCGAAAAGAAGTGAGAAATATTTTTGGGTTTTCTTAAAGTCTATCAAACACACAAGAAGAAAGCGAGAAAATAAATCTAGTATGGATAAAACAATGAAAAAGTGTGAACACCGACAACTGGAATGAAATGTGTAAACATGAATATAATGTCGGTGGAAATACATACTCCCCCAAGCTTAGGCTTTTGTCCTAGCTTGGTAATCACCATCCGTGACTTAGATCATAGTCTGAGTGATAGCTCATGGAGGATCTTGGTGCAACCTCCTCAGCACGACGAGCAGCTTCGACCTCCGCATTGTATGCGCGGGCCTCGCTCTCAAGAACATAATATCTTCTTTTTCTCTGATAATCAAAGAGAGCAAACACAGGCAAAGTAATAGGTACAATGGGAAACCTCAACTCATAAGTATAATTATCGACTCTGCCTACAAGGAACTTATGACATTTCATGGCATCAAAGTCTAAGTACTAAGTAGGTAGGATGGGGTCATCAGGCAGAGGTGTCACACCAACTTCTTTAGCAAAACGAGAAGAATAAATCCCACCATAAGAGTGGCCACTTTCAGCATTGTGTTGCAACCTCCATGAAATGATTGCTACAAGATTATAACGTTTAATTCCGGTCAAAGCTGTCTCTATGAGGCTCAAGTCAGGAGCACATAGTGTGCTACAATCTTGCTTGCCTACGATGCATTTGCCATTAAAGAGTGCAAAGTAGTGAATTGATGGGAAATGTATACTTTTTATTCTACCTTGTGTCACTCCTCTATCCTCTCCATAGCAAAGATTTATCAAGAATGACACATACTCATATTTTGGCGATTCGTCCAGTGAACCCCAATATGGAATTTTACAAGTATCGCAGAACACATCTAGAGGCATGGAAAAGGGATACTCATAAAGGCTAAATGAAATTCTAGACTCACGAGGATGATATTTAAATTTCTAAATAAAAGTTTCTATGAGGTTGAGATGTTGGGTGCACTTATCTTCAATTTAGGGGCCGAGATCCGCATTGTGAATGTATCACTCAAATTCTTCCTTAATGTCTTCGCTCGCCGTGAGACCGTTACATGACCATAGGCATGATTTGGTAGTGGCATCCCACAGTGAACTTGCACTTGGCTCAACATAAGACCGAGGCATCGAGCTACTACTCAATGATGCCTCTGCAGACCTCCGCCTCGAAGAACTCATAAAGAATTGTGTTTTTATTTGCGAACAATTTCTAAAAAAAATTGGGACACAAAATTGTGTCAACAAAACTTCACAAGATTGATAGCAACTACTCATAAGGATGCATAGAGGCCATAACAAGCATTCAAACTACTTAGAACTCTAAGAATTCAACATGCAAGCCCATCTACAGCAGCACCAAGAGTAGATAATCATTCAAAATATAAACCACCAAAGCAAAAACTAATTGGAGCAATGGAGGAGTCGCATACCAAGTAGCAACTCCCCCAAAACAGTTTCTGAAACGGGGCTTTGAGCAAAGAGATCAAAATCCACGGGTTTTAGAGCAAGAACACGAGAGAGAGAGAGAGAGAGCTATGGTGATTTTTTCTGGAGGTAGGAGATGACATTGGCTAAAAAGATAAGTGAGGGGACCCATGTGGCGGCCACAACCAACCAGGGCAGGACTGGGGTTGCTGGTGCGCCCTGGTGTCTTGTGGTCACCAGGGGCACCCGCCTCCGATGTTATTCATACCGAAATTCAGAAATATTCAAAAAAATGTATTAAAATTTTAGGGCATTCGGGACACTTTTATTTTTAACCATTCTTTTATTGCATGGAAAATTCAAAAAACAGACTAAACATGGTATTTTATTTTATTTAACTAAGAAAAATAGAAACCAAATGGTGGGAGCAGAAGGCTGTGCTTACTAAATTCATCAACTTCATACCTCTCAGAAATGATCCATTACTAAGGTTGATCAAGTCTTATTAAAAACCACTTCCAATTAGCATGAACCCGAAGAACTTTCGTAAACACTAAGTTACCTCAACAGGTATATGCATATCCCCAACAATAAGTATATCATATTTCTTTTTGGCAGTAGGTAGAGGTAGTTGAAAACTTCCAATAGTAACTGTCGAAGACTTTTCAATAATATGAATACCATTTACTTGAAATTGTTTCTTCGGAAAGTACACCGTATGCTCATTACCATTGATATGAAAAGTGAACTTGCTTTATTGCAATCAATAACAGCCCATGTACTATTCAAAAATGGTCTACCAAGAATAATCGACATGTTGTCGTCCTTGGGCATCTCAAGTATAACAATGTCTGTTAAGATAGTAACATCTGCAACAACAACGGGCACATCCTGACAAATACCGATAGGTATGGGTGTATCAGTACAAATTCTTTGAGATTCTTGTTCAATTATATTTGGGTGTCCCTAAGGATAAAGTGGTTCCTGAGTCATTTTACCTCCTCTAGTTGCTACTCTAACAGCAAAATCATTTATGTTTTATTCATTTCATTAAGAAACTCTCTTTGAGATTTAGCAACTTGTTCTAGATGGGTTTGAACCAGAGAGGCATGTTTCCCTACACCTCTAACATCATTACTGATTCGAAATAACAAGTCACTCAAGCGAGTAATCATATCAAATTTGTATTTCAATTGTTTCATAACATTTGCATTGAAGTATTGTTTTCTAATGTAGTTATCAAATTTATAAAGGCATTGACTAGGATGTTTATTGCAAGGGATGTCACCTAGATGAAACTTCAACAAAGAATTTACCTCTACCACCTGTGGTGGTGGTGTGTCAAGTCCCTTTATTTCTTCAATAGGAGCTAAAATTTTAACATCTTCAGCTTTAATACCTTTTTCCTTCATACAATTCTTTACCTCTTGCATATCTTCAGGATTGAGAAATAAGATACCCCTCTTCTTTGGAGTGGGTTTAGGCGGTGGTTCAGGAAGAGTCCAATCATCATAATTTTTCAATATATTATTCAATAATTGCTCAGCTTGTTCAATAGTTAGTTCGCTGAAAAAATAACTAGCGCAACTATCTAGGAAGTCCCTAGAAGTATCGGTTAGTCCATTATAGAGGATATCAAGTATTTCATTTTTCTTAAAAAGATGATCAGGCAAAGCATTAAGAAATTTGAGAAGCCTCCCCCTAGTTTGTGCGAGACTCTCTTCTTGAATTTGCACAAAGTTAAATATTTCATGTAAGGCAACTTGTTTCTTATGAGCAGGAAAATATTTTTCAGAGAAGTAGTAAATCATATCCTAGGGACTAAGCACACAACCTAGAGTAAGAGTATTGTACCATATCTTAGCATCACCCTTTAATGAGAACAGAAATAATTTGAGGATATAATAGTAGCGAATTTTCTCATCATGAGCAAAAAGGATGGCTATATCTTTCAGTTTAGTAAGATGTGCCACAACAGTTCAGTTTCATGGCCATGGAAAGGATCAGATTCAACCAAAGTAATTAACTCTGGGTCGACATAGAATTCACAATCCTTGTCAGTAACAAAGATAGGTGAAGTATAAAACTTAGGATCACATTTGATTCTAGCATTCAAAGATTTTTCTTTTAGTTTTCATAATAATTTCTTAAGATCACCTCTATCATTGAAAGCAAGAAAGTCTCTAGCTATCGCCTTATCCATAACATATCCTTCAGGTATCTTAGGCATTTCAAATCTAGGAGATCTAGGTCTAATAGGTGTCTCAAGGTTTTCACATTCAAGAACTTCACCAGTTTCAGTAATTTCATCAGTTTCAGCATTCTCAATATCTTTAGCTCTAGCAAGTTGTTCATCGAGAAATTCACCTAGTGGCACATTATCATCAAGGAAGGTGATGTAGGGTGGAACCCTAGGGGCCGATCTTTCACAAAATGGAGGCGATCCCACCAAACATGAAGAACACGACAGGGAAAACTAGAGGAAACACTCAAGAACAAGTCCAATCACACATCCACTAGACAATCTAACACACAAGATCCACAAGCTACATGAACAACAAAGGGAAAGATATATGGTAAAGTTCATCCCAAATCCAAAGGAGATGGGGGATTGAATCCTAGAAGGGTCTCCCCTTGAAGGTCTTGAATCCAATTGGGATCTTCAGCATGGAGGCCTCGGTCTCCAACGTAGTATGTATCAAGTGGATGAGCAAAGCTCTATCTCTAAAATGAGCTAAACCTATGCTAACCCTAGAATGGAGGTGGAGATGTAGTATATATAGTCTAAGCCATGAAGGGGTAAATGGGAAAGGGAGATACATGGGCCTCTGGCCCAAGGCTACTCGCATGCAGGCACCGGAGGTCCAGGTTGGGGGTCGGATGTCCGGGGCGGTCGCCCGGATGTCCAGCCTGACTGGGGTGGCCGTCGGTGGCTTCTGTTGCTGATGCCGGATTTCCGGGGGAAGGCCGAATGTCCGGGTGGTGGCGAGGCGCCGGATGTCCGGGCACGCGGGCCGGATGTCCGGCCGCTGATGCTTCGTCCGTTTGTAGGTGCAGTTGCCGGGCGGCCGCACAAGTGCCAGATGTCCATCCACTGGCCCGGATGTCCGGCCGCTATAGCTTCAGTAGCTCCATCATCTTCCGTCATCGCTTCCATGCTTCCCTTGCGGATGGTGTAGTTGTACACCTGCGCTTGTACTCATCTTCGTTGGCCTTGGTGCTCCAACAATACCTATGTATGCACACGAGTGGAGTGTCAAGTAGTATACCATCCTCTAAGGGGTGAAGTGAGCATGTGTAAAGGAGATAATTCACCTTTATGTATGTGAAGTAGATGCCGCATGCGTCACTTTCCAAAGAGTCTCTTGATATGGTGATGTCCATAGGATGCTTCTCATCATCTCCCGCCTTGGGAAAGATCCGACCTCGGATTGAAAACCAAATCACCATGGGAAATAGATGGCTTCACTGTGTAGAGGTGGAAGATCACCAAGTATGCATCATCTTCAAACTCGAAGTGGGAACTCTCCAATGTCGCACCGTCTAGTGATTCCTTAAAAAGGAGCAAGTACAACAAACACTTGGAAAAACAAATGTGGTTAGCGGTAGTGCAAAAGCAATCATTCAAGAGGTGATTCACCAAACAAGTGTCATCATCATGCAAAACATGTGGTGTGACAAAGGATTGTGACATGGAATGTAATCATATCAATCGAGCACAAGAAAAGATATCATGGGGACAAGTATGCAATTGTGGGGTAGTGATGCCAATCTATGTGACAAGAGAACAAGCATCTACCTCAAGGTCATAGGAAGCATTCACAAATTTCTCAATGAAAGGTCGATGGTAGGCATAAGAATCATTCATAACACCAAATAAGATGAGATTTCTAAACACATGGGTCAAGTGCAAGACAATCCAAGCATAAAGTGCATATGGTGTAGTGAAGATAGTGTGGCACTCAACACAATAGAAAGAGCAATTGTTCATCATGTGTGAGGCAATCAATGCAAGCATGTAACAATAAATGTGACTTGGCATATGTCAAGAAATAACATTGTTGCAACCAAGCATATGATAGTTTGAACAACTCGACAAGTTAGACGCAACACACAAGGTATATATGTCATGAGGCATGGCATTGTGGCAATGACAAGTCAAAGTAAGATCTCTAACATGTGCGCAATCAAGTAGTCCAAGATGACTGGTAAGACTCATGGTACAAGAAACACAACAAGTATGATCTGCAATATCCATCCTCAAGAAAGATGCACCTTGAAGGCATGTCCTTGTGAATTCTTCACAATGCTGAACTGGTAGGAAATGTGGTGTAGAAGCGAGTCGTGGTCGAATGTATGAGGATCGCTCTCAAGAGCTCGGATGGTTAACTCATGTGAAGTGGAAGTCGACACAAAGTCCAACTATCCTACACATGCACACAACAAAACAAAGAACATATGCGCATGGTAGATCAACACATCATCCATCATGATGATTCTCATATCTTGTAGAGAACCACTAGAAGCACAAGTGCATGAATAATATGATGCAACAATGGCGATATTCATGGCATGGGGTATATGGTGCAAAGAAGGAACGAAAGCATGCTTCACAAGAAATGTGTCAAAATCTTCAAATATATGCAAGAATGCTATGGGTGCAATATCATTAGCAAGACTAAAAACATTGTTGCACTCAATACATGGCAAATCATCTAGCGTGAGAGAGGCAACATATGGTGATATATGACAAGAAGCAATAACAATCATGTGCAAAGCATGGTAATGGTTGTCATCAACCACATGGAACAAGCAAGTATGAATCGTCGGTGATGCAACAAAGCAAGCAATCATAGTAATTAGGTTGTGCAAACTAGTGGAGCTAAGATGCAACACACTAGAGGAAATCATGGCAATCATGTGATGTGAGTAAATAATAGGCATAGACAATGCACATGACATATCGTAAGCATGAACACAAAGCATGGTTAAGGTATCATCATAGGTACGGGTCACAAATGTTACATGTCAAGAACAAGCAATAACACACCCAAGCTTGCAAATACACATACAAGTAGTAGAATCAATCATCATGTGTAATGCAAAGCATGGGTAACCAAATCATGTCATCCAAATGGAAATGAGCAGGTCATGCAAAGTCAATATGGCAAGATGGGCATAGAATATGTAATGGACAATAACCCATAGCCAAGTGAGGGCCGTGTAGAAGAAATGCGCGAAGTCATGGCACAATGGAAATGGTGTGAAAACCATTCCACGGGATCCCAAGTCATCGTTGCTCTCTAGAGCTCGTTTTGTCAACTCATGGGATTTTGAGGTTGATAAGTATTCATGGGTACCTACACAACAAATACACAAACGAAAGAAATTTTGTGTGTGGTAAATGTACACATCATCCATCATGATGTGTATGTGAACGTGAGACTTAGCATAAGATAAGCATCGCTCAAAGAAATTTGATGCACGATAGAGAAATACGTCATCCATCATGAAAGAATAGTTGTCATGTATGAAACGATGGGGACACAAATTGAGAATGCAAGTATATGGCACATCAATGGCATGTTTATTCATGGGGAGCATATGGTGCACACAATCATGGGAATCATGCCATGCATGGGATGTATCAAAATCTCCTAAAATGTATGACGAAACTACGGGGGTCTCCTCATGAGCAATATCAGAAATATCATACGAAGAAAATGGACAACATCCAAAACAATGCATATCCGAAGCTAGGTGGTAATGGCATGGCATATGATTGAAATGATGCAAAGGGAACATATCAATACCATCACAAGAGAAACAAATGCCAATAACGATGGGCTTGTCATCTATACCATATGTAAAACTTGGGTTCATTTTAATGGCATATGCATAGTCACTACAATGAGATTGCAAAAATGACATATGGTTGATATCATGCATAGTATATGACAAGTCAAGCAGAGAGATTTATGATGAGGACATCCATACCATTGTTACACCCACAGCCCCTGCTGCTATACATACTGGACCAATTACTAGAGCTCGCGCATGCCAATTGAATTACCAGGTACTTTCGTTTCTTGGTAATGATTCTAATATTCATGACAATATGATGTTGCCTAAATTGGATACATTTATTTTGCTTACAAATGAAGGGCCTAGCTTGGACAAGAAACATGAACCTTGGAGCAAGTCCAAGCATGGAGATGATGGCATGCGCAAGGGGAACAAGAATGGAGTTACAAGTGATGATTCGAGGACTTTGAAGCCACCTTAATGAGTTCATGAAGCCTTGGACGAGATATACAAGATGCCACGTCATAAATTTCGTCCAGAGGCTATTCTAGATGTTGCATCACCTTATTTTTGGGCCAGGCCCATGTAATTTCAAAATACATGATTATAGGTTGTTTTTAGAGTCCGTATGTGTGGGGAAACAAGAGTTAGGGTTGGTTTCAAACCCCTCCTCCAAGGGCCACGAAATTCCCCGTCTCTCCTCCATACATACAACCCTTAGGGCATCGTTTAGACTTTGGGTTTTGTTTAGATTAAAAGTTCGCCATAGCTGCAACTTCGCGTACTTCGTTTGCGTTCAACGACCAGACCAAGACGTCACCGAACCCCACCTTGATCAATAAAGCTTTCATCTTATATTCGCAATATCCAGATTGCAATCTTAGTTTTTTGCCTGTTCTTCATTTGCTTGCAGGAAATAGACCTTCGTGGTCAGGTTGATCGTGATCCTGCGTGGTCCATAACCTCTCGGAGATGGTTTAGCGATTGCTAAGGCGCGACGTCCTTGCACATTCATAGTCGGATCGTCAAAGTCGACTTCCACCAAAGCGATATCCATCATCTCATCGAAAGATGGGACACCTTTGCCTCTATCAAGTGGTATCAGATTTTCAGGTTGCTCGGTGAGATTTTACAGTTTTTCGTAGTTTATATCGAGCCTGTTCTTCATACCTACAGTCCACGAGAAAGCCACAAAAAAATTAGGGTTAGTTCATCATATCGGAACCAATCTGAGCCTTTGCATAATCTTTTTAGGGTTTTTGCTTTGTTGAATTTGCAGTTGCCTCGTCGTGTCTAGTTGCAGGTCTAAACGTCTAGTCTTTTAGAGTTTCGAGTTCTGGTCATATGTTGTCACGCCGCTGCCGCACCATCATCATCGCCCCTGCCATCTACCACCACCGCTTATCTGCCACCAATCTATATCCATATACCACCACCAATCCGTATCCATATACCACCACCGATCCATATCCATATACCACCACCGCTACCACAATCGCTGCCATATATAAACATCGCTGCCTTATCCTAACACCATATATCCACGACCAATCTGAGTTCCTTTCATATTAGGTTTGTTTTCGAGATCCATCTAATTTCTGTTTCGTGTTTCCTTGCCTGAGTAGGTTTTGAATTTTTTTTTAAATATTCGTGTAGTTTTTAGGCCAAAATATTCGCAGGCAAATTTTTTTCACTATCCTATTTTTAGGCTTTCCTGAGTCTTTTGAGCCACGTGCCATCATAGTGATTTTTTTGTCGCACTTTTTCGTCGTCGTTGCCTTGATTTCCAAAAAAATAGTCAAAAATATTTCGTGCCCATCCTATCAGTTTGAGCTGGGAAGAGTTTTGAGACACTCGACATTATAGTGATTTTTCACAAAAAAAGAGGAGCACAAAAAAAAGAGGAGCGTAAAAAAACAGAGCGAAAAAAATTTCCAGAGTGTGCTTTTCCTTTGTTTACATGCCGCGCCATGATTTTGTTCGTGTTCTAGGCTCATGTCTCTAGTATGGTTGAGCCTAGAACCAGCACAGTACCGTCGTTGAGCGTTTATTCAACTTTGCATCTCTGAATTGATAATTGCTGATCCTTTTTGCTACCATATTATAAGCCTTCCTAGATCCACATACATCTACGCCGTCCATTTGACTCTCCCTAGTAATCTCTCTATCCAAGCTATGAGAATTTTGACTACAACAGTTGCTGATCACCGCCTGCTACTAGCTAAGAACTGGTAAGAATTTGAGATTTTCTTGACAGATTTGTGACACCACCACCACCTTTTGTTAGTAGTCTGTAGGATCATATTCTTGTGTGTTTCTATTGCTGCTAACCATGGCAGGATCACAAGCTGGCGAGATTGACTAGGAGAACATGACGAACAAAGATTTACATGATAAGTTTCAGCAAATGATGAGTGGACAGGTGGAAGATGGGCTAAACAGATTTGAAGAGGCCATGGAGAAGATAGATGGCATTGAGAAGGCGTTCGAAACAACGCTCGATAACAAGTTTAATGAATCGCTCGCACGTCTTCCACAACCACCGCCCGCTACACCTGTCGCACCTCTACAACAACAACAACAACAACAACAACAACAACAACAACAACAACAACAACGCCTTTGAAATCAAGTGGGACGATCACAACGCGTTCCCCTTGAGCCTGGTCAAACTTCTGGTGCCGCTGTACCTACTATTGATGCTTCTGTAGCTCCTACTGCTACTGCAGAGGTGGAGGACGAGGACCATTACATGGATGTGGTAGATCAAAATCAGAACTACATGCAACCACCAGCACTACCGCCACTAGGTCATCCTCATGCACGAGATCATGACCATCTTCCTAAACTAAAATTGAATAATCCACATTTGAGGGTAGATATGTTCCTGATATTTATCTTACTTGGGAATTAGAAACTAAACAACAATTTACATGTTTACAATATCCTGAGGCGAGACGTGTTCCTGCTGCTGTTTGTGCTTTCACTTGTTTTGCATGTGTTTGGTGGTCTGAACATTGTAGATTATATCCTATTCCAGCTATTTAGGCTGCTTTGAAAAATGCTATGCGTACTCGCTGCGTTCCACCATATTATCAACGTGAATTGCTTCGAAAATTGCAATGTTTAAGACAAGGAAATTTTTTTGTAGAAGAATATTATCAGGAATTACAAATTGGTGTGATTAGATGTGGTATTGTTGAACATAATGAGGTTAGGCTTGCATGTTTTATGGGTGGATTAAATAAAGAGATTCAGACTAGTCTAGAGTATAAGGAATATAATAATATCACTCGTTTATTCCATCATGCTTGCAAAGCTGAATGTGAAGTGCAGGAGCGACAGGCATTGGTGCGAACTGACTTTTCTGCAGGTTGACCTTCATCATGGACACCGTGTGCATCCTCTACTTCCACATGTTTTGCTACACCGGCGCCTCCGTCAGCTGCCACTGCCGACCATGATACAAGACAGCAGGCACAACTACCACTATCTGCCAAGAACACATCTCCTGGGCCTGCATAGCGCTCTTCTTCATCCATGGCATCAACAGGGCAAAGACATGATATTATTTGCCGTCGTTGCAAGGGTGGAGGTCATTATGCGAGACAATGCCCATCCAAGCGTGTGATGATTGTTACTAAGGATGGTGGGTATGAGTCCGCTAGTGACTATGATGAGGAGACTTTGGCTCTTATTACAAGTGAAGAACATGATGGAGATGATTCTGATCATGAGAGGCAATACATGGCTGCCGAAGATGCTGACAGGTATGAATGTTTAGTTGCTCAACGTGTTTTGAGTGTGTAGGTTACACAAGCTGAGAAAAATCAGAGGCATAATTTGTTCCATCCAAAGGGACTTATGAAGGACTGTTCTATTCGCGTCATCATAGATGGAGGGAGCTGCAACAACTTGGCTAGCATGGACATGGTGGAGAAGCTATCTCTCACCACAAGACCACATCCACATCCTTACTATATCCAATGGTTCAACAACAGCGGCAAGGTTAAGGTAACACATACTTTTCATGTGCATTTTAGTATCTCTACATATGCTGATTATGTTGATTGTGATGTGGTACCTATGCAAGCATGTTCCTTATTACTTGGTAGACCATGGCAATTTGATAAAAAAATATGTACACCATGGTAGAAACAATCAGTATACTCTTATTCATAAGGATAAAAATATTACATTGCTTCCTATGACTCCTGATTCCATTTTGAAAGATGATATTAATAGAGCTAATAAAGCAAAGCAGGACAAAAATAAGAGTAAAAATCAGATTGTGGCAAAAGAATTTGAGCAACAAATGAAGTCTAATAATAAACCATCTAGTGTTGTTTCTGAAATTAAATTGAAAAGTGCATGTTTACTTTCCACCAAATATGATATTGATGAGCTAGATTTTAGCAAATCTATTTGCTATGCTTTTTTGTGCAAAGAGGCATTATTTTCATTTGAGGACGTGCCTTCCTCTTTGCCCCCTGCTATCACTAACATTTTGCAGGAGTTCGCTGACGTATTCCCACAAGACGTGCCACCAGGATTACCACCTATTCAAGGGATTGAGCATCAAATTGACTTAATTCCCGGTGCATCTCTACCCAACCATGCACCATACCGTACCAATCCAGAGGAGACGAACGAGATTATGCGTCAAGTACAGGAGCTGCTAGACGAAGGTTATATACGTGAATCTCTTAGTCCTTGTGTTGCTCCTATTATACTAGTGCCTAAAAAGGATGGTATGTCGCATATGTGTGTTGATTGTAGAAGCATTAATAATATTACTATTTGTTATCGTCATCCTATTCGTAGGCCAGATGATATACATGATGAATTGAGTGGCTCTACAGTATTCTCCAAAGTTGATTTGCGTAGTGGATACCATCAAATTCATTTGAAATTGGGAGATGAAAACAACATATAAAACTAAGTTTGGTTTATATGAGTGGTTAGTCATGCCTTTTGGATTAACTAATGCACCTAGTACTTTCATGAGACTAATGAACGAAGTTTTAGGTGCTCTCATTGGACGATTTGTGGTAGTCTGTTTTGATGATATACTGATTTATAGCAAATCTTGGGAAGAACATTTGCAACATTTACGTGCTATTTTTATTGCTCTATGTGATGCATGTTTGTTTGGTAACCTTGGGAAGTGCACCTTTTGCATTGACCGAGTATCTTTTCTTGGCTATGTTGTTACTTCACAGGGAATTGAAGTTGATAAAGCCAAGATTGAAGCTATTGAGAGTTGGCCGCAGCCCAAAACGGTCACACAAGTGAGGAGTTTTCTTAGACTTGCTGGTTTCTATAGGCGTTTTGTAAGAGATTTTAGCACCATTGCTGCACCTCTCAATGAGCTGACAAAGAAGGATGTGCCTTTTGTTTCGGGTAAGGCACAGAAAGAAGCCTTCATGGTAATGAAAGATAAGTTGACACATGCTCCTTTACTACAACTTCCCGATTTTAATAAGACTTTTGAGCTTGAATGTGATGCTAGTGGAATTGGATTAGGAGGTGTGTTATTACAAGATGGCAAACCTGTTGCATTCTTTTTTGAAAAATTGAGTGGGCTTAGTCTGAATTATTCTACTTATGATAAAGAATTATATGCTCTTGTTCGGACTTTAGAAACATGGCAACATTATTTATGGACCAAAGAATTTGTTATACATTCTGATCATGAATCGTTGAAACATATTAAAAGTCAAGCTAAACTGAATCATAGACATGCTAAATGGGTTGAATTCATTGAGACTTCCCCTTATGTCTTTAAACACAAGAAGGGCGAAGAAAATGTTATTGTTGATGCATTGTCTCATCGCTATACTATGCTTTTCACAACTTGACTTCAAAATATTTGGTTTGGAGACCATCAAAGATCAATATGTGCATGATGCTGATTTTAAAGTAGTAATGCAGAATTGTAAAAAAGGAAGAATGTGGAACAAGTTTGTCGTTAATGATGGATTTGTGTTCTGTGCTAACAAGCTATGCATTCTAGCTAGCTCTTTCGTCTTTTGTTGTTGCAGGAGGCGCATGGAGGAGGATTAATGGGACACTTTGGCATGAAGAAGACGGAGGACGTACATGCTACACATTTCTTTTGGCCAAAGATGAGACGGGATGTTGAGCGTTTTGTTGCTTGCTGCACTACATGCTAAAAAGCGAAGTCACGACTTAATCCTTATGGTTTGTATATGCCTTTGCCTGTACCTAGTGTTCCTTGGGAGGATATATCTATGGACTTTGTTTTAGGTTTACCTCGAACAAAGAAGGGGAGGGATATCATATTTTTTGTCGTGGATAGGTTCTCAAAAATGGCACTGTTATACCATGTCATAAAAGCGATGATGCTGTTAATGTTGCTGATTTGTTCTTTCGTGAAATTATTTGCTTGCATGGTGTGCCAAATACTATTGTTTCATATCGTGATACAAAATTTCTTAGCCACTTTTGGAGATGTTTATGGGCTAAGTTGGGGACTAAACTACTTTTTAGTACTACTTGTCACCCCCAAACTGATGGACAAACTGAAGTAGTCAATAGAACATTGTCTACTATGCTTAGGGCTATTTTGAAGAATAATAAGAAAATATGGGAAGAATGCTTGCCTCATATTGAATTTGCTTATAATCGTTCATTGCATTCTACTACTAAGATGTGCCCTTTTGAAATTGTGTATGGTTTCCTACCTCGTGCACCTATTGATTTGTTACCTCTTCCATCTTCGGAGAAGGTTAATTTTGATGCTAAAGAACGTGTTGAATTAATTTTTAAAATGCATGAGTTAACTAAGGAAAACATTGAGCGTATGAATGCTAAATATAAACTTGTTGGAGATAAGGGTAGAAAACATATTGTGTTTGCACCTGGAGATCTTGTTTGGTTATATTTGCATAAGGATAGATTTCCTAATTTGCGCAAATCAAAGCTAATGCCACGTGCTGATGATCCTTTTAAGGTGTTAGAGAAAATAAATGATAATGCATATAAACTTGAGCTTCCTGCAGACTTTTAACATTGCAATGTGTTTGCGAACTTCGGATGGCAAAAAGACCTCTTTAGAAGCCGATTTTGAGGTGTCAAATATTGAATTAGCTTCTGCAACTATTTAGATACGGCTCGTCACTTGCTTTCATTTGAGTACTCGTGGAGCCAAAACGGACTTAGTAAAATGAGGAAGTTATGCCTATTTTAATGAACAGTGCACAAAACATATTCGAATCCGATACGAGATTGAGTCTAGATAGATCTGATTTTTTCTCTCTCTTTTTTCCTCACACTTTTTTCTTTTTCTTTCCCTTTTTTCTCTGATTTTTTTACTTTTCCTCTTTGTTTTTTGTCTCTCCTTTTTTTTCTCCATCTTTCCAAAACAAACTAGATAAGATGCAGATAGGATCAAGCGAAGATGTGAACAATCTGAACTATGATTATGACAATGAATGGTGGGTAGCACGTGGTGGAAATTGATGGATGGGTGATGGACAGCGGAAGGGATAACGATGCAGCGGCGGCGTGACTAATGTGAACAGAACTCGAAACTCTAAATGAACTAGACACTAAGACCAGCAACTCAACACGATGATGCAACCGATAATTCAACTATGCAAGCAATGAAAAGAGAATTGCAAAGGCTCAGACTAGCTTGGAAATAGATCTAACTTTTTTTGTGGCTTTTCTTGGACAATAGCACTTGATACAAGCGGGGCGTCCCGATCTTTCGATAAGATGGTAACTCTCGATTTGGTGGAGATGACTTTGACAATCCGACTACAAACGCGCATGACCACTACAAAAAAAATACACTTCCTTGATGATACGTGTTTGTCACAGTAGGACACTTTTTTTTCATGCATGTACATCCATGACAAATTTATGACATAATCAAGATAGTCATACCTGTGCTGTCGTAGAAGTGTTCCATGACATTACCAAAATTATCATCACGGAAGTGTCCACTTCCATGACAATAAATCGCGCGTCACAGAAGTGCTTTCGTCAAGGGTGACCGACACATGGCATCCACCGTAATGGAACGTCGTTAAGCTATCGGGTTGGGTTTTGGATCCGATAACCTGTTAACAGCCTCGACCAATGGGGATTTTCCACGTGTAAAATCATCATTGGCTGGAGGAGACACGTGTCAACTCATCCAATGGGCGAGACGCGCCTATGATATGTTGACACGTGGACCGGCACATCAAGTTTAAATGGGCTGGCTCAACTAAAGGCCCACAGGATTTTGTGGACCATAATGGGCCGGCCCAGCTAAAGGCCCACGAGATTTTGCGGACCATAATGGACTGGCCCAGCTAAAGGCCCACAAGATTTTGCGGGCCATAATGGGCCGGCCCAGGTAAAGGCCCACAAGAGTTTTTTTGTGCCATAATGGGCCGGCCCAGGTAAAGCCCACAAGATTCTTGCGGGTCATAATGGGCCGGCACAGCTAAAGGCCCACGAAATTTCGCCGACATTAACGTGCCGGCCTAGCTGTAGGCGCACAAGACTTTGTGGACCCTAGTAGGCCGGCCCATTAATTGCCTGCCATGTTTTGGGCCAAATGCCGACCCATATTTGATCCGGTCCATTAATGGTCTGCCATGCTCCGGGCCTAATAGTGGCCCATAAGAGATCCGGCCCGTTAAAGGCATAGCACATTCTGGGCCAAATTACGGCCCAGATCAGGTCCGGCCCTTTAAGAGGCTTTGGGCTCAATTATGGCCCGTATCAGATTCGGCCCGTCAACTAGACACTATGCTTTTGGGCCCACTTGCTAAAGGCCCACTTAGTAATTCGGCCTGATATTAGTTTTGGCCTGTTAAGGGCCCGTTTAACATTTTGGCCCTATATTAATTTCAGCCTGTTAAAAGCCCGTCATATAGTTGGGCCTAACTACAGTCCGGTTTGCATCCGGCCTGCTCGCAGCCGATATCTGATTGGGCCAAACAAGGACCTAGACAATTTTTCGGCCTGTTAAAAGCCCGTGATTTGATTCGCACAATCATGGGCCCGGGTTCATTTCGAGCTGTTGCCGTCTCGTGAGCTGATTGGCACGTTTCAGGCCCAACCTACATCGTGATTGCATGACGGCCCGATTATGTACCATAATTTTATGGTTTGGCTGGTTTACTGCGAAGACAGGATATATATACAGTAAAATAACTGCAGCATCGTGAATAAGAAAAAACCTATAATATACAATAAAGAAATTACAGCATATTACATCCACTGGGCATCAAAGTTCGCCACTATGATAATAAAGCACAAGCAGACAACAGATTACATACACTGGGCATCAAAGATCGCCACAACTGCAAATAAACACGCCGACAAAATAATATACAAAACAGACAGCACTTAAATAGAGTTCAAGAAAGGTTAGCCCTGCTGGGGAGCTGCAGTGCAAGTAGCTGAGCAAGATGATGAGACTGTGCTTGTTCAACACTTATATCTTCCTCACTCTGAAAGATAAACAAGCAGACCGATGACAGGTTTTGCACATAAAAGTATCAGTGCTGACATTTCATCACATTTCTTACTGACGAATAAAGTGACACATTTTAAATTTGCATTAACACAATATGGTATTTTTCAGGTCAAGACATGGTAGGAAATGACAATGTGGAGGAGTTGGCAGCTTCACGACACCACTGGATTACAGATCAAGAACTCATAAGTATCAATGGTGAGTGTGCTGTCAATTTATACCATTTCAGATTGACAAATAAAGAGACGGTTTAAATAATAGTAGAATGATATGACATTATTCATAGTTAAGACATTGCAGAATATGACATTGTGCTGTAGTGGGTAGGTTCACCACACCACTGGATTACAAATGAAGAATAGAAGCATACATGCAGTGCGATCACTTGCTCTATATAGTTTAATTTACATGGTATGAAGAAGGAACTTGGTTGTACAACTGAAAACTTAAATTGAGAAAGGACGAACTTTTGTTTATGAACTACATATAATAAACTTTAAACAAGCAATTTGATGCAAACACCAAAAATAAACAAGTGTTTAAGTCATGCCTAACCAAATATATACAACAAAGTTTGAAGGCTTGAGATGGACAAACTTACATTATTGGAGAAGACAGGCTCTATAAAGGCCTTGTCCATGCTGATGGGGGGGGGGGGCAATTCAAGTAGTTTACCACAGAATCTTCTTCAAAAGCATTGCCTTTATTCTACATTTTGTTAAGTGTAAATATAGATGTGATAATATACGAAAAAATGGAGAATATTTAAGATAAGATGAAGAGTGATGCTACATAACCAAGTAGCTATAAATGTAAGTGCAGCGATACAGGAAAAAGGTACAGCCAAGAGCAATGCACAGTGAATATAGATCTGATGTGTAGAAAATGGAGGGCAAAGGAAAATAAGCTGCAGAGTGATGGTACATGAACACCTACCTGTCATTATAAGTACACTGATAAAGGACAACATGTACATACAAGAACAATGCAGAGCTAAAAAAACATTGGCATTGGATATATTCTACACTAATGTAACCATTCATATAGATCAGATAATTTGGAGCGAACAATTGATAAAAACATTGGCATTGGATATATTCTACACTAATGTAAGCATTTGAGTGGAAAAACATGGTACGATGACAGATGGAATATGTATTGATAATGGATGGGCATGTCATCTTGACATATATGATGAGTAAACTAAGCAGATGGCCGTGCAACAAAGTAGAAGAAATGCAAGACAACATATACAAGATACGCGCAATCAATAAAACCTTGCCAAATTAGAACAGGCACCTTGATGGGTGAACAGGACAGGCCATCTTCCTTTGACTCCTCGAGGTTAGAATAGTCATTAGGATGATATTCTGAACAAGAATCAACAAGTGGGGAGCGTACGAGTTTCATTGCTTCCAGAATGGCACTCAATGCCTTGGTGCCAATTTTGTAAGTCATTGTAGTGTTCCACAATATTCTTCTGATGCGCGGATTCTGATATTCACTGTAATTGCGTATGATATCTGAGAACCATGAAATCATAAATAGTTGTGAGATTATCTTTGTAATGCAGATGATATTCTAATATAGGGGCGCCCCTGTAAACACTTGTGTGCTATCACTGGATTCTGATGAAAGAGCTCATGTGTGCTGTAATATGGTGCGTGCATTTATATAATTTGGCACAAGTACACAAAAAAATAGGCTCTAGAAGTAAGGATAGCTGGCAGATGATAGGTACATAATATACTGTATAGAGAGTTTTTGCCGAACCATGATAACAAGAGCACACATCAACTAGGCAGATCATAGTGTACATAACAGGGGTACACCATAACCAGGATATATAAATCGGGAAAGTGGAACTGGCTGGAAATTACGGTGTTGTATTGCCGCTAGTAATTGAAAGCCTATCGATCATGTACAGGCCAGCTCTATCAGCTGTTAGACTGCAGATGTCCCTGCTCCCCTTCCTGACAAGGAACATACTATGCTTCCCATACAGAACACCGCACGGGCCGCCAGCCGAACCACCGGCCCCACTGCCTGTGTTCCTCTGCCACCCCCACCCCCGCCCCCACCCATGTCGTGTTTTCTTCATTCGACGAGGCCCCACCACCGCCCCCCAAAACCACTGGCCCCACCCAAGCCCCTTCAATCGCACCGGCGAACTCCGGCGAGCTCTGAAAAATCGACTGACCCAATTTTGAAATTTAGTCTATTGTGATTTAACTAGTGTGGAATATAAAAGGGGAAAACCATGAGCATTGCGGGTATGGTGTTGAGCGTGCCATGGCGGATCTGAAGGTGCAAACCGGACAAAGGCAACTTCGCAACCAAGACAAGAAATCAGAGTAAAGCAGCGGCGATCTATTTTCTTGCTATGATAAATAAGTTGAGCAGATACGAAAGAGTACCGCCTCTGGTGCGGCGCTGTGTACGCATATGCTAAGAATTTGACGGTGTTGCGGTAGCGATGGCTGTCGGCGGCGTGGAAGCAGATCTAGGAGGGCAGATGGTGGCGGCGGGGCTCGGTGGACGAGACAGTCGTAGGAGCGGCGCCGGCAAGGTGGACGACGGCGGGGATGAAGCGAGAGGAGGGGATGCAAGGATCCCGGTCCAAAGCCGTGGATGAGAGAGGTTGATCTCTCGTAATGGATGGCGGCGTCGGGGTATCAGCTCCGGCATGGTGGAGGAGGACGGCGGTGGATGGGGTGGTGGACGGCGGCGGACGGAGGAGGGTGGGGTGGAGAGGGTCTTTTGGCGCCCACGGAGTACGAATGGGGAAAAGGGAGGTAGAGAGGAAGGGGGGAACCATGTATTCAGGGCGCGCTTGTCTCAAATGCGAGGAAATTTACAATCTTAGCCCCCGTTTCAAATTTCTACTACATCATAGCAACACTAGTCGATTGGGGATAGGACGGTAATCTCGCATACACCGAATATTTGCTGACGAGAGTTTGTTTTTGGCGCCCACCGTGTATGAATATGAATCGGGGAGGGAGTCAATTTTGGCCGAGGACACACTGTGTTTTGGCGCCCAACGTGTATGAATCCGGGTGAGAGGCGGTTACGTCACGTTTGGGTGAAATTACAAACCTACCCCTATCGAAACCTATAGAAATCCAGCATATAGGCTTTGCATGGGAGGGATAGGCAGTAGTGATTTCCATCTCGCAGATTTTGGTTTCGGGCGGTTACTGCGACTTTCCCCGCTTCGTTCAAATTTTGTAGAGTGCACATTTACCGTGCAAACTCAATTCGAATCCCGTTTGTATTCTATTTTTTTCGGGCGGGATCCATTTTCAATTGGAATTACATTCTATATACATCATTTTTTATATATACTTTCAAAAGCACAACACCATTTATACATAAATATGGTTTACAAATGGCATGATCTCAGATTCATAAGGTTGTATCCATCAATTTGGATTTTCAAATATTTGAAACCACTTTATGTTGAAATCCAATGTATGCATTCCTCGCTAACTGTCTCCAATTGATGTGTGTTTCATGTGGTTTTTTTTACTTCTCAAACATGTATAATGTGTTTCACACACGCAACATATAGTGTAATCCCGTTTAGACATTAATTGCATATAAACCATGCATTGTTTGTAATTGAAGAATCTATGGATCACGAATATTGATAAACTATATAACATTACACGTGTGCCCAAATTCAAAAGAATATGCATGTTTGATACACCAATTTGCGTTATGATATTATCGATGTCGTGATCTCCAGTTTAAATATTTGAATCCTCTTTAATCTAGATATTCGTTTCATATAGCTATCACTCATGCTTATATAGGACTATCTCTCTGGACCTATACACGTTTATCGTCTCTCACGTATCTCTCGTGCTACCTGTATGTCGACAATGATCTTTATCTTCGTAACACACTGACTGTACTCTCTCCCTCGACCTTCATCACTCTATCTTTCTCTAAGTATATCTCGCTCCCTGCTATGTGTCTCTAACTATGATTCTCCATGTGAAATCTCTTTGTCTCACACAAACACAAAACTTTGTCTCCCGGGGTCTCATTTCTCTCTACTATTCCCATGTGTGCCACTCGCACACCCCTCATACAGAGATGTCTTTCGCTCCTTAGATATGAGAACCTACGACTCTTCCTCTTCAATATCTCTTTCTCACACACAAACACAAAGTCTGTCTCCCATGGTCTCATATTTCTCCATTGTTCTCTTTTATGTCCCTCACACACACCCTCTCTCCCTAGAGATATCTTGCGTTCCCTCATATGTCTCTCTAGCTATCACTCTCGTTGTGAAATATCTTTCTCTCTTGCAGGCACAAAACTCCGTCTCTCTGGATCTCATTTCTCTCTGATATATGTTTGTATGTGACTCACACGCACCTTCTCTCTATCTCTCTCACACCCACACACATAACCCAGCCTTCTGATCCACTATACTCCTATCTCTAATGCACACTAGCTAGCATATTTATCTTTCTATTTATCTATTTCTCCATCAACCTTCTTTCTCGCCCTCACTCTTGATTCCTATCACGCACACTACATATGTTTCTCTCTACATGCAGTCTAGTGCCCTCTCACACACATATATAACTTCATCCTTTGAACCACCCGACGGTCATCTCCAACACCCAAACTAGCGGATGTCCCTCTTGCTAGAATCTCCATCTCTATATCTATCTGTAGTTTCTCCGTCAACATTTCTTTCTCGCACGGAGTCTTGCTTCCTATCACCCACACTATATATGTCTCTCCATACATATGCATTTATAGGTTGGTCACTTTTGCACAATCGTTGCGCCTCACTCCGTCTGCTCGCCATAGATGCATGCTCCAGCCCACGCCACTATCTCTTAAAGACAAAAACACATGCTCAATTGTTGGGACTTCTTCCATGCATTCTCACATGCATGCATATTGTCATACCGATCCATCTCTCCCATGTCGTTGATCTTATGACTTATGTCTTCTTTCTTTTATCTCGATCATGCGCGCGCGCACACACACACACATCCCATGTATACATGTATACCTCTCACACATGCACGCTCAAGGTCTCTATGTCTCCATGCATAGTTAATTACCATCAATCCTAACGCCACATCGAATCGTTCTCCTCTTTTGTGCACATAACTTCCGTCTGGATGGGTAAAACACACACTCACACTTAACAATCTCCTTTTAGCTACCCCACCCCCCCCCCCCCCCCGCCTCTCACTCTTCCCCTATATCCTTGAAACCAATAATACCATCCATTGGTTTAATTCCCGCCTACATGCACCATTGATATATAGTAGTCTTCCTCAGTGTCTCTCGAACAAACACGTTCTCTCGAAGTCGACTCCTCTCACGCGCACAAACCTTCTCTTCCCTCTCTATGGGCATTTTCTCTCTCGCTCCGCATCGTTGGTGGCCTCTTCCATACACATCACCTCTCTATGATGAAAGCCATGGACACTTAAATTACATCCGCCATAGAGGACCCCGCGACACACACACACGCACGCACCCCCCAACACACACACACTAAGACTCCATTTCTCTCTCTCTCACACACACACAAACACACACACACGCAAGCACGCCCCCCCACACACACTAAGACTCCATCTCTCTCCCTCTCTCTCACACACACAAACTAAGACTCCATGTCTCTCTTTCTCTCTCTATCTCTCTCTCTCTCACACACACACCCCACACAGACTAAGACTCCATCTCACACACACATGCTCTAGGCGGAGCATTTGTTCCTACCACCCTTCATCCAACCTTACCCGTATGATGAACAATCAGCTTTATTTACTTGCATAACATGGAAAAATTCCACTTTACTTTCGTAGTCAGCAAACTTATCATCTGTACCCTTATAAAAAAATGAGTTGGTGGTGATGGTGTGCCTGCCATCTTGTAATACAGACCGTATGATCTATATCCGAGGATAGAAAGCAAACTATTATAATTTTACAAAAGATACCCGCACCTCTCTCCACATCATTATCTCCCGCAACCTCATTGCTTAGCAATTAAAAAAGGAATAAGTCTATGGAACAATCTAGCATGCATGGTGGCCGTTGCCGGCTGCCGGTGCCGTCCATCCCCATGCCTCCGCCCATTCCGACTACCAGTCACCACCACGCTCCACTCCTCCTCGCCTTATCTCTCATCTTTCATTTTTTTTCGATGACATTCTCGAGATACCAGTTTTCCGATAAAATTCTCGTGATATCATTAGTTTTTACACATGGGATTACTCCTGCATGGGTCAATCACAACAGGTGTTCTGTAAAAAAATGCATATTGATGTTCCGTGCAATGCACGAGAATCTTGCTTGTAATTATATAACGCAAATCACGAGCACGAAGTGACATTGTTTTGACACAACCACGTTAACATGGCCACGTAAATCACTAGCTAAAGTAAATACCATTATACTTATATCCCCATGCAAAAGGTTGAGTACATGTCCGAAGAGTAGAGTCGCACACATGCACTCTGTCTCTCAGAATCTCTCTCACACACACACACACCAGTTACGTGACGCCCACTTAAGCAGACACGTATGTTACAATTTGTGCACCCGCGGGTACGCGTGATGCTGCGCATTTATTTAAGCCAGAAGGCGCACCCAAACAGTAGCTGCATTCATTCCCCTCCCGCTTCCTCTTCTCTGGTCGCCGTCACCCGGTAGCCATGGGCCGGCCGAAGGTAACAACATACGCCATACTCCCGCCGGAGCGGCGCTTTCATATGGAAATTTTAGTGGCCATGCATGCATCTTTTTGTGCTAGCACTCCTATATAAGGGTTGACCAATCGCTTCCCGCGGATGTGCGCGGGCGGTGGAAGAGGAAGGAGAAGGGAAGCAGGCCGTGGAGTAACGTTTTTACCACAATTTCCTAGGAAACTGAGTGCAATAATTGAGTAGTTTTGCAAACTACCAGTACTACACCTGAAACGGTTCAAAACCTATACTCCCTTGCCAGCGCGCGCTTCCCGCATGAAACGGTCAGCGTCGCCCTGGAGTGTTGGTGCCGCATTAATGCCCGGCCAGAGCGGAGGCGACCTCTCACTAGCGCTGGCTTCGAAGTGGCGCGACGGTCGAGAGAGCGGCCGCTTCCCGGTGCACGCGACTGCTGCGCGTCGAGACTGGCCATAGGCCCTGTTTGGATCCATGGGTTAGAGCTAGTTTGAGCTAGTTGGGGCTCAAATAGCCCTAAACTATCCAAGCATGAGGGTTTAAATTGGAGCAAGTTGCACCGAACCCACCAAAAAAAACTATCCCACCCATGAGGGTTTAAACTGGAGATAGTTCTCATTGGGACCACTGAAAAATCACTTTTCTCTCTCCATGAAGTGCATTTATTGTCAATCTAACCCTGTCACCCAAACACCTCTTTGGCTACAGTTAGTTTAGGGTTAGTCATGACTTAGTCTAACCTCTAGTTAAGTTAGAGTATCAAACTGGAGCAGTATAGGACATGCAAGTTGCTCAAAGCATACATGCAAATTCGTATGTGAAAGGATTTTTTTCTTTTTGAAAACGAAACGTGAAAGTAATTTTTTTAGAATGCTCTTGGCATGTCGCTAACATGTGATAGTTAACCGACCTCAATAGACGGCAGAAATGCCAGCCCGCCGCACTTTGATAGAGACGAGGAGGGAGAAGCGATACAGGTTGCTGGATTACTAGAGATAGGTGTCGCACGGAAGCCAAGAAATATGGTGATAGCGTGGGTTAGCCATGTACTAGTATGATGTAACTACACTTGGCTGCAGTGTTTCGTACTCTTCCAGTCCACTGTGGAGATGATTGGTTAATTTTGTATCGCTGAATAATATTAAATATTATGAGTGCAGACGCTCCACCACGAGGTTCCTTGCTCCTTCTCGGTCGTCCGGAAGCTATGTTCTTCCACTCTATTTTTTATGTGAGCTTTGTTCATCCTTTTGCCAACGCGCGAGACATCTAGCATCAAGGTGCACGTGTTATGCAAGGATCGTTCCATCTATATGAAGAACACGTGGGACTGGAACTACGAGACGAACATGTACCCAGGAGTGGACGTACAAACCTGAGTAATGTAGCGCAGTAAGTGAAGTAGAAAGGCACAAATCTTATGAACATGCGTGGCATATAGGGTGTGTTTGGTTGCGTTCTCGTCTCAGCATAGTTGTTCCCTCTTTAGGCATGCTCAACTCAACAGCCCTCTTCATGCATGCTCTCTTCATGCATGCTTCTAGTGTATTTGTGCTAAACTAGTGTGGACTCATGCACCCTCCATACACTCTACCAAACACCCAAAAGTAGGTCGAGAAGGGAACTCTTGGGTGGCATTTGTCTCTTACTACGTACTACCACTAAATGTTGTACGTGTAATGGACGGTGATGTTATGGAGTACGTGCCTAAGTACTCTACTACTACTATATTAGTTGGAGGCACATATTAACTTTTATATTTGTTTACGTGTATGCACCAAGACCTTCCAACTAGATGTGTCTTTGTCTCCATTTTTTTGCGGAAAACGTGTCTTTGTCTCCAGGTCGCACTTTGTATCGTTCATACCACTAAGTACTACTACGTGTGGTCTCCGACCCAGAAGTGGAAGAAGTGGAGACGCTCTACCATGCTGTTTTTTACGCTAGGCTCTACCACGCTGTTCATGTACCACTCCTTTCGCTGACGTGTGGGACATCCAGCACGTGCCGTGTTTGGCACCCTTCATCGTAAGAGTTGAAACGCTAGCATTCATCAGAAATAAAAATTAATTATAAATCAGCAGTGATACTATTTTTTGCGAACCAATCAGTAGTGATATTATACCTCGATATCGGAAAGAATACTACTCTGTTCGCCAACATGTGGGACATCGACCATCCTGGTCCACTTTCCATGCACGCAGAACTCCAAGGGAGTCACCCAGGTCGTCGCGCCGCAGTAACAATGACTAATGAGCCGTCAAATCACAGGCCCACTTCCCACTTTGAAGTTGCTTGGACGAAGGAACCATCATGACTTCGTTGAATTCCGCTTCTTGAAGAAAACTAATGTACCAGCACTACTGCTAGCTACAGTAGTTACTACAACAGAGGCCTCCTTTCGTTCATAGGATAGGAATATGAAAATCATAGGAAGTGAGATGACATGCATCTCAATTCCTATAGAGAAAGAGATGCCATTTCATGCTTAGGATAGGAATTTTTCCATTTAGTCTACGCTAATGTACTGGTAATTTGCTCTAAAAACTACAGTAGTAACTAGTAGTACTGGTACATGCTCGTACTCACACACACACACACACACTAACTACTAGTACTACTACTTCTCACATGCTGGTCAGACGCCATCGTTCTCCTTCCCGGCTTTGTCGGCGACACCCCACCGTGCTTGGATCTCCGCCGACCTCTCCGCAGCAGTGCGTGCGTCCTTTTCTTTCTTGCGGCGGCAGGCCTCTCTTTTCTTGAGTGCTTTCTGACTTTTCTGCTCCCTTTGTGCGGCTTTGGCCGCCTCTTGCTCTACTGCCCATTCGGCCTTGGCATCTTTAAATTCCTCCCACATAGTTGTGAGGTCGCGAGCGGCGATGAACTCGGCATGGCGGGATGCCATCGCTTCCCTACCATTTTGTGTGCGGTCGTGGGTGGCGAGGAACTCGGCGTGGCGGGATGCCATCGCTGCCTTACCGGTTAGTGTGCGGCGTGGTGGCATGAATGATGCTTGGTGAGAGCTCTGGGGTGGAGTGGCCGGACAACCGTATAGTGCATTGGTTTGTCAAGAGCTCAATGACAGAAGACGAAGCAAATTTGGATTCCCCTTCAATCCTGGTCATTTATTACCAAGTAAAATGCATTGGCGGTCATCAAACTTGTCTCGGTACATCACTTTGATCATTGTATACAAGATATGGTGATTATACGGTCACTGGCTCAGCGTATAGCTCCATATTTGTCTGGTTGACCAGTCAAATAATCTGCATGCGCCTCATCAGCTCATGTTCTTTATATATCTACGTGGGCCTACCTGTCAATGGAGAAAGAAATACTGTAAAAAACAAAATTATGCTAGAGTCCGGACCGCTTCCGGAGCCCTCTCTCACCGCCCTGGCCCTCAAGACACCAGCTGCCCGCCGCATGCATGCATAGCAAGTAGTACTCCTTATGTGGAGGAGAGAGAGGCATTGACAAAGACAAGGAGTGGGCTCTGCAAGAGCCCGTCTCCACACATGCTCCTAGGTATAAAAAATAATTCTAAAAAAGGCATAAAAAACAATGGTGTCTTAAAAAAAGAAAGGTCAAAAACATTTGAGAGGAAATCGATAGAGAGAAAGTGAGAAAAAGCTGTAACTTGGGCATTACATGAGGAAGGAGGGAGTGGTGCACATGCCAAGTTCACTGGGCTGCCGTGTTTCACACTCCTCCGTCGTAACAGTGGAGACAATAGCTTTCATCAAAAATAAACAATGAATACTCATTGATCGTCCTCTATATCGGAAAGAATACTTTCATTCGCTGACATTTGGGACGTCGACCATCCTGGTCCACCTGCCATGCACAAAATTATCCTGGTCTACCCCGGTCGTATCGCAGGCCCAACCTTTCCCACTGTAAGTTGTTCGGACGAAGGAACCATCATGACTTCATTGAATTCCGCTTCTTCAAGAAAACTTACTGTACCCGCAATACTGCTACCACACGTGAAGACTGGACGGCACTGTACCACGTCATATCACTGAAACCCACTAGGTCAAACTAGCTCGCCTAGGTCATCTATTTTGGAATGGAGGGAGTATGTTTCTGCACTGCTATGATTTTGTGTTGCACGTCATATCACTGAAACCCACTAAGCCAAACTAGCCCGCCTAGGTCATCGATCGCTAAGCCTACAATTTTAGGAGCTAGGGCTATTGGTCGACCGACGAGGGATAAGTATAAGCGTACCACGAGCTCATCAGCCCCAACGTTTCTCTTCGGTAAGTGTTTTGCAAGTACTATAGCTCGCACAGTAGCTAGCCTACTAACACCAAGAATCATCAAACAAGCCCTGCTGATATGATAAACACTTCAAACTTACATCTAATCATGCCATATATTCCATCAAAAGCTGGTGAGGATACATTTGTTTCCATAACTCGGAGAGGGTTCGCATGATTCACTATCAAACAGAAGTAGCAAGATCCGCCTACACAAGACAGTGCACTAGCCCTAAGATGGTTTGATAACACGCATTGTTCTGGTAACTAAACACAGGGCAATGCAAACTACCTTGAAGGATTAGCGCGACCAACTATTTCCTGTCATCGATCTCTCGGGCAATGACCACAGCACAGACAGCGGCATGGGAATCAATTTCTGGGGTGATGTCTGCCGGACTGACCGCGACATCGGAATCGATCTCTGGGGTGATGTCCACAGGATGGACAGGAGCATAGAAATCGATCTCCGGGGTGATGCCAACAGGACGGGCCACGACATGGAATCATTAAGGACGTCCACCTGCACCTGCACAACCCTAACATATTAGCAAGCACATTGCAAATAATCAAAAACCACAACTATGGTAATAAGCCATTATTTTTTACCTTGTACAGCTCATCGGGGGATCTCATCCCTCCGGGGGCCATCTCCTCGTCCTCGATGGGGGCCATCACCTTGCCAGAGGAATACTGCTTCTCAACGGCGACTATCTCCTCAAGCTCGGTCTTGAGCCTCACATAGGTGGCAATCAGAGTTCCTGGGGTAGGCACGGTGGGGCCATTGCGGTTCTTCCAACTTTCTTTGAGGAGTTCGTCCGCCAACGTCCTCAACTCTTGGGCCAGTGCTTGTTTCTTGGAGTTCTTCGTCTCCATGGGTTGGCCCGCCAACATGGTCAACTCGTTGGTCGGTGCTCGCTTCCTGGAGATCGCTGTCTCCAGTGGGTTGTCCGCCGGCAACTCTTTGCCTTGTGCTCCAGGATCCATCAATGAACAAACAAAAAGCAATCGAAAGGAAACCACAATTGCAATGAAAACGGGAAAAGAATAGGATGTGAGAATCGGTCGGTGCTTCGCAAAAAGAAGATTATTGGAATGAAAATATAGCCGCATAACTGATTCGCCCACCTTTCCTTCGTTGGTACAGAAGAAAAATGGCAGAAGTGAGTAGCCTGGAGTGAGGTTTTCTTCAAGAAAGGGAAGAAAGGGCTTGAACGAGCATTCTAGTGAAATGATGGTTGCTTCGTCCAGTCCAACTTGGAGGCCACCTTACCACTGCTGGTAAAGGTGTGCGTTTTGTGATATGACGGGTCATGACGGCCACACCGGGGTGACAGGTGAGTCTCGACTGTAGCACCTCGCTGTGATTTGGTGGATGGCACGCGGGCCCGGATGCTTTGAAATGTCCTGCATGTAGATAGAGCGGCTAGTCATATACTCCCTTCTTTCCGGATTATAGGGCTCAATTCAAAAATTTCACCAACCAAGGTAGATGGTGAGTGGTGGAATCCTTTTTGTAATTTGCAAAAGCACCCAATTAATGCTCTTGTTTCCTTCAAAAATGTATGTTTACCAATGTATTAATTGCAATGCATGCATGCATAAAGTACATGCATTGGTCAATTTTCTCTTAATACCTGTATGCAATTATTTAATGCACCTTGTAATCTGAACTTGTGATGGGGAACTACCAAATTGAGCCTTATAAAATGAAAAAACTAAGATTTTGAGATAAGTCCTATAAACCGGAAAGGAGGGAGTAGGAGTGCTCGATATTGTGCACCGCGACCAACGCGGAGAGGAAAATGAAAGAACTACGTAATTAATGCATGAGTTTAATTAGGGTAGTTTTGTAAAGTACGAGATACATTTCTCCAATCGCAAAATGCCTTGGTTCATGAGATTTGAGATTCGAGCCCTATAAACCGGAAGGGAGGGAGTACTACACATGGTGTAGTCTAGTCACTTGTTGAAATCTCTAGAAAGGCAAATACTCCTTTCCGGTTTACAGGGCTATACTACTCCCTCCGTCTAGGTGTGCAAGTCATCTTATGAAAACCAAATACGTAGTCCCAAAACACTTAGGCGCGGTGCATTAACTTCTACCTTGTTTCTTGTTTCTTGACATATCAACCAATAAGAGATGAGAGGTGTGCATGCTTTTAATGACTTGTAATGGCTAGTTCATTGCATGCAATGCTATTAATTAGCAAATAAACATTGGTGACCCCAGGAGGAAACGGTGCTAAGCGCGTGGACCTATGTAGAGTGAGTATCAACCAAAGGATAATGGAGTTTAATTGTTAAACAATAGCAATTTTGTCTCATGCAAGAGCCTGGCTAGTACTCCAAGGAACTGCCCCTTGAGCTTTCGCAACTGCCACGTTCGGGTTGCCCTTGGCTCTTCGCCTCTTCGAGAAGACGAACAATGATGTTACTCCTACTTCTACAGTATCAAATCCACTGTTGCATGTCCATCCTCCTCGTGCGGGAGGGATAGCGTGTAGCAAAAGCTTCTACTTACCGCTCCTGCCTTTGCGTCTATGACAGGTGGGCCCAACAGGTGGTTGGCCCTCCTGTCATGCAGCCAAAGGTAGGTGCAGTTAAGGCACCAGAGCTCAGTCCGCGAGGGAGAGGGCGTTGTATTAATCAAATTTCTCGATCTTGTACGAGTTGATGAAGATAGGGGTTGCTTGCTTGCTAGGGTTGCTCACTATGTATATATAGGCCGGAGCCTCCGTGCTTGCTTGCTAGGGTTGCTCTATTAACACACTCTCATCCTCTCCAGATCTAAACAAGATAGGGGTAGTAACATTGTCTTCCCCCCTTCAAAAAACACTGGCTTTCTATCCTCACCGCTGGTTACAGATCCGGACGTATCCCGCTCCATCGATGAAGGGGAGGAGGGGCAGCATTTAGGCCATCATCGACAGCGAGGGAGGAGACCCATTACCGGCCGCACCGTTATCTCTGGCCGAGCACCGGCGCGGGAGGTCCTCCGATCCCTTCATCATTGCCTGTGGGAGGATCCGGCCTCCCGCTGCCCACCTATCCACATCCCGATGACCTTTAGGTATTTCTTCATTCGAAACCGCCTTAGCTCTACTTCCCCAGCTCGCTATGTTGCTGCATGTGCATCATTTTCTACCTCTCAGCCCCTCTCGATCGGATGGTCCAACGTCACATTTTTTTCTTCTATTGTTAGAGGTAAAGCTACTTCATGGAGTCGAATCTTGTACTACTTGGTTCAAACAAGAAATAAAGTGGGGGTGGGGGAATTTAGTATGTACATCGGACTTGGTATAAACAGGAAGGAAAGGGGGTGAAAGTAGTACAGACTGGTCATCCAACCGGTCTCTTGGTCGAAAAGGGAAATACAGGGGTAACGCTGTACACAGTGGTATGACCAGGACTAGATTTGCTATCCACACATAGGAGTAGGTGGCTAGAGTGAACAAAAATGGGACCAACCCAGATATGTTTCTTGGATGTTTGTTTCTCGGGGCAACAAACTATGAATCACCACTTTATGCCCCTGTTTACGTACATGGTGCTGGGCTGCTAGTGCACCCACTGTCCCATGCCCTTATACCAAATATTTAGGCTCCGTTCGGAATAAAGGGGCAGAAAACATAGGTCTTGATGAAAATACAGGAATAGGAGAGGAATGTAGGTATAAAACTATGGAACAGCGAACCAGAGGAAACTCTCAAGAGAATGTGTTCGGATGGACTACGAAATGTACATATTTGTTTTTTAGAGTAGCATGCTTGGCAGTATGAGATGCTATTTGTTTATTTAGCTGCACAGTGACTACTCTTGTCCTCACCTCACATACCACACATAGGTTGGTTTTTTTTATTCCGGCAACACAGCACAACAACCTGTCTAACGCATGGCAGCGAGCGCCTGCCTCGGGCTTCCGCCGAAAAAATGAGCAGCTTGTGGATGTTTCTAATCCTATGGAATCAGTACTACTAGATGAGCTTTCCTATGAAACACTATTCACCTTTCCCGTGTTCCGAACGGTTGGAAGGGAAAGAATACCGTAGGAATTTGTTCCTACGAAAATCCTGCACCAAACGTGTGAACCGAACGCAGCCTTAGCTGTTCTTAATCTAATGTCCCTGGTAAAAATGAAGCCATGCCACTGTTATAAGCCATGACAAGTTTAGCCAAATGTTTTTGCCTGTAATTGTTTGATACTCTAACTGTTTCCTTTGTGCCTTTTTGTGCAAATAGGGATATCCAATTCACCTGGTTGCTATTGTGACCTTTTGGTGCACTGCACAAAACTATTCTTAAAAGAAGTGACTTTTGTGCTGTTTACCTGGAATGTCAGAATGGAACTGTTTGTTCATTTTGGTGGAACTGCACAAAGGGAGATCTGTGTTCCAATCCTCATCATCCATATTGGCGCCATAACCTTCCTTTAGGTAAGAATGATATTTAATGCATGTGTTCATCTCTATTTTCCGACTGCCATGAGAAAATAATGCTGTTTTTACTAGTACACTTGTACTCCCTCACTGACAAAACCAATTCCGAATTAGAAGGCCAATCATGTACTTGGTTTCACCAACTGGTGAGGAGAAAGAGAAACAGAGCATGAAGAGGAAGAAGAAGAAGAAGAAACAGTGCCAAGGCGATCTTGCTGAAGCCAGAGGCCTCAAGTCGAGGCCATTCAAGGGCTCCGGCAATGACTACCTTACATGTGAGACGATCCTCCAGGGAGCCCGTCCACTTCTGCTGTCTCACTTAATTAATTAGGAGTACTTAAGTACCACTAATTTATTACTGCCTAATTTTCCTGTTGGAGTTAAACAAATCTTTAGTAGGACCCTATGCTGAATCATGTACGTGTGTATGTTTGTCTATGGAGGTGAATCATCTGGTGGAGCAGGGAGGGAATATTATTAGTGTCATGACATAATAGTGCTATTGTTTTGCATGTCAATTTATTGCCATTGGTTCAATGAGGCAATGTTTTGCGTATTGTCCATCATGAATTTGATGCTACTGGTTGAGTAATATGCTAATGTCTTCCTATCCTTTCTCACTAATCTAATGAAGGTTTCACCTTGTTCCTACTTGTGCAAACAGGGATCATGTTGTGCCAATCATACATTAAATGGAACTACACAAGACAATACAATGAACTGTATCCCAGCTAGTGCTTTAACTCTGCTGGAAGTTCTTGATAACCTTTCGATATAATCTCAGCACTGGTAAACCAGAGTGATTTCAACCATACATTTGAAGTGCACAAAAATATATACTATTGTGTGATTCCAATGAGTGCTTTATCATCTCTTATGGGACTACATGAATAAGCTTTTTTTCTCAGGTTGGTACGGGCATAAGGCCTTCATTCATATTAGTTTGTTGTCATCTCTATTTGTATCGTGCTACTGTCATGAGAAACTCCTTTATCTTTGCACGTTAAAGTTTTGCAACCTATGATAAATGGCAATGCTTTGATTTTTGATTGACCTAATTGGCACTTATTAAATAAACTAATACCTCTCTTTAAGCAAGACTACTATGTTGCTAACTTTACCCATTAGGATAATGAGGGTTCTTCTATTTGTTAGTGTATGTTTCATAAACTAGTCCCACTATTACAGTAATCTCACTCTCTCAATATATGTGCCAACAGGGATGCTCGATATTGGTGGAACTACACAAAAACTTTGGGTGCTTCATTGCCTCGATAGCTTCCGTCCTTTCCTGCCAGTCGCTAAACTCCGCATGCTTTCTTCCTTTGCTGTCAGTCGCTTGTCTTATCTCAGCTTCCAGTCAAAGGAAATAGTAATTGATATGCTACCTCACACAGGTTGGTACTGGTCTTTATCCAGCTTATTGTGTCTGTCATATGTATTGGTAATTTGGTAGTGTGCTACTGTTTGCCGATTTCATAAAGGAGTAATTTGGAGCCTGAACTCGCAGGCAAATCATTACATCGGGTGATTTTAGTAAAACTGCACAAAATGATCAGATGTTGATAAGAAGTGCCTATATTCATTCGAGTATCAACCGGCGTCAACAAATTGTCAAACTCCAAGTGTTAGGAGAGTGAACGCCAAAAATATTGTTTGGTGCATAGCCCAGAAAAACGTAGTCCAGTCTTTGGTCCCAATTTGTGCCTTTTGGTTATCGGCACATATGGTAGCGAACTATATGGCATGGAGTCTACAGATTCCAGACAAGTTTCTTGACGCTTATATTCATCTGGCACTTAATCAGTCTGCATGCCAAGGATGCTCCATTTCAGTTGAATTGCACAAGAAATTTGGGTGGTTCATTTTCTCAACCGCCTCCTTTCTCGTTTGCAATGTAGAATTTTGGCGAGATACAGGACCAAGATGAGCCAGTAAATTGGTTGGATGAAAGTAGTTGCCAAGTTGCTCAAACCTCCCTCGGCACGAGGCCACTATTTGAGGTCAAACCTACAAGCAAAGTTCAGATTGTCTGTGCTGCCTCTTATGTACTCAAAAGTTTACTCGTACAAGAACTAATTTTAGCAAGAAGTACCTCCGATTGAACACCATTTACCAGTCCGTACCCTAGGTAATTAAAGTTCGTCCATGGATCATATTGGCTGTGATCTCAATCATTTGGATGCATAAACATACTGAACATGTGTATATCTGAATCTTTTTGTAAATTGTGTATGAATGTTGTCGTGTGATCTATCAATCATTTGGATGCATAGATATGCTGAGCTTGTGTATATATGAATCTTTTGAGTTGTTGATTGTGAATGTTGGCTATGGATATGAACGTGTCCTGTGAACTTGATTTTGACATGAATGTTTACCTTTTCTGTTGTATTTGTGTGTGAACTTGTTAGTATGCCGACCGTGGGGTATAAAACGTAGGTCTCTTATAAAAGTAATGCCGTGTCCAATTTATGTTTTCCCTTCTAACCACATTATATATATATATTATTACTATTATCGTATATTTTATAGAGACTTATATATACATTATAAAAACATCCCAACTTATAAAAGTAAATGTTTAACGGAAGTTGGCAATGAAAATCCTGGTTGTTTTTGACTCATAGGCAAGGAAAATCCTGGTTGTTTTTGACTCACAGGCAAGGAAAATCCTGGTTGTTTTTGACTCACACGCAAGGAAAATCCTAGTGATTGCGAAGATTTTAAGGACCAATTTAATAATAACGCGCTCATTTTTATTTTGAGCAATAACTCGCTAATTTCTTAATTATATATATTAAAAATGTGCCTCTCTGGTTTATTCTTTGATATTAATTGCTCCTTCTAACATAACATTATACGTATATATAACGAGCCCACCTAATACGTGTATTTCAAGTAAGTGCAAATGGGCTGGGATTTCTTAGAAAATATAAATGGGCCTGATTGACGCGAAATTATTTGTTCACGCAGCCCAACAAATGGACTGTACATTCTAGAAAACATGGGTTCAATATATGCCATATTTTTGCAGGCTGACATGTGGGCCAATAGGTCGAAGCCTACGCAGGGTGTTGTCAACTTGGTCAAGAAATGATTGTGTCATCCACAGCCATTGGATTTATATCCGACGGCCGGCATGCACCTTCAATCTCTCGTCTTCTTCCTCCAGCATCGCCGGGACCGCCTGGTCCGGCCTCCGGCGGCTAGCGGCTCTGCTTAGCACGCATCGCTTCGAAGCACTACCCCACCGCCGGCAGGCTATCCCTCCACCTCTCGACACCTCCTGTTATTCACCACAGACTAAAGCCCCACACCGCAACAGAAACAGTTATAACCCTTCTCCTCCTGAGAATCTGCGACTCCACGGCCGCGTTTTCCCATCTCTGAGTCGTTCCCGTCCGGGGCCTCGCCGTCATCCACCGCCTCGCTGCGTTCAGTGCGGCCTGGTCAACAAACGAGAGTCATCGGAAGAGGACTTTACATGGAGAGCCTGACGGCTGGGACTCACGAGGTCCATGGTCGCACGCAAGGAAAGTTCCTCCTTATTAAGCTAAAAAAATGTTTCCTCCACCTAACAGCTGAGACCCACCGGCTGTATCTTCACACGGAAGGAAGTGCCTCCTTGTTTTGCGAAAAAAATTATTCATCCCGTTGACAGCTGGGACCCGTCAGATTTGGTGACTGACTTGTGGGCCTACTAAGCGGACATGTACAATCAGTAGTATATTTCGTCTGTTTCCTGCTGCTGTTGTTTTCAATGTACAATCAGTAGTATATTTCGTCTGTTGGTTGAATAAATGTGTTGTTAGAACGACAAACACATTGTTTTGGAAGTCGTTGCACGGTTCGATCCTTTAGTGCCCCGTACCGTACGTAGCGCATACTATTTATCGTATGGAACACATTTTTTTTGAAACTCGGAACACATTTTCCACTTGTTGATAACATGCAGCCCACTGATGAAGGCCGAATAGAGAAGCCCATAATTAACTGGAAGGGAGGCTCTCACATGAATCCGGCCCAGGTACATGCTCATGGTCCCCTAAACATAAAGAAGTAAATAAAGCTAAATGCTCATGCACCAGTTCTTTGGGAAAATAGCTAGCCCAGTATTTCTTTTTGAAGAATACCCAAGCTAGGCCTATTTGTTTTCTCCGAATTACTTGGCTACAAATCTTTCAAGATGAGGAGGGATGCATTCAGGCCTGGCTTAAGAGTATGGTCAATGTCTATTAAAAGTAATATCAAAAGGGGTTGAAAATTCCAAAAAAATTATAGCAAATGGGATATAAGTTTCTTTTTTTGTTTTTGTTCTTCACTGATATCTTATATGTATTTCATTGGATTTAACATGACATAGTACTAATTTGTTTTTAAATTTGTTTTACTATGGCTATTTATTTTTGGATTGAAAATATTTCGTTCCCCCAGCAAAAATTTGCGTATTTTCAAAATTTCCCACATATTTAGTTAATTTTTTGACCCTGGTACTGACCAGAAAATGGTCAGCAATTCTAAAAATGGTAAACAGGCTGCAATAAATTCCATATGAATTAGAAAATGAGTAAAAAATATAAAAATAATAGCAAATGGGCTGTACACGCCATGGATTTCGAGGCTGACTTATTTACGAAAGGCATTGTCAGTGAACACACGATTCTAGCAGCAGTTAGTGTTGGATGTACATCCAACGGCCGACGTGCTTCTTTAATCTCTGATCTTCCTGCTCTAGCCGCCTAAACTAGCGCCGGCGGGACTACCTGCTCCCTCCTCTTTTGGCCCGCTATGATGCCGCGCAGGCTTCCCCGGCCCACCCTACTCCCTCCGCTGGCCTGGCCGCACACGATCAACTGCCTCCTTGTTACGCGAAAAAATGATTCCTCCCACTGACATCTGGGGCGCACCTATTGGGAGGCTAACCAATGGGCCTACTAAGTTGACGTGTACGCAGGGCTTGTCAACTTAGTCAACAAACGATTCTAGCAGCAGTAACCGTTGGATTTGAATCAAACGATCATGCTGCTTTTTCAATCGCTGCTCTTCTTGGACCAGCGCCGAGGAGACCGCATGCTCCTGCCTCCAGTGGCCGGCTGTGCTGCCGATGAGGCCTCATCGCCCCCTACTACTCCCACTGCTAGCCAGGCCCTGCGGCGATGGCAGCCTCACACCGCAGCCGAACCAGTGAACCCTCATACTCCTCTCCGCGTGGGCATCCACTGCCGCGTCTTCCCCGGCTCCGCGTCGTCCCCTTCCTAGGCCTCGCCTCCGTCCACCGCCTTGGTGCTCTCGGCGCGGCGTGGTCAACGACATTCCATCGGAAGAGTATTGTATGTGGAGAGGCTGACAGCTGGGTCCACGGCCACAACGTAGTTTTTTTGTGATTTGCCAAGTAAGTTGCTTTGTCAGGCCTGTTGGGCTGCAAATCTTTCAAGAGGAGGAGGAGAGCTTTCATTCGCTGGCTGAGAAAATGGCCCATCAGTAATGAGAAATGGGCTGTACATTTTTAAAACACATCAAACCGGCAATTAGTTTCAAATATCTTTTTTTTCATTTCGAGATTTGAAATTACATTAATTTTTATGCGTGGAGAATTTGTTGGATTTTATATTGATATACATTTATTTTTAAAATTAGTTTGAATGTGAGTCGAAATTTCGGGATCAAAAACAGTTCGGACCGCACCAAAATATGCAAAACTTCGTATAATTTTTAACCGTGGCCACAATATGGGTTGTAATGCTAACAAAAAGAATATGGGATCCAAAAAAACCTTAATAATTAGCAAATGGGCTGTAAATTATTAGAAATAATGGCAGATGGGATGTATGCTGTTTCCCACAGATTTGAGGCTTTCCTAAAAAAAGGTTGACGCACAAGCAGTGACTATTGGATGGCCATCCAACGGCCATTGTGCTTCTTCAATCTCTGCTCTTCCTACTCCAGCCGCTCAAACAGGCGCCGGCGGGACTGCCTGCTCCCTCATCCCCTGCGGCCGGCTCTGCTGCCGCGCAGGCCTCACTGCCCCACTGTACTCCCATCGCTGGCCTAGCCATCCCTCTACTCACCCAGACCTGCTGTTATTCTCCGGCGACGGCGGACGAACCGGTAAACCCTCATACAGTCGTACTCCCCTCCGCGTGGGAAACAACTACCGAGTCTTCCCTGCCTCCGTGTCGTTCCCTTCCTAGGCCTCGCCGTCGTCCACCGCCCTGGTGCTCTTGGCGCGGCCTGGTCAACGTCGTCAACGACTGACATGCATCTGAAGTGGACTTTAGGTGGAGAGGCCGACAGCTGGGTCCACGGCCGCACGTAAGGAAATGCCTCCTTATTACGCGCAAAATAATGATTCCTCCATCTGGGACCCACCGAAAGGGCCTCTGTATTTTGTGGAAAAAACGTTACCGCCGCTGACAGCTCGGACCCACCAGCTATATTTTCGCACGCAAGGAAGTGCCTCCTTATTACGCACAAAAAAATGAATACTCCCCCTGTTAGCTGGGACCCAGTATAGTGGTAGGCTGACTTGTGGGCCTACTAAGTTGACGGGGATGGAGGGCTTTGTCAACTTAGTCAATATGCACGATTCTAGCTCCAGTGACCGTACGATGTCCATCCAACGGCCGTCGTGCTTCTTCAACCTCTGGTCTTCTTGCTCCAGCCGCCCAAACCAGTGCCGGTCGTGCCTTGTGCTCCTGCCTCCCGTGGCCGGCTGCGATGCGGCGGAGGCCTCGCCGCCCCCTACTACTCCCACCGCTGGCCAGGCCATCCCTCTACTCACCCACACCACCTGATACTCTGCGCTGACGACAGCCTCACACCACAGCGAACCAGTGCCCTCGTACTCCTCTACGCGTGGGCATCCACTGTCGCGTCTTTCCCGGCTCCGCGTCGTCCCCTTCCTAGGCCTCGCCGTCGTCCACCGCCCTGGTGCTGTCGGCGCGGCGTGGTCAACATGGTCAAGGAACAGCTTCCATCGGACGTGGACTGTACGTGGAGAGGTTGACAGCTAGGTCCACGGCCGCAGCAAGGAAGTGCCTCCTTATTACGTGCAAAATATTTATTCCTCCACCTGACAGCGGGGACCCACCGGACGGGCCACCGTATTTTGCCCCCCTGACTGCTGGGACCTACCAGCTGCATCTTCGCAGGCAAGGAAGTTCCTGACAGTCGGGACCCACCTGGTCAAAGCGTACGTAGCGTTGACATTCTGGTCGCGAACATGTACGTACATACTGGTCGACGTAGAGGCGCGCACGTGTCGTAGTAGAGGCGCGCACGTAGCATGTACACGTACGTACAACGGCCAGGGTGCAAGAAAGAAAATACGGCCATGTATGTGTACATACGGGCGGGGTCTCGAACGCCTACTCACGTATACGTACGGCGAGGGCTCGTGTACTTGGCTGGGTCGGAACGGAGAAACAGCATTGTCGTCGTGTTCATGGGTCGGAACGGAGTGTGTGGTCGTGTTCATCGGGAGGGCTTGGACGGAAGAGGCGATGGAAACGAGGCCTGGCGTACCGCACAACGGAGGAAGCAGACCTCCTACGGTCGAAACGGGGGTCCTGTTGATCGGGAGGGGTGTGGCGTATAGAAAAATGGAGGAAACGGACCTCCTACGTGATGAGGACATCAATACCATTGTTACACCCACAGCCCCTACTGTTACATATACTGGACCAATTACTAGAGCTCGCGCACGCCAATTAAATTACCAGGTACTTTCGTTTCTTGGTAATGATTCTAATGTTCATGAGATTATGATGCTGCCTAAATTGGATACATTTGTTTTGCTTACAAATGAAGGGTCTAGCTTGGAGAAGGATGAACATTGGAGCAAGAACACACATGGAGTTGATGGCATGCGCAAGGGGATCAAGAACGGAGTTACAAGTGATGATTTCAGGACTTTGAAGCCGCCATAAGGAGTGCATGAAGCCTTGGACGAAATATACGAGATGCCACTTCATAATATTTGTTCATAGGCTATTCTAGGTGCTGCGTCACCTTATTAATGGGCCAGGCCCATGTAATTTCGAGATACTTAAGTATAGGCTATTTTTAGAGTCCGTATATGTGGGGAAACAAGAGTTAGGGTTGGTTTCGGACCCCACCCTCAAGGGCCACGAAATTCCCCCCTCTTCCTCCATATATACAGCCCTTAGGGCGTCGTTTAGACTTTGGGTTTTGTTTAGATTAAAAGTTCGCCATAGCTGCAACACGCGTACTTCGTTTGTGTCCAACGACCAGACCAAGACGTCACAGAACCCCATCTTGATCAATAAAGCTTTCATCTTATATTCGCAATATCCAGATTGCAATCTCAGTTTCTTGCTTGTTCTTCGTTTGCTTCAGGAAACAGACCCTCGTGGTCAGGTTGATCGTGCTCCGGCGTGGTCAATAACCCTCGGAAGTTGGTTTAGCGATTGCTAAGGCGCGACGTCTCGCACGTTCGTAGTCGGATCGTCAAGGTCGACTCCCACAGAAAACGATAGCCACCATCTCATCGAAACATCGGGACACCTTCGCCTCTATCAAGTGGTATCAGATTTCCAGGTTGCTCGGTGAGATTTTACAGTTTTTCGTAGATTAGATCAAGTCTGTTCTTCATACCTACAGTCCACGAAAAAGCCACAAAAAAAATTAGGGTTAGTTCATCATATCCGAACCAATCTGAGCCTTTGCATAATCTTTTTAGGGTTTTTGCTTTGTTGAATTTGCGGTTGCATTGTCGTGTCAAGTTGCTGGTCTTAGAGTCTAGTCTTTTAGAGTTTCGAGTTCTGGTCATAAGTTGTCACGCCGCCGCCGTACCATCATCATCGCCCATCTACCTCCATTGCTGATCCGCCACCGCTCTGAATCTGTATCCATATACCACCACCAATCTGTATCCATATTCCACCACCGCTACCATATACCACCACCGCTGCCATATACCACAACCATATATCCACCACCAATCCGAGTTCTTCTCATATTAGGTTTGTTCTTGAGACCAATCTAAATTCCGTTTCATGTTTCCTTGCCTGCGTAGGTCTCGGAAAAAAAAAGTTTGGAGACCCCCGGGCAGTTTTTAGGCCAAAATTTTCACGGGCAAATTTTTTTTTCCCTATCCTATTTTTAGGCTTTTCTGAGTCTTTTGAGCCACGTGCCATCATAGTGATTTTTTGTCGCACTTTTTCGTCGTCGCTGCCTTGATTTCCGAAAAAAAAGTGAACAAAAAAATTTTCGTGCCATCCTACCAGTTTGACGAGGGAAGAGTTTTGAGACACTCGCCATTATAGTGATTTTTCGCAAAAAAAAGAGGAGCGCAAAAAAAGAGCGCGAAAAAAAAAGAAAAAAAGAGCGAAAAAAAAAGTTCGATAGTGTGCTTTTCCCTTATTTACGTGCAGCGCCGTGATTTTGTTAGTGTTCTAGGCTCGCGTCTCTAGCACGGTCTAGCCAAGGACCAGCAAAGTACCGTCGTTGAGCGTTTATTCAACTTTGCATCTCTGAATTGATTATTGCTGACCCTTTTTGCTACCATACTATAAGCCTTCCCAGCTCCACATACATCTACATCGTGCGTTTGACTCTCCCTGGCAATCGCTCTATCCAAGCTTTTGAGAGTTTTGACTACCACGGTTGCCGATCACCGCCTGCTGCTGGGTAAGAACTGGTAAGAATTTGAGATTTGCTTGACGGATTTGTGACACCACCACCACCTCTTGTTAGTATTCTGTAGGATCATATTCTTGTATGTTTCTATTGTTGCTAACCATGGCAGGATCACAAGCCGACGAGACTGACTGGGAGAACATGACGAATCAGGAGTTGCATGATAAATTTCAGCAAATGATGAATGGACAGGTGCAAGATGTGCTAAACAGATTTGAAGAGGCCATGGAGAAGATAGATGGCATGGAGAAGATGTTCGAAACAAACCTCGATAACAGGTTTAATGAATTGCTCGCGCGTCTTCCACCACCACCACCGGCTGCACCTAACGCACCTCTACAACAACAACAACAACGACTACCTACACATCGTGAAACAGCCCTCCGCCGAGCGAGCCGTCTCCCTCTTGCACCTGGCCAAACTGTTGGTGCTGCTGTTGCTACTTCTGTGGCTCCTGCGGCTGATGCGGAGGAGGATGATTTTGCTGGCGATTACGAGGATGAGGTTGATCAAAATCAGAACTACGTGCCACCACCAGCACAGCAACAACCAGGTCGTCCACATGCAAATAATGGCAATGGTAGGGCTCACCCTCAGGTACGAGATCATGACCATCTCCCTAAACTAAAATTGAATATTCCACCATTTGAGGGTAGATATGTTCCTGATATATATCTTACTTGGGAGTTAGAAACTGAACAACGATTTACATGTTTACAATATCCCGAGGAGAGACGTGTTCCTGCTGCTGTTTGTGCATTCACTAGTTTTGCATGTGTTTGGTGGTCTGAGCATTGTAGATTATATCCCATTCCTGCTACTTGGGCTGCTTTGAAAACTGCTATGCGTACTCGTTGGGTTCCACCATATTATCAACGTGAATTACTTCAAAAATTGCAGCGCTTAAGACAAGGAAAAAATTCTATAGAAGAGTATTATCAGGAATTACAAACTGGCATGATTAGATGTGGTATTGTTGAGGAGAATGAAGCTATGCTTGCATGTTTTATGGGTGGATTAAATAGAGAGATTCAGACGATTCTAGAGTATAAGGACTATACTAATATCACTCGTTTATTCCATCTTGCTTGTAAAGCTGAACGTGAAGTGCAGGATCGACAGGCATTGGCGCGGACTAACTTTTCTGCAGGTCGATCTTCATCATGGACACCACATGCATCATCTACTTCCACACGTTCTGCTACACAAGCGCCTCCGTCGGCTGCCACCTCCAACCGTGATACAATAAAGCAGGCACAATCACCACTATCTGCCAAGAGCACACCTTCTGGGCCTGCAAAGAGCTCTTCTTCATCCATGGCATCCACAGGGCAAACACATGATATTATTTGTCGACGTTGCAAGGGTGGAGGTCATTATGCGAGAGAATGCCCATCTAAACGTGTGATGATTGTTAGTGAGGATGGTGGGTATGAGTCCGCTAGTGACTATGATGAGGAGACTTTGGCTCTTATTACACGTGACGAACACGGTGGAGACGATTCTGATCATGAGACGCAATACATTGCTCCTGAAGATGCTGACAGGTATGAATGTTTAGTTGCTCAACGTGTTTTGAGTGTGCAGGTTACACAAGCTGAGCAAAATCAGAGGCATAATTTGTTCCATACAAAGGGAGTTGTGAAGGAACGTTCTGTTCGCGTGATCATAGATGGAGGGAGTTGCAACAACTTGGCTAGCATGGAGATGGTGGAGAAGCTATCTCTCACCACAAGACCACATCCACATCCTTACTACATCCAATGGTTCAACAACAGCGGCAAGGTTAAGGTAACGCGTACTGTTCGTGTGCATTTTAGTATCTCTACATATGCTGATTATGTTGATTGTGATGTGGTACCTATGCAAGCATGTTCCTTATTACTTGGTAGACCATGGCAATTTGATAAAAATTCTGTTCACCATGGTAGAAACAATCAGTATACTCTTGTTCATAAGGATAAAAATATTACTTTGCTTCCTATGACTCCTGATTCCATTTTGAAAGATGATATTAATAGAGCTAATAAAGCAAAACAAGAGAAAAATAAGAGTGAAAATCAGATTGTGGCAAAAGAATTTGAGCAACAAATGCAGCCTAATAATAATAAACAATCTAGTGTTGCTTCTGAAATTAAATTGAAAAGTGCATGTTTACTTGCCACCAAATCTGATATTGATGATCTAGATTTTAGCAAATCTGTTTGCTATGCTTTTGTGTGCAAAGAGGCATTATTTTCATTCGAGGACGTGCCTTCCTCTTTGCCTCCTGCTGTCACTAACATTTTGCAGGAGTTCGCTGACGTCTTTCCACAAGACGTGCCACCGGGATTACCACCTATTCGAGGGATTGAACATCAAATTGATTTAATTCCCGGTGCATCATTACCCAACCGTGCACCATACCGTACCAATCCAGAGGAGACGAAGGAGATTATGCGTCAAGTACAAGAACTGCTCGACAAAGGTTATATACGCGAATCCCTTAGTCCTTGTGCTGTTCCTATCATTTTAGTGCCGAAAAAGGATGGTACGTCGCGTATGTGCGTTGATTGTAGAGGCATTAATAACATTACTATTCGTTATCGTCATCCTATTCCTAGGCTAGATGATATGCTTGATGAATTGAGTGGCTCTACAATATTCTCCAAAATTGATTTGCGTAGTGGATACCATCAAATTCGTATGAAATTGGGAGATGAATGGAAAACAGCATTTAAAACTAAGTTTGGATTATATGAGTGGTTAGTCATGCCTTTTGGGTTAACTAATGCACCTAGTACTTTCATGAGGTTAATGAACGAAGTTTTACGTGCTTTCATTGGACGATTTGTGGTAGTTTACTTTGATGACGTATTGATTTATAGCAAATCTTTGGAGGAACATTTGGAACATTTACGTGCTGTTTTTATTGCTCTACGTGATGCACGTTTGTTTGGTAACCTTGGAAAGTGCACCTTTTGCACCGACCGAGTATCTTTTCTTGGCTATGTTGTTACTCCACAGTGAATTGAAGTTGATAAAGCCAAGATTGACGCTATTGAGAGTTGGCCGCAGCCCAAAACGGTCACACAAGTGCGGAGTTTCCTTGGCCTCGCTGGTTTCTATAGGCGTTTTGTGAGAGATTTCAGCACCATTGCTGCACCTCTCAACGAGCTTACAAAGAAGGATGTGCCTTTTGTTTGGGGTACCGCACAGGAAGAAGCCTTCGCGGTATTGAAAGATAAGTTGACACATGCTCCTTTGCTCCAACTTCCTAATTTCAATAAGACTTTTGAGCTTGAATGTGATGCTAGTGGAATTGGATTAGGAGGTGTGTTATTACAAGATGGCAAACCTGTTGCATACTTTTCTGAAAAATTGAGTGGGCCTAGTCTGAACTATTCTACTTATGATAAAGAATTATATGCTCTTGTTCGGACCTTAGAAACATGGCAACATTATTTATGGCCCAAGGAATTTGTTATACATTCTGATCATGAATCTTTGAAACACATTAAAAGTCAAGCAAAACTGAACCGTAGACATGCTAAATGGGTTGAAATCATTGAGACTTTGCCTTATGTCATTAAACACAAGAAGGGTAAAGAAAATGTTATTGCTGATGCATTGTCTCGTCGTTATACTATGCTTTCACAACTTGACTTTAAAATATTTGGTTTGGAAACCATCAAAGATCAATATGTTCATGATGCTGAATTTAAAGACGTATTGCAGAATTGTAAGGAAGGGAGAACTTGGAACAAGTTCGTTCTCAACGATGGCTTTGTGTTTCGTGCTAACAAGCTATGCATTCCAGCTAGCTCCGTTCGTCTTTTGTTGTTGCAGGAGGCGCATCGAGGAGGATTAATGGGACACTTTGGCGTCAAGAAGACGGAGGATATACTTGCTACACATTTCTTTTGGCCAAAGATGAGACGGGATGTTGAGCGTTTTGTTGCTCGCTGCACTACATGTCAAAGAGCTAAGTCACGACTAAATCCTCATGGTTTATATATGCCTTTGCCTGTACCTAGTGTTCCTTGGGAGGATATATCTATGGATTTTGTTTTAGGTTTACCTCGAACAAAGAAGGGGAGGGATAGCATATTTGTTGTCGTGGATAGGTTCTCGAAAATGGCACACTTTATACCTTGTCATAAAAGCGATGATGCTGTTAATGTTGCTGATTTGTTCTTTCGTGAAATTATTCGTTTGCATGGTGTGCCAAATACTATTGTTTCAGATCGTGATACTAAATTTCTTAGCCACTTTTGGAGATGTTTATGGGCTAAGTTGGGGACTAAGCTGCTTTTTAGTACTACTTGTCACCCCCAAACTGATGGACAAACTGAAGTAGTCAATAGAACATTGTCTACTATGCTTAGGGCTGTTTTGAAGAATAACAAGAAATGTGGGAAGAATGCTTGCCTCATATTGAATTTGCTTATAATCGTTCATTGCATTCTACTACTAAGATGTGCCCGTTTGAAATTGTGTATGGTTTCCTACCTCGTGCACCTATTGATTTGTTGCCTCTTCCATCTTCGGAGAAGGTTAATTTTGATGCTAAAGAACGTTCTGAATTGATTTTAAAAATGCATGAGTTAACTAAGGAAAACATTGAGCGTAGGAATGCTAAATATAAATTTGCTGGAGATAAGGGTAGAAAACATGTTGTGTTTGCACCTGGAGATCTTGTTTGGTTACATTTGCGTAAAGATAGATTTCCTAATCTGCGCAAATCAAAGCTAATGCCACGTGCTGATGGTCCTTTTAAGGTGTTAGAGAAAATAAATGATAATGCATATAAACTTGAGCTACCTGCAGATTTTGGGGTTAGTCCCACTTTTAACATTGCAGATTTGAAGCCTTATTTGGGTGAGGAAGATGAGTTTCCGTCGAGGACGACTTCATTTCAAGAAGGGGAGGATGATGAGGACATCAATACCATTGTTACACCCACAGCCCCTACTATTACATATACTGGACCAATTACTAGAGCTCGCGCACGCCAATTAAAGTACCAGGTACTTTCGTTTCTTGGTAATGATTCTAATGTTCATGAGATTATGATGCTGCCTAAATTGGATACATTTGTTTTGCTTACAAATAAAGGGCCTAGCTTGGAGAAGGATGAACATTGGAGCAAGAACACACATGGAGTTGATGGCATGCGCAAGGGGATCAAGAACGGAGTTACAAGTGATGATTTCAGGACTTTGAAGCCGCCATAAGGAGTGCATGAAGCCTTGGACGAAATATATGAGATGCCACTTCATAATATTCGTTCATAGGCTATTCTAGGTGCTGCGTCACCTTATTAATGGGCCAGGCCCATGTAATTTCGAGATACTTAAGTATAGGCTATTTTTAGAGTCCGTATATGTGGGGAAACAAGAGTTAGGGTTGGTTTCGGACCCCACCCTCAAGGGCCACGAAATTCCCCCCTCTTCCTCCATATATACAGCCCTTAGGGCGTCGTTTAGACTTTGGGTTTTGTTTAGATTAAAAGTTCGCCATAGCTGCAACTTCGCGTACTTCGTTTGTGTCCAACGACCAGACCAAGACGTCACAGAACCCCATCTTGATCAATAAAGCTTTCATCTTATATTCGCAATATCCAGATTGCAATCTCAGTTTCTTGCTTGTTCTTCATTTGCTTGCAGGAAACAGACCCTTGTGGTCAGGTTTATCGTGCTCCGGCGTGGTCAATAACCCTCGGAAGTTGGTTTAGCGATTGCTAAGGCGCGACGTCTCGCACGTTCGTAGTCGGATCGTCAAGGTCGACTCCCACAGAAAACGATAGCCACCATCTCATCGAAACATCGGGACACCTTTGCCTCTATCAGTTCATCTCCACTATCGACCCCCTCCAGCCTCCACGAGCTACTGTTCATCCACCGTCGACCTCCTCCAGCCTCCACGGGCTCCTGCTCATCCAACCTCCACCGCGCGCTACTCCACCGACTACTGTTCAACCACCCCTCCATCGTCTACTGTTCATCAAGCCCTCCACCCATGGGATCCTATTCAATCACCCCTCCACGGGCACCCCTCACCGTCTACTGTTCATCCTGCCCTCCACACCACGGGGTCATGTTCATCCACCCCTCCACGGGCACCCCTCCACCGCCTACTGTTCATCCAGCCCTCCACCACACCACAGGGTCCTGTTCATCCAGAGGCAACGCCACCACTCACTGTTCATCCAAACTCCCCCCCGCAACGCTCATTGTTCATCCCATCGATCGGCTTCAGTTAGCAGCAGTAGCCAAGGAATCTCTCGATCGGGTTCAGTTAATAGTCATCGATCGATCGCTCGGGTTCAGTAACGCGTAGCCTGCAGTGCAATCGCTCAGGTTCAGTTAGAGCCCAACGAGGCTCGGGTTCAGTTAGAGCCAACGCCTCGCACACACGCGCGAACGTGTATGAGAGAAACGCACATCGCTCGGCCCCCGACCTCCCAACGTAACCGGAACTCCCCGAAATTTTCCTCCCCCTCGCTTCTACCACGGTTTTTTCCGTCATGGACGGCCCATAGAATGTCATGCAGCTGCGTCTTCGGCCCGCCCAGGACGAAAAGCCCATTTTCTGTCATGATTTTTTGTCATAGAAGTAGGAGCCCACCACATCTATGATGATACCGGGTTTTGTCACAATTATCGTCATAGAAGTGTAATATGTATGACAGAAATTTTTTTAGTTCGGCCCAAAATGTCACGGATGTGTCTTTTTTGTAGTGGACGTTGCGCCTTAGCAACCGCTAAACCAATCTCCCGAGGTTACTGACGATGCTGGAAGCACGACCAGCCTGACCACGAAGGTCTATTCCTACACGCAATCGAAGAACAAGCAAGAATATGATAATGCAATCTGAATATTGCGAATATAGATGAAGTATTGATAAAGTTGGGGATCCGAAAGAGGTCTTGGTCTGGTCATTGGACACAAACAAAGTACACGAAGTTGCAATGGCTAACTTTTAACTAAACAAATCCCAAGCAAAAAGCTACTAGATGGATCGACTTATATAGGATCAAGGGGTGGCGGCCAAGGAGGTGGGAGGACGTACCAAGGCATCCTAAAACAAATTCTAGGTCGTACAAGGCTCATGGGCCCAAGTGGAGATGATGCAACACCTTTGGACTTGTAGTTTGTCTCAGATTCTGCTGCAACATCAGATTGTTTTGTCCATAACTCAACGCTCCGGACGAATTTGAAGGTGAATCCAATTGTGTTGTTAAGTGCACAAAATCTACTTTCCAACAAAAAAGTGAACCACCCAATCCGGAGTCCGTATGAAAGAGTTATTTGCATTTTGAGTCACATATGTCTGTGCAGTCCGAATCTGAATCCAGAACATGAGAGACTTGGACTCTATCTTCTCTTTGCCCAAAAGTGACGTGAGAGGATGTTCTAAACAGCGCATAAACTTATATTTTTCTCTTATCTTCATATGTTGATTGCAAAAATGTCCCATACACCTGCAATTAGACATGGTACAAAAGTCTGTGAAGTATTTCTGTCCTTGATGACATAAATAAATTATTGCATAGTTTGCCTTAGAAATCACCTCACAAATATACATGTATTCAATATTTTTGGTCGTATCCAAGGTAGTCATGTCCTCATCAATGTAAAGGGGTGCATGGGCTGGTGGCTTGTTACACTACGCGCAGGGTAGGCCGGATGTCCGGGCGTCAGCCAGATGTCCGGGGCTTCGCTACTGGCCGGATGTCCTGGTTGGGAGGCCGGATGTCCGGGCTTGCCTGGGCCACTTCCAGATGCATTCGGTGATGGAGGGCCGAATTTCCGGGGACACGGGCCGGATGTCCGGGCCTGGGCCGGATGTCCGGCCACTGTAGCAGCTGGCTCTTCTCCCTTCTCCTTCCTTCACTTCCACGCGCACTTGGCCTTGGTCCTTGGGCTCTCCATGGTCTTCTCGGTTGTACCTGAGTATGCACAAGGTCCGTGCTTGTATAGCATCCATGTCTTACATGCAAAAAGGGAAGAGTCAGAAAGGAGCGAGTTCACCTTAGGTCCAATGGCGTATGCTCGACAGTACATGGGGATGATCGTAGGATGCTCCGCATGATCTCCCCTCCCTTGGGAAAGATCCGACCTCGGATCATGATCCTCATTACCATGGAAACGGTAGTCGTGGACGAACTTGTAGTTGGACAGAGTTGAAAACGTTGCGCAATCCAAGTACTTCAAGGTGTCTCCGGAGTGGTATACTTGCAAAAAGAGAGAACACAAACGATACTTGGAAATATAATGGTTAGCGCATACAAAGTGTCCATCGTGTAAGAATGAGTCCGTGCGGCCATATTGTTTGTGACAAAGTGCATGAAGCTTATCCAGATGATATAGAATGATATGCAAAGCATTCATGGAAGAAAAAGCATTCATTGTGCACACAAATGTTTTGTGAATGTGATCAATGCAACCATGGTGCAAAATGATGTCATAATGGGATGGTGTATCAAAAGCATGAACATGGTAATTGGTGCTCAATGTGACTATGTGATCATGAAATTGATGGTGGACAATATGATAATGATGTATGAATATGCCATCAAGGAATATCACAACAAATTTGCTAAGGAAATGTAAAAGCTCATATATCATGGATGACATAGAAATACAAGATGCAACAAGGCAATCATAATATGAGTCAATCCATGCATAAGATGCAAATTTTTTATGGGTGGTGTTGTACCATAGCTGAATGTCGTGGTAGAAGTGGTGGTCCGGTGGTGAATCCACTAAGTCCGATCAATCCTCGACTTGAAGGTCCATAGGGTCCATCTCCAATGTCGGTCCTCCGTTCACGCGATGTATCATGTAGACAACAAGAAGGAAACAACAATGAAAGAATGACCCATCCAATATGCATATTTGAAGATGGCTCAAAGGCAATGACTTCACCTTTATGAGGGTGTCCAAAATGTTGGTGTTGTGCATCATGTACACCTTCACATAACCAAAATGTCTCGTGATCGTACCGCCTTGTGAATCCTTCAAAACGAAAGAACATGACAAAAAATCAGAAAAACAAATGAGGTTAGGGAAAAAGAAAACCTAGCATTCGTGTGGTGAGATACCCAACAAGTGTTTTCATCATTCGTATCATAAGAAAGGACAAGGTGTGGTATGGTATGAAAAGATATGATGCAACTACAACCAAAGACAATAGGCTCAAGTAAACCTGCATGCATCACAAGTAAGGTGTCAAAGTCTCCAAGATCAAGCACAGTATGGTTGCACTCACTACAAGTAGATATGAGAGAGGCAATGGACACAAGAGACAATGATCAAGATATATCATGTGAGAGGCATGAACATATATGTCATCAACCCAAGAAATCGAGTAAGAATGGAACATGGGTGATGCGATAAAGCAAGCAATCATAGTGATCAAGTCAAGCAAGCTAGTAGTGCGAAGATGCAACATACTAGGAGGAATCATGGTACGCATGTCATCTGTGAAAATAGTGGCATATATAATGCACATGACATATCACAAGCATGAAAGCAAGATATGAGTAATGTATCATCAATGTATTGGTGAGAGGTTCTATGTAAATAGCAATGGAACATCATGACTCTCCTAACGCAAGAATAAACAATAGCATGTGGTACATGGTAAACATGGAAATAGGAACAAGGATCTCCACCAAGCATGCAAATACACATAGAGGTAGTACAATGGTGAATCATGGGTAAATGCATGCAAGGGTCACAATTGCATGGCAAAATCATAGAAAGAGGCATAGCATGCAAAGTGAACACGAGAAAATGGGCATAACGTAACAAGTGATATATAGCCCAAAGCCGTGTGAGAGCCAAGTAAAATAAATGCATGTAGTCCTTGCGAGAAGGGAATGGTGGTGAGGATAATCCACGGAATCCCAAAGCATCGTTGCTCTCCAGAGCCCGTTTCGTCAACTCTTGGGATTGAGAGGTTGACGAGTATATGTGAGTACCTACAAAAAAAAAGGCAAAAGGAAAATTGTGTGTGCATGGTATATGTACACATCATCCATAAGGATGCGCACGTGCATGTGTTGGTTAGCACAAAATAGCCAGTGCTCAAATAAACGAGATACATGATATAGAAACATGTCATCCATCACGAGAGGTTTGTTATTATGTATAGCATAATGGAGACTCAAATTCTGTAATGCATCACAAGAAATATGTAGAGCATTGTTATTCATGGAATGCATATGGTGCAGGAAATTATGGGAAGCATTCAAAGGATAGGATGTATCAAAATCTCCTAATATGTATGAGGAAACTATGGGGGTCTCCTCATGAGAATTTGTAGACACATCACATGGAGAATATTGTCAGCATCCAAAACAAAGCATATTTGGTTCTATGTGACCATGGCATGGTATAGTAGCTGAATTGTGCAAATCATGTAAAGGAAGCATAGCAATATCATCACAAGAAAAACAAAAGCCAATGACCACCGTCTCGTCATCTATGCCATAAGTGAAAATAGGATTTATTTTAATGGGAAATGCATAGCTACTATGTTGAGATTGACATGATGCAATATGGGAGATCTCACTCATAGCATATGACAAGTTTAATGGATTGTCAAACATGAAGTGACCAATATAATGTTCACATGATATCCTATGGAGCTTAGCATCACAACTAGGCAATTCAACATGCTCATCATCATATTCATCATAAATGGGTGGCATATCTAAGCATGTAGAAGACATAGTATGTGGTGAATCCAAAAGGTGATCATCATCATGCAAGAAATCATGTGTAAGATAGTCCACTAGTGGGACAAGAGAAGCACCATCACCTATGTTACCTTTGGAGAATCGCTCATGTGTTGTAGGTGAGGTGTCGAAGACCAAGTCGTGGTGATCTTCATCCTGATGGAACCATGTGGGGGTGCATCTTCTTCCACCATGGCCATTGTCGTCTCCATTGGAGGTATGGACTCGTCGAGGATAGGTATGTCGTCATGTAGGAGACCTAGCACCGAAGAAGAAAACACACTTGGAGTAGAGGGTAAGTCATTAGAAATCATAGTTTCCTCACATGCCGTGTCAACTACCTCACTCACTAAATGTTGTGGCTCACTCACTCCCTCTTGGATGCTCTCACTCGTATGGTTGGTGGAGTCACTCAAATGGCTCTCAACCTCATGTATGGGGCTAGTGGTGGTCACACTCATCCTCTCATAGGAAAAGCACTCAATGTCATATATGGTGGAGTCCCTCATCTCACTCATGGGGTGGTGGCTCTCCTCACATGGGAATTGGGGAATCACATCATATGTGGGTGTCGGAGAGATGTTGGTGCAAATGTCTCCATGCTCAACTCCTATCGATGCCTTGGTTGAAGGGATAGTCCCATGCTCAACCCCCTCATCCATAAAGCCTCCAAAGATGAATGTCGTAGGACGTGGCAAATCATCACTCTCCGAGATCAAAGAGAATGTCTCATGTGCGGTCTTGTAGCTTGACTCGGAGTATGAGTCCAATATGGGCATTGTCTTCATGTTCTTGAAGAGGTTCAAGCTCGTCGCCGTAGTCGAAGGGGATGGCCCTAGCTCGACCTTCTTGTCGCCGTCTTGTTGTTGGAGGCCCATATGATGTGGCACCTCGTGGCTCGTCTCCATGACCGAAGGTAAATCCCATGCTCGACCATCTTCCTTGAGGGGCTTCCGAAGATGGATGTGTCGCCCTCGCTCATAGGTGGTCGCCTTGTTGTTGAAGATGTCGATGTAGGCAAACTCGTGGGAAGTAGGCGAAGATGTCGTACTTCCAAACGCGAAGATTCCTTGATAGCACTTGGTGAAGATGCCGAAGTGGTGGTGGTGGTGGTCGTAGTAGCCGTAGCTTTCTCCTGGTGGTGCTTCTCTCGCGGTATTCTCTTGTGCTCATGAAGTTTGGACATAGCTTGATGTAGAGCTTGTTGGGACTTGTAGGTTTGCGCGTGTCGAGCATCTTCATGATGATGGTGTCGTTGTTGTACTTGAGCTCATAGTAGATGTCATTCATCATCGTCGTGCACATGATGCTTGGAGGTGACTTGCTCTTCATGATGATGTGGATCACGAATGTGATGGTGGTCACCTTGTAGATGTGGACGTGGACGACTTGCGCTTGCGTCGCGTGGGCACTCCAAAGATGATTGACTTGCTCGCCGTCGGATTGAGGATGATGAAGGGCAAGAAGACCTGTAGTCGGCCACCATGTCTCATAGTTGATCCTTTAGATGTAGTCCCTTTTCCTTGCTTCAGAGTGTCACTTGTCGATGGCGAGGTTGTCGATGCACTCTCGCAAGGTATATTGTGCTCCTTGCATTTCTCAGTGTAGTCCGAAGATGGACGTTTTGGTGATGTAGTTGTTCACACCGTCGTTGTTGTGGAGGACCAAACATGAAATGCCTTTAATACCCATCACAAGACTCGAGCAAATATGAGTGGAAGAAAGGAGAGAACTATACCAAATATACCTTGACCGAAGTTGAAAATGGATCAATGATCACTCAATGATGTAACAAGGAAATAGAACAATTGGTACCGATCTCGTCAATTTCTCACACCTACACAAGTAAGGCTTATGGTGGAGCTCAGTGAGGATAGTGGCACAAAATTTTGATGCAAAATGTTAGCTAGAGTCAGTAATGTTGAAAGAGATTCACAAATTCACGAGTGAAACAAGTAGACCAATAGCAATGCGGGCACGCGGAAACGAACACACACATAGATAAATGGGGTCGTGCAACCTATTAATGAGCTCAAAATGTTGAATCCATGGAAAATGCTCTTGTTGCACAACTCTAGAGAGACGCTAGCATGATTGCTCAATAGGCGGATACGACACTTGTGCACAACCTATAAGAGACAAAAATGCAACGACTTCTATCCCAATTATGCTATGTATATATGGTTCCCGATGTTCCTCTCAAGATGATCCAAGATGATCTTATATGCAATGTGGTATGATGCTATGGCTATTTCTTACAAGCTTCTTTGCTCTCTTTTTCTTTGCTTAAAAGCTTATTCTTTTTTTGTCACTTTGTGAAATGCACAAACCAAGAGAGCAATTGTGTATATGCAGGAACAATCTTGTGACGCAAGAGATGATATGATACCTAGATTGTCGGATTACGGGTTCCGGCAAACCCTTGAGTGGTTCGAACTCTGGGGTGCGCATGAAGAACACTCTCTCCCCGGTTAGCACACTCAATGATTCCACGACCTAGCTCGACAGACCCAAAGAACAAGAGACACAGGGGTTTATATTGGTTTGGGCCGCCTTGCGGTGTAATACCCTACTCCGGTTTGTGGGTGGATTGCATCAAGGGGTTGAGGATGAACTAGTACAGTCGATTAGCAGCCTTAGGAGGTGAGGTGTTCTTGAGCTCGACGAGCTGGTGGTTGAGAGGGTGATCTAAATGATTTGTCCCCTTCTACAGTGGTGGCTAGGTCTTATTTATAGTGGCCTTGGTCCTCGTCCCAAATGTTTAGGCGGGAACACACCGGCCAAGTTTGAAGATGGGCAACTAGCATGAGCTATCCTGACAAAAGTAGTCTTCGCCTACAAAAGGCTCTGGTGGCGACACTGTTGTGGGCTCCACGATGAGTTCCGTCCTGCTGGTCTTGGTCTTGTTACATAGATATGGAAACCTTTGCCTGATTTCTCAGGACCCCGTGCCTGTGCTTGCCTTCTTAGGACCAATGAGGAAACTTGTACACTGCACCTGCTGGCGCCCGCCTGGCCTTGGTCGTCATGGCTCACGTCATGCGAACCTCGGGAGGTGCCCCTTGCGTAGATATCTTTGCTCCTTGGGAGCCAGCCTAGTGAGGCTCCCCTAGGGAGGTCTTGGTGTCGTCCGGCTCGCGAGGGTCTTGAGTTCTTGATGCTGAAGATGAGCCGTACCGGGTCGTTGATGGAGCCACACCACTGGTCGCAGGCAGGCAAGTCTGGGTACCCCCGTTCCTAGGACACCGACAGTAGCCCCTGGGCCCAAGGCGCGCTCAAGCTTGGCTTTGAGGTGAAGCCAAAGGGCAAGTGTGGAGCACCACAGGCCCCAACCGCCTGCGGCCTTGGTTGACGCATGGCGATTGATGGGACGTGGGCGCCTCCGCTTCCCCATGTTGCCTCGGCAACCATCTGACTTGACGAGACGCTCCTGCATGCAGGAGAAAATCATCATTACGTGTGATCATGGAGGCTGGTGGTTGGCCTCCTTCTGGCTATAAAGGAGGGGAGGGGCAGAGCCCCCTCGTTCATCTCTGCTTCCTCACTAATTGCTCCTTCTTCTTCCTCCTCGCCTCGTCGTCTTGCCACTACCCCCATGGCGCCGATTAGGAGGCTCTCCACCTCGGAGAAAGGAAAGACCCCCTGCGAGGAGCTGGGGCCACTCCCACCAAAGAAGAGGTTTGGTGGCTCCCGCGATGTCGGCGTGAGGCTTGAAGTGACGCGGCCTTGGTATGTGCGGCCGTCGCCTGGCTACCCGCTCCCTTTGTACGCGCAAGCGCAGGGCTCAGGAGAGGGCGGGAGCGCCCCGTGCCACCCGCGCCACGGCCGCAGTTGCCATGCCGTGGTTGCATGAGCCGCCGGCCCATGAACCCATGCCGATGGCTCCTCGCGCGAGTTTGTGATATGGTCGGTGATGCCACCACGCATGTGGATCAAGCTTCCATAGTTCTTTGCTGAAGAGATGCCGCCGAGAGGACCGCTCGAGCTATGGTTGCAGCACGCCGAGTGTAGCACCCCCGGCAACAGGGGGCGGAGGTCAAGGTCATCTCCCCGAGCAAGATCTTCATGACTCATGGATGGGGCGAGGTCGCCCACCCTTGTCGCGTGAAGGGGGCCCTCGCCATCCACCTTGAATACGACGGTGCCTCCATGATGTTCTTCAAAGTCTTCGATGAGGAAGGCCGCCGCCTGGAGTGCTGCCCGGAGGGGGCCGCCAGGATGGCATGGCAGCAGGCGCCGAGCCCGCCCCCGGACCTACTGGCAGTTCCTCCAGCGGCAGCGACGGTTCCTGGGAGTCCAGCGAATCTCCCTAGCTTGGCGAGTCTCCGAAGACAAGCTACGACAGCTACGTGCTGCCGAGCTCTCATCGTGGCCGGAGCGCGGCAGTGGCGTCCGCTCATCGTCGTCGATGATCTGTATGGGGTTGGCGTCGGCCCCTAATGCTCCACTGTTGATGATGGTGTCACCTATGGTCAAGGTTTCTTTTGGTTTTTCCTTCTTTTCTTCCCTGCAAGGAATCGATACAACCCCCATGGGGGCGTGTAAAGAAATTGTAATACTTTTGCTCTCGTGTTTATCATTCCTACTATAAAGACTTGTGGTTGCATATCTCGCTTCGGCACTGTCCCCCTTTTCGTCCTTGTGGTAGCTTAGCGCTCTACGCCAACAGGTCCGAGTCCCCAGGCAGGCTTTAGCCGTCACTGGTATGCCAGCTCGCGATGCCATGGTCAAGGCCAGGAGGTGAGTGGCCCAAGGTCCGGTAAGAGCTCCTGAGGCGCGATCCTCAAGAGGTCCCCTTTGGCATGCAAGCAGCATCCCGAAGGCAGAAAGGGAAGGTGGCATTGCCAAAGCAAGGCTGCCCGAACCGAGAATTCTAACTGCGACATCGTGCTAGCGCGGATATGTGACTTATCATGTCAAGTCTAAGGTGGTTCCTTGCACAGCGTTCGTTCGTGCTTCAGCGGTAGTGTTACTAGGTGAGGCTCACGCCGACTTCCCCCTTCCTTTCCCATCTAAGCGCTCTGCGTCCTCGAGTCCTGACCCTCGAGCAAGCTCAGCCGCTGCTGGTATGCCAGGTCGCGGTGCCGTGGTCAAGGCCAGGGGTGAGGGCTGGAGGGTCAGTAGGAGCTCCTAATGCGCGATGCTCATGGGCCCCCCTTTAACGCGCAAGCGAATCAAGCGAAAGGAGGGTGGCCGGCGAGGTCGCCCGTAGCCAAGCTCCGTAGATCCCTACGAGTTAGTTCGAGGGCAGAATGCAGCTTATACTCGCGTTTGCTGTCCCGCCGCTGATCTTTTCACAATAAGATGAAGGCACTAAGGGTCTGGTGAGGTGGCATGCGTGGAGCGGGCCGCGAGCCAGAGCTTGATCCCTCAAGTTTGTCAGCGTTGCAGTGACGGACCCGAGCACAAGCGCCGTGCCATCATGTGTAGCCCCCATTGCAGGATGAGTAGGAGACCGGTCAGCAATGTGGGAGGCCGCGAATGGCAATAGACAAGTAAGCAATAATCATCAAGCAACTCATGGAAGGAGGTAAGCTAGCTTGGATAAATGCAAGAACGATACATGCCACAGGGACGGACCCACGCGGCCTAGGGATGATGCAACCAGAGGGGTGCCCCTAACAGAATAAGTTAAAGATGCAAAAGGATACACGTCGCAGGGACATGCCCGTGCGACTTGGGGGATAATGCTCCCCGAGGGGCGCCCCCAACTGAATGAATTAGAAAGAGTCACCTGGCACTGTTGCTGGAGGGATATTGAAGCAGCTGAAGACGCATGTTGAAGAAGTTGTTCCTCATGAGTCGCCTAAGTCTAGAGCCTCGAGAGGCTCTAGGGGCCCGGGATGCTCATGAAGAACCGTCGCCATTTCTGCCAGGACTGCGTGATGGCTGGCCTCCTAAGCCGCCAGAATGCTCTGCAGGTGGCGCTGGAAGGTGACAGCCAAGTTCGGCAGGCCGAATGGCATGCGAACATAGCTGTGAGGTGGACCCTCGCACCGACCAACGTGCGAAGGCCAGAAACGCTCCTGGGAGGCGTCCCTGTTGAACCCTGGGATGTTAACGCATACACGCAGCTCATCGTCCTCGCCAGGACAAAGAGCTATGCCAGGTGCTGGGCGGCGATCGCCCCACATGGACCTCGCCTCTTGAAGCTCCTCGATCGCCTTGGTGATGAACTCCTAAGCACTGGGCACTCCATGGCTTGTGCCCTCATGAGGGGAGCATGCGGTGAAGCATGCCTCCATGTGGTGCCCGAGCGCCTCCCTCGTATCATTGGCTAAGTCAAAGACCTTCCAATAGAGAGCCCCCGAGCCCAGCCTGCGGAGGGCGTCGGGCATGCCTTGCTATGCGAGGGAGGGAGGCGCCCCGTCCATGGGCGCAGGTCCTGAGGTGGTGCCGCTGGAGACACCACTCTCCTGAAGCTCCTGGCTGCGCAACTGCTTCTTCTTCTTAGGGACAACCTCAGGTGGGTAGATTGCACCTTCGTTGTCTGGGTCTTCGGCCATCGCAGCCTGGTAGGCGCGCTCTAGAGAGTACACCGCATCCTTCTCCTCGTAAGCGACCGTGATGACGCCGCAGCTCCCTAACATCTTGAGGATGTTGTAACCATGATGGGTCACTGCCATGAACTTGGCCAGGGCCGGATACCCAAGGATGGTGTTGTACGGAAGGTGGATGTGGGCGATGTCGAAGTCGATGAGCTCAGTGCGGTAGTTTTCGCGCTTGCCGAAGGTGACAGGGAGGCGGATTTGCCCTATCGGGGTGGTGGAGCCGTCGGTCACTTCTGAGAAGGGCTTGGTGGGCTACAGCTGATCATATGGCACTTGGAGGCAATCAAACGTCTCGACAGAGAGAACATTGAGTCTTCGCCGCCATCGATGAGGATCTTGGTGACAAGTACATTGCGCACTTGAGATGGTCGAACGAGCTGAAGGTGATGGTCTAATTGGACCTATTGAGTGGGTACATGGCCTCGAGCCTGGGAAGGGCCGTGTTCACCTCATGAGTAAACTGCTTGAAGATGCACTGGGAGGCTGGGGCCTGAGCACCAGCCAGGATGCAGGCGATGGCGTGAGACTCCTGGAAGCCCCCAGCCCCTCGTCTTGGTGGTGGTCGTTGTTCCTCCTTGGTGGTGGCGGCGGCGGAGGGATGCCAGCGTTACCCTGAGGGCGGTCCTCACGAGGCTCGTCCCTCCAGGCACCCTCACGAGGCTGATCCTGCCAGCGGTCCTCGCGAGGACGGTCACGCCACTCCTGGCGAGGGCTGCGGTCATCCCAGCGCCCTCCACTTTTGCCTCCTCCATGGTTGTAGCCTCAGTCGCTGCGCTCAGGGCGTCGTCCGAAGCGCCCGTCGCAGATGGACCTAAGCTCCTGACAGTCATTGGTGTTATGGTTGTGTACGTTGTGGAAGGCACAGAACGGGTGGTTGGCCTTGGATGACTCTGGGTGGTCGTAGTCGCGCTTCATCTCTAGCTCCGCCGCGAGCACGACAGTCCCTTGCGCTTCACGTCCTTGGTTTGCCCTTCTTGTCTTCCTGTTCGGCAGATGGAAGCTCGAGGAGGGAAAGGCGTCCTTCCTTAGCTCTCGTGCACTTGGTCGCCATGTTGAACACCTCCAGAGCCGTGCACAGGTCCTCGTGTATGGCGAGCTCCTCCTTCATCTTGACATCACGGACGCCATCGGAGAATGCCGAGATGATGGCCTCGTCCGTTACCTTGGGGATCTTGAGGCAAACGCTGTTGAAACGCTGGATGTACTTATGCAAGGTTTCCCATGGCTGCTGCTTGATGCGCTGCAGGTCACCAGTGGCAGGTGGGCAGTCGTGAGTGCCTTGGAAGTTGGCATGAAACGCTTGTGCATCCCACCCTAGGAGGAGCTCGATCTCGCTGGCAGGTTCAGGAGCCACGAGCATGCGCCGCCTTTGAGAGCCATGGGAAACCAGTTCGCCATGACCTTCTCGTCGCCCTTGGCCGCATCGATGCTCAGCTCGTAGAGCTGCAGGAACTTAGCAGGGTCGGGGTGCCGTCGTTGCGCGGAGGCAGATCCGGCTTGAATTTGCCGGGCCAGACAACGCTTCGCAGCTCGAGGGTGAAGGCTCGGCAGCCCGCGGTGGTAACTGGAGCCCACCTTGCAGGTGGAGCCTGGTCTTGGTATACACGTGTTGCCATTGCCGGTGATGCGCGGTCTTGACGCGGTGGTGCTGGGAGTGCAGGAGCACCTTCTTGCGGCCGCGAGATTTCCTGGCGGCTTCCTTCTTCATGCGCGGGCGCCCTGCGCGGTGGGTCGCGCCGCGGGGCCGCGCATCTTGGTGCAAGGGTGACATCTAGATGTGGAGGTGGAGGAGGCGCTCCATGGGCTACGTCGCCCGCTACAGGAGACGGACGAGGCAGCGAAAGGGACGGTGCAGGGAAGCCCCCAGCGGCGCTGACGAGCTCAGTGATGCGGTCTAGCCAATCCTCGTAGAGGTCGTCGACGGGGCGGTAGCACAGGAGCTCACGCGCCATGAGAAGTGCAGCCTGTGCGTCCGTGGGCCCGCGGCAAGCGTGGGACGACGAGCCGGATGGAGTCAACGACGAGGTGGTGGTGCATCCGTCCTTCCGCACGGAGGGGTGCAGCGACAAAGCTTGCCGCCCGTTCCCTGCCGGGCCGGTGGTGGCGCTGGCAGCGGGTGATAGAGAGCGACGGGGAGGCCCGTTGATGGGCGTTGTCTGGGCGACGCGAGTGTTGGGAGCGGCTCGGTGCTCAGCACGGGCTCGACGAGCGTCAGTCATGGAAGCGGTGGAGTAGAGGGGCGTCGATCAATGGAAGAGAGGTTTCAACGCACCCCTACCTGGCACGCTGATACGTCTCCGACGTATCTATAATTTTTGATTGTTCCATGCTATTATATTATCTGTTTTGGATGTTAATGGGCTTTATTTTACACTTCTATATTATTTTTGGGACTAACCTATTAACCCAAGGCCTAGTGCAAATTGCTGTTTTTTTGCCTATTTCAGTGTTTCACAGAAAAGGAATGTCAAACAGAATCCAAACGGAATGAAACCTTCGAGAATGTGATTTTTGGAACAAACATGATCCAAAGGACTTGGAATGGACGTCAAGAAACGAACAAGGAGTCCACGAGGCAGGGGGCGTGCCTACCCCCTAGGCGTGCCCTCCCCCCTCATGGGCCCCTCGTGGCTCAACTGACCTAACTTCTTCCTCCTATATATACCCATATACCCTGAAAACACCCAGGAGCACCACGAAACCCTATTTCCACCTCCGCAACCTTCTGTACCCAAGAGATCCCATCTTGGGGCCTTTTCCGGAGCTCCACCGGAGGGGCCATCGATCAAAGAGGGCCTCTACATCAACTCCATGGCCCCTCCAATGATGTGTGAGTAGTTTACTTCAGACCATCGGGTCCATAGTTATTAGCTAGATGGCTTCTTCCCTCTCTTTGAGTCTCAATACAAAGTTCTCCTCGATCTTCTTGGAGATCTATTTGATGTAACTCTTTTTGCGGTGTATTTGTCGAGATCCGATGAATTGTGGGTTTATGATCAAGTCTATCTATGAAAAATATTGGATTCTTCTCTGAAATCTTTTATGCATGATTGGTTATCTTTGCAAGTCCCTTAGAATTATCAGTTTGGTTTGGCCTACTATATTGACCTTTCTTGCAATGGGAGAAGTGCTTAGCTTTGGGTTCAATCTTGCGGTGCTCGATCCCAGTGACAGAAAGGGAAACGACACGTATTGTATTGTTGCCATCGAGGATAAAAATATGGGGTTCATATCATATTGCTTGAGTTTATCCCTCTACATCATGTAATCTCACCTAATGCATTACTCTGTTCTTATGAACTTAATACTCTAGATGCAAGCTGGATAGCGGTTGATGTGCGGAGTAATAGTAGTAGATGCAGGCAGGAGTCGGTCTACTTGTCACAGACGTGATGCCTATATACATGATCATGCCTAGATATTCTCATAATTATTAGCTTTTCTATCAATTGCTCGAGAGTAATTTGTTCACCCACCGTAATACTTATGCTATCTTGAGAGAAGCCACTAGTGAAACCTATGGCCCTCGGGTCTATCTTTTGTCATATAAAGTTTCCAATCTATTTTATTTTGCAATCTTTACTTTCAATCTTTATCATAAAAATACCAAGAATATTTATCTTATTATTATCATCTCTATCCGATCTCACTCTCGTAAGTGACCGTGAAGGGATTGACAACCCCTTTATCGCGTTGGTTGCGAGGTTCTTATTTGTTTGTGTAGCTATGAGGGACTTGCGTCTGGCCTCCTAGTGGATTGATACCTTGGTTCTCAGAAACTGAGGGGAATACTTACGCTACTTTGCTGCATCACCCTTTCCTCTTCAAGGGAAAACCAACGCAGTGCTCAAGAGGTAGCACGCGCCAAATGTCGGATTACGGGTTCCAGCAAACCCTTGAGAGGTTCGAACTTTGGGGTGCGCACGAAGAACACTCTCTCCCCAACTCGCTCGCTCAACGATTCCACAGCCTAGCTCCACGAATCCAAAGAATAAGAGACACGGAGGTTTATACTGGTTCGGGCAACCTTGCGGTGTAATACCCTACTCCAGTTTGTCGGTGGGTTTCCTCAAGGGGATGAGGATGAACTAGTACAGTGGATGAGTAGCCTCAGGAGGTGAAGTGTTCTTGAGCTCGATGAGCTGGTGGTTGAGAGGGTGATCTAAATGATTCGTCCCCTTCTACTGTGGTGGTTAGGTCCTATTTGTAGTGGCCTTTGTCCTCTTCCCAAATGTTTAGTCGGGAAGGGATCCCACAACGGCCAAGTTTGAAGGTGGACAACTAGTACAAGCTATCCTGACGAAAGTAGTCTTCGCCTGCCAAAGGCTCGGGTGGTGACGCTGTTGTGGGCTTCGCAATGACCTCCATCCTGCTCTCATGCTGGTCTTGGTCTTGTTGCACAGATATGGAAACCTTTGCCTGATTCCTTTGGACTCCACGCCTGCGCTTGCCTCCTTAGCACCAAAGAGGAAACTGGTACATTGCGCCCGCTGGCACCCGCCTAGCCTTGGTCGTGATGGCTCACGTCACGTGAACCTCGCGAGGTGCCCCTTGCATAGATATCTCCGCTCCTCTAGAGCCAGCCTAGTGAGGCTGCCCCCAGGGAGGTCTTGGTGTCGTCCGCCTCACGAAGCTCGGCCCCTCCCGAGGGTCTTGAGTTGTTGCTTCTGAAGATGGGTTGTACCAGGCCGTTGCTAGAGCCACGCCATGGACCGTAGGCAAGCGAATCTGGGTACCCCCGTTCCCAGGACGCCGATAAAGATGATACCAATATGGTATGGTATGTATGCAATGGAAGGTGTACATTGATGATCACTAATGTGCACAAGTAGCGTTGCCGGCAATACTCAAATGGCTAGTCTCGATAGGCAAGTGATGCAAAATGGGCTAGGGGTTATCATATGATACGGGGCTAACTCGATGCAGGCCGATCTTTAATGATTGGAGGGGATTCCCTCGAAGAACACAAAGAACATGGGGAAGAACGGAGAGAAATCACAAGGGGAAACACTCAAGAACTAGTCCAATCACACATCTAGTAGACAATCAAACACACAAGATCCAGAAGGTACATGAACAACAAAAGCAAAGATACAAGGTAAAGTTCATCTCCAAGAGCAGGTCTTGATGGTATCCTAGATGGATCTTCCCATTAGGGGCCTCGATGATATATCCTACAGGATCTTCTCACATGGAGGTCTTGAACTCCATGGGAGTGGTGGTCTCTCTCTCAAGAGTAGAGGTAGGTAGGAGCAAAGCTCACATACAAATGAGCTATCACTTTGCTAACCCTAAAATGGATGAGGGGGTGGTCTATTTATAGTCTAAGCAACGAAGGTGTAAGTGGGAAAGGGGATACATGGGCCTCGGGCCCTAGCCATGCACGCAGGCGGGCGCTGGATGTCTGGGCTGGGCGCCGGATATCCGGCTTATCACAAGATGCTAGATGTCCGCGGCACTAGCCGGATGTCCAGCCTGGCGGTGGCCGAATGTATTCTTCTGTGGATAGGTGCTGCCGGATTTTCGGGATGACACTGGATGTCCGGGCTGTGGCCTGGCGCCGGATGTCCGGGCTGGCCGCCGAATGTTCGGCTGTTGATGCTTTTGGCCGTCTGTTGGGGCAGCTCCTACGTGGCTGCCCAGGCGCCGGATGTCCGGCCTATGGTCCGGATGTCCGGCTATTCTAGCTTCAGTAGCTCCGTCTTCTTCCGTCATCGCTTCCAGGCTTCCCTCGCGGAAGGTGTAGCTGTTCGTTCGCACTTGCACTCCTCCTCGTCATCCGTGAAGCTCCGACAATACCTATGCATGCACACGGGAGAAGTGTCAAGTAGTATACCATCCTCAAAGGGGTCATGTGAGCACGTGTAAAGGAGATGATTCACCTTTGTGTATGTGAAGTAGAGGTCGCATGTGTCACTTGCCAAACGGACTCTTGACATAGTGATGTCCATAGGATGCTCCGCATCATCTCCCCCCCCCTTGGGAAAGATCCGACCATGGATCGAAAACCAAATCACCATGGGAAAGTGATGGCTTCGCCGTGTAGAAGTGGACGTTCACCAAGTACTCGTCGTCTTGAAGCTCGAAATGGGCACTCTCCAATGTTCCACCGTCTAGTGATTCCTTCAAAAGGAGTAAGGACAACAAACACTTGGAAAATAAATGTGGTTAGCGTTAGTGCAAAACCAAGCATTCAAGAGGTGATTTACCAAACAAGTGTCTTCATCATGCAAAGCATATGGTGTGACAAAGGATTGTGACATGGCATGTAAGCATATCAATCGAGCACAAGCAAAGAAATCATGGGGACAAGTATGCAATTTTTAGGTAGTGATGCAAATATGTGTGTCAAGATAATAAGCATCTACCTCAAGTTCATAGCAAGCATTCACAAAGTGCTCAATGAAAGGTCTATGGTAGGCATAAGAAGCATTCACGACACCAAATAAGATGAAGTGTCTAAACACATGGGACAAGTGCAGGACAATCCAAGCATAATGTGCATAGGGCGTAGTGAATATAGTGTGGCACTCAACACAAGTCAATCATGTGATAAGCAATGGGACATGGCATATGTGAAGAAGTGACATTGTTGCACCCAATCATATGATAGGAGCAAGTAATCCACAAGTCAGATGCAACACACAAGTCACATATGTCATGATGCATGGAACGAGGAAAATAACAAGTCGAAGCATGATGATGCGGAGCATCCTTCCATCATCCCCATGGACTCTACACCAATACATCAAGCCCCAAGTGGACCTATGACAAGAGCTAGAGCTCGTGCTTTGGAAACCGAGGTGAACTCCTTCCTACTTAACTTGCATACGGATATGAACGGAACATTGTTGCTACCTCACCAAAATATGCTATGTCTCATTAGGTACAAAGAGGAACACCACCAAGGGGCTGAGGAGCATCCACAAGGAGAAGAAGGACCCCCCAAGGCCACGTGGACCAAGACGGAGTGCAACAGCAGCAACACTGGATGTCCTAGGTGACCCCGTGCGCACAGGCCCCCAAGACCCCATGCCCACGGACCATCCAGGGAGTTGGCGCTGGAGCACCCCGTGCGCACGAGCCTGTACCGTGCCCACGGGACCCCAGTGCGCACGGGCCCAACTTACCCCATGCGCATGGGCCTCCTAGGATGGCCAGCAGAGATCTCCTATTCCAGCCCCTCTTAATCCACTTCGACCCCAAGCCTATATAAACCATACCTAGGGTAATGTTGAGGGTGAGCAAAGTATTTTAGAACACAAAGAGGGCTTTGCTCATCTTCCTCCTTTTGGAGATCTAGACCTCCTCTTGGGGTAGCTCCTCTTGGAGATCAAGCCCTCCTTCTTGGGGAAGATCCTCTTGGATTCAAGACCTCACCTTGTGGGAAGAACTTTACCCTAGTGCTATTTTCCTTGAATTGTTCATGTAATCTTGTGGATCTCTTGTGTGCTACTCTAGTGTATGTGATATTTGGGTTTGTTTGACTGATTTGTGTTCTTTTTTTATTGAGTGTTCTTCCTCTTTTCCCCCTCCAAGTGTGAAAAGATCCCCTCTAGGGTTTCACCCTACAACATCTTGGTATCACGAGCAAGGTTGATTCACATCTTGGAGTCCCATCCCCCCCATTTGCTAGCTTGATTTTGTTGTTTTCATCCAAATTCGAAAATCCCCACAAAAATAGCCCAATTTTTTTCTTGCAATTTTTTGGTTCTTGTGAGATTTGGTTGTTTTGGTCCATGAATTTGGTGTTTGGCAAGTGGATCCACCCATCTTCCAGCTTCCCGACCCTTCAGATCCTCGAAATTGGCCTTAGCATTCAAGTTTCCCATGGATCCGGAGCTTTTCATCTGCTCCCAGAACACCCCGTGCAGACGGGCCCTCGAGACCCCGTGCACACGGTACCCCGTGCACACGGGCCTCACTTACTCCGTGCACACGGACCATCCAGTGACTTTCGGCCATCTTTTGTTTGCACCATTTCGTATCCCAACCAACACTCGTGTTCCCCCGCACTATTTTCTCGTGGTTGTCGGAGTTTCAAACCGCGGTTTCTCTTGTGTCCTAAGGTATCTCGGCTACTTAGGCGCATTTGGGCATCATCATCGCCGCCACTCGATCATCAACTCAGACACCACACCTGCTTCAACAACGTCATTCTTACTGTAAGATCAGACGGTAACCTCGACGACTTTCACCTTTGCTTTTGCATTGATAACTCGAGCCATTTCGTGTCGCTTACCCATTGAGACTAGCAATTTGAGAATTGCCGGGCCACGCTTTTGTGCACCATAGTGATCTTGTTACCATCTTTGTGCCATAAGTCTCTCCCATGCATATCTTACATATGTGTCTCATATCACACTTGGCTCAAGCATAAAAAAATATACAAGCAAAGGTTTTAAGCACAAGAGAAGAAACAAAGAGCTTGTAAACAATAGCATCGAGCCATTTTTCATATCATCTTCGACACCTCATACATAGCATAGTTGGGATTGAAGACGGCACATTTCTCTTATAGGTTGGTGCACATGCGTATCTAGCCCATTTGAGCAATTGAGCTAGTGTCTCTCTAGCATTCGCACAACAAGAGCATTTTCCGTGGTTGCACATTTTGAGCTCACCCCTTGATTGTGCGGATCCCATCTATCTTCCGTGTGTGTGTGTTCCTAGTGATATCCTTGGGTTTGATCTATTTGCTTTACTTGCATTTTTGTGAACCTTCTCAACCTTATCGATATCTTGACTAACATTTGCTTGAAATTTTTGCCACCATCCTAAACGAGCTCCTCCATAAGCCTTTTGCTTGTAGGTGTGAGAAACAAACCCGGTTCCAATTCTACTATCGAGGCATTACATCGAGTGACACCTGTTACATCCTCAATCATCGGAAAAGGTAATTTCGGTATTGTTCTCTCACTTTCCTACTAACCCCACTTGATTATGATGGATAGGCCAAGTTCGTCGGCGAACCCTCTTTTCGTGGAGCAAGATGGTGATAACGACTTCGTCACCAAGAACCACTTCTTCATGGCGCAAAGAGCTCTCCATCAAGAAAATGAGGCCTTGGGTGAACGCCTCGACCGACTCGCCGCCGACGTTTGTCAAGCGGAAGCAAGAAATCGCGACTACATCGACGACAGGTTAAATACACAAATGGAAGAGCTCCGCAACTTGATCGTGCGACGCCCGCCTTCCTCGTCTACTTCATCAAGACGGTGCCACTCAAGCTCAAGTCGACACACTTCGGACTACTCATCTTATGATACAAGTCCTCCCTGAGCTCGAGCCCCTCGCCGTGATGCTCCCCAAGATCGCCATCCTCCAGACAATCCATTCCATGGCAATGGTTTACAAGACCGAGTTCGAGCACGTCAAAGGACAAGACACCAAGCAATGTAGAAAGAGCAAATACCTCCACAAGGGCCTCGTCAAGACCCTCAAGACGGTGAGACAATTCAACACGCACAAGAGCGCCATGAAGCACCAGCCCTCGAACGTGAAGCACAAGAACTCGAAGCACAATGCGCACTCCGCGACACCACTCGAGCTGTTGAAGAGCGCAACCGCTAAGTGCGAGAACAAGAGGAAGCTCTTCGTCGTGAGATACATGAAGAAGCCGCGCGTCGCGAAGAGCTATAAGAAAGGTGCAACCAAGCGCATATCCCTCGTCCTCCTCCAAGACAAGAGCGACACCAAGCGGAACAAGTGCTTCAAGACCCTGCTCCATGCCAAGAGCGACATCAAAACCACTACTTCGATGTAGAACTCCATTACGGCAAGCTCAAGTTCACCATGCCCAAGTTCTCCAGAAGCAATGATCCCGAAGAGTATCTCTCATGGGCCTTGAAGGTGGACAAAATATCCGTCTTCACAACTACGACGACGAAAAGAAGATAGCCATGGCCTCCCTCGAGTTCCAAGATTATGTTCTCATTTGGTGGGAACAAGTGATTGAGCGACGATGTACAAGAGGTGAACCACCAATCACAACTTGGACGGCGATGAAGGATGTCATGAGAGCTTGTTTCGTGCCCACACACTACACCCGTGATCTCTTCAAGAAGTTGCAACTCCTCAAACTAGGCACGAAGACGGTGGAAGAATACAACCAAGAAATCGAAATTGCCATGATACGAGCCAATGTCAAGGAAGATGACGAGCAAACAATGGCACGCTTCTTGAACTTCCTCAACCACCCAATCAAGTGGATTGCCGACTTCCAACCATACTCAAACCTCATTGAGCTAGTTCATCAAGCGACCAAGGCTGAGCGACAAGTCCAAGATGACTTCAAATATGCCAAGTACTCGTCCAAGACCTACGGCTCCTACTCTCAAGCTCCCGCGACCTCGGAAACTCCTACCTCAACTAGAGCATCACCAAGTACCGGCAACAAGTCAAGTCCCAAGCAAGCTATGCCTTCCTCGACTCGTCCTCCGGCAAGCAACTACAAATCCAAGACTAACTCATCTTCGGCGCCACCGAATGACCCCGTCAAGACAAGCTCTCTCAAGTGCTTCACATGTGGTGGCTGGGGACACAGGTCATTCAAGTGCACTAATAGGCGGACCATGATATTCAACGATGATGGCACATATGACTCGATGAGTGAAGAAGAAATGGAAGCCCTTGAGCACGTGGCCATGCACCGGTGCGTGAACGAAGATGAAGAAGACCAAGTGTTTTGCGACAACAATTCAAGTACCTCTCTCGTGGTCTCCAAGGTCTTGACACTTCAACACCACCAAGACAAAGACCAACGGTGCCACATCTTCCACACAAAGGCCGGCATCAATGGGTGTTCCGTCAAAGTCATCATCGACGGAGGAAGTTGTCACAACTTGGCAAGTGAAGAGCTCTGTTCCAAGCTGCAATTAGTTAAGAAGAAGCACCCGCGTCCCTACAAGGTGCAATGGTTAAGCGACTCCGAAACTATTCAAGTGGAGCATACGGTGCAAGTTTCTTTCAAGATCGGCGCCTATGAGGACACCTTGGAGTGTGACGTGGTCCCCATGTCCGTGTGCCATCTCCTCTTGGGGAGGCCTTGGCAATTCGACCGCGGAGTCATACACAATGGATGAACCAACCACTACAGCTTCAAGATGAAAGGCAAGGAATATGTGCTTCGACCAATGTCACCATCGAGGAGACCCTAGTCAGAGAGTGAACCACGAAAAAGAAAGTGAGAGCCACAAGCAAAAATTGAGCACCTCTTTGCCAAGAGAGAAAAACTTAGTCCTCCTAGCCACAAAAAGAGAGATGCGAGAAGTGTGTGAGAACCCATCGAGTGTCATCCACTTTGTCCTCCTATGCAAGGATGAGGTGACACAAACTAACGATTCTAATCCTCTTCCTCTAGTATTTTCTACCTTGTTGCAAGAATTCGAGGATGTCTTTCCCGATGAGCTACCTCCCGGTCTTCCTCCTCTACGTGGCATTCAACCTAGGATTGACCTCATCCCTGGTGCTCCTCTTCTGAACATGGCTCCCTACCGAGTCAACCCCGAAGAAACTAAGGAGATCCAACGGCAAGTACAACAACTCATCGACAACGGTCATGTACGTGAAAGCTTAAGCCCTTGTGCCATTCCAGTTATACTTGTGCCCAAGAAAGATGGTACTTTTCGAATGTGCTACGATTCTAGACCCATCAATGCTATCACAGTTTGGTATAGGCATCCCATACCTCGACTTGACGATATGCTAGACGAACTTAGCGGTGCCACTATTTTATCCAAAATTGATCTTAAAAGTGGTTACTATAAAATTCGCACACAAGAGGGTGATGAATGGAAAACAGCTTCCAAAACCAAATTTGGCTTGTATGAGTGGTTGGTTATGCCTATGGGTTTATCAGAAGCACCCGGTACTTTCATGCGTCTTATGCATTATGTGTTCCGCCCTTACATTGGTGAGTTTGTTGTGGTCTACTTTGATGATATCCTTGTTTTTAGCAAATCTATCAAAGAGCATGCCACCCACCTTCGCACCTTCTTGCAAACCCTTCGCAAGGAACATCTTTTTGCAAACATGAAAAAGTGCACTTTTGGAGTTGACAAGCTTGTTTTCTTGGGTTTTGTAGTATCCTCTAAGGGTGTTCATGTTGACGAATCTAAGATTAATGCTATTAAAACTTGGCCCCAACCAACCAATTTGCAACAAGTGCGTAGTTTTCTTGGTTTAGCCGGTTTCTACCGTAGATTTGTGAAGGATTTTAGCACCATTGCTTCACCTTTGCATGCTTTGAGTAAGAAAAATGCACCGTTTGTTTGGGGACTATCCAAAGACATTGCTTTCAATGAGCTTAAAAATATGCTTACTCATGCTCCCGTGCTTGCATTACTCAACTTTGACAAACTTTTGAGATTCATTGTGATGCTAGTGGTAATGGCATAGGAGGTGTGTTAACGCAAGAGAAGCGCCCCATAGCATACTTTAGTGAGAAACTTTCTGGAGCGCGACTCAATTATCCCATCTATGACAAACTGCTATATGCCGTAGTGCGAGTCTTGCATGAATGGGAACATCACCTCCGCCCTCATGAATTCATTATCAACACCGATCATGAAACACTTAAATATCTTAAGGGTCAAACTAAGTTGAACAAGCGTCATGCTAAGTGGAGTGAGTTTATTGAGTCATTTCCTTATGTCATCAAGTATATTAAAGGTAAGGAAAATGTTGTGGTGGATGCACTTTCCCATATATGCATGCTTGTCACTCAACTTGAATTGAATGTCATTTGTTTTGAGCATATCAAAGATTTATATGAGCATAATGTGAATTTTGCTACTCCTTATGCTAAGTGCGTGACGCATACTTCTTGGGAACGATACTATATCAAAGATGGTTATCTTATGAGAGCTAACAAACTTTGCATTCCCGAGTCTTCTATTCGTTTGTTGCTTTTGTAAGAGGCTCACGGAGTTGGACTCATGGGACACTTGGGACGCGACAAAACTTATGCCATGCTCTCCAATACCTATTTTTGGCCCAAGATGTTTCGCGATGTCGCCCGCTTCACCAAACGATGCTCTACATGTTGCAAAGCTAATTCACAATCTCAATCCCATGGTTTACATATGCCTTTACCTATTCCACACCGACCTTGGGAAGACATTAGAATGGACTTTGTGCTTGGATTGCCTAGGACTCAAAATGACAAGGACTCCGTATTTGTTGTGGTGGACCGATTCTCTAAAATGGCTCATTTTATCCCATGCAACAAGATAGACGATGCTTCACATGTTGCCAATCTCTTTTGTAGGGAAATATTGCGTCTACATTGAATGCCAAGGACAATTGTCTCGGACCGCGACGTCAAGTTTTTGAGTTACTTTTGGAAGACCTTGTGCGCCAAGCTCGGAATCAAGCTATTCTTCTCCATGGCTTACCATCCTCAAACCGACGGCCAAACGGAGGTGACGAACCGAACACTCTCCACTCTACTACGCATCTTGATCAAGAAGAACATCAAGGAGTGGGAGGAGTGTCCACCAATCGCCGAGTACGACTACAACCGTGCAAGCCATTTGACTACCGGCAAGTCCCCCTTCGAGGTCGTCTACGGTTTCAACCCATTGTCCCCATTGGACATTCTTCCTCTACCACTACAAAAGCACATCAACATGGACGCGAGCGAATGAGTGAACCACCTCAAGAAGATATATGAAGATATAAGGCGAACCATCGAGCGACAAGTACAACGACTCGCGACCAAGCTCAACACCCACAAGTCTCCATGGTGTTCCAACCGGGTGACCTAGTTTGGGTACATCTCCGCAAGGAACGTTTCCCCAAGGAGCGCAAGTCCAAGCTCCTTCCAAGAGCCGATGGTCCATTCAAGGTACTCGCACGCTACAACGACAATGCCTACAAGGTCGACATTCCAAGTGACAAGTACAATGTGAGAGACACATTCAACGTCAAAGACTTGGCCAAGTACCATGGCGATGAAGATCGCGATCCGTGGAGGGACCTCTCCCAAGGGGGGGGGAGATGATGCGGAGCATCCTTCCATCATCCCCATGGACTCTACACCAATACATCAAGCCCCACGTGGACCTATGAGAAGATCTAGAGCCCGTGCTTTGGAAACCGAGGTGAAGTCCTTCCTACTTAACTTGCATATGGATACGAACGGAACATTGTTGCTACCTCACCGAAATATGCTATGTCTCATTAGGTACAAACAGGAACACCACCAAGAGGCTCAGGAGCATCCACAAGGAGAAGAAGGACCCCCCCAAGGCCACGCGGACCAAGACGGAGTGCAATAGCAGCAACACTGGATGTCCTAGGTGACCCCGTGCCCACGGACCATCCAGGGAGTTGGCGCTAGAGCACCCCGTGCGCACGAGCCTGTACCGTGCCCACGGGCCTCCCAGGATGGCCGGCTGAGATCTCCTGTTCCAGCCCCTCTTCATCCACTTCGACCCCAATCCTATATAAACCGTACCTAGGGTTATGTTGAGGGTGAGCAAAGTATTTTAGAACATAAAGAGGGCTTTGCTCATCTTCCTCCTTTTGGAGATCTATACCTCCTCTTTGAGTAGCTCCTCTTGGAGATCAAGCCCTCCTTCTTGGGGAAGATCCTCTTGGATTCAAGACCTCACCTTGTGGGAAGAACTTTACCCTAGTGCTATTTTCCTTGAATTGTTCATGTAATCTTGTGGATATCTTGTGTGCTACTCTAGTGGATGTGATATTTGGGTTTGTTTGAGTGATTTTTGTTCTTGTGTTCTTGAGTGTTCTTCCTCTTTCCCCCTCCAAGTGTGAAAAGATCCCCTCTAGGGTTTCACCCTACAACACATGATCTCTAACATGTGTGCAATCAAATGGTCCAAGATGGCCAATAAGTCTCATGGTGCAAGCAACACAAGTAGTATGATCCATAATATCCATGTTCATGGTTTGGGGGTTCTCAAAAGAGAAGGATATCACCTTGAAATCATGTCCTTGTGCGTACTTCACGATGCCGAAACGCAAGCAAATGCGGTGTAGAAGCGAGTCATGGTGGAATGTATGAGGCTCTCTCTCAAGAGCTCGAATGGTCAACTCACGTGAAGTGGAAGTGGACACAAAGTACAAGTATCCTACACTTGCGCACAGCAAAACAAAGAATGTACGTGCATGGTAGATAAACACATCATCCATCATGATGGTTGTCTGTGCAAGGAGAGACACCTATGGGATCACGAGAATCCCTACTATGGTTAGCGGGGCGCGGGGTCGTGAGAAGAGCGGATCAAGCAGGTAGCACACGGTTCGTTTATCCAGGTTCGAGCCGCAAGGATGCGTAAAACTCTACTCCTGCTTTGGTGGATTGGATATCTGTGTTCTTGTGCTAGCTATGGGGCGTGAGGAGCTCCAAAAAGCCGAATCCCTCTCCTGGTCACCTCGGGCCTCCTTTTATAGGAAAGGGGTTGCCACACTGGCACACAGGAGGTGGAAAGGGAGCAGTGATGCGAGGTTATCCCTCGCATTACATGACAAGGCGCATTTAATGTGTCTTGCTTAGGTGTCCTTGCTTTATCGGGGACGGGGGAGAGGTCGGTCTCGTCCGTCGCCGCTCCTTCTTGTGTCGACACGCGCCCTGGCCAGCGATGCCTGAGATGCCACGTAGGTAGGCAGGCAGCTGAGGTGGCGCAGTGGTGGGTCTTCACAAAGATCTGCATGCCGCCACGCAGGTTCCTGCCTAGCTGGTTGGGTCGGCAGCTGCATGCATGCAGAGGTGGAGGCTCGGTCGGCGTGGGCCTGATGGTGGCCCTGCGGGTGTCCTTGGCAAGGGCCTTGCTGGGGCCCCGGCAAGCGTCTTGCCGAGGCGCCTGCTGTCATCCCCAGCAAGGCACTTGCCGGGGGCCTTGTGGTCTTCCTCGGCTAGGATCCCGCCAAGGGTTGTCGTCTCCTTAGTGCGTATCTGATCTTGTATGTCTTCACAAAGATCTGCATGCCGCCACGGGGATGTCTCCCGAATCCTTGCCCTTTGGGGGCAGTGGACTCAAGGGCGATTCGCTCCGTAGGCGCGGGACGAGTCGCCGCGGCAAGGTTCTTGCCGGGGCTGCTAGAACTGTCTCTGGCAAGGATCTTGCCGGGGGAGTCCGCCTCGTCCCCCGTGGTCTTGGCCTTGGCATCATAGTTCTCTTGAGCTTATGTCTTACCCTGGCTCACCTCCCTTGCCTTGCTTGGTGTGGTGGTGCCCGTGGCTCAGACTGCCCGTGCACAGTTATAGGGGTACAAAAAGTGTACCCCTCTTTTTGCACACCGACCGGAGCCCCCGGGCCTGGGCCACACATAAGCGCAACGCGTTGTTGGGATAGGCCCAAAAACGGTGCGCGGGCAGGCCGGGCAGTTTTTATCGCGGTGAGGTTCTTCACGCGCTGCGCTTCCCCTGACTCCCGCACGTGGTGCGGCATGGGGAGGTGCGTGTGACGTGGGCAGCATGCGTGGGGTTGGTTCCCGCAGGCATGCGTCTCATCGTAGTAAAGGGGGCGGTTCGCGCCTTCCCCATAAACGGAGGGAGGCGTGGAGGCGCGGCCCATTTACTGAATGGGGCCGAGGCGCGGTCCTCGAGGCATCCACTCCCCACAATCACGGGGTAGGGAGAGGTCGCCTCACCCGTCCCCTCGGTTCTGCACGTTCGCCACGTGTCTCCCATGCGCTTGGGGTCGAAACCGGGCCGTCGCTGGTTGGGGCAGCAGGTCGGCCCTGGCTCCCTGCGCCTCCCGTGTCTTGATTGGCCGAGCGGGGCGGCCAAGCCCCAACCCCGATCCTTTATAAAGGGCGGGAGGGGGGATGGCATCCCGCATTCTTTCATCTTCTTCTTCCTTCAGCTTCTTCTCCTCCCTTCCATCCGTCATGGAGAGAGGGAGCCCCGGTCCTTCAACATTGGCGGCGAGGGTCACCGCTCGACAACGCGTCCCTCCTTCTCCTGCGCCTGCGGTGGCAGAGCCAGCAACGAGGGGAAGGAGGAGGGGGCGAGGTCATGGGCGAAGCCGGGGCGCTCGCGGAAGAGGAGGACGGGGTGGCGCGCCGGGCTCGCCTCCGCCAGCAGCTCCTCCTCCAATGGAGGGCCATGTTGGAGACGACCCTTGTGAGTTCTTCGCCAGGCTGCACCGGCCGCCGCGCCGTCGCCTTCGTCTCCCGACTCCATTCGCGTGGGAGATGGAGCTGGATCCGCCAGAGTCGTTGTGGCTGCACATGAGGGGCTGCGGGATCAGTGGCCCGCGGGCCCGCGTCGACTTCCCCGCCCCGTACGTGATGTATCTCCGTCGGGGATGGAAGACGTTTGCCCATATCCACCGCTTGACGGAGGGGCTCAGTCTCCATTTTAAGTTGATGGAGGGTGGCCTTCTCTCCGTCAAGGTCTTCGGGTGCTTTGGGCCCCGTGCAAGGTGCTGTGTGGAGAGCTCTTCTGATAGTGAAGACTCCTCCTCGGGCGGGAGTGATGAGGAGGATAGCAGCAGCGACGACGAGGGTAGTAGGCGGCAGGATGACGGGTCCGATTAGGTGTCGGGTGCCGCTCCGTGCGGCACCGGCGACCCCATGATCCGCGTCGCCGGCTTCCTGAACTTCTCGGGGATGTCTCCTTGGGCGGCTGGCATTGGGCGGCTGCGGAAGTGGAAGAGGGCGGGTGGCAAGGCCGTCAAGTCGGAGTACGCAGGCATCGATGCCTTCGACGCGTGCTCACATCCTGCCGCCTCGTCTTTGAGCTCTGCTTCCGGCGCCTCCATCACCATCCAGCCTTTGGACGGCCACCAAGATGTTCTCTTGGTGTCTTCTGCCACCCGTAGCTCGCCTAGGCACTCCTTTTGTCCCTTTCACCTCCTTGACCTGCCTCCTGCGGAGAGGGAAAAGAAAGGGATTACGGGCACCTTATCTCTTTTTAGTTTGTAAGCCTTCGGGCCTTTGTGGAATTTAAAACTTGTAATCCCATCATTCATGTTTTTCATTCCCTATGGACTATACCTGAGTGGAATGTTTTTAATGAAAAAGGGATGCTTGCCGGGTCATTTGTTTGTGGGTGAAACCCACGGCAGGGAATAAATACTTGATATGTTTAAGATAAACATTTCCTTGCCCGGCAGGAGGCCTTGCCGTCTCCCCACTTCGCTCGACCTTCCTCACGCCTTTGGCGGAGGCAGGGACGAGGCGGGTTCAGGCTCCTTGTTTCATCCTTTCGCTGTCGCGACTACGACCCAACTTGGCCCCAGGAATGAGCCCCAGGGCCTAGAGTTAGGGGAGCATGGTAGCTTAGGGGAAAACAAGGTTTCACATACCTCAGTCCATAATGGAATGCATGATAAGGGATGAAGAACTTATCTGAAGCTGCAGTCCCTGGCAACCCTGGTTCGCCGTGGGTGAATCTTCACTCTTGCAGCCCCCGGCAATACTGGCTTGCCGAGGGCTAGATGCTGGTCTGTTCATCTTCTTTTCCTCCCCAAGTGGTTCGGCACGGATATTCGTGTGTCCTGGGTACCAAAGAAGACAAAAGAAAGACAAGGAGACGCACACTCGACCTCTAAGCTGTTGGCGATCAAAGCAGAAATTCAAAATTTTCTACGCATCACCAATATCAATCTATGGAGTAATCTAGCAATGAGGGGAAGGAGAGTGCATCTACATACCCTTGTAGATTGCTAAGCGGAAGCGTTCAAGTGAACGGGGTTGATGGAGTCGTACTCGCCGTGATCCAAATCACCGATGATCCTAGTGCCGAACGGACGGCACCTCCGCGTTCAACACACATGCAGCCCGGTGATGTCTCCCATGCCTTGATCCAGCAAGGAGAGAGGGAGAGGTTGGGGAAGACTCCGTCCAGCAGCAGCACGACGGCGTGGTGGTGGTGGAGGAGCGTGGTACTCCAGCAGGGCTTCGCCAAGCACCGCAAGAGACGAGGAGGGAGAGGGGTAGGGCTGCACCAAGAAGGAGATGTTCTCGTGTGTATGGCAGCCCAAAACCCCACTATATATAGGGGAAAGGGAGGGGCTGCACCCCCACCTAGGTTTCCACCCCTAGGGGTGGCGGCCAGCCCTAGATCCCATCTAGGGGGCGGCCAAGGGGGGAGAGAGGGGGCGCACCACTAGGTGGGCCTTAGGCCCATCCAAGTCTACGATTTCCCCTTTTTCCCTTCTCTCTTCGCCTTGGGCCCTGGTGGGGGGGCACACCAGCCCACCTGGGACTGGTACCCTCTCACACTTGGCCCACGCAGCCCTCTGGGGCAGGTAGCCCCACCTGGTGGACCCCCGGGACCCTCCCGGTGGTCCCGGTACGTTACCGATAGCACCTGAAACTTTTCCGGTGACCAAAACAGGACTTCCCATATATAAATCTTTACCTCCGGACCATTCTGGAACTCCTCGTGATGTCAGGGATCTCATCCGGGACTCCGAACAACATTCGGTAACCACGTATATCTATTCCCTATAACCCTATCATCATCGAACCTTAAGTGTGTAGACCCTACGGGTTCGGAACCATGCAGACATGACCGAGACGTTCTCCGGTCAAGAAGCAACAGCAGGATCTAGATACCCATGTTGGTTCCCACATGTTCCATGATGATCTCATCGGATGAACCACGATGTCGAGGATTTGATCAATCCCGTATGCAATTCTCTTTGTCTAGCGGTATTGTACTTGCCCGAGATTCGATCGTCGGTATCCGATACCTTGTTCAATCTCGTTACCAGCAAGTCTCTTTACTCGTTTTGTAACACATCATCTCGTGATCAACTCCTTGGTCACATTGCGCATATGATGATGTCCTACCAAGTGGGCCCAGAGATACCTCCTCATCACACGGAGTGACAAATCCCAGTATTGATTCGTGCCAACCCAACAGACACTTCCGGAGATACCCGTAGTGTACCTTTATAGCCACCCAGTTAAATTGTGACGTTTGGCACACCCAAAGCATTCCTACGGTATCCGGGAGTTGCACAATCTCATGGTCTAAGTAAATGATACTTGACATTAGAAAAGCTTTAGCAAACGAACTACACGACCTTGTGCTAGGCTTAGGATTGGGTCTTGTCCATCACATCATTCTCCTAATGATGTGATCCCGTTATCAACAACATCCAATGTCCATGGTCAGGAAACCATAACCATCTATTGATCAACGAGCTAGTCAACTAGAGGCTTACTAGGGACATGGTGTTGTCTATGTATCCACACATGTATCTGAGTTTCCTAACAATACAATTCTAGCATGGATAATAAACGATTATCATGAACAAGGAAATATGATAATAACTAATTTATTATTGCCTCTAGGGCATATTGCCAACATAAGCTAGGGGTTAGTCGCCGCTAAGCACTATCAACCCTAACCAAGGATGAGACTCGACCTAGCATGCATGCTATAACTCAGGGCGCCAGCGCTTCATTTACTTATGCTCAGGGTCTGCGTCTGGCTTTGTACAAAGGGTTACATGCATCATCGGCAAGGCTCGTACAAAAGGTGGCTTGCCGGGGGGCCCGGCAAGCCGCGCCTCACGGGTAAAACTTGCGAAGATGCTCAATGTTCCAGGAGTTACTCACCAAAACAGCATCTTCGGTCTCCAGGCGGACTGCGCCGGGCCAGGTGACTCGTATTACCCGATAAGGGCCTTCCCACTTCGGTGTCAACTTGTTGGAATTCTTGGCCGATTGAACACGCCGAAGAACAAGGTCGCCTTCCTCAAAGCTTCGGGCATGACCCTTGAGGCTATGGTAGCGGCGCAAGGCTTGCTGGTAGCGCACTGCTCTCACAGCCGTCCGAAGACGATCTTCCTCAAGGAGCGTTGCATCATCTTGTCACAATTGCTCTTGCTCAAGCTCGTCATAAGCGTGTACTCGAGGTGACCCATATATGAGTTCCGTGGGGAGAACTGCTTCTGCCCCGTATACCAAGGCAAAGGGTGTCTGGCCGGTGGCTCGACTCGGCGTCGTTCTGATTGACCAAAGAGCCGCCGGCAATTCATCAATCCAGCGCCTTCCACTCTTGCGCAGCCTATCAAAGGTCTTTGTCCTTAAGCCTCGCAGTACTTCAGCGTTTGCCCTCTCTGCTTGATCATTGCTTCGTGGGTGAGCAACGGAAGCGAAACAGACTTTGCTGCCGAGGTCTTGGGTATATTGCATGAAGGTGCGGCTTGTGAACTGTGTACCGTTGTCGGTGATGACCCTGTTGGGTACACCAAAACGGCACACTAGTCCCTTGAAGAATTTGACGGCTGACTGAGCTGTGACCTTCCTCACTGCTTCCACCTCTGGCCACTTTGTGAACTTGTCGATTGCAATGTACAAGTACTCAAAGCCCCCGACATCGCGGGGGAAAGGGCCCAGTATGTCGAGCCCCTAGACCGAGAAAGGCTAGGAGAGAGGAATGGTTTGAAGGGCTTGAGCTGGCTGATGAAGCTTCTTTGAATGGAACTGACACGCTTCACACCTGGTTACTAGTGTTGTCGCATCCTGGAGGGCGGTGGGCCAGAAGAAGCCTTGCCGAAACGCTTTTCCGGCAAGGGACCTTGACCCGATGTGGGATCCACATATACCTCCATGTATCTCCGCCAACAGCCCCAGTCCTTCCTCTCGAGGGATACACTTCAATTTCACTCTGTTCCGCCTCTTTCTATACAGGACGTCATCGACGAACTGGTACATAGTAGAGCGACGGGCTACTTTTTCCGCTTCTTCCTGCTCATCAGGAAGTTCCCCTGTTTGGAGGAATCGGACGGTATGTTGTGCCCATACTGGAGCCTGGGGCTCAACGGTGAGGACTAAAGGCGTTTCCTCTGCTACAGGAGCGGTTGTCTCGACGGCAAGAGCTTGATGCTCTGCTGGAGCTAGCCGTCCCGTGGCGGGCTCAGTATCTCCGGCAACATCCTTGCCGGCGGCTCCGGGGAGCTCGGTAGGAAAGTACTTGCCAGGACCTGATTTCCTCGTATTGTTTTGCTCTGTTGATGGATTAGCGGATGGTTGAGTTAGCTGAAGCACAAAGGTACCTGGTTCCACAGGTAGCTTGAGGGCAGTGCGCTTTGACACGTAATCGGCGATGTCGTTCTCCGCTCGGGGAACGTGCTCCACCTGTATACCATCAAAACACTCTTCCAGCTTTCTCACTTCATCGACGTAGGCCTTCATCAATGGGCTCTGGTAATCTTTGTTGACTTGTTTGACGACAAGTTGCGAGTCACCCGTGACGATGAGTTTCTTGATTCCGAGGTCTGCCGCGATCCTAGGACTAGCAAGTAGCCCCTCGTATTCAGCAGTATTGTTTGTTGACACCTCCCTGGGGAAGTGCATATGGATCACGTACTTTAGGTGCTCTCCGGTGGGCGCGACAAGCAGTACGCTAGCCCCGGCGCCCTGTAAGGAGAAAGCTCCATCAAAGTACATGATCCCATCGCAGCTTGCCTCCTTGCCCGGGAGAGCAGTCTCTTGGGTCTCTTCGTCAGGCGTCGCGGTCCATTCTGCAACAAACTCTGCGAGGACTCAGCTTTGAATCATCGAGTTACTCTCAAACTTGAGGCCAAAGCTGGACAGTTCCAGTGCCCACTCTACGATCCTTCCCATTGCGTCTGGATTGTGTAATATCTGTTGTAGAGGGAGGCGAGTGACGACAGTGATTTCGTGTGCTTGGAAGTACTGACGCAGCTTCCTCAAGGCCATAAGAAGGCCAAAGAGCAGTTTCTGCACACCAAAGTACCTTGATCTAGTCCCCTGCTGAAGGGAGCTAACAAAGTAGACCGGGTGCTGCATCATCTTCTTCCTTGGCGGCACTCCAACCGGCTACGTTGTCTCGGCATCAGTGGCATCGGCCTCCGTCGCTGCTATTACCTCATCATCAATTTCTCTCCACGCCACTAGTGCGGCGCTGACCACCTGGTTCTTTGCTGACAGGTACAGTAGCAATGGTTCCTGTGGCTTAGGCGCAACTAGTATTGGCGCGGAGGAGAGGTACCTCTTCAAATCTTGCAATGCTGCTTCGGCTTCTGGCGTCCACTCCATCGGGCCCGCCTTTTTCAAAATCTTGAAAAAGGGAAGGGCGCGCTCGGCGGACTTGCAAATGAACCTGCTCATGGCGGCAAAGCAACCAGCAAGCCGACACACATCCTTGACTCGCTTGGGCGCTTCAATCTGCTCTATAGCTTTGATCTTGTCCGGATTGGCCTCTATCCCACGCTGTGACACAAAGAACCCGAGAAGCTTGCCAGACGGGACGCCAAAGACGCACTTCTCAGGGTTCAGCTTGAGATTGATCTTGCGTAGGTTTGCAAATGTTTCTTGTAAATCTGATATGAGGGTTGCCCTGTTCTTGGCTTTGACCACTATATCATCCATATAAGCTTCCATATTTCTATGGAGTTGGGGTTTAAAACCAATCTGGACCGCCCTTGCAAACGTCGAACCAGCACTCTTCAACCCGAAAGGCATCCGTATAAAGCAATACGTACCACATGGGGTGATGAATGTCGTTTTCTCTTCGTCTTCCCTTGTCATGAAGATCTGGTGGTAGCCGCAGTAGGCGTCGAGGAATGACAACGGATCACACCCAGCTGTGGAGTCAACAATCTGGTCCATGTGCGGCAACAGGAAATGGCATTTGGGACAAGCCTTATTCATATCTGTGTAATCAATACACAACCTCCACTTCCCATTTGCCTTGCGCACTACCACCGGGTTGGCCAACCACATTGGATGGAGCACTCCTCTTACCAAACCCGCTGCTTCCAGTTTCCGGATCTCCCCTGTGATGAACTCTTGTCATTCCAAAGCTTGCTTTCTGACCTTCTGCTTGACGGGCCGCGCATGAGGACAGACAGCAAGGTGGTGCTCAATCACCTTCCTGGGAACGCCGGGGATGTTGGATGCTTGCCAGGCAAACACATCGACATTCGCTCGCAGGAAGGTGACGAGCACGTCTTCCTATTTGTTGTCAAGGGTGGAGCTTATGGTAAAAGCTCCTCCCGTGCCGTCCTCCTTGACAGAAACCTTCTTGGGTCCTGGCGGTGTGGCCCTGGACTTCTTGTTTCTGTCGGCGGAGCTCTCTGGCACGTCCTCGACGGGAGCGCTACACTCCGAAGAGGTGCGCTTGCTGGAGTGGGTGCCTGAGGTCTCACCGGTTTCTTCTTTTGCCTTCCCGGGGCTCCAGCGTCAGGAGCAACCGCCTTGGCAGTGGCGGCTGCTGCAACTGCTTGTTGATATAGTTGGTCAGCGCAAATTAGCGCGTCCTTCTTGTCTGATGGGACGGTGATGATCGTCACAGGCCCCGGCATCTTCAGGGTGTTGTAGGCATAATGTGACGCCGCCATGAACTTGGCCAGCGCTGGGCGGCCAAGGATCCCGTTGTAAGGCAAGGGGATCTTGACAACATCGAACAAAACCCTTTCTGTCCTGTAGTTCAGATCGCTCCCAAAAGTCACGGGCAACGTGACCTTTCCCTTAGGTTGACTTCTTCCCGGGTTGACCCCTGAAACGTGCCTGTCTCTTCGAGGTCTTCATCAGGAATCTGCAATTTCTCGATCACGGCAGGTGAGATTAAGTTCAGACCGGCCCCGCCATCGACTAGCATCTTTGTCACCTTGAGGTTGCGTATTGTTGGTGAAACCAACAATGGCAAGCAGCCGAATGCAGTAGTGCGATCAGGGTGATCCTCAGTGTCAAAAATGATAGGTGTGCTGGACCACTTCAGCGGCCTATGGGCATCAAACGACGGTTCCACCGCTGTAATCTCACGCGCCCACTGTTTAAGCTGGCGGTGAGAGGTATGCAGCGAGGCGCCGCCATCGACGCACATGGCCTCTGTAGCTTTCTGAAATCCTTGGTCTCTAGACTCATCGTCCTCTTCGTGATCATGGTCTTCTGGCTTTTTGTCACGGCCCCGGGCGGGCCTCTCCTGCTGTTTATCTTTGCCGCGACGGCCTGCCTAGCCGTCACACTTCTTGCCGGACCCCTCAGCACCGTCCTGGCCTTTGTCCTTGTCCCGCCTCTCATATTCAGCCCTCTGCTTCTCAGCAAGGAGCTCTACCTGTCGGCAGTTCTGGAGATCATGGCCTTTGGTGCGATGGATCTTGCAGTATTGCTTGTCGGAGTTTCCTGGCTTCTCAGCACCCGCCAAGGCCTGGCAGGCGACACATCCGGCAATTTCCTTGCCGGGGTCATCTGCCTTGGTTTTCTTGGCGGAGCCCGAGTCGCCAGATCCCTCGACGGCAAGCACAGCTTTACCTTTGCGCTTCCTGTTGCGGCGCCGGCCTTTCTTCGCCGGGGTGGCAGTATCCTCCTCTGAGGAGTCGGTTTCCACGCCGGCATCTTCGCCGGGGTACTTCCTTCCCTCTTCAGCTCGGGCACATTTGTCAGCAAGAACATAGAGTTCTGCCACATCTTTCACCTTGTTCATTGCCAGTTCTTCGCGCATCTTGCGGTTACGCACGTTGTGATGGAACGCGCTGATGATGGCGGCAGGGTGAACATCATGGATATTGTATTGTACCCGGTTGAACCTCTGTATATACTTGCGCAGACTCTCGCCTCCCTTCTGGGGAATGACATGCATGTCGCTTGCTTGGCCATGGGCTTGGTGACCCCCAGTAAAGGTGCCCACAAACTCATGGCACAAATCCGACCAGGAGGAAATAGAGTCTACCGGCAAGTGCATCAACCACGACATGGCGTTGGGTTTAAGAACCAATGTAAACTAATTTGCATGGACCTTATCAATGCGGGCTCCGGCGGCTTGCATCGCGATGGTGTAGATGCTGAGGAACTCAGACGGGTGAGTCTTGCCGCTGTACTTTTTGCCACCGCCAGGTTTGAAGGTGCGGTGAGTGGGCCACTGGAACTGCCGGAGCTCACGGGTAAAAGCCTGACAGCCTATCTTGTAAGGTAGGCCTCCAGGGCTCTCCGGGGCCGGGTGGTTCACAGCAGGCCCTGCTCGCCTATCTGACTGTTGGCGCGCTCCGCGCCGGCGCTCGATAGTGGTTTGAGCATCTTCATGGCCTTGTTCCCGAAGAACTTGGCGCTGGTCACAGTGGGTCCGCAGGTCAGACGACGCCATGGAGATGGCGTCGCCCGCGACGTCGCGACGAGCCGGCGTCCGCGGTACCAGATGGGGAAGAGGTGAATGCACCGTGGTCGCGGCACCGCCGACTTTTTCTCCACTGGTCTGCGGGACTCCATCGGAGCGTCGTCCCGGGGGCCCCACCAGACTTGGTTCGTCTTTGTTGTCCACCACAACAAGGCTTCGGATAGTGGCTCTCCACTCGTCGAGTTTCCCCGTAGTGGGAGGAAAGTCGAGGAACAACTGCGCGCGCGCCAGGGCCTCTGCTGGCATCGGTGGTAGCGAAACCTGCACGGACCGCGACGCGCTTCGACTTCTGACCATGTCAGAAGGAGCTCTATCATGACCCCGCGGTCGCATGCCGTTTTCACTAGCGCCTCGGCGAGTGGGCAGGTCTTCTACGTCCCGGAGTGGCGCTCGGGGCTCTTCTCGCGGCGACGCCCGGGATCTTCGGCATGATTACGCCGTTCGTCGCGCGCTGCCTGGGAGGAGCACGCTGTTGACGCTGTCGTGGGAGTCTTGGAGGCCCTCGCGTCGCCTTCGGGCGGGGCGGCGATGACCTTGGAAGGCCCCGCTCCACCCACGAAGGACTTGGCTCCGCCTTTGGATTTGGCGACGTGTGGCCCGTTGCCAGGCGCACAAACATCATCGCCTCCCAAACTCCGGCTGCTAGATGGTGTTGGTGTTCGCGAGCAGCGCCCCGGGTCCTCTATGCGACCGGTCCGCTGCTCGCCCGCATCGGGACTTGCTGTCCGACTTCCGACTGGCCAACCGCCACCGTCGTCTTCTTCTTGGGCGCCATGATGATGAAGAAGCGCTGAACTAACTGCTAGAGCCGATTCTCACAACTGCGGACCCCTACCTGGCGCGCCAGAGATGTCGGTGCAAGGAGCAACACCTATGGGATCACGAGAATCCCTACTACGGTTAGGTGGCGCGGGGTCGTGAGAAGAGCGGATCAAGCAGGTAGCACACGGTTCGTTTATCCAGGTTTGGGCCGCAAGGATGCGTAAAACACTGCTCCTGCTTTGGTGGATTGGATATCGGTGTTCTTGAGCTAGCTATGGGGCGTGAGGAGCTCCAAAAAGCCAAATCCCTCTCCTGGTCGCCTCGGGCCTCCTTTTATAGGAAAGGGGTTGCCATAGTGGCACACAGGAGGTGGAAAGGGAACAGTGATGCGAGGTTATCCCTCACATTACATGACAAGGCGCATTTAATGCGTTTTGCGTAGGTGTCCTTGCTTTATCGGGGACAGGGGAGAGGTCGGTCTCGTCCGTCGCCGCTCCTTCTTGTGTCGACACGCGCCCTAGCCAGCGATGCCTGAGATGCCACGTAGGTAGGCAGGCAGCTGAGGTGGCGCAGTGGTGGGTCTTCACGAAGATCTGCATGCCGCCACGCAGGTGCCTGCCCAGCTGGTTGGGTCGGCAGCTGCATGCATGCGGTGGTGGAGGCTCAGTCGGCGTGGGCCTGATGGTGGCCCTGCGGGTGTCCTTGGCAAGGGCCTTGCCAGGGCCCCAGCAAGGGTCTTGCTGAGGCGCCTGCTGTCATCCCCGGCAAGGCGCTTGCCGGGGGCCTTGTGGTTGTCCTCGGTAGGGATCCCGCCAAGGTTTGTTATCTCCTTAGAGCGTATCTGATCTTGGATGTCTTCACAAAGATCTGCATGCCACCACGGGGATGTCTCCCGAATCCTTGCCCTTTGGGGGCAGTGGACTCAAGGGCGATTCGCTTCGTAGGCGCGGGACGAGTCGCCGTGGCAAGGGTCTTGCCGGGGCTGCTAGAACTGTCTCCCAGCAAGGATCTTGCGGGGGAGTCCGCCTCGTCCCCTTTGCTCTTCGTGGTCTTGGCCTTGGCATCATAGTTCTCTTGAGCTTCGGTCTTACCCTGGCTCACCTCTCTTGCCTTGCTTGGTGTGGTGGTGCCCGTGGCTCAGACTACCCGTGCACAGTTACACGGGTACAAAAAGTGTACCCCTCTTTTTGTACACCGAAAATGGTTCTTTTCTCTTGCACATAACCATTAGAAGCATAAGTGCGTGAACAATATAATGCCACAATGGCTATATTCATGGCACTAGGTATATGGTGCAAAGAGGTAAGACAAGCATGCTTCACAAGGAATATGTCAAAATCTCCAAACATATGTGAGAATACTATGGGGGCATCTCATTAGCCAGACTAAAAGCATTGTTGCACTCATTACATGTCAAATCAGCTTACATGAGAGAGGCAACATATGAAGAGATATGACAAGAAGCAATAACAATCATATGCAAAACATGTAGATGCTTGTCATCAACTGCATGAAATGAGTAAGTATTAATCATCGGTGATGCGACAAGGCAAGCAATCATAGTAATCAAGTTGTGCAAGCTACTAGTGGGAAGATGCAACATACTAGAGGAACTCATGGCAATCATGCCATGTGAGGAAATAATAGGTATAGGCAATGCACGTAACATATCACAAGTACAAACACAAAGCAAGACCAATGTATCATCATAGGGATGGGTCACAAATGGAACATGGCAATAACAAGCAATATCTCCACCAAGCTTGCAAATACACATACAAGTATGAGAATCAATCTTCATGTGTAATGCAAAGCATGGGTCACAAATACATGGCAAAGGCATAGGAATGAGTATATCATGCAAAGTGAACATGGCAAGATGGGCATAAAATATGTAATGGAAAATAATCCATAGCCAAGTGAGGGCCATGTAGAAGAAATGCGCAAAGTCTTTGCGCAAAGAGAGCGGCGGGAAAGACAATCCATGGGATCCCAAGTCATCATTGCTCTCTAGAGCTAGTTTTGTCAACTCATGGGACTGTGAGGTTGACAAGTATTCATGGGTATGTACAAAAAAGAGAGACAAACCAAAGAAATTGTGTGCATGGTAAATGTACACATCATCCATCATGATGTGTATGTGCACGTGAGAGTTAGCAGAAGATAAGCTTTGCTCAAAGAAATTGGAAGCATGGTACAAGAACATGTCATCCATCATGAAAGAATAGTTATTGTGTATAACACGATCGGGACATAAATTGAGAATGCAAGTATATGGCACATCAATAGCATGTTTATTCATGGGGAGCATATTGTGCACACAAGTATTGGGATCATGCAATGGATGGGACGGATCAAAATCTCCTAAAATGTATGAGGAAACTATGGGGGTCTCCTCATGAGCAATAACGGAAACATCATATGGAGAAAATGGACAACATCCAAAACAATGCATATCCGAAGCTAGGTGGTCATGGCATGGCATATGAGACAAATGATGCAAAGGGAGCATATCAATACCATCACAAGAAAACCTAATGCCAATAACCACGGGCTTGTCATCTATGCCATATGTGCAAATTGCGTTAATTTTAATGGCATATGCATAGTCACTATAAAGAGATTGCAAATATGGCATATTGTTGATCTCATGCATAGCATATGACAAGTCATGCGGATTGTCAAGCATGATGTGACCTAAAGAATTGTCATAAGAAATCCTATGTAACATGGCATCACAACTAATAGACTCCACATGGCAATCAACAAAATCATCATAAATGGGTAAATCATCGCATGAGGAAGCCGCACTAGCATGAAGCATGGTAATATGTTGATCAAAATCATGCAAGCAATCAATGTTAAGAATGCCCACTAGTGGGACTAGAGCACCACCGTCACCTATGTTACCGTGTTCATTTCGCTTAAGTGGTGTAGGTGAGGTGGTGAAGACCAAATGGTGGTCACCATCATCAACTTGATGGAACCATGTCAGGGTGCATCATATTCCACCATGGCCATCGTCTTGTCCAAAGGAAGGACGATGTCGTCGAGGATCGGTGCGTGATCATATATGGGACCTAGCACCAAATGAGAAGACACAATAGAGGTAGAGGTTAAGTCGTTAGAAATCGAAGTGGCCTCACATGCCGTATCAACTATCACACTGTCTCTATGTGGTGGTTCACTCACTCCCTCAAAGTAGGTGCACTCAAACTCACATATGGTGGAGTCACTCGTCTCACTCAAGTGGTGGGGGTTGTGGCTCTCCTCTAATGGGAATTGGGGCAACACATCATATATGGGGCTAGTGGTGAAGACACTCTCACTCTCAATATGGTGGCAAAAGTCACTCAAATCATCATACGTCACCATGGTCGAGGTGACATACTCAACCATCTCATCACCGTCTCCGTGGATGAAAGCCTAAGATGGGACATCATCACTCTCCTCCATGACTGAAGGGAAAATCCCATGCTCGATCATCTCGTCACCGGCGCCGTGGATGAAGGCCGAAGATGGCACATCATCACTCTTGCATCCTACTATGGAAGCATCATCCTTGCTCGCCACCTTGTCGCTCTCCTCCAAAGCATGTTCCTTGGGAGGCTCCGTAGTCGTAGTTATCGCCGCACCATCTTGCAAAAGAGTCAAATTAGACTTGGCATCATCAATGCCACAAGAGAGGGATGGTGGTGAAGTCGAACTTGGGAGCATCGTCTTGGAGGTCGTCAGGCTTGGAGATCATGGTGGTACTAGCCTCATGCTCGTCGTCTTGGAACTTGGTCTTCGAGAAGTGTGCACGGGGTGGAGAAGCCATGGCCTTCATGAGTTCATGTTCCGCCTTGAGAGCACCAATGTAGTAGTCGCCAAGGGACTTGTAGTTCTCGAGGAAGATAGTCTTGGAGATGTCGTTGCGCAATCCCATCATGAAGTGGAACTTCATTGAAATGGGAGCATCCATGCCGGCTCGTCGCAAGGCATTCTTCATCTCCTTCAAGTACATCAATGGACCTGGATCCTTGGATGGTGTTCTCCAATTGGCGTAGAAGTTGTTCCGTGTAGGTTGGAGGCACGAACTCTCGCCGCAAAGCTATATTTGTCTTGGGCCAACTCATGTCATAGCTCTCCGAATGTGTGTGAAGCCACCATGTGGATGCGTAGTCGTGGATGTTTCTTGAGGCGCACTTCACTTGCTCTTCGAGAGGAGCTTGAGGTAGCTTGAGGTAGTCGTCCATCAAGCGCTCTCACTCGAGATACTCCTTGGGTTCTAGAGTCCCATAGAAAGGAATCTAGTGGTCGGTGTCGAGGTCGTAGTAGCTCATGGAAGTCGTGGACTTGAGCTTCCGGAGCTTCTCTTGAGCGTAGTCTCAGGTGCTTGTTGGCGAAGATGTCGTATGTCCGTAGGAGAAGATGCCTTCAAGTCGCTTGGCGAAAATGCCAAGGGAGATGGTGAAGTCGTTGAGCGGTTTTTGGTGTTGACCTCTTGACCTTCATGTTGCTGTTGGTGATGGTGTCGATGTCGATGTGATCTTGCCGAAGATGGTAGCTCGGAGGCCTGTGCTCTTAAGCATCTTCTCAAAGATGAGGAAGATCGCTTGTAGGACTTGATGAGGGCTTTAATCTCCTCCATTTGAGCATCCATTTTGGCGTCCAAGTTGTTTTTCGTGGCATTGAACTCGACATTGTTGTTGTAGACCGAAGGTGAAATGCCTTGCCTATCCATCACAAGACTCGAGTAGAGGTGTGTAGGAAATGAGATAAATAATACAAAGTTACCTTTTCCCAAAATTGAGAATGTATCCCATTTCACTCAATGTGAAATGAAAGAATAGTGGAATTGGTACCGGACTTGTTCAGCCACACCTATCAAATAAAGCTTATGGAGTGGCTTGGTGATGATAGTGGCACTAAAATTTGATGCAAAATATTAGCAAGAGTCAATAATGTTGAAAGAGATTCACAAATTCGCAAGTGCAACAAGTAGACCAATAACAAAGAATGACACACGGAAATGCACACATGAATATATAAATGGGGTCGTGCAACCAAGGAATGAGCACAAAATGTGGAGTCCATGGAAAACGCTCGTTGCACAACTCAAAGAGAAATGCTAGCACGATTGCTCAGTAGGAGGATACGACACTTGTGCACAACCTATAAGATGCAAAATGGATAAACTTTCTATCCAAAGTATGCTATGTATGTATGTTCCAGTGCTTTAGGAAAAGATGATCCAAGAGGATTGAGTATGATACCATATGATATATAGTGATGCACTATGATATGATGCTATGGCTCTTGCTTACGAGCTTCTTTGTTTTTCTCTTTTTCTTAAAAGCTTATTTTTTTTTTGATAGCCACTATGCGAAATGCACAAACCAAGATAGCAATTGTGTATATGCGGGAACAATCTTGTGACACAAGAGATTATATGATACCAAGATGTTACCAATATGGTATGGCATGTATGCAATGGAAGGTGTAGATCTATAATCACTAATGTGCACAAGTAGCGTTGCCAGCAATACTCAAATGGCTAGTCTCGATAGGCAAGTGACGCAAAATGGGCTAGGGGTTATCAATGCAATTGCAAGGGGAATATACAATGGTGTCGTCGAGATTACCTTCAATGGTTTGGCAAGTGTGCGTAAGGACGGATAATGATGAAGTGGTCAATGTTGATGACGACCTCGTGGCAATGATGAGTGGCGGTGGTCTCGATGTTGAACTGTCCCTAATTAGCCGAAACATCTTAGGAAATGGAAAAACCATGAACTCAAAATCTCAAATGTCAAGTGTCAAAATGGTGGTAGCAGGAAAGCGGTGGTGGTTGCGGAAGTATTAGTGGAAACCCGGTCAAAATGGGTTAAGGTGGTGGGGTATGATGGGCTATGCACGGTGTTGGAGTTGAAAGCACGGTCCCTAAGTAGCCGAAACGGCTTAGGAGACACAAACCACAACTCAAACAAGCTCAATCAAAATTGGGTTAATTTGGGGTGGTGGAAGTGTATGGTGGGAAGCCTATGCGGAAGTTATGGTGGATGTTGATGAAGAAGCAACCGTCCCTAAGTAGCCAAAACACCTTAGGAGACTCGAATCACTACTCAAGCAACCACAAATGCTATAACCCGGTGAATCATCAGCTTGTAACCTATGGACACTAATATGGTATGATTTGGTCAGTGTCCAGAACCATGCAGATTTTGCACTATAGGAGCTGGATGTCCGACTTGGGGCCCGGATGTTCGGCCAGGTGGCCCGGATGTCCGGCCTGAGACCCGGATGTCCAGCCCAACGATTCCAGATCAGGATTTGGACTTCAAAACTCGATTTTGGGTGGAAATTGATGATTTCGGGGGCAAAATTGGAGAGATTTCATGGATGGAAAGTTGGGAAATTTCGGGAGATGCTAGATCTACTTGAAACCAAGCGAATCCATGGATCAAAATCAACAAAACATCATCAAACCAACAAATCACAAAAAATTGGGGGCTATTTTGGTGGGGATTTTCTAATTTAGGACGAAATCAAGCAAAAGAAGGCTAGAAAACGAAGAGGGGAGGCTCCGAAATCGTGGTCAACCTAAGCTTTGATTCCAAGATGATGTAGGGTGGAACCCTAGATGGCCGATCTTTCACGAAAGGAGTGCATCCCATGATGAACAAGAAGAACACAAGGGGGAAACATGAAGGAAAACACAAGAGGATCACTCAAGCCAACGAGATTAGGTCACACATATGCTAGATCCGAGTACACATAGAGATCACACGGTCCAATCCAACAAGGGACGATACATAGGGTGATCGGTTCTTCTCCATGAGGAGGCCTTGAATCCGCGATGGATCTTCCCATGAGGGGTCATGAATCCAAGATGGATCCTCTTCGAAGAGGCCGCGGTCTCTCTCGATGGAGTAGATCTGGATGGATGAGCAAAGCTCTATCTCAAATGAGCTAAACCAATGCTAACCCTAACTAGGAGGTGGGAGAGGTCTATTTATAGTCGTAGTACAAGTTGGGGATGAAGTGAAGGGGTGAATGGGCCGGTGGCCTGTTACACTGTGCACATGGTAGGCCGGATGTCTGAGTGTCGGGCCAGATGTCCGAGGCTTCGCGACAGGCCGGATGTCTGGGCTGGGAGGCTAGATGTTCGAGCTGCCTGGGTCGCTTCCAGATGCATTCGGTGATGGAGGGCCGGATTTTGGGGGACATGGGCCATATGTCCGGGCTTGGGCCGGATGTTCGGCCGCTGTAGCAGCTGGCTCTTCTTCCTTCACTTCCACACGCACTTGGCCTTGGTCCTTGGGCTCTCCATGGTCTCCTCGGGTGTACCTGAGTATGCACAAGGTCCGTGCTTGAAGTAGCATCCATGTATTACATGCGGAAATGGAAGATTCGGAAAGGAGCGAGTTCACCTTAGGTCCAATGGCATATGCTCGAGTGTGCATGGGGATGATCGTAGGATGCTCGGCATCATCTATCCTCATCACGATGTCGGTGTACTTGAGCCGGAGATTGTGTCGTCGGAATGATGAAGTGGCAGAAGAGCGGTTGACCAACAAGGCACGAATCTTGTCTATTCTTGCATTGTTCTCTTGTTTTTGTTCGTCGAGCTTGTTGTTGAAGTAGTCTCTTGTACGTTGCTTGGAATGTCGCAAGTCGAAGGCCCGATTGTCGATGCGGTCACTCAATGCTTGTTGTTCTTAATGCAATGCTCTTTGTGCATCGAAGAGGTGGCTCTTGGTGACGTAGGTGCTCGGGTCCTCATCTTGCTCGATGAAGAGTGGATTGGTAGAAGTAGTTGGCCTATCCATCATTCCGAGTAAATGTGTGAGTGGGAGAAATGGAAGAACAATACAAAATGTACCTTGACCAATGTTGAGAATGGATCAAAGATCACTCAATGATGTAACAAGGAAATAACACAATTGGTACCGTATCTCATCAATCTCTCACACCTACATAAAGAAAGCTTATGGTGGAGCTTGGTTAGGATGGTGGCACAAAATTTATGCAACTGTTAGTGAGACTCAATGATGTTGAAAAAGATTCACAAATGCAACAAGTAGACCAATAGCAAATAGTGGTACCCGGAAACACACACACGGATAGATAGATGGGTTCGTGCAACCAAGGAATGAGCCAAAATGTGGAATCCACGAAAATATTGTTGTTGCACAACGTAGAGAGACGCTAGCTCGATTGCACAATAGGCGGATACGAGACTTGTGCACAACCTACTAAGCAAAATGCAACGACTTCTACCCCAAGTAAGCGATATGTATGGTGTTTCGATGCTATTATCCAAGATGATCGAGTATGACAATCTTAATGTAGTATGATGTTATCTTTTCCTTCTGCTTAAAAGCTTGTTTGACCCTTTCTCCATTGAGCTCTTTCGTTGGCCTGTTATGCAAAACTTCGTGAATCCAAGATAACAATTGTGTATATGCTATGACAACCTTGTGACACGAGAGATGATACCAAGATATGGACACCAAGATGATGATATATGCAATGATCACTAATGTGCACAAGTAACGTTGCCGGCAATACTCGAAGGCTAGTCTCGATAGGAAAGGTACGCAAAATGGGCTATAGGGTTATCAATGCAATGGCAAGGGGTAGACAAATATGTCGTCGAAGTTACGGTCCTTGCTTACGGCTGATAGTGTGAAAGGTCATGTGATCGTTGTCGATGTCGTAGTGCACAGTCTTCAGTAAGTTGGCGAAGCTCCACCGTAGTCGGAGTTGGCGAAGTAGCAGAAGCAATCGAGGCACGGATTTCCTATCTAGGATGGATGTTCTGGGGAAGACGGAAGGTCCGGGTTCTAGAAGTTCTGGGGAGGCCAGAAGGTCTGGTGGCTGGAAGGTCTGGGCGGGGTCGGATGTTCCGGGGGTCACGATTCTGCCAAGACCAGGTCATGGATTTGGCGGAAAAACTTTGGGCAAAACCCAAATCAGATGGGGGAAAGAAAAAAATTTGGTGGATGGAAGGGTGGCAAAGCTAGATCTACGTGCCACATGCGAAATCCACATATCAAATCCAACAAAACTTCATCAAACCAACAAATCACAAAAAAAAATTGGGAGGGCTATTTTTTGTAGGGATTTTCAAAATTGGGATGAATCACAACAAAATTAGGCTAGAAAACAAAGAGGGATCCTCCAAAATTGTGATCAACCTTGGCTCATGATACCAAGATGATGTAGGGTAGAACCCTAGATGCCCTATCTTTCACAATTGGAGGGGATCCTGCGAAGAACACGAAGAACACGAGGATGAAACACAAAGGGAATGGGAGGAAACACTCCAATCAATGGAAAACAATCACACATGAGCTAGAGCCATGAACATAAAGAGTGATATAGGATTCAAACACAACAAAGGACAGTACAAAAGGTCTTCTCCATGAGGAGATCTTAAGGGGACTTCCCTTGATGGGGTCTTGAATCCAGTTGGGGTACCTTCTCCGTAGAGGTCGTGAACTCCGATGGAGAAGGTATCAAGTGGATGAGTAAAGCTCTATCTCTCAAACAAGCTAAACTATGTTAACCCTAAAACGTATGTAGAAGAAGAGTATTTGTAGACTAGGGGCGAAAGGGTACATGGGCCTCGGCCCAAGTCACTACGCAGGCAAGGCCGGCAATTCCGGGGGTCGTCGGACGTTCCGGGCGCCGGAGGTTCCGGGCAGGGTCTGAGCTAGCCAGAGAGTTGGCACGGCGTGAGCGAGGCTGGGGTCCGGGGGCCGGAAGGTCTGGGCCAGGTTCCGGGCTAGTTCCGAGCTAACCAGAGAGTTGGCACGCTTGGATTCGTGTGGGCCGCCGGAGGCCGGAGGTTCCAAGGTGGCCGGAAGTTCTGGGCTCTGGCTGAAAGTTCCGGGATGAACAGAGAGTTGGCGTCTGATTCTTCTTCCTCAGCTCTCAGTGCCGTAACTTGTGTGCTGTACCTGATTACACATAGTGTTTCTGACTTAGGCAGGAGCCATGTATCACCCCGGATGTAAGGGGAACTCAAGTAGCAGAGATGTCACCTCAGATTTAATAGCACGCGCGCGAGCTCTTGTCATGGGTCCACTTGGTGCTTTGGTAGTCGGGGTAGTATCCATGGGGGATGACCGTGGGATGCTCCGCATCACCTCCCCTCTCTTATTGATATTGTAGTCGTACTCTCCGTTTGTCTAGTAGGCTTCTCCGACCATCTCTATGAAGCAACTCTACCACCAACCCTCCGGCACCCTAGCTTGATTTCTCCCAACCTTATTCCTCTCCTACACATATGTATGGATACCGATTAATCTCCCTCAATACATAGGTAGGTATCTCCTTCTCCACACATATACTAGTTGATCTACCTCTCTAGTTAGGTCTTTGCCCCCCCGACACACACACCCCAATAGTTGAACGTTGTAGTTAGGTACCTGTGCCACAGACAAACTGCACCTCTCTTGAGGGAGTCATGGACTAAGGGGTCCGTCCTGGGGGCGACAGCCCATTATACCTGGGCCGGACTGGTGGTCCTCGTGGCATAGGATCTCTTTGATTCCTAATTGTAATCTGTCTTCGGTAACCCTAACCCTATCGGTGTCTATATAAGCCGAGGGTTGTAGTCATTAGGGGGGAGAGATATCTTATCCCCCATAGCCTAGGGTTTTGCTCATGCTGATCTCGAGGTAGATCTACTCTGTAAACCATGATATACAATCAATACAATCAAGTAGGACGTAAGGTTTTACCTCTTCAAGAGGGCCCAAACCTGGGTAAACACTGTGTTCGTCGTCTTTACCCATCGATCCACGATCCATAGCTCGGGACCCCCTACCCCGAGGTCTGCCAGTTTTGACACCGCCATTGGGGCTTTCATTGGGAGTTCCGCTGTTGGATCACCAGAAGGATCGATAGCTCGCTTAGTCCTTGGAAAGGACATCGGTTTCATGGACCTCTTTGCCCTGGACAACTCTTCGCTTTTGGCAGCATCATACTGCATGCCGATTTAACTGGCCATCTAGACCAGGTCAACATCTTCGCTCCCGAACACCAGATTCGATTCAACAATCCGGAGTATGTCATTGACGCACGGGGGGATTTGGTTTTCACTGGATTCACCACCTCCGCAGACCTTGCCGCGCCTGCTCTAACGTACACCTCTGATCCATTTGTGAATTGGCCACAGTCCACCAAAGGGCTTTGAACCAGGAGGGACTCCCTGAGAGAGGGGACCTTACCCCACCATCAACCGAACCTACATCGGTGGAGGATTTATCCTTGGCCCTCGAGGCATAACCAGAGGCCAGAGGCCATGATTCGGTGTCGGCCAAGCTCCTCCCCCACAACCCCCTGCTGGCCTCGAGCCCGCACCCTGAGTCGGCGAATGGCGGCCAGGGGTCACCCCGGCCCAAAACGGCCTGACCTCAAACATTGGTGTGGAAGGTGCACGGGAGGGTCAAAGCACACCCTTAGTTTCCGAGGACAATCTAGTGCCACTTGAGGTGTCGGTCCAGAATCCTGAATATAGGTCTGTCTGAGACCAAGGATCATTCGAGTCACAGACTGACCTCCGCTTTGTCACCACAAAATATGGCCTAGAGCCCTCAAGCCCAGAAACCCTCGATATGTTGAAGAAGGCGCTAGACCAAATTCAGAAAAATGACTATAGAGGAGAACCTGCCCTCTGCCTTCAATCGCCAACCCTTCGAGGCGTTTGATAGGGAATTTTGTGCCCCACCCACCACCTATTTGGTAGCAACTATTGATGATTTAACCAATATGTTAGACTATATCTCAGAGAATGCCGAATACATGCATGAGGAGGACGTAGACACGACCAGTGCTAAGGTCGGTCCCCCCGTCATGGGCCGCTAGTCGGCCACATCTACCTACGACATTTACATGGTGGACACCCCAGAGGACGACAATGGCACTCCTGAGCAGGACCGAGGCAAGCCCAAAGATGAGCCTCCCAAACATCGAAAATAGTGTCGTCGATCAAAACCACGTCAAAGCCGCGCAAGCAACATCGACTCGGCGGAGAGCGGCACCGTAAACAATACGGATGACCTTGCCAGAGACGCATCCCACGAGCATCATCGGGATAACACCGCGGGGCAGGAGGACCCGCACAATCCAAAAAGCCATGAAGACTCAGAGGATAGCAACTACCTCCCACTCTCTAAGGAGTAGGCCAGTCTCGAGGAGGACGATTTTAACATCCCTGAAGACCCTCTGGAGCAAGAACAGTTCAAGCAGAGGCTTTTAGCCACCGCCCGCAGCCTGAAGAAGCAAATACACAAAATCAAGGCTGAAGATGACACCCTCAACAACCGATGGACTAAACTCCTAGCCGCTGAAGAAGGGTACGACCACGATCAGCCAACCAGGAGTTATCCTAAACGAAGGCTATTGCCCCTGTTCGACGACGAGGCTATAGAGCCAACACGCCCGATGTATACAAATGCCGAACAGCTAGACCGATCCCCTAGATGGCGGGACAGAGAAGCTGACGAGGCCGAACACCCAGCTACCGCACCTCACTGTCACGACAAGGATCAAGTGAGGCCCACTTACAAGTAGGACCTCCGCCATGACCTAGATACTCGTGGAGGCCGTACCAGGTCCATCTATGGAACCAGAGAGGACCTGCCCACATACCGGGAAGAATACTACGATCGGTTAAACTGAAACGATAGATTCTGGGAGCAGCAGCAGATTAGGGATGCCAAAGAGCTCCGATGCGACGTAGCTCGAGTTCGGGGCGCCACACACCCCTTGTGGTTCACAGAGAGGGCAATGCAGCATCAATTTTGGAAGGCTTCAAGCCTGTGAACACCGAATCATACGACGGAACTACAGATCCAGTCGTATGGATAGAGAATTTCCTCCTCCACATCCACATGGCATGAGGAGATGGCCTCCATGCAATCAAATATTTGCCGCCAAAGCTTAAAGGCCTAGCTAGACACTGGTTGAATAGCGTTCCTGAAGACTCCATAGGTTGCTGGGAAGATCTTGATGATGCTTTTCGAGCAAATATTCAGGGCATCTATGTCCGGCCTCCGGATGCTGACGACCTAAATCACATCACGCAACAATCCGGAGAATCTGCCCGACGGTTTTGGAACCGATTCCTGATCAAGAAAAATTAGATTGTTGGCTGTTTGGATGCCGAAGCCTTAGCTGCCTTTAAGCATAGTGTTAAGGACGAATGGCTTGTACGGTAGCTTGGCCAGGACAAAGCAAGAACTACGGCAGCTGATGTAGGGTGGAACCCTAGGTGGGCGATCTTTCACGAAAGGAGCGGATCCCGTGAAGAATACGAAGAACGCGAGGGCAATCACGAGAGGAAACACGAGGGAAAACACGAGAGAAACACTCAAACCAACAAGATGTAGTCACACATATGCTAGATCCATGAACACAAAGGAAGATACATGGGCCACGGTCAACAAGGGACGATACACGATAACTGGTTCCTCTCCAAAGGAGGTGATGTAGGGTAGGGACCCTATGGGCCAATCTTTCACGAAAGGAGCGGATCCCGCAATGAACATGAAGAACACGAGGAGGGAAACGAGGGGAAAATCACAAGGGGAACACAAGAGAACACTCAAACCAACAAGAATGATCACACATGCGCTAGATCCATGAACACAAAGGAAGCTACAAGATCCAAAGTCAACAACGGACGATACAAGAGGTAACCGGTCTTCTCCGTGGGGAGGTCTTGAAGTTCTCCGAAAAGAGGTCTTGAATCCAAAGGGATCTTCTCTGTAGAGTCTGCGGTCTCTCTCGTCGAGTAGATCCGATGTGGATGAGCAATGCTCTATCTCTAAACATGAGCTAAACCAATGCTAACCCTAGAAAGGATGAGGGGAAGGTATATTTATAGTCTAAGCCATGAAGGGGTATGTGGGAGAGAGATACAAGGCCAACGGCCCGGCTAGGCACAGGCAGGGTCGGATGTCCGGTCGGCGTCGGACGTCCGGTCGCTCGCGGGGGTCCGGTCATCCGGAGGGCGTCGGACGTCCGTCGTTTTCGGTGAGCGTCGGATGTCCGGTGCCTGGGACTTGTCGGACGTTCGATCTTCGTCGGTCGTTCGGCCGCTGTAGATGGTCGGACGTCCGGCGGCTTCCGGTCGTTCGGTCGTTGTAGACTTTGCAGCTCCTTCTTCTTCCGTCTTCTCTTCCATGCTTCCCTCGCGAATGTTGTAGGTGTTGCTTGGCGCTTGCACTCCTCCTAGTCATCCTTGAAGTTCCGACAATACCTATGCACGCAGACGAGAGGGGTGTCAAGAAGTATACCATCCTCGAAGGGGTCAAGTCAACACGTGTAAAGGAGAAGATTCACCTTTAGGTATGAGAAGTAGATGTTGCACGTGTCACTTGCCAAATGGAGTCTTGACATCGTGATTCCCGTAGGATGCTCCGCATCATCTCCCCTCCCTTGGGAAAGATCCGACCTCGGATCGAAAACCAAATCACCATCTGAAAGTGATGGCTTCGCCGTGTAGAAGTGGACGTTCACCAAGTAGTCATCATCTTCAAGCTTGAAGTGGGCACTCTCCAATGTCACACTGTCTAGTGATTCCTTCAAAATGAGCAAGGACAACAAACACTTGGAAAAATAAATGTGGTTCGTGTTAGTGCAAAACCAAGAATTCAAGAGGTGATTCACCAAACAAGTGTCGTCATCATGTAAAGCATATGGTGTGACAAACGATTGAGACATGGCATGTAAGCATATCAATCTAGCACAAGCAAAGAAATCATGGGGACAAGCATGTGAATGTGAGTTAGTGATGCAAATATGTGTGACATGAGAAGAAGCATCAACCTCAAGGTTATAGCAATCATGCATAAAATGCTCGACAAATGGTCAATGGTAGGCATAGGAATCATTCACAACACATAGTTAAATAAAGTGTCTAAACACATGGGACAAGTGCAAGACAATCAAAGCATAATGTGCATAGGGTGTAGTGAAGATAGTATTGCACTCAACACAATAGAAAGAGCAAGTGTTCATCATGTGTGAGGCAATCAAGGCAAGCATGTACCAATCATTGGGACATGGCATATGTGAAGAAATGTCATTGTTTCAACCAAACATGTGATAGGAGCAAGTAATCCAAGAATTGGATGCAACACACAAGGCATATATATCATGATGCATGGAACAGTGAAAATGACAAGTTGAAGCAAGATCTCTGACATATGTGTAATCAAGTGGTCCAAGATGAACAATAAGTCTCATGGTGCAAGCAACACAAGTAGTATGATCCGCAATATCCATGCTCAAGACAGATATCACCTTGAAGGCGTGTCCTTGTGCATTCTTCACAATGCCGAAGTGGTAGGAAAGGTGTTGGAGAAGCGAGTCGTGGTCGAATGTATGAAGCTCGCTCTCAAGAGCTCGAATCGTCAACTCATGTGAAGCGGAAGTCGACACAAGGTCCAAGTATCCTACACATGCACAAAAGAAAGCAAAGAATGTATGCGCATGGTAGATAAACACATCATCCATCATGATGGTTCCCTTCTCTTGCACATAACCATTAGAAGCACAAGTGCATGTAATATGATGCAATAATGGCTATATTAATGGCACTAGGTATATGGTGCAAAGAGTAACACAAGCATGCTTCACAATAAATATGTCAAAATCTCCAAATATATGTGAGAATGCTATGGGGGCAAACTCATTATCAAGATTAGGGGCATTGTTGCACTCAATACAGGTAAAATCATCTAGCATGAGAGAGGCAACATATGGAGACATATGACAAGAAGCAATAATAGTCATGTGCAAAGCATGTAGATGGTTGTCATCAACCGCATGAAGCGAGCAAGTTTGAGTCATTGGTGATGCAACATAAGCAAGCATAGAGATCAAGTCGTGCAAACTAGTAGTGCGAATATGCAACATACTAGAGGAAATCATGGCAATCATGTCATCTGAGCAACTAATAGGCATAGGCAATGCACATGACATATCGCAAGCACAAACACAATGTAATATCATAGTATCATTATAGGCATGGGGCACAAAGCAAACATGGCAATAACAAGCAATATCTCCACCAAGCTTGTAAATACACATACAAGTATGCGAATTGATCATCATGTTTAATGCAAAGCATGGGTCACAAATGCATGAGAGGGGCATAGTAATGAGCATATCATGCAAAGTGAACATGGCAAGATGGGCATATAATATGTAATGGACAATAACCCATAGCAAAGTGAGGGTCATGTAGAAGGAATGCGCGAAGTTTTTGCGCGAAGAGAGCGGTGGGAAAGACACTCCATGGGATCCCAATTCACCATTGCTCTCTAGAGCTCGTTTTGTCAACTCGTGGGATTGTGAGGTTGACAAGAATTCATGAGTACCTACACAAAAGAGACACAAACGAAAGAGATTGTGTGTGTGGTAGATGTACACATAATCCATCATGATATGTATGTGCACGTGAGAGTTAGCACAAGATAAGCACCGCTCAAGGAAATTTGATGCATGGTAAAAGAACTTGTCATCCATCATGAAAGAAAAGTTATTGTGTATAATACGATGGGGATGCAAATTGAGCATACAAGTATGAGGCACAACAATATCTTTTTTATTCATGGGGAGCATATTGGGCACACAAGTGTTGGGATCATGCAATGGATGGGAGTGATCAAAATCTCCTAAAATGTATGAGCAAACTATGGGGGTCTTCTCATGAGCAATATTGGTAACATCATATGGAGAAAATGGGCAACACCCAAAACAATGCATTTCTGAAGCTAGGTGGTCATGGCATGGCATATGAGATAAATGATGCAAATGAAGCATATCAATATCATCACAAGAAAAACAAATGCCGATAACCATGGGCTTGTTAACTATGCCATATGTGCAAATTGGGTTCACTTTATTAGCATATGCATAGTCGCTATGAAGAGATTACAAATATGACATATGATTGATCTCATGTATAGCATATGACAAGTCAAGCGGATTGGCAAACATGATGTGACCGAGAGAATTAGCACAAGAAATCCTATGTAACATGGCATCACAACTAATAGACTCCACATGGCAATCATCATACTCATCATAAATGGGTAAATCATCGCATGGGGAAGTCGCACTAGCATGAAGCATAGTAATAGGTTGATCAACATCATGCAAGCAATCAATGTCAAGAATGTCCACTAGTGGGACTAGAGCATCACCTTCACCTACGTTACCTTTGTCATTCCACTCATGTGGTGTAGGTGAGGTGGGAAAGACCAAATGGTGGTCAATATCATCATCTTGATGGAACCATGTGGGGGTGCATCCTATTCCACCATGGCCATCTTCTTGTCCAAAGGTAGGACGTAGTCGTCGCGAATCGGCGCGTCATCATATATGGGACCTAGCACCAAATGAGAAGACACAATAGAGGTAGAGGTCAAGTCGTTAGTGTTGAAAGTGGCCTCACATGACCTATCAACTATATCACTCTCTCTATGTGGTGATTCATTCACTCCCTCAAAATAGGTGCACTCAATCTCATGTATGGTGGAGTCACACATCTCACTCAAGTGGTGGGGGTTGTGGCTCTCCTCACATGGGAACTGATGCAACACATCATGTATGGGGCTAGTGGTGAAGTCACTCTCACTCTCAATATGGTGGCAAAAGTCACTGAAGTCATCAAACGTTGCCGTGGTCGAAGGGAAAATCCCAAGCTCAACCATCTCATCACCGTCGCCATGGATGAAGGCCGAAGATGGCACATCATCACTCTCGCCTCCTAAGATGGAAGCATCATCCTTGCTCATAACCATGTCGCTCGCCTCCAAAGCTTGGTCCTTGATGGTCTCCGTAGTTTTAGTCATTGCCGCACCATCTTGAAAAAGAGTCGAAGTAGACTCGGCATCATCAATGCCACAAAGAGGGATGGCGGTGAAGTCAAACTTGGGAGCATCGTCTTGGAGCTCGGCGGGCTTGGACATCTTGGTGGTACTATCCTCATGCTCGCCTTCTTGGAGCTTGGTCTTTGAGAAGTGTACTTGGGGTGGAGAAGCCTTGGCCTTCATGAGTTCTTGTTCCGCCATGAGAGCACCAATGTAGTAGTCGTCGAGGGACTTGTAGTTCTTGAGGAAGAGAGTCTTGGAAATGTCATTGTGCAATCCCATCATGAAGTGGAACTTCATCGAAATGGGGCCGTCCACGCCGGCTCGTCGCAAGGCTTTCTTCATCTCCTTTAAGTACTCGTTGATGGACTTGGATCCTTGGATGGTGTTATCTAATCGGTGTTGAAGTTTTTCTGTGTAGGATAGTAGCTTGTGGAAGTCGCGGACTTGAGCTTGGGGAGCTTCTCTTGAGCGTAGTATTGAGGTTCTTGTTGGCGAAGATGCCATATGTCCATAGGCGAAGATGCCTTGAAGTCGCTTGGTGAAGATGCCAAGGGAGATGGTGAAGTCGTTGAGCGGTTGTTGGTGTTGAGCTCTTGACGTTCACGTTCTTTTTGGTGATGGTGTCGATGCTGATGTGATCTTGCCGGAGATGGTAGCTCGGAGGCATGTGCTCTTGAGCGTCTTCTCGAAGATGAGGAAGATCGCTTGTAGGACTTGATGAGGGCTTTGATCTCCTCCATTTGAGCTTGCATCAAACTCGTCGTTGTTATTGTATACCGAATATGAAATGCCTTGCCTATCCATCACAAGACTCAATCCAATATGAGTCTGAGAAAGAGAAGAACTATACCAAATATACCTTGACCGATGTTGAAGATGGATCAATGATCACTCAATGATATAACAAGGAAATAGCACAATTGGTACCAATTCTTGTCGGTTCCTCACACCTACACAAATAACGCTCAGGGTGGAGCTCAGTGAGGATAGTGGCACAAAACTTTGATGCAAAATGCTAGCAAGTGTCAATAATGTTGAAGGAGATTCACGAATTCACAAGTGAAACAAGTAGACCAATAGCAATATGTGGCACACGGAAACACACACACAGATAGATAAATGTGGTCATGCAACCAAGGATGAGCACAAAATGTGGAATCAATGGAAAACGCTCGTGTTGCACAACTCAAGAGAGACGCTAGCACGATTGCTCTATAGGTGGATACGACACTTGTGCACAACCTATGATATGCAAAATGTATCGACTTTCTATCCCAAGTATGCTATATATGTATGATGTTCCGGTGGTATGATCCAAGATGATCGGATATGACAATCTTATATGCAATGTGGTATGATGCTATGGCACTTGCTTACAAGCTTCTTTGCTCTTTCTCTTTTTCTTTGCTTAGAAGCTTATTCTTCTTCTTTTTTGTATGGCCACTTTGCGAAATGCACACACCAAGATAGTAATTTTGTATATGCGGGAACAAACTTGAGGCACACGAGATGATATGATACCAAGATGATACCTATGGTATGGTATGTATGCAATGGAAGGTGTAGCTCGATGATCACTAATGTGCACAAGTAATGTTGCCGGCAATACTCAAAGGCTAGTCTCGATAGGTAAGTGACGCAAAATGGGCTAGGGGTTATCAATGCAATGGCAAGGGAATATACAATGGAGGGATACCACGATACCAAGATGATATGGAGGTTACTGTTCGTGGCGATGATGAGTGAGAGTGATCTTGATGGAGATACCAACATGATGGAGACTCATCCCTAAGTAGCCGAAACACCTTAGGAAACGGAAAAACCGCGAACTCAAAATCTCAAATGTCAAATGGTGGTAGCGGGAATGCGGTGGTGGTGCCGGAAGCTCAATGGGATTACGGAAATGCAATTACGGGTTGTGGAGTATGCAATACGAAAATGGAGGCTAAGGTGGGGGACTATACACGGTGTCGGAGTTGCAAGCACGGTCCCTAAGTAGCCGAAACACCTTAGGAGACACAACTCACAACACAAACAAAATTGGGTTAAGTGGTGTGGAAGAAGTGTATGGTTGGTAAGCCTATGCGGAAGTGGTGGTGGTGGTCGATGAAGAAGCAACCATCCCTAAGTATCCTAGACACCTTAGGAGACTCAAATCACTCCTCAAGAAACCACTGATGAGGACATCAATACCATTGTTACACCCACAACCCCTGCTGCGATACATACTGGACCAATTACTAGAGCTCGCACACGCCAATTGAATTATGAGGTACTTTTGTTTCTTGGTAATGTTCATGAGAATATGATGCTGCCTAAATTGGATACATTTGTTTTTCTTACAAATGAAGGGCCTAGCTTGGACAAGAAAGATGAACCTTGGAGCAAGTTCAAGCATGGAGATGATGGCATGCGCAAGGGGAACAAGAACGAAGTTACAAGTGATGATTCCAGGACTCTGAAACCACCATAATGAGTGCATGAAGCATGGGACGAAATATACAAGATGCCACTTCATAAATTTCGTCCAGAGGCTATTCTAGGTGTTGCATCACCTTATTATTGGGCCAGTCCCATGTATTTTCGAAGTACTTAAGTATAGGCTGTTTTTAGAGTCCGTATGTGTGAGGAAACAAGAGTTAGGGTTGGTTTCGGACCCCTCCACCAAGGGCCAAGAAATCCCCCCCCCCCCCCGTTCTCCTCCATATATACAACCCTTAGGGCATCGTTTAGTTTTTGGGTTTTGTTTAGACTGAAAGTTCGCCATAGCTGCAACTTCGCGTCCTTCGTTTGTGTCCAACGACCAGACCAAGACGTCACAGAACCCCACCTTCATTAATAAAGCTTTCCTCTTTTATTCGCAATATCCAGATTGCAATCTCAGTTTCTTGCTTGTTCTTCGTTTGCTCGCAAGAAATAGACCCTCGTGGTTAGGTTGATCATGCTCCAGCGTGGTTAATAACCCTCGGAAGTTGGTTTAGCGATTGCTAAGGCACGACGTCTTCGCACGTTCATAGTCGGATCGTCAAAGTCGCCTCCCACGGAAAACAATATCTATCTCATCGAAACATTGGGACACCTTTGCCTCTATCAAGTGGTATCAGATTTCCTGGTTGCTCGGTGAGTTTTTACAATTTTTCGTAGTTTAGATCGAGTGTGTTCTTCATACCTATAATCCACGAAAAAGCCAAAAAAATTAGGGTTAGTTCATCCTATACGAACCAATCTGAGCCTTTACATAATCTTTTCTGTATTGCTGTGTTGAATTTGCGGTTGCATCGTCGTGTCTGGTTGCTGGTCTTAGCGTCTAGTCCTTTAGAGTTTCAAGTTCTGTTCACAAGTAGTCACGCCGCCGCCGCATCATCATCATCACCGCTGCCATATACCACCATCGTCATCACCGCTGCCATATACCACATATCCACCACCATCACGATAATCCGAGTCCACCTCCATCACCGATTTGCCACCAGTCCGAGTACCACCGTCCTACATATATCCGCCACCAGTCTGAGTTTCCACCAGATTCATCTCCGCCACCAGTCCTAGTCCGAGTCCAGTATTTGTTGTTTTGTTTTCGAGTTCCAGATCACGCGATACTCCGAGTCGTGACAGAATAGGACTCCTGAGATTCCATGCTACCCGCAGAAGAAAAATAGTTCCAAACTCAAAAAAACTAAGTCTAGAAAATTCTGGCTAGGCAGTTTTTAGACCATTTGTAGACGTTTTCGAAAAAAAATTGTTGCGGAGCAAAAAAAAGAGAAAAAAAGTGCAAAAAAAGGAAGTGAAAAAAAAGAAAAAAAAATTCAGAGCGTGCTCCTCCCTTGTTTACGTGCAGTGTCGTGATTTTGTTAGTGTTCTAGGCTCGCGTCTCTAGCACGGTCTTGCCTATGACCAGCACAGTACCGTCGTTGAGCGTTTATTCAACTTTGCATCTCTAAATTGATTATTGCTGACCCTTTTTGCTACCATATTATAAGCCTTGCCAGCTCCACATACATCTTCTCGTCCGTTTGACTCTCCCTGGTAATTGCTCTATCCAATCTTTGAGAGTTTTGACTACGACGGTTGCCAATCACCGCCTGCTGCTGGGTAAGAACGGGCAAGAATTTGAGATTTGCTTGACGAATTTGTGACACCCACCACCACCTCTTGTTAGCAGTCTGTAGGATCATATTCTTGTGCGTTTCTATTGCTGCTAACCATGGCAGGATCACAAGCCGACGGGACTGACTGGGAGAACATGACGAACAAAGAGTTACATGATAAGTTTCAGCAAATGATAAGTGGACAGGTGGAAGATGTGTGATAGAGGCAAAGGTGTCCCGATGTTTCGATGAGATGGTGGCTATCATTTTCTGTGGGAGTCGACCTTGACGATCCGACTACGAACGTGCGAGACGTCGCGCCTTAGCAATCGCTAAACCAACTTCCGAGGGTTATTGACCACGCCGGAGCACGATCAACCTGGCCACGAGGGTCTGTTTCCTGCAAGCAAACAAAGAACAAGCAAGAAACTGATATTGCAATCTGGATATTGCAAATATAAGATGAAAGCTTTATTGATCAAGGCGGGGTTCTGTGACGTCGTGGTCTGGTCGTTGGACACAAACGAAGTACGAGAAGTTGCAGCTATGGCGAACTTTTAATCTAAACAAAACCCAAAGTCTAAACGATGCCCTAAGGGCTGTATATATGGAGGAAGAGGGGGGAATTTCGTGGCCCTTGAGGGTGGGGTCCGAAACCAACCCTAACTCTTGTTTCCCCACACATACGGACTCTAAAAATAGCCTATACTTAAGTATTTCGAAATTACATGGGCCTGGCCCATTAATAAGGTGACGCAGCACCTAGAATAGCCTATGGACGAATATTATGAAGTGGCATCTCGTATATTTCGTCCATGGCTTCATGCACTCCTTATGGCGGCTTCAAAGTCCTGAAATCATCACTTGTAACTCCGTTCTTGATCCCCTTGCACATGCCATCAACTCCATGCGTGTTCTTGCTCCAATGTTCATCCTTCTCCAAGCTAGGCCCTTCATTTGTAAGCAAAACAAATGTATCCAATTTAGGCAGCATCATAATCTCATGAACATTAGAATCATTACCAAGAAACAAAAGTACCTGGTAATTTAATTGGCGTGCGCGAGCTCTAGTAATTGGTCTAGTATATGTAATAGTAGGGGTTGTGGGTGTAACAATGGTATTGATGTCCTCATCATCCTCCCCTTCTTGAAATGAAGTCGTCCTCGACGGAAGCTCATCTTCCTCACCCAAATAAGGCTTCAAATCTGCAATGTTAAAAGTGGGACTAACCCCAAAATCTGCAGGTAGCTCAAGTTTATATGCATTATCATTTATTTTCTCTAACACCTTAAAAGGACCATCAGCATGTGGCATTAGCTTTGATTTGCGCAGATTAGGAAATCTATCTTTACGCAAATGTAACCAAACAAGATCTCCAGGTGCAAACAAAACATGTTTTCTACCCTTATCTCCAGCAAGTTTATATTTAGCATTCATACGCTCAATGTTTTCCTTAGTTAACTCATGCATTTTTAAAATCAATTCAGAACGTTCTTTAGCATCAAAATTAACCTTGTCCGAAGATGGAAGAGGCAACAAATCAATAGGTGCACGAGGTAGGAAACCATACACAATTTCAAAAGGGCACATCTTAGTAGTAGAATGCAATGAACGATTATAAGCAAATTCAATATGAGGCAAGCATTCTTCCCACATTTTCTTATTATTCTTCAAAACAGCCCTAAGCATAGTAGACAATGTTCTATTGACTACTTCAGTTTGTCCATCAGTTTGGGGGTGACAAGTAGTACTAAAAAGCAGCTTAGTCCCCAACTTAGCCCATAAACATCTCCAAAAGTGGCTAAGAAATTTAGTATCATGATCTGAAACAATAGTATTTGGCACACCATGTAAGCGAATAATTTCACGAAAGAACAAATCAGCAACATTAACAGCATCATCGCTTTTATGACATGGTATAAAGTGTGCCATTTTCAAGAACCTATCCACGACAACAAATATGCTATCCCTCCCCTTCTTTGTTCGAGGTAAACCTAAAACAAAGTCCATATTTATATCCTCCCAAGGAACACTAGGTACAGGCAAAGGCATATATAAACCATGAGGATTGAGTCGTGACTTAGCTCTTTGACATGTAGTGCAGCGAGCAACAAAACGCTCAACATCCCGTCTCATCTTTGGCCAAAAGAAATGTGTAGCAAGGATATCCTCCGTCTTCTTGATGCCAAAGTGTCCCATTAATCCTCCTCCATGCGCCTCCTGCAACAACAAAAGACGAACGGAGCTAGCTGGAATGCATAGCTTGTTAGCACGAAACACAAATCCATCGTTAAGAACGAACTTGTTCCAAGTTCTCCCTTCCTTACAATTTTGCAATACATCTTTAAATTCAGCATCATGAACATATTGATCTTTGATGGTCTCCAAACCAAATATTTTAAAGTCAAGTTGTGAAAGCATAGTATAACGACAAGACAAGGCATCAGCAATAACATTTTCTTTACCCTTCTTGTGTTTAATGACATAAGGGAAAGTCTCAATGAATTCAACCCATTTAGCATGTCTACGGTTCAGTTTTGCTTGACTTTTAATGTGTTTCAAAGATTCATGATCAGAATGTATAACAAATTCCTTGGGCCATAAATAATGTTGCCATGTTTCTAAGGTCCGAACAAGAGCATATAATTCTTTATCATAAGTAGAATAGTTCAGACTAGGCCCACTCAATTTTTCAGAAAAGTATGCAACAGGTTTTCCATCTTGTAATAACACACCTCCTAATCCAATTCCACTAGCATCACATTCAAGCTCAAAAGTCTTATTGAAATTAGGAAGTTGGAGTAAAGGAGCATGTGTCAACTTATCTTTCAATACCTTAAAGGCTTCTTCCTGTGCGGTACCCCAAACAAAAGGCACATCCTTTTTGTAAGCTCGTTGAGAGGTGCAGCAATGGTGCTGAAATCTCTCACAAAACGCCTATAGAAACCAGCGAGGCCAAGGAAACTCCGCACTTGTGTGACCGTTTTGGGATGCGGCCAACTCTCAATAGCTTCAATCTTGTCTTTTTGAACTTCAATTCCCTGTGGAGTAACAACATAGCCAAGAAAAGATACTCGGTCGGTGCAAAAGGTGCACTTTCCAAGGTTACCAAACAAATGTGCATCACATAGAGCAATAAAAACAGCACGTAAATGTTCCAAATGTTCCTCCAAAGATTTGCTATAAATCAATATGTCATCAAAGTAAACTACCACAAATCGTCCAATGAAAACACGTAAAACTTCATTCCTTAACCTCATGAAAGTACTAGGTGCATTAGTTAACCCAAAAGGCATGACTAACCACTCATATAATCCAAACTTACTTTTAAATGTTGTTTTCCATTCATCTCCCAATTTCATACGAATTTGATGGTATCCACTACGCAAATCAATTTTGGAGAATATTGTAGAGCCACTCAATTCATCAAGCATATCATCTAGCCTAGGAATAGGATGACGATAACGAATAGTAATGTTATTAATGCCTCTACAATCAACGCACATACGCGACGTACCATCCTTTTTCGGCACTAAAATGATAGGAACAGCACAAGGACTAAGGGATTCGCGTATATAACCTTTGTCGAGCAGTTCTTGTACTTGACGCATAATCTCCTTCGTCTCCTCTGGATTGGTACGGTATGGTGCACGGTTGGGTAATGATGCACCAGGAATTAAGTCAATTTGATGCTCAATCCCTCGAATAGGTGGTAATCCCGGTGGCACGTCTTGTGGAAAGACGTTAGCGAACTCCTGCAAAATGTTAGTGACATCAGGAGGCAAAGAGGAAGGCACGTCCTGGTATGAAAATAATGCCTCTTTGCACACAAAAGCATAGCAAACAGATTTGCTAAAATCTAGATCATCAATATGAGATTTGGTGGCAAGTAAACATGCACTTTTCAATTTAATTTCAGAAGCAACACTAGATTGTTTATTATTATTAGGCTGCATTTGTTGCTCAAATTCTTTTGCCACAATCTGATTTTCACTCTTATATTTCTCCTGTTTTGCTTTATTAGCTCTATTAATATCATCTTTCAAAATGGAATCAGGAGTCATAGGAAGCAAAGTAATGTTCTTATCCTTATGAATAAGAGTATACTGATTGTTTCTACCATGGTGAACAGAATTTTTATCAAATTGCCATGGTCTACCAAGTAATAAGGAACATGCTTGCATAGGTACCACATCACAATCAACATAATCAGCATATGTAGAGATACTAAAATGCACACGAACAGTACGTGTTACCTTAACCTTGCCGCTGTTGTTGAACCATTGGATGTAGTAAGGATGTGGATGTGATCTTGTGGTGAGAGATAGCTTCTCCACCATCTCCATGCTAGCCAAGTTGTTGCAACTCCCTCCATCTATGATCACGCGAACAGAACGTTCCTTCACAACTCCCTTTGTATGGAACAAATTATGCCTCTGATTTTGCTCAGCTTGTGTAACCTGCACACTCAAAACACGTTGAGCAACTAAACATTCATACCTGTCAGCATCTTCAGGAGCCATGTATTGCGTCTCATGATCAAAATCGTCTCCACCATGTTCGTCACGTGTAATAAGAGCCAAAGTCTCCTCATCATAGTCACTAGCGGACTCATACCCACCATCCTCACTAACAATCATCACACGTTTAGATGGGCATTCTCTCGCATAATGACCTCCACCCTTGCAACGGCGACAAATAATATCATGTGTTTGCCCTATGGATGCCATGGATGAAGAAGAGCTCTTTGCAGGCCCAGAAGGTGTGCTCTTGGCAGATAGTGGTGATTGTGCCTGCTTTATTGTATCACGGTTGGAGGTGGCAGCCGACGGAGGCGCCGGTGTAGTAGAACGTGTGGAAGTAGATGATGCACGTGGTGTCCATGATGAAGGTCGACCTGCAGAAAAGTTAGTCCGCGCCAATGCCTGTTGATCCTGCACTTCACGTTCAGCTTTACAAGCAAGATGGAATAAACGAGTGATATTAGTATAGTCCTTATACTCTAGAATCGTCTGAATCTCTCTATTTAATCCACCCATAAAACGTGCAAGCATAGCTTCATTCTCCTCAACAATACCACATCTAATCATGCCAGTTTGTAATTCCTGATAATATTCTTCTACAGAATTTTTCCCTGTCTTAAGCGCTGCAATTTTTGAAGTAATTCACATTGATAATATGGTGGAACCCAACGAGTACGCATAGCAGTTTTCAAAGCAGCCCAAGTAGCAGGAATAGGATATAATCTACAATGCTCAGACCACCAAACACATGCAAAACTAGTGTATGCACAAACAGCAGCAGGAACACGTCTCTCCTCGGGATATTGTAAACATGTAAATCGTTGTTCAGTTTCTAACTCCCAAGTAAGATATATATCAGGAACATATCTACCCTCAAATGGTGGAATATTCAATTTTAGTTTAGGGAGATGGTCATGATCTCGTACCTGAGGGTGAGCCCTACCATTGCCATTATTTGCATGTGGACGACCTGGTAGTTGCTGTGCTGGTGGTGGCACGTAGTTCTGATTTTGATCAACCTCATCCTCGTAATCTCTGGCAAAATCATCCTCCTCCGCATCAGCAGCAGCAACCACAGAAGTATGAACAGCAGCACCAACAGTTTGGCCAGGTGCTAGAGGGAGACGGCTCGCTCGGCGGAGGGCTGTTTCACGATGTGTAGGTAGTCGTTGTTGTTGTTGTTGTAGAGGTGCGTTAGATGCAGCCGGTGGTGGTGGTGGAAGACGCGCGAGCAATTCATTAAACCTGTTATCGAGCTTTGTTTCGAACGTCTTCTCCATGTCATCTATCTTCTCCATGGCCTCTTCAAATCTGTTTAGCACATCTTGAACCTGTCCATTCATCATTTGCTGAAATTTATCATGCAACTCCTTATTCGTCATGTTCTCCCAGTCAGTCTCGTCGGCTTGTGATCCTGCCATGGTTAGCAGCAATAGAAACACACAAGAATATGATCCTACAGACTACTAACAAGTGATGGTGGTGGCGGGTGTCACAAATCCGTCAAGCAAATCTCAAATTCTTACCAGTTCTTACCCAGCAGCAGGCGGTGATCGGCAACCGTTGTAGTCAAAACTCTCAAAAGCTTGGATAGAGCGATTGCCAGGGAGAGTCAAACGCACGACGTAGATGTATGTGGAGCTGGGAAGGCTTATAGTATGGTAGCAAAAAGGGTCAGCAATAATCAATTCAGAGATGCAAAGTTGAACAAACGCTCAACGACGGTACTGTGCTGGTCCTAGGCTAGACCGTGCTAGAGACGCGAGCCTAGAACACTAACAAAATCACAGCGCTGCACGTAAATAAGGGAAAAGCACACTCTGGAACTTTTTTTTCGCTCTTTTTTTTTGCGCTCCTCTTTTTTTTTGCGAAAAATCACTATAATGGCGAGTGTCTCAAAACTCTTCCCTCGTCAAACTGGTAGGATGGCACGAAAAAAAAATTCACTTTTTTCGGAAATCAGGGCAGCGACGACGAAAAAGTGCGACAAAAAATCACTATGATGGCACGTGGCTCAAAAGACTCAGAAAAGCCTAAAAAAAGGATAGGGAAAAAAAAATTTGCCCGTGAAAATTTCAGCAAATGATGAATGGACAGGTTCAAGATGTGCTAAACAGATTTGAAGAGGCCATGGAGAAGATAGATGGCATTGAGAAGGCGTTCGAAACAAAGCTCGATAACAAGTTTAATGAATTGCTCGCGCGTCTTCCACCGCCCGCTGTGCCTGTCACACCTCTACAACAACAACATCGTCTTCCAAATCAAGTGGGACGAGCACCACGCGTTCCCATTGAGCCTGGTCAAACTTCTAGTGCTGCTATACCTACTGTTGGTGCTTCTGTCGTTCCTGCTGCTACTGCAGAGGTGGAGGACCATTACGAGGATGAGGTTGATCAAAATCAGAACTACATGCAACCACCAGCACCACCACCACCATGTCATCCTCATGCATATCATCGCAACGGTAGGGCTGCACCACCATCTGAGGTACATGACCATCTTCCTAAACTAAAATTGAATATTCCACCATTTGAGGGTAGATGTGTTCCTGATATATATCTTACTTGGGAGTTAGAAACTGAATAACGATTTACATGTTTACAATATCCTAAGGAGAGACGTGTTCCTGTTGCTGTTTGTGCTTTCACTAGCTTTGCATGTCTTTGGTGGTCTGAACATTGTAGATTATATCCTATTCCAGCTACTTGGGCTGCTTTGAAAACTGCCATGTGTACTCGTTGTGTTCCACCATATTATCAACGTGAATTACTTCAAAAATTGCAGCGCTAAAGACAAGGAAAAAATTCTGTAGAATAATACTATCAGGAATTACAAACTGGCATGATTAGATGTGGTATTATTGAGGAGAATGAAGCTATGCTTGCACGTTTTATGGATGGATTAAATTGAGAGATTCAGACCATTCTAGAGTATAAGGAGTATACTAATATCACTTCTTTATTCCATCTTGCTTGTAAAGCTGAACGTGAAGTGCAGGATCGACAGGCATTGGCGCGAGCTAAGTTTTCTGCAGGTCAATCTTCATCCTGGACACCACGTGCATCCTCTACTTCCACTCCACCAACACCTCCATCAGGTGCCACCACCAGCCATGATTCAAGAAAACAGGCACAACCACCACTATCTACTAAGAGCACACCTGTCGGGCCTACGCAGAGCTCTTCTTCTTCCATGGCATCAACAGGGCACACAAGTGATATTATTTGTCGTCGTTGTAAGGGAAGAGGACATTTTGCGAGAGAATGCCAATCTCAATGTGTGATGATTGCTACTGAGGATGGTGGGTATGAGTCCGCTAGTGACTATGATGAGGAGACATGGGCTCTTATTACACGTGAAGAACACGGTGGAGATGATTCTGATCATGAGATGCAATACATGGCTCCTGAAGATGCTGACAGGTATGAATGTTTAGTTGCTCAACGTGTTTTGGGTGTGCAGGTCACACAAGCTGAGCAAAATCAGAGGCATAATTTGTTCCATACAAAGGGAGTTGTGAAGGAACGTTCTGTTCGCGTCATCATAGATGGAGGGAGCTGCAACAACTTGGCTAGCAAGGAGATGGTGGAGAAGCTATCTCTCACCGCAGGACCACATCCACATCCTTACTACATCCAATGGTTCAACAACAGCGGCAAGGTTAAGGTAACACGTACTATTCGTGTGCATTTTAGTATCTCTACATATGTTGATTATGTTGATTGTGATGTGGTACCTATGCAAGCATGTTCCTTATTACTTGGTAGACCATGGCAATTTGATAAAAAATTTGTACACCATGGTAGAAACAATAAGTATACTCTTGTTCATAAGGATAAAAATATTACTTTGCTTCCTCTGACTCCTGATTCCATTTTGAAAGATGATATTAATGGAGCTAATAAAGCAAAACAGGAGAAAAATAAAAGTGAAAGTCAGATTGTGGCAAAAGAATTTGAGCAACAAATGCAGCCTAATAATAAACCATCTAGTGTTGCTTCTGAAATTAAATTGAAAAGTGCATGTTTACTTGCCACCAAATCTGATATTGATGATTTAGATTTTAGCAAATCTGTTTGCTATGCTTTTGTGTGCAAAGAGGCATTGTTTTCATTCGAGGACATGCCTTCCTCTTTGCCTCCTGCTATCACTAACATTTTGCAGGAGTTCGCTGACGTCTTTCCACAAGACGTGCCACCGGGATTACCACCTATTCGAGGGATTGAGCATCAAATTGACTTAATTCCCGGTGCATCATTACCGAACCGTGCACCATACCGTACGAATCCAGAGGATACGTAGGAGATTATGCGTCAAGTACAAGAACTGCTCGACAAAGGTTATATACGTGAATCGCTTAGTCCTTTTGCTGTTCCTATCATTTTAGTGCCGAAAAAGGATGGCACGTCGTGTATGTGTGTTGATTGTAGAGGCATTAATAATATTACTATTCATTATCGTCATCCTATTCCTAGGCTAGACAACATGCTTGATGAATTGAGTGGCTCTACAATATTCTCCAAAGTTGATTTGCGTAGTGGATACCATCAAATTCGTATGAAATTGGGAGATGAATGAAAAACGGCATTTAAAACTAAGTTTGGTTTATCTGAGTGGTTAGTCATGCCTTTTGGGTTAACTAATGCACCTAGTACTTTCATGAGACTAATGAATGAAGTTTTACGTGCTTTCGTTGGACGATTTGTGGTAGTCTATTTTGATGATATACTGATTTATAGCAAATCTTTGGAGGAACAATTGGAACATTTACGTGCTGTTTTTATTGCTCTACGTGATGCACGTTTGTTTGGTAACCTTGGAAAGTGCACCTTTTGCACCGACCGAGTATCTTTTCTTCGCTATGTTGTTACTCCACAGTTAATTGAAGTTGATAAAGCCAAGATTGAAGCTATTGAGAGTTGGCCACAGCCCAAAACGGTCACACAAGTGAGAAGTTTCCTTGGCCTTGCTGGTTTCTATAGGCGTTTTGTGAGAGATTTCAGCACCATTGCTACACCTCTCAATGAGCTTACAAAGAAGGATGTGCCTTTTGTTTGGGGTACCGCACAGGAAGAAGCCTTCACGGTATTGAAAGATAAGTTGACACATGCTCCTTTACCCCAACTTCCTGATTTCAATAAGACTTTTGAGCTTGAATGTGATGCTAGTGGAATTGGATTAGCAGGTGTGTTATTACAAGATGGCAAACCTATTGCATACTATTCTGAAAAATTGAGTGGGCCTAGTATGAACTATTCTACTTATGATAAAGAATTATATGCTCTTGTTCGGACCTTAGAAACATGGCAACATTATTTATGGCCGAAGGAATTTGTTATACATTCTGATCATGAATCTTTGAAACACAATAAAAGTCAAGCAAAACTGAACCGTAGACATGCTAAATGGGTTGAATTCATTGAAACTTTCCCTTCTGTCATTAAACATAAGAAGGGTAAAGAAAATGTTATTGCTGATGCATTGTCTCGTCGTTATACTATGCTTTCACAACTTGACTTTAAAATATTTGGTTTGGATACCATCAAAGATCAATATGTGCATGATGCTGAATTTAAAGATGTATTGCAGAATTGTAAGGAAGGGAGAACTTGGAACAAGTTCGTTCTTAACGATGGATTTGTGTTTTGTGCTAACAAGCTATGCATTCCAGCTAGCTCTGTTCGTCTTTTGTTGTTGTAGGAGGCGCATGGAGGAGGACTAATGGGACCCTTTGGTGTGAAGAAGACGGAGGACGTACTTGCTACACATTTCTTTTGGCCAAAGATGAGACGGGGTGTTGAGCGTTTTGTTGCTTGCTGCACTACATGTCAAAAAGCTAAGTCACGACTCAATCCTCATGGTTTATATATGCCTTTGCCTGTACCTAGTGTTCCTTGGGAGGATATATCTATGGACTTTGTTTTAAGTTTACGTCGAACAAAGAAGGGGAGGGATAGCATTTTTGTTGTCGTGGATAGGTTCTCGAAAATGGCACACTTTATACCATGTCATAAAAGCGATGATGCTGTTAATGTTGCTGATTTGTTCTTTCGTGAAATTATTCGCTTGCATGGTGTGCCAAATACTATTGTTTCAGATCGTGATACTAAATTTGTTAGCCACTTTTGGAGATGTTTATGGGCTAAGTTGGGGACTAAACTGCTTTTTAGTACTACTTGTCACCCCCAAACTGATGGACAAACTAAAGTAGTCAATAGAACATTGTCTACTATGCTTAGTGCTGTTTTGAGGAATAACAAGAAAATGTGGGAAGAATGCTTGCCTCATATTGAATTTTCTTATAATCGTTCATTGCATTCTACTACTAAGATGTGCCCTTTTGAAATTGTGTATGGTTTCCTACCTCGTGCACCTATTGATTTGTTGCCTCTTCCATTTTCGGAGAAGGTTAATTTTGATGCTAAAGAACGTGCTGATTTGAGTTTAAAAATGCATGAGTTAACTAAGGAAAACATTGAGCATATGAATGCTAAATATAAACTTGCTGGAGATAAGGGTAGAAAACATGTTGTGTTTGCACCTAGAGATCTTGTTTGGTTACATTTGCGTAAGGATAGATTTCCTAATTTGCCCAAATCAAAGCTAATGCCACATGCTGATGGTCCTTTTAGGGTGTTAGAGAAAATAAATGATAATGCATATGAACTTGAGCTGCCTGCAGATTTTGGGGTTAGTCCCACTTTTAACATTGCAGATTTGAAGCCTTTTTTGGGTGAGGACGATGAACTTTCGTCGAGGACGACTTCATTTCAAGAAGGGGAGGATGATGCGGATATCAATACCATTGTTACACCCACAATCCCTGCTGCGATACAAACTGGACCAATTACTAGAGCTCGCGCAGGCCAATTGAATTATCAGGAACTTTTGTTTCTTGGGAACGATTCTAATGTTCATGAGAATATGATGCTGCCTAAATTGGATACATTTGTTTAGATTACAAATGAAGGGCCTAGCATCGACAAGAAAGATGAACCTTGGAGCAAGTTCAAGCATGGAGATGATGGCATGCGCAAGGGGAACAAGAACGGAGTTACAAGTGATGATTCCAGGACTCTGAAGCCACCATAATGAGTGCATGAAGCATGGGACGAAATATACAAGATGCTACTTCATAAATTTCGTCCAGAGGCTATTCTAGGTGTTGCGTCACCTTATTATTGGGCCAGGCCCATGTATTTTTGAAGTACTTAAGTATAGGCTATTTTTAGAGTCCGTATGTGTGGGGAAACAAGAGTTAGGGTTGGTTTCGGACCCCTCCACTAAGGGCCACGAAATTTCCCCCCTCTCCTCCATATATACAGCCCTTAGGGCATCGTTTAGACTTTGGGTTTTGTTTAGACCAAAAGTTCGCCATAGCTGCAACTTCGCGTCCTTCGTTTGTGTCCAACGACTAGACCAAGACGTCACAGAACCCCATCTTCATTAATAAATCTTTCCTCTTTTATTCGCAATATCCAGATTGCAATCTCAGTTTCTTGCATGTTCTTCATTTTCTCATAGGAAATAGACCCTCATGGTCAGGTTGATCGTGCTCCGGCGTGGTCAATAACACTTGGAAGTTGGTTTAGCGATTGCTAAGGCGCGACATCTTCGCATGTTCGTAGTCGGATCGTCAAAGTCGCCTCCCACAGAAAACGATATCTATCTCATCGAAACATCGGGACACCTTTGCCTCTATCTACGACTAATGCGATGGGGAACAAAATAGGTTAGGTTGCGGAAGTCGGTGGTGGTGTAGCGGATGATGTGGAGGAATCCCTAGGCAAAGATGCCAAAGTTCCAAAACTTTGATGGATTCAAAAGATGTTTGTTGTATTTTTGTTGGGAGGGGGATGTCAAGAGCTTCTCAACGAGCTAAAGAACGCGAAAATCTGACTTCGGATGAATTAGTTTTGGCCGAAACAAAATTTGAGCAAAATCAGTTTTTACAGGTTATGGACGTCCGGACAAGGTCGGATGTCCGGCGGCCGGACGTCCGGACAAGGTCGGATGTCCGGCGGCCGAACGTCCGGGCTGGCTCGGAAGTCCGTAAATTCGGCTCGGGTTAGGGGTTCTGGTTGTTCAGAAAAGGTCGGACGCCGGTTGTTCCAGGGGCTCCGGACGTCAGAAAAGCGTCGGTCGTCCAGGGGTCGGGGTCAACGCGAGATGCGAGATTCGGGACGTGATTTTGGGTCGAATTTGGGGTTTCGGGGGTCAAAAATGAGGAGATTTCGTGGATGAAAGATGGGGAAACTTGGGGAGATGCTAGATCCACTTGAAACCAAGAAAATCCACGGATCAAATCCAACAAAACTTTGTCAGACCAACAAATCACAAAAAAAATTAGTGCTATTTTTGGTGGGGATTTCCGAAATTGGGGAAGAACACAACAAAATTAGGCTAGAAAACAAACAGGGGAGACTCCGAAATCGTGATCAACGTGGTTCATGATACCAAGATGATGTTGATTGAAATATGCCCTAGAGGCAATAATAAAGGTATTATTTATTTCCTTATTTCATGATAAAAGTTTATTATTCGTGCTAAAATTGTATTAACCGGAAACATAAGACATGTGTGAATACATAGACAAACATAGTGTCACTAGTGTGCCTCTACTTGACTAGCTCGTTAATCAAAGATGGTGAAGTTTCCTAACCATAGACATGAGTTGTCATTTGATTATCGGGATCACATCATTAGGAGAATGATGTGATTGACTTGACCCATTCCGTTAGCTTAGCACTTGATCGTTTAGTTTGTTGCTATTGCTTTCTTCATGACGTATACATGTTTCTATGACTATGAGATTATGCAACTCCCATTTACCAAAGGAACACTTTGTGTGCTACCAAACGTCACAACGTAATTGGGTGATTATAAAGGTTCTCTACAGGTGTCTCTGAAGGTACTTGTTGGGTTCGCGTATTTCAAGATTAGGATTTGTCACTCCAATTGTAGGAGAGGTATCTTGGTAATAAACACCACTTAAGCCTTGCAAGCATTGCAACTAATGAGTTAGTTGTGGGATAATGTGTTACAGAACGACTAAAGAGACTTGCCGGTAATGATATTGAACTACGTATAGAGATACCAACGATCGAATCTTGGGCAAGTAACATACCGATGACAAAGGGAACAACGTATGGTGTTATGCGGTTTGACCGATAAAGATCTTCATATAATATGTGGGAGCCAATATGAGCATCCAGGTTCTGCTATTGGTTATTGGCCGTATATGTGTCTCGGTCATGTCTACATAGTTCATGAACCCGTAGGGTCCGCACGCTTAAAGTTTTGGTGACGATTGTATTATGAGTTTATGTGATTTGATGTACCGAAGGTAGTTCGGAGTCCCGGATGAGATCGGACATGACGAGGAATCTCAAAATGGTCGAGATGTAAACATTGATATATTGGACGACTATATTCGAACATCGGAAAGGTTCCGAGTGATTCAGGTATTTTCGGAGTATCGGGGAGTTACGGGAATTCACCCGGAGAAGTATTGGGCCTTATTGGGCCATACAGGAATAGAGGAGTGAGGCCAAAAGGAAGGAGGCGCGCGCCCCACCTCTGGTCCGAATTGGACAAGGGGTGCAGCCCCCTTTTCCTTTTTCCTCTCCCCCTCTTTCCTTCTCTCCTACTCCGGAAAAGAAAGGGGAATCCTACTTGGACTTAGGAGTCCTAGTAGGACTCCCCACACTTGGCGTGCCCCCTCTACGGCCGGCCTCTCCCTTGCTCCTTTATTTACGGGGGCAGGGGGCACCTCTAGATACAACAATTGATCTCTTAGATCTTTTAGCCATGTGCGGTGCCCCCCTCTACCATAATCCACCTCGGTCATATCGTATCGGTGCTTAGGCGAAGCCCTGCGTTGCTAGAACATCATCATCATCACCACCCCGTCGTGTTGATGGAACTCTCCCTCAAAGCTCAGATGGATCGGAGTTCGAGGGACGTCATTGAGTTGAACGTGTGCAGAACTCGGAGGTGTCGTGCGTTCGGTGCTTGATCAGTCGGATCGTGAAGACGTACGACTACATCAACCGCGTTGTGCTAACGCTTCCTCTATCGGTCTACGAGGCTACGTGGACACATTCTCCCCTCTCATTGCTATGCATCACCATGATCTTGCTTGTGCGTAGGAATTTTTTTGAAATTACTATGTTCCCCAACAGTGGCATCTGAGCCAAGTTTTATGCATAGATGTCATATGCACGAGTAGGACACAAGTGAGTTGTGGGCGATATAAGTCATCCAGCTTACCAGCATGTCATACTTTGGTTCGGCGGTATTGTTGGATGAAGCGGCCCGGACCTACATTACGCGTACGCTTACACGAGACTGGTTCTACACACGTGCCTTGCACACAGGTGGCTGGCGGGTGTCAGTTTCTCCAACTTTAGTTGAACCAACTGTGGCTACGTGATACATTTCCAACGTATCTATAATTTTTGATTGCTCCATGCTATATTATCTACTGTTTTGGACTATATTGGGCTTTATTTTCCACTTTTATATTACTTTTGGGACTAACCTATTAACCGGAGGCCCAGCCCAGAATTGCTGTTTTTTTGCCTATTTCAGTGTTTCGAAGAAACGGAATATCAAACGGAGTCCAAACAGAATAAAACCTTCGGGAACGTGATTTTCTCACGGAACGTGATCCAGGAGACTTGGACCCTGCTCCAAGGAACAAAAGAGGCGGTCACGAGGGTGGGGGCGCCCCCGCCCCTAGGGCATGCCCCCTGCCTCGTGGGCCCCTCGGAGCTCCACTGACGTACTCCTTCCTCCTATATATACCTACGTACCCCCAAACGAACAGAGACGGAGCCAGAAACCTAATTCCACCACCGCAACTTTCTGTATCCACGAGATCCCATCTTGGGGCCTATTCCGGAGCTCCGCTAGAAGAGGGCCGTCATCACGGAGGGCTTCTACATCATCATAGCCTCTCCGATGAAGTGTGAGTAGTTTACCTCAGACCTTCGGGTCCATAGTTAGTAGCTAGATGGTTTCTTCTCTCTCTTTGAATCTCAATACAAAGTTCTCCCCCTCTCTTGTGAAGAACTATTGGATGTAATCTTCTTTTTGCGGTGTGTTTGTTGAGACCAATGAATTGTGGGTTTATGATCAAGTCTATCTATGAATAATATTTGAATCTTCTCTGAACTCTTTTATTTATGATTGGTTATCTTTGCAAGTCTCTTCGAATTATCCATTTGGTTTGGCCAACTAGATTGGTTGTTCTTGCCATGGGAGAAGTGCTTAGCTTTGGGTTCAATCTTGCGGTGACCTTTCCCAGTGACAGAAGGGGCAGCAAGGCACGTATTGCATCGTTGCCATCAAGGATAACAAGATGGGGTTTATTTCATATTGCATGAATTTATCTCTCTACATCATGTCATCTTGCTTAAAGCGTTACTCTGTTTTTAACTTAATACTCTAGATGCATGCTGGATAGCGGTCGATGAGTGGAGTAATAGTAGTAGATGCATAATCGTTTCGGTCTACTTGTCACGGACATGATGCCTATATACATGATCATGCCTAGATATTCTCATAACTATGCTCAATTCTGTCAATTGCTCAACAGTAATTTGTTCACCCACCGTAGAATACTTATGCTCTTGAGAGAAGCCACTAGTGAAACCTATGGCCCCTGGGTCTATTCTCATCATATCAATTTCCATCACTTTAATCGTGCTTTGCTTTTTACTTTTACTTTGCATCTTTAAACCAAAAATACCAAAAATATTATATCTATCAAATCTCACTCTCGTAGGTGACCGTGAAGGGATTGACAACCCCTAATCGCGTTGGTTGCGAGTAGCTATCGTTTTGTGCAGGTACGAGGGACTTGAGCGTGGCCTCCTACTGGGTTGATACCTTGGTTCTCAAAAACTGAGGGAAATACTTACGCTACTCTGCTGCATCATCCCTTCCTCTTCGGGGAAAACCAACACAAGCTCAAGACGTAGCAAGAAGGATTTCTGGCGCCGTTGCCGGGGAGTCTACACAAAAAGTCAACATACCAAGTACCCATCACAATCCCTATCTCTCGCATTACATTATTTGCCATTTGCCTCTCATTTTGCTCTCCCCCACTTCACCCTTGCCGTTTTATTCGCTCTCTCTCTCCGAACCTCCTTCTCTTTCTCCGCTTGCCTTTTTGTTTGCCTCTGTGTTGCTTGTTTGTCATGATGGCTCAATATACTACCAAATTGTGTGACTTCACCAATACCAATAATAATGATTTCCTTAGCACTCCGATTGCTCCTCTTGCTAATACCGAATCTTGTGAAATCAATGCTGCTTTGTTCAATCTTGTTATGAAAGATCAATTCGCCGGCCTTCCTAGTGAAGATGCCACTACTCATCTAAATAGCTTCGTTGATTTATGTGATATGCAAAAGAAAAAAGATGTCGATAATGATGTCGTTAAATTCAAGCTATTTCCTTTTTTGCTTAGAGATCGTTGTAAAGCTTGGTTTTCGTCTTTGCCTGAAAATAGTATTGATTCTTGGAACAAGTGCAAAGATGCTTTTATCTCTAAGTATTTCCCTCCCGCTAAGATCATCTCTCTTAGAAACGATATTGTGAATTTTAAGCAACTTTATCATGAACACGTTGCACAAGCTTGGGAGAGAATGAAATTAATGATACGTAATTTCCCTACTCATGGTTTGAATTTGTGGATGATTAGACAAATTTTTTATGCCGGGTTGAATTTTGCTTCTAAAAATCTTTTAGATTCGGCCGCGGGAGGCACTTTTATGGAAATCACTTTAGGAGATGCTACTAAAATCCTACATAATATTATGGTTAATTATTCTCAATGGCATACTGAAAGATCTTCTAATAAAAAAGTGCATGCGATAGAAGAAATTAATGTGTTGAGTGGAAAGATGGATGAACTTATGAAATTATTTGCTACTAGGAGTGTTTCTTCTGATCCTAATGATATGCCTTTGTCTACTTTGACTGAGAATAACAATGAATCTATGGATGAGAATTTTGTTGGTAGGAATAATTTTGGTAACAACGCTTCTAGAGGGAATTTTAATCCTAGGCCATATCCTAGTAATCCTTCTAATAACTAAGGGAATTCCTACAACAACTCTTATGGAAATTATAATAAGATGCCCTCTGAATTTGAGAATAGTGTTAAAGAGTTTAGGAATTCGCAAAAGAATTTTAATGATTTGCTTGAAGAGAAATTGATTAAAGTTGATGATTTAGCTAGGGACGTTGATAGAATTTCTCTTGAGATTGATTCTTTAAAGCTTAGATCTATTCCCCCTAAGCATGATATCAATGAGTCTCTCAAATCCATGAGAATTTCCATTGATGAGTGCAAGGAAAGAACCGCTAGGATGTGCGCTTCCAAAGATGTCGTTATTAAAGCGTGTTCTTCCAATTCCTATGAAAATCAAGATGAAGATCTAAAAGTTATTGATGTGTCTCCTATCAAATCTTTGTTTTTCAATATGAATCTTGATAAAACTGAATATGATCTTCCTTTACCTAGAAGGCATTCTAAAAATTCGGAGTATTGAGATCTTTATGATGAAATTGATGAAAGTGGTATTGAAAGAAATAAAAATCTAGATGTTGCTAAACCCACTATATTGTTGCAATCTGTGCTAAATTCTCCACATGCTTATAATCAAAATAAAGCCTTCACTGAACATATTGTTGATGCCTTGATGAAATCTTATGAAGAAAAACTCGAGTTGAAAGTTTATATCCCTAGCAAACTCTATGAAGAGTGGGAACCAACTATTAAAATTAAAATTAAAGATCATGAGTTTTATGCTTTGTGTGATTTGGGTGCTAGTGTCTCCACTATCCCCAAAACTTTGTGTGATTTGCTAGATTTCCGCGATTTTGATGATTGCTCTCTAAACTTGCATCTTGCGGATTCTACTATTAAGAAACCTATGGGAAGGATTAATGATGTTCTTATTGTTCCAAATAGGAATTATGTGCCCGTATATTTCATTGTTCTTGATATAGATTGCAATCCTTCTTGCCCTATTATTCTTGGTAGACCTTTCCTTAGAACGGTTGGTGCAATTATTGTTATGAAGGTGATAGAGGCCAGGGTGTCCCGATCTTTCGATGAGATGATAACTATCGATTTGGTGGAGACGACTTTGACGATCCGACTACAAACGTGCACGACGTTGCGCCTTAGCAATCGCTAAACCAACTCCGAAAGGTTATTGACCACGCCGGAGCACAATCAACCTGACCACGAAGGTCTATTCTTGCAAGCAATCGAAGAACAAGCAAGAATATGATAAAGCAATCTGAATATTGCAAATATATATGAAGTATTGATAATGGTGGGGATCCGGAAGCGGTCTTGGTCTGGTCGTTGGACACAAACGAAGTACACGAAGTTGCAATGGCTAACTTTTAACTAAACAAATCCCAAGGAAAAAGCTACTAGATGGATCTACTTATATAGGAGCAAGGGGTGGCGGCCAAGGAGGTGGGAGGACGTCCCAAGGCAGCCTAAAACTAACCCTAGGTCGTACAAGGCCAATGGGCCCAAGTGGAGGTGACGTAACACCTTTGGACTTGTAGTTTGACTCAGATTCTGCTACAGCGTCAGATTGTTTCATCCATAACTCAACGCTCCGGACGGATTTTAAGGTGATTCCAGTTGGGTTGGAACGCGCATGAAATCTACTTTCCAACAAAAAAAGAATCACCCAATTCGGAGTCCGGATGAAAGAGTTCTTGGCGTTTTGAATCAGGTGTGTCTGTGCAGTCCGAATATGAATCCAGAACGTGAAAGACTTGGACTCTATCTTCTCTTGGCCCAAAAGTGACGTGAGAGAACTTTTTGAACAACAAGTGAACATATCTTTCTCCCTTATCTTCATATGTGTGTTGTACAAATGTCCCATACACCTGCAATTAGACATGGCACAAAAGTTTGTGAAGTATTTTTTGTCCTGGATGACTTAAAAACTTATTGCATAGTTTGCATTAGAAATCACCTTACAAATATACATGTATGCAATATATTTGGTCATATCCAAGGTAGTCATGTCCTCATCATCCTCCCCTTCTTGAAAACAAAGCCGTCCTCGGCGTTGCTTAATCTGAAATGTGGCTAACAAAAGAGACAAGGTGTACACGTTGTATATGTATATGTCATCCATTTTAACTGATCTCAGTTGTGGCACATATGACACAGTTATACAAGAGCACCCTTCAAAAGTCGTGAAAAATAAAGCCAATATATTATCACAAAAAGTCAAAGGCATGAAAATATTGCAACTCAGTTTGCACATATAAGTGAAGCTCTTATTCATATCAAAAGATTGACAATGCTTATCATTAAACCATCCTAACATTGATGAATCATCACCAAGATTAGAGGTCATATCAAAATGATTAAACATTGGCACAATTATTTTCAAACGTATTTGATCCAAACATGATTTATTCCTTGATTCACATGATTCATTTGCGTCAATAGTTAATTCAATGGGTTCACTCAAAATTATTTGATCACATGGCAAAGTCAAATCATGAACATAGTCCTCTAAAATAGCTGGTGTGATCAAAGTAGTGGGTAGCTCATTGCATGGTTCATTTAAATTAACAAAGCATTCGTCATACTCATGTGGAGGTGGAAGATCGGTACCGTTGTCATTACCTCTTATGTTTAACAAAGACGATGTAGGCACTCTAGGTGGCGACACGGCACATGGTGGAGGTGATGTAGTGCTCTCAACAATGGATGTTGTTTTCATAGGAGACGTGGTGGTGGAAGGAACAACCGTCGCAACTCTTGGGATTTGCTCCTTCCGCTTGTTTGTCTTGTAGGCAAGACATCTTGTTATCTCCTGTTCAGCTTTGCAAGCAAGACGAAACAAACGGTCCATAGGATAACATGGTTCATGAATTAGTATATCCTGAATGTCACGGTTTAATCCTCCCCAAAATCTATCCATAAAATCTTCTTCACTTTCTTCTAAAGAGGAATGCAACAAGGTAGTTTGTAAATCATCATAATATTTCGATACGGTGTCACTACCTTGTTTTAAATGTTGCAACTTTTTCATCATGTCACGAGTATAATAAGCAGGGACAAATGTATGTCGCATGGCAAGTTTCAAATCATCCCAAGTAGTAGGTATATAATCAGGGTGTAACCGACAATATTCACTCCACCAAACTAAAGCATAACCGGTGAAAGAACCAACCGCAACCTTAACTTTTTTATGTTCATCAAAATGATGGGAAGCAAATATATTATTTATGTCAAACTCCCATTCAATATATAAAGCAGGTCTAAAACGTCCATTAAATGGTGGTATAGAAACATTAACCTGATCATGTGCATTTGGATGTTTGTGCACCTCTCGCGACGGTTGTGATATTTGCATAGGTGGCACGTCTCCCGCGATCGACAAAGCCCATGAACTGACTCTAGATCCTGTCATGATTAGTAGAAACAAGAACAAAATCCAAAAATAATGCTCCTATAACTACTAGGATGTGGTGGTAAAACGCTCACAGTAAAGCAAATATCAATGTCTTACAAGTTCTTACCATGCAGCAGGCGGTGATCGGCAACCAGCGGTGTCAAGTAACTCCAAAAGTTGGGTAAAGCGATTGCCAGGTGAACGTATGTATGCACGATGTAGAAATATGTGGAGCTGGGTTGGCTATATATGGTAGCAAAATATTAGCAATAATCAATTCAGAGATGCAATGTTGAATAAACGCTCAACGACGGTACTGTGCTGGTCCTAGGCTAGACCGGACTAGAGACGCGAGCCTAGAACACTAATGAGGTCACGGTGTAGCACAACTAGCATCAATGAAGGATACTAAGTAGTTCTGGAAGGCAAAATATAAGTGAAGATCACAACGGCAGTAAAGATAATGATGAAAACAAACTGCCAAGCAGGATATACAACAACTCTCTCTCCAACTTTCCTCTTGAAAAGATTGAGCCAATTTTTTGATCAATTTTTTCAAAGAATGCTACAAACTCAAGCTTCCCAATGCAAAAAGAATCACTCAATTCCGAATTGATATGAGGAGTCAAAGAATTCTAAAACTGGCCTGAAAAACTAGAACAAACTGTATGCGCGAACTTCGGAGGGCAAAAAGACCTATTTAGAAGCCGATTTTGATGTGTCAAATACTGAACTTGCTTCTGCAACTATTTAGATGCGTCTCGTCGCTAGCTTTCATTTGAGTACTCGCGGAGCCAAAACGGACTTCGTATGAGGAAGTTATGTCTGTTTTACTGAACAGTGCGCAAAACAGATTCCAATCCGAATTCAACTACGAGATTGAGTCTAGATATATCCGAATTTTTTTTTCTTCTCACACTTTTTTTCTTTTTCTTTCTTTTTTTTCTCTGACTTTTTTCTTTTTTTTAATCTCTTTTTTTTTCTTTGTCTTTTTTTCTCTCCCTCTTTTCAAGACAAACTAGATAAGATGCAGATTGGATCAAGCGAAGATGTGAACGACCTCAACTATGATTGTGACAATGAACTATGGGTAACATGTGGTGGAAATTGATGGATGATGTGGTGGACAGCGGAAGAGATAATGATGCAGCGGTGGCGTGACTAATGTGAACAGAACTCGAAACTCTAAACGAACTAGACACTAAGACCAGCAACTCGACACGACGATGCAACCGATAATTCAACTATGCAAGCAATGAAAAGAAAATTGCAAAGGCTCAGACTGGCTTGGACGAAGGATGAATAGATCTAACTCTTTTTTGTGGCTTTTTCTTGGACAATAGGTAAGAAAATAAATCTAATCTAGGAAAACTGGAAATTCTCACCGAGCAACCTGAAAACTGATACCACTTGATAGAGGCCAGGGTGTCCCGATCTTTCAATGAGATGATAACTATCGATTTGGTGGAGACGACTTTGACGATCCGACTACAAACATGCACGACGTTGCAATGGCTAACTTTTAACTAAACAAATCCCAAGGAAAAAGCTACTAGATGGATCTACTTATATAGGAGCAAGGGGTGGCGGCCAAGGAGGTGGGAGGACGTCCCAAGGCAGCCTAAAACTAACCCTAGGTCGTACAAGGCCAATGGGCCCAAGTGGAGGTGACGTAACACCTTTGGACTTGTAGTTTGACTCGGATTCTGCTACAGCGTCAGATTGTTTCATCCATAACTCAACGCTCCGGACGGATTTTAAGGTGATTCCAGTTGGGTTGGAATGCGCATGAAATCTACTTTCCAACAAAAAAAGAATCACCCAATTCGGAGTCCGGATGAAAGAGTTCTTGGCGTTTTGAATCAGGTGTGTCTGTGCAGTCCGAATATGAATCCAGAACGTGAAAGACTTGGACTCTATCTTCTCTTGGCCCAAAAGTGACGTGAGAGAACTTTTTGAACAACAAGTGAACATATCTTTCTCCCTTATCTTCATATGTGTGTTGTACAAATGTCCCATACACCTGCAATTAGACATGGCACAAAAGTTTGTGAAGTATTTTTTGTCCTGGATGACTTAAATAAATTATTGCATAGTTTGCATTAGAAATCACCTTACAAATATACATGTATGCAATATATTTGGTCATATCCAAGGTAGTCATGTCCTCATCAGAAGGAAGGGAATATTAGATTTAAATTTCCATTAAAAAGGGCATGGAACACTTTCCAAGAAAGAAAATAAAATTTCCGTATGAAACTATCATGAGAGCCACTTATGGATTGCCTACCAAAGATGGCAATACCTAGATCTATCCTCGCTTTTATGCCTAGCTAGGGGCGTTAAACGATAGCGCTTGGTGGGAGGCAACCCAATTTTATTTTTATTCCTTACCTTTTGCTCCTGTTTAGTAATAAATAAATTCTTTAGCCTCTGTTTTGGTTGTGTTTTTTGTGTTTAATTATTGTTTTTTCCATGTAGAACCGTCGGGAAGACTTGGGGAAAGTCTTGTTGAACTTGCTGTAAAAAAACAGAAACTTTAGTGCTCACGAGAACTGCTGTCATTTTTATTTTGAGAGCGCTATTTAGTTAATTCTTTTTTTAAGATGGTTAATATATAAATTCCTCACGTCCAGCAATTTATTTTAGAATTTTTGGGGTTTCGGATCTTGCGCTAGCTACAGATTACTACAGATTGTTCCTTTTTTGACAGATTTTGTTTTTCGTGTGTTGTTTGCTTATTTTGATGAATCTATGGCTAGTAATATAGTTTATACTCCATAGAGAAGTTCTAATACAGTAGGTTTAACACCAATATAAATAAAGAATGAGTTCATTACAGTACCTTCAAGTGGTCTTTTGTTTTCTTTCGCTAACGGAGCTCACGAGTTTTCTGCCTTAAGTTTTGTGTTGTGAAGTTTTCAAGTTTTGGGTAAGGATTTGATAGATTATGGAACAAGGAGTGGCAAGAGCCTAAGCTTGGGGATGCCCATGGCACCCCCAATATAATCTAAGGACACCTAAAAGCCAAATCTTGGGGATGTCGCGGATGGCATCCCCTCTTTCGTCTACTTCTATCGGTAACTTTACTTGGAGCTACATTTTTATTCACCAACATGATATGTGTTTTGCTTGGAGCGTCTTGTATTATTTGTGTCTTTGTTTTTTAGTGTGACACAATCATCCTTGCTGTACACACCTTTTGAGAGAGCCATACATGAATTAAAATTTGATAGAATACTCTATGTTCTTCACTTATATCTTTTGAGCTAAGTAGTTTTGCTCTATGTGCTTCACTTATATCTTTTGAGCTATGTAATTTTGCTCTATATGCTTCACTTAGACCTTTTAGAGCACGATGGTGGATTTGTTTTAAAGAAACTATTGATCTCTCATGCTTCACTTAAATTATTTTGAGAGTCTCTTAATAGCATGGTAATTTGCTTAATAATAATATGCTTGGTATTCAAGATTTGTGAAACTTTCTTTTGAGTGTGTTGAATACTAAGAAGAGATTGAAGCATGATAATTGTTTTGAGATATGGAGGTGATAATATTAAAGTCATGCTAGTTGAGTAGTTGTGAATTTAAATAATACTTGTGTTGAAGTTTGTGATTCCCGTAGCATGCACGTATGGTGAACCGTTATGTGATGAAGTCGGAGCATGATTTATTTATTGATTGTCTTCCTTATGAGTGGCGGTCGGGGACGAGCGATGGTCTTTTCCTACCAATCTATCCCCCTAGGAGCATGCTCGTAATACTTTGCATTGATAACTTCTAGATTTTTGCAATAAGTATATGAGCTCTTTATGACTAATGTCGAGTCCATGGATTATACGCACTCTCACCCTTCCATCTTTGCTAGCCTCTCTAATACCGCGCACCTTTCGCCGGTATCTTACACCCATCATATACCTTCCTAAAAACAGCCACCATACCTACCTATTATGGCATTTCCATAGCCATTCCGAGATATATTGCCATGCAACTTTCCACCATTCCGTTTATTATGACACACTCCATCATTGTCATATTGCATATCCCGATACACTGCCGGAGGCATTCATATAGAGTCATATTTTGTTCTAAGTATTGAGTTGTAATTCTTGAGTTGTAAGAAAAATAAAAGTGTGATGATCATCATTATTAGAGCATTGTCCCAGTGAGGAAAGAATGATGGAGACTATGATTCCCCCACAAGTCGGGATGAGACTCCAGATGAAAAATAAAAAAAGAGGCCAAAGAAGCCCAAAAAAGAGGCCATAAAAAAACAGAAAAGGCCCAAATAACAAATAATAAGAAAATATAAAAAAATGAGAGAAAAAGAGAGAAGGGACAATGTTACTATCCTTTTACCACACTTGTGCTTCAAAGTACCACCATGATCTTCATAGTAGAGAGTCTCCCATGTTATCACTTTCATATACTAGTGGGAATCCTTCATTATAGAACTTGGCTTGTATATTCCAATGATGGGCTTCCTCAAATTGCCCTAGGTCTTCATGAGCAAGCAAGTTGGATGCACACCCACTTAGTTTGTTTTTGAGCTTTCATATACTTGTAGCTCTAGTGCATTCGTTGCATGGCAATCCCTACTAACTCACATTGATATCTATTGATGGGCATCTCCATAGCCCGTTGATACACCTAGTTGATGTGAGACTATCTTCTCCCTTTTTGTCTTCTCCACAACCACCATTCTATTCCACCTATAGTGCTATATCCATGGCTCACGCTCTTGTATAACGTGAAGATTGAAAAAGTTTTGAAAAAGTTAGAGTATGAAACAATTGCTTGGCTTGTCATCGGGGTTGTGCATGATTTAGATATTTTGTGTGGTGAAGATAGAGCATAGCCAGACTATATGATTTTGTAGGGATAACTTTCTTTGGCCATGTTATTTTGAGAAGACATAATTGCTTTGGACATTTAAGAAGATTTGCATTCAAATTATACTCGAGGACGAGCATGAATTAAGCTTGGGGATGCCTGATACGTCTCCAACGTATCTATAATTTTTGATTGCTCCATGCTATATTATCTACTGTTTTGGACTATATTGGGCTTTATTTTCCACTTTTATATTACTTTTGGGACTAACCTATTAACCGGAAGCCCAGCCCAGAATTGTTGTTTTTTGCCTATTTCAGTGTTTCGAAGAAATGGAATATCAAACGAAGTCCAAACGGAATAAAACCTTCGGGAACGTGATTTTCTCACCGAACGTGATCCAGGAGACTTGGACCCTGCTCCAAGGAACAAAAGAGGCGGTCACGAGGGTGGGGGGTGCCCCCCCCCCTAGGGTGCGCCCCCTTCCTCGTGGGCCCCTCGGAGCTCCACACACGTACTCCTTCCTCCTATATATACCTACGTACCCCCAAACGAATAGAGACGGAACCAAAAACCTAATTCCAATGCCGCAACTTTCTGTATCGACGAGATCCCATCTTGGGGCCTGTTCCGGAGCACCGCCGGAAGTGGGCCGTCATCACGGAGGGCTTCTACATCATCATAGCCTCTCCGATGAAGTGTGAGTAGTTTACCACAGACCTTTGGGTCCATAGTTAGTAGCTAGATGGCTTCTTCTCTCTCTTTGAATCTCAATACAAACTTCTCCCCCTCTCTTGTGGAGATCTATTCGATGTAATCTTCTTTTTGCGGTGTGTTTGTTGAGACTGATGAATTGTGGGTTTATGATCAAGTCTATCTATGAATAATATTTGAATCTTCTCTGAATTCTTTTATGTATGATTAGTTATCTTTGCAAGTCTCTTCAAAATATCCATTTGGTTTGGCCAACTAGATTGGTAGTTCTTGCCATGGGAGAAGTTCTTAGCTTTGGGTTCGATCTTGCGGTGACCTTTCCCAGTAACAGAAGGGGCAGCAAGGCACATATTGCATCATTGCCATCGAGGATAACAAGATGGGGTTTATTTCATATTGGATGAATTTATCTCTCTACATCATGTCATCTTGCTTAAAGCGTTACTCTGTTTTTAACTTAATACTCTAGATGCATGATGGATAGCGGTCGATGAGTGGAGTCATAGTAGTAGATGCAGAATCGTTTCGTCCTACTTGTCACGGATGTGATGCCTATATACATGATCATGCCTAGATATTATCATAACTATGCTCAATTCTGTCAATTGCTCAACAGTAATTTGTTCACCCACCGTAGAATACTTATGCTCTTGAGAGAAGCCACTAGTGAAACCTATGGCCCCCGGGTCTATTCTCATCATACCAATCTCCATCACTTTAATCTTGCTTTGCTTTTTTTACTTTGCTTTTTACTTTTACTTTGCATCTTTAAACCAAAAATACCAAAAAATTATATCTATCAGATCTCACTCTCGTATGTGACTGTGAAGGGATTGACAACCCCTAATCGCGTTGGTTGTGAGTAGCTATCGTTTTGTGCAGGTACGAGGGACTTGAGCATGGCCTCCTACTGGATTGATACCTTGGTTCTCAAAAACTGAGGGAAATACTTACGCTACTCTGTTGCATCATCCCTGCCTCTTCGGGGAAAACCAACGCAGGCTCAAGACGTAGCACTACACCCGGTCCTTGAGAAGGTTAAAACAACACTAATTTGACAAACTATCGTTGTGGTTTATATGCGTAGGTAAGAACGGTTATTGCTCAGCCCGTAGCAGTCACGTAAAACATGCAACAACAAAGTTGTGACACCCCGAGACCGATGTGCCAGGTTCTTCCAGTTATTCGCTATTGTTGCCTTGTCATTTGCTTGCGTGTCATGCATTTCATATCATGTCATCATATGCATTGCATCATCATGTTTTTCAAAACTTGCATCTGTCCTGGTCTCCCAGTTCCTTCCGTTGTCCGTTCTGAGTCCAGACACACTTCCACGCGCCCGCGGCATGTCCGAAATAGTATTTTACAAGTGGCCGAAAAATGTTTTCGGAATGGGATGAAAGTTGGCGTGCGGTCTTGTTATGTTGTCAGTAGGCCGTCTGCCAAGTTTCATTGCATTCGGAGTCCGTTTGATGCCCCAACGGATAACTATAGCGACATTATAGTCAGTCAAATCGTTGGACGTTTTCGGTCTCTGGAAATCATGCCGGGCTGCATCTCTCCCCTCTTCTCTCAGACCAACCCGCTCTCCACAGCCCACTGCCTACTGCCAGGCCCAACCTAACCTCTCTCGTCAGCCCACGGACCTCCCCTCGCGCGCGTCTGAAAGTTGTCCCGAACCCGACCCGGGCAGTCATCACCGTTGGATCCGGAGCATCCCCAAACATCTACAAAACGTCCTCCGTTTTGTTAATTGGACTTCCTAACCTATATTTTCTCAGCCGTCTGATTTAGATCGAAGGGCTTCCATTAGTCTGCATATAGACCCACTCACTATATAAACCAGCAACCCTAAATTCTAGGGGCCTTGTCCCATCCATCCTTTCCCACCGCGCCGCCACTTCACCTGGTTCCTCGGGATCCCTCCCAGACCAACCAGCGCAAGCCACTTCTCGCCATCGATCCAACCCACAGCGAACCTCCACCTTCCCGATCTGCCCGTGCACACAGGATCCCGAGCTCCCAACCGAGGAGACCGCGTCCCACCTCGCTGCTGTTTGCCTCCAACAGTTGTGCCGGCGAGCTCGGCCGCCGGACCACCGGATCTCCTCCCCTGCACCTTGTTCTCCCCTTCCTCTCTCTACCTTATTTTTCTTCCCTACTCTCAAACTCTCTCCCTGTCTTGTTCTGGACAGGGAACCAAAGGAGGTGCAATGGCCTGAGCTCGACCTCTAGGTTCCGTTGCCATCACCGGGGGAACGCCGGATCCAGCCGTCCCTGGCATCTGCCTCCCCCGCCTCGGATCCGGCCATTCCCGCGTCAAGTTCGTCGCCGCCACTCCCGTGCATCTCGCCTCTGCCTCCCTTGTTTCTGTGAGTGCTCATGGACGAGGGCCGAACCTCTGCCTCATAGCCTCCCCGACTCAAACTGGCCCGAACCGGCCATCTCCGACGCCTCCTCGCCGGATCCCACGCGTCATGTCCGCCGGCCGCTGCTGTCTTCCCGGTGATCCTCGTGCGCACCCCTGCCTGGATGCTTCGACCGGCTGCTATTCCCTTTCTTCAGAAACAGGCAGAATAGCTCGCCCACCCTGCTCGATCGGTTCAGGGCACCTCCACGCGCCTGGGCCACCTCCTCTTCCTTGGTTGACCAAGGCCCAGTCCCCACATCGCCGATCTGGGCCGAGGCCTGTGGTGAGCAGCACCCGAGCCCCCGCCCCTGCACTATTGGGCTGCCCAGTTCCGGGCCAAGGCCCATGGTGAGTGCCCAGCCGCCCCTGTTTCGGTCCAGTTCCTTTTTTTTCAGATCAGCATTTTAGTATTTTTCCAGAGACAGCAGTTTTTGCAGAAAAGCCCCTGTTCTTCATGCATTTAATAACTTCACAATAGTGCATCGGATCTAAATAAATTATATATGAAAGTTGCTTAGAATTTTGTCTATTTTAATAATATGCAACTTTCATCCATGTTTAAAGTTTTTAAAATGCTGTTTGTGTAATTTTTGTCCATATGCCATGCTAAAATGCTTTAATTCATAACTATTTCACCATAGCTTGGTTTCTAATAAACTTTATATGTAAATGGGGTAGAATTTTGCCTAGTTTAACTTGGTGGCATCACTTTGCATGTTTAACAACTATTAAATTTGGTTTAGGGCAGAACTGCACCAAACCTAATATATGCATATGGGGATTTACTGGAATGTTGTTCGTTGCTTCCGGCCTCATTTAAACTTGACTAGATAGGTAGTTTTACTTTGCTTCACCCTCTTGCCATGCTAAAAACATTTAATCTTGTTGGGTACATAAACGAGATCGAACTAAATAACTTGAATGTGGTATTTCATCAATATGCAACGGAGCTCCACTTAATTTGTAGGGTTGTTTGCGCACTTTGCCATGCCATGCTTCTTTAAACCGGACATGCATCATACTCGGTTGTGCCTCTTGCCATATTGATGTGGTGGTTGTTTACTATGTTGTTTTCTTCTTTCCGGTGTTGCTTCTTCGGGTAGGTTCCGATAACGTCGTGTTGTGAGGATTCGTTCGACTACAACTGTTTGTCTTCTTCACGGATTCGTTCTTCTTCCTTGCGAGATTTCAGGCAAGATGACCATACCCTCGAAATCACTTCTATCTTTGCTTGCTAGTTGCTCGCTCTTTTGCTATGCCTATGCTGCGATACCTACCACTTGCTTATCGTGCCTCCCATATTGTTGAACCAAGTCTCTAACCCACCTTGTCCTAGCAAACCGTTGTTTGGCTATGTTACCGCTTTGCTCAGCCCCTCTAATAGCGTTGTTACTTGCAAGTGAAGATTGAAGTTTCTTCCTTGTTGGAACATGGAGATGTTGTTCCTTGTTGGAACATCTTTACTTGTTGGGATATCACAATATCTCTTATTTAACTAATGCATCTATATACTTGGTAAAGGGTGGAAGGCTGGGACTTATGCCTGGTGTTTTGTTCCACTCTTGTCGCCCTAGTTTCCATCATATCGGTGTTATGTTCCCGGATTTTGCGTTCCTTACGTGGTTGGGTATAATGGGAACCCCTTGACAGTTCGCCTTGAATAAAACTCCTCCAGTAAGGCCCAACTTTGGTTTTTCCATTCGCCACCTAGCCTTTTCTTTCCCTTGAGTCGGCCGGCTTAAGGGTAATCTTTATTTAAACCCCCACGCTAGTGCTCCTTTGAGTGTTGGTCCACCGTGTCAGACGCCGGTGGCCATAGGGGCAACTCTGGGCTGGCCTACCGGAAGTTTGGACAATCCGGTGTGCCCTGAGAAAGAAATATGTGCAGCTCCCATCGGGATTTGTCAGCACAATCGGGTGGCTTTGCTGGTCTTGTTTTATCATTGTCGAAATGTCTTGTAACCGGGATTCCGAGTCTGATCGGGTCTTCCCGCTAGAAGGAATATCCTTCGTTGACCGTGAGAGCTTGTGATGGGCTAAGTTGGGACACCCCTGCATGGTTATGAACTTTCAAAAGCCGTGCCCGCGGTTATGGGCAAATTGGAATTTGTTAATGTCCGGTTGTAGAAAACCTGAAGTTGACCTTAATTAAAATATATCAACCGCGTGTGTTACCGTGATGGTCTCTTTCCGGCGGAGTCCGGGAAGTGAACACGGTGTTAGAGTTATGTTTGACGTAGGTTGTTCTAGGATCACTTCTTGATCATAGTTTCTCGATCGTGCTTTGCCTTCTCTTCTCACTCTCATTTGCGTATGTTAGCCACCATATATGCTAGTCGCTTGCTGCAGCTCCACCTCATACCTTTACCTTACCCATAAGCTTAAATAGTCTTGATCGCGAGGGTGTGAGATTGCTGAGTCCCCGTGACTCACAGATACTTCCAAAAACCAGCTTGCAGGTGCCGATGATGCCATTCCAGGTGACGCAACCGAGCTCAAGGAGGAGCTCGATGAAGATCTTGCCCTTTTGTGTTGTTTCATTCTAGTTGATCAGTAGTGGAGCCCAGTTGGGGTCGATCGGGGATCTGTGTAGCTTTTGGGGTAGTCTTCTTTTATTTTGGCTCCGTAGTTGGGCCCTGATTGTATTTGGATCATGTAATGCTTTATTCATGTATTGCGTGAAGTGGCGATTATAAGCCAACTATGTATCTTTTCCCTTATTGTATTACATGGGTTGTTTGCGAAGATTACCTCATTTGCGACATTGCTTTCAATGCGGTTATGCCTCTAAGTCGTGCTTCGACACGTGGGAGATATAGCCGCATCGAGGGCGTTACAAGTTGGTAATCAGAGCCTTCCCCGACCTTAGGAGCCCCCTGCTTGATCGAATAGCTGGCGTTGTTGAGTCTAGAAAAATGTTTTGAGTCTTTTAGGAATTATATATATCGGAGAGTTAGGAATTATTTTTACACCTCAGTCCCTTCATCGCTCTAGTGAGGCATCCTGACGTAGAGTTTTGACTCTTCTCTTCTCAAATTTCACTAAAAAAAGTATTTTTAGGATCACGTGGGTATCTTGGAATCGTTCCGATGGTTTTGTGACGAGAACATTGTTCTTGGTGCCTCCTATCTTTTAGGGGTTGTGGCAGTGTCCCGGGTAGTTGAGCTCCGAGGTGTTGTCGTCACAATTTTATCATTGCAGTTCTGGAATACCTGAGTTTAGTTTCGCCGACATCGAAATTCTCTTTTATGCAGTTGTTGGTGAGATAACCTCGACGCCACCCAGTACTGGGGCGAGAGTTCGGGAGTATTGCCATAACATGTATAACGGATGCTTTTTGAAGGTTGAGGTAGACGATTTCCGAAGGTTTCCTGGTTATGTGTTGAAGGATGGATATAGCTGGATGTAGGATTTGCTAGTTTTGGGTGAGATATTATGCTTCCCCTGTAAACCCAACACCTGATTGCATAACCGGAAAATTTCGGGAGTTTATAAGTGGGAATTCTAGTAGCTCTTAGGATATCTTTCCGATAGATGTATGATATGAAATTGGGGTTCAACGTCTAGTGGTCTGCCTATTCACGGTTGGTTTTTACAGTGGTCTCGTTGTGTCTTAAAGAGTCCTTGGCTATGCCGACTCGGGGATGCTTCGTATCTCATGTGCACTGCTGTGTACATGATGGTGTTGTACGATCGAGCCCGTGTAGGCCCCACCACGAAAACTTCGGACGAAATCTCTATCATATGTTTGTTCCGGCTTATTTTGCAAGCCAATCATTTGTTTTGTTTTGAGTTGTGGTATTCGAGTTGCTTCAATGTCAAGTGTTTGATTTTATACCTTCCCCAAATGGCGTTCTCATACTCCAATGCGAATACTAATCCTTCTCGATCATCGAGTTTGTCATGTCAATCCTTTTCAACCGGTGTGTTTCTCTTCAAATGGATCCGATCACTTCAACATCCGCAAGATCAACTCAAGTCTTCTCAACGACATTCGTTTCATCCGTCCCAAGTTGTCTTTGTTTTACCCGCCCTCCCACCCTTTTGCTTCAAGGAATCAAAATTCTAAATCAACTATCCATTTTATTCATGTGAAGTCTCTTCATCCTTTTCTTTCAAGTTTCGATCCGGTGAATTATCATGGAGATTCTAACGGATCTTCAAGTTCATCTTTCGTCATTCTTTTTCTTCTCTGGTGGATTCAAGTCAAGCTTTGTTGATCATATTCTTTTCCTCGTTTCAAATGTTTTTCTCATGCCGGTGCTCCAAATAATCTTTCACCTGTCGCTATTCTTTTGGTTCCGGATTGCTGAAGATATCTAGAGGTTGTTATCTCAATTTCAAGCCATTTAATTCAACCGGTGCTATCTCTCTTTTAAGTCATTTCAACGGCGTTTCTTTTGATTGGGCCCTAACCCACACGTCTTTTTCCAAGATCTTACCTGACTCTTCTTATTCTGCCGGAGTTTTTATCAAATCTTCTAAAGTGTGACGTAAGTATGAATTATCATCAGTCAAATGTTTTTCTCGAAGATCTGGCGAATTCTTTTCATCGTTGGCTCAACCTCTTCGTTTTTTATTATTCCGGAGTGCCTCAACAATTCATGGTGGTGTTTATCGTCATCATTCTTGGATTTGAAGACCGAACAAGAGTTTTCCTCCATATCTTGCCCCATTCTCGGCCATCATCTCATAATTGTTTTTGATTGTGAGAATCCTTTTCACCTATCCGGAGCCTTTCAAGAGTTTTTCAGTTTGTTTATCCAAAGGCCATCATTTCGGGATTATCCATTTCAGCTTCAGCTCTCGTTCTTCAAAAATCTTACCGGTGTTTCGTTCAAGTGATCTCTAATCGGCTCGTGATCTCTTCGTTCTCATGTATCTAAATCCTCTCAAGTATCCTCGTTAATTTGATAATACTTCCCGGTGTTCCTCTATCTTTCCTTTGGTCATTTTAATTCTAACGGTTGTTCATTCAAGAGTTCTTTTATTTATCAATTTATTCGATGTTCCAATCCTACCGGCGGTTCATATTTGCTATCCGGAGTGCAATTCTTTCTTCCGTATCATTGGAGGTGGTATTATGTCACTCTTGATAATTTGAATTCATGTTTCATGATTCACATGTTGTCAAGGAAGAGATATTTTAAATCCATCAATCTCGTCATTTGAGTTATCTTGGGTTATATTCCACCTAAAGCTTTCTCTAAGGATTGTTGCTATTGATGGTGCTTATTAATGATCCAGGCTCTTCACCTATCCTCCCGGTGAAATAAGTTCCTCGTCTCCTTGTTCATTCGAATCCAATTCTGTTTCCGTTAGTGGGAGGTTGTCACCTCATAATTTGAGATGTATTCTATAAGTCCATATCAAGCTTATCCTTTTTGTTGTTGGATTCCCAACAACTCCGTTCGACCCTTCTCCTAAAGATGCCTTTTCAAACTCTTTTGTGGCAGAAGTTTGCATTTTCTTCTCCATCCTTTTATTTCACTTATCTATATTCTATTCTTTCATTCCGGAGGCATTGTGATGTTGCTCTTCTCAACCCATCTTCTCGTTTTTCAAAGATCTTGTTCTTTTCGTGCCTGCCCATTTAACCGGAGTGTTGTGTCACTTTTGCTCAAGTTGTCTCATTTCATCAAGTCTTCATCTCTTTTCAACCGGAGTGTTGTCCAAATTATATCATTCTTATTCCTTCTCTATCTTGCTTCTACCGGAGTGTTGTCATAATTGATCTTTATCGATCCTTGTACATCTCGTTTCTACCAGAGTGTTTGCATGTACTTCTTGTCCATTGCAATCCTTCTCTTTTGTTTTTCAACCTACAAGTTTCTCGTAATGTTCCTTGTTCCTCTTTTCTAACGGAGTGTTTTCAACTTCGTTCATCTCCGTTGTATTCTTTCTTTGAATTTGTCATCACAAGGTTCTTTGGTTTCACTTGTTTATCAAAGAAGCAACATAGTTTCACCTCACCTCTTCCTCTTCCTTTCCCCTCCGCTGCCATCCCTAGGATCTCGGGTCGAGATCCTCTCGTAGTGGTGGAGTGTTGTGACGCCCCGAGACCGATGTGCCAGGTTCTTCCAGTTATTCATTATTGTTGCCTTGTCATTTGCTTGCGTGTCATGCATTTCATATCATGTCATCATATGCATTGCATCATCATGTTTTTCAAAACTTGCATCTGTCCTGGTCTCCCAGCTCCTTCCGTTGTCCGTTCTGAGTCCAGACACACTTGCACGAGCCCGCGGCATGTCCGAAATAGTATTTTATAAGTGGTCGAAAAATGTTTTCGGAATGGGATGAAAGTTGGCGTGCGGTCTTGTTATGTTGTCAGTAGGCCACCTGCCAAGTTTCATCGCATTCGTAGTCCGTTTGACGCCCCAACGGATAACTATAGCGACATTATAGTCCGTCAAATCGTCGGACGTTTTCAGTCTCCGGAAATCGTGCCGGGCTGCATCTCTCCCCTCTTCTCTCAGACCAACCCGCTATCCACAGCCCACTGCATACTGCCAGGCCCAACCTAACCTCTCTCGTTAGCCCGCGGACCTCCCCTCGCGCGCGTCCGAAAGTTGTCCCGAACCAGACCCGGGCAGTCGTCACCGTTGGATCCAGATGAACCCCAAACATCTACAAAACATCTCCATTTTGTTAATTGGACTTCCTAACCTATATTTTCTCAGCCGTCCAATTTAGATCGAAGGGCGTCCATTAGTCTGCATATAGACCCACTCACTATATAAACCAGCAACCCTAAATTCTAGGGGCCTTGTCCCATCCATCCTTTCCCACCGCGCCGCCACTTCACCTGGTTCCTCGGGATCCCTCCCGGACCAACCAGCGCAAGCCACTTCTCGCCATCGATCCAACCCGCAGCCAACCTCCACCTTCCCGATCCGCCCGTGCACATGGGAGCCCGAGCTCCCAACCGAGGAGACCACGTCCCACCTCGCTGCCGTTTGCCTCCAGCAGTTGCGCCGGCGAGCTCTGCCGCCAGACCACCGGATCTCCTCCCCCGCACCTTGTTCTCCCCTTCCTCTCTCTACCTTATTTTTCTTCCCTACTCTCAAACTCTCTCCCTGTCTTGTTCTGGACAGGGAACCAAAGGAGGCGCATTGGCCTGAGCTCGACCTCGAGGTTCCGTCGCCGTCACCGGGGGAACGCCGGATCCAGCCGTCCCTGGCATCTGCCTCCCCCGCCTCGGATCTGGCCATTCCCGCGTCAAGTTCGCCGCCGCCACTCCCCTGCATCTCGCCTCTGCCTCCCTTGTTTCTGCAAGCGCTCGTGGACGAGGGTCGAACCCCTGCCTCATCGCCTCCCCAACTCGAAATAGCCCGAACCGGCCATCTCCGACGCCTCCTCGACGGAACCCACGCATCAAGTCTGTCGGCCGCTGCTGTCTTCCCGGTGATCCTCGTGCGCACCCCTGGCTGGATGCTTCGACCGGCTGCTGTTCCCTTTCTTCAGAAACAGGCAGAATAGCTCGCTCGCCCCGCTCGATCATTTGACGGCACCTCCACGCGCCTGGGCCGCCTCCTCTTCCTTCGTTGACCAAGGCCCAGTCCCCACATCGCTGATCTGGGCCGAGGCCCATGGTGAGCAGCACCCGAGCCCCCCCCCCTGCACTATTGGGCTGCCCAGTTCCGGGCCAAGGCCCATGGTGAGCGCCTAGCCGCCCCAGTTTCGGTCCAGTTCCTTTTTTTCAGATCTGCGTTTTAGTATTTTTCCAGAGAAAGCAGTTTTTGCAGAAAAGCCCCTGTTCTTCATGCATTTAATAACTTCACAACTGTGCATCGGATCTAAATAAATTATATATGAAAGTTGCTTAGAATTTTGTCTAGTTTAATAATATGCAACTTGCATCCATGTTTAAAATGTTTAAAATGCTGTTTGTGTAATTTTTGTCCATATGCCATGCTAAAATGCTTTAATTCATAACTATTTAACCGTAGCTCGGTTTCTAATAAACTTTATATGTAAATGGGGTAGAATTTTGCCTAGTTTAACATGGTGGCATCACTTTGCATGTTTAACAACTATAAAATTTGGTTTAGGGCAGAACAGCACCAAACCTAATATATGCATATGGGGATTTACTGGAATTTTTGTTCATTGCTTCCGGCCTCATTTAAACTTGACTAGATAGGTAGTTTTACTTTGCTTCACCCTCTTGACATGCTAACAACATTTAATCTTGTTGGGTACATAAACGAGATCGAACTAAATAACTTGAATGTGGTGTTTCGTCAACATGCAACGGAGCTCCACTTAATTTGTAGGGTTGTTTGCACACTTTGCCATGCCATGCTTCTTTAAACCGGACATGCATCATACTCGGTTGTGCATCTTGGCATGTTGATGTGGTGGTTCTTTACTATGTTGATTGCTTCTTTCCGGTGTTGCTTCTTCTGGTTGGTTCCGATAACATCGTGTTGTGAGGATTCGTTTGACTACGATCGTTTGTCTTCTTCACAGATTCGTTCTTCTTCCTTGCGGGATTTCACGCAAGATGACCATACCCTCGAAATCACTTCTATCTTTGCTTGCTAGTTGCTCGCTCTTTTGCTATGCCTACGCTGCGATACCTACCACTTGCTTATCGTGCCTCCCATATTGTTGAACCAAGTCTCTAACCCACCTTGTCCTAGCAAACCGTTGTTTGGCTATGTTACCGCTTTGCTCAGCCTCTCTTATAGCGTTGTTAGTTGCAGGTGAAGATTGAAGTTTGTTCCTTGTTGGAACATGGAGATGTTGTTCCTTGTTGGAACATGTTTACTTGTTGGGGTATCACAATATCTCTTATTTAATTAATGCATCTATATACTTGGTAAAGGGTGGAAGGCTCGGCCTTATGCCTGGTGTTTTGTTCCACTCTGTTGCCCTAGTTTCCGTCATATTGGTGTTATGTTCCCGAATTTTGCGTTCCTTAAGCGGTTGGGTATAATGGGAACCCCTTGACAGTTCGCCTTGAATAAAACTCCTCCAGCAAGGCCCAACTTTGGTTTTACCATTCGCCACCTAGCCTTTTCTTTCCGTTGAGTCGGCTGGCTCAAGGGTCATCTTTATTTAAACCCCCGGGCCAGTGCTCCTCTGAGTGTTGGTCCACCGTGTCAGCCGCCGGTGGCCACCAGGGGCAACTCTGGGCTGGCCTACCAGAAGTTTGGACAATCCGGTGTGCCCTGAGAAAGAAATATGTGCAGCTCCCATCGGGATTTGTCAGCACAATCGGGTGGCTTTGCTGGTCTTGTTTTATCATTGTCGAAATGTCCTGTAACCGGGATTCCGAGTCTGATCGGGTCTTCCCGCTAGAAGGAATATCCTTCGTTGACCGTGAGAGCTTGTGATGGGCTAAGTTGGGACACCCCTGTAGGGTTATGAACTTTCGAAAGCCGTGCCCGCGGTTATGGGCAAATGGGAATTTGTTAATGTCCGGTTGTAGAAAACCTGAAGTTGACCTTAATTAAAATACATCAACCGTGTGTGTTACCGTGATGGTCTCTTTCCGGCGGAGTCTGGGAAGTGAACACGGTGTTGGAGTTATGTTTGACGTAGGTTGTTCTAGGATCACTTCTTGATCATAGTTTCTCGATCGTGCTTTGCCTTCTCTTCTCGCTCTCATTTGCATATGTTAGCCACCATATATGCTAGTCGCTTGCTGCAGCTCCACCTCATACATTTACCTTACCCATAAGCTTAAATTGTCTTGATCGCGAGGGTGTGAGATTGCTGAGTCCCCGTGACTCACAGATACTTCCAAAAACCAGCTTGCAGGTGCCAATGATGCCATTCCAGGTGACGCAACCGAGCTCAAGGAGGAGCTCGATGAAGATCTTGCCCTTTTGTGTTGTTTCGTTCTAGTTGATCAGTAGTGGAGCCCAGTTGGGCTCGATCGGGGATCTCTCTAGCTTTTGGGGTAGTCTTCTTTTATTTTGGCTCCATAGTCGGGCCCTGATTGTATTTGGATGATGTAATGCTTTATTCATGTATTGTGTGAAGTGGCGATTGTAAGCCAACTATGTATCTTTTCCCTTATTGTATTACATGGGTTCTTTGCGAAGATTACCTCACTTGCGACATTGCTTTCAATGCGGTTATGCCTCTAAGTCGTGCTTCAACACGTGGGAGATATAGCCGCATCAAGGGTGTTACAAAAGTAGAGGACATCTGACTTGTTTTGCAGGGCATGTTGTGATGTGATATGGTCAAGGACTGATGCTATATTTTATTGGATGAGATGATCATGTTTTGTAACTGAGTTATCGGCAACTGGCAGGAGCCATATGGTTGTCACTTTATTGTATGCAATGCAATCGCCCTGTAATGCTTTACTTTATCACTAAGCGGTAGCGATAGTCGTAGAAGCATAAGTTGGCGAGACGACAACGATGCTACGATGGAGATCAAAGTATCGCACCAGTGACAATGGTGCTCATGACGGTGCTTCGGAGATGAAGATCACAAGCACAAGATGATGATGGCCATATCATATCACTTATATTGATTGCATGTGATGTTTATCTTTTATGCATCTTATCTTGCTTTGATTGACAGTAGCATTATAAGATGATCTCTCACTAAATTATCAAGGTATAAGTGCTCTCCCTGAGTATGCACCGTTGCGAAAGTTCTTCGTGCTGAGACACCACGTGATGATCGGGTGTGATAGGCACTACGTTCAAATACAACGGGTGCAAAATAGTTGCACACGCGGAATACTCACGTTAAACTTGACGAGCCTAGCATATGCAGATATGGCCTCGGAACACTGAGACCGAAAGGTCGAGCGTGAATCATATAGTAGATATGATCAACATAGTGATGTTCACCATTGAAAACTACTCCATCTCACGTGATGATCGGACATGGTTTAGTTGATTTGGATCATGTGATCACTTATAGTATTAGAGGGATATCTATCTAAGTGGGAGTTCTTAAGTAATATGATTAATTGAACTTTAATTTATCATGAACTTAGTCCTGGTAGTATTAGCATATCTATGTTGTAGATCAATAGCTCGCGTTTAGCTCCTCTGTTTTATTTTTGATATGTTCCTAGAGAAAACTAAGTTGAAAGATGTTAGTAGCAATGATGCGGATTGGATCCGTGATCTGAGGATTATCCTCATTGCTGCACAGAAGAATTATGTCCTTGATGCATCGCTAGGTGACAGACCTATTGCAGGAGCAGATGCCGACGTTATGAATGTTTAGCTAGCTCAATATGATGACTACTTGATAGTTTAGTGCACCATGCTTAACAGCTTAGAATCGGGACTTCAAAGACATTTTGAACTTCATGGATCATATGAGATGTTCCAGGAGTTGAAGTTAATATTTCAAGAAAATACCCGAGTTGAGAAATATGACATCTCCAACAAGTTCTATAGCTAAAAGATGGAGGAGAATAGCTCAAGCAGTGAGCATGTGCTCAGATTGTCTGGGTACTACAATCGCTTGAATCAAGTGGGAGTTAATCTTCCAGATAAAATAGTGATTGACAGAATGCTCTAGTCACCATCACCAAGTTAGTAGAACTTCGTGATGAACTATAGTATGCAAGGGATGACGTAAACAATTCCTGAGCTTTTCATGATGATGAAATCGATGAAGGTAGAAATCAAGAAAGAGCATCAAGTGTTGATGATTAACAAGACCACTAGTTTCAACAAAAGGGCAAAGGGAAAGAAAGGGAACTTCAAGAAGAACGGCAAGCAAGTTGATGCTTAAGTGAATAAGCCCAAGTCTGGATCTAAGCCTAAGACTAAGTGCTTCTACAGCAAAGGGACTGGTCACTGGAAGCGGAACTGCCCCAAGTATTTAGCGGATAAGAAGGATGGCAAAGGGAACAATATTATATTTGATATACATGTTATTGATGTGTACTTTACTAGTGTTTATAGCAACCCCTCGGTATTTGATATTGGTTCAGTTGCTAAGAGTAGTAACTCGAAACGGGAGTTGCATAATGAACAAAGACTAGTCAAGGGTGAAGTGAAGATGTGTGTTGGAAGTGGTTCCAAGATTGATATGATCATCATCGCACACTCCCTATTCTTTCGGGATTAGTGTTAAACCTAAATAAATGTTATTTGGTGTTTGCGTTGAGCATGAATATGATTTGATCATGTTTATTGCAATACGGTTATTCATTTAAGTTAGAGAATAATTGTTGTTCGGTTTACATGAATAAAACCTTCTATGGTCATACACCCAATGAAAATGGTTCGTTGGATCTCAATCATAGTGATACACATATTCATAATATTGAAGCCAAAAGAAGCAAAGTTAATAATGATAGTGCAACTTATTTGTGGCACTGTCGTTTAGGTCATATTGGTATAAAGCGCATGAAGAAACTCCATGCTGATGGGCTTTTGGAATCACTTGATTTTGAATCATTTTAACGGTTGCGAACCATGCCTCATGGGAAAGATGACTAAGAATCTGTTCTCTGGAACAATGGAGCGAGCCACTGACTTATTGGAAATAATACATACCGATGTATGCGGTCCAATGAGTGTTGAGACTCACGGCGGGTATCATTGTTTTCTAACCTTCACAGATGATTTGAGTAGATATGTGTATATCTACTTGATGAAACATAAGTCTGAAACATTTGAAAAGTTCATATAATTTCAGAGTGAAGTGGAAAATCATCGTAACAAGAAAGTAAAGTTTCTATGATCTGATCGTGGAGGAGAATATTTGAGTTACGAGTTTGGTCTTCATTTGAAACAATGCGAAATAGTCTCGCAACTCACGCCACCTGGAACACCACATCATAATGGTGTGTCCGAACATCATAACCGTACGTTATTAGATGTAGTACAATCTATGATGTCTCTTACCGATTTACCACTATCGTTTTGGGGTTATGCATTAGAGACAGCTGCATTCACGTTAAATAGGGCACTATCTAAATCCGTTGAGACGACACCTTATGAACTGTGGTTTGGCAAGAAACCCAAGTTGTCGTTTCTTAAAGTTTGGGGTTGCGATGCTTATGTGAAAAAGTTTCATCCTCGTACGCTCAAACCCAAATCAGAGAAATGTCTCTTCATAAGATACCCAAAGGAGACTGTTGGGTACACCTTCTATCACAGATCCGAAGGCAAGACATTTGTTGCTAAAAATGGATCCGATCTAGAGAAGTAGTTTCTCTCGAAAGAAGTGAGTGGGAGGAAAGTAGAACTTGATGAGGTAATTGTACCTACTTCCTTGTTGGAAAGTAGTTCATCACAGAAATATGTTCCTGTGACTCCTACACCAATTAGTGAGGAAGCTAATGATGATGATCATGTAACTTCAGATCAAGTTACTACGAACCTTGTAGGTCAACTAGAGTACGTTCCGCACCAGAGTGGTACGGTAATCCTGTTTTGGAGATCATGTTACTTGACCATGACGAACCTCCGAACTATGAAGGAAGCAATGATGAGCCTAGATTCCGCGAAATGGTTTGAGGCCATGAAATCTGAGATAGGATCCATGTATGAGAACAAAGTGTGGACTTTGTTTGACTTTCCTGTTGATCGGCAAGCCATAGAAAATAAATGGATCTTCAAGAGGAAGACGGACATTGATAGTAGTGTTACTATCTACAAAGCTAGACTTGTTGAAGATGGTTTTGACAAAGTTCAAGGTGTTGACTGCGATGAGATTTTCTCACTCGTATCGATGCTTAAAGTCTGTCCGAATCATGTTAGCAATTGCCACATTTTATGAAATCTGGCAAATGGATAACAAAACTGCAACCCTTAATGGATTTACTAAAGAAGAGTTGTATATGATGCAACTAGAAGGTTTTGTCAATCCTAAAGGTGCTAACAAAATGTGCAAGCTCCAGCAATCCATCTGTAGACTAGTGCAAGCATCTAGCAGTTGGAATATACGCTTTGATGAGTTGATTAAAGCATATAGTTTTATACAGACTTGTAGTGAAGCTTGTATTTACAAGAAAGTGAGTGGGAGCACTACAGCCTCTTTGATAAGTATATGTAAATGACATACTGTTGATCAGAAATGATGTAGAATTTTCTGGAAAGCATAAAGGAGTATTTGAAAGGAGTTCTTCAAATAAAGACCTCGGTGAAGCTGCTTACATGTTGAGCATCAAGATCTATAGAGATAGACCAAGACGCTTGATAAAGATTTTCAATGAGTATGTACCTTGACAAGATTTCGAATTAGTTCAAAATGGAACAGTCAAAGAAAGAGTTATTGCCTCTGTTGCAAGGTGTGAAGTTGAGTAAGACTCAAAGCCCGACCACGGTAGAAGATAGAAAGAGAATGAAAGTCATTCCCTATGCCTCAACCATAGGTCTATAAAGTATGCCATGCTGTGTACCAGATCTATTGTATACCCTACATTGTGTTTGGCAAGGGAGTACAATAGTGATCTAGGAGTTGATCACTGGACATCGGTCAAACTTATCCTTAGTGGAACAGGGATATGTTTCTCGATTGTGGAGGTGACAAAAGGTTCATCATAAAGGGTTACGTCGATGCAAGTTTTGACACTGATCCAGATCACTTTATGTCTCAATCTGGATACATATTGAAAGTTGGAGCAATTAGCTAAAGTAGCTCTGTGCAGAGCATTGTAGACATAGAAATTTGCAAAATTCATAACGGATCTGAATGTGAAAGACCCGTTGACTAAGATTCTCTCACAAGCAAAACATGATCACACCTTAGTACTCTTTGGGTGTTAATCACATAGCGATGTGAACTAGATTACTGAATCTAGTAAACCCTTTGGGTGTTGGTCACATGGAGATGTGAACTATTGGTGTTAATCACATGATGATGTGAACTATCGACGTTAATCACATGGTGATGTGATCTAGATTATTGACTCTAGTGCAAGTGGGAGACTGAAGGAAATATGCCCTAGAGGCAATAATAAAGTTATTATTTATTTCCTTATTTCATGATAAAAGTTTATTATTCATGCTAGAATTGTATTAAACGGAAACATAATACATGTGTGAATACATAGACAAACAAAGTGTCACTAGTATGCCTCTACTTGACTATCTTGTTAATCAAAGATGGTTAAGTTTACTAACCATAGACATGAGTTGTCATTTGATTAATGGGATCACATCATTAGGAGAATGATGTGATTGACTTGACCCATTCCGTTAGCTTAGCACTTGATCGTTTAGTTTGTTGCTATTGCTTTCTTCATGACTTATACATGTTCCTATGACTATGATATTATGCAACTCCAGTTTACCGGAGGAACACTTTATGTGCTACCAAACGTCACAACGTAAATTGGTGATTATAAAGGTGCTCTACAGGTGTCTCCAAAGGTACTTGTTGGGTTGGCGTATTTCGAGATTAGGATTTGTCACTCCGATTGTCGGAGAGGTATCTCTGGGCCCACTCAGTAATACACATCACTTAAGCCTTGCAAGCATTGCAACTAATGAGTTAGTTGCGGTATAATGTGTTACGGAACGAGTAAAGAGACATGTCAGTAACCGATAAAGGGAACAATGTATGTTGTTATGCGGTTTAACCGATAAAGTTCTTCGTAGAATATGTGAGAGCCAATATGAGCATCCAGGATCCGCTATTGGTTATTGGCCGGAGCTGTGTCTTGGTCATGTCTACATAGTTCTCGAACCCGTAGGGTCCGCATGCTTAAAGTTTCAGTGATGATTGTATTATGAGTTTATGTGATTTGATGTACCGAAGGTAGTTCGGAGTCCCAGATGAGATCAGGGACATGACGAGGAGTCTCGAAATGGTCGAGATGTAAAGATCGATATATTGGACGACTATATTCGGACATCGGGAAGGTTCTGAGTGATTCGGGTATTTTCGGAGTACCGGGGAGTTACGGGAATTCACCGGGAGAAGTATTGGGCCTTATTTGGCCATACAGGAATAGAGGAGAGAGGCCAAAAGGAAGGAGGCGCCCCCCCCTCAGGTCAGAATTGGACAAGGGGTGCAACCCCATTTTCCTTTTTCCTCTCCGCTCTTTCCTTCTCTCCTACTCCAGAAAGGAAAGGGGAATCCTACTATGACTTGGGAGTCCTAGTAGGACTCCCCACACTTGGCACGCCCCCTTAGGGTCGGCCTCTCCCTTGCTCCTTTATATACGGGGGCAGGGGGGCACCTCTAGATACAACAATTGATCTCTTAGATCTTTTAGCCATGTGCGGTGCCCCCCTCTACCATAATCTACCTCGGTCATATCGTAGCGGTGCTTAGGTGAAGCCCTGCATCGGTAGAACATCATCATCGTCACCACGCAGTCATGCTAACGGAACTGTCCCTCAAAGCTCGGTTGGATCGTAGTTCAAGGGACATCATCGAGTTGAACATTTGCAGAACTCGGAGGTGCCGTGCGTTTGGTGCTTGATCGGTCAGATCATGAAGACGTACGACTACATCAACCACGTTCTGCTAACGCTTCCGCTTTCGGTCTACGAGGGTACGTGGACACACTCTCCCCTCTCATTGCTATGCATCACCATGATCTTGCGTGTGCGTAGGATTTTTTTTGAAATTACTACGTTCCCAAACAGATGTAGGGTAGGAACCCTGTCGGTGTCAAAACCGGCGGATCTCGGGTAAGGGGTCCTGAACTGTGCGTCTAAGGCGGATGGTAACAGGAGGCAGGGGACACGATGTATTACCCAGGTTCGAGCCCTCTTGATGGAGGTAAAACCCTACGTCCTGCTTGATTTATTCTTGATGACATGAGTATTACAAGAGTTGATCTACCACGAGATCGAAGAGTCTAAACCCTAGAAGCTAGCCTATGGTATGATTGTATGTTGTCCTACGGACTAAAACCCTCCAGTTTATATAGACTCCGGAGGGGGCTAGGGTTACACAAGGTCGGTTACAAAGGAGGGGATATACATATCCGTATTGCCTAGCTTGCCTTCCACGCCAAGTAGAGTCCCATCCAGACATGAGACGAACTCTTCAATCTTGTATCTTCATAGTCTAACAGTCCGGCCAAAGGATATAGTCCGGCTGTCCGGAGACCCCCTAATCCAGGACTCCCTCAGTAGCCCCTGAACCAGGCTTCAATGACGATGAGTCCGGCGCGCAGTATTGTCTTCGGCATTGCAAGGCGGGTTCCTCCTCCGAATACACCACGGAAGAATTAGAATACAAGGATAGTGTCCGACCCTCCAAAACAAGTTCCACATACCACCATAGAGAGAATAATATTTCCACAAATCTAATCTGCTGACTTGTTTTGGCAACATGACATTATGCCATGGCCCGGTGATTATTCGAACCGTTTCCTTTAACTAGCCCCGCACATAACGTGAGGCAGTTTTTTGACACGTCTTGTCAAAGCAGAGATCGTGTCCCCATTATTACGGGATTCTCGTCACTACGGGCATGGGTAACCCAACCACGCATAGGACTCCTAGATTTTAGGCAAGTCCCAAACGGCCACGAGGAGGACGCTTGATATTCACCCTCTTTATAAAGGGTCAAGGTTTTTACTTTTTTCCTCCCATGCTCAATCGAATCCTTGCCCCGCCTCGAGTTCCAACACCCAAAGCGCAGGTCAGGTGCTTTGGACCTTCAATCATGTCCGGATCCAGCCTCCAGGGCCGGTGGATGCCCTCCTCCGTCACGGAAGAGGATATCAAGAAGTTGAGGGAGGCAAGATACTTGACCGCCAAAGTCTCGCATCGGCTGCCCGCCCGAGGGCAGGTTGTCCCTACTCCCGAACCCAACGAAGACGTCGTGTTCATCTCCCACTTCCTTCGAGGACTAGGCCTCACTCTTGATCCCTTCGTAAGGGGTTTGATGTTCTATTACGGGCTTGATTTCCACGATCTAGCCCCGAATTCCTTTCTCCACATCTCGGCATTTATTGTCGTATGTGAGTCCTTCCTCCGCATTACCCCTCACTTCGGCCTATGGCTCAAGACCTTTGATGTGAAGCCGAAGACGGTCGATGGGTAGTATGCAGCGTGCGGAAGTGCATTAATAAGCAAGATTGTTGGAGCTCCGTGGCCAAAAGGTTCCTTTCCAGAGACGTCCGGATTATGGCAAAGGGAGTGGTTCTACATCACCGCTCGCAGAAGTGCCAAGTGGGTAGTTCCCCCCGCCTTTCGCTCGGGCCCTCCACCACAACTGATGTCATGGATCAGCAGGGGGCTGAGCTGGGGTCCAGCCAATGATGTGCCCATACTGCAGAGCCGCATCCGGGATCTCTTCGAGGGAGATTTTAGTTTGGTTATGGTAGTGAAAGTCATTCTGGTTCGTCAAGTCCAGCCTTGCAAACGCTGGCCCCTCCGTTTATGGGAATTCAACCCAGAAGGACCGCACGCTATTCAGAATTTCCTCGGCCTGACGTACGGGGAGATGTACAAGTCATTCTTCGGATCCCACATAGAGTGTCCGGACACCTCCGAGGGCGTGGGCCTGAGCAGCAACCGCACCGCGGCCCAAGTAAGTAACCCTCTAGCCGAACACACTGTCTTTCTTTTATCATGACATCATTATGAAGGATCGCTCTTTGACCAGGGCAGGATAGCAAATGCGAAGATGATCCGGTGTTCGGCTCCCCTTCCCGAAGGCTTGGACAATCCGGTGCTGGAAAAGATGCTCGAGCAAGCACCTTGCCTGATGCCCTCAAAGGAAGATGAAGGGGGGAATAAAGAGGGCCAAAGCGGGCCTCCACCGCTATCTGTTCCAACCGAGGGAACGAGCGCCTTCGTGAGGGAGGATAGCCAAGAGAAGGAGTCTGACATTCCTTCGCCCCGGGGGTGGAAGAGGACTACCTCTGATGATCCGGAAACCAAGGTTTCCAAACGGGAGAAGAAAACTCCACCAGAGGGTCCCGTCTTGGAGGGTGCTTTTGCCGCACAAAGTTCATGCGGGGATCAGCCCTATAACGAGTCGTATGTGATCAAAATTTACTTAATACTAGAGATATTCTACCTTACTTCCGAGGAAAATAACCGAAGCGTTTATCTTGTAGTTCGGATCTTAGCCCTTCTCCATAGAGCTCGTCTTCAGGGGACCTTCTTCTGGAGATGATGGAGAGCGAAACGCCTCCCCCGGACTCCCCCGCTCAAGAAGCGGGCTACCTTGAAGTGTCGTCACGGAGGGCCTCTCCGGATCCGGTGAGGCCAGAAGATAATTCCATAGTCACCCGAAGTCCCCAGCATCCGGCTCTTGAAGAGGGCAGACAAAAGAGTCCGGCGCTGGCTGGTATGCGGTCGGACGTACTAAGGGATCTGCTGAAGCGAGCGACCATCTTGGAAGAACACCGTGCGTTTATGGGTACGGTGATGGAAAGGATTTCGTCCGCCAAAAGCGGGTTGCATGACACCTTTATGAGTCTACTAACGGGCTTTGAGGTACGTAAAATGATATACCTTTGTGATAGTACCGCATATATTTAGGTGTGCCCTATGTAGATAGTAGCCCCTGAAACTTTGGTTGTCACCGAGAATGGCGGCAAACAAAGGATCGTAGTCCTAGGTATTAACCATACCGCCTTTATGTGCAGGTAGTGGAAGCTCCGGTCGCTAGCCGGACTCATGAGTTTGCCGAACTAAAGCGGCAACTGGATGCGGCGGATGCCAACATCGAGCTTGTTAACAAGCGGCTTGACGAGGCACAGGGTAAGTGATATTTTCTGGTCAATGTCACGTAGTAAGAGCAGCGTGATTTCAGTATCTTTAATATTGTGTGACTGCAGATGGAGCTGCCACCATGGAGACCCTTCGGGCGGAACTTGCCCGAGCCAAAGAACATGCAAGGAGTAGTAATGCGGCTGCTTTGAAGGCGGTCGAAGAGTTAAGAGGCGAGAAGGCCGCGCATTGCGAGAGCAAAGAGAAAATGGCCAAGATGGCTCTATAGTTAAAAGACACTACCGACCGTTGCCAGTTCCTTGAGGAAGAAAACCGAGTGAAGGCGACGGACCTTGAAAAGGCCACGATGGCGACCAAAGACACCCGTTTTGCCATGAGAGCGAAGAAGGAGAAGCTGCGTGAAGCCTGTGACATTGTGGCTGGGAAGCCCTTTTTGCTACGGAGGAAGTTCGGAGATCCGTGGTATGCCCCTCTGGATCGACTGTGGAGTTCAGCAGACGCATATCTGGACTCGGCGGCGAGCGCTGTCGATGCGGCCGAATACTTCCGAGATCAAACAGATCGGGAAGTGGACAAGCTGTTTTGGTCGCAGTTTAACGTTCCAGAGCGTCCGCTTCCATTGACCGATCAGCTAGCCGAATGGGCCGAACTTAATAGGTTGTCCGGACTCGCCATGAGGTCTGTTGTGGATCAACTATGGCCGGAAAGGCCAAAGCCAAACAGTTATGTTAGCCTGGTGCAACAGTTCCTTGGTGCGGTGCCGTGCATCAATGCGATGAAGAGGTCGGCGTGAATAGAAGGCTCGCGGATGGCCCTTGCCCGTGTCAAAGCATACTGGGCGGAGATGGATGCTACCATAGTCGCGGCGCAGGGTTCGGCCATAGGCCGAGCGGCTGCCGAGTACTATTTTGAAGAAGTTCTTGAGGGTGCTCGTTTGATAGAGGCCCAGTGCTCGAAGAATATTATGTTTGAGTGACATGTATTCCCATTGTAAAAACAATGTGTTATTAATTTTATCAAGGCTGTATTTATACTTTTGCCCAAAAGTATTGTGATGCCTCCTGTGCGTCCGTTTTATGTATACATGTATATAACCTGAAAGATTGCAATCGTCGGCTTCAGCCCCCTCGCATATAATGCGAGGGTGTTCACAGAAGACGCGTATTCACACTTAATCCAACGTCTTGGTCCTAATAAGGAGGTGATAGCGCAGCGAACTAGGCAACCGGACTATAATGCTTTAAGACTTTCACTTAGCCATAGGAGTTTGATAGTGGGGCTACTATATAGACCCTGGTGGCTCCGCACTCACCCGAGTTTAGGGTGTGTACATGCCTGGCCGGGAAACGGCGCTTCGTTAAGGCGGAGGAATTCTAGGATTCCGATAGGTCATCAAGTGGTTGACCAGTCTCGCGCTATATCATGACAGTCAGTTTTCGGCTTTCTCTACTGAGGTGCTCGTCCGGATGAACCAGGGCACAATCGCAGTAGTTCTCCTGGTGCCGCCTTAGCCGATAGAGCATAACGTAAGGCAACAAAACACAGGAGCCGGTCAAAACCAACATTTGACCCAAGACATGATTCGGAGATGATGCATATAAGGCCAAACTCGCGACGCCGAACACTCCCTAAGGTATTCGGTCTTTATGGTGTAAACCGGGCCTAAAAAGTGCCCTTTGTAAGAAGCCCCTAGTGTCCAGGTACGTGCATTGTTCTCACGTGGCCACATGCCAAGACGTCAGCATCCTTCTCAATTGTACTGAGAATCCGAGGGATGTGTATCAACAAGAGACAGTAAAAAAGGTTGACGCAGGTTCTTAATCTAAAAAGAATCCTTGGAACAGGTCCCTGGTGCACGTCTGCGCCTGTGTCTCCATTGTGCCGTATCCTGGACGGGTGTAGCACGATTGTCATCGGCAAAAGAGAGGAACTTAGGTGAAAAGTTGTCATGCAAAAAGGTGGGTTTAAAGAAACCATTTATAGTTCAAGATGAGTAAAAATTGCCACTTGTCTGCGCGTTGAGCCCCTTGTATTTGTAATAGGGGTGTTGGCATCAAACCTATATGAATTTCATATAGCTGCGCCGGACTCATCTAACCGTGTCCGTGGTCTTGACAACCTATCGAATGCTTTAGTTGGTGAGGCTGTTTTAGTGTGCGGCTGCCAAGGCAGCCGCACTCTCTTCGGCGCGTAGGGATCGCTCAATATTTCCATTTACTGTACTGATGCCACGTGGACCGGGCATCTTAAGTGTGAGGGAAGCGTAATGCGGTATTGCATTAAAGCGAGCGAAAGCTTCGCGTCCAAGTAGTGCTTGATAGCCACTTTGGAACGGAGCAATGTGGAAGGTTAAATTTTCGCTACGGAAGTTACCGGGGAAGCCGAATATAACCTCTAGTAGCAGGGAGCCCGTGCAATGAGACCCTGGGCCTGGCTTTACTCCTCTAAAGGTAGCATTGTTGTGGCAAATTTTTGTTGGGTCTATCCCCATTTTGTGGATTGTGTCCTGATATATCAGGTTTAAGCTGCTGCTGCCGTCCATCAGGACTCGTGTGAAGTGGTATCCGTCAATTATTGGATCTAATACCAAGGTAGCCCACCTTGCGTTCCGGATACTTGCTGAGTAATCCTGATGGTCGAAGGTGATCGGCTGAGACGGCCAGTGGCAGAACTCCGCGGTGATAGGCCCTTGGGCATGTTTGTCTGGGAGTGCTGCTTTGCTTCTCCCCTTTATCACGTGTAACACGTTTACTGTTTTGACTTCTGGTGGAAATTTCTTCTGTTCCCCTGTGTTTTTCTTGCGGGTCTCATCCTCGTCTTCGCTTGGTGTATCCTGCCCCTTATGTTCGGCGTTGAGCTTGCCGGACTGCTTGAAGACCCGACATTCTCTATGGGTATGATTTGCAGATTTATCGGGGGTGCTATGGATCTAACATATTTCGTCCAGAATTTTGTTTAAGCTGGACAGTTCATCTCTGTCGCCTTTAGAGGGCGGCTTTTGCTGACCTGCCGAGAGCTTCTGAACTCGGCGTTTACCGCCGTGCTCTTCAGTTTGTCTTCTTTATTCCGGCGCTCATTATTTTTGCTGCGTCATGATTTCCCGTTTCCGTCTCTAACTTCGGATGTACTTGGCTCGCTGGTGCTGCATCGGGCTAGCCAGTTGTCCTCGCTCACGCAAAAGCAGGTCATGAGGCTTGTTAATGCTGCCATTGTTCTCGGCTTTTCTTGGCCGAGGTACCTGGCAAGCCATTCGTTTTGGACGCTGTGCTTAAAGGCTGCCAAGGCTTCAGCGCCCGAACAGTCGACTATTTGGTTCTTTTTAGTAAGAAACCTGTTCCAGAGCTTTCGGGCTGACTCTTTGGGCTGTTGAGTTATATGACTTAAATCGTCTGCATCCGATGGTCGGACATATGTCCCTTGAAAATATGCCCGAAAGGCGTCTTCGAGCTCTTCCCAGCTTCCGATGGAGCTTTCGGGGAGGCTTTTAAGCCAGTGCCGAGCTGGCCCTTTGAGCTTGAGTGGTAAGTACTTGATGGCGTGGAGATCATCTCCTCGAGCCATATGGATATGGAGGATATAGTCCTCAATCCAGACCCCAGGGTCTATTGTTCCGTCGTATGCCTCTATGTTTACGGCTTTGACTGCTGCTCGAGGGAACCACCCGTCGCTGCGTCCTTCCGTTCCTCGTCGTTATTTTCCTTGGGTGTGTCCACCATGTGTACGTCATGTGATGAAGTGGGCGTCTAGTGCCCTGTGGGCAGTGGTTCCTCTTCGACTCCTGCATCGTCGTCCATACCGTCGATGACTTCGGAGTCGAAGTCGAGCGTGTCGGTTAAGTCATCGACAGTGGCTACTAAGTGGGTGGTGGGTGGGCGGCGAATTTCTTCGTCATACGCATCCAAATCCTACCGGACGTAGTTCGGCCAGGATCCTCCTGACAAGGAGAGAGACCTTAATGAGTTCAATAAGTCGTCGAAGGGCGAGTGCTGGAAAATATCTGTGGAGGTAAACTCCATGATCGGCGCCCAATCATATTCTATAGGAACGGGCGCAGGCGGTTCAGAGCCCATGGCCGGAGAAGGATCTGGCAGTTTGGCAACACAGCTCTCATGAAGGGTAAGGTCGATATTCGGCTGGATCGCCGCTGAGGGTATGGCCTCCGTGACGGGGTCCATCCACCCGTCCATGGATGGCACAACTGGCTCCGAATCGAGGCTCGGAGCGGCTGCCGGTGCGATCTCCTGAATACGGTCCGATGGTAGAGCTAAATCGTACTCATCCTGACCGCACGGCGCACAAAGCAGGGGCTCGAATCCGTCGAAGATCAAGTCTCCGCGGATATCGGCCGTGTAGTTTAAGCTTCCAAACCTGACCTGGTGGCCAGGGGCGTAACTTTTGATCTGCTCCAGATGGCCAAGCGAGTTGGCTCGCAGTGCGAAGACGCCGAACACAAAGATCTATCCGGGGAGAAAAGTCTCACCCTAGACTACATCGCTATCGATGATCATAGGAGCCATCAAGCCTAACGGCGACGACACAGAGGAACTCTCAATGAAAGCACCAATGTCGGTGTCAAAACCGGCGGATCTCGGGTAGGGGGTCCCGAATTGTGCGTCTAAGGCGGATGGTAACAGGAGGCAGGCGACACGATGTTTTACCCAGGTTCGGGCCCTCTTGATGGAGGTAAAACCCTACGTCCTGCTTGATTTATTCTTGATGATATGAGTATTACAAGAGTTGATCTACCACAATATCGGAGAGGCTAAACCCTAGAAGCTAGCCTATGGTATGATTGTATGTTGTCCTATGGACTAAAACCCTCCGGTTTATATAGACACCGGAGGGGGCTAGGGTTACACAAGGTCAGTTACAAAGGAGGAGATATACATATCCGTATTGCCTAGCTTGCCTTCCACACCAAGTAGAGTCCCATCCGGACACGAGACGAAGTCTTCAATCTTGTATCTTCATAGTCTAACAGTTCCGCCAAAGGATATAGTCTGGCTGTCCGGAGACCCCATATCCAGGACTCCCGCGTTGAACATGAACAACACGAGGAGGGAAACGAGGGGAAAATCACGAGGGGAACACAAGAGAACACTCAAACCAACAAGAATGATCACACATGCGCTAGGTCCATGAACACAAAGGAAGATACAAGATCCAAAGTCAACAATGGACGATACAAGAGGTAACCGATTTTCTCTGTGAGGAGGTCTTGAAGTTCTTCTCCGCAAGGAGGTCTTGAATCCAAAGGGATCTTCTCCGTAGAGGCTGCGGTCTCTCACATGGAGTAGATCCGATGTGGATGAGCAATTCTCTATCTCTAAACATGAGCTAAACCGATGCTAACCCTAGAAAGGACGAGGGGAAGGTCTATTTATAGTCTAAGCGACGAAGGGGTAAGTGGGAGAGAGATACAAGGCCAAAGGCCCGGCTGCGCACAGGCAGGGTCGGACGTTCGGTCGCTCGCGGGGGTTCGGACGTCCGTCGTTTTTCTTCGGGATGGGTGGCACTGGATTTCCGGTGAGCGTTGGACGTCCGGTGCCTGGGACTTGTCATACGTCCGGTCTTCGTCGGTCGTCAGGCGACTGTAGAGGGTCAGATGTCCGGCGGCTTCCGGTCGTCCGGTCGTTGTACACTTTGCAGCTCCTTCTTCTTTCGTATTCTCTTCCATGATTCCCTCGCGAATGGTGTAGGTGTTCCTTGGCGCTTGCACTCCTCCTCGTCATCCGTGAAGTTCCAACAATACCTATGCATGCACACGAGAGGGGTGTCAAGTAGTATACTATCCTCGAAGGGGTCAAGTGAACACGTGTAAAGGAGAAGATTCACCTTTAGGTATGAGAAGTAGATGTCGCACGTGTCACTTGCCAAATGGACTCTTGAGATGGTGATGCCCGTAGGATGCTCCGCATCAGGAGGTCTTGATGGGGGGCACCCAAAAGGGAGTCTTGAATCCAAGGGGATCTTCTCCGAAGAGGGTCCGCGGTCTCTCTCGTGGAGTAGATCTGTAATGGATGAGCAAAGCTTTATCTCTAATGAGCTACTACTTTGCTGACCGTATCTAGGAGGTGGGAGAGGTCTATTTATAGTCGTAGTACAAAAGATGGTAAAGTGAAGGGGTACATGGGCCTCAGCCCGCAGCTGGACACAGCCAGGGGTCGGACGTCCGTAAGGTTTCGGTCGTCCGGAGGCTCGTGGAGGTTCGGAAGTCCGGGGATCCTTGAACTTTCGTAGATTTAGGCTCGGTCGTTAAAGTACCAGATTGCTGGAAGTGGCCGGTCGTCTGGTTGCCGGTCGTCTGGTGGCGTCGGACGTCCGCTCGTTTGTCTCGGGCTTCAGATTTCGGATTTCCGGAGATGTTCGGATGTCCAGTCACTAGAGGGGAGTTGGACGTCCGATAAAGACCGGTCGTCCGGCGGCTATAGCCTCCGGGCAGCTCCTTCTCTTGTTCCTCGCGCTTGGTGTCCTGGTCGTCTTGTCCATGGTCTTCCTCTTGGTTCCTGGTCATGCATAGAACACATGTTTGAGGTAGTAGCCATGTCTCACATGTGGAAAGTGATGTTTCGGAGAGGAGCGAGTTCACCTTATGTATGATGGCGTATGTTCGAGGTCTCATCATATGTCCTCTTGGTGTTTGGAGAGTAGTCGGAGTGTACATTGTGATGAACATGGGATGCTCCGCATCATCTCCCCCCCCCCCTTGGGAAAGATCCGACCTCGGATCGTGATCCTCATCACCATCGAAACGCTTGTCATGGACGGGCTTGTAGTTGGACAGAGTTGACGGCATGGCGCAATCCAAGTGCTCCAAGGTGTCTCCAGTATGTGGTACATGCAAAATGAGAAAACACAAAATACACTTGGAAATACAATGGTTAGCGCACACAAAGTGTCCATTATAGAAGAACGAGTCTGTTCGGCAAGATTGTTCGTCACAAAGCACATGGGAGCAAAAGCATTCATTGTGCACATAAATGTATTGTGAATGTGATCAATGCAACCATTGTGCCAAATGATGTCATAGTGAGACGGTTTATCAATAGCATGAATATGGCAATGGATGCTCAATATGAATAAGTTATCATGCAATTGATGGTAGGCAATATGATCATGATGTATGAATATGCCATCAAGGAAGATCACAACAAATTTGCTAAGGAAATGCACAAGCTCATATATCATGGATGACATGGGAAGACAAGATGCAACAAGGCAATCATAATATGAGTCAATCCATGCATAAGATGCATTTTTTCATGTGTGTGAGATGTCCAAGGAGCATGACATATGTGAGCACAATCAACAAATATGGAGGTGTTGGTGTACCAATGCTCAATGTCATGGCATCAGTGGAGGTTCAAAGTTTCTTCCAATAAGTCTAAGCGCTCCTCAATTTGAAGGTCCGTAGAGCCAATCTTCAATGCCGGTCCTCCCTCCAATAGATGTATCATGTAGACAAGAAGGAGACACCAATGAAAGAATGACCCATCCAATATGCGTATTTGAGGATGGCTCGGAGGGAAGGAGTTCACCTTTAGGAGATTGTCGCAAATGTTGGTGTTGCACATCGTGTATGCCTTCACATGACCAAGCTGTCGCATAACAGCACCGCCTTGTGAAGCCTCCAAAATGAAAGAACAAAACAAGCACTTGGAGAAACAAATAGCGGAAGTGCAAAACCTATCGTTCTTGTGGTAAGGTACCCAACAAGTGTATGCATCATGCTCATCATAAGAAAGGACAAGGGAGCATTTTTCATAGTATGGAGGCATATGATGCGAGAACAACCAAAGACAATAGGCTCAATGAAACAAGCATGCATCACAAGTAATATGTCCAAGTCTCCAGGATCAATAAGCATAGCAAGTTGGCACTCAATACAAGTGGATATGAAGGATGCCACTAATGGAGACAAGAGACAATGATCAGGATAAATCATGTGAGAGGCAAGAGCATATATGTCATCAACCCAAGAAAGCAACTAAGAGTGGAACATGGGTGATGCGACAAAGCAAGCAATCATAGTGATCAAGTCAAGCAAGCTAGTAGTGTGAAGATGCAACATACTAGAAGGAATCATGACAATCATGTTGTGTGTGCAAATAGTGAGCATGTATGATGCACATGACATATCACAAGTATGAAAACAAGATATGAGCAAGAGATCATCAATGTATTGGCGAGAGGGCATATGTAAATACCAATAGGACATCATGACTCTCCCAACACAACAAGCATCAGTAGCATGTGGCACATGGTAAACATGGCAATAGCAATAAGTATCTCCACCAATCATGCAAATACACGTAGAAGTAGTATAATGGTGTATCATGGGTAAATGCACGCAAGTGTCACAATTGCATGGCAAAGACATAGAAATAGGCATATGATGCAAAGTGAACATGATATTATGGGCATAAGGTAGCAAGTGGTAAATAGCCCATAGCCATGTGAGAGCCAAGTAGAATAGATGTGCGTAGTCCTTGCGCAAAGGGAATGATGGTAAGCATAGTACACGGGATCACAAATCATCGTTGCTCTCAAGAGCTTGTTTCATCAACTATTGGGATTGAGAGGTTGACGAGTATACGTGGGTACCTACGCAAAACAATGGCAAAATAAAAGTTGTGTGTGCATGGTATATGTACACATCGTCCATCATGATGCGCACGTGTTTGTGTTGGTTAGCACAAAATATCCAATGCTCAAATAAATGAGATGCGTGATATAGAAACATGTCATCCATCATGAGAGGTTTGTTATTATGTATAGCATAATGGAGACTCAAATTGTGTAATGCATCATAAGAAATATGTAGAGCATTGTTATTCATGGAATGCATACGGTGCAAGCAAATATGAGAATCATGCAAAGTATGGAATGCATCAAAATCTCCTAATATGTGCGAGGAAACTATGGGGGTCTCCTCATGAGAATTAATGGAAACATCACATGGAGAATATTGACAACATCCAAAACAAAGCATATTTGGTTCTATGTGATCATGGCATGGCATAGTAGATGAATTGCGCAAATCATGTAAAGGAAGCATGGCAATATCATCACATGAAAAAAAAGCCAATCATCATCATCTCGTCATTTATGATATAACTGCAAATGGGATTTATTTGAATGGCGCATGCATAGTTACTATGTTGAGATTGAAATGATGCAATATGTGAGATGTCACTCATGGCATATGACAAGTTCAAAGGATTATCAAACATGATGTGACCAATAGAATTTTCACATGATATCCTATGGAGCATAGCATCACAACTAGGCAATTCAACATGCTCATCATCATATTCATCATAAATTGGTAAGTCATGACATGAAGAATTCGCACTAGCATGAAGCATGGGAATGGGTGGATCAACATCATTCAAGCAATCATTGGTGAGATAGTCCACTAGTGAGACAAGAGAAGCACCATCACCTATGTTACCTTTGGAGAATCGCTCATGTGTTGTAGGTGAGGTGTCGAAGACCAAGTCGTGGTCATTTTCGTCTTGATGGAACCATGTTGCGGGTGCATCATCGTACACCATGGCAATCGTCGTCTCCATTGGAGGTATGGACTTGTCGAGGATAGGCGTGTCGTCATGTAGGAGACCTAGCACCAAAGAAGAAAACACACTCGGAGTAGAGGTCAGGTTGTTAGAAATCATAGTGGCCTCACATGCCGTGTCAACTACCTCACTCACTAAGTGTTGTGGCTCACTCACTCCCTCTTGGATGTTCTCACGCATATGGTTGGTGGAGTCACTCAAATGGCTCTCAACCTCACATAGAATGTGTGGCATGCTCTCAAGTGTGGGGCTAGTGGTGGCCACACTCATCCTCTCATAGGAAATGCTCTCAATGTCACGTATGGTGGAGTCACTCATCTCACTCATGGGGTGGTGGCTCTCCTCACATGGCAATTAGGGCATCTCATGATATATGGGTGTCGTAGAGATGTAGGTGCAAATGTATCCATGATCAATCATGTCGTAGTCGTAGCCTTGGATGAAGGTCGAAGATGGCACATCATCACTCTCCTCTAAGACCAAAGATAAGGTCTCATGTGCGGTCTCGTAGCTTGACTCGGAGTATGTGTGAAATATGTGCATCGTCTTCATGTTGTTGAGGAGGTTCATGCTCGTCGCCGTGATCGAAGGGGATGTCCCTTTCTCGACCTTCTTGTCGCCATCTTGTTGTTGGAGGCCCATATGATGTGGCACCTCGTAGCTCGTCTCCAGGACTGAAGGGAATTTCCCTTGCTTGGTCATTTTCCTTAAGGGGCTTCCGAAGATGGAAGTGTTGCCCTTGCTCATAGCCCATAGCCATGTGAGAACCAAGTAAAAGAGATGCGCGTAGCCCATGCGCGAAAGGAACGGTGGTAAGGATGGTCCATGGAATCCCAAATCGTCATTGCAGTCAAGAGCTCGTTTCGTCAACTCATGGGATTGTGAGGTTGACAAGTGCTAATAAGTACCTACACAAAACAAAGGCAAAGGGAAAATTGTGTGTGCGTGGTATATGTACACATCATCCATCATGATGCACACGTTCATGTGTTGGTTATCACAAAATAGCCAATGCTCAAATAAATGAGATGTGTGATATAGAAACATGTCATCCATCATGAGAGGCTTGTTATTATATATAGCATAATGGAGACTCAAATTGTGTAATTCATCATGAGAAATATGTAGAGCATTGTTATTCATGGAATGCATATGGTGCACGCAATTATGGCAAACATGCAAAGTATGGAATGCATCAAAATCTCCTAATATGTATGAGGAAACTATGTGATGCAGAGCATCCTACGGTCCTCCCCATGGACCTACCATCACCTCACGGAGTGCCAAGAGGACCTATGACTCGAGCTAGAGCTAGAGCTCTCAAGACCGAGGTGACTTCTCTCCTTAGTGATATTACATATGATCCTCTCGAGACATGGCTACTACCTATGTCCGAGATGTTGTGCATGATTAGGTACCAAGAGGACCCTCCCGAAGATGCACGTGAAGATGGTCAAGCCACCAAGTCCACGAATGAAGGCGAACGCCGAAACGAGAAGAAGGCAGCTCCAGGGCCCCAAGCCCGGACATCCGGCCGCTGAAGACATTAGCTACAACAGCCTTCCAGCCGCTGGACATCTACAGGCCCTGGACATCTGGCCCCAGCCTGGACATCTAGCCCGACCCATAAATCCGGCCCCAATGTCGTGATATCCGGACAAGCTGCGAACATAGGACAGAAGAAAATCCCCGTCGGCCCAGACATCTGGCCCCAACCCCAGACATCCGGCTCCTCCCGAAGGCCCGGACATCTGGCCCGATGCCCGGACGTCGAGCTCCGTCTGTCTGCGCATAGTAAAGGGCCGAAGCCCATGTACCCTTTCGCCCCCTAGACTATATATACTCTCCTCCTACCTACGTTTTAGGGTTAGCATTGTGTTAGCACATTTGTGAGATAGAGCTTCGCTCATCTATCCGGATCTACTCCACGAGAGAGACCGCGACCCCTCTTCGGAGAAGATCCACTTGGATTCAAGACCTCCTCGTGGAGAAGACCATCAAGACCTCCTCACAAAGAAGACCGGTTACCATTTGTATTGTCCCTTGTTGACTTCGGATCTTGTATCTCCTCTCGTGTTTTGAGGATCTAGCACATGAGTGACTTAATCTTGTTGGTTTGAGTGTTTTTCTTTGTGCCCCTTTGTGATTTCCCCCCGTGTTTCCCCTCGTGTTCCTCATGTTCATCGCGGGATCTGCTCCTTTCATGAAAGATCGGCCATCTAGGGTTCCACCCTACATCATCTTGGTATCAGAGCCACATTGATCACGATTTCGGAGCCTCCCCATTGTGTTTCTAGCCTTGTTTTGTTGATTTTGTCCCTAATTTGAAAATTTCCCCCAAAAAATAGCCCCAATTTTTTTTGTGATATGTTGGAGTGATGAAGTTTTGTTGGATTTGATCTGCGGATTTCATGTGTTGCAGGTAGATCTAGCTTTCCATCCACTTATCCCCAATTTCCATTCACAAATTTCTCCGAATTTTACCCGTATTTGACCTCTCCACGTGGAGAGCTTCAAGTTCGTCCATAGATCCAGAGCACGAACATCTGGCATCTCGGACATCCGGCCATCAAGCCCGGACATCCGGCCCTTGGTAGCATCACTTCTTTTGCGCCGCCCATTTTCCGTCCATATTTCACCAAATTTTGTTCCGGTGCCCACATACACTTCTGCATACCACCACCACTTCCGCATACCACCACCTTATACCACATAGACCACCATATGATAGAGGCAAAGGTGTCCCGTCTTTCGATGAGATGGTGGCTATTGTTTTCGAGGAAGTCAACTTTGATGATCCGACTACGATCGTGCGAGGACGTCGCGCCTTAGCAATCGCTAAACCAACTCTGAGAGCTTATTGACCACGCCGGAGCACGATCAACCTGACCACAAGGTCTGTTTTCCTGCAGGCAAACAAAGAACAAGCAAGAAACTAAGATTGCAATCTGGATATTGCGTATATAAGAGGAAAGATTTATTGATCAAGGTGGGGTTTTGTGACTCCTTTGTCTGGTCGTTGAACACAAACGAAGTACGCGAAGTTGCAGCTATGGTGAAGTTTAATCTAAACAAAACCCCAAGTCTAAATGATGCCCTAAGGGCTGTATACATGGAGGAAGAGGGGTGGAATTTCGTGGCCCTTGGAGGAGGGGTCCGAAACCAACCCTAACTCTTGTTTCCCCACACATACGGACTCTAAAAACAGCCTATACTTAAGTATTTCGAAAATACATGGGCCTGGCCCAATAATAAGGTGACGTAGCACCTAAAATAGCCTCTAGACAAAATTTATGAAGTAACATCTTGTATATTTTTTCCAATGCTTCATGCACTTCTTATGGTGGCTTCAAAGTCCCGAAATCATCTTCTTGATCCCCTTGAGCATGCCATCATCTCCATGCTTGGTCTTGCTCTAGTGTTCATCCCTCTTATCCATGCCAGGTCCTTCATTTGCAAGAAAAACAAATGTATCCAATTTAGGCAGCATCATATTCTCATGAACATTAGAATCATTACCAAGAAACGAAAGTACCTGATAATTTAATTGGCGTGCACGAGCTCTAGTAATTGGTCCAGTATGTATAGCACCAGGGGCTATGGTTGTAACAATGGTATTGATGTCCTCATCATCCCCCCTTCTTGAAATGAAGTTGTCCTCGATGGAAGCTCATCTTCCTCACCCAAATAAGGCTTCAAATCTGCAATGCTAAAAGTGGGACTAACCCCAAAATCTGCAGGCAGCTCAAGTTGATATGCATTATTATTTATTTTCTCTAACACCTTAAAAGGACCATCAGCATGTGGCATTATATTTGATTTGCGTAAATTAGGAAATCTACCGTTACGCAAATGTAACCAAACAAGATCTCCAGGTGCAAACACAACATGTTTTATACCCTTATCTCTAGCAAGTTTATATTTATCATTCATACGCTCAATGTTTTCCTTAATTAACTCATGCATTTCTAAAATCAATTTAGCACATTCTTTAGCATCAAAATTTACCTTCTCCGAAGATGGAAGAGGCAACAAATCAATAGGTGCATGAGGTAGGAAACCATACACAATTTCAAAACAGCACATCTTAGTAGTAGAATTTAATGAACGATTATAAGCAAATTCAATATGAGGCAAGCATTCTTCCCACATTTTCTTATTATTCTTCAAAACAGCCCTAAGCATTGTAGACAATCTTCTATTGACTACTTCAGTTTGTCCATCTGTTTGGGGGTGACAAGTAGTACTAAAAAGTAGTTTAGTCCCCAACTTAGCCCATAAATATCTCCATAAGTGGCTAAGAAATTTAGTATGACGATCTGAAACAATAGTATTTGGCACACCATGCAAGCGAATAATTTCACGAAAGAACAAATCAGCAACATTAACAGCATCATCGCTTTTATGACATGGTATAAAGTGTGCCATTTTCGAGAATCTATCCATGACAACAAATATGTTATCCCTCCCATTCTTTGTTCGAGGTAAACCTAAAACAAAGTCCATAGATATATCCTCCCAAGGAACACTAGGTACAGGCAAACGCATATATAAACCATAAGGATTGAGCCGTGACTTAGCTTTTTGACATATAGTGCAGCGAGCAACAAAACGCTCAACATCCTGTCTCATCTTTGGCCAAAAGAAATGTGTAGCAACTATGTCCTCCATCTTCTTCATGCCAAAGTGTCCCATTAATCCTCCTCCATGCGCCTCCCGCAACAACAAAATACGAACGGAGCTAGCTAGAATGCATAGCTTGTTAGCACGGAACACAAATCCATCATTAACGACAAACTTGTTCCACGTTCTTCCTTGTTTACAATTCTGCATTACATCTTTAAAATCAGCATCATGCACATATTGATCTTTGATGGTCTCCAAAGCAAATATTTTGAAGTCAAGTTGTGAAAGCATAGTATAGCGACGAGACAAAGCATCAACAATAACATTTTATTTACCCTTCTTGTGTTCAATGACATAAGGCAAAGTCTCAATGAATTCAACCCATTTAGCATGTCTATGATTCAGTTTAGCTTGACTTTTAATATGTTTCAACGATTCATGATCATAATGTATAACAAATTCTTTGGGCCATAAATAATGTTGCCATGTTTCTAAAGTCCGAAAAAGAGCATATAATTCTTTATCATAAGTAGAATAATTCAGACTTGGCCCACTCAATTTTTCAGAAAAGTATGCAACAGGTTTGCCATCTTGTAATAACACAACTCCTAATCCAATGCCACTAGCTTCACATTCAAGCTCAAAAGTCTTATTAAAATCAGGAAGTTGGAGGAAAGGAGCATGTGTCAACTTATCTTTCAATACCGTGAAAGCTTCTTCCTTTGCGGTACCCCAAACAAAAGGTACATCCTTCTTTGTAAGCTCATTGAGAGGTGCAGCAATGGTGCTGAAATCTCTCACAAAATGCCTATAGAATCCAGCGGGGCCAAGAAAACTGCTCACTTGTGTGACCGTTTTGGGTTGCGGCCAACTCTCAATAGCTTGAATCTTGGCTTTATAAACTTCAATTCCCTATGGAGTAACAACATAGCCAAGAAAAAATACTCGGTCGGTGCAGAAGGTGCACTTCCCAAGGTTACAAAACAAACATGCATCACGTAGAGCAATAAAAACAGCATGTAAATGTTCCAAATGTTCCTCCAAAGATCTGCTATAAATCAGTATATCATCAAAATAGACTACCACAAATCGTCCAATGAAAGCACGTAAAACTTTGTTCATTAATCTCATGAAAGTACTAGGTGCATTAGTTAACCCAAAATGCATGACTAACCACTCATATAATCCAAACTTAGTTTTAAATGTTGTTTTCCATTCATCTCCCAATTTCACACGAATTTGATGGTATCCACTACGCAAATCAACTTTGGAGGATATTGTAGAGCCACTCAATTCATCAAGCATGTCGTCTACCCTAGGAATAGGATGACGATAACGAATAGTAATATTATTAATGCCTCTACAATCAACACACATAAGGGATGTACCATCCTTTTTGGGCACTAGTATAATAGGAACAACACAAGGACTAAGAGATTCACGTATATGACCTGACGAGGACATCAATACCATTGTTACACCCACAGCTCCTGCTGCTATACATATTGGACCAATTACTAGAGCTCGCGCATGCCAATTAAATTACCAGGTACTTTTGTTTCTTGGTAATGATTCTAATGTTCATGAGAATATGATGCTGCCTAAATTGGATACATTTGTTTTGCTTAAAAATGAAGGGCCTAGCATGGATAAGAGGGATGAACACTGGAGCAAGACCAAGCATGGAGATGATGGCATGCACAAGGGGATCTCGAATGGAGTTACAAGTGATGATTTCAGGACTTTGAAGCCACCATAAGGAGTGCATGAAGCCTTGGACGAAATATACAAGATGCCACTTCATAAATTTCGTCCAGAGGCTATTCTAGGTGTTGCGTCACCTTATTATTGGGCCAGGCCCATGTATTTTTGAAATACTTAAGTATAGGCTGTTTTTAGAGTCTGTATGTGTCGGGAAACAAGAGTTAGGGGTGGTTCCAGACCCCTCTTCCTCCATATATACAGCCCTTAGGGCGTCGTTTAGACATTGGGGGTTTTGTTTAGATTAAAAGTTCGCCATAGCTGCAACTTCGAGTACTTCATTTGTGTCCAACGACCAGACCAAGACGTCATAGAACCCCACCTTCATTTATAAAGCTTTCCTCTTTTATTCGCAATATCCATATCGGTATCTCAGTTTCTTGCTTGTTCTTCGTTTGCTCGCAGGAAATAGACCCTCGTGGTCAGGTTGATCATGCTCCGGCGTTGTCAATAACCCTCGGAAGTTGGTTTAGCGATTGCTAAGGCGCGACGTCTTCGCATGTTCGTAGTCGGATCGTCAAAGTTGACTCCCACAGAAAATGATATCTATCTCATCGAAACATCAGGACACCTTCGCCTCTATCATCGAAAGATTAGCGTATATAACCTAATGCAGGGTAGAACCCTAATCGCCTGATCATTCACAAAAGGAGCGGATCCCCCGAAGAACACGAGAGGGAAAACGAGGGGAAACACAAGGGAAAGCACGAGAGAACCACTAAATGAACACGAAATAGTCACACATGTGCTAGATCCTCAAGTACATAAGAGATCACACGATCGACGGTCAACTAAGGATGATGCAAAGGTAACGGTCTTCTCCGTGAGGAGGTCTTGAATACACAAGGGGATCTTCCCGTAAAGGGGTCTTGAGTCCAAAGGGATCTTCTCCCAAGAGGGGCCGCGGTCTCTCTTGTGGAGTAGTTCTGATGTGGATGAGCAATGCTCTATCTCTAAATATGAGCTAAACCAATGCTAACCCTAAAACATCGGTAGGAGAAGAGTATATATAGTCTAGGTGGGCGAAGGGGTACACGGGCCTCAGGCCCTTACACTGTGCACAGACAGGGGAGGCCGGACGTCCGGGCATCAGGCCGGATGTCCGGGCTTTCACGAGGGGCCGGATGTCCGAGCTGGGGTGGCCTGATGTCTGGGCTAGAGGCCCTGGCCTTGCTACTCTCTAGATAGGTGGTTTCCGGATATCCGGGCTTGAGGCTGGATGTCCGGGCTGGGGCCGGATGTCCGGGGCATGTAGATGCGCGGCGGCTGGTAGGCTGTTGTAGTTGAAGTTTCCAGCGGCCGGATGTCCGGGCTCGGGGCCGGATGTCCGGGTCCTGGAGCTGCCTTCTTCTTCTCTAGGCGTTCCTCTTCATCCATGGACTTGGCGGCTTGTCTGCCTTCACGAACATCTTCGGGAGGGTCCTCTTGGTACCTAATCATGCATAACATCTCGGACTTACGTAGTAGCCATGTCTCGAGAGGAGCATATGTAATATCACTACGGAGAGAAATCACCTCGGTCTCGAGAGCTCTAGCTCTAGCTCGAGTCATGGGTCCTCTTGGCACCTCGTGAGATGATGGTGGGTCCATGGGGATGATCGTAGGATGGTCCGCATCATCTCGCCTCCCTTCGGGAAGATATGACCTCGGATCGAGATCCTCATCACCATGGTAAGGCGAGAGATCTTTGACGTTGAAGATCTCGCTCACGGAGTACTTGTCGTGCGGGAGGTCGATCTTGTAGTCGTTGTTGTTGTAGCATTCAAGCACCTTGAAGGGTCCATCCGCTCATGGTCGAAGTCTCGACTTGCGTTCGTGGGGAAGCGGTCGTTGCCATTGCGGTCCAAGACAATCGTCTTTGGCACTCCATGTAGACGCAATACTTCCCTCCAAAAGAGATTAGCAACATGTGAAGCATCGTCTATCTTGTTGCAAGGAATGAAATGTGCCATCTTAGAGAAATGATCCACAAAGACAAATACCGAATCCTTTCCATTTCGAGTTCTAGGCAATCCATGGACGAAATCCATGCTAATGTCTTCCCATGGTTGATAGGGAATTGGGAGAGGCATGTAAAGGCCATGGGATTGAGCTTTAGACTTAGCTTTGAGACATGTAGAGCATCCGTTCATGAAGCAGTTGATGTCATGAAACATCTTGGGACAATAGTAGTTCTTGGAGAGCGTAGCAAAAGTCTTGTCGTGTCCAAAATGTCCCATTAAGCCTCCTCCATGAGATTCCTGCAAAAGCAACAAACGAAGAGAAGACTCGGGGATGCAAAGCTTGTTAGCTCTCATAAGATATCCATCTTTGATGTTATAGCGTTCCCAAGATGTATGCGTCAAACATTTGGCATAAGGAGTAGCAAAATTAGGATCATGCTCATAGAAGTCTTCTACACGCTCAAAGCCAATGACATCCAATTCAAGTTGAGTAACAAGCATGCATATGCGGGAAAGAGCGTCCGCCACAATATTTTCCTTACCTTTAATGTACTTGATGACATAAGGAAAAGACTCAATAAATTCACTCCATTTAGCATGACGCTTTTTCAACTTGGTTTAGCCCTTAAGGAACTTGAGCGTTTCATGATCGTTATGAATGATGAATTCATGAGGGCGAAGATAGTGTTCCCATTTGTGCAAAACTCACACTAAAGCATATAGCTCTTTGTCATAGATGGGGTAATTGAGTTGCGCCCCGGAAAGTTTCTCACTAAAGTAAGCTATGGGGCGCTTCTCTTGCGTTAACACACCTCCTATGCCATTACCATTAGCATCACAATGAATCTCAAAGGGCTTGTCAAAGTTGGGTAAAGCAAGCATGGGAGCATGAGTAAGCAAATTCTTAAGCTCATTGAAAGCGGTATCCTGGGATGGTCCCCAAACAAAAGGCACATTCTTCTTGCTCAAAGCATGCAAAGGCGAAGCAATTGTGTTAAAATCTTTCACGAAACAAGGATAGAAACCCGCAAGGCCAAGAAAACTTTGCACTTGTTGCAAGTTGGTTGGTTGGGGCCAAGTCTTAATAGCATTGATCTTGGACTCATCTACATGAACACCCTTAGAAGATACAACAAAACCCAAGAAAATGAGCTTATCAACACCGAAAAGGCACTTTTCCATGTTAGCGAAGAGGTTCTCATTTCGAAGAGTTTGCAAATCGGTTCGAACATGGGCGACATGATCTTGAAGAGATTTGCTATAAACAAGGATATCATCGAAGTAGACCACAACAAACACACCAAAGTAAGGGCGAAATACATGATTCATAAGACGCATAAAAGTACCCGGTGCTTCCGATAGACCCATAGGCATGACTAACCGCTCATACAACCCAAACTTGGTTTTGAAAGAGGTTTTCCATTCATCACCCTCTTGTATGCAGATTTCATAGTAACCACTTTTAAGATCAATCTTGGAGAATATAGTGGCACCACTAAGTTCATCAAGCATATCATCAAGGCATGGAATGGGATACCTATAGCGAACGATGATAGCATTGATAGGTCTACAATCGGAGCACATGCGAAAGCTACCATCTTGTTTTGTGTCAAGAATGACCGGGGCGGCACAAGGGCTCAAACTTTCACGCACATGTCCATGGTCTATGAGATACTTTACTTGCCTTTGTATTTATTTGGTTTCTTCGGGGTTGACGCGGTAGGGAGCTTTGTTCGGAAGAGGTGCTCTAGGGATGATGTTGATGCGGTGCTCGATGCCTCGTAGTGGAGGTAGTCCCGGAGGTAGATCATCGGGGAAAACATCTTGAAATTCCTGCAAAAGAGAAGACAACACTAAAGGTAGAGCGTGAGAGGTGCTAGCTTTTGTTGCATTATCCTTGCACAAAAGGACATAGTGTAGGACACTAGATGGGTTCTCACACACTCCTCTTATCTCACTTTTGGTGGCAAATAGAACTAAGTTTTTCTTGTCGCTCATCATGGAGGCACTCGATTTGGGCTTGTGGCACTCACTCTCTTTTTGGTGGCTCGCTCTGTCACTATTATCTCCATGATGGGTGGCTCGCTTGTCGGCGATCACTTGGTTTGGAGACATGGGGCAAAGTACGTACTCATTTCCTTTCATCTTGAAGATGTATGGGTTCGTTCAGCGGTTGTGGATGACACCTCTATCAAATTGCCATGGGCGTCCAAGGAGAAGGTGGCAAACGGTCATTGGAACGACGTTGCACTCCAAAGTGTATTCGCAGGCACAAATTTTGAAGGAGGCTTGTACTCGATGCTCGACCTGGATAGTGCCAGAGTCGCTAAGCCATTGAACCTTGTAGGGGGTGTGGGTGCTTCGTCTTGGCCAATCGGAGCTTGGAGCAAAGTTCTTCACTTGCAAGGTTATGACAACTCCCTCCATCGATGATGACCTTGACGAATTTCCCTTGATGCCGACATTGGTATGAAAGATATGCATCTTTGGTCTTCTTCTTGGTGATGTTGAAGAGTCAAGACCTTGGAGACAACAAGAGTGGGACTTGAATCTTCATCGGAAAAGACTTGTTCCTCTTCATCGTTCACTTGCCGATGTATGGCCACTTGCTCAAGGGCTTCCATTTCTCCTTCACTCATTGAGTCATAAGTGTCGTCGTTATTGAGGATCATGATCCGCTTGTTGGTGCACTCATAGGACTTGTGGCCTGGGCCTCCGCATGTGAAGCATTTGAAGGAACTTGTCTTGCCGGTTTCATCAATTGGCGTAAATGATGATGAAGCTCTCGGCTTGAAGTTGCTCTTTGTTGGAGGATGACTTGGAGTTGACGAAGCTTTTTTGGAACTCGACTTGTTGGCGTTGCTTGTAGAAGGCTTGGTAGACGGTGTTGGAGTCGTTGAAGCTTGGGTGTTGGAGAAGCCATATGATTTGGATGAGAACTTGGCATACTTGTAATCGTCTTGCACTTGACGTTCCGCTTTGGTAGCTTGATACACTAGCTCGATGAGGTTCGAGTATGGTTAGAAGTCGTCGATCTTCTTGATAGGATGGTTGAGTCCATTCAAGAAACGTGCCATAGTTTGCTCATCATCTTCCATGACATTGGCTCTTATCATGGCGATCTCCATCTCCTTGTAGCACTCTTCACCGCTCTTGGTTCCTTACTTGAGTAGTTGAAGTTTCTTGAAGAGGTCGCGGTTGTAGTAGGTAGGCACGAAGCGTGCTCTCATGACATCCTTCATTTGCGCCCAAGTAGTGATGGGTGGTTCACCTCTTGCCTCATAGAACTCGATTACTTCTTCCCACCAAATGAGGACATAGTCTTGGAACTCAAGGGATGCCATCGCGATCTTCTTCTCTTCCTCATAGTTGTGCAAACGGAAGATTTTGTCGACCTTCAATGCCCGTGAAAGGTACTCTTCGGGATCGTTGCTTCCATTGAACTTGGGCATGGTGAACTTTAGCTTGCCATAGCGTTGCTCTTCATTGTGTTGGGGTCGGGGATGATGACGCCCATGTTGTTGATGATTGTCAAGCTCGTGTTGCTCTTGGTGCGGAGGGTTGTCAACCTGATGTTGCTCTTGTCGTTGAGGATTCCCATTGTCTTCATGCTCTTGGTGAACTTTATGTCCTTGAGGAGCTTGTGGAGGGGCTTGTCGAGCTCGAGGAGGAACTTGAGGAACTTGACGATGCACGCGAGCTTGAAATCTTTGTTCGTGAGCTTCTTCGCGAAGTGCTTCTTTATGTTCACGAGCTTGTCGGCCTCGGTTGGCTACGACTCGACTTGAATCTTGGAGGGCTTGTTGCGCCTCAAGTGCTTGAGCTTCACGGAGTTGTTGTTCTTGACGTTGTGCCTCGGCATCTTGTGCAACTTTGTGTAGACACGCTCACTCTTCCTCTTCATGTTGGCGTTGTCGTTGGCGCTCTCGTGCTAGTGCAAAAGCCTCTTGGGTTTGACATTGTCGATGATCTTGAGAGTTGGTGTCATGTAGAGGATTGAGGCTTTCTTGACGATCGTTGTGTGTGGCATGGCGAAGAGTGTTCGATGTCGGTGTACTTGAGCCAGAGAGGGTGAAGTCGGAGTGTCGACTTGAGCGGCTCTGTCTTAATGAAGACTAAGTGGAAGAAGAGCGGTTGAGAAACAAAGCGTGAATCTCGTCCATTCTTGCATCATTCTCTTGCTTGTGATCGTCGAGCTTGTGGTCGAAGTAGTCCCTTGTACATTGCTCGGAGAGTCGCAAGTCGGCGGCGAGGTTGTCGATGCGTTCACTCATTGCTTGTTGCTCTTGATGCAAAGCACGTTGTGCACCAAAGAGGTGGCTCTTGGTGACGTAGGAGTTCATGTCGTCGTGCATGTTCGTAGTAGGATCGTCAAAGCCGACTTCCTCCAAAACGATAGTCACCATATCATCAAAAGACGGGACACCTTTGCCTCTATCAAATAATCAATTCAGAGATGCAAAGTTGAATAAACGCTCAATGACGGTACTGTGCTGGTCCTACGTTAGACCATGCTAGAGACGCGAGCCTAGAACACTAACAAAATCACGACGCTGGACGTAAACAAGGGAGGAGCACGCGCTAATTTTTTTCTTTTTTTCTCTTTTTTGCACTTTTTTGTTCCTCTGCAACATTTTTTTCGAAAAAGTCTACAAATGGTCTAAAACCTGCCTAGCCATAATTGTTTTTGAGTTTGGAACTATTTTTCTACTGCGGGTAGCACGGAATCTCAGGAGTCCTACTCGGTCATGACTCGAAGTATCGCGTGATCTAGAACTCGAAAGCAATGCAACAAATACTGGACTCGGACTAGGACTGATGGCAGAGATGAATCCGGTGGAACTCGGACTGGTGGCGAATATATGTAGGGCGGTGGAACACAGACTGGTGGCGAATCTATGATGGAGGTGGAGTCAGATTATCGTGATGGCGGTGTATATGTGGTATATGGCAGTGGCGATGACGATGGTGGTATATGGCAGCGGTGATGACGATGGTGGTATATGGCAGTGGTGACGATGATGGTGGTATATGGCAGCGGTGATGATGATGATGCGACGGCGGCATGACTACTTGTGAACAAAACTCGAAACTCTAAAGGACTAGACACTAAGACCAGCAACTAGACACGATGATGCAACCGCAAATTCAACAATGGAAACCCCTAAAAAGATTATGCAAAGGCTCAGATTGGTTCGGATATGATGAACTAACCCTAATTTATTTTTGGCTTTTTCCTGGACTGTAGGTATGAAGAACAGACACGATCTAACCTACGAAAAACTGTAAAATCTCACCGAGCAACCTGGAAATCTGATACCACCTGATAGAGGCAAAGGTGTCCCGTATTTCGATGAGATGGTGGCTATCGTTTTTGAGGAAGTCGACTTTGACGATCCGACTACGATCGTGCGAGGACGTCGTGCCTTAGCAATTGCTAAACCAACTCCAAGAGGTTATTGACCACGCCAGAGCACGATCAACCTGACCACAAAGGTCTGTTTTCCTGCAGGCAAACGAAGAACAAGCAAGAAACTATGATTGCAATCTGGATATTGCGAATATAAGATGAAAGCTTTATTGATCAAGGTGGGGTTCTGTGACGCCTTTCTCTGGTCCTTGAACACAAACGAAGTACGCGAAGTTGCAGCTATGGCGAACTTTAATCTAAACAAAACCCAAAGTCTAAACGACGCCCTAAGGGCTTTATATATGGAGGAAGAGGGGGGAATTTCATGGCTCTTGGAGGAGGGGTCCAAAACCAACCCTAACTCTTGTTTCCCCACACATACGGACTCTAAAAACAGCTTATACTTAAGTATTTCGAAAATACATGGGCCTAGCCCAATAATAAGGTGACGCGGCACCTAGAATAGCCTCTGGACGAAATTTATGAAGTGACATCTTGTATATTTCGTCCAAGGCTTCATGCACTCCTTATGGTGGCTTCATTGTCCTGAAATCATCACTTGTAACTCCATTCATGATCCCCTTGCGCATGCCATCATCTCCATGCCTCGTCTTGCTCAAGTGTTCATCCCTCTTATCCATGACAGGCCCTTCATTTGCAAGAAAAACAAATGTATCCAATTTAGGCAGCATCATATTCTCATGAACATTAGAATCATTACCAAGAAATGAAAGTACCTGATAATTTAATTGGCGTGCGCGAGCTCTAGTAATTGGTCCAATATGTATAGCAGCAGGGGCTGTGTGTGTAACAATGGTATTGATTTCCTCATCACCATCGCTTACTACTACCAACTCCAACAATTTTGTCATGTTTTTCTTTGAGAATTTGAGTTGCGGTTCCATGTCCTATTGTGTTTCGACTGTTTAGGTACGGTTCAACATCAACATCACCGCCGCTCATCTTCTCCACGGACGCGTCATCGACAACAACCACTACACCATTTTGACAGCATACCATAAGCAAGAAGCGGTAACCTCATCTTGGTATAGTGATACATCATTCTTGCCATTACATTGATAACCATCATAGCGTTATCTTTTGCGTCGCTTACCCATCGGTACTAGCCTTTGAGTATTGTCGGCAATGGGACTTGTGCACATTAGTGATCATACTTCCCATAGCATACATGCATATCATTGTTGCATATCTTGGTATCATCTCTTGTATCACAAGGTTGTCATCACATACACAATTGCTATCTTGGTTCGTGAAGCATTACATGAGAAAAGAGCTCAAACAACAAAGAGCCAAGCAAGCTTTTAAGCAAAAAGGAAAGATAAGCAAAGATCTTTTAAGAAAGAACCATAGCATCATACAACATTAAGATTTTCATACTAGATCATCTTGGATCATATAACTGAAACACCATACATAGAGCATATTTGGGATAGAAGTCATTGCATTTTTTCTTAGTAGGTTGTGCACAAGTCTTCGTATCCGCCTATTGTGCAATCGTGCTAGCGTCTCTCTAGTGTTGTGCAACAAGAGCATTTTCATGGATTCCACATTTTGGCTCATCCTTGCTTGCACGACCCCATTTATCTTTTTGCGTGTGTGTTTCTGTGTACCTTATATTGCTTGGTCTACTTGTTGCATTGTAAAATTGTGAATCTTTTCCAACATTATTGAAGCTCACTAACAATTGCATCAAATTTTGTGCCACCATCCTAACGAAGGTCCACCATAACCTTCTCCTTGTGTAGGTATGAGAAACCGACAAGAATTGGTACCAACTGTTTTATTTCCTTGTTGCACATTGGAGTGATCTTTGATCCACCTTCAACACTGGTCAAGGTACATTTGGTATACATTCTTGTCTTTCTCACACTCACATATTTATCTTGGAATGATGGATAGGTCAAGTACTTCTACCAACCCACCCTTCATCGGGCAGGACGACGACATGAACTCCTATGTCACAAAGAGCCACCTCTTTGGTGCACAACGTGCTTTGCATCAAGAGCAACAAGCAATCAGTGAACGGATCGACAAACTCACCACCGACTTGCGACTCTCCGAGCAACGTACAAGAGACTACTTCGACCACATGCTCTACGACCACAAGTAAGAGAACGACGCAAGAATGGACGAGATTCATGCTTTTTTGCTCAACCGCTCTTCTTCCACTTCGTCCTCATCAAGACGGATCCTCTCAAGTCGACACTCCGACTACACCATCTCCGGCTCAAGTACACCGACATCAAACACTCTTCATTGTGCCGCGCGCCAAGATCGTCAAGCCAACCAGCAACCCACTACACGACAACAACTCTCAAGAACAACGTCATCGTGAAAATCAAGCCACCTTTGTGCAAGCACGAGAACGACAATGAAAATGTCAACACGAAGAGGAAGAGTGAGCGCGTCTACACCAAGAAGCACAAGATGCCGAGGCACAATGTCAAGAGCAACAATTGCGAGATGCTAAAGCACTTGAGGCACAACAAGCCCTCCGAGAATCAAGTCGAGTCATAGCCAATTGAGGCCGACAATCTCATGAACATGAAGAAGCACTTCTCCAAGAAGTTCACGATCGAAGATATCAAGCCCGCGTGCAACGTCAAGCTCGACAAGTTCATCCACAAGTTCGCCAAGAACATCAAGTTCAACAAGAACAAGAAGACAATGGAAATCCTCCATGGCAAGAGCAAATTGTGAGAGATGATCCTCCTCGTCAAGGACGTCATCATCCCCGACCCTAACACAATGAAGAGCAATGCTACGGCATGCTAAAGTTCACCATGCCCAAGTTCAATGGAAGCAACGATCCCGAAGAATACCTTTCATGGGCATTGAAGGTCGACAAAATCTTCCGCTTGCACAACTATGAAGAAGAAAAGAAGATCACGATGGCATCCCTGGAGTTCCAAGACTATGTCCTCATTTGGTGGGAACAAGTCATTGAGTGCCGAGAGGCAAAAGGTGAACCACCCATCACTACTTGGGCGCAAATGAAGGTTGTCATGAGAGCATGCTTCGTGCCAACCTACTACAACCGCGACCTCTTCAAGAAACTCCAACTACTCAAGCAAGGAACCAAGAGCATTGAAGAGTACTACAAGGAAATGGAGATTGCAATGATACGAGTAAATGTCACGGAAGATGATGAGCAAACTATGGCATGCTTCTTGAATGGACTTAATCATTCCATCAAGAAGATCGCCGACTTCCAACCATACTCGAACCTCATCGAGCTAGTGCATCAAGCTACCAAAGTGGAACGTCATGTGCAAGAAGACTTCAAGTATGCCAAGTTCTCATCCAAGTCATACGGCTTCTCCAACACCCAAGCTTCAAGGACTCCACCACCGCCTACCTCAACCAAGCCTTCTACAAGCAATGTCGACAAGTCGAGTTACAAGAAAACTTTGACAACTCCAAGTCACCCTCCTACTACAAGCAACTTCAATCCGAGAGCTTCATCATCATCTACCCCAACTGATGAGACCGTCAAGACAAGTTCCTTCAAATTCTTCACATGCGGAGGCCGAGGCCACAAGTCCTTTGAGTGTACCAACAAGCGGACCATGATCCTCAACAACGATGGTACATATGACTCCATTAGCGAAGGAGAAACGGAAGCACTCGAGCAAGTCACCATGCACCGGCAAGTGAACGATGATGAGGAACAAGTCTTTTGTGATGAAGATTCAAGTCCCGCTCTAGTTGTCTCCAAGGTCTTGACCCTTCAACATCACCAAGAAGACCAAATATGCCATATATTCCATACCAAGGCTGGCATCAATGGAAGGTCCATCAAGGTCATCATCGATGGAGGGAGTTGCCATAACTTAGCAAGTGAAGAACTTTGCTCCAACCTCAAGTTGCCCATGATGAAGCACCCACATCCCTACAAAGTTCAATGGCTAAGCGACTCCAGCACTATTCAAGTCGATCATAGAGTGCAAGCTCCTTCGAAATCGCAGCTTAAGAAGACACTTTGGAGTGTGATGTCGTTCCAATGACCGTTTTCCACCTTCTCCTTGGTCGACCATGGCAATTTGATAGAGGTGTCATCCACAACGGCCGAATGAACCACTACATCTTCAAGATGAAAGGAAAGGAGTACGTACATCGTCCTATGTCTCCAAGCCAAGTGATCGCTGACAAGCAACCCACCCATCATGGAGAGAACAGTGAGAGAGCGAACCACCAAAAAGAGAGTGAGCGCCACAAGCCCAAATTGAGTGCCTCCACGATGAGCGACAAGAAGAACTTAGTTCTATTTTCCACCAAGAGTGAGATAAGAGGAGTGTGTGAGAACCCATCTAATGTCCTACACTATGTCCTTTTGTGCAAAGACAACGCACCAAAAGCTAACACCTCTCATGCTCTACCTTTAGTGTTGTCTTCTCTTTTGCAGGAATTCCAAGATGTTTTCCCCGACGAGCTACCTCCGGGACTACCTCCACTACGAGGCATCGAGCACCGCATCGACCTCATCCCCAGAGCACCTCTACCGAACAAAGCCCCCTACCGCGTCAACCCCGAAGAAACCAAAGAAATACAAAGGCAAGTAAAGCATCTCATAGACCATGGACATGTGCTTGAAAGTTTGAGTCCTTGTGTCGTTCCGGTTATTCTTGTGCCAAAACAAGACGGTAGCTTTCGCATATGCTCCAACTGTAGACCTATCAATGCTATCACTGTTCGCTATAGGTATCCCATTCCACACCTTGATGATATGCTAGATTAACTTACTGGTGCCACTATATTTTCCATAATCGATCTTAAAAGTGGTTACTATCAAATCCGCATACAAGAGGGTGATGAATGGAAGACCGCTTTAAAAACCATGTTTGGCTTGTATGAGTGGTTAGCCATGCCTATGGGTCTATGGGAACCACCGGGTACTTTTATGCGTCTTATGAATCATGTGTTTCGCCCTTACATTGGTGATTTTGTTGTGGTCTACTTCGATGATATCCTTGTTTGAGCTGTTTTGCAAACTCTTCAAAAAGCGTGTCTCTATGCTAACATGGAAAAGTGCCTTTTTTGGCGTTGATAAGCTCATTATCTTGGGTTTTGTTGTTTCCTCTAAGGGTGTTCATGTTGATGACTCTAAGATCAATGCTATTAAAACTTGGCCACAACCAACCAACTTGCATCAAGTGCGTAGCTTCCTTGGTTTAGCCGGTTTCTACCATAGATTTGTGAAGGACTTTAGCACCATTGCTTCACCTTTGCATGCTTTGAGCAAGAAAAATGCTCCTTTTGTTTGGGGACCATCCCAAGATACCGCTTTCAATGAGCTTAAGAATTTGCTTACTCATGCTCTCGTGCTTGCATTACCCAACTTTGACAAGCCCTTTGAGATTCATTGTGATGCTAGTGGCAATGGCATAGGAGGTGTGTTAACGCAAGAGAAGTGCCCCATAGCTTACTTTAGTGAGAAACTATCCGCAGCGCAACTCAATTACCCCGTCTATGACAAAGAATTATATGCTTTAGTGCGAGTTTTGCATGAATGGGAACATTATCTTCGCCCTCATGAATTTATCATTCATACCGATCATGAAACGCTTAAATAACTTAAGTGTCAAACTAAGTTGAACAAGCGTCATGCTAAGTGGAGTGAATTCATTGAGTCTTTTCCTTATGTCATCAAGTACATCAAAGGTAAGGAAAATGTTGTGGAGGACGCTATTTCCCGCATATGCATGCTTGTTAATCAACTTGAATGGGATGTCATTGGCTTTGAGCACATAAAAGACTTATATGCGCATGATCCCACTTTTGCTGCTCCTTATGCCAAATGTTTGACGCATACATCTTGGGAACGCTATTACATCAAAGATGGATATCTTATTAGACCTAACAAACTTTGCATCCCCGAGTCTTCTCTTCGTTTGTCGCTTTTGCAGGAAACACATGGAGGAGGACTAATGGGACATTTTGGACGCGACAATACTTTTGCTACGCTCTCCAAGAACTATTATTGGCCCAAGATGTTTTGCGACGTCAACCGCTTCACCAACCAATGCTCTACATGTCGCAAAGCTAAGTCTAAAGCTCAATCCCATGGCCTCTACATGCCTCTTCCAATTCCATATCAACCATGGGAAGACATTGGCATGGACTTTGTACTTGGATTGCCTAGAACTAGAAATGGAAAGGATTCGGTATTTGTCATTGTGGACTGATTCTCTAAGATGGCACATTTCATTCCTTGCAACAAGATAGACGATGCTTCAACATGTTGCCAATCTCTTTTGTAGGGACATATTGCATCTACATGGAGTGCCAAAGACGATTGTCTCGGACTGCGACATCAAGTTCCTAAGCTACTTTTGGAAGACCCTATGCGCCAAGCTCAGAATCAAGCTACTCTTCTCCATGGCTTACCATCCTCAAACCGACGGCCAAACGGAGGTGACCAATCGCACACTCTCCGCTCTACTTCGAGTGCTAATCAAGAAGAACATCCAGGAGTGGGAGGAGTGTCTACCTATCGCCGAGTTCGCCTAATACCTTGCAAGACACTCAACTACCGGCAAGTCCCCCTTCAAGGTTGTCTATGGATTCAACCCATTGTCCCCTTTGGACATTCTATCCCTACCACTACAAGAGTGCATCAATAAGGATGCAAGTGCACGTGCGAACCATCTCAAGAAGGTGCATCAAGATACAAGGCACAACATCGAGCGCCAAGTACAATGACTTGCGACCAAGTGCAACATCAACAAGCACCCCATGGTATTCAACATTGGAGATATTGTGTGGCTACACCTTCGCAAGGACCGCTTCCCCCATGAACGCAAGTCCAAACTTCGACCACGAGCAGATGGACCTTTCAAGGTGCTTGAACAATACAATAACAACGCCTACAAGATCGACATTCCACGCGACAAGTACTCCGTGAGCGACATCTTCAACGTCAAAGATCTCTCGCCCTACCATGGTGATGAGGATTTTGATCCGATGTCGGATCTTCCCCAAGGGAGGGGAGATGATGCGGAGCATCCTACGGTCATCCCCATGGACCTACCATCGCCTCACGAAGTGCCAAGACGACCTATGACTCGAGCTAGAGCTAGAGCTCTCGAGACCGGGGAGACTTCTCTCCTTAGTGATATTACATATGATCCTCTCAAGACATGGATACTACCTAAGTCTGAGATGTTGTGCATGATTAGGTACCAAGAGGACCCTCCCGAAGATGCATGTGAAGACGGACAAGCCACCAAGTCCACAAATGAAGAGGAACGCTCAAAGGAGAAAAAGGCAGCTCTAGGGCCTGGACATTCGGCCCTAAGACCGGACATCCGGCCGCTAGAGACATTAGCTACAGCAGCCTTCTGACCGCTGGACATCTACAGGCCCCGGACATCCGGCCCGGCCCAGAAATCCGTCCCAACGCCCGGATATCCGGACAAGCTGCAAATAGAGGACAGAAGAGAAGCCTCGTCAGCCAGGACATCCGGCCCCAGCCCCGGACATCCGACTCCTCCCGAAGGCCCGGACAGCCGGCCCGACGCCCGGACGTCTGGCTCCATCTGTCTGCACATAGTAAAGGGCCGAAGCCCATGTACCCTTTCGCCCCCTAGACTATATATACTCTCCTCCTACCTACGTTTTAGGGATAGCGTTGTGTTAGCTCATTTGTGAGATAGAGCTTCGCTCATCCATCCGGATCTACTCCACGAGAGAGACCACGACCCCTCTTCGGAGAAGATCCACTTGGATTCAAGACCTCCTCACGGAGAAGACCATCAAGACCTCCTCAGGAGAAGACCGGTTACCATTTGTATCGTCCCTTGTTGACTTTGGATCTTGTATCTCCTCTCGTGTTTCGAGGATCTAGCACATGTGTGACTTAATCTTGTTGGTTTGAGTGTTTCTCTTTGTGCACCTTTTTGATTTCCCCTCGTGTTCTTCGTGTTCATCACGGGATCCGCTCCTTTCATGAAAGATCGGCCATCTAGGGTTCCACCCTACATCATCTGATGATGCGGAGCATCCTACGGTCATCCCCATGGACCTACCATTGCCTCACGAAGTGCCAAGAGGACCTATGACTCGAGCTAGAGCTGGAGCTCTCGAGACCGAGGTGACTTCTCTCCTTAGTGATATTGCAGATGATCCTCTTGAGATATGGCTACTACCTAAGTCCGAGATGTTGTACCAAGAGGACCCTCCCAAAGATGCACATGAAGACGGACAAGCCGCCAAGTCCACGAATGAAGAGGAATGTCGAAAGGAGAATAAGGCAGCTCCAGGGACCGGACATCCGGCGCTGGAGACATCAAGTACAACAGCCTTCCAGCCACTGGACATCTACAGGCCCGGGACATCCGGCCCGGCCAGGAAATCCGGCCCCCAACACCCGGATATCCGCACAAGCTGCAAACAAAGGACAGAAGGGAATCCCCGTCAGCCCGGACATCCGGCTCGTCCTAAAGGCTCGGACATCCGGCTTGACACCCGGACAAGCTTGTAGAAGACATAGTATGTGGTGAATCCATAAGGTGATCATCATCATCCAAGCAATCGATGTGAAGATAGTCCACTAGTGGGACAAGTGAAGTACCATCACCTATGTTACCTTCAGAGCATCGCTCATGTGTTGTAGGTGAGGTGTCGAAGACCAAGTCGTTGTCATCTTCATTTTGATGGAACCATGAGGGGGTGCATCATCATCCACCATGGCCATTGGTGCTCCCATTGGAGGTATGGACTCGTCGAGGATTAGCGCTTCGTCTTGTTGGAGATCTAGTACCAAAAGGAAAACACACTTGGAGTAGAGGTTAAGTCATTAGAAATCATAGTGTCCTCGCATGCCCTATCAACTACCTCACTCACTAAGTGTTGTGGCTCACTCACTCCCTCTTGGATGCTCTCACTCGTATGGTTGGTGGAGTGACTCTAATGTCTCTCAACCTCACATAGGATGTGTGGCATGCTCTCATGTGTGGGGCTAGTGGTGGTCACGCCCATCCTCTCATAGGGAATGCACTCATTGTCATATATGGTGGAGTTACTCATCTCACTCATGGGGTGGTGGCTCTCCTCACATGGCAATTGGAGCATCTCATCATATGTGGGTGTTGGAGAGGTGTAGGTGCAAACGTCTCCATGCTCAACTCCTATCTACGCCATGGTTGAAGGGATAGTCCCATGCTCAACCTCCTCATCCATAATGCCTCCAAAGATGAATGCCATAGGAAGTTGCAAATCATCACTCTCCTTCGAGACAAAAGATAAAGTCTCATGCATGGTCTTGTTGCTTGACTCGGAGTACGAATCCTGTTGGGGCCCCTTCTTCATGGTGTTGAAGAGGTTCACGCTCGTTGTCATAGTCGAAGGGGATGGCCCTTGCTTGACCGTCTTGTTGCCATCTTGTATGAGGCCTATATGATGTGGCACCTCGTAGCTCATCTCCATGACCGAAGGGAATTTCCCATGCCCAGCCAACTTCCTTGAGGGGCTTCCGAAGATGGAAGGGTCGCCCTCGCTTGTAGGTGGTTGTCTTGGACTTGAAGATGTCGATGTAGGCGTACTCATGGGAAGTAGGCGAAGATGAAGTATCTCCAAAGGCGAAGATGCCTTGATAACACTTGGCGAAGATGCCAAAGTGGTGGTGGTAGCCATAGCTTCCTCTTGGTGGTGCTTGTCTCGCGGTCTTCTCTTGTGCTCATTAAGTTTGGTCGTAACTTGATGTAGAGCTTGTTGGGACTTGTAGGTTTGCGCATCTCGAGCATCTTCATGTTGATGGTGTCATTGCCGTGCTTGAGCTTGAAGTTGATGTCGTTCGTCGCCATCACACGCATGATGCTTGGAGGTAACTTGCCCTTCATGACGATGTGGATCACGAATGTGATGGTGGTCACCATGTAGATGTGGATGTGGAAGAATTGCACTTGCATCGCTTGGGCGCTCGGAAGATGATCGACTCGCTCGCCGCCGCCTTGAAGATGATGAAGGGGAAGAACGGTTGACCAGCAAGGCCCGAATCTCCTCCATCCTTGCATCTTCCTCCTCCTTTTATGCGGAACGCTTGTTGTCGAAGTAGTCCCTTCTACTTACTTCGGAATGTCGTATGGCGGTGGTGATGTTGACTTGCATTGCTCGTTGTAGTCCGAAATGGGAAGTTTTGGTGTTGTAGTTGTTCGCGCCGTCGTTGTTGTGGAAGACTGGAGATGAAATGCCTTGCCTCTCCATCACAAAGACTCGAGAAAATATGAGTGGAATAAAGGAGAGAACTATACCAAATGTACCTTGACCGATGCTGAGAATGGATCAATGATCACTCAGTATTATAACAAGGAAATAGCACAATTGGTACCGATGTCGTCAATTCTCACACCTACACAAGTAAAGCTTTGTGTGGAGCTTGGTGAGGATAGTGGCACAAAAATTTGATGCAAAATGTTAGAAAGAGTCAAAAATGTTGAAAGAGATTCAGAAATTCGCAAGTGAAACAAGTAGACCAATAGCACTATGTGGCACACGGAAACACACACATGGATAGATAAATGGGGTCGTGCAACCAAGGAATGAGCTCAAAATGTGGAATCCACAGAAAATTCTCTTGTTGCACAACTCTAGAGAGACACTAGCACAATTGCTCAATAGGCGGATACGACACTTGTGCACGACATATAAGAGACAAAAATGCGTCAACTTTTTATCCCAAGTATACTATGTATGTATGGTTCCCGGTGATCTTCTCAAGATGATCGGATATGCCAACCTTATAAGCAATGTCGTATTATGCTATGGCACTTGCTTACAGGATCTTTGTTCACTCTTTTTATTTTGCTTAAAAGCTTATTCTTTTTTTCTTGATATGGCCACAATGCGAAATGCACAAACCAAGATAGAAATTGTGTATATACGGGAACAATCTTGTGGCAAAAGGGATGATATGATACTAAGATGATACCAATATGATATGGTATGTATGCAATGGAAGGTGTAGATCGATGATCACTAATGTGCACAAGTAATGTTGTCGGCAATACTCAAATGGCTAGTCTCGATAAGCAAGTGACGCAAAACGGGCTAGGGGTTACCGATGCATTGCAAGGGGAATATACTATGGTGTCATCGAGGTTACCGTCCTTATGTATGATAATGACCTCATGGCGATGATGAGTGGCAGTGTTCTCGATGTCAAACCATCCGTAATTAGCTGAAACCCCTTAGGAAATAGAAAAACCGCAAACTCAAAATCTCAAACGTCAAATGTCAAAATGGTGGTAGTGGGAATGCGGTGGTGGTTGCGGAAGTATTGGTGGAAACCCAGTCAAAATGGGTTATGGTGGTGGAAGGGTATGATGGGCTATACATGGTGTCAGAGTTGAAGGCATGGTCCCTAAGTAGCCGAAACATCTTAGGAGACACAACTCACAACACAAACAAAATTGGGTTAATTTCGGGTGGCGGAAGTGTATGGTGGGCGAGCCTATGCAGAAGTTATGGTGGTGGTTGATGAAGAAGCAACCATCCCTAAGTAGCCGAAACACCTTAGGAGACTCGAATCACTACTCAAGCAACCACTAATGCTATGGGAAAAAATGGGCTAGGTTGTGGAAGTCTATGGTGGTATAGCGGATGATGTGGTGAAGGCCCTAGGAAAAGATGCCAAAGTTCCAAAATTTTGATGGTGTCAAATGAGGGTGGTAGTATTTTTGTGGGATGGGGGATGTCAGTAGCTTCAAAATGATCTAAAGAAGGACAAAAATCCAAGTCCGGCTGAATTAGTTATGGTCAAAACAGTCAATCAGCCAAGGCTGAATCTGAGAGGGGCGGTTGTACCACTTGCGAGGGCGGTCGTACCGCTCCTGGAGCATCCCGGGGTTCCAGTTTTGTGTTGAAAGAAGTATCAGGGGATGGGGTAGCGATTGTAACACCTTGGTGGCCGGTTGTACCACTTTTTTTGGGAAAAATTGCAGATCTGAATACGAGATGGATTTGGGGCGGAAATGGATGATTTCGGGGGCCAAATTTCGAAGATTTTTTGGATGGAAGGTGGGGAAATTTGTGGGGAAGCTAGATCCACTTGAAACCAAGCAAATCCATGGATCAAAATCAACAAACCATCATCAAGCCAACAAATCAAAAAAAAATTGGGGCTATTTTTGGTGGGGATTTTTTAAATTAGGATGAAATCAAGCAAAAGAAGGCTAGAAAACAAGGGTAGGGGCTCCAAATCCGTGATCAACCAAGGCTCATGATACCAAGATGATGTAGGGTACAACCCTAGATGCCCGATCTTTCATGAAAAGGAGGGGATCCCGTGAAGAACACGAGGGGAAACACGAGAGGAATCACTCAAACCAACAAGATTCGATTACACATGTGCTAGATCCTCGAAACATAAAGAGATACATGATCCACGATCAACAAGGAATGATACAAGTGGCATGTTCTTCTCCGTGAGGAGGTCTTTAGGGGTTTTCCCATGAGGGGTCTTGAATCCACTTGAGGGGATCTTCTCTTTATAGGTCGTCAACTCCAATGGAGAAGGAATCAGGTGGAGTGCAAAGCTCAATCTCAAATGAGCTACTACTTTGCTAACCAAAATTTGGAGCTAGGAGACAATTATTTATAGTCCAAGGGGTAAGTTGGGGGTTACACGGGTCGTTGACCTTTTACTACGCGCAGGCAGAGCGGTGATTCCAGTCATGGGAGCGGTTGTACCGCCTGGAGCTCTTGTACTGGTTCCTAGAGGTGTTCCCGGAAGTCATTAGCGGTTGTACCTGTGGTTGGAGCGGTTGTACCGGTCATACGGCTGTTACGAGGGTAAACTGGGTGGTACCGGCCTTGCACCACTTGGTTACAAAAGCTGGACCGGTAGTTGGGCCGTAGTCGAGCGGTTCTACCGCCCGGGCGGTAGTTGGGCGGTACATGGGCGGTTGGAATACAAACCACGTGATTGGAACGGGTTGGCTTTAATCCCTAAATACATCACCGAGGGCTAGCCCCTCTCCGAGCACAACGACATGCTCCTGGTGAGCCCTAGCCCCCGCCTTGCTACTTAACGCACCCAAAGATGACCTGTAGCCATGTTCCCGATCACGACCGAACCTCGCCACCGCCATGGCTCATCGCCAACGTCCCTGCCGTCCACCGCATCACCTGAGTCCACCACTACTGGATGCGCACGAGCATCAGGGTCCTGTAGAGCTGTTCCGTGCATGTTGGTGAGCCGTAGCGCGATTCCGGCCATGTCCGGCGAAGAACCGCCGTTGGAGAGGTCGCCGGAGCCTCTTCGGCGCCGCCCGCCGACGTGGCGTGGCCACCCTTGGTCACTGCCAGTGGACCCCCTAGCCCCAATTGACTAGGTTGACCCTGGTCAACTATGGTCACTAGGTAGCACAACCACTGACATGTGGGCCACCTCCTCCTAATTAACTAAAATGTTAATTAATTTAATTAGACACTGACAGGAGGGCCCTGCGAACTAATTAGCTTAATTAGGTAAATTAAAACTTGTTAATTTTAGCTGAGTCACTCACATTGGGGTCCCACTTGTCAGTTTGACCAATCAACTAGCAGTGTTGACTGCTGACTGGGCTTTGACTAGCCCCACATGTCAGCCTACGAAGCACATCTCTGGGTACACTTCTCTATACCCCTAGCATTTAGTATTTAATATATTTTTGAATTAATTTAATTATTGAAATTTCAAAAAAAATCATTTAAACTTTGAAAAATCATATAAATAATCTATAACTCAGATGAAAATAATTTATCTCAGAAATATAACTAATCCGATTATGCTATCCACTCATGTGTCACATGCCCCTAAAATGTTGAACATGGATCCTTTCCCTCTGTTTCATCTATCCGGAAACTGACAAACGCCAGCAAAGCATTCCCAGATGTTTTCCAGCTTCATCTATAATGCATAGCACTGTGTTAGGTCACCATAGCACTGCTTATTGCCATGTCATGCATCGTGATGCATTTGTTTGCTTTGTATTTATTGTTTCTTCCCCCTCTTATCTCCGGTAGACACCGAGACCGATGCTGCTCCTGGGTACGACACCTACCAATCGGCCCCTTTCCGCAGAGCTCCTAGGCAAGCAAAACTGCCTTGATCATTCCGATAACGCCCATTCCTTCTCTCTCATGCTTTCATTAGATTTTGCTATTGTTGTTCGCTAACTCCAATTCTGATGCATAGCCTGCTTTTGTAACCTACTAGTGTTACTTTACCTGTTATCATATATGCTTAGTATAGGTTGATTAGTGATCCATAACTGACCCCTCACCTTGTCCCTGTTGCCCCCGCTTTATTACGGGATGACTCGATCAACATGATCGAAGTGCAGAGACTAACACATCACTACACACCCCCTTAGTTGTACGACTCTGCAGAGCTACTATCGAGTGCTGAGGGTGATACCTCGTAACACACTCCTAATGATATCTCTGTAGCTAATCGGTCATGGATTACGGAGGGTGATTCCTCCATCACAACTCCTGATAACGACTCTATCATGCAACTCTTGAACTTCAGCTTGATGGTTACATCAAGTGGTAATCTCTTGACGGTGATCCCTAGGATTCCCCCTTAATGTTACAGACACATGGTTACCTTTACCATTCCCCATCTACTGTTTCTACAAGACTGATGGGATAGGCAGTACTATCTCGGTAGAGGTGGACCTGAGTTCCCGACAGTCTCTTGTGAGTCGGGTTGACCTGGAGGGCACCCGCAAGATAATTATCCAGCACGGCCGGGCATTCTTAGCCCTTGTCGTAAGTCCATGAGACAAGGCGACGGGACCACAGATCATGGATAATTGATTATCTCCACGTGCTCCCAGGACACTAACGGGTTGGATATGTGGTCTGAGTAGGCCTTTGTCCTTTTCCACTAACCACCACGCAGGAATAAGTATGGGCACTCGGCGTCGGACGTTTCTTCCGAAAGCTCTCAAACGTCAGCAATTTAGTAGCCCGCGCCCCGTTGGACAGGAATCACCCGCACTTGTATTAGAGGGTGGGTCTTCTCCAGGTCGCGCTCACAACGTGTACGATTGCAAAGTACGATTGTCCCATGACCCCATCGCATTTACGATGTAGACCGGCATGATGGCCTCTCTGTCGAGCCTAGGTAGGACTATGGTGTGTTGATCAGCCGAGGCCGGGCATGACCCAGAAAAGTGTGTTCGACTGGAGTTAGTCGAGCGTGCTGGGTAAGTTTGTGCATCCATGAAGGGAAGTATATCTATTCGAATAGCCATGTCCATAGTAACGGACGCTCGGAGTTGTATCCCGATCTATACAACTAGAAGTAGATACTGGAGACACTAAATGGATTTGATGGCTCCGAGATTGCTTTCTCACAGGCAGTCGAGGAAGGATCTCTGGGCATTGTTACTACAACATACTTATTACTTATGTTATGCTAATCTGCACTCTTCTAATGCTGAAGATGCTATTCTTTGTTAGGCTAGGCCTTACCTTCTGTTCTGGCATTTCTACAGTGTAGTCCAAAGATATAGCCACATTCCTTTGATATTGATGCATATTTAGTATAGATCTGATGTAAGTCTTGTGAGTACTTTATTTGATGCTCACGATTGCTTTGCTACCTCTTTTCCCCCATACCCGATTGCCGTGATTAGATGACGGAGTCCAAGAGCCAGCTAATCCAGCCGACGACTACAACTACCCTGACAGATCTTACTACTACGTGGGGACCGCCGACGACCAGTAGTAGTTAGGTGGCTCCTAGGTAGGAGGCCTTCACCTGTTCGATCAGATGTTGTTGTTTTGCTAACCTTGTTAAGGCATACTTGTTTACTTATGTCTGTACTCAGATATTGTTGCTTCTGCTGACTCTTATGTATTCAAGCTTATGTATTCGAGACCTCGAGGTCCCTGCCTTGTAATATAAAGCTTGTATGACTTTAATTTTTGTCTAGAGTTGTGTTGTGATATCTTCCCGCGAGTCTCTGATCTTGATCATGCGTATTTGTGTGTATAATTAGCGCATGATTAAGTCAGGGCATCACAGCTCATAGATCTAGAAAGAATTGTTCTAAGAAACTTGATGATGCATATGGGCTTATAGAAATGCTTATAAGAATCCTATGGGTATGTCTCCATATAAAATGGTTTATGAAAAGCATGCCATTTACCTCTTGAGTTAGACCATAAAGCATATTAGGCAATTAAAGAACTTAACTATGATTTCAGACTTGCCAGTGAAAAGAGGTTATTTGATATTAGCTCATTAGATGAATGGAGGACACAAGCCTGTGAAAATGCCAAGTTTTTAAAAGAAGAAGTTTAAAGATGGCATGATTAAAGAATTCAAAAATGGGAATTCAAAGTGGGTGAGCATGTTCTATTTTACAACTCTCGTTTTAGATTATTTGGAGGAAAACTTCTTTCGAAATGGGAAGAATCGTATATCATCGAACAAGTTCATCTCTCTGGAGCTATCAAGATCAGAAATGCCGAGGGTACCAATCCAAGGGAGGTAAGTGGATAGGGAATTAAACATTATATCTCAGGTACACCTATTAATGTTGTAACTAATATTATTAAAACTATGATGCCAGAGAAACACATAAGATAGACCTTTCGGAACATTCGAGAACCCTAAAAAGAGTAGGTATGTCATACTGTAAGTAAACTGACTTAAAAAATTCTATAAAATAATTTCAATCCACTTTTGAATATTAGAGAAAAATACCAAAATAAGAAACAACTCAGGGGACCCACGAGGAGGTCACAAAGCAGTAGGGCGCACCCACCCCCTAGGGTGCTCCCTAGTTCCTTGTGGGCCCCTCGTGTGCCTTCTCGACTACTTTCCTCTAGAATACTTATTTTGCAAGATAAAAATTCTTCCTATATACTCCCAGATGTTTTGACCACCGTATGGCAAGATTCTCGTCTGTTCTTGTTTCGTGGTGTTTTTCTTGCAGATCTAATAGTATGTCGTCCCAAGAGTCAGATAGAGAGAACTATGTTTCCCACTATGTTGCATACCCGAGGATCTATGGGGACATGGATCCCTATGTATGGTCCACGGAGGCAGATCGAGATGTTGATTTGAAGAGGACGAGGGACACGAGTTCGTAAGAAGATGAAGCCCCTCTACCTGAACCAGGAGATATGCATATGGAATTCAAGAAGTCGAGACTCCCAAACACAGTAAACGTCAATTTATTCCGTTCCGTCTTTTATAGGAAAACAAGAACATATTATGTGAAAGGGTATTTGATCTTGAGGAAGAGCTCATCAAGCTGAGGGAGGAAAACTGTATTCTCAAGCGAAGGATGAAGAACAAGCCCACCACTACATCATCACCATCATCACCAAAGAAAGACACTGGAGTACACGGGTATGGGCACCACCCTTGACTTGTTCCAAGCTTGGGGGAACTAGCCCGATATCGTATCACCATCACTTTTATTATCTTTACCTATGTTAGTTTTATCCTTAGTTATTTCATGATTTAGGAGAATGAAAGTGTAGTATCATCTATTTTTGAGTGCTAGATTCATGATCTATCTATCTATGTAATCGAGTTGAGAGTTACATAACAAAGAGTAGTTTGAGTTTTGCTTCGTACTTTTATGTTTCAATCTTAGCAATGAAAATAATAAAAGATCATATGCTAGTCCCGTGGGAAGTATTGACTTTACATAAAGAAAATTATAATTGATAAATTTCTTGGAAGTTAACAAACATAGTATTGGTCAATGATGCAATTCATGAAAGATTAATAAGGGGAGAGAAGATTCACATATAGATATACTATCTTGGACAAATTTTATGATTGTGGGCCCCCATTAAGTATTCTATGTCAATTTGTTGACATTGGACAAGGAAGACAACATAATGAGTTATGTTTGCTTATATTCACATAGAATTTATATTATCATGGATCTTCCAACATGTGGTGCTTGCTCAATATATTTTGCTAGCCAAAAATCCGCACCAAGTAGAGATACTACTTGTGCATCCAAAACTCTTAAACCTAGGTTCATGCCATGAGAGTCCACTATAGCTACCTATGGATTGAATATGATCCTTCAAGTAAGTTGTCGTTGGTGCATAAAGCAATAAAAATTGCTCCTCAATATGTATGATCTTTTATTGTAAGGGAAAATAAGCTTTGTACGATCTTGTGATGGTAAAGAAATAAAAGAGAGAGACTGCATAATAAAGGTTGATATCACAAGGGTCAATATAAAGTGACGTCCCTTTACATTAAGAGCTTGCACATCCAAAAATAAAAAGCGCATGGCAACGTCTGCTTCCCTCTGTGAAGGGTCGATCTTTTACTTTTACTTTTATGTATTTACTTGTTATGTAAGAGTCAATAGTGTTCTTCTCTATTCATTTTTCATTTCTTTCTCTTTGCAAGCATCATGTGGTGGGGCAAGATCTAGGCATATATATCCAGTCGGATATGAGTGATCATGAGTTATTATTGTTGGCGTTACCCTTGAGGTAAATGAGTTGGGAGGCAAAACTATGAGCCCTAGTGTTACTACGTCTTTGACTAAAACATTTTCCCTATATATACCAATATATATATATATATATATATATTATCGGGGAAAACACTATTATGATCATGTTATTAGAATAGTTATTTGGATCACAGCCGGCCCTATAGGCGCGGGCGAGATGTTCCTAGATCCAACCCGAAGCGCTACCACGACCCACCTGCGCTTCATCACCGTCCCCCACCTACCTCCCCGATCCATCCCAACCCGCCGTCGGCCACCTGCTCCCGCCACCAAGCCCCCATCCCCGACGTGCTTCCCGCCAATTGAATCTCCAGCGCACATTCTCCTGCTGGACCTTCCCCTGGCCCCGCACGCCTCTAGCCGCCATGCCTCCACCGGATCCGGTGACCAGGGAAAACACTCGGCGAGGTGTTTCGGAACTCCCCGACCAGAATCCCTCATGGCTTCTTCCTCTCTGCGCGCCGTCGCCGGCCTTCTCACCCTCAGAAGCCAGCGTGCCTCCAGTCTAGCTTCACGCACGACGGCTGTCGCCGGCCTCGGTCGTACTTGAGCCAACCACCTCGACCCCTATGCAGCCATCGTCAGGGTGTCTCCGCGCATCTCCTCGTGACATGCCTCCCTACTGGCCTAGCACATGCTCTATGATCTAGGGAATCCCATTTCGTTGCAAATTCAAGAAAAATGAGGCGACTACAAGCCCTATTCTCCTTGTTTTTTCCGTGTGGCATGCCATAACGTACGTGTGTGACAACCAATAATAGGAGGGCATTCCTGGCATCAGTCCATATATATGTGGAACCAATATCTCCACTACGGAGGACACGAAATTTTTGGGCGGCGTTCCAGAAGACGTCACTAGAAAATAAAGTTCTCTCAAGGATGAAGGACCGGTGTTCACTAAAACGGTCATAACTTTGTCATCCGGAGTCCGTTTCGGACGCACAAGTACTCAAAATGCTCGCGACGAGCATGGGAATCGAGGAAATACTTACGGCTGCGTAGGAGGCCCAGAGGACCCTCAAATTCGGCCCCTAAGCAGTACTTTTTGCCCCTGTAAGTCAAAGAACATCATTTGCTGCTCCTTTTCAAACAAGTTTCTGAGCCCATTGGCACTCCCTTTGAAGGAAATCCGAGAGATTATGGAGAGTATAAACATTACTCCACCTTGTAAGGAAAAACAATTCATTATGCACATGCTCTACGATCCGGGGAATCGCATTTGGTTGTAAATTCAAGAAAATAAGGCGACTATAAGCCTTATTCTCCTTGTTTTTGTCGTGTGGAATGCCATGACATACGTCTGTGACAGCCATTAATAGGAGGGCATTCCTGGCATCAGTCAATATATATGTGCACACAATATCTCCACTACGGAGGACACAAAATCGTGGGGCGGTGCGCCAGAACGCGTCATGAGAAAACGAAGTTCTTTCAAGGAATGCCATATGAAGGAACGGTGTTCACTAAAACGGCCATAACCTTACCATTCGGAGTCTGTTTCAGACCCACAAGTACACAAAATGGTAGCGACGAGCGTGGGAATCTAGAAAATACGTCTGGCTTGTGCAAGACTCCTGGAGGACCCTCAAATTCGGCCCCTAAGCTGGACATTTTGCCCCTGAAAGTCAAAGAACATCATTTGCAGCTGCTTTTCAAACAAGTTTCTGAACACATTGGCACTCCTTTGGAAATAAATCCAAGAGATTATCGTGATTATGAACATTAGTCTGCCTGGTAAGGACAAACGTTGCATTGTGCACATGCTCTATGATCTGGCGAATCCCATTTCGTTGCAAATTCTAGAAAAATGAGGCGACTATAAGCCCTATTCTCCTTGTTTTTTCTGTGTGGCATGTCGTAACGTACGTGTGTGACAACCAACAATAGGAGGGCATTCCTGGCATCAGTCAATATATATGTGGAAACAATATCTCCACTACGGAGGACACAAAATTTTTGGCGGCGTTCCAGAAGACGTCACTAGAAAATAAAGTTCTTTCAAGGATTGCCATATGAAGGACCGCTGTTCACTAAAACGGTCATAACTTTGTCATTCGGAGTCCGTTTCGGACGCACAAGTACTCAAAATGCTCATGACGAGCATGGGAATCGAGAAAATACTTTTGAGTTGTGTAGGAGGCCCAAAGGACCCTCAAATTCGGCCCCTAAGCAATACATTTTGCCCCTGAAAGTCAAAGAACATCATTTGCTGCTCCATTTCAGACAAGTTTCTGAGCCCATTGGCACTCCTTTGGAAGGAAATCCAAGAGATTATGGAGAGTATAAACATTAGTCCACCTCATAAGGACAAACACTTCATTATGCACATGCTCCATGATCCGGGGAATCCCATTTGGTTGTAAATTCAAGAAAATAAGCCGACTATAAGCCTTATTCTCCTTGTTTTTGCCGTGTGGCATGCCGTGACATACGTCTATGACAGCCATTAATAGGAGGGCATTCCTGGCATTGGTCAATATATATGTGGAAACAATATGTCCATTATGGAGGACATAAAATTTTGGGGCGGCGTGCCAGAACGTGTCACAAGAAAATGAAGTTCTATCAAGGACTGCCATATGAACGACCGGTGATCACTAAAACGGGGATAACTTTGTCATTCGGAGTCTGTTTCGGACCCAGAAGAACTCAAAATGCTCGCGACGAGTGTGGGAATCTAGAAAATATGTCCAGCTTGCACGGGAGTCCTGGAGGACCCTCAAATTCAGCACCTAAGCGGGATTTTTTGCCCTGAAAGTCAAAGAACATCATTTGCCGCTGCTTTTCAAACAAATTTTTGAACACATTGGCACTCCTTTGGAAAGAAATCATACAGATTATGGTGAGTATAAACATTAGTACGCATGGTAAGGACAACGTTGCATTCTGCACATGCTCTATAATCTGGGGAATCCCATCTGGTTGTAAATTCACGAAAATGAGGCGACTATAAGCCTTATTCTACTTGTTTTCGCTCTGTGCCATGCCTTAACGTACGTGTGTGGCAACCAATAATAGGAGGGCATTCCTGGAGTCGGTCAATATATATGTTGAAACAATATCTCCACTATGGAGGACACGAAATTTTGGGGCGGCGCGCCAGAACACGTCACGAGAAAATGAAATTCTTTCAAGAACTGCCATATGAAGGACCTGTGTTCACTATAACGGTCATAGCATTGTCATTCGGAGTCTGTTTCGAACCCACATGTACTCAAATTGCTCGCTACGAGCATGGAAATCTAGAAAATACGTCCGACTTGCCTAGGAGTCCCGGAGGACCCTCAAATTCGGCCCCTAAGCAATACTTTTTGCCCCTGAAAGTCAAAGGTCTTCATTTGTCGCTGCTTTTCAAGCAAGTTTCTGAACCGATTGGCACTCCTTTGGAAGGATATCCAAGAGATTATGGTGAGTATAAACATTAGGCCATCTGGTAAGGACAAGCGTTGCATTCTGCACATGCTCTATGATCAAAGGAATTCCATTTGGTTGTAAATTCAAGAAAATAAGGCGGCTATAAGCCTTATTCTCCTTGTTTTTGCCGTGTGGCATGCCATATCCTACGTGTGTGACAACCAATAATAGGAACACATTCCTGGCATTGGTCAATATATATGTGGAAACAATATCTCCACTATGGAGGACAAAAAATTATTGGGCGGCGCACCAGAACGTGTCATGAGAAAATGAAGTTCTTTTAAGGATTGCCATATGAAGGACCGGTGTCCACGACAACGGTCATTACTTTGTCATTCGTAGTCCCTTTCGGACCCACAAGTACTCAAAAATCTCGACGACGAGCATGGGAATCTTGAAAATACGTCAGCTTGCGCAGGAGACCCGGTGGACCCTCAAATTCGCCACCTAAGCAAGACTTTTTGCCCCTGAAAGTCAAATAACATCATTTGCCGTTGCTTTTTAGACAAGTTTCTGAAGCCATTGGCTCTCCTTTGGATGGTAATCCGGGAGATTATGATGAGTATAAATATTAGTCCACCTAGTAAGTAAAAACTTTGTATTCTGTGCATGCTCTTTGATCCGGGGAATATCATTTGGTTGTAAATTCAAGAAAAATAAGGCGATTATAAGCCTTATTCTCCTTTGTTTTTGTCGTGTGGCATGCCATAGAGTACGTCTGTGACAACCAATAATAGCAGACCATTCCAGACATCAGTAAATACATATGTGAAAACAATATCTCCACTATGGAGGACACAAAAATTTTGGGCGGCGCGCCAGAACGCGTCACGAGAAAATGAAGTTCTTTCAAGAACTACCATATGGAGGACCGGTGTTCACTAAAATGGTCACAACTTTGTGATTCAGAGTCCATTTCGTACCCACAAGTAATCAAAATGCTCGCGACGAGCGTGGGAATCTAGAAAATACTTCCGGCTTGCACAGGAGGCTCGAAGGACCCTCAAATTCGGACCCTAAGCAGGACTTTTTGCCCTGAAAGTCAAAGAACATCATTTGCCGCTGCTTTTCAAACAAATTTTTGAACCCGTTGGCACTCCTTTGGAAACAAATCCTATAGATTATGGTGAGTATAAACATTAGTCCGCATGGTAAGGACAAATGTGGCATTCTGCACATGATCTATAATCCGGGGAATCCCATTTGGTTGTAAATTCAAGAAAATAAGGTGATTATAAGCCTTATTCAACTTGTTTTCGCTATGTGGCATGCCTTAACGTACGTGTGTGGCAGCCAATAATAGGAGGGCATTCCTGGTGTTAGTCAATATATATGTTAAAACAATATCTGAACTATGGAGGACACAAAATTTTTGAGCGGAGCACCGGAACACGTCACGGGAAAATGAGATTCTTTCAGGGACTGCCATATGAAGGACCTGTGTTCACTATAACGGTCATATCATTGTCATTCGGAGTCTGTTTCGAACCCACAAGTACTCAAATTGCTCGCGACGAGCGTGGGTATCTAGAAAATACTTTCGGCTTGCGTAGGAGGCGCAGAGGACCCTCAATTTCGCCTGTTAAGAAGAACTTTTTGCCCCTATAAGTCACAGAACATGATTTGCCGCTGCATTTCAATCAAGTTTCTGAACCCATTGGCACTCCTTTGGTTGGAAATCCAAGAGACTATAGTGAGTATAAACATTTGTCCGCCTGGTAAGGACAAACTTTGCATTCTGTACCTGCTCTTTGATCCAGGGAATCCTATTCGGTTGTAAATTCAAGAAAAATATGGCGACTATAAGCCTTATTCTCCTTGTTTTTGCCATGTGGCATGCCGTAATGTACCTGTGTGACAACCAATAATAGGAGGGCATTCCTGGCATCGGCCAATATATATGTTGAAACAGTATCTCCACTATGGGGGACACAAAGTTTGGGGCGGCATGCCAGAACACGTCATTCAAAAATGAAGTTCTTTCAAGGACTGCCATCTGAAGGACCGATGTTCACTAAAACAGTCAAAACTTTGTCATTCGGAGTCCGTTTCGAACCCACAAGTACTCAAAATGCCTGCGACGAGCGTGGAAGTCTAGAATACACTTCTGGCTTGTGTACGAAGCTTGGAGGACCCTCAAATTAGGCACCTAAGCAGGACTTTTTGCACCTGAAAGTCAAAGAACATCATGTGCCGCTGATTTTCAGACAAGTTTCTTAACCCATTTGGCACTCCTTTGGAAGCAAATCCAAGAGATTATGGTGAGTATAAACATTAGTCCGCCTAGTAAGTACAAACTTTGCAGTCGGCACATGCTCTTTGATTAGGGGAATACCATTTGGTTTTAAATTCGAGAAATATAAGGCGACCATAAGCCTTATTCTCCTTGATTTTGCCGGGTGGCATGCCATAACCTACGTGTGTGAGAACCAATAATGGGAGCACATTCCTGGCATCGGTCAATATATATGTGGAAACAATATCTCCACTATGGAGGACACAAAATTTTTGGGCAGCGCACCAGAACGAGTCATGAGAAAATGAAGTTCTTTCAAGGACTGCCATATGAAGGACCGGTGTTCACTAAAACGGTCATAACTTTGTCATTCGGAGTCCCTTTCGGACCCACAAGTACTCAAAATGCTCGACGGCGAGCGTGGGAATGTACAAAATACATCGGGCTTGCGCAGGAGACCCGATGGACCCTCCAATTCACCACCTAAGCATGACTTTTTGCCCCTGAAAGTCAAAGAACATCATTTGCCGCTGCTTTTCAAACAAGTTTCTGAAACCATTGGCACTCCTTTGGAAGGAAATCCGAGAGATTATGGTGAGTATAAACATTAGTACACCTGGTAAGTAAAAACTTTGCATTCTGCGCATGCTCTTTGATCCGTGGAATATCATTTGGTTGCAAATTCAAGAAAAATAAGGTGATTATAAGCCTCATTCTCCTTGTTTTTGCTGTGTGGCATGCCATAACGTACGTCTGTGACAGCCAATAATAGGAGGACATTCCTGGCATCGATAAATATATATGTGGAAACAATATCTCCATTATGGAGGACACAAAAATTATGGGCGGCGCGCCAGAACGCATCACGAGAAAATGAAGTTCTTTCAAGGACTACCATATGGAGGACCGGTGTTCACTAAAATGGTCATAACTTTGTCATTCGGAGTCCGTTTTGTACCCACAAGTAATCAAAATGCTCACAACGAGCGTGGGAATCTAGAAAATACTTCCGGCGCTAGGAGGCCCGGAGGACCCTCAAATTCCTCCCCTAAGCAGGACATTTTGCCTTGGAAGTCAAAGAACTTCATTTGCCGCTGCTTTTCAAATAAGTTTTTTAACCCGTTGGCACTCCTTTGTACAGTAATCCTATAGATTATGGTGAGTATAAGCATTAGTCCGCATGGTAAGGACAAATCTTGCATTCCGCACATGCTCTATAATCCGGCGAATCCCATTTGGTTGTAAATTCAAGAAAATAAGGCGACTATAAGCCTTATTCTACTTGTTTTCGCTGTGTGGCATGCCTTAACGTACGTGTGTGGTAGCCAATAATAGAAGGGTATTCCTGGAGTCAGTCAATATATATGTTGAAACAATATCTCCACTATGGAGGACACAAAATTTTGGTGCGGCGCGCCAGAACACGTCACGAGAAAATGAGATTCTTTCAAGGACTGCCATATGAAGAACGTCTGTTCACTATAACGGTCATAGCATTGTCATTCGGAGTCTGTTTCGAACCCACAAGTACTCAAAATGCTTGTGACGAGCGTGGGAATCTAGAAAATACTTCCGGCTTGCGTGGGAGGCCCAGAGGACCCTCAAATTCGCCCGTTAAGTAGAACTTTTTGCCCCTATAAGTCAAAGAACATCATTTGCCGCTGCATTTCAAACACGTTTCTGAACACATTGTCACTCCTTTGGATGGATACCCGAGAGAGTATGGTGAGTAGAAACATTAGTCCGCCTGATAAGGACAAACTTTGCATTCTGCACATGTCTTTGATCCAGGGAATCCCATTCGGTTGTAAATTCAAGAAAAATATGGTGACTAGAAGCCTTATTCTCCTTGTTTTTGCCATGTGGCATGCCGTAACGTATCTGTGTAACAACCAATAATAGGAGCGCATTCCTAGCATCGATCAATAAATATGCGGAAACAATATCTCCACTATGGAGGACACAAAAAATTTGGGCGGCGCGCCAGAACGCGTCACGAGAAAATGAAGTTCTTTCAAGGACTACCATATGGAGGACCGGAGTTCACTAAAATGGTCATAACTTTTTCAGTCGGAGTCCGTATTGTACCCACAAGTAATCAAAATGCTCGCAACGAGCGTGGGAATCTAGAAAATACTTCCGGCTTGCGCAGGAGGACCCTCTAGTTTGGCCCCTAAGAAAGACTTTTTGCCCCTAAAAATCAAAAAACACCATTTGCTGCTGATTTTCAAACAATTTTCTGAACACATTGGCACTCCTTTGGAAGGAAATCCGAGAGATTATTGTGAGTATAAACATTAATCCGCCTGGTAATGAGAAATGTTGCATTCTGCATATGCTCTATGATATGGGGAATTCCATTTTGTTGTAAATTCAAGAAAAATAAGGCTACTATATGCTTTATTCTCCTTGTTTTTGCTATGTGCCATATCGTAACGTACGTGTGTGACAACCAATAATAGGAGGGCAGTCCTGCCATCAGTCAATATATGTGGAAACATCTCACTATGGAGGACACAAAATTTTTGGCGGAGCTCCAGAACGTGTCACGAAAAAAATGAAGTTCTTTCAAGGACCACAATATGAAGGACCGGTGTTCACTAAAACCGTCATAACTTTGTCATTCGGAGTCCTTTTCGGACCCACAAGTACTCAAATTGCTTGCGACGAGCATGGGAATCTAGAAAAAAATTGGCTTGCCCTGGTGGCTCAGAGGAACCTCAAATTCAGCCCCTAAGCATGACTTTTTTCCCCTGGAAGTCAAAGAACATCGTTTGCCACTGCTTTTCAAACAAGTTTCTGAGCCTATTGGCACTCCTTTGGAAACAAATCCAAGAGATTATGGTGAGTATATACATTAGTCTGCTTGGTAAGGACAAATGTTGCATTCTGCACATGCTCTATGATCCTTGGAATCTCATTTGGTTGTAAATTTAAGAAAATAAGGCGAATATAAGCCTTATTCTCCTTGTTTTCGTCGTGTGGCTTGCCGTAACGTACGTGTGTGACAGCCAATGATAGGAAGGCATTCCTGGCATCGGTCAATATATGTTGAAACAATATATCCACTATGGAGGACACAAAATTTTGGGGCGGCGCGCCAGAACGTGTCACGAGAAAATGAAGTTCTTTCAAGGCCAGCCATATGAAGGACCGGTGTTCACTAAAACGGTCATAACTTTGTCATTCCGAGTCCTTTTCGGACACACAAGTAATCAAATTGCTCGTGATGAGCGTGGGGATCTAGAAAATACTTACGGCTTGCGTAGGAGGCCTAGAGGACCCTCAAATTCGCCCGTTAAGGAGAACCTTTTGGCCCTATAAGTCAAAGAACATCATTTGCCGCTGCATTTCAAACAAGTTTCTGAACCCAATGGCACTTCTTTGGAAGGAAATCCGAGAGAGTATGGTGAGTATAAACGTTAGTCCGCCTGGTAAGGACAAACGTTGCATTCTGCACATGCTCTATGATACGGGGCCATTTGGTTGTAAATCCAAGAAAGTAAGGCCACTATATGGCTTGTTCTCCTTGTTTTCGCCGTGTTGCATGCCGTAATGTACGTGTGTAAAAACCAATAATAGGAGGAAATTCCTAGCATCGGTCAATATATATATTGAAACAATATCTCCACAATGGGGGACACAAAATTTTGGGGCGGCATGCCAGAACGCATCACGAGAAAATGAAGTTCTTTCAAGGACTGCCATATGAAGGACCGATGTTCACTAAAACAGTCAAAACTTTGTCATTCGGAGTCCGTTTCGAATGCACAAGTACTCAAAATTCTCGCGATGAGCGTGGGAATCAAGAATACACTTCCGGCTTGCGTAGGAAGCTTGGAGGCCCCTCAAATTCGGCCCTGTAAGTCAAAGAACATCATTTGCCGCTGATTTTTAGACAAGTTCCTGAACCCATTGGCACTCCTTTGGAAGGAAATCCAAGAGATTATGGTGAGTATAAACATTAGTCCGCCTAGTAAGAACAAACTTTGCAGTCTTCACAAGCTCTTTGATTTGGGGAATACCATTTGGTTGTAAATTCAAGAAATATAAGGAGACCATAAGCTTTATTCTCCATGTTTTTGCCATGTAGCATGCCATAACGTACGTGTGTGACAACCAATCATGGGAGCGCATTCCTGGCATCGGTAAATATATATGTGGAAACTATATCTCCACTATGGAGGACACAAAATTTTTGGGCGGCTCACCAGAACGTGTCATGGGAAAATGAAGTTCTTTCAAGGACTGCCATATGAAGGACCGGTGTTCACTAAAATGGTCATAACTTTGCCATTCCGAGTCCCTTTCGGACCCACAAGTACTCAAGATGCTCGACGACAAGCGTGCGAATATAGAAAATACATCGGGCTTACGCGGGCACCCGGTGGACCCTCAAATTCGCCATCTAAGCATGACTTTTTGCCCCTGAAAGTCAAAGAACGTCATTTGCCGTTGCTTTTTAGACATGTTTTGAACCCATTGGCACTCCTTTGGAAGGAAATCTGAGAGATTATGATGAGTATATACATTAGCCTGCCTCATAAGTAAAAACTTTGCATTCTGCACATGCTCTTTGACACGGGGAATATCATTTGGTTGTAAATTCAAGAAAAATAAGGTGATTATAAGCCATATTCTCCTTGTTTTTGCCGTGTGGCATGCCATAATGTACGTCTGTGACAACCAATAATAGGAGGCCATTCCTGGCATCAGTCAATATATATGTGGAAATAATATCTCCATTATGGAGGACAAAAAAATTTTGGGCGGCGCGCCAGAACGCGTCACGAGAAAATGAAGTTCTCTCAAGGACTACCATATGGAGGACCGGTGTTCACTAAAATGGTCATAACTTTGTCATTCGGAGTCCGTTTTGTACCCACAAATACTGAAAATGCCAGCGATGAGCGTGGGAATCTAAAAAAGTACTTCCAGCTTGCGCAGGAGGCCCAGAGGACCCTCAAATTCAGCACCTAAGTAGTACTTTTTGCCCCTAAAAATCTAAAAGCACCTTTTGCCACTCCTTTTCAAACAAGTTTCTAAAGACATTGGTACTCCTTTGGAAATAAATCCGAGATATTATTGTGATTCTAAAAATTAATCCGGCTGGTAAAGAGAAATGTTGCATTCTGCACATGCTCTTTGATCCGGAGAATAAGGCGACTATATGCGTTATTATCCTTATTTTTGCCGTCTGGCATGCCGTCAAGTATGTGTCTGGCAACCAATAATTGGAGGGCATTCCTGGCATCGGTCAATATATATGTGGAAACAATATCTCCACTAGGGAGGACCGCCATATGAAGGGCCGGTGTGCACTAAAACCCTCATAACTTTGTCATTCGGAGTCCATTTTGGACCCACAAGTACTCAAATTGCTTGCGACGACCATCGTAATCTAGAATATACTTCTGGCTTGGGCCGGAGGCGCGGGGATCCTCAAATTCAGCCCTAAGCATGACTTTTGCCCCTGAAAGTCAAACAACATCATTTGCCACTGCTTTTCAAACAAGTTTCTCAACCTATTAGCATTCCTTTGGAAAGAAATCCAAGAGATTATGGTGAGTATAAACATTAGTCCGCCTGGTAAGGACAAATGTTGCATTCTCCACATGCTCTATGATCCGGGGAATCTCATTTGGTTGTAAATTCAAGAAAACAACGCGACTATAGGCCTTACTCTCCTTGTTTTCGTCGTGTGGCATGCCGTAACGTACATGTGTGACGGCCAATAATAGGAAGGCAGTCCTAGCATCGGTCAATATATGTTGAAACAATATCTCCACTGCGAAGGACACAAAATTTTGGGGCGGCGCACCAGAACGCGTCACGAGAAAATGAAGTTCTTTCAAGGACTGTCATATGAAGGACTGGTGTTCGCTAATACGGTCATAACTTTGTCATTCGGAGTCTATTTCGGACCCACAAGTACTCCAAATGCTCACAACGAGCGTGGGAATATAAAAAATACTTCCTGTTTGCACATGACGACTGGAGGACTCTCAAATTTGGCCCCTAAGCAGGACTTTTTGCCCCTAAAAGTCATAGAACATCATTTGCTGCTGCTTTTCAAACAAATTTCTGAACCCATTGGCACTCCTTTGGAAGGAAATCTGAGAGATTATGGTGAGTATAAACATTACTCCGCTTGGTAAGGACAAATGTTGCATTCTACACATGCTCTTTGATCTGGGGAATCCCAGTTGGTTGTAAATTCAAGAAAAATAAGGCAACTATAAGCCTTATCCTCCTTGTTTTTGTCATGTGGCATGTCATAACGTACCTGTGTGACCACCAATAATAGGAGAGCATTCCTCGCATCGGTCAATATATATGTGGAAACAATATCTCCACTATGGAGGACACAAAAAATTTGGGCGGCGCGCCAGAACACGCCACGAGAAAATGAAGTTCTTCCAAGGACTACCATATGAAGGACCGATGTTCATTAAAATGGTCATAACTTTGTCATTCGGAGTCCGTTTCCGACCCACAAGTACTCAAAATGCTCGCGGTGGGTGTGGGAATCTAGAAAATATGCCCGCATTGCGTAGGAGTCCCGGAGGACCCGCAAATTCGACCGTTAGGCAAGACTTTTTCCCCTAAAACTCAAAGAACATCATTTGCCGCTGCTTTTAAGACAAGTTTCTGAACCCATTGGCACTCCTTTGGAAGGAAATTTGAGAGACTACGGTGAGTATAAACATTACTCCTCCTGGCAAGGACAAACGTTGCATTCTGCACATGCTCTTTGATCCGGAGAATCCCATTTGGTTGTAAGTTCAAGAAAAATAAGGCGACTATAAACCTTATTCTCCTTGTTTTTGCCGTGTGGCATGCCGCAACGTACGTGTCTGACAACCAATAATAGGAGGGCATTCCTGGCATTGATCAATATATATGTGGAAACAATATCTCCACTATGGAGGACAAAAAACATTCGGTGGTGCACCAGAAAGCGTCACGAGAAAATGAAGTTCTTCAAGGACTAGCATATGAAGGACCGGTGTTCACCAAAGCGGTCATAACTTTGCATTCGGAGTCTGTTTCGGACCCACAAGTACTCAAAATGCTCACAACGAGGATGGGAATCTATCAAATACTCCTGGCTTGCGCAAGAGGCGCGAAGTAACCTCAAATTCGGCCGCTAAGTAGGACTTTTCTCCCCTGAAAGTCAAAGAACGTCATTTGCCGTTGCTTTTTCGATAAGTTTCTGAACCCATTGACGCTCCTTTGGAAGGAAATCCGAGAGATTATGGTGAGTATAAACATTAGTCCGCTTGGTAAGTACAAACTTGGCATTCTGCACATGCTCTTTGATCCGGGGAATCCGATTTGGTTGTAAATTCAAGAAAAATAAGGCGACTATAAGCCTTATTCTCCTTGTTTTTGCTGTGCGGCATGCCATAACGGACGTCGGTGACAACAAAAAATAGGAGGGCATTCCTGGCATCATTCAATATGTATGTCAAAATAAAATCTCCACTATGGAGGACACATAAATTTTGGGCGGCGCACCACAATGCGTCACGAGAAAATGAAGTTCTCTCAAGGACTACCATATGGAGGACCGACGTTCACTAAAATGGTCATAACTTTGTCATTCGGAGTCCGTTTTGTACCCACAAGTACTCAAAATGCCAGCGATGAGCATGGGAATCTAAAAAATACTTCCGGCTTGCGCAGGAAGCCCAGAGGACCCTCAAATTCGGCGCCTAAGCAGGACTTTTTGCCCCTAAAATTCAAAAAGCACCATTTGCCACTCCTTTTCAAACAAGTTTCTGAACACACTGGTACTCCTTTGGAAATAAATCCAAGATATAATTGTGATTTTAAACATTAACCCACCTGGTAAGGAGAAATGTTGCATTCTGCATATGCGCAAAGATCTGGGAAATTCCATTTTGTTGTAAATTCAAGAAAAATAAGGAGACTATATGCTTTATTATCCTTGTTTTTGCTTTGTGGCATGCCGTCAAGTATGTGTGTGACAACCAATAATAGGAGGGCATTCCTAGCATCGGTCAATATATATGTGGAAACAATATCTCCACTAGGGAGGACACAAAAGTTTTTGGCGGCGCGCCAGAACGCGTCACAAGAAAATGAAGTTCTTTCATGGATCACCATATGAAGGGCCGGTGTTCACTAAAACCATCATAACTTTGTCATTCGGAGTCCGTTTCGGACCCACAAGTACTCAAATTGCTCGAGACGACCGTGGGAATCTAGAATATACTTCTGGCTTGTGCCGGAGGCCCGGGGATCCTCAAATTCAGCCCTAAGCATGACTTTTTCCCGTGTAAGTCAAACAACATCATTTGCCACTGCTTTTCAAACAAGTTTTTGAACCTATTGGCACTCATTTGGAAAGAAATCCAAGAGATTATGGTGAGTATAAACATTAGTCCGCCTGGTAAGGACAAATGTTGTATTCTGCACATGCTCTATGATTTGGGGAATCTCATTTGGTTGTAAATTCAAGAAAATAAGGCGACTATAAGCCTTACTCTCCTTTTTTTCGTCGTGTGGCATGCCGTAACGTACATGTGTGACAACCAATGTTGGGGATATCGCTTATCGGAAACTTATCAGTCGACCCATGATAAGGGGTAAATCGCCTATTTATCGGCATATCGGCCGATTTATTGGCATATCGGCTCATTTATCGGACGATTTATCTTATCGGTCAGACATCAGTATGCGATAAATCGTCCGATTTATCGAAATATCAGAAGACAGCCAATAATAGGAAGGCATTCCTAGCATCAGCCAATATATGTTGAAACAATATCTCCACTACGGAGTACACAAAATTTTGGGGCGGCGCAACAGAACGCGTCATGAGAAAAGGAAGTTCTTTCAAGGACTGCCATATGAAGGATTGGTGTTCGCTAATACGGTCATAACTTTGTCATTCGAAGTCCGGACCCACAAGTACTCAAAATGCTCGCGACGAGCATGGGAATATAAAAAATTCTTCATGTTTGTGCAGGAGGCATGGAGGACTCTCAAATTCGGCCCCTAAGCAGGACTTTTTGCCCCTGAAAGTCAAACAACATCATTTTCCGCTGCTTTTCAAACAAATTTCTGAATCCAGTGGCACTCCTTTGGAAGCAAATCTGAGAGATTTGGTTGTAAATTCAAGAAAAATATGGCGACTATACGCCTTATTCTCCTTGTTTTTGTCGTGTGGCATGTCGTAACGTACGTGTGTGACAACCAACAATAGGAGGGCAGTCCTGGCATCGATCAATATATATGTGGAACCAATATCTCCACTATGGAGGACACAAAAATTTTTGGGCGGCGCCACAGAGCACCCCATGAGAAAATGAAGTTCTTTAAAGGACTACCATATGAAGGACCGGTGTTCACTAAAATGGTCATAACTTTATCATTCGGTGTTCGTTTCGGACCCACAAGAACTCAAAATGCTCGTGTCGAGCATGGGAATCTAGAAAATACGCCTGGCTTGCATAGGAGTCCCAGAGGACTTGCAAATTCGGTCGTTAGGCAAGACTTTTTTCCCCTAAAACTCAAAGAACATCATTTGCCGCTGCTTTGAAGACAAGTTTCTGAACCCATTGGCACTCCTTTGGAAGGAAATCTGAGAGACTATGGTGAGTATAAACATTACTCCGTCTGGCAAGGACAAACACTGCATTCTGCACATGCCCTTTGATCCGGAGAATCCCATTTGGTTGTAAGTTCAAGAAAAATAAGGCGACTATAAACCTTATTCTCCTTGTTTTTGTCGTGTGGCATGCCGTAACGTACGTGTGTGACAACCAATAATAGGAGGGCATTCCTGGCGTCGATCAATATACATGTGGAAACAATATCTACACAATGGAGGACACAAAAAATTTCGGTGGCGCACCAGAAAGCGTCACGAGAAAATGAAGTTCTTTCAAGGACTAGCATATGAAGGACCGGTGTTCACCAAAACAGTTATAACATTGTCATTCGGAGTCCGTTTCGGACCCACAAGTACTCAAAATGCTCGCGACGAGGATGGGAATCTATAAAATACTCCCGGCTTGTGCAACAGGCCCGGAGGAACCTCAAATTCGGCTACTAAGTAGGACTTTTCTCTCCTAAAAGTCACAGAACATCAGTTGCCGCTACTTTTCGCACAGGTTTCAGAACCCATTGGCACTCCTTTGGAAGGAAATCTGAGAGATTATGGTGAGTATAAACTTTAGTCCACCTGGTAAGCTCAAACTTTCCATTCTGCACATGCTCTTTGATCTAGGGAATCCCATTTGTTTGTAAATTCAAGAAAAAGAAGGCGACTATAAGCCTTATTCTCCTTGTTTTTGCGGTGTGCCATGCCGTAACATACGTGTGTGACAACCAGTAATAGGAGGGAATTCTTGGCGTCGATCAATGGATATGTGGAAACAATATGTCCACTAGGGACAACACAAAAGTTTGTGGCGGCGGCCCAGAACGCCTCACAAGAAAATGAAGTCTTTCCAAGGAATACCATATGAAGGACCGGTGTTCACTAAAACTGTCATAACTTTGTCATTCGGAGTCTGTTTTAGACCCACAAGTACTCAAAATGCTCGTGATGAGCATGGGAATCTAGAGAATACTTTTGGAGTCCGCAGGAGGCCCGGAGGACCCTCAAATTCGGCCCCTAAGCAGAACTTTTCCCCCCTGAAAGTCAAAGAACATCATTTGCCGCTGCTTTTCAGACAAGTTTCTTAAATCATTGGCAGACCTTTGGAAGGAAATCTGAGAGATTATGGTGAGTATAAACATTAGTCCGCCTGGTATGGATAAACGTTGCATTCTGCACATGCTCTTTGACCCGGGGAATCCCATTTGGTTGTAAATTCAAGAAAAAAATAAGGCGACTATAAGCCTTATTGTCCTTGTTTTTGCCATGTGGCATGCCGTAACGTCCATGGGTGACAACCAAAAATAGGAGGGCATTCCTGGAATATATGTGGAAACAATATCTCCACTATGGAGGACACAAAATTTTTAGACGGCGCGTCAGAACGCGTCACGAGAAAATGAAGTTCTTTCAAGGATTGCCATACGAAGGATTGGTGTTCACTAAAATGGTCATAACTTTGTCATTGGGAGTTCGTTTTGGACCCACAAGTACTCAAAATGCTCCCGACGAGCATGGGAATCTGGAAAATACTTCCGGCTTGCGCAAGATGCCCGGAGAACCATCAAATTCAGCCCCTAAGCAGAACTGTTTTCCCCATAAAGTCAAAGAACATCATCTGTTGCTTCTTTTCAGACAAGTTTCTGAGCCCATTGGCTCTCCTTTGGAAGGAAATCCGAGATATAATGGTGAGTATAAACATTAGTATGACTGGTAAGGATAAGCGTTGCATTCTGCACATGCTCTATGATCCGGGGAATCGCATTTGGTTGTAAATTCAAGAAAATAAGTTGACTATTAGACTTATTCTCCTTGTTTTCCCGTGTGGCATGCCGTAACGTACGTGTGTGACAACCAATAATAGGAGGGCATTCCTCACATCGATCAATATATATGTGGAAACAATATCTCCACTATGGAATACATAAAAAATTTGGGTGGCGCGCCAAAACGTGTCACGAGAAAATGAAGTGCTTTCAAGGACCGCCATATGAAGGACCGGTGTTCACTAAAACCGTCATAACTTTGTCATTCAGAGTCCATTTCGGACCCACAAGTACTCAAATTGCTAGCTACGAGCATGGAAATCTAGAAAATACATCTGACTTGCCTAGGAGTCCCGGAGGACCCTCAAATTCGGCCCCTAAGCAATACTTTTTGCCCCTGAAAGTCAAAGGTCTTCATTTGGCGCTGCTTTTCAAGCAAGTTTCTGAACCCATTGGCACTCCTTTGGAAGGATATCCAAGAGATTATGGTGAGTATAAACATTAGGCCATCTGGTAAGGACAGGCGTTGCATTCTGCACATGCTGTATGATCCGAGGAATTCCATTTGGTTGTAAATTCAAGAAAATAAGGCGGCTATAAGCCTTATTCTCCTTGTTTCGGAACCACAAGTACTCAAAATGCTCGCAACGAGTGTGGGAATCTAGAAAATACTTCCATCTTGCACAGGAGGCCTGGAGGACCCTCAAATTTGGCCCCTGTGCAGGACTTTTTGCCCCTGAAAGTCAAAGAACATCATTTGCCACTTTTTTTCAGACAAGTTTCTGAACCCATTGGCACCAAGATGAAGAAGATCAAGTCACCTGTGACGAAGATTTGAGCCCCGCTCTAGTTGTCTCCAAGGTCTTGACACTTCAACATCAACAAGACGAAGACCAAAGATGCCATATCTTCCACACCAAGGCGGGCATCAATGGAAGGTCCGTGAAGGTCATCATCGACGGAGGAAGTTGCCATAACTTGGCAAGTGAAGAACTATGCTCCAAGATCCAATTGCTCAAGATGAAGCATCCTCATCCCTACAAGGTCCAATGGTTAAGCGACTACCACACTATTCAAGTGGAGTACATGGTGCAAGTTTCCATCAAGATAGGAGCATGTGAAGACACGTTGGAATGTGATGTCGTTCCGATGTCCGTTTTCCACCTCCTACTTGGATGACCATGGCAATTAGACTGAGGCCTCATCTACAACGGACGAACAAACCACTATAGCTTCAAGATGAAGGGAAATGAGTACGTGCTATGACCTATGTCTCCAAGTCAAGTGCCCTCCGACAAGCAAGCCACCCATCGTCTAGAGAATAGTGAGAGAGTGATCCACCCAAAAGGGAGTGAGAGCCACAAGCCCAAAAAGAGTGCCTCCACGATGAGCGACAAAGAAAAACCTAGTACTATTTGCCACCAAAAGTGAGATGAGAGAAGTGTGTGAGAACCCATCAAGTGTTATGCACTATGTCATTTTGTGCAAGGACGAGGCACCAAAAACTAACACCTCTGACAACCTACCTTTAGTGTTATCTTCTCTATTGCTGGAATTCCAATATGTTTTCCCCGACGAGCTACCTCCGGGTCTACCTCCCCTTCAAAGCATCGAACACCGAATCGACCTCATCCCCAGAGCACCTCTTCTTAACAAGGCTCCCTACCACGTCAACCCCCGAGGAAACCAAGGAGATACAATGACAAGTACAATAACTCATCGACAATGACTGTCGGTGTCAAAACCGGCGGATCTCGGGTAGGGGGTCCCGAACTGTGCGTCTAGGCCGGATGGTAACAGGAGGCAGGGAACACGATGTTTTACCCAGGTTCGGGCCCTCTTGATGGAGGTAAAACCCTACGTCCTGCTTGATTAATATTGATGATATGGGTAGTACAAGAGTAGATCTACCACGAGATCAAGGAGGCTAAACCCTAGAAGCTAGCCTATGGCATGATTGTTGTATATGGAGTTGATGTCCTACGGACTACAACCCTCCGGTTTATATAGACACCGGATAGTGTTAGGGTTACATAGAGTCGGTTACAATGGTAGGAGATCTTGAATATCTGCATCGCCAAGCTTGCCTTCCACGCCAAGGAAAGTCCCATCCAGACACGAGACAGAGTCTTCAATCTTGTATCTTCATAGTCCAGGAGTCCGGCTGAAGGTATAGTCTGGCTACCCGAACACCCCCTAATCCAGGACTCCCTCAGTAGCCCCTGAACCAGGCTTCAATGACGACGAGTCCGGCGCGCAAATTGTCTTCAGCATTGCAAGGCGGGTTCCTCCTCCAAGTCCTTCATAGAAGATTGTAAACACCAAGAGTAGTGTCCGGCTCTGCAAAATAAGCTTCCACATATTGCCATAGAGAGAATAATATTAACACAAATCAAATCTGCTGACGTATTCCATAGTGCGTCATCACACTACGGCCAAGTCCTTTACTCAAATTGTTTTTACTTTTCCACCGCAGCGTGTTTTGCGAGGCGGTTTCCTTGGCACGTCTTGTCAAAGCAGAGATCATGTACCCCCCCCCTTTTGCGGGATTCTCATCAATACGGACGTGGGTAACCCAACCGCGCCACTTATCACGGCGCTTGGGAGGCAAGCGAGTTTTACTAGGCAGGCGGGGATGCACAACCGCATCCGCCCATATAAGGGGATAAGAATCCACCTTTTTACCTATGCCTTCTTCCTCCTTTGCCTATCCATATCCTGCGCACTCGAGCTACAGTGCCCAACCCCGCATGTCCCACCTCAACCTTCTCCAGCAATGTCCGGAGCGGGAGGCAAGTGGATGGTCTCCTCCACCACGGAGGGCCATGTCAAGAAGCTAAGGAAGGCCGGATACCTGTCCAAGGACATCGCGCACCGGCTTCCCAAAAAGGGGCAGCTTCTCCCCACCCCAATTCATCATGAGAGGGTAGTATTTGTCCCCCACTTCCTCCGCGGACTGGGTTTTCCACTCCACCCATTTGTCCGGGGGCTCATGTTCTACCACGGCCTGGATTTCCACGATCTGGCCCCGAACTTCATCCTCAATATCTCGGCGTTTATCATTGTGTGCGAGGCTTTTCTCCGCATCCGCCCTCATTTCGGGCTCTGGCACAAGACCTTCAACGTCAAGCCCAAGGTGGTGCGTGGCAGCCAGGCGGAGTACGGAGGCGCCATGGCGGGCAAGATGGCCAACGTCCTATGGTTCGAGGGCTCTTTTGTGGAGACCCTAAAGGGATGGCAATCCGGGTGGTTTTACATCACCGAGCCGCGCGATCCGAAATGGACCGCAGCCCCCGAGTTCCGATCCGGACCACCCACGCGGCTTATGTCCTGGAAAGAGACGGGCCTGTCGTGGGGTGACGAAAAAGAGGTGACCGGATTGCAAACCTGCATCCAGTCCCTGGTGAATAAGCCAATCCGGCTTGTTAATATAATCCAGGTTATGCTCGTCCGCCGGATCCTCCCGTGCCAACAACAGGATTTCAATCTATGGGAGTTCGACCCGGTGCAGCATCAAACCCTCAGCAGGCTCTTCGACACGACGTATGAAGAAGCCTGGAAGATGCTATTCAAGGGCGCCGAGGCTCCCGCATCCGCTTTCGAGGACCGCGGATATAGCTCGCAGCGTCACGCTAGCGAGGTAGGCCATCTACACCTTTTATAGGATGTTAAGCTTTTTTCATAGTTTGACTCCATGCGGGATCTAAACTCCCTTACCTTTGACAGGCTTGGCGGGCGATATCCGGACCGTTTAACTGTCCGGCTCCGCTGCCCAAAGACCCAGCCCCAGCTCTACTAGTGAAGCTGCTGGCTCCGGCGCCTTATGTGGTGCCGGAGAAGAAGGACAAGAAGAAGAAGACCACGGGAACTCAAAGAGTGCCCGCAATGTGGTGGTGTCGGACTCGTCACCTGACGAGTCCGAGACGCCCTCCTCCCGTGAAAACGAGGAGGAGGAAGAAGAAAACTCTCCCCCCCCCCCCAGCGGAGGGAGGAGAGAAGAGGAAGGTTGCCCCAACGGGGGAGGCCGAGGGGTCTAGGAAAAGGAAGACCCCTCCGCCGAACTACGCCCCCGACGCCGAAGAGGGCAAAGAGGAGTGGCCAAACAGGGCCAAGCGTCTGGCAAAATCGTAGGCTCGGATATCAGAGTAACTCATGATGTTCCTTCATTGCGCAGCTTTCCCTAATGTCGAATGTAATTATGCAGTCCGCCCCGGGCCGAATTCGATGAATCGTCGGGCGGCTCCCTGGACTCATCGGACGTGAACTCATTTCCGCCCACTGTCTTCCCTCGCACTGCGGACGACGCCGAAGTGGCATCGCGACAAGCCCCGGGGCAGGAGGAGGTGGTCCCGGAGGAGCCGCAAGGCAACCTCCCGGACTCCAGGAGTGAAGGGGATAAGGCTCCCCAGGGCTCCAAGTCCGGCTTTGTGCCGGACACCATGCTGAATCTTCCACAGTTCCGGACCGCGGTAGGCGAACTCCTTCCAAGAGGAGCAAGCCTTCTGAGCCGGCGGCCTCCGTCCAACCGGAGGTGCCGGACAATCTGCTGGAGGTGCTTAACGACGCCTCCATCGACGAGGAGCACCGTACTATTATGAGTAGGTGATCCAGAAGGTTCAGTACGCCAAGAGCGGACTAACTGAAGCTTGCGCTAGCCTTCTAACAGGCTTCGAGGTAAGTAAAAATATGTAAAAAAAATACCGCATAGACAGTAGCCCCTGATGCTCTGTTTGGCGTTCAGAAAGAAAAGCCGAATAGAGGATCTATTAAATTTCGCAGGAGTCTAAAAAAAGAGTCAATATGTGTATGCAGGCTTCGGTGCTATCCATCGCCGCACTGACTGCGGAGGTGGGCGTCCTGAAGCAGGACCTCGAGCGGACCGAGCAAGAGCTCGGTCTTTCCAAGCGGCGGCTCGAGGAGAAAGAAGGTAAGAAATACCTTACAGAAAAAGTGCCTATAAAAAGGCTTGATTGCAAAAAGAATAACTGGATTGTACTGCTTATTGTAGGGGCCACGACTAAGGTGGCGACCCTTAAGCAGGCGATGTCTGAGGCCGAAGAGAAAACGGCCGCGGAGCGCACCGAGCGAGACAGACTTGGGGCTCGGGTCGGCGAGGTGCAGCAAGAGCTTCAGGCTCTCATGAAAAAACATGAGAGTTTGGAGCTTGAGTCGAAGGGGCAAGCATCCGAGCTTGCGACGGCCCTAGAGGCTGCCAAGTCTGCCAAGGCCGAAGCCCAAAAGGCCCTCCAAGAGTTGGAGGAGATGAGGAAGATAGCAGCGGGTAAGGCATTCCTTATGCAAAGCAGAAATATAAAAGTGAACTACTTGTTACTTACCTGACTCCGGAGCTCTCCAGGGGCATTCGCAGATCTTCCCCGCAGCGTATCCAATGCCATCGCATTCTACCGAGCTGAAGAGGGTAGCTCGATGGAGAAGGTGTTCTGGTCTCAGTATTCTGAGGCCGGACACCCTGTGCCCTTGAGTGACCAGCCGAAACAGCTGGTCGAGCTCCACAAGGCGGCCGAACAGGCCATGAAGGGCTTCATAGTTCGGCTGTGGCCCGGAGAGGCCCTGCCTGGGAGCTATTTCGGGCTGGTGCGGCGGCTGGTGGAGGCCTGTCCGAGGGTCGGGGTCATCAAGCGCTCCGTCTGCATCGAAGGTTCCCGTCGAGCCCTTGCCCGTGCAAAGGTGCACTGGGGTAAGCTGGATGGTGAGAAGCTTGTGAAGGACGGGCCGCCGCCGGGGAAGGAGCATCGCAAGCCCGAGAACTACTACAAGGATGTTCTTGCAGGTGCCCGCCTTGTGGCGGATGAATGTACCAAGGATGTGATTTTTGAATGAACTCACTCGTGTTTATCCTGTGCGCTAAAAACTTGTTCATATGCGCTAAGCAATGCTTATTGAATTTAAAATATTACTTTCTATGCGACCGTTTATCAAAAATTGAGAGATGGCCAGTCGTCGGCTTCTGCCCCCATGCCACTAGTGCTGGGGTGTTCGGGATAAACCTGAGCGCTCTTTTTCCCATAGTTGGGTCCTTCGAGGGAGGCGCTCAGCACAACGAACCAGGCAATCAGACTATAATGCTTGAACACTCTCACTTAGCCAAAGAACTCTATAATTTTAAATTTCGGCGAAGCCCCTAGTTCGGAAGACCGAGTTCGGGGCGCTATCCACGCCTTGGCCCGACAAAGCCAGCTCCTCGCTCGAAGCGGCATAAGCCTTTAGGGACTCACAAAACCTCTCGAACAGCGACCGGTCTCTCGCCACATCATGACAGTCAGTTTTAGCTTTCTCCACTGAGGTGCTTAACCTAGCTGAACTGGGGCACAATCGCAGTGGTTCTCCTAGTGCTACCTTAGCCGATATAGCGGAACGTAAGGCACCAAAACATAGGAGCCGGGCAAACCCAACTATTGACCCAAATCATGATTCGGAGCCGATGCATATAGTGCTATAAGTTTGGGGTGCCGCACTTATGAAAGTGTACAGACTTCTCACACCATTATGAGGGGTACTGAAGCCCCTGGCGTGTTTGCCGTACCATGGTGTACGGGTGCAATCATGTCATTTAATAAACATATATGTGAAAAGAAGATAATGCAAAAAATAGACAGAAAGCTATGCATTGTTTTATAGAGAGGCTATTTATCAAAGCCGAACGATACAACTAGTGCGGTAAGCAAAAGATATTGGACTATTTAGTATGTCCTGACCAGGGGTAGGCCGCGGAATTGTATTTAAAACAGGTATACCGCTCGTAACAGAGATCACCTGGTAGTTCCATAATGCGGCATGGCTTGTCTGCCTCCCTGGATCTTGCATCGTTTGTGCGGCAGTCGAATTGCCGAACAGGTCGTCTGAAGTATGGAGTCCTGAAAGTAAGAAAAAATTAAAAAAAGAATCCGGCAGCCCCTAGTACGTTTTAAGCCGTATTTTGCGCATGCCGTTATTGTGCCCCTTCCCCTATGCCCATGGTATTTCAAGGGCGTAGTTATGTACGCGAGGTACTGGTTTCGCTATGTCGCGAGAGCTAGGGTTGGGGCCGCATTGCTACGCTTGCTCAGAGTGTGCCAAGCGGTCCTGCTGTGGGTTACTCCGGGCGCACTTGGCAGTGTCTGGCTTTTTAACGGCCGGACTGGAGAATTGCCTGAGAAGGCTACTTTGTACCTCCGCTGCGAGAGCCGCCGTGCGCTCCTCCGTACGGAGGGAGCGTTCGGTGTTTCCGTTGATCGTGATTACTCATCGAGGGCCTGGCATCTTGAGCTTGAGATATGCATAGTGTGGCACCGCATTGAACTTTGCGAATGCGGTTCGTCCGAGCAGGGCGTGATAGCCACTACGAAACGGGACTATATCGAAGATTAACTCTTCGCTTCAGAAATTGTCCGGGGATTCGAAGACCATGTCAAGTGTTATTGAGCCTGTACAGTTGGCTTCTACACCTGGTATAACGCCTTTAAAGGTCGTTTTTGTGGGCTTAATCCTTGAGGGACCTATGCCCATTTTCCGAACTGTGTCCTGATAAAGCAGGTTCAGGCTACTGCCGCCGTCCATCAGGACTCTTGTGAGATGAAATCCGTTGATGATTGGGTCGAGAACCAATGCGGCGAAGCCGCCATGACGGATGCTAGTGGGATGGTCCCTTCGATCAAAAGTGATCGGGCAGGAGGACCATGGGTTGAACTTTGGGGCGACTGGCTCCATCGTGTATACGTCCCGTAGCGCACGCTTCCGCTCCCGCTTGGGAATGTGGGTTGCGTATATCATGTTCACCGTCCGCACTTGTGGGGGAAAGCCCTTCTGTCCATTGTTGTTCGGCGGCTTGGGCTCCTCCTCGTCGTCGTTGTGCAACCCCTTGTCTTTGTTTTCGGCTCTTAACTGGCCTGCCTGCTTGAACATCCAACAATCTCTGGTAGTGTGATTGGCTGGCCTTTCGGGGGTGCCATGTATCTGGCACAAGCGGTCGAGTATTCGGTCCAAACTGGACGGGCCCTGAGTATTCTTTTTGAATGGCTTTTTTTGCTGACCGGATTTATAGCCTTTGAATCCGGCATTGACTGCCGTGTCTTCATTGCTATAGCTGCTAACGCGGCGTTTTTGCTTATTCCGACGTGTCCTGCCACTTTTGTCCTTGGTATCCGAATTACCAGGGTTCTTTGATAAGTTGTTACTGCGAGCTAGCCAGCTGTCTTCTCCCGCACAAAAGCGGGTCATGAGTGTCGTGAGGGCTGCCATAGATTTCGGCTTTTCCTGTCCCAGGTGCCGGGCAAGCCATTCGTCGCGGATGTTATGCTTGAAGGATGCTAGGGCCTCTGCGTCCGGACAGTCGACTATCAGGTTTTTCTTTGTTAGGAACCGTGTCCAGAATTGTCTGGACGATTCCTCTGGCTGTTGAATTATGGGGCTTAAGTCGTCAGCATCCGGTGGTCGCACGTAAGTGCCCTGGAAGTTTTCGAGGAATGCGGCTTCCAGGTCCTCCCAAGAACCGATTGAGTCTGCTGGCAAGCTGTTAAGCCAATGTCGGGCCGGTCCTTTAAGGTTGAGCTGGAGGTATTTGATGGCGTGTAGATCATCGCCGCGTGCCATCTGGATGTGAAGGAGATAATCCTTGATCCATACCGCCGGATCTGTTGTGCCATCGTATGATTCGATGTTTACGGGTTTGAAACCCTCTGGGATTTTATGATCCATTACTTCATTCGTGAAGCATAGCAGGTGTGCGGCGCCTCTGTACTGGGCTATATCACGACACAACTCGGAAGAACTATGTCTGTTGTGGTCGGCCCGGCCGGATTTGTTGTATCCGGAGTGAAGATCATCGTCACGTGCCGTAGGGCGCCTGTGCGATCCGTAGATCGATCTTGTTTGTTTTTCCTTATCCTCTAGTACGTCTCCCAGGTCTGGCGCATTTTCCCGTGCCTTAGTTGAGCGGCGTCGGGGCATGGCTTGGGTGGAGGGCCGAGAGGCCTCTCTGTCGCGGCCGCGAGGTGGCCGGTCTGTCAGGTCATGCGCTGGTGATGTAGGTGCTTCCTCCTCTGATCGGGGTAGCGGCCTGCGCTTTGGGTAAATCTTGGAGGGGCGTTCGAGTTCATACTCTTCGGCCGCAAGGACTTCAGTCCATCTATCAGCTAGCAAATCTTGGGCAGCTCTAAGTTGTTGCTGCTTTTTCTTGAGGCTGCTTGCCGTGGCTAAAAGCCTGCGTTTAAAACGCTCTTGTTCGGTGGGGTCTGATGGTATGACGAATTCGTCGTCATCGAGGCTTGCCTCATCTTCGGAGGGAGGCGTATAGTTATCATCCTCGACCTCTCGGTCTGCCGCTCTCTCATGAGGGCTGGCTTCTCCATCTTCCTGTGCCGAATCTTGCTGAGGTGGGCGTTCTTCAGCGCTATCCGGGGTAGTATTATCTCCCGTGCCGGAATCACCGTTTTTGCTTTGGCGGGATTTAGAGCGGCGCCGCTAGCGCCGGCGGTTTGGCTGTTTCTTGGAGGTGTCATCCCCCACTGTTCCATCGCCATCTCCATCTTTTGGAGTATCCATCATATATATGTCATATGACGAGGTGGCCTTCCAGCGCCCTACAGGTGCTGGTTCCTGTTCGTCTCCTACATCGTCGTCCATACCGTCGATGTCTTCGGAGCCGAAGTCAAGCATGTCGGTTAAATCATTGACAGTGGCTACGAAGTGGGTGGTGGGTGGGCTATGAATTTCTTCATCGTCCGTATCCCACCCTCGCTGACCGTAATCCGGCCAGGGCTCTCCTGATAAAGAGAGAGACTTAAGAGAATTCAGGATGTCGCCAAAAGGCGAGTGCTGAAAGATGTCTCCGGCGGTGAACTCCATTATCGGCGGCCAATCGGATTCGATCGGCAGGGGCGCAGGGGAATCGGAGTTCAGAAAGGAGTCCGGATCCTCGGAGTCACGGATCATGCAGAGTGCGGGGCTAGTGTTTGGCTCGATCGCCTTTGAGATCGAAGCCCTCGAGGTGACGTCCAACCACTCATCCTCGATTGGCGCAATAGGCTCCGAGTTAGGGGTCGGAACCGATGCGTGTGCTGCCTCCAGGACACTGTCCGGAGGCAGAGATAGATCATGCCCCTCGAGATAGTGCGGCGCGCTTGGCCGTGGCTCGAACCCGTCGAAGATCAAGTCTCCGCGGATGTTAGTCGTGTAGTTTAAGCATCCAAACCTGACTTGATGGCTAGGGGCGTAACTTTCGATCTGCTCCAGGTGGCCAAGCGAATTGGCCCGCAGAGCGAAGCCGCCAAAGACGAAGATCTGTCCGGGGAGAAAAGTCTCACCCTGGACCGCATCGTTGTTGATGATCAAAGGAGCCATCGGGCCTAAAGGCGACGACACAGAGGAACTCTCAATGAAAGCACCAATGTCGGTGTCAAAACCGGCGGATCTCGGGTAGGGGGTCCCGAACTGTGCGTCTAGGCCGGATGGTAACAGGAGGCAGGGAACACGATGTTTTACCCAGGTTCGGGCCCTCTTGATGGAGGTAAAACCCTACATCCTGCTTGATTAATATTGATGATATGGGTAGTACAAGAGTAGATCTACCACGAGATCAAGGAGGCTAAACCCTAGAAGCTAGCCTATGGTATGATTGTTGTATATGGAGTTGATGACCTATGGACTACAACCCTTCGGTTTATATAGACACCGGATAGGGTTAGGGTTACATAGAGTCAGTTTCAATGGTAGGAGATCTTGAATATCCGCATCGCCAAGCTTGCCTTCCAAGCCAAGGAAAGTCCCATCCGGACACGGGACAGAGTCTTCAATCTTGTATCTTCACAGTCCAGGAGTCCGGCTGAAGGTATAGTCCGGCTAACCGAACACCCCCTAATCCAGGACTCCCTCAACGACCATGTACGAGAAAGCTTGAGCCCTTCTATCGTCCCGGTAATCCTTGTCCCCAAGAAAGATGGTACATATCGCATGTGTTCTGATTATCATCCTATCAATGCTATCACGGTTAGATATTGGTAGATGAGCTTATCGGAGCCACAATTTTCTCTAAAATTGATCTTAAAAGTGGCTATTACCAAATCCGCATATTAGATGGTGATGAATGGAAAACCGCTTTTAAAACCAAGTTTGGATTTTATGAATGGTTGGTCATGCCAATGGGCTTATCCGAAGAACCCGGTAATTTCATGCGAGTCATGCATTTTGTTCTTCGACCCTACATTGCCGTATTTTGTTGTGGTTTACTTTGACAATAGTCTTGTCTTTAGCAAATCTCTTAAAGATCATGGCACCCATCTTAGAACCGTTTTGCAAACTATTAGAAAAGATCGCCTTTCTGCTAATATGGACAAATGCCTTTTTGGTGTTCATAATCTTGTTTTCTTGGGTTTCGTTGTGTCTTCTAAGGGTATTCATGTAGATGAATCTAAGATAAATGCTATTAAAACTTGGTCACAACCAACCAATTTGCAACAAGTGCGAAGTTTTCTTGCTTTAGCCGGTTTCTATAGTAGACTCGTTAAGGACTTTAGCACTATTGCATCCCCTTTGCATGCCTTGAGTAAGAAAAATGCACCTTTTGTTTGGGGACCATCCCAAGACATCGCATTTGATGAGCTTAAGAATTTTCTTACTCATGCTCCCGTGCTTGCTTTACCCAACATTGAGAAAACTTTTGAAGTCCATTGCGATGCTAGCGGTAATGGCATAGGAGGTGTGATGATGCAAGAGAAGCGCCCAATGGCTTTCTTTAGTGAGAAACTTTCGGGAGCGCAACTAAATTATCCCATGTATGAAAAAGAGAGCTATATACCTTAGTGTGAGTTTTGCATGAGTGGGAAAATTATCTTCGCCCTCATGAATTTGTCACTCATACCGACCATGAACCGCTTAAGTACCTTAAGGGTCAAACTAAGTTAAACAAGCATCATGCTAAGTGGAGTGAGTTCATTGAGTCATTTCCTTATGTCATTAAATACATCAAAGGCAAAGAAAATGTTGTGGCGGATGCGCTTTCCCGCAAATGCATGCTTGTTACCAAACTTGAATTGAATGTCATTAGCTTTGAGCACATAAAAGATAGGTATCGCATGATCCTACTTTTGCTATTCCTTACACCTAATGTTTGACGCATACATCTTGGGAACGCTATTACATAAATGATGATTATCTTATGAGAGTTAACAAACTTTGTATCCCCGAGTCTTCTCTTCATTTGTTAGTTTTGCAAGAATCTCATGGAGGAGGACTTATGGGACACTTTGGACATGACAAGACATTCGCCATGCTCTCCAAGAACTACTTTTAGCGCAACATTTTCCGCGACATCTCATGTTTCACCAACTAGTGCTCTACATGTTGCAAAGCTAAGTCTAAAGCTCAATCCCATGGTCTCTATATGCCACTTCCTATTCCGTATCACCCATGGGAAGATATTAGTATGGACTTTGTACTTGGGTTGCCTAGAACTCGAAATGGAAAAAATTCTATCTTTTTTTTGTGGACCGATTCTCTAAGATGGCTCATTTCATCCCATGAAACAAGATAGATGATGCTTCACATGTTGCAAATCTTTTCTGTAGGGAAATCTTGCGCCTCCATGGAGTGCCAAAGACAATTGTCTCAGACCGCGATGTTAAGTTCCTAAGCTACTTTTGGAAGAATCTATGCGCCAAGATCGGAATCAAGCTTTTGTTATCTTTGGCATACCATCCTCAAACTGAAGGCCAAACGGATGTCACGAACCAGGCACTATCTCTACTATGCGTGTTGATCCAGAAGAACATCAAAGAGTGAGAAGAGTGTCTACCCATCGCCGAGTACGCCTACTATTGTGCAAGACATTCGACTACCGGCAAGTCCCCCTTCGAGGTCGTCTATGGCTTCAACCCGTTGCCCCCATTGGACATTCTTCCTCTACCTCTACAACAGCGCATCAACATGGACGTGAGTACACGAGTGAGCTACATCAAGAAGATGCATGAAGATAGAAGGAACATCATCGAGCTTCAAGTACAACGACTCACGACCAAGCTCAACATCAACAAGCAACCCATGATATACAACATTGGAGATCTTATGTGGCTACACCTTCGCAAGGACCCCTTCCCCAACGATTGCAAATCCAAGCTTCTACTGCGAGCCGATGAACCCTTCAAAGTGCTAGCATGCTACAACAACAATGCAAAAAAGATCGACCTCCCGCGCGACAAGTACAACGTGAGCGACGTCTTCAATGTCAAATATATCTCTCCCTACCATGGTGATGAAGCTTTCAATCGGAGGTCGGATCTTTCCCAAGGGGGGGGGGGGAGAGGATGCAGAGCATCCTATGGCCATCCCCACGGATCTACCTACATCTCCCACGATACCACTTGGACCAATGACAAGAGCTCGAGCAAACGCTATCGAAGATAAGGTGAACTTGCTCCTCTCCAAACTACCACTTTCTACATATGAGATATAGCTACTACCTCAAGCCGACACCCTATGTGTGATCAGGTACTTGGAGGAAGGCCACGGGACAGCTACACGCATCGGACAATATGGCGAGGACACCAAGTACAATGACCAAGAGGAAGACTTACCAGGAATCTACAACCACTGGATGACCGGTCTCGTCGGACATCCGACGCCTTGGAGCTCCAGCCAGCCAGCCGAGTCCCAGCCTGCACACGCTCCAGCGACCGGACGATCGACACCGACCGGACAACCGACATGCTCCAGCCCCCGGACGACCGGCACCACCATCACACAACAAAAACGTCAAAAGTATGGAGACTACCGGATGTCCGACGCCGGCCGGAAATCCGACAACAACCATCCCGAGCAAAACCATCGGACTTCCGACAAGTACCGGATGTCCGGACCCTCGCGAGCCACCGGACGACCTGTAGCTGTTGGACGTCCGACGCTTGTGTGTTGACAGCATGTTGGGCCGAAGCCCATGTACCCCTTCGTCCACTTAGACTATATATACTCCTCCCCCCCCCTTTTCAGGGTCAGCATAGTGATAGCTCATTTGAGAGATAGAGCTTTGCTCATCTATCCGGATCTGCTCCGCCGAGAGAGATCGCGACCTCAACGGAGTAGATCCATCTGAGATTCAAGACCCCTAATGGGAAGACCTTCAAGACCTCCTCACAGAGAAGAACTTTCTACATTTATCGTCCTTTGTTGATCGTGGATCGTGTATCTCTTTGTGTTTAGAGGATCTAGAAGATGTGTAATCAAATCTTGTCAGTTTGAGTGATTCCTCTCGTGTTTCCGCTCATATTTTCCCCTCGTGTTATTCGTGTTCTTCACGAGATCCGCTCCAATCGTGAAAGATCGTGCATCTAGGGTTCTACCCTACATCAAACCCACTTCCTATGCATAGGGATGTTGTGACCAAGCAATTTATGGGAGCAAGAATCAACTAGCAGAGGAAGGCAAAACAAGCAAAACTTCAAGATTTTCAACACATAGAGAGGAAACTTGATATTATTGCAATACCTACAACCATATGTTCCTCTCTCATAATAATTTTTAGTAGCATCATGAATGAATTCAACAATATAGCTATCACATAAATCCTTCTTTTCATGATCCACAAGCATAGAAATTGTATTACTCTCCACATAAGCAAAAAAATTCTCATTCATAGTAGTGGGAGCAAATTCAACAAAATAACTATCATGAGATTGAAAATTAAAATCATGATGACAAGTTTCATAGTTATCATTATTCAATATAGCATACAAGTCATTAGCATAATCATCATAAATAGGAGGCATGTTTTCATCATAGTAAATATTCTCATTAAAACTTGGGGGACAAAAAATATCATCTTCATCAAACATAGCATCCCCAAGATTATGGATTTTCATATCATTAGCATCATGTATATTCAAAGAATTCATACTAATAACATTTCAATCATGCTCATTATTCATATGCCAAAGATTTTATTGAATTCTTCTTCTATCAGTTGAGCACAATTTTCATTTCCATCATTTTCACGAAAGACAATATAAAGATGAATAATATGATGCAACCTCAATTCCATTTTTTGTCTTCTTTAATAGACCAAACTAGTGATAAAACAAGAAACTAAAAGATTCAATTGCAAGATATAAAGATATACCTTCAAGCACTCACCTCCTCGGCAACGGCGCCAGGAAAGAGCTTGATGTCTACTACGCAACGTTATTTTGTAGACTTGTGTTGGGCCTCCAAGCACAGAGTTTTATAGGACAGTAGCAATTTTCCCTCAAGTGGATGACCTGTGGTTTATCAATCCATGGCAGGTGTAGGATGAAGATGGCCTCTCTCAAACAACCCTACAACCAAATAATAGAAAGTCTCTTGTGTCCCCAACACACCAAATACGAACAATAGAAAACAGCAAGGTAACAAGTGACAAAAGTGGGCATAAATGGTATTGCAATGCTTGAAAATGAGGCATAGGGTCCGTACTTTCACTGCTGCAATATGTGAACAAAGCTAATCTAATTAGATCATATAACCATCCCTCAACGTGCGATGAAGAATCACTCCAAAGCTTCTATCTAGCGGAGAACATAAGAAAAAATTGTTTGTAGCTATTCTTTCTGATCGATCTATCCAAGATTTCATACTAAAATAACACCAAGTTATTCTTTTCGATCAATCTATCAAGAGTTCATACTAAGATAACACCAAGTTATTCTTTCCAATTGATCTGTCAAGAGTTCGCACTAAAATAACACGAAAACAAATTCAGATTTATAATACTCAATCCAACACAAGAAACCTCAAAGAGTGACCCAAGATTTCTAGCAGAGAAAGAAAAGATGAGAACGTGCATGAACCCCTATTCATAGATTACCCCAATGTCACCTCGGGAAAACGCTAGTTCAGTGCCAAAACATATCTCAAGTGAATCAATATAATACCCAATTGTCACCACAGGTATTCATATGCAAGACATATATCAAGTTCCCTCAAATCCATAAAAGTATTCAATCCGATAAGAATGAAATCTCAAAGGGAAAACTCAATTCATCACAACAAGATAGATATGGAGAAACACCATATGACCCAACTATGTTAGCAAAGCCCGCGATACATCAAGATTGTGCCATCTCAAGAACATGAGAGAGAGAGAGGGAGAGAGATTAATCACATAGCAGCTGGTACAAACCTTCAACCCCGAGGGTGGACTACTCCCTCCTCATAATGGTGGTTGCCGGGATGATGAAGATGGCCACAGGGGATGATTTCCCCCTCTGGTAGAGTGTCGGAACGGGTTCTAGATTGATTTTTCGTGGCTATAGAGGCCTGCGGCGACGGAACTTATGATCCAGGGTTATTTCTGATGGTTTCTCTATTTATATGATTTTTTGGCATCGGTTTCACGCGAAGATGGGCCTTGAGGTGAGCACAACCCACCATGCCACGGGTTGGGCTCCAGGCGTGCCCTGGTGGGTTGTACCCTCCTTGTGGCACTTCTAGCCCTACCACAAAGCTTCGGGGGTCTCTTCTGTTCCAAAAAAATCATCAAAAAGTTTCAGCTCATTTGGAGAACTTTCATTTCTGCACAAAAAACAACACGACGGTAGTTCTGCTGAAAACAGTGTCAGTCCGGGTTAGTTCCATGCAAATCATACCAAAACCATATAAAATTGTTGTAAATATGGCATGAATACTTCATAACTAATAGATGTATTGGAGACGTATCATGCCACCGTAGCACGCGCCCGTGCATGTCACCGTGCTCAACACAGACCCAGGAGCATGTAGCACCCATCTGTTACTCATGTCATGCACTGTTTCATTTTAGTCATCGAGCCCGTGCTCCGACTGCCATTGCAAGATCGTTTCCGGCGAGCTTCGGCCACCCCGCTCCCAGTCGCCCGCTTCCCTAGATGCGGACGAGCTCGAGCTACACCCCAGTGGCCTCGGCTCCCGCTCCTGTGGCCCGTAGCGCGGACATCATCGTGGCTGTGGTCACCGGCAACGACCTCGTCGGCCTGAGCCACTGACCGGTGGGCACCATCAGTTAGGACGTTAGTTAGCGTCTAATTACCCCCAGTAACACAACTACATGGTCCCCATCGTCCACTAATTAGATAATTAGGCAAACTAACCACTGTTAGTTAACTGTAGCACTAACCAATGGGTCCCACTGGTCAGGTTTGACCCTGGATGACTGTGTTGACTTGATGACGCAATGCTGACATCATGCTGACATAGTAAACTATTTCCGGATTTAAATAAATCTAAATGATTTATTTATTTTTGAAATTGGCTGAAATTTCAAAAATTCATAGAAAATCAACCGTAGCTTAGTTTGAAATAATTTATATATGAAAAATTATGAGAAAATTACATTTGTCCATCTGTACATTTTGATGAATGGCAAGCCAACTTATACCTAATGTATAAGTGGAAACAAGTAAATGGCATTTTAAATACTTAACATTGGAGTTGCATTCGAAACTTTGGTTCAAATAGACTTCATCTAAATTGAATGTTAGATGCATTAGATCAAACCACATCATATTGCCATGTCATGTTCATGCATCATATTGTTGCATATGTTGTGTATTGATTGTCCTTGGTACTGTCCTTCTCGATAGGTTTTGCCTCTGTGGGTGGCACCATGTACCTATCCGGGGAGCAATGCTCTACTCTTGATATTATAGCCAAGCAACCCCCTTGAGCATTCTGATACAATCATGCTCTCTCCTCCTCTCTATTATTGTATAGGACAACAATGATTCAATTGTTACTTGTTTCGGTAGTTGAACCCATTCATCGACATGACCTGTCATTGTCACAGTAAATAGCTAAACCTTCCTAGCATGATTTGGAGTTGCTTAGGCCATGATGTGACTTTGTCCATGCCATGCCCGCTATTTCATAGAGTTGTGTCAGGTCTGATTCATCGGGGGATGAATTGGAATATTGTGATCATGTTCTGATGTTGAGAGCCAAGTGTGTGAACATGATTTGATAAAGGTACCGATGAGAGGACATGTAGGAGTACATGGTGGGTTATCTTATTGAGACCGTCCTCAAGAACTTAGTTATGTTTATGTTATCCAAGACAAGCTACTATCACACATTGGGTTCCGGTAATTGAACCCCTATCAGCTTATTAATCGTCTTGATCTATGTCAAGGAGTTGCAACTAGTTTCTGGTGTTTGTAGGTCATGTTGTTGGTCGACCAAGTGGCACCCGATAGGGGAGGCTTGGGAAAGATTAGGCACAGTGGACCAGTGTACCGAGTGGCACCCGAATGGTGTGCTCGGGAACCCTGCACACATCGTTTGGGTCATGATGGAAACTTTGGTCGAACTTTCGTTGCAGGTTTAGTTGTCAAATAGGCGATAAACCCGGACTAGAGTATTGTGTGGTTAGTCAGGTTTTAGCTGACACCCTTGCCAGGCTTCCGCTTGAAGGTTACCGAGATACAAGGCGTGTATATGGTCGTAAGTGGTGAGAGCGTGTGTCAAGAAGTGCACCCCTACAGGGTTATAGAACTATATTCAAATAGTTGCATCCTCGAATATGGACTACTTGGAGACTTATATGGTTCATAAACAACTTGAAGGGATACTCTAAAATGCGCAAGATAAGCATGAGTGCTATGGATGGCCTTCTCGTAGGGAGATGGGAGCGGATCCATAGTGGTGTATTGTTGTTGTGACTAGTGGACTCGTGCGCACTTTCTCACCTCAAACAAAGTCGAAGTACATGATAGCCACTGAGTCAAAGCTGGCTTGCTGTAGTTAACCCCACAACACCCTTCTTAATAATGATCCATATGTAGTTAGTTCTGATGTAAGTCTTGCTGAGTACCTTCTTACTCACCGTTGCTTAATTTATGTTTCGTAGAGGAGAGTTCGGTCTCACTAGTAGTTCCACATGGAAATCAATGTTGACCGAATAGCTCGTTTCCTAGCTACAATCTTGTACCTTTGCAGGGTCTTGTGCGTAATCAGGCTTCTTAGCCTTTTTCTTTTGTAGTTGTTTGTACTAAGACATGTTTATGCTTCCGTTGCTCCTATGACTTTGTATGCTGGTTCATGAGGCCCAAGTTTGTAATATCATGTTATGTATGGCTCTTCGGAGCCTTTTAAATAAATAATTTGATTCATAGAGTTATGTTGTGATGCCATGTTGTATCTACACATATCATGCATATTGTGTGTATGTTCTAAATGCATTGGTATGTGTGGGATTTGACACCTGGTTATCTACCTTTGGTAGCCTTTCCTATAGGGAAATGCCTCCTAGTGCTTCCATTGAGCCCTGGTAGTTCGCTACTGCTCCAGAACACACGGATTGATCAGCATGTATCCTTCTTTGCTCCCGTGTCTGTCCCTACGGGGAAATGTCACGCGGTGTTTACTGGATTCCTTATAGGTTGCTATGACTTGGTTACACACACTGATGACCGACATGTGGATTGCTGAGTAACATATGCATGTCCTTGTACGTTTGTGCCACCTTGGTTCATGATTAGTCATGTCGACCCTGGTTCTCTGTCATATGGATCCTAGGATCACACTCATATACGTGAGCCAAAATACGCAAATGGTCCCGACCAAGGTAAAGGAGGCAGCTATGGGTTACCTTGTGTGAGGCCACAAAGTGATATGATGTGTTATTTCCTAGACCAGTGTGACTTAGAATCGTGGTCCCGACAATTAATGCCCTTGTATTCATGGTGTGAAAGACATGAATTGGTCCATGATGAGAAAGTTCAGATTGCTTTCTAGATCTCTACGGAGATTAGTACGCGCATGACTAGCTTCGTTAGTGCTTCTTTTCCAAGTGCTTACATGAAAAAAGGGGCTGGGGTAGGGCCCATGGTGGCTTTGCCAAACTAAATGTTGATGCATCATTTGATCAAAACCTGCTTAGGGGCACTGTTGGGGAAGTCCTAAGGGATGATAGCGGCAAATTCATTGGGGGTGGGAGGATCGATTGGTGTGCAAATATCCTAATGTCTGAAGCTTTGGCTCTCAGATTTGGTCTATCACTTGCAGAAAGGGCGGGGTGCAACCGCCTTTGTCTGGGGATTGATTCTAAGCCATGGGTTCGAGCTCTGGGGGCATGGCTTTGCATCTACTAGGCTATGAGCTAATCGCGACAAGGACACAAAGAGCTACCCAGGTTCGGGCCATCACTACAAAAAAAAGACACATCCATGACATTTTGGGCCGAATGAATTTTTTTTCTGTCATACATATGAAACTTCTATGACGATAATTGTGACAAAACCCGGTATCATCATAGATGTGGTGGGCTCCTACTTCTATGACAAAAAATCATGACAGAAAATGGGATTTTTGTCCTAGGCGGGCCGGAGACGCAGCTGCATGACATTCTTTGGGCCGTCCATGACGGAAAAAACCATGGTAGAAGCGAGGGGGAGGAAAATTTCGGGGAGTTCCCGGTTACGGTGGGAGGTTGGGGGCCGAGTGATGCGCGTTTCTCTTGTACACGTACGCGCGTGTGTGCGAGGCGTTGGCTCTAACTGAACACGAGCGAGGCGTTGGGCTCTAACTGAACCTGAGCGATTGCACTCCAGGCTACGCGTTACTGAACCCGAGCGATCGATCGATGGCTGTTAACTGAACCCGATCTAGTGATTCCTTCACTACTGCTGCTAACTAAAGCCGATCGATGGGATGAACAGTGAGTGTTGTAGGGGGGTTTGGATGAACAGTGAGCGGTGGCGTTGCCTCTGGATGAACAGGACCCCGTGGTGTGGTGGAGGGCTGGATGAACAGTAGATGGTGGAGGGGTGCCCGTCGAGGGGTGGATGAACAGGACCCCGTGGTGTGGAGGGCTGGATGAACAGTAGACGGTGGAGGGGTGGTTGAACCGGACTCCGTGGTTTGGAGGGCTGGATGAACAGTAGACGATGGAGGGGTGCCCGTGGAGGGGTGGTTGAACAGGACCCCGTGGTGTGGAGGGCTGGATGAACAGTAGACGGTGGAGGGGTGGTTGAACAGTAGCCGGTGGAGTAGCGCGCGGTGGAGGCTGGATGAACATGAGCCCGTGGAGGCTGGATGAACAGTAGCTCGTGGAGGCTGAAGGGGTCGACGGTGGAGATGAATAGTATCCCATGGAGTCCCGTTTTGCGGTACGCCACACCCCTCCCGATGAACAGGACCCCCGTTTCGACCGTAGCGCTCCAACACAAGTCCGTTTCGTCCGTTTTGCGGTACGCCACACCCCTCCCGATCAACAGGACCTCCGTTTCGGCCGTAGGAGGTCTGTTTCCTCCGTTTTGCGGTACGCCAGACCCCTCCTGATGAACAGGATCCCGTTTCGAACATGGCCGGTCGAACACAAGGTCGTTTCCTCCGTTCTGCGGTACGCCAGGCCTCATTTCCATCGCCTGTTCCGTCCAAGCCCTCCCGATGAACACGACGCAGTCCATTGCCTCCCCATGAACACGACGCATTCCGTTGCCTGCCCATGAACACGACGACGACGCTGTTTCTCCGTTCCGACCCAGCCATGTACACGAGCTGTCGCCGTACGTATGCGCGAGTAGGCGTTTGAGACCCCGCCCGTATGTACACATACGTGGCCGTATTTTCTTTCTTGCACCCTGGCCGCTGTACGTACGTGTAAATGCTACGTGCGCACCTCTACTATGACACATGCGCGCCTCTACATCGACCAGTATGTACTTACACGTTCGCGACCAGAATGACAATGCTCCGTATGCTTCGACCAGGTGGGTCCTGACTGTCAAGCACTTCCTTGCCTGCGAAGATGTAGCTAGTCGGTCTCAGTAGTCAGGGGGTGAATCGTTTTGTTTTTTTACCCGGATGCACTTCCTTGCGTGCGAAGATGTAGCTGGTGGGTCCCAGCAGTCAGGGGGAATCGTTTTTTTGCGAAATACGGTGGCCCGTCCGGTGGGTCCCGCTGTCAGGTGGAGGAATAATTATTTTGCATGTAATAAGGAGGCACTTTCTTGCTGCGGCCGTGGACCCAGCTGTCAGCCTATCCACATACAGTCCACGTCCGATCGAAGCGGTTCCTTGACCACGTTGACCACGCCGCGCCAAGAGCACCAGGGTGGTGGACGACGGCGAGGCCTAGGAAGGGGACAATGCGGAGCCGGGGAAGACGCGGCAGTGGATGCCCACGCGTAGAGGAGTGCGAGGGTTCACTGGTTTGCTGCGGTGTGAGGCTGCCGTCGCCGTAGAATAACAGGGGGTCTGGGTGAGTAGAGGGATGGCCTGGCCAGCGGTGGGAGTAGTAGGGGGCGGTGAAGCCTCCGTCGCATCGCACCCGGCCACGGGAGGCAGGAGCATGAGGCACGACCGGCGCTGGTTTGGGCGGCTGGAGCAAGAAGACCAGAGGTTGAAGAAGCACTACGATTGTTGGATGGACATCATACGGTCACTGGAGCTAGAATCGTGCATATTGACTAAGTTGACAAAGCCCTCCGTCCTCGTCAACTTAGTAGGCCTACAAGTCAGCCTGCCACTATACTGGGCCCCAGCTAACAGGGGGAGTATTCATTTTTTTGTGCGTAATAAGGAGGCACTTCCTTGCGTGCGAAGATATAGCTGGTGGGTCCGAGCTATCAGCGGAAGTACCGTTTTTTCGCGAAATACAGAGGCCCTTTCGGTGGGTCCCTGATGTCAGGTGGAGGAATCATTATTTTGCGTGTAATAAGGAGGCATTTCCTTGCGTGCGGCCATGGACCCAGCTGTCGGCCTCTCCACGTAAAGTCCACTTCAGATGCATGTCGGTCGTTGACCACGTTGACGAGGCCGCGCCGAGAGCACCAGGGCGGTGTTCGACGGCGAGGCCTAGGAAGGGAACGACACGAAGGCAGGTAAGACTCGGCAGTTGTTTCCCACGCTGAGGGGAGTACGACTGTACGAGGCTTTACTGGTTCGTTTTCCATTGCCGGAGAATAACAACAGGTGTGGGTGAGTAGAGGGATGGCTAGGCCAGCGATGGGAGTACGGTGGGGCGGTGAGGCCTGCACGGCAGCAGAGCCGACCACGGGGAGGAGGCAGCAGGCAGTCCCGCCGTCGCCTGTTTGAGCGGCTGGAGCAGGAAGAGCAGAGATTGAAGAAGCACGACGGCCGTTGGATGGCCATTCAACAGGCACTGCTTGTGCGTCAACCTTTTTTTTAGGAAAGCCTCAAATCTTTGGAAAACAGCATACGTCCCACTTGCTAATTCTTAAGGTTTTTTTGGAGCCCATATTCTTGTTGTTAGCATTACAGCCCATAGTGTGGCCACGGTTAAAAAATTATACGAAATTTTGCATATTTTGGTGCGGTCCGAAATGTTTTTAATGCCGAAATTTCGACTCACATTCAAACTGATTTTAAAAATAAATGTATATCAATATAAAATCCAACAAATTCTCCACGCATAAAAATTAATGTAATTTAAAATCTCGAAATGAAAAAAAAGATATTTGAAACTAATTGCCGGTTCGATGTGTTAAATGTACAGCCCATTTCTCCTTACTGATGGGCCATTTTCTCGGCCAGCCGAATGAAAGCTCTCCGTGTCTTGAAATATTTGCAGCCCAATAGGCCTGACAAAGCGACTTACTTGGCAAATCACAAAAAAAACTGGGCTGTGGCCGTGGACCCAGCTGTCAGTCCATTTGTTTTTTTAGTCCATTTGGTGGGCTGGGTGAAACAATGATGTAGCATCTATGCAGCCCATTTAAATCCCATTTGCATTTTTCTCGAAAGCCGCGGACTTGCTGGGCTGGGTGAAAATATCATGTTGGGCTAGACGGAGAAATGTTATAAAAACATAAACACATGATTGCACATGAGTAAAATCTTTGCAAGCTTATGTACGCAATCACTAGGAGTTAACTTGCCAAGTTATATATAAACAATTATTATTATTATTTTGTAAGAACTTTCAACTTACGAAATAAAATATCATTTTAATTTGATGAGTTAATAGTACATGGGGTATTATTATTTTTTAGGCTAGACGTGGGACAGTTGAGTTGGTTCTAGGGGAAAGTACTGGGAGAAAACTCAGTTTACATCGAAAAAGAAAGTGGGAGAAAATTCAGAGACCTGCTGGGTCCACCTGAGGAGGGGAATATGTTGGGAGGAAGGAGATGCAAAGCACGGAAGCCGAGTGAACTAGTTTTTTACGGACGAGTGAACTACTTTACATACATAAGAAAATTGCCACTAAAAAAGCAATCATGTTAATGGGTTCTTAGAAGACATATTTCGGACAAAACAGATAATGACGACACATAGGCTAATGCATGAAACACTCACATGATAAAGGTGCTTATAAACAGATAAAGTACAACATCTAGACCTTCCTGGCACGCTTGATCATGACGCTACGGCTGTTCATGTACTCGTCGGTTACGGGAAGCAGACACGCCCTCATGTCCAAGATCTGCATGTACATGTCGTAGCATGTGTATGCGCCCTTGGCCGCGTAGGTTATGTAGGCTAGATTCAGATGTACCTCCCACGTGTTCAGGTCGTCTTCTTTCATGTTGGCGTATCAGGGGTCGATGATGGTCTATGCGAGGTCAACCACGGAGTCCTTCTCCTGCCTGTTGGTGATGATCTTGTATTGCTTCTGGATGTCGACAAGCTTGTTGCACTAGATGGCCGAATCGTCGCGTTCTTCCTTCTCAACACCGTAGCGAAGGTGGAGTCGGCGCTGCCGATGAAACGGGCAAATGCTCCAGAACCTCGTGCAACCATAGGACTTAGGCGAGGCATTCAACTTGGTGCTGCCATAGGACTGAATGGTGAACTCAAAGGGGAACTCCTTGCTGAAGTCCATATCCAGCAGGCTCACCCCTCCGATCGCCATTGGAGTCTCTTCGAGTGAACGAGTGTGTAGGCGGCGGCAACAGTTCGTTTTTCAGCTCTTGGGGAACTGGATTCAACAGTAAGCTGAGTGTGTACAGGCGACAACAGTTACTACCCCTCCCTCGTCTGCTGCACGCCCGGCAGAAGATGCACCCTCGGCCACACGTCGGTTCACGAGCGGGTCTGTATTGGTACTGTAATAACAGGAGTTAGTGGTCACTTTACTTAAATTTAATTAGCTTTAATAGAAATTTGTACTTAAAACAAGCAATGCATTTGCTCGTTCTATCAGTGCCACAGGATCAACATGCACAACAATTAGAATTATTATTCTCAGGACACACATGATCATCACATTTGTCGCACTTTCACGAAAGATAATACTACCGAGTTTGAATTGTTTGTTATGGTTGTTGTCCCTCTGCATCATCATGTCGTGTTTCCCAGGTTGCAAGATTCAGAACCAACAAATAAGATCCAAATAATAAGTACAACAAAGATGCCTACACATCTCATTGATTCCCAGCTTGCAAGATTCAGAACCAACAAATAATTAAGATCCAAATAATAAGTACAACAAAGATGCCTACACATCTCACTGATTCCCAGCTTGCAAGATTCAGAACCAACCCATTAGAGCCTTTTGATAAAGTGAATATCGGGATTAAATCCATCTTGGCTAGCCATGTCATATAATCGATGAACTTGGCGAATGCTCTTGACTGTCACAACATCTGTAGTTGAGTATTCCTGTTTGCACAGCATGTTTGCACAGCACAAACAAGGAGACATGAGAGCATGATTTCGCTTTAATAGCGGCCTCCTTGAACTCAACCTCCAGCTCTACTTGGATGAGGTCTGCCTGGAGTTCCATGATTCAATTCATGCGCCTTTTTCTGCAGTTCACCTGAAATGAAGCAAAGATTGCATCATTCAGCTAGCAAGAAGTACTTGCTCTTGTGAGCTGGCAGGTTCTTCTTTAGTAGTTGCACTAAAATTGAGGAACATTAAGGTTGGCTGTCCGACTCATGTAAGATGCAACTATAATTTTCTTATCCTTTTGTGTAGTTCCACTAAAATAAAATGCCATTGTGGTGACAGTGATGGCTCCATCTTGCAAAGGCTAATAAAATGTTGCACGAGATTACCAGTAGAACTTGATGGAGATTTTGGAAACTTCAATCACCATTTTGTGCAGTTCCACCAAAATTGAGAGATGTTGCCCACCTGACATTTTAGTTGAACTGCACAAGACACTCATTCCAAAAAAAGTGTTTTCTATAGTTCACCAAAAGGGCACAATAGCAACAAGGTGAAATGGATATCCCTATCTGCACAAAAAGATAGGAAGTAAACAGTTGTTGGTCAATAAGAATATACGAAACATATAGAAAATGAAAAGAAGCATCTTAATTATGTTCATGGCAATCACACAAGGACAATAGAAATTTTTAAACATCATTGATGCTTCATGTTACTAGAAGCATTACGATCAACAATGAGATTCCTCAAATATGGGATTACTTTAATGGTGGCATTGCTTGTTTACTAGACACAGTAAATCAACAGCAGCTAAAGAGTTGGTTTAAGGGCATGGGACCGTGGGGACACCAGGACACTCAGCACCGTAAAGGAGCAACTTACTTATCATACTGGGGGAAACAGAAGGAGTGCCATTGTACTATGTGAGGGCAGCAAATCTAATCCTGGAGACCTTTTACTATGTAAGGGCAGCAAATCTAATCCTGGAGACCTTTTACTATGTGAGGGCAGCAAATCTAATCCTGAGACCTTTTACTATGTGAGGGCAGCAAATCTAATCCTGGAGACCTTTGACTATGTGATGGCAGGAAATCTAATCCTAGACATACTCTGTTGACTTGTCCACCAGCCGCCACTTTCTATCATTTTTTCAACCAATAATAGATCTGTTCCTTATCCAGTTTGTACTGCATTTTCCCATTATTTCCCTTTTCAACCAAGAGACCGATTGGGTATCCGGTCTCTACTACTTTCACCATATTATTTCCTCTTTGAACCAAGTCCTAGATTCATGCTACAACTTTCCCCCCTTTCTTCGTTGTTTGAACAAAGCCCTAGATTCGAATGCATGAAGTAGCTTTACCTCTAATAATACTAAAAATTTAGGTGGATTTGGAATAGCTGAAGGGAGTAGAAAAAGATGCACATGCAGACACGCGGGGAGCTGGGGCAGTAGAGCAAGGCCGGATCGCCGGGATGTCGGCGGCGGCAGGTCAGATCTGCGGACAATACGGCAGGAGGGAAGAAGGGTCGGAGGACCTCCCGAGTCGGCCATGTGTCGGAGAGAACGGCACAGGCAAAGGATCGGGCCCCTCCGGCAGCTGTGGGTTTCCTCCCTCGACGGCGATGACCGCATGAACGATGCACCTTTTAGTACTCTACACACACCGGCCGAAGGGATCCGACCGGATCTGTGACCAGCGGTGAGCAGAGAGAAAATGTCGCTACTGTTATCTTGTTTATATCTGGAGAGGATGAGAGAATGAATAGAGAAACCCTAGTAAAGCAAGCGCTCAGGCCCCTGCGTCCATATATAGTGGAGTGATTATCTTTTTTCTCTCCACAACAAGCGTTTCAATTTGTGTCCGTGGCATTAAAGAAAAGAAACTCTCTATTTAAGGTGACTACTGTACGACTCCTACTTACTACTAGTAGTACTACAGTATTGTTCACTTGTGCTCCCCGCCCCTCCATTCATTGAACAACCCCACGGGTGAATAAACATACAGTAAGTACTGTATTTATATAGAACGAACAAGCTTGAACTGTTTTCGCGTAGTTAAAAGTTGAGGGCGGGGCTTTTCCCGGGCAGTACGCGCGGCAGTTTTCGGGTAGGACCAGAAGACTATTTTAATTTTTTTAAACTTCGAGACGGCCACATAGCATGGAGCCGACCCCAACGATTTTAAGCTTACAGGCACGGTACACGCTATCCTAGACTACTATACACATGAAACTGCCACACGAGCGTCCGGGCTGCGCTTGGCTCTTCACCTCTTCGGGAAGTCGAACAATGATGGAATACTACTGCACTGGAGGAGTACTACAGTATGCTTCTGGCCATCTGACACTAATTGAACCGCTGCACGTCCATCGCGTGTGGGAGGGAGAGCGTGTAGCGAAAGCTTCTCCTAGTCTTGCCAGCCACCACGCTCATGGGCGAGGGAGGGAAGCTCCTGCCTTTGCGTGTATGACAGGTGGGCCCTACAGGTGTGTGGCCAACCTGTCATACAGCCAAAGGCATGTGCAGTTAAGTCCGCGAGGGAGAGGATAATCAAACTTCTCGTTGATGTACGAGTTGACGCGACACATCAAAGCACTGCACTCGATATATTTCAATAATTTGCGTGTGTGACTCCCAGATGCAGAGGCCGGGGGTCATCATCCTCCTTTTCGAGAAAAAATAGACGCGTGTGTGTGAGGACGAGTGTGTGCACCTCTTCTTTTCCTGTATAACATACTACTAAACTCAGAGAACATGTTTTTGTGGGTGGCACGATGGTGCGTGCGGGAAGTCCCGAGAGATAGGTTTAATGCATTAATTGCAATGCATGCATGCATAAAGTACATGCATTGGTCAATTTTCCCTTAATACTTGCATGCAATGATTTAATGCACCTTGGAATCTGAACATGTGTTGGGGACAACCAAATTGAGCCTTATAAAATGGAAAAACTAAAATTTTGAGATAAGCCCTATAAAACCAGAAAGGAGGGGGTAGAAAAAGAAGTACTCCATCCGGGAATAGTGCCGCACTTCGAAACTAGAACCGTCAATAAATTTTGAGCTTGCGTCTCGTCACATTCCAAATTACTCCACGCTATATTCAATTGTAAACCTGTTCACACCGATCACAACCTAAATAGTTTCCCACTTAGGAGCATATTAGTACTCGGTTATAAATACTAGTATGCCAAGATGACTGCACATTCCTCCTCAACTCCTCATCCACAAAAATAAACAAGTCATTTAGCATCCTTCCCTTGCATCTTCCATGGCCAGCGTGAGTTCTGGGTCGAGAGATTGCCACCAGTGAGAGGCGAGCATGGAAGCGGAAGCACGAGAGATGTCCCGCCTCGCTGCGAGAGCAGCCGACATCTCCTGCCACGCGGAAGTAGTAGCACAAAGGTCCCGTCGTGCCGGTGAAGCAGCACGGAGGTCCCGTCTCGCCGTCGATGCAGAAGACTGGTCTGGCCGCGCCGCGAAAGCAGTAGAGATGTCCCGCCGCGCCACGAATGGAGTAGAGATGTCCCACCGTGCTGCGGCAGCCTGGGAAAATTTCTCGCGGGCACGCGGCGACTGTTACAGGCACATGCATGCGATCGTCCATAGCCACATGGATCAGATCTCCCGCTCGGCGAGGTTGTAGGACGACATGATAGCCTCGTTTGAACAGGCTACCGGTGTCATCCGGCAACTAAGGGAGGGAAATGAGAGGCTCCGGGCCGAGCGCGACCTGCTGAGGGAGAAGATCGTCCGAAGTGCAAACCTGTAGGAGGAGACTAGTGCCTTGTAGAAGAAATTTATGGACGAGAATGACATGCTCCGCAACGAGCGCCAAAGGCTGGTGGAGGAATCCGTGGATGTTCTCAAGCAGCGTCTTGAGGACACGAAAGAGCTCATTGTCGCTCGCCGCGGAGACTAGTTTCCTAGTTTCTTTTGATGTAATAATCGGTTTAGGATGTGGATTGTGTCGTCCGTTGTGAAATGTTGGGTTCTAGCGCGGATGTTTGGCCTTTGTTGGCCTCTTGGGATGTTACGATTTCAATCTGGTAGCTTTTAGTCCTTCGTGTTAGGATGGAGTTGTGCTGAACTTCTTGTGAATTTTGGTGGTTTTTAGTAATGAAAATCGTAAGGGGCAAGCCCTTCTTTGATCAAAAAAAATTAATCGTCCTTATATATATTCATCGGCCTTGCTATAAGTCGTAGTAGATGCTATATAGGTCTGTCGGATCTTACATCAAGATCCGTGCTTTCATATTTTCTTTTTTCTCTCTTAAATCTCAGTCGAGTGAGACATAGCCACGCCATTAAACAGAGGCTCGGGCGCCATTAATGGAGACCTTGGGAGAGAGGTGGACGGCAGATGGAGGTCAAAGGGCTCTCCTCCCGATAAGCACGCGCAGGGTCTGATCACACGCCTCTCATAGTCAAATAGCTACCCTGCACGTCGCCTCCTAGCTAATAAAAAAGGGGACGTGTGGCGGCACGTAAATGGTACTAGTAAGTAGAACGCCCACGGTTTCAATAATACTTGTGTTTCCGATTGTAACGTGACAGCACTCCTTCCAAAATGACTTCGTTGATTGTTAATGTGTGCGCCTTCGCAAATCGGACTGCAAATTTACCACAGCCTGTTGGTGCCATGTCATGGCACCAAGCCAAGTTTTATTATTTTCATGCGTGTTTTGGATTTACAGGAATTAAAAAACTAAGTTTCTCAATGTTTCCAACCCAGCCACGACACCCGGAATTTTGAATTTCATTCCCATTTCTTGCATGGAACCTAGAAATTTACCCGAGGACACACATGTGATTTTTCAACCAACTTTGTTGCACTGGAACATGTGCTTGTATTTAAAATTTGAATTATGCACACAAAGGTGACACGTTCCCTCCCAGAACCACAAGCCTTCTTGAGAGAAGCTCCGATTTGCAAGAAGCTTATACCAAAATTTGTTCCTATTTGGCAAAAAAAATATACCACGGCATGGTACTACCACGACATGACACCATGCCAAGTTTCATGATTTTAAAACCAAGTTTCTCAATGTTATCGACTAAGCCACGATGCCCAGATGTTTAAATTTTATTCTCATTTTTTGCATGGGACCTACTCCCTCCTTCCATCTATATAGGGCCTAATGTGTTTTTCAAGACAGCCTTTGACTATTGACAAGATTAATAGCACATGAGATGTATACTATGCAAATTATATTATTAGAAGCTCCTTTGACATACAAAATTGAAGGTATGCTTTGTGTAAGTTGCATGTCATATATTATTGCTGTAACGTTTGGTCAAAGTTAGCCTCGAAAAACGCATTGGGACCTATATGCATGAGAGGAGTCGACTTCGAGAGAACGTGTTTGTTCGAGAGACACCGAGGAAGACTACTATATATCAATGGTGCATGTAGGCAAACATTAAACTAAGGGATGGTCTTATTGGTTTCGGGGATATAGGGGAAGAGTGAGAGGCGGGGGGGGGGGGGTGGGGGTAGCTACACTAGTGCAGAACCGGGCAATAGCACCGATTCGTAAGGCCCTTTAGTGCCGGCTTGGTAACCGGCGCTAAAGTGTAGGCACTAAAGCCCCCCCCCCCTTTAGTACCAGTTCAGCACGAACCGGTGCTAAAGGGCAACCACGTGGCACGAGCCAGCTTCGGGGGCAGGTTCCCCTTTAGTACCGGTTGGTGTCACCAACCGGTATTAAAAGGTTGGGGGGTTTGGGTTTATGATTTCTTTTTTCATTTAATTTTGTGTTTTCCATTTAATTCTTTTTCCTTTGCTGGTATTTTATGATACTACATATTGTACACGTTGTGCATATATATAAATAGAATTTCTAGTAGAACCGATCATAATATATATATGTCATCGAATGTCTCACAACCAACCTAATTGGTGCCTTCGGAGCCACTGGCCCCATGAACCAGTGAAATCTGCATGCACACACGTTTGCATGTCTTAATTAAGGAGGCATATGTAAGCAAAAACATGTAGCTAGCTAGTAGGCAAAAACAGAATTTGTAGTACAAGATAGTGTGACTCACTCGAAGTTGTAAGGTAGTAGTATATCTTCATTGTATTTGAGGCGCTTGAAGAACTCTAGCGTGCTTTCCTCTACACATTTTTCGTAATATGAATCTATTTTCCATGTGTATTCATTAATGGTATTTGGGTCAACGAACGCAATGCCATAGCGTCCACCTTTTTTCATTTCATAAATCTTCATCCTACATAATACCACAGAAAAGAATATAGTGAGGATAATTACATGTAATGATTGATCAAAATGATCACTACAGCTAGCTTGAGACTTAAATTACAGAAAGAAATCACTTACAGACAATAGCAACTGACGATAGATTTGTCGAGTGCGTCTTGATTGTATAGCTGAAATAGTTCTGAATACTCAACGGTCACAGCTTTCTCATGGTAGTAATGATCCTTCTTGACATTCACCATGAGGGACTCTCGATTGGAAATCTTGGTAATGTCCATGTACCATTGATGCAATTCATACATTCTCGTTGGAAGCTTATTGACCTCGTTTGGCTCAACCAAAGGTTGGCCCTGGACATATTTCCGTTTTATTTCCTCCTCTCTAGTCGGAGACATGGGCTCGATATCGAGGAGTTGTCCAATAGTGATCCCGATCGTTTCATCCTGCGCAATATGCTCCTCGGTTATTACCACATCGCCCACCCCGGGAACGTTAAAGGTTTGCCCATAATAATATTGGGCGCACCTACTCTCATGTGTTCTTGGCACAACAAGCGGGGGGATTGATTGCGCCGCCCGTTCTCCCAGCTGGGGAATGGTTTTACCGCTCCTTTTGCCAGCTGATTTGCTCGAGCTCGAGCTCGCCTCTTTCTGTAGACGTGCTCGATTTAACTTCTTGATGTGGCGCTCATAGTCTATGTCAACAGGCTTGCGAGCTGGTGCTCTAGCCATACGAATTAAGTGGTCCATCTTTTCCACAGGCACTTTCTCCCTTGGCGACGGTGGCGGTTTCGGTGCAAAATGGGCTTCCACCTCGGCCTTCGATATGGCTATGTTTTCCTCCTCGAACTTGTCGTAAGGCCTCTGCGGAAGAGGCGCGAGGCTTGGACCATATTGAAATCGCTTGCCTCCGCCTGTACCTCCAGTACTACCTCGACTTGTACCGCTACGCACCATAGCTGAGGCGGCTCTCTTCCGTGATTGTTGAGGCGGCGAAGACGGCTGATGTGGCTGAGTTGAAGGAGGAGGAGTTGCCTGAAGCTGTGCCGGACTTGGAGGAGGAGTGGCCTGAAGTTGTGCCAGACTTGGAGGAGGAGTGGCCTGACGCTTTGCCGGACTTGGAGGAGGAGGAGTGGCCTGAAGCTGTGCCGGACTTGGAGGATTGGTGGACTTGGAGGAGCGGGAGTCTGCTGACTCGGTGGCGGACTTCGACGAGGAGTCGGATGACGCGGTGTCGGTGGCCTTCGAAAGATGATGCAATCCTTTCTCCATAGGATGATATGATGGTTGGCCTCTCCCAGTGTGTGCTCATCGTCACCTCCAGGAATGTCAAGCTCTAGCCCCGAATATTGGTCCACCACCTCATCAACCAAGACACGAGCATAGCCCGCTAAAATCGGGTTGCAATGGAAGGTTGCCTCAGGGGGGATTTGTAAAAGCAAGGGCGTCCGCCACCTTCATGGATATGTTCTTCATTTTGAAGTGTAGCTCGCAGTTAGTGTTCTCCATGATGTCATCCACTGGGTATCTATACAGCAATGTGTCGCCCGGGGCGGAACCCACGTTGCTTCTCGGCATGGATGGGACGGTGCTATCCACTAGCTGCTGATACCCCCTTTGCTGGCTAAGTGAGTCGATCTGCTCTTGCTGCCGCTGGAATTTGACTGCCAAGTCCGCGTGCGCTGGTTCTAGGCCTTGAAGGCGTTCATAGTCTAGCTTCCTCTGCTCCTCCTCCATCTCCCTCTTCTTCTCCTCCGCAATCTTCTTTCTCGCACGGGTTCTATAGTCGGCGTTCCAGTCCGAAAACCCCTCATACCACGGAATAGCGCCCATGCCTCGTGTTCTTCCCGGGTGTTCAGGATTTCCCAGGGCACGCGTAAGCTCGTAGTTCTCTCTGTTGGGCTCGAACACCCCGGTCGAGCCTCTTCTATTGCAACAAGTAGCTTATCTTCGGCTCCATCCAGACATGCGTTCTTCGAAACTTTGCCTGTCTTCGGGTCCAACTCCCCCCCATGCGCATAGAACCAAGTCCTGCACCTGGGGGGGCAGCTCAATGTTTCTGGACTAACACCTGCATCCTCCGTCTCTTTCTCGGACTTATCCCACTTAGGCATTCCCACCGCATAGCCACCTGGCCCCAGCTTATGGAACTTATCCTTTTTTCGGCATTGGCCTTGTTTATTCTCGACCGTTCCTTAGATAATTCTGAATCCTTGAATTTCACGAAATCGTCCCAATGAGCACTTTGCTTCTCTAGTGTTCCCTCAAATACTGGAGTCTTCCTTCCTCCCTTGACATACTTGGCCCATTCACGAATCTTGTGGTTCTTGAATGCAACCGCCATCTTCCTAAGAGCAGCGTCCTTGACTTTCTCCACATTTGCATCTGTGAAATGATCTGGTAGGGTGAAATGTTCCATGAGCGTTTCCCAAAGCAGAAGTTTTTGTCTGTCATCGACAAAAGTAACTCCTGGACGTGGCTTTGCTGGCTCTCTCCATTCTTGAAGGGAGATCGGGAGTTGGTCCTTCACAAGAACTGCGCACTGACGAATGAACTTGTCCTCAATCTTCTTAGGCGCTAATGGTTCGCCATTAGGTTTGATGGCCTCGATATTGTACTTTACGCCCTCCTTCAACTTTTTGTTCGGGCCTCGTTTCCTATTGCCTGAAGATTTGCTCGATCCGGATGGCTGAAAGAAGAAAGATCGATTCGTTAATATATCTTCAAGTCATTTAAAGCATGTGATGATCACCAGATGCCTGCTTATATAAATATATATACCTCGCCGGTCTTTGTTGTTTCAAGATCAACATTTTCTTCGTCATGTTCATAGTTCATGACTTCATCAATTCGGTCGTCGCGATCGAATATCATATCACCCTGCCCGATGTTGTTTAGATATTCGGAGCCGTCATAATCTTCTTCATTCTGATCATCATCTGGCCCATGAGGATTGCGTATGATATTGAACAGGGCCTCTTCTCCCTCTCTGCCGGTATTGTCCGCCATAGGTTTTGTTTAACTAATCCAAAAGAAATATATTCAAATTACAATGCATGGATGCAATCAATTAATAAGGAAAAACTGAATCAATCATAGTACATAATAAGCATAATCGAATAAAATCTCGAATACGTCATCTCGAATAATAGACATAATCTCGAATACATCGTCTCAAATAATATATATAATCTCGAATAAATCATCTCGAATATTATATATCGAATACATCACTAGCTAGCTAGCTAGCTAGCTAGCTAATAAAGATCGAATACTAGAGAGTAATCTAGGCGGTGGACAACCAAAGTGAAGGAACCATCACTGGATCATAGCTCGGGTGATCTCCCGAAAGAACCTGCCAGGTATTGGAGAACCTGACGTCCATAGCAGCCATGTAGCGATGGACGTGCTCGTCCTCCTCCCTAACACGGCGACGTACCACCTCCGGCGGGGCCGGCTCCCTCCGCACCGAAAGTGTCCCACGCGAACACCACCAAAGGAGATGAGGGTCGACGACGGGACCCGGGGTCGGATTCCTCACCAAGCGTCGCGCCCCTGAAGGTAGCACCTCCCAGTGCCAGCCCGGCGGAGCCCAGTCCCGGACATGGGTCCTCTGAAGCAGGACATCGCCGCGAACGGGTCGACGGCGAGGATGCGGGCCGGGCATCATCGACAACAAATACTATATGCCGCAAAAGTAAAGTAACATTTTTTAAATGATGGATTTTGATTTCATATATGCAAATTCTAAATTTTATAACTAAAACTAACATTTCTAATATTTCTATAACTAAAACTAACATTTCTAATATTTCTATAACTAAAAAACATTTCTATATAACTAACATTTCTATATAACTAACATTTCTAATATAACTAACATTTCTAATATTTCTATATAACTAACATTTCTATAACTAAAACTAACATTTCTAATAATTCTATAACTTAAAAACAGAAAGATTGCTCACAATTCTATAACAATGTGTGTGTGTGTGTGTGTGTGTGTGTGGTTGGCGGCCGGGGCAGGAGCTCACCGGCGAGGCGCGGTGACGGGGGGCGGCGACGGGGACGGGGACGGAGACGGCGACAGGGACGGGGCGGCGACGACGGGGACGGGGCGGCGACGACGGGGACGGGGCGGCAATGACGGGGACGGGGACGAGCTGGGCAGGACGACGGGAGGACGGGGCGGGGCGCGGCGCTGCGACGGGGACGACGGGGACGGCGACGGGGACGGACGGCAACGGGGGCGTCGACGAGGATCGGCGGCGATGGGGCAGAGGAGAAAGAAGCAGGGAGAGATGAGAAACTGACATTTTTTGAAGTGTTTTCTTATATAGAACCCACCTTTAGTACCGGTTGGAGCCACCAACCGGTACTAAAGGTATGTTTTGGCCAGGCGAAGCGGCGGGAACCGCACCCCCTTTAGTACCGGGTCGTGGTGCCAACCGGTACTAAAGGCCCCCCTTTAGTACCGGTTGGAGCCACGACCCGGTACTAAAGGGTGTGCGCTGCCAGGCGAGGGGCGCAAAAGTTTAGTCCCACCTCGCTAGCCGAGGGGCACTCGCACCTGCTTTTAAGCCCCGCTGTCGCTGCTGTCTCGAGCTCCGCTCTTAAGCAGGCCTTCTAGGCCTACCTCTGCTGCGATGCCCTGTTGGGCCTACTAGGCTAGCGGGCCTGCATCCTAGCCCAACTAGAATTTGGGTTTCTAGTCGTATGTAGGCCGCTGTGGCCCAGTAGGTGGGCTTTTTTTCTTATTTTTTGCTTTATTTATTTTTGAGTTGTTTTTTGCTGTATTTAGAGTTTCTTTGTGAATATTTTTCCTTTAGGTACAAAAAATTACAAACTTTCTGTTAGTACCGGTAGTTTACAAATTTGAATAGTTTAAATTTTGAATTATTTGAAATTTGTGTGAATCACTAGTTTGTGAATAACATAACTTTGAAAATAGATTTTCAGTGATTCTTTTTTCTTATGTTTAATATTAGTGTGTTTTATCATTATATTCAATTTGGTAATGCTTAGGTTATTTAAAAAATGAAATGCCTTTGTAACGGATGAGTTTTCGTCCGAAACCCTGATACTTCGAAAGAGATTGTCCATTTTGTACACGAAGTGCATCCAATTTTTGCGGTAACCCTCTCTACTTTTTTGCACATGCTATGTGGGTGAAATTATGATACCATGCCAACTTTCAAGCTTTTCTGAGTTCATTTGAAATGCTTTTCAATTTTAGGGTCATTTAGCTGAAAAAATCAGTAAAATGCATGAAAGAATTTGCTTGCACATAAAATTTCTTCGCGTTTCAAATGCCAAAACACATAACTAGCTACCCTAACTATTACAAAGATTCCCTCCTGGGTGTGAAACACAGAAGAAAGTGATGATAGTGAAGCCGATCACATCCCAGATCTTTGGGTGTGAAACTTTTTTTTCGTGTGTGTCCCTTTGCGCCGTAGCCATGGAAAATCTTCATCATTTAACTGTGAATGGAGCAATTTCATCAAAATTTTCATAATCTCCTAACATGTCTGTCTTGTCATCCACTCCCACGATGTTTCTCTTCCCAGAAAGAACTACGTGCCGCTTTGGCTCATCGTACGATGCATTCGCTTCCTTATCTTTTCTTTTTCTCGGCTTGGTAGACATGTCCTTCACATAGAAAACCTGTGCCACATCATTGGCTAGGACGAATGGTTCGTCTGCATACGCAAGATTGTTGAGATCCACTGTTGTCATTCCGTACTGCGGGTCTTCCGTTACCACGCCTCGTGTCATATTGACCCATTTGAACCGAAACAAAGGGACCTTCAAACCACGTCGATAGTCAAGTTCCCATATGTCCTGTATATAACCATAATATGTTTCCTTTCCCGTCTTGGTTTCTGCATCAAAGCGGACACCACTATTTTGGTTGGTGCTCTTCTTATCTTGGGCAATCGTGTAAAATGTATTACCATTTATCGTGTACCCTTTGAAAGTCATTATATTCGAAGATGGTAACTGGGACAGCAAGTACAGGTCATCTTCAATAGAGGCGTCATGCATGGTACGTGTCTGCAACCAGCTGGCGAAACTCCTGGTTTGTTCATGTGTAATCCAGTCATCAGACTGCTCCGGGTGTTTGGAGCGTAGCAAATTCTTGTGTTCATCCATATACGGAGCCACCAAGGCGGAATTCTGTAGAACTGTGTAGTGTGCTTCAGTGAGAGAATGTCCGTCCATACATATTATTTGTTCCCCTCCTAGCATGCCTTTTCCATCCAGTCTGCCCTTATGCCGCGATTCAGGAATACCAATCGGCTTAAGGTCAGGAATAAAGTCAATACAAAACTCAATGACCTCCTCATTTTCATGGCCCTTGGAGATGCTTCCTTCTGGCCTAGCACGGTTATGAACATATTTCTTTAAGACTCCCATGAACCTCTCAAAGGGGAACATATTGTGTAGAAATACAGGACCCAAAACGTTAATCTCTTCACATAGGTGAACTAGGACGTGCGTCATGATGTTGAAGAAGGATGGTGGGAACACCAACTCAAAACTGACAAGACATTTTACCAAATCATTCTCTAACCTTGGTATGATTTCTGGATCGATTACCTTCTGAGAGATTGCATTGAGGAATGCACATAGCTTCACAATGGCTAATCGAACGTTTTCCGGTAGAAGCCCCCTCAATGCAACCGGAAGCAGTTGCGTCATAATCACGTGGCAGTCATGAGACTTTAGGTTCTGGAACTTTTTCTCTGCCATGTTTATTATTCCCTTTATATTCGACGAGAAGCCAGATGGTACCTTAATACTGAGCAGGCATTCAAAGAAGATTTCCTTCTCTTCTTTGGTAAGAGCGTAGCTTGCATGACCCTGATCTATGCCGTCTTTTCCGTGCATACGTTGCTGGTCCTCCCGTGCCTCTGGTGTATCTTTTGTCTTCCCATAAACGCCCAAGAAGCCAAGCAGGGTCACACAAAGATTCTTCGTCACGTGCATCACGTCGATTGCGGGGCGGACCTATAGGTCCTTCCAATAGGGCAGGTCCCAAAATATAGATATCTTCTTCCACATGGGTGCGCGTCCGTTAGCGTCATTCGGAACAGGTTGTCCACCAGGACCCTTTCCAAAGACCACCTTCAAATCCTTGACCATATCATGTACATCAGCACCAGTACGGTGGCGAGGCTTCGTCCGGTGATCCGCCTCACCTTTGAAATGCTTGCCTTTCTTTCTTACGGGATGCCTGCTCGAAAGAAATCGACGATGTCCCAGGTACACATTCTTCTTACAATTAGCCAAATATATACTGTCGGTATCGTCCAAACAGTGCGTGCATGCGCGGTATCCCTTGTTTGTCTGTCCTACAAGGTTACTGAGAGCAGGCCAATCATTGATGGTCACGAACAGCAATGCCTTTAGGTCAAATTCTTCCCCCATGTGCTCATCCCACGCACGTACACCTCTTCCATTCCACAGTTGTAAGAGTTCTTCAACTAATGGCCTTAGGTACACATCAATGTCATTGTCGGGTTGCTTAGGGCCTTAGATGAGCACTGGCATCATAATGAACTTTCGCTTCATGCACAACCAAGGAGGAAGGTTATACAAACATAGAGTCACAGGCCAGGTGCTATGGTTGCTACTCTGCTCCCCAAAAGGATTAATGCCATCTACACTTAGACCAAACCATACGTTCCTTGCGTCATCTGCAAACTCCTTCCCGTACTTTCTTTCGATTTTTCTCCACTGCGACCCGTCAGCGGGTACTCTCAACTTTCCGTCTTTCTTACGGTCTTCTCTGTGCCATCGCATTGCCTTGGCATGCTCTTTGTTTTGGAACAAACGTTTCAACTGTGGTATTATAGGAGCATACCACATCACCTTGGCAGGAATCTTCTTCCTGGGGCGCTCGCCCTCGACATCACCAGGGTCATCGCGGCTCATCTTATAGCGCAATGCACTGCATACTGGGCAAGCGTTCAAATCCTCCTACTCACCGCGGTAGAGGATGCAATCATTAGGGCATGCATGTATCTTCTGCACCTCTAACCCTAGAGGGCAGACAGCCTTCTTTGCTTCGTACGTACTCTCGGGCAATTCGTTGTCCTTTGGAAGCATACTCTTTATCATTACCAGCAACTTTCCAAATCCCTTGTCAGATACACCATTCTCTGCCTTCCATTGTAGCAATTCCAGTGTGGTGCCCAGCTTATTCTTGTCACCTACGCAATTCGGGTACAACAATTTTTTGTGATCCTCTAACATGCGCTGCAACTTCTTCTTCTCCAAATCACTTGCGCAGTTTCTCTTTGCATCGGCAATGGCCCACCTAGATCCTCAACGCGCTCATCCGATGCCTCTTCTTCAGCTTCTTCCCGCATTGCCGGCTCAGCTTCTTCCCGCATTACCGGCTCAGCTTCTTCCCTCATTGGTGTATCATTGTATTCAGGGAACCCATGGTCAGGATAGCTGTCGCCGTCCTCTTCTTCTTCATTGTCTTCCATCATAACCCCTCTTTCTCCATGCTTGGTCCAAACATTATAGTGGGGCATGAAACCGGACTCAAACAGGTGGAAGTGAATGGTTCTTGACGTAGAGTAATTGTGACTATTCTTACAGCCAGCACATGGACAAGGCATAAAACCATCCGCCCGCTTGGTTGCCTTAGCCGCAAGCAGAAAAGTACGCACGCCATTAATGAACTTGGGAGAGCATCGGTCATCGTACATCCATTGCCGGCTCATCTTCAATACACAGCACCGAAAACACCAAATTAATACAATACATAAAGATCATACATAAAGATCATACAACACTTAAATGCAACAAACAAATAACTCTCTAGCTAAAGAATTTAAATGCAACAACAAATGCGATCAAGATCGCAACTAAGGTAAAAATTGATCCAACGGCATAATGATACCAAGCCTCACTATGAATGGCATATTTTCTAATCTTTCTAATCTTCAAGCGCATTTTCTCCATCTTAATCTTGTGATCATCGACGACATCGGCAACATGCAACTCCAATTCCATCTTCTCCCCCTCAATTCTTTTCAATTTTTCCTTCAAATCCTCTTTTTCTCTTTCAACTAAATTTAACCTCTCGACAATAGGGTCGGTTGGAATTTCCGGTTCAACTACCTCCTACATACAAATATCTATGTTAACTTGATGGGCATAATTTGGCATAAACACGAAATGCAATGAATAGTTTTAAAAGAGAACATACCACATCCGAATCATAACCCGGACGAGGGCCGACGCGGATGGATATCAAAACCATGGCACTATGTATAACAAACAAAGTATGGGTAAGATAATTATACGAGTAACTATATATCCAAATCACACAAACATCAATTTTTTATATAAAACTTCATGAACAAGAGGCTCACCACAAGGTGGTGCTGGTGACGACACGTTATGAGCGATCGACGGTGGTTACGACGGAGATTTAGAAGGTACTAAGTAAACCACACCTACATATGCAAACTAAGTGTTATTTTTGACCTCAAATTGCATATAAATCAAATACTAGCACATATATATAATTCCTCCCAAATTACTAAACTCAAAAATCAATCACTATATAAAGCATTGCACAAGCTAATCTAGCAATGAGAGATGAAATGACAAAGTTGCTAACCTTTGTGATCATTTGAATGGATGGGGGCCTTCAAATCTTGACAAATTTTGGGCAAAATGTGTGATGAGCTTGAGAGGAAGAGGGAAAAGAACAGAGAGGAGAGTGGAAAGGGGAAGAACAGAGCGAGCTCGGGTGGACGAAGGGTCTATGTAGGACGACCTTTAGTACCGGTTTGTGATACGACCCGGTACTAAAGGTGCTGGAGGGGCCCCAGACTGACAACATCCTGCCACCACTCACTTTAGTACCAGTTCGTGGCACGAACCGGTGCTAAAGGTTCGCCACGAACCGGTACTAATGAGAGCGGCCGGCTAGGCGTTGGAACCGGCACTAATGCACACATTAGTGCCGGCTCAAATTCAAACCGGCACTAATGTGCTTCACGTTTGACCCTTTTTATACTAGTGCTAGAAGGAGATTGTTAAGTGTGAGTGTGTGTTTTACCCATCTAGGCGGAAGTTATGTGCACAAAAGAGGAGAACGATTCGATGTGGCATTAGGATTGAGGGTAACTAACTACGTATGGAGACATAGAGACCTTGAACGTGCATGTGTGAGAGGTATACATGTATACATGAGATGTGTGTGTGCGTGCGCGCGCGCATGATCGAGATAAAAGAAAGAAGACATAAGTCATAAGATCAACAACATGGGAGAGACGGATCGGTATGACAATATGCATACATGTGAGAATGCGTGGAAGAAGTCCCGACAATTGAGCATGTGTTTTTGTCTTTAAGAGATAGTGGCGTGGGCTGGAGCATGCATCTATGGCGAGCAGAGGAGTGAGGCGCAACGATTGTGCAAAAGAGACCAACCTATAAATGCATATGTATGGAGGGACATATATAGTGTGGGTGATAGGAAGCAAGACTCCGTGCGAGAAAGAAATGTTGACGGAGAAACTACAGATAGATACAGAGATGGAGATGCTAGCTAGAGGGACATCCGCTAGTTTGGGTGTTGGAGATGACCGTCGGGTGGTTCAAAGGGTGAAGTTATATATGTGTGTGAGAGGGCACTTGACTGCATGTAGATAGAAACATGTGTAGTGTGCATGATAGGAATCAAGAGTGAGGGAGAGAAAGAAGGTTGATGGAGAAACAGATAAATAGAAAGATAAAGATGCTAGCTAGTGTGCGTTAGAGATAGGAGTCGAGTGGATCAGAAGGCTGGGTTATGTGTGTGGGTGTGAGGGAGATAGAGAGAGGGTGCGTGTGAGTCACATACAAACAGATATCAGAGAGAAATGAGATCTAGAGAGACGGAGTTTTGTGTCTGCGAGAGAGAAAGATATTTCACAATGAGAGTGATAGCTAGAGAGAAATACGAGGGAACGCAAGATATCTCTAGGGAGAGAGGGTGTGTGTGAGCGACATACAAGAGAACAATGGAGAAATATGAGACCCTGGGAGACAGAGTTTGTGTTTGTGTGTGAGAAAGAGATATTGATGAGGAAGAGTCATAGGTTCTCATATCTAAGGAGCGAAAGACATCTCTGTATGAGGGGTGTGCGAGTGGCACACATGGGGATAGTAGAGAGAAATGAGACCCCGGGAGACAAAGTTTTGTGTTTGTGTGAGAGAAAGAGATTCCACATGGAGAATCATAGTTAGAGACACATAGCAGGGAGCGAGATATACTTAGAGAGAGATAGAGTGATGAAGGTCGAGGAAGAGAGTACCGTTAGTGTGTTACGAAGATAAAAGATCATTGTCGACATACAGGTAGCACGAGAGATACCTGAGAGACACATGAACGCGTATAGGTCCAGAGAGATAGTCCTATATAAGCATGAGTGATAGCTATATGAGACGAATATCTGGATTAAAGGGGATTCAAATATTTAAACTGGAGATCACGACATCGATAATATCATAACGCAAATTGGTGTATCAAACATGCATATTCATTTGAATTTGGGCACACGTGTAATGTTATATAGTTTATCAATATTGGTGATCCATAGATTCTTCAATTACAAACAATGCATGGTTTATATGCAATTAATGTCTAAACGGTATTACACTATATGTTGCATGTGTGAAACACATTATACATGTTTGAGAAGTAAAAAAACCCGCATGAAACACACATTAATTGGAGACAATTAGCGACGAGTGCATACATTGGATTTCAACATAAAGTGGTTTCAAATATTTGAAAATCCAAATTGATGGATACAACCTTATTAATCTGAGATCATGCCATTTGTAAACCATATTTATGTATAAATGGTGTTGTGCTTTTGAAAGTATATATAAAAAATGATGCATATAGAATGTAATTCCAATTGACAATGGATCCCGCCCGAAAAAAATAGAATACAAACGGGATTCGAATTGAGTTGGCACGGTAAACATGCACTCTGCAAAATTTGAATGAAGCGGGGAAAGTCGCGGTAACCGCCCGGAACCAAAATCTGCGAGATGGAAATCACTGCTGCCTATCCCTGCCACGCAAAGCCTATATGCTGGATTTCTATAGGTTTCGATGGGGGTAGGTTTGTAATTTCACCCAAACGTGACGTAACCGCCTCTGACCCGGATTCATACACGGTGGGCGCCAAAACACAGTGTGTCCTCGGCCGGAATCGACTCCCTCCCCGATTCATATTCATACATGGTGGGTGCCAAAAACAAACTCTCGTCGGCAAATATTCGGTGTATGCGAGATTACTGTCCTATCCCCGACCAACTAGTGTTGCTGTGATGTAGTAGCAATTTAAAACAGGGGCTAAGTTTGTAAATTTCCTCGCATTTGAGACAAGCGCGCCCTGAATACATGGTTTCCCCTTCCTCTCTACCTCCCTTTTCACCATTCGTACTTCGTGGGCACCAAAACACCCTCTCCACCCCACCCTCCTCCGTCCGCCGCCATCCGCCACCCCATCCACCGCCGTCCTCCTCCACCACGCCGGAGCTAATACCCCGATGCCGCCGTCCATTACAAGAGACCGACCTCTCTCATCCACGGCTTTGGACCGGGATCCATGCATCCCGTCTTCTCGCTTCATCCCCGCCGTCGTCCACCTTGCCGGCGTCGCTCCTACGACCGTCTTGTCCACCGCGCCCCGCCGCCACCGTCTACCCTCCTAAATCTGCTTCCACGCTGCCGACAGCCATCACTACCGCAGCACCGTCAAATTCTCAGTAGATGCGTACACGGCGCCGCGCTAGAGGCGGCACTCTTTCGTATTTGCTCAACTTATTTATCGCAGCAAGAAAATAGATCGCCACTTCTTCACTCTGATTTCTTGTCTTGGTTGCGAAGTTGCCTTTGTCCGGTTTGCACCTTCAGATCCGCCATGGCACGCTCAACACCATACTCGCAATGCTTATGGTTTTCCCCTTTTATATTCCACACTAGTTAAATCTCAGTAGACTAAATTTCAAAATTGGGTCAGTCGATTTTTTAGAGCTCGCCGGAGTTCGCTGGTGCGATCGAAGGGGCTCGGGTGGTTGTGGGGCCTCGCCGAACGAAGAAAACTCGACGCGGGTGGGGGTGGCGGAGGAACACAGGTGGTGGGGGCCGGCGGCCCGTGCGCTGTTCTGTATGGGAAGAATCAGAGACGAGGAAGAAGAAGGGTTAGGAGACGTAGGATCTTCATCCAACTGCCTGAAATGGTCGAGAGACAGCTAGTAGTTGCATTCTTAATGCGCTCTGGTTCATCATGTGTGTGCACTGCGCAGCCAACATTTTATTATCCAAAATCTGCTTGTTCTTCTTTACCATGTTCCTCTTCCGTTCTTCTTTAATATGTACTCTCTCCGTTCCTAAATACAAGTCTTTGTATAGATTCCACCATGTACTACATATGGAGCAAAATGAGTGAATCTACACTCTAAAATGTACCTGGATATATCTGTATGTGATCCATAGTGGAAATCTCTACCAAGACTTATATTTTGGAACGGAGGGAGTATGATAGTAGTATAGTATGTTCCTTGTACTGAAGATGAGCAAGGACATTTGTAGTGTAGAGGTCTATACTGTCGGTTGTGATGGACACTTTGAGCCTCTTTGATTCGTAGGATCTTGTAAACATAGGAATAGGATTTGTAGTGGCCTGCCCACTTGAATCCTATAAGAATAGCAAGGAAATGCGGGGAGCTATATCGCCTTTGAGAGTTACATTGATATTAACAGTACCGCACCTTCACTTGAAGAGAGCTAGTATCCTAAGCCTTTCTAGCCGTACCGGCAATACTAGCACATAAATTCCAGCAAGTTCCACTTTGCTGATTTTACTCTGATGCTTAAGGTTTTCCCGTTATATCTACACTATGATCTGTGTAGCTGCTTTGTGTCGCACTAGCAGCAGTCCACTCTTGAAGCTAGACACTGCAATGACTTACAAAATTGGCACCAAGGCATTGAGTGCCATTCTGGATACAATGAAACTCATACACTCCCCACCTGTTGATTCTTGTTCAGAATATCATCCTAATGACTATTCTAACCTCGAGGATTCAAAGGCAGATGGCCTGTCCTGTTCACCCATCAAGGTGCATGTTCTAATTTGGCAATGTTTTATTGATTGCGGGTATCTTGCATATGTTGTCTTGCATTTTTTCTACTTTGTTGCACCGCCATCTGCTTAGTTTACTCATCATATATGTCGAGATGTCATGCCCATCCATTATCAATACATATTCCATCTGTCATCATACCGTGTTTTTCCACTCAAATGTTGTTCTTGTGCATCAGACATCAAAAAGGAAGAGGGTGATTGCCGAACCTGAATGAGCACCAGCAAAGTCCTTGAAAAACGTGGTGGTGCCGGAGAAATCAGACATCACCCCACTTATATTGGCGGTACAACCAGTGACACAAAACGTAGGACCGACTCCAGCAGACTGTACCCATACTTCACTGGCCACACCACTGGCCCCACCACATAGGACCTGCACTCCAGCAAAAGGTATACCGATTTCATTTGCCATAGCACTAGCTGTACCATAGAAAAATCCCACTCCAGCAAAAAGTACAGCAAGTCCACTGGCCGAAGACCTATCCCAACTGCAGAGACAGCCAATTCCTACAGATTGGAACCCCATTCCATTTATTCCCAGTTTAAAAGACAATGCTTTCAATGTTGTTAAGGACTACGTGCATATATTCCCATCATGGGAAGATTATTGTGAAGACAAACAACATTTTCACATCTTCTTGTCCAACTTACGTGTAAGTGCTATTATTCATGGTTATTATTTTCCTATTTTCTACTGATTGAACACATGAATGATTTACATTACATTTTTGTAACTAGGCGAGGGTCAATCTGGATAGTCATGACGAGCAAAGCTTGCTTGTGCTTTTCAAGGAAGCATTGCAGCAGTATCGGTGTTACATGAGGAAATCACACTTTGATGGCAAGTCTATAAACGAATTTTCGGTGAAGTCTCCTGTGCTAAATTTAGAAGACATTGAATGGAAAAACCTTTTTATGCACTGGTCTCGTTCCCAGGATGAGGTACTGTCTATGAAATCACATGACAATTTGAACTTCTACTTTTCCGCATGTGCCTTACGGATCTTTTTTGCAGGAAATCTGCTCAAAGAAGAATTCCGGTTTGACAAGAACGATAGGATTTCGCAAATATGCTGCCCGCTGCTTTGCTCTTGTTAGTACTTGTTGCCCTGTATCACCGTACTTGCATACATACCTGGTTCATTATGTGACAGCAGTATGCATGATAGCTTGCTTATCAATTGTTTGATCTAAATTATCTGATCTGTATGAATGGTTACATTAGTATAGAATATATCCAATGCCAATGTTTTTTTAGCTCTGCATTGTTCTTGTAAGTACATGCTGTCCTTTATCAGTGTACTTATAATGATAGGTAGTTGTTCATGTACCATCACTCTGCAGCTTATTCTCCTTTGCCCTCCATTTTCAACACATCAAATCTATATTTACTCTTACCATAAGGTTGGTACTGAAGAAGTTTAGCTGTGCATTGCTCTTGGCTGTACCTTTTGCCTGTATCGCTACACTTACATTTATAGCTACTTGGTTATGTAGCATCACTCTTCATCTTATCTAAAATATTCTCCATTTTTTCGTATATTATCACATCTATATTTACTCTTAACAATATGTAGAATAAAGGCAATGCTTATGAAGAAGATTCTGTGGTAAACTTCTTGAATTGCCCCCCCCCATCAGCATGGACAAGGCCTTTATAGAGCCTGTCTTCACCAATAATGTAAGTTTGTCCATCTCAAGCCTTCAAACTTTGTTGTATATATTTGGTTAGACATGACTGCAACAGCTGTTTATTTTTGGTGTTTGCATCAAATTGCTTGTTTAAAGTTTATTATGTAGTTCATAAACAAAAGTTTGACCTTTCTCAATTTAAATTTTCAGTTGTACAACCAACTTCCTTCTTCATACCATGTAAATTAAACTATACAGAGCAAGTGATCTTCTTTTGCATTGCATGTATGCTTCTGTTCTTCATCCGTAATCAAGTGGTGTGGTGAACCTACCCACCACAGCACAATGTCATATTCTGCAATGTCTTAACTATGAACAATGTCATATCATTCTACTATTATTTAAACCGTCTATTTATTTGCCAATCTGAAATGGTATAAATTGACAGCACACTAACCATTGATACTTATGAGTTCTTGATTTGTAATGCAGTGGTGTCGTGAAGCTGCCAACTCCTTCAGAATGTCATTTCCTTCCATGTCTTGACCTGAACAATACCATATTGTGTTAATGCAAATTTAAACTGCGTCACTTTATTCGCTAGTAAGAAATGTGATGAATTGTCAGCACTGATACTTTTATGTGCAAAACCTGTCGTCTGTCTGCTTGTTTATCTTTCAGAGTGAGGAAGATATAAGTGTTGAACAAGCGCAGTCTCATCATCTTGCTCACCTGCTTGCGCTGCAGCTCCCCAGCAGGGCTAACATTTCTTGAACTCTATTGAAGTCCTGTCGGTTTTGTATATTATTTTGTCGGCGTGTTTATTTGCACTGGTGGCGATCTTTGATGCCCAGTGTATGTAATCTGTTGTCTGCTTGTGCTTTATTATCATAGTGGCGAACTTTGATGCCCAGTGGATGTAATATGCCGTAATTTCTTTATTGTATAGTATAGGTTTTTTTCTTATTCACGATGCTGCAGTTATTTTACTGTATATATATCCTATCTTCGTAGTAAACCGGCCAAACCGTAAAATTACGGTACATAATCGGGTCGTCATGCAATCATGATGTAGGTTGGGCCTAAAACGTGCCGATCAACTCACGGGCCGGCAGCAGCCCGAAATGAACCCCGGCCCATGATTGTGCGAATCAAATCACGGGCTTTTAACAGGCTGAAAAATTGTCTCGGTCCTTATTTGGCCCAATCAGATATCGGCTGCGAGCAGGCCGGATGCAAACCGGGTCGTAGTTAGGCCCAACTATATGACGGGCTTTTAACAGGCTGAAATTAATATAGGGCCGAAATGTTGAACGGGCCATTAACAGGCCAAAACTAATATCAGGCCGAATTACTAAGTGGGTCTTTACCAAGTGGGCCCAAAAGCATAGTGTCCAGTTGACGGGCCGAATCTGAGATGCGCCATAATTAGGCCCAAAACCTCTTAAAGGGCCGGACCTGATCTGGATCGTAATTTGGCCAGAACGTGGTAGGCTTTTAACGGGCCGAATCTCATATGGGCCACTATTAGGCCTGGAGCGTGGTAGGTCATTAATAGACCGGATCAAATATGGGCCGGCATTTGGCCCAAAACATGGTAGCCAGTTAACGGGCCGGCCTACTAGGGTCCTCAAAATCTTATGGGCCTATAGTTGGGCCGGCCCATTAATGTCGGCGAGATCTTGTGGGCCTTTAGCTGGGCTGGCCCATTATGATCCGCAAGAATTTTGTGGGCCTTTACCTGGGCCAGCCTATTATGGCACACGAAAATCTTGTGGGCCTTTACCTGGGCCGGCCCATTATGGCCTGCGAAATCTTGTGGGCCTTTAGCTGGGCCAGCCCATTATGGTCCGCAAAATCTCGTGGGTCTTTAGCTGGGCCGGCCCATTATGGTCCGCAAAATCTTGTGGGCCTTTACATGTGCCGGCCCATTTAAACTTGTTGGGCCATGCCACGTGTCGACGTATCATAGGCGCATTCTGTCCAGTGAGTGGATGACATCTGTCCCGACGATGAGCCGACACGTGTTTCCTCTAGCCAATGATGATTTTACACGTGGAAAATCCCCATTGGTCGGGGCTGTTAACGGGTTATCGGATCCAAAACCCGACCCGATAGCTTAATGGCGTTCCGTTACGGTGGATTCCACGTGTCGGTCACCCTTGACGAAAGCACTTCTGTGACGCGCGATTTGTCGTCCTGGAAGTGGACACTTCCGTGATGATAATTTTGGTAATGTCATGGAACACTTCTACGACAGCACAGGTATGACTATCTTGATTCTGTCATAAATTTGTCATGGATGTACATGCATGACAAAAAAGCGACCTACTGTGACAAACACGTATCATCACGGAAGTGTATTTTTTGTAGTGCATCGTGCGGTGTAATAACCTACTCCTGATTCGTTGTATTGCTTGCGGACAGTGCTCTTGGAGCTACAGGGAGAGCTGGAGCTCTTTGGGTTTTAGCAATGGCGCTAGGGTTTGGGTATGAGTCGATCCCCTGCTATGGTAGCCGCTCTGTCCCTTATATAGATGCCTTGCACCTCTTCCCCGAAAATATGAGTGAGAAAGGGCTACCATAGGGCGGCAATTTAATAGGGGACAGGCACCGGTGCTTCTCCTAACGAAAGGTGGTCTTTGCCTGCAAAAGGTCTTATCCATGACGCGCCAGGGGCTCCACGATGACCTATGGCATGCTGCGCCACCATCTTGGTCTTCTATCACCGAAGGGGGAACCTTTGGGACTAGGTTTGGGGGCAGGTAGGCACAGATTCCCCCTTAACACCGAAGGGGAAACTGTCCTGGTCGCACAGGCTGGCGCCTGCCTAGACGATGTCACCCATGTGACATGGCTCCTCGGGAGGCCTCGAGAGAGGGCGCCTCGCGAAGGAGGCCTCGTGAGGCCGCTTGTACTGATGGTAGTTTCGTTGATGTCCTTCGTAGGAGACAACCCCTCGCGGGGCAGGGCCCTCACAAGACTGCTGGCTTCGCGGCGCCCGTTGGTGGGCTGCCCCATGAGCTGGTCCGAGGGGCCCTTCCTGGGCCGTAGGGAGGTGGCTCGTGGTAACCTGGTTCCCACCGGGCCGACAACCTTGTTGTTAACTTTGGTAATTTGGAGGTCATTGACACCATGAAGAATGGAGGACAATTAGCAGGTGCGGCCACAACGGTTTTTGGCGACTGTTATCATTTTGCTTGTGATTTCTTTACTTCTAGGTTTGAGCATTATTGTGATGGAGTAGCTAATAAAGTCGCTCATGAGCCTGCTAGGCTGGCTAAATTCAAACGACAGTTGGTTGGTTTGAGGAGCCTTTAGATTAAATTGTAACCTTTCTTACTAACGATATACTTGTTGTTTCAAATGAGTAAAGTTGGTGGCTTTTTTTTAGAAGTAACTGCGAGTTTCATACTTCTCGGTCACTTTTCCCGCCTTAGGTGCCAATTCAAAGCAGTAAACAAAGGAACAAAGGTGACTGAAAATTGGAGAAAGAACTGGGCACATTTCCCCCCAACAAAGTTAGCAACGATAACGGATGACAAATGCGGTTTAAGGTTTGTTCATTTCCAGTCATTTCTGTTCAAAAAAGGAAAAAAAAAGGAAAATCTCACGGCCAAAAACAAAAATGACATATATTTGTTTTGTTTTCAGTTGCCTGTGTTCTAGACGTAGACCCATTATTTAGTCGATCTTGCATTACTTGATAGGACAATTGCAAGCTACGTAGGTACTATTGCAAAGTTGGAATCAACATCAAGAAAAATGGATGCACTTGATGGATCGATCGATCGATCAATCAAATTAACGCCAAAAAGGAGAAGTGAGGCCACCTTTGCATGGGTCCCTCAGATCAGTCGAGTTAATAATCCGTCGACTACAAATATGGAGTACTCGTTAATAATCAGTCGACATTCTAGAAGGGGGTGGCGGTCTTCAGGTTGTGCACGATGTCCTGCACGGACCCGATGCTTGCGGCGAGGGAGATGAGGAGGCAGACGAAGCTCATGGCCTGCAGCCAGTACCACCGCCCCTCGCCGCGCCTGATCTTGAGTCTCGCGATGTGCATGCTGACAGGGAAGTAGACGGACAGCGGCCAGAAGCCTAGCGCGCCGATGAGCCCCAGCACGGCGTTGAAAAACGGCAGCAGCATCGCCACCAGCGTGGTGAACATGATGATGACGGTGCGCAACACCAGCTTGAGCGGCGCCACCGGCACTGACGAAGACGGCCGGCCCGGCACGCGCACATAGTACGTGGCGTTGATGATCTTGGCGTCCGGCCACCGGCACGCCACGTAGCTCTCCAGCCTCGCGAAGATGGGCTGCGCGAACACCTGGTAGGCGCCCGCGAGGTGCACGATGACGCACACGTTGGCGACGTCGACGAGCCAGTAGGGCTCGTAGAAGGCCAGACCCGTGAGGATGTTCCCGGGGGCATCGTTGCCGAAGGCGGCGTAGCCGGTGCAGCCCAGGAGGAGGTAGAAGACGGTGGTCATGCTGAGGCCGTAGAGCGACGCGCGCTTCATGGTCTTGTTCTCCGCGGGAGGAGATTTGAGAGTGTCCTGGATCTCGATGAGCACGTCGGCGAAGGTGTAGGAGAAGGCGATGTTGCCGAGGGCCAGGAGGACGTTGAAGGCCTTGTCACGGGGCGCGTCGACGCTGGCGCCGGCGAGGGTGCCGCGCACGTCGCCATGGGAGGCCCACTTGGCGGCGCAGAGGCCGAGGCTGATGAAGGAGTAGCCGAAGGAGGTGGCGACGGCGACGACGGAGAGCCAGGCGATGTTGTGGAGGCTGGGAAGCTGGGAGAGCAGCAGCTGCATTAGGCCGAACAGCACCATGTACGTGCTCCCCGACGAGTTGCATCCCGTCGTGCTGAAACCCGACCGGTGGAAGCAGTTGACTCGCTTCACCGCGCTACATACATGCATATTTATCATTTAAAATCTGGATGAATGTTAACCCAAAATAAATTCTCGATGAATGAATTACTACTGCCTCCGTATTAAAATACAACACGTTTTTGCTGTGCAAAAATCTGCAAAAATATCTTATAATTTGGTACAGAGGTAGTATAATTTTATAATGGACATCATCTAGTACTCTATTTTTTTGTCGAAAGAATGAATTAACAACTCAACTAAAAAAGGAAGAATGAAGTAATCAGATTTAAAAAGCAAAAGCAAAAGCAAAATCCCCATACGGTTACGCACCTAGCTAGTGTTGAAACCCTCTAGATCGTAGATGCCACGGCAAGCTTGGAATTTTTAGGCTCAAAGATGACATCAGGAGGCTGCGGCGGCATATGCTCAAGAAAAGAAAGATAGAGCTACCAGTGCAGGTGTGTTGATGTCACACGAGATACGTGCAGGTGTGTGCAACCGTGACGGATCCACCAACAAGCTCGTGGTGGTGTCACGCGCATAGCGTGCAGCGTGCAGCGTGCATGCGTGCAGTGCAATCTTATGCGAGAATGCCAACGGATTCCCTCTCTGGCCTCCAGGGGATGCGTTATTTATGCATGCGTCACGCCCAAATCAATATCAATTTGCTGGGCTAACTAATCATAGTCCATTCTAGTGCTTGCAAAAAGAAAGAAGATAAAGAGTCTAGTGTACTTACACCATGCTGGTGCTTGCCGTGATGGTGTAGCCCACAAGCGTGCCCCACAGGTTCACGTACTGCGCGCACCCGCACAGCAGCACGTTCTTCCGGCCTTCAACAGTTCATTATTAATCCATCAGCCATGCACGGGTTAGCTTTGAGCTTTGAGATTAATATGTAACTACGTCGATTAGTTACCAAGGTAGCACCGGACGGCGTCGATGTACTCCCGGTTGACGGCGCCGGAGACGGGGTCCGGGTAGCGGTAGCAGTTGGCCAGGAGGGTAGAGGTGTAGTAGGTAACGCAGGAGAAGCCCAAGAGGACGAGTGGGCCCACCACCCACCCCAGCTGCGCCACCGTCCACGCCAGTGCCAGCACGCCGGAGCCGACCACCGCCGCCACGATGTGCGACGTCGCCGTCCACACCGTCCCTGCAGCCAGGATGCCAATGTTGCAAATTCAGACCGATGCACATATTATCAATGCTAAAAGGAAACAAAAGAAAAGCCTCCCTATTGTTCGTCCTCTAGGCACATGCCATGTCATGACAGTGAGGTCTAACTAGCTAATTACTACATGCAGGTTCCATTGGCTCACAATCACTACATCAAGTCCTTATGATCGACAGCATGCAATACTTGATTGAATTAATCACACAAGTTAGGATCGCATACGTACCTTGCCTCTCATGATCATCACCTCCTTCAGAATCATACACTACTGATCTCCTCTCCATTTCCATCTCTCTCGTGTCTTCCCCTCTAGCTATGCTCCTCCACTCCTTATCACTCTTTCTCTATGACTCACTGAGTGCGTGCTTCGGCAGGAGCCACCACATATATATAGGCCCACCAGATGCTCCTACTTCATCGTCACTCCCTTTCCTCATAAAAACTCTAGTAGAAATACAAAGGAAAAAAGGGGATGAATAATTATAGCAAAGTTAAAGGTATTGTGCAGGCAGTCTCGATCGATCAATAGGCTTTATCAATGTACATCGACTCCAATTATAGAGAACGAGAGTCCTCTCGTCCCGAGTGCGTGCACAACTACTAGCTAAAGATATCTTAATCCGTCCACCAATCCTTCTTTTAGTTGGTGCAATTCTTGCAATTGGTGAAATAAATATATTTTTCATGTTCGGAGGGTAGATGTGGATAGAAGCTATGACGAACATTCTTGACGGGTGTCGGCATACGACAATCTATGGGGCCGAGAACCCCTTCTACTTTCGGTGAGGGCACGTAGCACACAAAGAGCAACAACCATGAAAGAACTCAAGCGTTTTACCCAGGTTCGGGCCGCAGTGTGCGTAAAACCCTACTCCTACATTGGTGCATTTATGAGTATTTGAGTCCCACGTTTACAGAGAGCACAACCTTGCCGGCAAGATCCTCGGGAGGTGTTACTAAGCTACTGCAAATGGGCAGGGTTTCGACCCTTGTAAAGGTTGCCATGGCCCTTCTTTTATACTAGGTGAAAGGCGTTACCACAGTGGCAAAACAGTCATTTACAGGGGTGAATAGTGGCTATAGTGTTAACATGCCAAACACTAAAGGCATATGACAAACGAATTAAATGCGTTATTAGGTGTCATGCTGGGAGAGATGCCGGCATGGGAGCGCCGCACCACCTATACCGTTAGCCCAGCTACCTTTTATTACTGCGACACGCCCCTGCACGGGTGTTAATAAAGTTGATCTTCTGGCGGTGGATCGCCACATGCCCCGACAAGCTCTACTTAACCACCTGTGTGCCCGCCACCTGTCGGCAAAGTCTTGATAGGTAGGTGCAGCAAAGTGGTGGAGGGAACTTGGGCTTGTCGGTCTGAAACTTGTCGGCCTGGAGCTCGTTGGTGAAGTGGAAAACACCTTACCGAGAAGGTAGCTTCCCAACAATACGAATCTTGAACTTAAGTACCTTTTTAGTACTTCTCAATGACCTACCTGGAGGTCTTCTTCATGATTTTATTTACCATGTGTTGAGTTATTTGGAGTAGATCCATCTTCCGCCAAGCCCCTCCCGAGGTTACAACTAAGGATGGCAATTTGATCCACGGACATGGATACTCGCGGATACCCAGCCCGAATGGATAGTATTTGAGTATGTTTTTACATCCATGGACAGCACCCGAACCCGATCTGGATATTCATGGGCAGGGCATGGACATAATTATGTATCCGCGCATATACCCGAACCTGACCTGATAGTATGAGTATGAATCGTGGGGCAAAATGCAGTGATCTACACTGACCCACCTTTTAGTGTAATGATTGACTCCAAACCAAATGAATGGCTCCCCTCCTCCCCCCTCTCCCCCCCTCTGCCTTCCTCGCACCCGTCCCCCTCCTACCTCTTCCCCATGACTCTAGCTCCTATCGGTGCTCCCAGGTCGCTGGTCATCCCCGTCTCTGTTTCCCCTAGGCGTGGCTCCCCGGCAGCTCCCTCCTCTCGTTCCTTCCTTGCCCCTACTCTCCCATCCGGATAGGCAACAGGTTCTGGGCCCTTGACAGCGACAAGAGGGACTCCGATTCAGATCCTGGGCTCCCGTCCCCGGCCCCTCATTGGGATGTGGTCCCTATGGTCGACGGGGCTGCGACGACACGCCCTAGGAAATTCGCGCTGGGGGTCGGTGGCGGCCCGCCGCTGCCTCGATGGTGGATCCTGGGTGGTCTCGCATCTCCCGCCGCCGTTGGAAATCTAGTAAGTTCGCCTACCCTTCTCCTGCGCATGGGGTTCTAAGGTCGGCGCCGGTGTGCGCCTCGTCTCTGGGTGTGGGAGATCTAGTGTCCTTCCCCTCTCCGTGGGCAGCAGCGGCTTCGCCGGTGGAGGTGAGTCATAGAGGCTCTCTCGTCGTCGTCTGCACTTGATTTGATCTATATTCCTGTAATGCCCTCGATGCGGCTATATCTCCTACGTGTCGAAGCACGACTTAGAGGCATAACCGCATTGAAAGCAATATCGCAAGTAAGGCAATCTTCACAACATCCCATGTAAATAGATAATAAAAGGGAAGGTACATAGTTGGCTTACACTCGCCATGTCAAACAAAGTACATAAATAGCATTACATCATCCAATCACTCATGGCCCGACTAAGGTGCCAAAATAAAAGATCAGCCCAACATGCGACACGGCCCCGATCGCCCCAGCTGGGCACCACTACTGATCATCAGGGAAAGACAAATAGTAACGGCATGAGTCCTCATTGAACTCCCACTTGAGCTCAAGCGCATCATCTGGAACGTAGTCGTCTGGCCCTGCATCTGGTTTGGAAGTAATCTGTGAGCCACAGGGACTCAGCAATCTCGCACCCTCGCGATCAAGACTATTTAAGCTTAAAGGTAAGGCAAGGTAATATGAGGAGCTGCAGCAAGCGACTAGCATATATGGTGGCTAACCTGTTCGCAAAAGAGAGCGAGAAGAGAAGGCAAAGCACGAACGAATAACTAGAGAACAACCTGCGGCAAGCATTACTCCAACACCGTGTTCACTTCCCGGACTCCGTCGAGAAGAGACCATCACGGTAACTCACACGGTTGATTCATTTTAATTAAGTTAAGGTTCAAGTTATCTACAACAGGACATTAACAAATTCCCATCTGCCCATAACTGCGCGCACGGCTTTCGAAAGTTCAAATCCCTGCAGGGGAGTCCCAACTTAGCCCATGACAAGCTCTCACGGTCAATGAAGGATAAACCTTCTCCCGAGACAATCCGATCAGACTCGGTATCCCGGTTCTACAAGACACTTCGACAAGTTAAAAAAAATCCAGCAACACCGCCCGAATGTGCCGACAAATCCCGATAGGAGCTGCACATATCTCGTTCTCAGGGCACACTCGGATAAGCAATCCGTACAACTAAAACCAGCCCTCGAGTTTCCCCCAGGTGGCGCTGCAAGGGGCTCTAGGTTGGACCAACACTCAGAGGAGCACTGGCCCGGGGGGGTTTAGATAAGATGACCCTCGGGCTCCAGAAACCCAAGGGAAAAAGAGGCTAGGTGGCAAATGGTAAAACCAAGGTTGGGCATTGCTGGAAGAGTTTTATTCAAGGCGAACTGTCAAGGGGTTCCCATTATCACCCAACCGCGTAAGGAACGCAAAATCCGGGAACATAACACCAATATGACGGAAACTAGGGCGGCAAGAGTGGAACAAAACACTAGGCAAAAGGCCGAGCCTTCCACCCTTTACCAAGTATATAGATGCATTAAGATAAACAAGATAATATAGTGATATCCCAACAAGAAAATAATGTTCCAACAAGGAATGATCTCCAATCTTAACCCGCAACTAGCAACGCTATAAGAAGGGCTGAGCAAAGCGGTAACATAGCCAATCAACGGTTTGCTAGGACATGGTGTGTTAGAGGTTTGACATGGCAATTTGGGAGGCATGATAAGCAAGTGGCAGGCATCGTAGCATAGGCATAGTAAAAGAGCGAGCATCTAGCAAAGCAAAGATAGAAGTGATTTCGAGGGCATGATCATCTTGCCTGGAAAGTTGTCAGAGTTGATGGATCCTCGAAAGCAAACTCAACAGGCTCCTCGTTAGCGAACTCGTCTCCCGGCTCTACCCAAACAAGACAAACAAGCAAAAGGGACACAATCAACCACGTGCAAAGCTCAAACAACATGATGCAAACATGGTATGCTATGCGGGATGCGATATGTGATGCATATGCAAGATTTGACAAAGGATGAATGAACCTGGCCTCAACTTGGAAATCCAAGAGTGCCACTGGAAAGGTGAGGTGATTTCGGTTGAAATCGATATAAAGAACACCGGAATCGGATGCACGGTTTGGAAATGGCAAGAGAAACAAATATGGCACCGGTCTGCGATAAACAGCAAGTAGCCATCTAAATGCAACAAGATAAGCATGCTACAGCACCCAAACATGGCAAAAAAATACGTGGCCGGGATCCATTCATAATGCTTAACAAAAGATGAACACTGAGCTACAGCCAATTCATCCATTAACAGGTTCAAACAAGCATGGCAAAAGAGCAATTGGTAAACAGGTTTCAGACTTAGTGAAATTAACAATTGTTTGGAATTTCAGATCAGGTAGCACACTTTGGAGCAAGAAAACTATATGCTACAGGAACTTAACATGGCAAAGCAAGGCATGGCATGAAGCTACTCAAAGAGCTTAACAAAAGTCCCTTAGTGACCTTGACCCAAAAGGGATCAAAAAATACAATTGCAAGCATGTGAACATGGCAAAAACATAATCAGATCACAGACTTAGTGAAAAACTGGAACATGCAAATCAGATATCAAGTAGGCATGTTTACGAGCTCGATGCACTCACTACAGAGCAAGGCATGACAAACTAAGCATACACCCATCAAGGATACACATTATACAAGCTAGACATGGCAAGAACAAAAACATAGCATGCACGGATCAACTACAACATCCTCGGCAAAATCGCTAACAAGTAGACAATCTGCCCAGATTCACGAAATAGCAAAAGTAGAGCTCAATTGACTCAAACTAGGGTGCTCCATAATTGCAAACAAAGACATGGATGGATAGAGAACTACAAGATTAACAAATCATCCTTACTGATCATCCTCAAAAGAGGCACGGATCACTAGGAAACAACATGAACATATGGCATATTGATAAAAACAGATCAAGGACTTAGTGGAATTGCTAAGTCCCTGAAATCAGCATTAACGAATGCACCACTTTGCAAGCTTGTGCTAGTCACCACACATATCACAAAAATACATGGATAGCACCTCTGGAAAGATGGCAAAGCATATAACAAAACACATGTAGAGTTCAGAAGCATATCATGCACACAATAATCATGGCAAAAATGACAAATAGCTATTTGGTGCATCAGATCTCACAATTAACTCAAATAGCACTCTTCCAACAGCATTTCGGGCATGAAGATGAGCTCAAATGAAAATGATGCAATGAGATGAAATGATGTACTCTCTGAGACGAATAATTTGATATGCTACACGCCGAAAATGGATCTACGGATGCAAAGTTACGGCACGATGAACATAGGAAAATAATTAGGGTTTCAGGAGGAAAGTCAACCGTCCGGATCTGGATCTTAAAACACTATTCACACGCGGACTTCGAGGTTCGTCGGGGAGCTCGCCGGAGTAGCTTCGGGGAGGAGGTGGAGAACGCCGGAGAGGGCCGGATTGCCGGATCCGGTCGGCGGAGGCAGCGCGGACGTCGAGGAGGAAGGCGCGGGGCGGCGCGGGGGCCGGACCGGCGAGCTCGGGTGGCGGCGAGCTCGCGCCGGCGAGGCCTCCGGCGATGGTGTGCGGCGGGGCTGGACCGACTCGGTCGCCGGAGCGGGAGAAGGCGGTTGCGGGGCGAAGGCGCGGGGCGGCGCCGCGGATCCGGGCCGCGGGGGCCTCGCCTGGGCTTCGGCGGGAGAAGGCCGGTGATTGACACGTGGCAGCTCATGATTAGCTGCGGCCGGGCCGGACGTGTCCGGCGTGGCGCGAGGCAATTTTTTTAGGGTTTCGGGGGAGAAGAACCCATGGAAATCGGAGGGGGGCTATTTATAGGCATAGAGGGAGCTAGGAGTGTCCAAATAAGGTGCGGTTTTCGGCCACACGATCGTGATCGAACGCTCTAGAAGATGGAGAGGGTTTTGGTGGGTTTTGGGCCAAATTGGAGGGGTGTTGGGCTGCAACACACGCGAGGCCTTCTGAGTCCCTTAGTTAACCGTTGGAGCATCAAACGAAGTCCAAATGGTACGAAACTTGACAGGCGGTCTACCGGTAGTAAACCAAGGCCGCTTGGCAAGTCTCGGTCCAATCCGGAAATTTTTAATCTCCACACATGTAAGAAAGGTAGAAATGACCACCGGAGGAGAACGGAGCGCCGGAATGCAAAACAGACAACGGGGAAAATGCTCGGATGCACGGGACAAACACATAAGCAAATGCAATGCACATGATGACATGATATGAGATGCATGACAACGACAACAACACATGGAGACAAAAACCCGAACCTGAGGAAATAAAATAACTTAGCGCTGGAAACGGCAAGAGTTGGAGTACATATTAGGTAAATTACATCCGGGGTGTTACAACACTCCACCACTACAAAAGGATCTCGTCCCGAGATCTAGGACTGGAAGAACGCCGGGTACTCATAACGGAGGTGATCCTCGCGTTCCCAGGTGGCTTCACGGTCGGAATGGTGTGACCACTTGACTTTGAGGAATTTGATTGACTTATTGCGAGTCTTGCGTTCAGTCTCTTCAAGAATATCAACGGGGTGCTCACGATAAGAGAGATCCTCTTGGAGATCAATGTCTTCGAAGTTGACGGTGTGTTCAGGAGTCTTGAAGCACTTGCGGAGCTGAGAGACATGGAACACGTCGTGCACATTTGCAAAGTTTGAAGGAAGCTCGAGTTGATAGGCGAGATCGCCTCTCTTGCTGACGATCTTGAAAGGTCCCATGTATCTAGGGGCAAGCTTCCCTTTGATACCGAAGCGGCGAGTACCTTTCATTGGAGAGACGCGGAGGTAAACATGATATCCGATCTCGAAAGCCAAATCACAGTGCTTACTATCATAGTAGCTCTTCTGGCGCGATTGCACTGCTTTGAGGTTATCTCGAATGACTTTACACATCTCCTCTGCCTCTATGATTAAGTCATTTCCCAGAAGTTGACGTTCACCGGTTTCAGACCAGTTGAGAGGGGTACGACACTTCCTGCCATACAGAATTTCGAATGGGGCCTTGCCCGAACTTGCTTGAAAACTGTTGTTGTAGGAGAATTCAGCATATGGAAGACAATCTTCCCACTTCATGCCAAAGGAGATCACACAAGACCTGAGCATATCTTCAAGAATCTGATTGACATGCTCGACTTGACCGCTAGTCTGAGGGTGGAAAGCTATGCTGAAGCAGATGTTGGTGCCCATGGCCTTCTGAAAAGAATCCCAAAACATGGAGGTAAAGATGCTTCCACGGTCTGAAGAGATCACCTGTGGAATACCGTGCAGAGAGACAATCCGAGAGGTATACAGCTCCGCCAATTGAGCTGCAATTGTAGACTCTTTGATAGGCAGAAAGTGAGCCACTTTAGTGAGTTTGTCGATGACAATGAATATAGCATCATTGCCACGCTTGGACTTTGGAAACCCAGTCACGAAGTCCATCTCAATGTGGTCAAACTTCCATTCTGGAATGGCAAGAGGTTGGAGGAGACCAGCTGGCCTTTGGTGTTCTACCTTCACTCTTCTGCAGACATCACATTCATTCACGAACTGAGCAATCTCGCGCTTCATTCGAGTCCACCAATAAGCCTGCTTGAGGTCCTGATACATCTTCGTGCTCCCAGGGTGGATGGAGAGGAGTGAATTGTGAGCCTCGTTCATGATAACCTTACGAAGATCACCTTTGGGCACAACAATACGATCCTCGAAGAAGAGAGTATCCTTGTCATCCAGGCGGTAGCACTTGTACTTGGGTTGACTCTTGGCAATCCCAATCTTCACCTTCTTCACAATAGCATCAAGAAGTTGAGCCTCGCGAATCTGGTCTTCCAAGGTAGGAGAGACTTGAAGGTTGGGGAGGAAACCTTGAGGAACAGCTTGCAGATTGAGTTTGCGGAAAGCTTCACAAAGCTCGGGTTGGTAAGGCTTGAGAATCAGATTGTTGCAATAAGCCTTCCTGCTCAATGCGTCAGCAATCACATTGGCCTTTCCTGGAGTATACTTGATACTCGGATTATACTCTTGAACCATTTCGACCCATCGAGTCTGCCTGAGGTTGAGATTAGGCTGAGTGAAGATGTACTTGAGACTCTTGTGGTCAGTGAAGATGTCCACTTTTCTTCCCAATAAGAGATGTCTCCAAGTCAAAAGAGCATGCACAACTACCGCCAACTCGAGGTCATGAGTGGGGTAGTTCTTCTCGTTGGGCTTCAACTAGCGAGAGGTATAAGCCACAACTTTCTTCTCTTGCATCAACACTGCACCAAGACCTTGAAGAGAGGCATCGTTGAAGACCTCGAACAGTTTGGATTCATCAGGAGGATTCAGAACTGGAGCAGTGACCAATTTATCTTTCAAAGTTTTGAAAGCGATGTCACATTCCGGAGACCAAACGTACTTGATGTGCTTCTGGAGAAGGTGTGAAAGAGGCTTCGCGATCTTTGAAAAGTTCTGAACGAACCTTCGACAGTAGCTTGCGAGACCGAAGAAGCTACGGAGTTGTTTCACGTTCTGAGGTGGTTCCCAATTCACAATTGCAGACACCTTCTCAGGATTCACCGCAATGCCCTTGGCAGAGATGATATGCCCAAGATATAGAACCTCATCGAGCCAAAAATCGCACTTTGAGAACTTGGCGTAGAACTGGTGTTTCCCGAGCTTATCGAGTACCAAACGCAAGTGCTTGGCATGATCTTCCTTGTTCTTCGAAAAGACCAGAATGTCGTCGAGATAGACCAAAACAAAGTCATTTGTGTAGGCATTGAAGATGAAGTTCATCATGCGAGAGAAAGTCGGAGGAGCGTTGACGACGCCAAAAGACATGACAGTGTATTTATATGAACCATAGCTTGTCCGGAAAGCCGTCTTGGGAATATCTTGCTCACGGATTCGAATTTGGTGATAACCCATATGGAGATCATGCTTGGAGAATACTTGGGCACCTTTGAGTTGTTCGAACAGCTCGTTGATGTTGGGAAGTGGGTACTTGTTCTTTATAGTCTTCTTGTTCAATGGACGGTAGTCAACACAAAGTCGGTCCGTTCCATCCTTCTTCTTCACAAAAAGTACTCCACAACCCCACCGAGAGGAACTAGGTCGGATGAGACCCATTCGCTCTTGAATATCGAGTTGCTTCTTCAGCTCATTCAACTCTTCAGGTCCGAGCTTGTAAGGACGCTTGCAAACTGGTTCTGTGCCAGGCTCAAGATCAATGACGAATTCAACTGGCCGGTGCAGAGGCATTCCTGGAAGCTCTTCTGGAAAGACGTCTTGATATTCGCAAACGACTGGAATTTGCGAGATGGCATCCAGTTCACCCTTCTCATTGAGAGAAAACAGACGGATTGTATCATCACGAGCGGCAAAGACAATTACATCCTCAGACGAATGAGTCAATTGAATCTGCCTGGCAGCACAATCAAGCTGAGCCTTGTGCTTAGAAATCCAATCCATTCCGAGAATAAGATCAATATCCGAGTCACCAAGAACATTTGGAGAGGACAAGAACTTATAGTCACCCAAAGTGATTGTAACATCCGGAACGCATACTCGAGATGTCATTTGACGGGCCGGAGAGATAATAGCCAACGGTTTCGGCAACACTTGAGTAACAAAATCATGCTTAGATGCAAAAGGTCTCGAGATGAAACAATGCGATGCACCAGTGTTAAAAAGAACTCTTGCAGGAATATCGTTAACAGGAAGGTTCCCATGATGACATCTGATGAATCCTCTACCTGAGCTGCATTCACCATGTTGACCTTGGCGTACTTGGGGTTATGCTTGAACACAACTGTACTTTCCGATCTCACAGGAGGAGGAGGGAGACGCCTCTGATTGAAGCATTTGTTGGCATAGTGACCCTTCTGTTGGCACTTGTTGCATGTGACCTCTGAAAGCGGACGGTGATACGGAGCACTCGATCTTGGAGCTTGAGACGAAGTCTTGTTCTGAAAGCCAAGGTTGGGTGGGTGGGAAGATCCACTGCCACCTTTTCTCTTCTGTTGATACGGCTGACGGAACGGAGGAGGAGGAAGCCAATACTTCTGCTGCTTGGCCACTTGAATAGAGGAAGAAGGAGTAGCATCTCTGACTCACTTCTTGGAAGCATCGCACTTCAGTTGAGCAGCCTCTTGCTTCAATGCCATGTTGTAGAACTCATTGTACCTCAAGGGCTCAAAGAGAACAAGTGCTAGCTGGATTTCTTCTCTGAGACCACCCCTGAACTGGTATATCATGCTCTTCTCGTCAGGGACGTTGTAACGCCCCGAGACAGATGTGTCAGGTGTCGTTCAGTTATTCGTTGTTGTTGCGTTGTCATTGCTTGTGTGTCATGCTTTGCATATCATGTCATCATGCGCTTTTCATTTGCATACATGTTCGTCTCATGCATCCGAGCATTTTCCCCGTTGTCCGTTTTGCATTCCGGCGCTTCGTTCTCCTCCGGTGGTCATTTCTACCTTTCTTCCATGTGTGGGGGTTAAACATTTCCGGATTGGACCGAGACTTGCCAAGCGGCCTTGGTTTACCACCGGTAGACCGCCTGTCAAGTTTCGTATCATTTCGACTTCGTTTGACACTCCAACGGTTAACCGAGGGACCGAAAAGGCCTCGTGTGTGTTGCAGCCCAACACCCCTCCAATTTGGCCCAAAACCCACCAAACTTTGCTCCATCATCTAGAGCGTTCGATCACAATCGCGTGGCCGAAAACCGCACCTCATTTGGACTCTCCTATCTCCACTTATGCCTATAAATACCCCCCCTCCGTTTTCGGATCTCTCTCCCTCCCGAAACCCTAAAATCACCCCCCGCCACCGAAGGACGTGTCAGGATCGGATCGGACAACGTCCGCCCGCCGCCGCCGACCAACCTGACAGCGCCACGTGGCGCATCCCGGCCACCACTGCCGCCGCGTCCCGCCCGGGCCCGAGGCGGGCCCCCGCCGCACGCCTACCGGGCCGCCGCCCTTCTCCTCCCCAGCCGCGACGCGCCGCCTGTCGCCAGCCGCGCTGCACCGCCCCGTCGCCTGCCGCGCCGCCCCGCCGCCTGCTGCACTGCTCCGCTCCACCGCGCTCCGCCTCCATGCGCCAGCGCCGCCGCCTCCACGCACATCGCCGGCGCCGCCGCCTCCACGCACATCGCCGGCGCCGCTCCATCCTCTCCCTCCTTGGATCCGGCCCACTCCGGCGATCCCCGGCGTCTCCGACGTGAACAGTGAACTCCGGCGAGCCTCGGGAAGCGTGCAGATCTGAGATCTGAAATTTGACGGTTGACTTTCCCCCTCCGAACCCTAATTTTTGTGCATACTTTGACCGTCCATATCTCCGCATCCGTAGCTCCGTTTTGGGCCTATAGTATATCAAAATGTTTGCCTCGACGAGTACATCAATTAATTCCATTGCATCATTTTCATTTGAGTTCATCTTGATGCCCGAAATGCTGTTACAAGGAGGCTTCGTGAGTTAATTGTCAGATCTGCTAGTTCATCTTAGACTTTTGTCATTTTTGCCATGATTATTGTGTGCATGATATGCCTGTGAGTCCTTCATATGTTTTGTTAAGCATCTTGTTATCTTTCCAGAGGTGCAACCCATGCATTTTTAGGATGTGTGTGGTGACTTGTGCAAGCTTGCAAAGTGAGGCACCCGGTAACTCTGTTTTCAGGGACTTAGTAGTTTTCACTAAGTCCTGGGATTATTTAGTTCATGATGCCATATGTTCATGCTGTTTCCTAGTGATCCGTGCCTCTTTTGAGGATGGTCAGTAAAGGAGTTTTGTTAATATTGTAGTGCTCTATCCATCCATGTCTTTGTTTGCATATATGGAGCAGCCTAGCTTGAGTCAATCGAGCTCTACTTTTGCTTCGTTGTGAATCTGGGCAGATCGTCAACTTGTTTGCGATTTTGCCGATGCTATTGTAGTTGATACGTGCATGCTATGCCATTGTTCTTCCCATGTCTGGCTTGCATTTTGTGCCTTCTTAATGGATGTATGCTTGCCTTGCCATGACTTGCACCGTAGTGAGTGCATCGAGCTCGTTTACATGCCTTCGTGAGTTATATTTCAGCATGTCTCAGTTTTCACTAAGTCTGAAAACTGATTGTGTTTTAGCTATGTTCGTGTGCTTGTTAGTATATTTTGTGATCCGTTTTGGCCCCAGGTCACTTAGGGACTTTTGTTAATCTTATTGAGTAGCTCCATGCCATGTTCTTCTTTGTTATGCTCAGGTCCTGTAGCATGTTGTTTTGTTGCTCCGAAGAGGGCTTCATGATCTGAAATTTCAGACAAGTGTTAATTTCACTAAGTCTGGAATCTGTTTTGCATTTGCATTTTTGCCATGCTTGTTTGAACCTCTTAATGGATGAATTGGCCGTAGCTCAGTGCTAGACTTTTGTTAAGCATCTTGAATGCATCCCTGCCATGTATTTTGTTGTCATGTTTGAGTGCCGTAGCATGTTCATCTCATTGCATTTAGATGCCTACTTGCTATAAATCGCAGACCGGTGTCATATTTGAATCGCGTGCCATTTCCAAACCGTAACTCCGATTCCAGCGTTCTTTATATCGTTTTCAAGCGATTTCATCCCATATTTCCAGTGGCACACTTGGTTTTCCAAGTTGAGGCCAGGTTCATGCTTCTCCTGTCATATCTTGCATATGCATCGCATACCGCATCCCGCATCCCGCATATCATACCATGTTCATGTGTTGGTTGTTTACTATGTTGTGTGTTTCTTTTCCGGTGATTGCTTCTTCGGGTTGGATCCGGTAATGTCGCATTTGTGAGGACCCGTTCGACTACGTTCCGTTTGTCTTCTCCATGGACTCGTTCTTCTTCCTTGCTGGATTTCAGGCAAGATGATCATACCGTCAAAATCACTACTATCTTTGCTTGCTAGTTGCTCGCTCTTTTGCTATGCCTATGCTGCGATACCTACCATTTGCTTATCATGCCTCCGATGTTGTTGAACCAAGCCTCTAACTCACCTTGTCCTAGCAAACCGTTGTTTGGCTATGTTACCGCTTTACTCAGCCCCTCTTATAGTGTTGTTAGTTGTAGGTGAAGATTGAAGTTTGTTCCTTGTTGGAACATGGAGATCGTTCCTTGTTGGAACATTGTTTACTTGTTGGGATATCACAATATATCTTATTTAATTAATGCATCTATATACTTGGTAAAGGGTGGAAGGCTCGGCCTTATGCCTGGTGTTTTGTTCCATTCTTGCCGCCCTAGTTTCCGTCATATCGGTGTTATGTTCCCGGTTTTTGCGTCCCTTACGCGGTTGGGCTATAATGAAACCCCTTGACAGTTCGCCTTAAGTAAAGCTTCTCCAGCAATGCCCAACATTGGTTTTACCATTTGCCACCTAGCCTTTTCTTTCCCTTGGGTTCTGCAGACTCAAGGGTCATCTTTATTTTACCCCCCTGGGCCAGTGCTCCTCTGAGTGTTGGTCCGAACTAGAGTCCTATGCAGCGCCCCCTCGGGGAAACTCGAGGTTTGGTTTTAGTTGTATGGAGAGATCATCTGAGTGTGCCCTGAGAAAGAGATATGTGCTGCTCCTATCGGGATTTGTCGGCACATTCGGGCGGTGTTGCCGGTTTAGTTTTACCCTGTCGAAATGTCTTGTTGTACCGGGATACCGAGTCTGATCGGAACGTCTCGGGTGGAGGTCTATTCCTTCGTTGACCGTGAGAGCTTGTGATGGGCTAAGTTGGGACACCCCTGCAGGGATTTGAACTTTTGAAAGCCGTGCCCGCGGTTATGGGCAGATGGGAATTTGTTAACGTCCGGTTGTAGAAAACCTGAAGTTGACCTTAATTAAAATGAATCAACGGCATGTGTAATCGTGATGGTCTCTTTCCGGCGGAGTTCGGGAAGTGAACACAGTTGTTGGAGTTATGCTTGACGTAGGTTGTCCTAGGATCACTTCTTGATCATACCTTCTCGACCGTGCTTTGCCTTCTCTTCTCGCTCTCTTTTGCGTATGTTAGCCACCATATATGCTAGTCGCTTGCTGCAGCTCCACCTCATACCTTTTACCTTACCCATAAGCTTAAATAGTCTTGATCGCGAGGGTGCGAGATTGCTGAGTCCCTGTGGCTCACAGATACTTCCAAACCAGCTTGCAGGTGCCGATGAGTTCGTGCAGATGACGCATACAAGCTCAGGAGGAGCTCTATGAAGATCTTGTCCTTTATGTTGTTTCGTTCTGGTCGATCAGTAGTGGAGCCCAGTTGGGGTCGATCGGGGACCTTTGTCGCATTTGGGGTTCTTCTTTTATTTAGGCTCCGTAGTCGGGCCATGATTGTATCTAGAGGATGTAATGCTTTATTCTTGTAATTGTGTGAAGTGGCGATTGTAAGCCAACTATGTATTCTTTTCCCTTATGTATTACATGGGTTGTGTGAAGATTACCTCACTTGCGACATTGCCTTCAATGCGATTATGCCTCTAAGTCGTGCCTCGACACGTGGGAAATATAGTCGCATCGAGGGCGTGACAAGTTGGTAATCAGAGCCTTCCCCGACCTTAGGAGCCCCACTGATTGATCGTTTTTAGTGGCCGAGTTGTGTCTAGAAATATGTTTTGAGTCTTCTAGGAATTATATATCGGAGAGTTTAGGAATTCTTTTTACTCCCCAGTCCCTTCATCGCTCTGGTAAGGCATCCTGACGTAGAGTTTTGTCTCTTCTCTTCTCAAATTTCACTAAAAAATTTTTAGGATCACGCGGGTATCTTGGAATCGTGCCGATGGTTTTATGATGAGAACATTGTCTTGGTGCCTCCTGTCAGGGGTTTAGTGGAAGTGTCCCGGGGAGTTGAGCTCGGAGGTGTTGTCGTCATAATTTTATCGTTGCAATTCTGGAAGACCTGAGTTTAGTACACCGACATCGAAAATCTCTTTTATGCAGTTCGTTGGTGAGATAACCTCGACGCCACCCAGTACTGGGGCGGGAGTTCGGGAGTATTGCCATAACTTGTATAACAGATGATTTTCGAAGGTTGAGGTAGACGATTTCTGAAGGTTTCTTGGTTATGTGTTGAAGGATGGATACAGCTGGATGTAGGGTTTGCTAGTTTGGGTGAGTTATTATGCTTCCCCTGTATCCCCAACACCTGATTGCATAACCGGAAAATTTCGGGAGTTTCATAAGTGGGAATTCAAGTAGATCTTAGGATATCTTTCCGACGTATGTATGATATGAAATTAGGGTTCGACGTCTAGTGGTCCGCCTATTCACGGTCGGTTTTACAGTGGTCTCGTTGTGTCTTAAAGAGTCCTTGGCTATGCCGACTCGGGGATGCTTCGTATGTCATGTGCACTGCCTTGTACATGATGGTGTTGTACGATCAAGCCCATGTAGGCCCCACCACAAAAACTTCGGACGAAATCTCTATCATATGTTTGTTCCGGCTTATTCTGCAAGTCAATCCTTTGTTTTGTTTTGAGTTGTGGTATTCAAGTTGCTTCGAAGTCAAATGTGGATTCCATACCTTCCCTAAGTGGTGTTCTCATATTCCTATGTGAATACTAATCCTCCTCGATCATTGAGTTTGTCATTTTAATTTCTTCTCACCGGTGTGTTTTCTCTTCAAGCGGATCCGATCATTTCAACATCAGTAAGATCAATGATCAGTTCTTCTCTACGGTGTTTGTTTCATCCGTCTCCAAGTTGCCTTTGTATTTCCCACCCACCCACCCCTTTTTCTTTAAGGACTCAGATTTCTTATTCAAGTATCCATTTTATTGATGGGAAGCCTCTCCATTCTTATCCGTCAATGTTCTTACCCGGTGGTTTCCATGAAGATGTTCTACTAGTTTGTCACTTTTCATTCTTCTTCTTCTCCGGTGGGACCAAGTCAAGCTTTGTTGATCATATCTTTTCCTCATTTTAATACCTTCTCATACCGGTGCACCTCTTAATCATCTACTCCTCGCTATTCATTTGTTTCGGAGTGCCGAAGATGTCTCAGAAGATTCCTGTTTCCACTCTGTTTTCGTTCAAGATCTTTCGAGGATGTCACTTCATTCAAGCCATTTAATTCAACCGGTGCATTCTCTCTTTTAAATCATTTCAACGGTGTTTCTTTTGAGTGGGCCCTAACCCACAGGTATTTTCCCAGGATCTTACCTGACTCTTCTTATTTCCCGGAGCTATCCTAAATTCCTTTTAAAGTTTGACGTAAGAATGATTTATCATCAGTCTAATGTTTTCTCCAAGATTGATTAAATTCTTTTCATCGTTGGCTCAACCTTTTCCATTTTTCATTCCGGAGTACCTCAATAATTCATGGTGGTGTTTCTCGTTGTCATTCTCAGATTGGAAGACCGAAGAAGATTTTTCTCTCAATCTTGCTCCATTATCTTCAAGATTCGTGATTCTAGCTTACTACCTTCCTCTCATAATTAATTGCGATTGGGAGAATTCTTTTCACCTATCCGGAGCAAATTCAAGAGTCTTCTCAATTTCTTTTCTGGAATCCATCTTTTCAAATATTATTCATTCTCAGCTTTCAGCTCTCGTTCTTCAATTTTACCGGTGCTTCGTCCAAGTGATCTTTAATCGGCTCGTGATCTCTTCGTTCTCATGTATCTAAATCCTCTCAAGCATCTTTGTTCATTTTATAATTCTTCCCAGTGTTTCTTTATATACTCTTCATTCATTTTCAATTCTTACGGTGGTTCTTTCAAGAGTTCCTCTTCCTTCGTTTATCATATTAATTCATTAGTTGTTCCAATCCTACTGGTGGTTCGTTGAACACTTTTTCAAGTTGGCGCAATATCTACCTTAATCCTTTCTACGAGAATAAGTAGTATGCCAAATCCATTGTTGGTCATCAATTTAATTGGTGAAGGATAAGCTTAATGTAATTCTTATTCTTGTTTCATCAAGTGAACTCAATCCCTTATTCCGGAGGCTCACAAAATTCTTGATTTCAATTGTTCATCTTATCTTTTTTTCCCGGAGTTCCAACCTCTTTTAATTATATCACCACGGAGATTCTTCTAAATCATTACAAGGTTTCACCTTGTGTTTTCAACTTCTCTTTCTTTCGTTATCTTTTGTTTACCGGAGTTCTTCATGGAAGTTCTACATGATGGTTCATCTATGATTTAATTCATTCTCGAAGTGTTCATCGAGATTCTTTTATAAGAAGCTCAAGCTGTCTTCATTTTGTAACCCGGAGTTCATTCTTTCTTCCGTATTATTGAAGGTGGTATTATGCCATTCTTGATATTTTGAGTTCATGTTTTCACGATTCACATGCTGTCAAGATTGGGATATTTTAAATCCATCAATCTCGCCATTTGAGTTATCTTGGGTAATATTTCACCTAAAGCCTTCCCTAAGGATTGTTGATATTATGGTGCTTATAAATGATCCAAGTTCTTCATTTATCCTTCCGGTGGAATAGTTTCTTGTCTCCATGTTCATATCAATCCAATTCTTCTTCCCGTGAGTGGCAGGTTGTCACCTAATAATTTGAGATGTATTCCATAAGACCATATCAAGATTATCCTTTTCGTTGTGGGTTTTCCAACAACTTCGTTCGACCCTTCTCCTTAAGATGCCTTTTCAAGCCCTTTTGTAGCAGAAGTTGGCTTTTTCTTCTACATTCTTTTGTCTCAATTATCCTTATCCTATTCTTTCTCCGGGAGGTCTATTGTTGTTGCTCTTCTCAACCCATCATCTTGTTTGGCTAAGATCATGTTCTTTTCATGATTGCCCATTTAACCGGAGTATCGTGCCCTCTTTTCAAGTTTTATCACCTTATCGAGTTCTTATTCAATTATTTTTCTTTCAACCGGAGTGCTGCCCGAATTTGGTCTTCCTTGATCCCCTTCATTAACCGGAGTGTTTCAATATATATCTTGTCCTTCAACCCCAAGGCTTTTTCGCAATGTTCTTTCTTCCTCTTCCTAACGGAGTGTTTTCGACCTAGTTCACCTTCGTTGTATTCTTTTCTCGAATTGGCTCAACCTTTTCAAGGTTCTTGGTTTTTCACTCGTTTGTCAAAGAAGCAACTTAGTTTTACCTCTTCTCTTTCTCTCTTCCGTTGTTTCCCCGATGCCATTCTAGATCTCTGGACGAGATCCTCTCGTAGTGGTGGAGTGTTGTAACGCCCCGAGACCGATGTGTCAGGTGTCGTTCAGTTATTCGTTGTTGTTGCGTTGTTATTGCTTGTGTGTCATGCTTTGCATATCATGTCATCATGCGCTTTTCATTTGCATACATGTTCGTCTCATGCATCCGAGCATTTTCCCCGTTGTCCGTTTTGCATTCCGGCGCTTCGTTCTCCTCCGGTGGTCATTTCTACCTTTCTTCCATGTGTGGGGGTTAAACATTTCCGGATTGGACCGAGACTTGCCAAGCGGCCTTGGTTTACTACCGGTAGACCGCCTGTCAAGTTTCGTATCATTTGGACTTCGTTTGACACTCCAACGGTTAACCGAGGGACCGAAAAGGCCTCGTGTGTGTTGCAGCCCAACACCCCTCCAATTTGGCCCAAAACCCACCAAACTCCGCTCCATCATCTAGAGCGTTCGATCACCATCGCGTGGCCGAAAACCGCACCTCATTTGGACTCTCTTATCTCCACTTATGCCTATTAATCATATTACTTAAGAACTCCCACATAGATAGACATCCCTCTAATCATCTAAATGATCACATGATCCATATCAACTAAACCATGTCCGATCATCACGTGAGATGGAATAGTTTTCAATGGTGAATATCTCTATGTTGATCATATCTACTATATGATTCAGGTTTGACCTTTCGGCCTCAGTGTTCTGAGGCCATATATGCATATGCTAGGCTTGTCAAGTTTAACTCGAGTATTTTGCACGTGCAAAACTGGCTTGCACCTGTTGTATGTGAACGTAGAGCTTATCACACCCGATCATCACAAGGTGTCTTGGCACGACGAACTGTAGCAACGGTGCATACTCGGGGAGAACACTTATACCTTGAAATTTAGTGAGGGATCATCTTATAATGCTACCGCTGTACTAAGAAAAATAAGATGCATAAAAGATAAACATCACATGCAATCAAAAGATGTGCCATGATATGGCCATCATCATCTTGTGCCTTTGATCTCCATATCCAAACCACCGTCATGATCTCCATTGTCACCGGCTTGACACCTTGATCTCCATCATAGCATCATTGTCATCTCGCCAACTAGCTTCTATGACTATCGCTACCACATAGTGATAAAGTAAAGCAGTTACATGGCGATTGCATTTCATACAATAAAGCGACAACCATAAGGCTCCTGCCAGTTGCCGATAACTTATACAAAACATGATCGTCTCATACAAAAACGTATATCACATCACAACATGCCCTGCAGAAACAAGTTAGACGTCCTCTACTTTGTTGTTGCAAGTTTTACGTGGTTGCTACGGGCTTCTAGCAAGAACCGTCCTTACCTATGCATCAAAACCACAACGATTTTTCGTCAAGTGTGATGTTTTAACCATCAACAAGGACTGGCCGTAGTCAAATTTGATTCAACTAAAGTTGGAGAAACAGACACCCGCCAGCCACCTTTATGCAAAACAAGTTGCATGTCTGTCGGTGGAACCGGTCTCATGAACGTGGTCATGTAAGGTTGGTCCGGGCCATTCATCCAACAATACTACTGAATCAAAATAAGACGTTGGTGGTAAGCAATATGACTATTATCGCCCACATCTCTTTGTGTTCTACTCGTGCATATCATCTACGCATAGACCTGGCTCTGATGCCACTGTTGGGGAACGTAGCACGCAATTTCAAAATTTTCTTATGATCATGCAAGATCTCTCTAGGAGATGCATAGCAACGAGAGGGAGAGAGTGTGTCCACGTACCCTCGTAGACCGAAAGCAGAACCGTGAGGTTAACGCGGTTGATATAGTCGAACATCTTCGCGATCCAACAGATCAAGTACCGAACATACGACACCTCCGAGTTCAACACACGTTCAGCTCGATGACGTCCCTCGAACTCTTGATCCAGCAGAGGGTCGAGGGAGAGTTTCGTCAGCATGACGGCATGGTGATGGTGATGGTGATGTGATCCGCGCAGGGCTTCGCCTAAGCACTACGTGAATATGACCGGAGGAGTAAACCATGGAGAGAGACGCCGCACAGGGCTTGGAACAATTGGTGTGTCTCCAAGGGGTGCCCTGCCCAGGTATATAAAGGAGGGAGAGGAGGAGGAGGCCGGCCACCAGGGGCGCGCAAAAGGGGGGGAGTCCAACTAGGACTCCACTCCTAGTAGGATTCGGCCCCCCCTTTTTTTCCTTCTCATGGAGGGGGAAAGAGGGAAGGGAGAGGGAAGAGGAGAAGGAAAGGGGGGTGCGCCCCCTACCCTAGTCCAATTCAGACTCCCTATGGGAGGGGGGTGCGGCCACCCCTTGTGGGCTGCCTCCCCTCTCCCCTATGGCCCATGTAGGCCCAATACTTCCCCGGGGGGTTCCGGTAAACCCTTGGTTCTCCGAAAAATAGCCGAACCATTTTGAAACCATTCCCGTGTCCGAATATCATCGTCCAATATATCAATCTTTACCTCTTGACCATTTCAACACTCCTTTTCATGTCTGAGATCTCATCCGGGACTCCTAACAAACTTCGATCACCAAAACATATAACTCATAATACAAGTCGTCATCGAACGTTAAGCGTGCGGATCCTACGGGTTTGAGAACTATGTATACATGACCGAGACACATCTCCGATCAATAACCAACAACGGAACCTAGATGCTCATATTGGTTCCTACATATTCTACGAAGATCTTTATCGGTCAAACCATAATAACAAAATACGTTATTCCCTTTGTCATCGGCATGTTACTTGCCCGAGATTCGATCGTCGGTATCCTCATACCTATTTCAATCTCGTTACCGGCAAGTCTCTTTACTCGTTCCATAATGCATCAGCCCGCAACTAACTCATTCATCACATTGCTTACATGCCTTATAGTTATGTCCTTTACCGAGAGGGCCCAAAGATACCTCCCCAATACTCAGAGTGACAAATTCTAATCTTGATCTATGCCAACAAAACAAACACCTTGGGAAACACCTGTAGAGCATCTTTATAATCACCCAGTTACGTTGTGACATTTGATTGCACACAAGGTGTTCCTCTGGTATTCGGGAGTTGCATAATCTCATAGTTAGACGAATATGTATAAGTCATGCAGAAAGCACTAGCAGTAAAACTTAACGATCATTATGCTAAGCTAACGGATGGGTCTTGTCCATCACATCATTCTCCTAATGATGTGATCGCGCTTATCAAATGACAACACGTGTCTATGGTCAGGAAACTTAACCATCTTTGATTAACGAGCTAGTCTAGTAGAGGCATACTAGGGACACTTTGTTTTGTCTATGTATTCACACATGTATCAAGTTTCCGGTTAATACAATTCTAGCATGAATAATAAACATTTATCATGATATAAGGAAAAATAAAGAACAACTTTATTATTGCCTCTAGGGCATATTTCCTTCAATTTCGGCGCTAGTGGGTGTTGAGATCAGTTAAGGGATGTTGTTAGAGGTGACAATGTTGATATAGTTGGTCTGGTTGAAACCTTCAAAGGATCCTTCTCTCCTAATAGTTTTCTGCGATTGCGGGTGTTGAAAGAATTGACTATAATTTTCTACCTTCTTCTAGACATTCGGGTGGCACCCTTATTGGTACTAAGCGTGGCTTATTTGACTTTGTTGCTTTTAATCATGGTGTCTTTTCGGCTAGTTCAGTCATCTATCATCGTCGAGTTAATGCGCTTTGGGAAATTATTGTGGTTTATGGCACCGCTGGTCATTCTCTCTCTGCATTTTCCTGGATGAGATCTCGAACAAGATCGAGTCTTGCACAATCCCCATTCTGGCCAGGGGCGATTTCAATTTGCTTCAGTCTCCAGCAGGCAAAAGTAATAGTAATTTCCCTTGGCCTCTTGCTGACGCGTTTAATGGGTTCATCCGTGACTGTGCTCCTCGTGAAATTCCTAGGGTGGGAGCTTGTTTTACCTAGACGAACCATCAGAATAAGCCAATTTGCTCGGTCCTGGATCATGTTTTCATTTTCTCGGGTTGGGACTCCCTTTTTTCTCGCATGATGTTGAAGGCCAGAGCGATCATTGGCTCCAATAACTCCCCTCTTATTCTTGACACTGGGTTGGACGCCCATAGTGTTTCCTCCCGTTTCTAGTTTGAGGTTTCTTGGTTCCTGGTTGAATGCTTCTATGACCTGATTTCATCGAAGATTACCGCTTTGTTGTCTGTGGATAGACGTTCTTTTGGGCCCATGGAAGATTTGGACCACTACTCTTATTTTCTTCGGAATTTTTTCGTGGCTGGGTTGGTAATAGGTCTGCCGTGGCTTGCAGGGAGAAGGCTGATTTGATGGATCAGATCAACTCCCTAGACTCAATGGACGATGGACCTAGTTTATCTGAGCTGGAATGGCAGTCTGGATATGGCCTTGAGGAGGCTTTGATGCAGTTGCATTGTCAGGCCGAAATTTATTGGTGTCAAAGGGGCTCCTTGAATTGGACCCTAAAGGGTGATTCCCCTACTATTTACTTCTTTACTATTGCCAATGGGAGGAGGAGACGGTGCTCGATTGATAGCCTCTTGATCAATGGTGTCAGAGTTACGAATCAGGATCTTATCCTCTCGCACATTGTGAATATTTTCTCCTCCCTTCTCTCAGGTAAGCCCGCATCCAGATTCTCGATATCGCCTTCCCTATGGGACCAATCTGGGAGGATCACCAGGGAGGAGAACGAGGCACTCCTTATTCCATTATCCGAGGAGGAGATTTTTCAGGTTATCCATTTGGTAAAATACAACTCGGCTTCGGGCCCTGATGGCTTTTCCATTCCCTTTTTTAGGAATTTTTGGCCTCGGTTGCATGTCCTAGTTTGTGCTATTATTCAGTGTTTCTATTTGGGGATAGTAGATATCTCAAGGTTGAACTATACTGTCATCTCTCTCATTCTCGAAGTCAAAGGGGCCGATCTAATCTCACAGTTTAGACCTATCGCTCTCATCAATAACTTTGCAAAGTTCCCTGCCAAAGGATTTTCCCCTCGCCTTTCTCATATCGCTCACAAGACAAGCCTCCCACTGATGATTAACCTCTCTCGCAAGCATCCACCCCTTACGAAAGAAGAATTAAGATAAATCTAACCATAGCATGAAACATGTGGATCCAAATCAGCCCCTTACGAAGCAACACTTAAACTAGGGTTTAAGCTTCTATCACTTTAGCAACCCATCATCTACTTATTACTTCCCAATGCCTTCCCCTAGGTCCAAATCATGGTGAGGTGTCACTTAGTCAGCGTTCACATAACACCACTAGAGGAAGGACAACATATATCTCATCAAAATATCGAACGAATACCAAATTCACACACTACTACAAGATGCTGCTAACACGACACTATGATCAGAGACCCTTTGAGAAAACTATGTGCGCTACATTAATCGCAAACGGGGATGTAAAAAAACCATCAAAAAATATGCAAAACATTTGCGATGGCAGAGACATCAAACACGGTTCAGATTTTAGTAACATGTGTGATGCGGTTCCTGGCAGACAGTCCGGTGGGCTCCAAACTCCCATCTTCGACCTGGTGGTTTCTTCTAGATCTAAGGCCAGAGCTGTGGTCGGGGCCGCGAACCCTTCGAAGATCAAGTCTCCTCAGATATCAGCGACATAGTTTTGGTTCCTAAAAATGATCTGATGACTAGGGGCGTAGCTGTCGATCTGTTCGAGGTGGCCAATCGAGTTGGCATGCAGAACGAAGCCACCGAATACAAACACTACAAGAAATTTCTTCATTGTTGACCCTCCATTTTGGTCACTGAATTGTTGTTATTCATGTTTTATGACCCTGTTTTGACCAAATTCAAAAGGTCAATAGTTGGCCGTCAAGAACGAACAAACATGACCTTTCTAAAATTTTGGTCGCAAATCTCTATAGACCAAAATTTTGGTTTGGTCATTACCCATTTCTCTGAGCCATGTAGGATCTGATGTGGCTGAGCTGACGTGGCATTGCTAGTGACCAAATGGAATCATCATAAATTTCACAGCCCGGTCCAGCAATCTAGCTTATATGGGTCTGGCCCAATACATATTTTATTAGAAAAAATGTCTGATTTGTATGGGCTGATGCATTATTTTGTCAGAAGCATGCACATATCAAGCTAGGCCCATTAAAAAACAAGTACAACAAAATACAATATTGCAAATAAACTGTATATTTCATTTCAGTAACACATCACATGAAATAAAATACATTATCCAATGACTACTCTATACACCAAGGTTCAAGGCCCAACAAGTGAACACCAAAATGATTCTAAAAGTGCACAGACAAATAGTTCTATATGTGCAAGTGAACAACAAAAGGATCCAACAAGTGCACACGCGCACAACAACATAGTTCTACAATGATTGGATGAGAAGCACAAGTTTTAAGTTATCACACATAACGTCAATGAGAAACAAAGCTTCTTGTACCCTCCTTCTACCCTCCAGTTCTTCTGAGTGACTCAGATCATCCTGGTAATAGGAATAATCAAACATAAGAAAGCACACAAAATATGAGCAAAAGAAAGACAAATGGTGGTTTTACATTCAGAAGTGAGACTTAAAAGTTCACATCAATGAACATAAACACAAGACATTAAGACATACTCCCATAGAAATTTCAGGACTTGCAAGATTATTCGTGTGTTAGCTCTGAACACTTTGTGCAAAAAAGCTCACATCAAGAACTTCCAAGATCAAGATATGTGAATAGTGTATCTTTAACACAGTATAATAAACACCACAACCATGAGCAGTACAACACAACACAACTCATAAACAGCCAAACCAAACTGATAGCAAACTACTCCCCCTGTCCCATAATATAAAAGCGTGTTTTACACTCAATGCAAACAACACATGCACACAAAGTATACATGGCAAAAACACAACATCATATGTAGAACTTAAGATAATTCATTAGTTTAAATCTAAGGGAGTACCAGTCAGAACCATTTCTTGCAGTGATCTCAACCTTTATTATTGAACAGGAAATAGTTGCAGAAATAAACTAATGAAATAATCTTCTCAGAAGAGTCCCAACAATTTGCATTAACTATTAACATGGTTGCAAAACTTCAGTAGTAAAGAGGGTACCTTGTTTCTTTTGTCTTTACTTGACTAGAATTACAACATGAAGCACATGAACAAAACATACGAACAAGCAACCCCATAAACGCTCTTGAATCTTGTCTATACTTTTCTTGTAGAATAACATGTGGGGTAAGAGCATTACCATGATGGTATCTCAATCATTAATGATCTCAACCGAAGCATACAACCTGGACAATGTAGACTAAATCTGGAGAGAAAATATTACTTGTCCACAAGGGTGAGATTGACCTACACATTGCCAAACAACCCTTTGCAGTCACTTGGTTCAGGTCTTCCCTACAAGGTGATGAGCATTCCGCAGCAGCAAACAAATAAAACTAAATTCAAAATACAACCACTTTTATGGAGACTACTACAATGCAAGTTTAGCTAATAAGACTTCTATAGCATGCAAGATGTTTATTAGTTCAACAAAACCAAGAACAAGAGCTATGAAAACGAACCCTTGAGCAACATATAATGAGTAGGGTATTCAAAGAAGGTCATATCTTCCACACAAGGCTGATCAAAACAAGAAATATTCAAGTCTACTAATTTATTACTAAATCACATAGCATCATAGGATAAAACAATGATTCAAGTTTAAATAAGACATACATATATGCTAAGGAAAAGTAAGTCACAACCAAAAGCATTTTGACTTCCATTTATTTGCACACGCAAAATCATCAGGTGCTCACAGTTTAGATCAGGTAAGGTAATTTTGTAGCTCCCCACTGTTGCTAGCCTAACAAGACTCGTCCTCCAGCATAACAACATATTTGAAATCTCCATTATAGTAAATAAATGAGAGGACAGTGCATAAGTCACATCATATTATACAAGCAAGATAAATCTAGGGTTTGTGGTCGGTGGTGTATATAGATGCACATAGAGGAGGCTGGAGTTGTGGAAGTCAAACATACTTGCCAGCACGGTAGAGTGAGGTGCCATGGGGCAGGTAGCGAAAGGCCGCCGCCACCCATCACCCACTCATGCCCAAGCCTTCTTTCTTCTCATCCGCTTCCTCTGCCCAATATGGCACTCCTGTCATTGTCGTCTACAAGAAAATAAATGATGGTAAGGCTCAAAAAGAAGGCCAAAAAACTAACATGATAGAGAATCAAATACTAATGCATAGATAAGCCTCGATACAACGAGCCACATATAATAAAAAAAGGGCAGCCAACAATAACCGACTATAGTTTCATGCACATGTACCACAAAAAATCTCCTTATATTATTTATCTCAAGAATTCCAGGTAGATGTTAGACATGCTTGAAAAGCAACCTAGCTTCATGAGAAAAATAAATATACAATCTTAGGATAATCAGGACAATCTTGGTATAACAAGAATCTGCCAATGAGCAACAAATCAGGCGACATACAGATAAAAGAATTAACTATTGTAATTTCAGCTAATAACCAGTTCTAAAAATTCTAATTAAGTAGATGATGCTAACAATGGAGAACTTCTAAATAATCTGTAGCAAGTAAGTTTACCCATAGAGGCAAAAGGGAGGGACAAGGCCGGTGTAGAGCTTGTCGTGGACCTGGAAGGCCCTCTAGAAGTCAATGGTGATGGTTTGGAGCTGCACGCCGAGCATGTAGGGCAAGTGGAGCAAGCGTGAAGGTGGGGAAATCGAGATCTGACGCAGGGAGGCGCGGTATTTAGGTCCTTGGATAGGGTGGACTTGCCGACATGTCCAGAATCTTGGGTGGATTCTTCATTTGGTGAACAGGGAGGCTATGTTCACAATCACTAGTAATTGAATTTGGGTCATGTTGGGGATTCAGAATGTACACAACATATTTATGTCAGAGAAGTTAAACTAGGTGCAGGTCACCCAAAACTGAATTTCTTGCAATCCAAACCATACAAACAGGAAGGAGATGGTTGCATATATACAAATCCATGAGGTGGCAGCCAAATTGACCAATCTGGACCTCATCTTCTCTCTCCATTTGGCACTAACTAACTCAATAAAAAAACTAGACTTGTTCATACAAATCCCTCTTGAATTCCTTGAGGCAACTAGGATTTGCAGCAATATTCCTTAACTTAGCGTCATTAGTGAGCAGAGGGGGAGGGGGAGGGATATGCTACCTGCCGCAGTGGGTCGTCATGGTCGTGCTATTGCTTGGCAAGATCTCTTGGTCTCCCTAGAAGTAGACCCTCCTGCTCCTCCTCCTTGAGCAGAGCATGGCCGGAGGCTAGGTGCGCCCCTTCTCCTGCTCGAGCAGGGCATGGCCGGCGCCCTCCTGCAGTCGTCGCCGCCTCCACGTCATGGTGACCTGCAGCAAAGGGGGGATAGGAGGAGAAGGTGAGATGAGGAGGAGAGGGTGCATCCGGGTAAGGAAGGATGGGAAGGGCCTACCTGAGCAATGTCGGTGACGGATCTCGCGAGCTTCGGCCTCGCCATCGCCGGTTGTGGCGGGTTCCGACGAAGGAACTCTAGCCGCGGGTGAGGTTGTGGGCCTTAAGGCACGGATCTGAACGGAGGGGAGGGAGGGGCGGATCTTGGGGAGCTCAGGGTCATGCTGCGCGTGGCCTGAGCTCGCCGGAACCGGCCGGCATGGTTGGTGGCAGCGGCGAGGAGATCGTAGGTTGGGAAGGAGAGGTTCGCGCGCGAGAGAGAGGGGGAGAGATTGGTGCGGTGGGCTTCTCCTTTTTTTTCTCCTTTTCTTTAGAATGTATGTATGGATGGGTGGACAGTGGGAGTGCTGGGAATGAATGGCAAGATGTTTGACATGTCATCAATCCATGGCACAAATGATTCCACCAATGAGAATCAAGCATATGCAAATTGTATGTTTTTCCTTTCGTTTCTCTTATAATTTTTACCCTCGAATTCCAAATAAAGACTCAACATATTACCCTCTTATAGTTTGTTCAAATGACCCAATATTTTTCAAACGGCCTCTTATTTCGGGTAAACAATGTTATCGAATCGGGTTTTTATTTTCATTGCAAGATTTTTTTTGCTAATTCCGACGTGCCAAAGATGGGCGTTTTTAAGAACCTACCAAATATTTGTCGAAAAATTGTGCCAACAATTTAAAAAAATATTAGACCACATTTTATGTACAGATAACCAAATGGTTGGATGTGAAAAGCTTTCAATAAACCTTGTATCAAAAGGAGGAACTAGGTCAAATTTGAACTACAACTACTTTATAGTTTGATCTTTTTTCCCAAAAATCATTTCTAGACTGGAAAGTAGTTACTTCATCAAAGATTCACCAGGAGTTTTGCATTATTAAGACCCTACCTACTAATGGTCATGCACGTGGTTTTGACCCCAATTTGAAAATATGAAATTCAAGAAAATAAAAAAATGGAAATCTTCCCATTGTGTCATTATTTGTGACCTAATTTCTAGGAAAAATAAAAAACTTGAAATACGACAAATATCTCAAAAACCTGTTCTCATAAAAGAGCTATCATGTATGAAGATTCATGGCTTTTAAGCTAAATGACCAATGTTATGTCTACATTCATGGCATAGTTTGTTAATGATCTCACATTGTGCACAAGGGTGCATATTGAAATGGCAAACAATGTTGTCAAAGTGAGTTCTCATTTTTTTGCATGCAAAATTCATTTTTCATTTTCTGAGTGCCCATAATGTTTTTTCTAAGAAGAACCTACTGTATATTTTTTTAAAATGTCACCACTTCTCAAAAATATTAAACCGCATTTTACATACAATTGATCAAATGGTTGCATGTAAAATGATTTCGATCCACCTCTGGTCGAATAAATAAATTTCCGTCAATTCGGTAGGAACTAGGAAAATTCGAACTGAAGTTGCTTCACAGTTTGCTCTTTATGTTTGGTACAAATCACTTTTAGGAACACAATTAGCTATTTCATCATAGATACATAAGCGTTTTGCATGATTAGGCCCCTAGTTAAGAATGATCATACCGAAAAAATTGATTAATTTGCTAGGAAGTGCGTCAAATTTGAAGTACACGTGCTGAGCGTTTTTATACTTTTTTATATTCTTTATTTTTTATTTATTTTTATTTTTCACAAGATTTTTCATTTCTTCCCTTTTTCTTCATTTCCATAATTTTTTTGTTTATTTTTCTCGCTTTTTTCATTGGGTTTCTTTTTTCTCTCAGGTTTTTCATTATTTTTTTACACATATTTTTGGTATATATATAATGCTTTTTTGTAAACATGTTTAATAATTTTAAAATACAAGATTAACATTTATTTCATGCATGATAAAAAGTTATATACACTTTTAACTTTTTTTAGATGCTTGAGTAACATTTTTTTCTATACACATGTAATATATATTTTCAAATCCATGATTAACATTTTTCAAATACAAGTTTAATTTTTTTTGAATATATGGTCAACATTATATATAACACGTTTTAAATTATTGATTAAACCTATTTGGAAGTATAAAAATTTTAAAAAAGAAAGAAAAAAACAAAACTGTCGGTGTTCTGGGAACGGGGGTCCCCAGACTTGCCTGCCTGCGGCCCGCGGCGTGGCTAAGCCAGCACGACATACGACCCAACTTCATTGACAAGGCATCCAAGACCCTCGCGAGGGGCCAAGCCTCGCGAGGTAGACGACTCAAGACCTCCTCTAGAGTGGCCTAGTCGAGCAGGCTCACGAAGGGCGGAGATAACAATGCGAGGCAAACCTCACGAGGCTCTCGTGACGTGAGCCATGACGATCGACACCAGGCGGGCGCCAGTGCGCGCAGCGTCCTTGTGTAGGATCGAAAGTATGTCTAGAGGGGGGGTGATTAGACTACTTGACCAAATAAAAACTTAACCTTTTCCCAATTTTAGTTCTTGGTAGATTTTAGCTATTTTAGGACAAGTCAAGCAATCATCATACAATTCAAGCAAGCATGCAAAGAGTATATTGGCAGCGGAAAGTAAAGCATGCAACTTGCAAGAATGTAAAGGGAAGGGTTTGCAGAATTCAAACGCAATTGGAGACACGGATGTTTTTCCCGTGGTTCGGATAGGTGGTGCTATCCTACATCCACGTTGATGGAGACTTCAACCCACGAAGGGTAACGGTTGCACGAGTCCACGGAGGGCTCCACCCACGAAGGGTCCACGAAGTACCAACCTTGTCTATCCCACCATGGCCATCGCCCACGAAGGACTTGCCTCACTAGTGGTAGATCTTCACGAAGTAGGCGATCTCCTTGCCCTTACAAACTCCTTGGTTCAACTCCACAATCTTGTCGGAGGCTCCCAAGTGACACCTAGCCAATCTAGGAGACACCACCCTCCAAGAAATAACAAATGGTGTGTTGATGATGAACTCCTTGCTCTTGTGCTTCAAATGATAGTCTCCCCAACACTCAACTCTCTCTCATAGGATTTGGATCTAGTGGAAAGAAGGTTTGAGTGGAAAGAAACTTGGGGAAGGCTAGAGATCAAGATTCATATGGTAGGAATGGAATATCTTGGTCTCAACACATGAGTAGGTGGTTCTCTCTCAGAACATATGAGTTGGAATTGTGTATGTGTTCTGATGGCTCTCTCCACGAATGAAGAGGTGGTGGAGGGGTATATATAGCCTCCACACAAAATCCAACCGTTACACACAATCTACCAATCTCGGCGGGACCGAATCAACAAACTTAGTCGGACTGAAAAGGTAAACCTAGTGACCGTTAGAGATTTTCGGTGGGACTGACATGCAACTCGGTAGGACCGATTCTGTTAGGGTTTGGGCATAACGTAATCTTGGTGAGACTGATTACACAAACTCGGTGAGACCGAGTTTGGTAATAAGCTAACCAGAGAGTTGGTCAGGCAAACTCGGTGGGACCGATTTGCTCTTTCGGTGAGACCGAAAAGTTACAAAAGGGAAACATAGAGTTTACATTGCAATCTCGGTGGGACCGATTCGCTCTTTCGGTGAGACCGAAAAGTTATGAAAGGGAAACAGAGAGTTTGCAATCCCATCTCGGTGAGACCGAGATCCCTATCGGTAGAACCGAATTGCTAGGGTTTGGCAGTGGCTTATGACAAGTGAAACTCGGTGGCGCCCGATAGAAAGAATCGGTATGACCGAGTTTGGCTTAGGGTTTAGGTCATTTGTGGATATGGGAAAGTGGTTGAGGATTTTGGAGCATATCACTAAGCACATGAAGCAAGAGGCTCATTAAGCAACACCTCATCCCTCCTTGATAGTATTGGCTTTTCCTAAAGACTCAATGTGATCTTGGATCACTAAAATATAAAATGAAGAGTCTTGAGCTTTTGAGCTTGCGCCAATCCTTTGTCCTTAGCATTTTGAGGGTTCCACTTTCACATCCATGCCATGACAATCATTGAGCTTTCCTGAAATAATCATCTTGGAATAGCATTAGCTCAATGAGCTATATGTTGTTATGAATTACCAAAACCACCTAGGGATAGTCGCACTTTCAATCTCCCCCTTTTTGGTAATTGATGACAACATATAGATCAAAGCTTCGACAAATGATAATAAGCATGAAATATATCGTCGCTTTGAGAAGTATGTGATAAGTAAGAGCTCCCCTTAAATTTGTGCATATTTAAGATTTGCTTTGGACTGCAAATGCACAAAGAGTTAGAGTCATGGGTTACTCTTCCATGTCACATACATCTTGGTGGAGCGCTTAAAATGATAAGAATGAAATACATGCACTCATCACCAAGAATAGTGAATGATCACATAAGATAGATAGGATAAAAATATTAAGCAAGCATGAAGTGTAGCTTATGATCAAACACAAGATCATCGATGTCTCACAGATAATGACATAGTATCTCAAGCACACAAGCAAACAAAGTTCGAAAAACCACCAAATAAAACAAGAGAGAATAAAAGCAACACTCTCTCTCGAAGCCTATGATCTATACAATTTCTCCCCCTTTGGCAACAAGTTACCAAAAAGTTCCTAGAAAATGCATAGTGCTAAGTCGACACTCAGGCTTGATCTTCAGGTGGTGGTGGAGTCCGGAGCACTCCAAGGACGAAGGCTTCCGTAGATGCTGAAGTAGACGCTGGAGTTGGAGCTGAAGTAGATGCTGGAGCTGGTGGAACTGAGGCTATGGCTGGTGCAGAGGCGGTTGCTCTTATGTCAGGAACTGGCACTGTAGACGACCTCGGACCTCGTGACACTCTGGCAAAGGCATCAGTTGTAGTCTTGCCTCTCCTCTCATGCATGTCATCTCGGAGCTGCTCCACTGCAGTCTGAATCTCTGTCACTTTGACATCCAAGTAATAGAACTTTTGTTCCATGATCCTCTCTAAGCTTGCCTGGTTTTGAGTTAGGGTGGCTAGTCCTTGCTCAATCCGCAGGGTGGATGCAATCAAGTAACCAAGCTGCTCTTGTTTGGTCTTCAAGAAGTATTCAGATGCCTCCTCCTGAGTTGGCATCTTGGCAGCTTTCTCCTTCCTGGCCTTCTCCTTCTTGGCTTGTGCTTGGGCAGATGATGGCTCATTCTCAGCCATGACAACTTGATTATCTTCAAAATCTGGACGGATGGGCAGGTGTTCCTTGTCCAATAAGTATATGCCCGTGCCCATCTTGGAGTTAATGAGCTCTTGAATCTGTGGGGCATATCCACAGCTCCTCTTCTGGTCTGCTGCTGTCCTCTTGATTGTTTCTATCATAAGGCTCATGACTTTGAATTTCTGTGGCACGTCAAAGATATGAAGCAAGTTGATTGCATGGCCTCTGATCATCTCGTGATCTCCAGACTTGGGCAATAAGGTGTGCCTCAGTATCCAGTTGATAGTGGGCAGCCCTGATAGAAGATAATGTACTGAGCCAAACTTGAAAGTGTCAAGTGCTTCATTTGGAATCTCCTTGTACATGTTTGACATTGAGTTGTGGTCCATCTTCTTCTTGGCATAAACGTCCAAGTCATCTGCTTGCTCCTCTGGGGCATTAATCAGCTGAGCCCATTCAGCAACTGTAGACTGGTACCTCGTACCCTCTGACATCCAAATTATCCTACCATCTGGATAAAAATGGGCTGTGGAGTAGAACTGTATGATGAGTTCCTCGTTCCACTTTGTGAGCTTCTGCCCAACAAAGTCCTCTACTCCACATGCCTTGAAGCTGTCCTACACTCCAGGGTAGTACTCTTCGTTGTCCTTGATGTATTGCCAATCGACCCATCTCATGTCACAGACTATTGGCTTCTTTTCTAGCAGCACTGTCTCATAAAAATCTTGCTGCTCCTTGGTGTGAAACCTGTAGTCAACTGCAGTCCTTCTCCTTGAAGCATACGGGTCTGCTTCTCTCCACTTCCGGAGCCCTGAATCTCTCCTGAGTTTCATATCCTCAGCCACAGGATGAGCATCGTTGTGGTCTGGGATCTTGGGCTTCAGCTTTCTAAGAACATTCTCTTCCTCTTCTTCTGCAGCTTCAGGCAGTGGGGCCTTGTTCTTCTTAGTAGCTGGGATGCTTCTTGTATTTCTCTTTGGCTTTGGCTTTGGAGCTGGCTTGGCCTTGGAAGCAGCTGCCCCTGATCTTATGGCATCACCCATCAGCTTGGGTGCCTTTGGTGCTGGTGCAGCTACCTCTTCTTCTTCCTCCTCATCTTCCATGATGGAAGCTTTGCCAAGCACTCCGGCTATAGTTTTCTTCACCCTTTCTTTCCTCTTCTTGCCTTCAGCAGCAACTAGCTCTATGGGAGTGGGCTTCTCAGTTGAAGCTCTAGCCTTTGACATAGGCTGCCTGCCTGGTGGCCTTTTGATCTTCATTCCTGGTTTTATGCCCTGTGCTGGCTCAACTCTCTTGGAAGTTGCTTGCTCTTCTGCCACATAATCCTCATCTTCTGAATCTGAGGTTCTCTTCTTTCTCTGTCTTGTGGCAGCTTTAGGCAGATTGCTAGGGGTGCTCCTGCTGCCATCATCTGAGGAACTTGAGGGACTAGTGCCCTCACTCATCTGCACTTGCTGTTCTGACATGTTCTGGCTATCACTTTGGTCTGACATGATGCAAACTCTGACTGCTCACCCTGTGAATAGGTTATAGATGAGATAGAGTGGATGAGCATCACAAAATGCAGAGATTTTTGCAAAAGAATAATTCCAAAACTTATTTTTAGTTTCCCACTGAAAGCATCTCGGATCTACCAATTTCTAAACTCGGTGATACCGAAGCAGTTTTGGAGCCTAAACTAGTGAACTCGGTCGGACCGAGTCACAGTTCGGTGGCACCGAGACTGCTAGGGTTTCACAGAGTTCCAAAATCAGTCATACCGACTAGTAATACTCGGTCAGACGAGTGTCACTTGTGCAATGGCATAAGCCAAATCGGTGGGACCGAGTTTTTCAACTCGGTGGGTCCGAGATGGTTTCGGCGGAAACCTAACCCTAAAATTTTCAAATTAAACCTAATCTACGAGTTCATTGACTGGATAGGAGTTTATCAAACGTGGCAAGAATCATGATGATCACAATGTGCTAGGAATCGGATTGGAGAATAGCACAAAGATCGAGTCCATACCCTTGTTCGGTGGAGACTCGCTACGGCGGCAACGGCGGGGTTGATTCTCGTTGACGGCGACGGAGACCAGTGACTGGAGGCGGCTGGCGGTGAGGAGACGATCCGGAGACCAAGTTGGCAAAGCAGGCTATCGCGCGGGTGAAGGGGTTCTGAGAAATTTCCAAATTTTTGCCCGTGACTATATATAGCCCGACCCTGCCGGTGTGACTGAGTGGAACAACTCGGTGGCACCGAGATGCAAAACTGTATACAGTTGTTGCAACTCGGTGTGACCGAATGGTTCAAATCGGTTGCACCGAGATCGAAAACCTAGATCAACTTAATGATCTTGGTAGGACCGAAAGTAGGGTATCGGTCAGACCGAGAATCACAAAGAGGTTTTGGAAGTTTAAGTCTATGACGAATCGGGGACTCCGAGCGCTCCTCACACAGAGTGGTTCGAATCTGACTTGATCAAATTTTGTGATGTAGCATGAATAGAGTTTGAGATGAGAAAAGCATAGATAGCTAGAGGAGGTTCTTAGGCATTCTTGTCCATCCACATGGCAAAAGGAAATAAAACCAAACAATCAAAACAACAAGTGGATGTCCTCGAATGAGTAAAATATGCAACCAACATGCTCACACAATAAGATGGCAAATAAAATATGTGACAAAGCATGCACAACCAATTATAGCATCTATCAAGCAATTTGTGATGACTAGGTCATCTATATATGAGTATATTGACTTAGGAGTCAAGTGAGAACACTTGATCATAGGTCATACTCATCGTTTAAGCTCAAGTGGGGTTACCACTTCTAAATAAAGCATTGTTGTGTTCACATCTTTAGAGATGCCTTAGCTCAAGTCTTAGAGTAAAGCTCCCCCTAGACGTGATATCCCCCCTAAGAGGGATGAACTAACCTTGGGTTTTGTCGATGATGACTTCATGTAGATGTTGAAGATGTGGATGCTCAATGTTGATGTAGATCACTTGGAGCTATCCATTTGAGTGAATTGCACTTTCAATACCTACATGGGTTAGTCCCACAAGGAACAAACAAGGATATCCATAGACATAGAGTGATGCACACACAAGATGATGTCCATGAAAACTTTTAGGTTACCTTGTCCCTTGTCTTACCAACAAGAGGGTTTGTGACTCCTTGAACTAGTGCAAGATGTGGAAGTTGATTGCACTTGTTCTTGCCAAAATGATAAGAGTGAAGTATGTTGGCGGAGTCACCCTCAAGAACTCTCTAGTTCTTCTTCTTTTGGATCCACACCATCTTGATGGGAATCCTTGGAGTTGTAGTCGTACTTGATGAAGTGGAACTTGAAGTGGTCTTGGGAATCCACTTGACTAAAGTCTTAGGAGCTTCTTCAAATGCATCAATTTCCTCTTGAAGCTTGTCCTTGCCTTTTTGCTTGTAGTCTTGTGGTGGAAGATCATCTTGAGCTTGTGTCCCCTTGAAGGAAGTATCATACTTCTCTTGTTGAGGAACAAACTTTGTCTTGGGGTATTGATCTTCTTCCCACTCAACTCCATTGGCATTGAACTTTCGTTCAAAACCAACACCTTGATTCTTCCGGTGCATTCCTTGCTTGCGCACAATTTCCTCGAATTGCTTACTCCCGGCAAGGCTTTTGTACACTCCTTTCTCTATAATTCCCTTCAATAAGATATTTTCTTGCTCAAGTGTAACTTGGCTAAGAGAATCATTAGTGGAATCAAGAGAACTACTAGAAGCAACAATATTGGATTTAGCATGATCATTGTTACTACTAGAGGAAGAATCTTTCTTGTTCTTGTTACTAGACCTAACTTGAGGCATGTAAGTGGATAAGAGTAAATGCTTGGCAATGTAAGAAGAACTTTTCTTGCGAAGATCATCATTGATTGCTTTTAAAAACTCATGCTCTTGCTCAAGATTGAGCTTTTCAAAGCGTAATTTCTCATGAGCTCTTAAAAGTTCTCGATGATGTTCGAAGATAGTTTCATGAGCTAACTTAAGAGTGTTTAGTTCTTTAGTTAGAGCCTCAATCTTCTCCTTATCATTGTCATTCGTTTTATCTTGATTAGCATGATTAATTGACGTTTCATCGTAGTATTCATCACTAGAGTTGTCAACAAGCAAATCATCATCACCTAACAAGTCATCTTCATCACTATTAAAATCAACATACTTGGGGTGTGTTACCTTAGGACCTTTGGCCATGAAGCATCTTCCAATTCCTTCATTTGGTGAGTCAAATATGTCGTAGGAGTTGGTTGACACAAGTGCTAGACTGGCAACACCTTCATCTTGAGTATCTTCGAAGTCGGAGTGATAACTTCTCTTAGAGTGGCTATCGGAGTCGAAGCCGGATACCCATTCACCAACATGAGCTTGATGTCTTCGTTTTATGTAGCTCCTTGATCATTTTTCCTTCCTTTCCGAATCCTTGCTTCTCCGTGAGTATCTTCGTTCATAACGATCATCTCTACTCCTTCTCTCTCTTGGTGGTGATTCTTTGCTTCTTCTTTTTGGAGAATCTTCTCTTCTCTTGAAGGGAGCCGTACACTCATTGGAATAGTGTCCGGGTCTTCCACAATTGTAGCAGTTTCGCTCTCGACTAGAAGATCTTTTGTCATTGTAGGACCTTGGCTTGAAGCTTCTATCTCTGCTTCTACTCTTGTAGAACTTGTTGAAGTTCTTCACCATTAAGCTCAATTCTTCGTTGAAGTTTTGTTTCTCACTAGATGATGTAGGGGCTTCACATGAGGCTTTGTAGGCACCACTTGATTTGTTGTGAAGTTCCTCTTTATCCTTAAGTGATATCTCATGAGCAACAATTCTTCCAATCACTTCCGTTGGCTTGAGATCTTTGTAATTGGGCATCATTTGGATCAATGTGCACACGGTATCATATTTTCCATCCAAGGCTCTTAGAATCTTCTTGATGATGAATCTATCGGTCATCTCTTCACTTCCTAAGCCGGCAATCTCATTTGTGATGAGAGCAAGCCTAGAGTACATTTCAGCGACACCTTCACCATCCTTCATTTTGAACTTGTCAAGTTGACTTTGAAGCACATCCAACTTGGATTCCTTGACGGAGTTGGTACCTTCGTGCATATAAATCAAAGTGTCCCAAATTTCCTTTGCATTCTCAAGACGGCTGATTTTGTTGAATTCTTCGGGGCACAATCCGTTGAAGAGAATATCACAAGCTTGAGCATTGTATTGCAACATCTTCAATTCATCCCCGGTAGATTCACGGTTTGGTTCTTTCCCATCAAAGAAGTCACCTTGCAAACCAACACACACAATAGCCCAAACGGCGGGGTTATGTCCAAGAATGTGCATTTTCATTTTATGCTTCCAACAAGCAAAATTAGTACCATCAAAGTAAGGACCTCTATGGTGATAATTTCCCTCGCTAGATGTCATACTCTCCTAGGTTGTGAAACCAAGGCTATGACCACCAAAAGCTATGGAGATCAAAGCAAATGGAGACCAAGGCTCTGATACCACTTGTAGGATCGAAAGTATGTCTAGAGGGGTGGGGGTGATTAGACTACTTAACCAAATAAAAACTTAACCTTTTCCCAATTTTAGTTCTTGGCAGATTTTAGCTATTTTAGGACAAGTCAAGCAATCATCATACAATTCAAGCAAGCATGCAAAGAGTATATTGGAAGCGGAAAGTAAAGCATGCAACTTGCAAGAATGTAAAGGGAAGGGTTTGGAGAATTCAAACGCAATTGGAGACACGGATGTTTTTCCCGTGGTTCGGATAGGTGGTGCTATCCTACATCCACGTTGATGGAGACTTCAACCCACGAAGGGTAATGGTTGCACGAGTCCACGGAGGGCTCCACCCACGAAGGGTCCACGAAGTAGCAACCTTGTCTATCCCACCATGGCCATCGCCCACGAAGGACTTGCCTCACTAGCGGTAGATCTTCACGAAGTAGGCGATCTCCTTGCCCTTACAAACTCCTTGGTTCAACTCCACAATCTTGTCGGAGGCTCCCAAGTGACACCTAGCCAATCTAGGAGACACCACCCTCCAAGAAGTAACAAATGGTGTGTTGATGATGAACTCCTTGCTCTTGTGCTTCAAATGGTAGTCTCCCCAACACTCAACTCTCTCTCATAGGATTTGGATCTGGTGGAAAGAAGGTTTGAGTGGAAAGCAACTTGGGGAAGGCTAGAGATCAAGATTCATATGGTAGGAATGGAATATCTTGGTCTCAACACATGAGTAGGTGGTTCTCTCTCAGAACATATGAGTTGGAATTGTGTATGTGTTCTGATGGCTCTCTCCACGAATGAAGAGGAGGTGGAGGGGTATATATAGCCTCCACACAAAATCCAACCGTTACACACAATCTACCAATCTCGGTGGGACCGAATCAACAAACTTGGTCGGACCGAAAAGGTAAACCTAGTGACCGTTAGAGATTTTTGGTGGGACTGACATGCAACTCGGTAGGACCGATTCTGTTAGGGTTTGGGCATAACGTAATCTCGGTGAGACCGATTACACAAACTCGGTGCGGTGGGACCGATTTGCTCTTTCGGTGAGACCGAAAAGTTACAAAAGGGAAACATAGAGTTTACATTGCAATCTCGGTGGGACCGATTCGCTCTTTCGGTGAGACCGAAAAGTTACAAAAGGGAAACAGAGAGTTTGCAATCCCATCTCGGTGAGACCGAGATCCCTATCGGTAGAACCGAATTGCTAGGGTTTGGCAGTGGCTTATGACAAGTGAAACTCGGTGGCGCCGGATAGAAAGAATCGGTATGACCGAGTTTGGCTTAGGGTTTAGGTCATTTGTGGATATGGTAAAGTGGTTGAGGATATTGGAGCATATCACTAAGCACATGAAGCAAGAGGCTCATTAAGCAACACCTCATCCCTCCTTGATAGTATTGGCATTTCCTAAAGACTCAATGTGATCTTGGATCACTAAAATATAAAATGAAGAGTCTTGAGCTTTTGAGCTTGCGCCAATCCTTTGTCCTTAGCATTTTGAGGGTTCCACTTTCACATCCATGCCATGCCAATCATTGAGCTTTCCTGAAATAATCATCTTGGAATAGCATTAGCTCAATGAGCTATATGTTTTTATGAATTACCAAAACCACCTAGGGATAGTTGCACTTTCACCTTGTTTCCTCTTTGGTGCTAAGGAGGCCTGCGCAGGCGAGGAGTACCGAGGCATCAGGAAAAGGTTGCGATATCGGTGCAACAAGACCAGGACCAGAAGGACGTTAAGACGGAGGTCACCGTGGAGCCCAAGACGGCGTCACCACCAAAGCCTTTGGCAGGCGAATAGCACTTTTGTCTGGATGGCTTGTACTAGCTATCCCCCTTCAAATTAGCCCGCCGTTGTTGACTCCCTTCCCACTCAATATTTGGGAAGAGGACCAGGGCCTCTATAAATAGGACTAGCCACCACCATAGCCAGGGGATCGACCTCATGTCGGAGGGAGAGCCCGAAGATCATCCCCATACACACAAGTGAGCCAAGCACAAGAACACCTCAACCTCAGGAGGCTGTTTTTCCCATTGTATTGTTCATCATCAGCCCAAGAGGCAATCCACCACCACCACACTCGAGTAGGGTATTAGACCACAATGGTGGCCCAAACCAGTATAAATCTTGTGTCTTTCTGTGTCGCGAGACCGTCCGCGAGATCTTAGCGAGCTAGGGCATAGATCGGTGGGAGGAAAAGACTTCGCGCGCACCCCAGTGTTTGAACCTTAAGGGTCTGTCGGAACCCCCACATTCGACATTGGACGCGCCAGGTAGGGGTGCACCGGAGCTTCTTCGCTGATAATCAGGTTGGAGACGCTCCACAGCCGTGATGTCCGACGACCTAAGAGCTGACTCCGACCGCTTGGTAGCCTGGCCAGCCTGGTCGGTGCCGCCCACCTATGAAGCCTCAACCCCGTGCTTCAAGCGGCACGAGAGCCGTCCAATCCGGCAGGTCGCGGGCGACGCGGCGGGGCGTCATCTACCCTCACTCCATGACAAGTACGGGCCGCTGCCAGGGAAGGAAGCCACGCCGCGGCGACAGCGCCGCACTCACGACAAGAACAAGCAAACACGCGGGTAGCACTCACCGTGGCAAGGGAGCTGCTGCGGTGCTGGCTGATGGAAAGCGGCCGGGACACACTACTGGAACGCGTCGCCGAGCTGCTAGACGCGGCGGCCTCGGGAGCCCCGCCCTTCTGCCATCAGCTTCCTCCTCAGGCCGCTGTGGGGATTCTCGGTGGGCCACGCCACCACCACGCACCATCAGGCGTGCTAGGGGGCTTCGTCAACACCAGCATGGCCGGCGGCGCCGGGGGCTCTGCCCCCCCTTACCGCCTGTGACAAGCTTGGGCACAAGCGTCGCCTTCCATGGCCCAAGTGGGATGCCATGCTATCACCCCCAGGACGTCACGCTGGGCCGAGGAACATGGAGTGTGGGGCACCACGGCGAGGTGTTCGGGGTAACAGCCCCAAAAGCCTACGTGCCCCGCATGACGGACCAGGAGTACACTCTGGAGGACGACCCCGGCTCGTTCGTTGGAGAAGATTAGGAAGAAGGGACGCTAGGAGTCGAAGCCTTCCAGGAGCTACCAGGGAACCACCATGACCGCGTGTGCGATGACCACTACAGGGTACCCCTAATCCCTCAGGAGCAAGCTTAACCTAACCATGAGTCGTAGGCGGAGCAGGTCACTACAGCGGCAGGCGGCCCTAGCTCGACGGCCCCCCTGGCAGCGGGAGGATCGCGTTGGGGGCTGCAGGAGAGGGGTCGGGAGCCAGGCCCCTCCCCAAAGCATGCAAGGCCAGGGGATACCCGGAGGTAGGCCCTCTGCCAGGGAGGCTTCGACGACCCTTCCCCCGACAAAGGACCCGTGGTCGCCGAGGTAACCGCTGGCGTCCCCTTTCCCTCTTTCGTGTCATCCTGGGGACCGGTCGGCTCAAAGGAGGTCAAGGGTGGCGCAAGGTGGGGCCCTCGTCTGGCGATATGAAGCAAGGCCGATACCTGTGAACAAGGCCCAGTGCCTGTGAAGCTCGCCGCCCGTGACACTCTCACGTAATAATGAGTTGGGGCTGTACACACCCCGGAGTCTCAGGAGCGCCGGCCTCAGGCCCTGGGGCTCCCGCCCACGCCTAGTGACAGCACTTAGCTCCGCGCTGGTGAGAAGACTTGAAGCCCTGAAGACTAGATTAGGTGCCGGACGTGGCCTTTTGCTTTGGATCTCTCTTTCTGTGGCTTTGCTTTCTAGATCTGGATTTAAGTTGAAGATGAACTTTTATCGACGCGCGCGGGGGGTGCCTTTTCTCGTTCGAGCCATTTCTCGCCTTCTGGATCTTGTTTGGTTTAGGACTCATGTCCATCGTCTTTCCCTCTCAAGCTCCTCGCGAGCCGTACCGCATAAAGCGCACGCTCGTCAAGCACGCGCCAGCGCTGTGGCTGGCACTCACCTCTTGAGGGGCCCCCTCAGACGGGGCGATAAGCTCCGCAGGATTCTCGGAAGCTCGTCGCTTCACGACCCAGCCCGAAGCTGGCGCTGACTAAGGTAAACCACGACGGGAAGCTCGCCCTCGACTCCACGAGTTCACGAGGACACATACCGACAGCACATAGGAAAGTAAAAAATTGCAATTTGCTTACATGAGGGGTTCCCCCTCCCAAAATGCTCTTACAAGTCTTCCAAGGGCCACACCCGTGTTTCGTGTGAAGGATGAAACAACAGGAGAACATGGGATCAGTCAGAAATATCACTTGCTACATCACCCGCGGACGCATCGCTCGCGTCGTCGTCGTCTTCGTAGGTGTCATCACCGCCGTCGGCGATGCCCCCATCGCCGTCGTCAACAACATCGCCTTCGTCCACGACGACCACCACCGCGTCATCCTCCGAGGTGAAGGCCCTGACCAACACGTCCACATGGTCCTCTAGCCAACGCGTCAGGTCACCCCGGACAGCCGTGGGTACGGGGGCAATGGTGGCGTCGAAGTCAAAGTTGAGGTAGGCATTCAGAAGGTGGCTAAAGACACGGGTCAAGGCGCACTGAAGCAGGCCACGACCCCTCTCCTCCACAAGCTGGCGAGCTCTGGCCGATCGAGCCTCCAGGCGCGTCACCACCTTCGTGAAGAAGGTCAGGTGGCTGGCATAGTCATTCGAGTGAGGGCCCGGAGCATTCTCGTCGCAGATATAACCCAGGGCTGTGTTGGCCCTGTTCCGGGGGCCTTGAAGCATAGGAGCATGCTCGCGCTCCAGTGTCCGACGCTGGAGCACTTCCTCCCTGTTTTGCCATGTGACGGCCTCGGCATCATCAACTCGTTTCCGGAGGGAAAGCAGCTCGGCGCGGGCAGAGGCCAAGTCCGCCTACGCTGTAACTAGGGTGGTGGCTGTGGGCTCCGCATGCCTCTCGGCCTCATACAACCTAGGACTGAGAGCGGCGGCCCTGCCCGCATCCTCCAGACCCGCGAGCTTCAGCCTCAAGTCGCGCGAACCTCGGCCACCCGGCGATTGATCTCCTCCTCGACTGCGGCCTCGCAGGCCCCGATGGCGTCTTCCACTTGAGCAACTTGACGCTCCTTCGTCTCTAGTTGCTCGAGCTCGAGGCTGCGCTCCACGACTTCCAGGGCCAATGCCGCCTCGCGCTTCCAGTCCTCCTCTTCCTCTGCCGGCATCCCCCTCAGTGATGCAAGAGCAGCCCCGCGCGCCTCCACCTGCTGCTCAAGGGACGCGCTCCAGGCCTGAAGCCCCCATGTGCGCTCTTCCGCAGCCTCGCGATGGCGATTGGCCTCGCGAGCCTCTTCCAAGGCTCGTGAGTGGGCTTTATGGGCGATCTTAAGGGACACCTCGGCCTTCGCATTCTCGAGGTCGCGCTGATAGCGACCAAGGTTGATGGCCACCCTCAGCTTGCGCCGCTCCTCCACCAGCCGGAGACCTTCAGCCTCAAGACGCAAGTCGACACCGGAGAGCTCTTCATCGAGGCGGCTCATCACGCCCATCGCCTCCTGGAAGAGCCCATGATGAACTACGCCATGCCCACGCTCAAGCTCGAACGCTCGACCGGCCTCATCCTCTACCTCGGGGGCAGCGGGCAGAGCATCAAGTGGCGCGCTAACCCCCGGCGAGGCACTAGGGGCTGGCGCCGCACCTGACGTCAGCCTGTCCTCGCGAGGAGCCCAAGCTGATTGGGGCTCACCGCTCGAAGAGGAACTGAAGATCGAGGTCAGCCAGCGCCTGCTCATGAGCAAAGGAGGAGTCTTGGGCACGCCCGCCGAGCTCCACACCAGACTGTGGGGGAGGGGCGGCCAAGCCAAGGACTCAGTGCGCCATGAAGGTGGGGACACTCCCGCAACCGACCCCGCGCCAGGGGCGGCAGGTAGGCCAGGAACGCTCAAGGTCGATGGGGGGGGGGTTGATGAAGGAGGAGGCAGCCTCTCGGAAGACACAACAGCTTCAACGGAAGGAGCCCTAAAGGACAGACATGAGAATAAGAAGGCCACACGCAAGAAGCCATAGCAGTAAGATGCTTACACTTCAATGGCGATGTACTTCCGTCGCTTCAATGACCCGAAGATATTGCTGCTGCTGGGGGACCCCTTCCTCTTGCGGAGCTCCTTGAAGTCCACACAAAGACGACCGAAGCGCTGAATGTGACGGCCAGTGCGCGGCGGAGCCGAAGAAGAACCAAGAAGGATGGCTTCAGGGCAGCCCGATCGTGGCGAACAGCCCTGCGCCCTCTCACTGCGACCTCCCGAGGCTCCTAGAGCCACAGCCTCGGGAGCCGCATGCCGCGTCTCCTCAGCAACCAATGCCTCAGGAGGGGGGTCACAAGCCCCCGAGGACGACGCCTCCAGATCACCGCTCGTCATGTGCTCCTCGACACTTGAGCCGTTGGCCCCCGTCGGAGCTCGCCGCCCCCCTGGGACCATCACCTGGGGCGAGCTCGGCACCGGCGGCAAGGAGGGGGACCATGATGACGGGGTTCTCACGGGACCCCATCAAGCCGATTGAGCACAACCCCCACTCATCAAAGGAAGGCATGCTCGCGGCAAATGTGACTTTGTTCTCACAGCGGTACAACAGGCAGCTGTTCCTGGGCATCTCATCCGGCAGAGGGACACCCTATAGGACCGTGAGCACTATTTGCCGTGCCGCAAGAGGAAGCCCCTCCTCCTGAAACCTCGTGTTGTCCTGGTTGCGGAGAAAGTCCCACATCGGGCGGGAGTGGCGCTGAACTGGATCGACTCAACGCCTGATGAAATCCCTCACCACCATGGGCGCAGTCATGCTAAGGTCCTTCAACCACCTCAACCTAGCCCAGACGGGGGCAAGGCGGGGGTTCATGAGCTTCTAATGGCCCCATCCGAAGTATGGAACAGTGGGCCCCGCCGGAGCTTGGAGCAGAGGGTTGAGCACGCCGGCGTTAACAAACACCCATCATGTACGCAACTCGCTCATGGATGAAGGAAGCTCGAAGTCGATCCCCGCGCCTGCCATCGCAGCCATGCCTAGGAAACTCACACACCCCTAGCTCTGCCGGGGACCGGTGAGATGCAACGATAAGAAGTGATGGAGGAGTGCCACGGAAGGAGCCCCACCATGGCCCCGCACAAGAAGGCAAAGATGGCAAGAAGGGTCACAGATTGAGGGTCGAGATGGAGCATGTGGATCTGATAGTGCTCGAGCACCGCGTTGAAGAAGGCAGAGAAGGGAGGAATCAGGCCACCCCAGAGGGCCTCGATGAAGATCGGAATCTCGGTGACTGCCCGAGCCATGCGAGAGCGAGACGCGGGCCAAGCCACCGTCTCTCCCCACTCGTTGAAACTGGAGGCAAGCATGGGGCGCACCTTGTCCATGGCTTCGTCGTTGAGCACCTGGGGCCGGCCGAGTGCCAGCTCGAAGGATGTAGGCGCAGTTGGCAAGGACAGAGGTTTCTTCCCCTTCTCGGCTTGTTTCGGCTTCATGGCGGTGAAGCAGGCGGAGCGCATGTCAGATTGGGAGGACGGAGCAGGGCCCCAAGGAAGCAGGGAGATTGGAAGAGCCAGGCGCGGCGAAGGAAGAATAACTGTGTAAGAGGCGGGGGTCGCATAGCCAGGCGGATTCAAAGGCAGCGTGGGAAAGCGGAGACGCCCACGTCCAATCAACCGCCACACGTCAACTGAGGCCACAGGCTTTTATGGGCCCGCGGTGCTCCGTACTTGGATTTTGGCTTCACCGCGAAGCCAAGACCGAGCGCACCTTGGGCCCGGGGGCTACTGTCGGCGTTCTGGTACGGGGGTCCCCAGACTTGCTTGCCTGTGGCCCGCGGCATGGCTAAGCCAGTAGGCCGTACGTCATTTTCATCAACAAGGCATCAAAGACCCTCGCGAGGGGCCAAGCCTCGCGAGGTGGACGATGCAAGACCTCCTCTGGAGTGGCCTAGTCGGGCAGGCTCACGAAGGTTGGAGATAACAAGGCGAGGCAAACCTCACGAGGCTCTCGTGACGTGAGCCATGGCGATCGACACCAGGCGGGCGCCAGCGCGCGCAGCATCCTTGTTTCCTCTTTGGTGCTAAGGTGGCCTGCATAGGCGAGGAGTACCGAGGCATCAGGCAAAGGTTGCCATATCAGTGCAACAAGACCAGGACCAGAAGGACGGCAATACGAAGGTCACCATGGAGCCCAAGACGGTGTCACCACCAGAGGCTTTGGCAGGCGAAGACCACTTTTATAAGGATGGCTTGTACTAGCTGTCCCCCTTCAAATTAGCCCGCCGTTGTTGACTCCCTTCCCGCTCAATATTTGGGAAGAGGACCAGGGCCACTGTAAATAGGACTAGCCACCACCATAGCTAGGGGATCGACCTCATCCCAGAGGGAGAGGCCGAAGATCATCCCCATACACACAAGTGAGCCAAGCACAAGAACACCTCAACCTTAGGAGGTTGTCCTTCCCATTGTATTGTTCATCATCAGCCCAAGAGGCAATCCACCACCACCACACTTGAGTAGGGTATTACACCACAATGGTGGCCCGAACCAGTATAAATCGTGTGTCTTTCTGTGTTGCGAGTTCGTCGAGTTCGTCCGCGAGATCTTAGCGAGCTAGGGCCTAGATCGGTGGGAGGAAAAGACTTCGTGCGCACCCGAGTGTTCGAACCTTAAGGGTCTGCCGGAACCCCCACATCCGACAAAAACATTATAAAAAACAAACAAACTGAGGCTGTGGTCTCTCGCCTAGGTCGGCCTATCCGACGCCTTCCTTCAGGCGAGTGCTCCACCGTGGGCCGGGCCCAGCAATGGGCGCAGAGTTTAAATAGGATAAGTGTCGTGATTTGTCAGGAATGTGCTGTTGGCCTGGTGGTTGGTGTTCTTTCGGGAGGAGCTGAGGTCGCCGGTTCGACTGCCGTCCCTCCTCATTTTTTTGTTAATCATTATTTCGCATCCCACTTGTCTCCTGTGCCCACATGATAGCTCTACGTGTCAGCTTGGCGGGTCCTGTGTGTCACTTGCAGGAGGTTGATTCATGGATTCCATATGTCAGTGCTGGTTCACACCTAATACACCGAAGATAAAATTAACACATGGACATGACACATAGACATGGATCTGCCCATGGACACGCCACATAGGCGAAATTGGTAAAGGGTTTGATCAGTCGTTTTGAAGCATTGTAATCGGCTTGGCGGGTACCACATGTCAGGTCTGAGGCAATGTTGAGGTGGCTTGACACATGGACACGCCACATCGACAAAACTGGTGACGTGTCTGACTAGTCATTTTGAAGCATTGTGAATCAGTAGTGATGACTATTAAATTGTTCAAGATAGACTAAAATGAAAGGTGCAGATAAGTGTTGTCTATGTTATGACCATTTTAGATAAGAAAATTACGACCTTCTTGACGAAATTGGTCATAATGATTTAGAGTTTGGACCCCCTAAATGGCTTACGACCATCTGCCACACAATGGTCATAGATTAATGACAAATTCACCCATGGTCACTACGAGAAGGTCACAATTAAGCATATTTCTTGTAGTGAAAAATCTAGCTAGGGAGGTAAGCTTCCCCGGAGGCGGCATCGTTGTATATGATCGAACGAGCCATCGATCCTTCTGTTGACGGCAAAGTGGAACTCTCAATGAAATCGTCGGGGTCACAACTGGTTGATCTCGGGTAGGGGGTCCCAAACTATGCGTCTGAGGATCGAAGGTAACATGAGGCAGGGGACACGATGTTTACCCAGGTTCAGGCCCTCTTAATGGAGGTAATACCCTACTTCCTGCTTGATTGACTTTGATGAGTATAGTGGTAACAAGAGTTGATCTACCTCGAGATCATAATGGATAAACCCTAGATGTCAAGCCTATATGATTTGTGATTGCCTCTATGGACTAAACTCTGCGGTTTATATAGACACTGGAGGGGCCTAGGGTTGTACAGAGTCAGTTTACAGAGAAAGGAAACTTCATATCAGAATGCCAAGCTTGCCATCCACGCAAAGGAGAGTCCCGTCCGGACATGTGGGAAGGCCTTCTATCTTGTATCTTCACGGCCCATTAGTCCAGCCCATATCACATAGCTCGGACGCCCGGGGACCCCCTAATCCAGGACTCCCTCACCCAGCCTAGGAGCAGAAACTTGGCCCCGCCCGCCGGACATGATGGAGGCAGCCCTTCCACCTCCCACATGGAGGAGGTGGCGAGACAATGTAGGGCGAGCCCCTCCCTAAGGGGCATGCCTCCTCTACCGCTCAAGTCGAAGAGGTCGTCATGGAATCCTCGGCGGTAGAGACTATACAGAAGGCTGCTGAGCCCACCCCAGCGGAGGATGAAGCTCGTGACCCAGCAACAACTACTGCCGAGGAAACAGAGGCCCTTTCCCAGCAGACTTCCCCATGTATCTGGCTGAACCTTTCTTTTCTTTTATATTCTGGCTGCTTTCACTGGTTTCTTCATTCACTTGAGATTTTTGTTTCTTCACTGTTTCCGGGCCCTCTTGCGTGCGCCCCCCCAAACTGAAGAGCGAGATTTGCTAGAGGTGGTGGCTGACAGAGGGATGTCTGCTGCGGACGAAGCCGCGAGGCTCGCAGCTGCTGAGGGTCAGGATCTGGCTGCTGGGGATGTTCTAGGATCTTTGGCTATTATGGAGCATTCTTTGGTGGACGCCCTGGTAGGGGGAGTGGCCCTTGAGATGAAGATACCACTCCAGACCATGGGCCCGCTTACTGCTGCCAAGACCATTGCTGAGATTCCGCCACTTTCTCGAGTACGCTGGCAATGGTGTTTTCCTTGATTGATATCGGAGCCCCTGACCCGTCCATGGCGGACGCAAAGCTTGATGAGGAGCTTCAGCGTCTTCTGGCATCGCTGTATCTGAGAGGCGTGGAGGCTGATGACTCTGCTGCTATCAATATGGATTTATCCTTCATGGAATCCATGGCGGCAGACATGAAGGAAATGCAGGCCTGACACCGCCAAAAGTGGCAGGAGCTGAAGGAATGGTACGAATCCGCCGGCAAGGTGGACCAGAGGCTGAAGGACAAGTGCCTGGAGCTGCGTGAATGGCACGACAAGTAGTTCAAGGCGCTTATGCGGCAGAAAGAGACCCTTCAGATGATCAGGGAAGATGTCATGGCTCGGGAGGGGTCGCGTGGAGGATCGCAAAGTAGCTCTGGATGCCAGGGAGCGAGAGATCTCCCTTCGGGAGGAGAACCTTGAAGCTACCCTCCATGCCAAAGATGAAAGTTTGGAGGCGTGGTGCAGCAACACACCAAGGAATTGGAGGACAAGCATGAGGTTGCTGTAGACACCCTTCCGACCGACCATGCTACCCAGCTGAAGAATCTTGTTGAAGATTAGGACGCCGCGTCTTCCGCCAAGGCTGAGCTCGACCGGCAGGTGGCCAAACTGAACGAAGACCTTGCCGAGAGCGCCAAGAAGGTGTAGGCACTTAAAGAAGAAGCACGGCAGGCAGAGCTTCACCTGGCTGATGTGTAGTCGCAACTCTCCTCCAAGACCCAAAGCCTTGAGACCGCCAACGACAACAACTCTGACATGAAGGCAAGGATCGACTCGCTGGAGCAGTCGGCGGAATCCCTTCAATCCCGGTAGCAATTGCTGTCCAAGGACATGGAAATCAACAAGCGTCTCCGGCAAGATCCAGAGGATAGGCTAAAGAATCGGGTCGACATGAACAACCTCTTGATCAAGAGCCTGATTGACATTGCAGAACGTCTTGGCGACCAAGCTGCGGCGATTGGCATGGACGGCTCTATCTACTCAGCCAGCGAGTAGGAGGTCCCGAGTGTCAAGCTGGGGCTCTTCTTCAATGAGTTGGTTAATAAACTGAAGGTGCATGAAGAGGGGAGGACCGAGCGATTCGCGACCGAGTCGTGGAGGCTCGCTCACAACGCCCTCTTCATGGTCTTGAGCAACATCGTGTGTCGCCATCCAGAGCTTGATCTTGATGACGGCTTCAAGAAGCCGCCAGCAGGTGCTGATGTCGCTGCCGCTGAAGAGAAGGCTGCTCACCGCACCGACAGGGTTCTTTGCACTTAAGCTATTCCACCTGTTCATAGGATCAAGTATCGGGCCTCTGTAGCCTCCGCGGGGCCTTGTATTAAACATGACATATATTTTGTGTTTAGTCGTTTTATCTCTAGTGTTTGTGCGAGACTGATACTTCTATTTGGATCTTTAAATGCATGTTTATCCCTTTAATTCTATATGCTCGTGTTCGTATGATCAATTCCTATCCATGCTCTGGATGACTGCCGATATCATAATGCCACGACTATCGTAATGGTCCGGCCCTTAGCAATCATCTTGGCGTGGATGCGTCTCAGCAGGTTTTCCCTTGGTAGCTCTCGATGCAGCCTCTCGACCTGCGAGCGTGGCTCCAGACAGGACGATGGTGTGATCAAAGAAACTAGCCAAGGTTCCATCGCATGAAGGATTTTCTCGATATGAACACTCACTAGAATTAAGGGATAAACGACTGCATAAATCTGAAACACATCAACTAGAAGTGATAACGCGAACTTAGCTTTCGTTTTAAGCCTCTTTTTCTTCTGACGAGCCGTGCGTGTTCGATGAGTCCGTGGTGCCTCGAGGAGTAGAAGGCAATCAGGTGGTTTCTTTGCTCCCGGCAAGGGCCTACATGTATTTATTGTAGCTGGTGGGCATCAGGGCACGGTGTCGGGCTTCTCTGGTCCTCTTCCCTTTTTGCTCCCTTCCCCTCGAGTCAGTGCAGCGGCTGGCGTCGCATGGGTCGTCCAAATGCGGGCAGCCTTGCCGAAGCATGCTTGTCGGGGCATCAATCGATGGACTCATACCAACGCTTTGCTCAGGATTACCCACGGCGGGGAAAATTGTGGACCGAGCGTCGCATGGTAATCGTCGACATCGACGACGCCGAGGCTAAAGCAGCTTGACTGCTGACGAGGGGGAGGGACAGGAAGGAGGGAGCTCATGCATGCATGTCTTGTGCCCCTTCCTCTGCACGGTGCCTGAATGGCGAGAAAGCCATGCGAGCCGCCGGGATAAATCTACCGCTGTTAGCGGCGGTCTTGGCCGTAACCATCGCTACAGTGAAGCTCAAAGAGCGATAGAACGGCGTGGGGAAGGCCCCCGCTTTGCTTCCGCATCTCCACAGGCGCCACAGTTGATGGTGCTGTCGAAGATGAAGATGGTGATGAAGATGATGCATTGCACACGCTTTTAAGTTCGCGCAAGTGAGCCCCCTACCTGGCGCACCAAAGATGCCGCGGGATATCCGCGACCACCTATGGGGCCAGGAGGCCCCTTGCTGGTTCGGCAGGGGACGTCGCGTTGCGCAAAGAGCAGACCAGCGCACGATAGCATGGCAGAGAGCACACAAGCAATTTACCAAGGTTCAGGCCACCATGAGGCGTAAAACCCTACTCCTGCTTTGGTGGATTGATGGTGGAATGGAGGGGGTGAAGCATAGTAGACTTGCCCGGCAGGGGTTGCCTTGGGGCGGCAGTGACTACGCGCATATGGGAATGTGGGTTCGTCAACTTTCCAATGCTTCCTATGGGTGCCATGTGCCTCCTTTTATACATCAAGGGGTCACCGCAATGGCAAAGTAGTCATTATCCACTGATATGATAGCAAATAGTGCTACCATACCTAACTCTGTGGGCTAACAGGGTGCATTAAATGCACCTCTTAGTGTCACATCACTAGTAGCCCGGCAAGGCTTGCCGGGCTATCTTGCCAGCTCCGCGCTTGTTCTCTTGACACGTCGCAGGACGGGTGTCATCTGTGGGTTTCTTCTGTAGGAAATGGCTGCCATGTGGCGAATGGCTACCACTTAATCATCTTGCGGCTTGACACCACACTGATTGACGACGTGTGTCATGCTTGAGTGGTCGGTGGGGTGGTTCTACCCCTACGAGGTGGTGGCCTCGACCCTTGCTGGGCTCGCCTGCCCGGCAAGGGAGGCCCTTCTCTTTCCGATATCTTGCTCCTCTGGCTTGACCTTGGTCTGTCTGAACTACATGTTGGTTCAAATCTCTTGGTTTCTTGTACTTTGTCCTAGCCTCGGCTTGTCCGTGCACGAGTCGGGGGGAAATGCATACCCCCGTATATTTTCCCTGACACCCATTTTCTGCACTGGAGCATGTGCATGTAGTTCGAACTTTAATTATGCACATAAAATGCCTAGAAAACCCAGTAAATATATAAAAATTTCCAAGTGAACCCTGAAAAGTCTCAAAAATTGACACAACACTGCTATCATTCTATGTTGACACTAGAAAAATTTTGAAAGCAAGAAGAAGCAACGGATATTGTTTCGACCCCAAAGTTCCCTACGAAACCATCACGCTTGTTGTGAGAAGCTCTGGTTTGCGAGAACCTTATACCGAAACCAGCCCCAAATGGGACAAAAAGTTTACTATAGCATGTTGATGCCGCTCCATGATAGCATGCCAAGTTTCATGAACTTCAGACGAGTTTTCAATTTACTAGAATTTAAAAACCATGTATCTCAATGTTTGCGGCCGAGCCACGGTGGCAAGGTATTTGACATTCATTCCTATTTCTTGCATGGGACCTAAGCATGCAGCCAATGACATATATTTGCTTTTTTCAAACAATTTACATGCACTGGAGCATGTGCCCATAGTTGAAATTTGAATTATGCACATAAATGCGTAGAAATCTTAGTTAATATGTAAAAATGTCCGAACGAACCCTGAAAAATTCCTAAAATTAACACAACACTCATGTTGTTCTATATTGACACTATAAAATATGAAATCAACAAGTGGCAACGGATATAGTTTCGTCCAGAAAGGTGAAACGTTCCCTACCGTAACCATGAGGCTTGTTGTGAGAAGCTTTGGTTTGTTAGAAGCTTATACCCCAACCTGCCCCAAATTGGACAATAGTTTTACCACGCCATGTTGATGCCGTTCCACGCTAGCATGTCTAGTTTCATAAATTTCATACACATTTTGGATTTACTAGAATCTTAAAATCATTTATCTCAATGTTAGCGGCCGAGTGAGAGTGGCAAGGTGTTTGACATTCATTCTCATTTCATGCATGGGACTTAAGCATGCAACCAAGGACACACATTTCAATTTTGAACCCATTTATGTGCACAGGAGCATGTGCATGTAGTTCAGATTTGAATTCTACACATAAATGCATAAAAAACTCAGTTAATGTATAAAAATGTCCAAGCGAACCCCGAAAAGTCCCAAAAATTGGCACAACACTCATGTCGTTCTATGGTGACACTAGAATTTTTTTTAAAGCAACAAGAGGCAATGGATATCGTTTCGTCCCCAAAGGTGGCATGTTCCCTACCGAAACTATCAGGCTTGTTGTGAGAAGCTCTGGTTTTCTAGAACCTCATACCCAAACCTACCCCAAATGGGACAAAAAATTTACCACAACATGCTGATGCTGCTCCATGATAGCATGTCAAGTTTCATGAACTTCAGACGAGTTTTGGATTCACTAGAATTTAAAAACCATGTATCTCAATGTTTGTGGCCGAGCGACGGTGGTAAGGTGTTTGATATTCATTACCATTTCTTGCATGGGACCTAAGCATGCAGCCAAAGGCACATATTTGATTTTTCAAATAATTTACATGCACGGGAACATATGCCTCTAGTTGAAATTTGAATTATGCACATAAATGCATAGAAACTCAGTTAATGTATACAAATGTCAAAACGAACCTCGAAAAATTCCTAAAATTAACACAACACTCATGTTGTTCTATTTTGACACTAGAAAAAAATTGAAATCAAGAAGAGGCAATGGATATCGTTTTGCCCAGAAAGGTGAAACGTTCCCTACCGTAACCATGAGGCTTGTTGTGAGAAGCTCTGGTTTGTCAGAAGCTTATACCCCAAACTACCCCAAATGGGAAAATATTTGTACCACAGCATGTTAATGCCATTCCACACTAGCATGTCAAGTTTCATAAATTTCAGACGCGTTTTCGGTTTACTAGAATCTTAAAACCATGTATTTCAATGTTAGCCACCGAGCGATGGTGGCAAGGTGTTTGACTTTCATTCTCATTTCTTGCATGGGACTTAAGCATGCAACCAAGGACCCACATTTTAATTTTGGACCCATTTATATGCACTCGAGCATGTGCATGTAGTTCAAATTTGAATTATGCACATAAATGCATAGAAAACTCAGTTAATGTATAAGAGTGTCCAAGCGAACCCCAAAAATTCCGAAAATTGACAAAACACTCTTGTTGTTCTATGTTGACATGTGAAAAATTTTGAAAGTAAGAAGAGGCAACAGATATTGTTTCGTCCCCCAAGGTGGCACATTCCCTACCGAAACCATCAGGCTTGTTGTGAGAGAAGCTCTGGTTTGCAAGAAGCTTATACCCAAACCTGCCGCAAATGGGATAATATTTTTACCACGGCATGTCGATTCCTATCCATGATATTATGTCAAGTTTCATGATTTCAGACGAGTTTTTGATTTACTACAATTTTAGAACCATGTATCCCAATGTTAGCGGCCGAGCGATAGTATATAGGTGTTTGACATTCATTCTCATTTCTTGCATGTGACCTAAGCTTGCAACCATGGACACACATTTGATTTTGCAACCCTTTTTTATGGACTGGAACATGTGCATGTAGTTCAATTTTGAATTATGCACATAAATGCCTAGCAAACTGAGTTAACATACGGAAATGTCCAAACGATCCCCGAAAAATTCCAAAACTTAACACGACACTCATGTTGTTCTATGTTGACGCCAAGAAAAAATTGAAAGCAAGAAGAGGCGACGAATATCATTTTGTCCACAAAGGTAACTTGTTTCCCTAACGGAACCATGAGTCTTCTTGTGAGAAGCTCTGGTTTGTGAGAAGATTATACCATAACCTTCCCCAAGTGGGACAATATTTTTTACCCCAACATGTTGATGCCATTCCATGATAGCATCGGTTCATGAATTTCAGACGGGTTTTGAATTTACTCGAATTACAAAAGGAAGTACCTCAACGTTTGCTAGAGAGCCACGGTGTCATGGTGTTCGAAATTCATCCCCATTTCTTTCATGGGACATAAGCATAAACCCATGGACACATATATGATTTTACAACCCATGTTGGTGCACCAGAGCATGTGCATGTAGTTTAATTTTGAATTGTGCACTTGAAATGGCTAGAAAACTAATTTAATGTATATAATATCTAAAAGAACCCTGAATAATTCAAATTTTCTTACGACACACATATAGTTGCATGTTCACTGCAGATAAAAGTTCTAGCAATTCAAACACCCTGCATTGCCGTTGTGACCCCATATGTAATTCAAATCAGGATGAAAAATTCAGTAGACCGTACACAATTTATTATCACCAACCTTGTGAGATGTAGTACAAAATATCTTGGAGCACCGTCGGAGTATAACACGCCTATGGCTTACGCGAGAAGGTCCGTCAGCTACAGTCCACAGTCGACGTGTCAAGCACACTAGCTCGCTCCCCAAATATCATTTTACAAATCAATCGTCGCCGATGAAAGACGGGGACATGGACCCGCGACGTGAGGGAAACTTTGGCAGCCCACTCCGACAAGAGTTTGGCCGCAACCACCATGCGCATGCTAACAAGGTGCATGAGCGCGGCCACAATCTGTGACTAGGCGGCCAAGGCAACCCAAACAGCCGATGTTGCTTCTTAGGAGGCGGCAACAACATCTGCCTCGGGGATGGCAACTGGCGGGAGTGGCACAACAGCTATCGGTTTCGCAGAGGCGGCCTTAGCCCTGATGGAGGCCGCCCACGACCATGTCGGCGCCGCCCACGCCCAGCTCATGGCGGTCACCACACAAATCGAACAAAGCTTCTCTGACAATGGTCGACAACCCACATTTGAACAGCTGGCAATTGCCGAGACCGTTTGAGTAGCCATCCATTCCTCTGCTGCATACCTTGCCACAACGAGCCCGTTCAAGCCCGAATCGCAGCCTCCCATGCCTAGCTCGTGGCGGCCTTTTCCAAAGAGATGGCAGACGCGGATGGCGAGATGCTTGTCGACTATGGTGCGATGCATGCCATAGAGCCCCTTCCCCAGGAGACCATCGGGGGTGAGCTGGACATGGAGGAGGTGGCGGAGATCGACGAGCACCAGCCATAGTAGCAATCTTTGTTTTGTTTAATTAAGAGCGCTAGTGTTTAATTTGTTAGAGTAATGTTTAGGTCAGCTAGCTCTGTTTAATTGCCGAACTTGCTCGATTAAGAAGTGTGGGTGTGTTGTTGTCTCCTTTGTGAACCCAAATTATGCAATGACGTGGATGACCACTATAACCAGACAAATTCGAACCAAAAGTTTTGACGTTCAAACTCATCACACATGGGTTAAGCTATCTGAATCGTTTGTGATGTTCACATATCGTACACAGTTCTGAATAACGGACCGTGTCTGATGACACTTTGTGCGCCATTTTTTTAATGAATCGATTCAAATTTTTTGGCTTCCGCGGAAATATCTACCTCCCTGCCCCCCTTACCAAAAGCCACATTTACCCTATTTTCGCCTTCCTTTCCAAGTTAAAACCTTCACTCCTTGCTTGCAGCGTAGCCTCCTCGCCAGCGACCCTCCTTCAAGCTACCCGGCCTCGTCTATCCAGGCAGGTAATCCACACCCAACCCCCATCCGCCTCCTCCTTCCACATCCCACATGCCCCGACTGCCGGCACAACACCTTCCACCCAAATCACCGATCCCTCCACCAAATAAGCGTCGCCCTAAGCCATGGTGCACGTAGTATAGGCAGGAGCTCAAGGAGCATTTCGCAGCAGAGAAGCAAATCGCGGCCGCATGCGCGGATGAGGTCGCGTCTGCCATTTGTGCTGACCCCCGGATCTTGGAGGGGCACAAGTCCATTTGCTAGCTACGCTAGTTAAGCATGCTTGGTTTACCCATTGCGTGTGCTGCTCCTGCCCTTCCTTAACAAATTCTAGTGAATTGTGCTATCTAATTTTAACATGCAATATGTTCAACTAGTGCAATGTGGCGCTCACTTATTAACTGTTTGGCTAATTAGTTGTCATCTTTAGTTAACCGTTTGGTTCAATTCTGCAAATGTGGTGTTCAGTTCTTCAATCTGCAATTTTGTATTGTCTTCCATGTGAGAAATAAATCGTATTTATCTTTACAAAATACATGAGAAACGAATAGAATTGTTGTATTTCCAAGTTGTCAAGCATGCTTGGTTTGGTTAACTGTCTGATCTTCTAGTATGTTATACATTGTGCAATGTGGTGCTCAGTTAATGTTTGGTTCATTTGTTGTGGTGTTTAGTTAACTGTTTATTTCAATTCTGCAATGCGATGTTTAATTGTTGTGGGTGCATTCTGTTATTGTATACCATGTGAGAAATTAATCAAATTTGGTTGTACTAAATACCTGAAAACAAATACAATTGTTGTATTTCTAAGTTGTTAAGCATGCTTGGTTTGGTTAACTGTCTGATCTTCTATTAGGAGCATAGTATATTATGCAATGTGGTGCTCAGTTGACGTTTGGTTCATTTGTTGTTTAGTTAGCTGTTTGGTTCAATTCTGCAATGATATGTTCAATTGTTTTGGGTGCATTCTGTTATTGTATACCATGTGAGAAATAAATTGAATTTGGCTGTACTAAATACATGAGAAACAAATACAACTGCTATATTTCCAAGTTGTTAAGCATGCTTGGTTTGGTTAACTGTTTGATCTTCTATTAGGAGTATGTTATATTGTGCAATGTGGTGCTCAGTTAACGTTTGCTTCATTTTTTGTGGTGTTTAGTTAACTGCCTAGTTCAGTTATACAATGCGATGTCCAATTGTCGTGGGTAGAATTTTGTAATTTTGTGCATGTGAGGAATAAGTCAAATTTGGTTGCACTTAATACATGAGAAACATATACAACTGCTATATTTCCTAGTTCTTAATCTCGCTTGGTTTGGATAAATGGGTTTTTTATGTGGCTTGAATTATTCTTATGAATCTGCAATGTGCTTATTTTTCATCACCATATTTTACTGATAGCATGCGAACCCTCACTTAACCTGATGACTAACTACCATATATGTGTTGCAGGGAAACAATGGGAAGCACTAAGGTTTACAATCGAGATTAGCACATACATGGTCCTATGTCTAATAGCACATTATTGTGCAATTGCAGGACCATTATAATATTTAGGTTTTTAACAATTTGGTCTTGCACACGAAGGCCCTGCTATAAGAGGTTTTGACCCACTGTTCGACCCTTTTTGCGTATGGGGAAATGAGTTGTCCATGAATATCAGTCAAGTCAAGAAACTCAGAAAGATTGTTAGGATAAAAAAATTGGCAACAAAAAACAACAAGATCTTTGTATGCATAATGAGGAAGACATCAGTTCACTACAAGATGGTACTAACTACTATACCTTACCCTTTTTTATTCAACAAGATCTTTGTATGCACAATGAAGAAGACATCAGTTCACTATGATACGTCTCCAACGTATCTTCTTTTCCTAAAGCTTTTCCTCTTGTTTTGGACTCTAATTTCCATAATTTGAATGAAACTAACCCTGGACTAACATTGTTTTCAGCAGAACTACCATGGTGTTGTTTTTGTGCAGAAATAAAATTTCTCAGAATGGAACGAAACTTTGCGAGGATTTTTTACATAATAAAAGAGAATTTCTAGAGCCAAGACCTACTGAAGGATGGCACCTAGGTTGGTGTCGGTGTCAAAACCAGCGGATCTCGGGTAGGGGGTCCCGAACTGTGCGTCTAGGACGGATGGTAACAGGAGGCAGGGAACACGATGTTTTACCTAGGTTCGGGCCCTCTTGATGGAGGTAAAACCCTACGTCCTGCTTGATTAATATTGATGATATGGGTAGTACAAGAGTAGATCTACCACGAGATCAAGGAGGCTAAACCCTAGAAGCTAGCCTATGGTATGATTGTTGTATATGGAGTTGATGTCCTACGGACTACAACCCTCCGGTTTATATAGACACCGGATAGGGTTAGGGTTACATAGAGTCGGTTACAATGGTAGGAGATCCTGAATATACGCACCGCCAAGCTTGACTTCCACACCAAGGAAAGTCCCCTCCGAACACGGGACAGAGTCTTCAATCTTGTATCTTCACAATCCAGGAGTCCGGCTGAAGGTATAGTCCGACTACCCGAACACCCCCTAATCCAGGACTCCCTCAGTAGCCCCTGAACCAGGCTTCAATGACGACGAGTCCGGCGCGCAAATTGTCTTCGGCATTGCAAGGCGGTTTCCTCCTCCAAGTCCTTCATAGAAGATTGTAAACACCAAGAGTAGTGTCCGGCTCTGCAAAATAAGCTTCCACATATTGCCATAGAGAGAATAATATTAACACAAACCAAATCTGCTGACGTATTCCACAGTGCGTCATCACACTACGGCCAAGTCCTTTACTCCAATCGTTTTTACTTTTCCACCTCAGCATGTTTTGCGAGGCGGTTTCCTTGGCACGTCTTGTCAAAGCAGAGATCATGTACCCCCCTTTTGCGTGATTCTCATAAATACGGATGTGTGTAACCCAACTGTGCCCGTTAGCATGTTTTCTCGATTGAAGGCGAGTCCCAAATGGTTACGGGGAGGGCTCCTGGTATTCAACCTCTTATAAAGAGACCAGGGCCTTACTCCTTTTCTTCAATCCCAAAACAAGTTCGCCCTTCGCCTCGAGTTCCAACACCCTAGGCTCTAGATTCCGGGCGCCTCGGACCTTCGACAATGTCTGGTTCCGACCTTCAAGGCCGATGGATGCCCTCCTCCGTCACGGAGGAGGACGTGCTAAAGTTGAGAGAGGCAAAGTTCTTGACCGCCGAAATTTCGCACAGGTTGCCTACTCAAAGGCAGGCTATCCCCAGTCCCCAGCCCGGTGAGAGCGTAGTGTTCATGTCTCACTTCCTTCGGGGGTTAGGCTTCCTGATGGATCCCTTTGTGAGGGGACTGCTGTTTTATTACGGGCTGGAATTCCACGACTTAGCTCCGGAGTCCATCCTCCATATCTCCTCGTTTATCGTTGTATGCGAAGCGTTCCTCCGTGTTACCCCTCACTTCGGATTATGGCTCAAGACCTTCAAAGTGGAGCCGAAGATGATCAAGGGACGGCACGCAGAGTGCGGAGGTGCTGTTATAAGCAAAAATGCTGATGCTCCATGGCCCGAGGGCTCTTTTCAAGAGGAGCTAGACTTGTGGCAACGAGAGTGGTTTTATATCACCGCTCCCCGGAGCACCAAGTGGGTGGCGCCTCCTGCCTTTCGCTCGGGTCCCCCACCACGGCTAGCGTCACGGGTCAACAGAGGGTTAGATTGGGGTTTGCCCAAAGACGTGCCCTTGTTACAGGGCGGAATTAAGGATCTCTTGGAAGGAGACCTCAGCCTGGTCAAGGTGACGCAAGTCATGCTGATTCGCCGAATATTGCCCGACAAACATTGCCCCCTTCGCCTGTGGGAGTTTAATCCAGAGGGACCGCGAGCTCTCCAGAACTTTATGGGCGCAACGCCCGTGGAGATGTATAAACTGTTCTTCAGATCACAAGAGATGTGTCTGGATTTAACCGAGGATGCAGGCCTAAGCTGCAATCGCCCGGATACTCAAGTAAGCAACCTTGTGCCCGGACCTTCTATCCGTATAATTGTCATAAGCTTTCCCTTAAAAGAGCCGTCCTTTTAAACAGGAGTGGATAGCGAAGGCAAAGCTGATCAGGTGTCTGGCTCCCCTTCCCGAAACCAGGCCAGATCCCGTGCTGGTCAGGATGCTGGAGATAATGCCTTTGGAGGGAAGCAAGGGGGAGGACAAGGAAACTATGGCCTCCTCGAAGGAGGCTGCTCCGAAGGGAGGAACCGACAATTCCTCTCCTAAGGGGAAGAAGAGAGCCGCCTCTGATGACCCAGAAACCATGGCCTTGAAGCGGCGGAGAAAATCCTCGTCAGAGGGTCCGACGCCGGGGAGTTCCTCGGCCGGACTACGCCCTCAAGGGGATCAGCCCTCCAGCGAGCCGTAAGTAGAGAAAGATTTTCCCTTTGAGGGATGAGGGAAATCCTTAATTTATATCTAAGAAGATTAACCAAACCTTTACCATGTAGCTCGGACCTCAGCCCTTCTCAGCAGGGCTCGTCTTCGGGGGATCTCCTTCCGGAGATGATGGAGAGCGGGACACCTCCCCCTGCCGTGCCGCCTAGCAAGGCGGGCGACCCTGAGGTGTCGTCGCGGAGGGTTTCTCCGAATCCGGCAGGGGCGAAAGGTAGCTATGTGGCCCCCTGAGGTTCTCCGCGTCCAGCCTTCGAAAGAGGTCATGGGACAGGCCCGACACCGTCTGGTGCTCGGCCGGAGGAGCTAAAGATTTTCTTGGGGCGAGCTTCTATCTCAGAGGAGCACCGTGCATTGATGGGCACGGTGATTGAAAGGATTTCATCCGTAGAGAGCGGATTGCATGACGCCGTCAAAAGTTTACTGACGGGTTTTGAGGTACATTAGATAATGTATACTTTTGCCAGCTGCGCATGAATAAGATGCGCCCTGTGTAGATAGTAGCCCCTGAGACTCTGTGCATCGTCAAGAAATGACGGCACGCGGAGGATCATAATCCCAGGTCTAAGATGTCGCCTTTGAATGTAGGCGGCAGGGTGTCCGGAATCGAGCCGAACTAACGATTTTGCTGAACTAAAGCGGCAACTGGACGTGGCAGATGCCGACATCACGCTTGTCAACAAGCGGCTCGATGAGGCACAAGGTATGTAATTCCTCGGGCGGCATCAGGTAAGAACAGTTTTATGTCTGTGTCTTAGGATATGTGTGCTTGACGCAGATGGTGCAGCCGCCGTGGAGAGTCTTAGGGCAGAACTTGCCCGAGCTAAAGAACAAGCCGGAGAAAGTGATGCGGCCACCAAGAAAGCCCTTGAAGAGTTGAGAGCCGAATAGGCTGCTCATTGCCGAAGCAAGGAAGAGATGGCCGAGATGGCCGAAAAGTTAAAAAGCGCTACCGACCATTGCAGACTTCTTGAGAAAGAAGACCAGGCGAAACAGACGGACTTAGAGAAGGCCGTTGCCAATGCCAAGGACGCGCGCTCTATGATGAGAGCTGCGAAGGAGGAGCTGCGTCAGGCCGAACAGATTGCGGCTGGAAAGCCCTTTATGCTGCGAAGGAAATTTTGTGATCCAAAGTTTGCTCCGTTAGTCCGGATGTGGAGTGTGGAGGATACCTATCTAGACTTGGCAGCGAGTGCTGCTGATGCGACCGAACACTTTCGAGATCAGAAAGATCGCGAAGTGGAAAAGCTTTTCTGGTCGCAGTTTCACAATCCAGAGCGTCCACTGGCAGTGGACGATTGTTTGGCTCAATGGGCCGAACTGAATAGGCTGTCCGGACTTGCCATGAAGTATGTCATGGGTCACCTGTGGCCAGGGAGATCGGAGCCGAAGAGTTATTTCAGCTTGGTGCACCAATTCCTTGACGCGGTGCCGCGTATAAATCCAATGAAGAGGCCAGGATGCATAGAGGGCGCTAGGATGGCTCTTGCCCATGTTAAGACATACTGGGCAGAGATGGAGACCACCGTTGTTGCATCCCGAAATTCGGACAAAAGCCGAGTACCCTCCGAGCACTATTTTCAAGAAGTTCTTGAAGGCGCTCATGTAATAGAGACGCAGTGCTCGAAAGATGCTATGTTATTATAGTATATGTAATTATAAAGTAATATTTTGATAAACTGTAGTGGCCTTTTTATACTTGTGCCTTCAAGTATTGGGAACACCTCCTGTGCGGCCGTTTTAAGATATATATATATATATATATATATATATATATATATATATAATCTGAAAGATGGCAGTCGTTGGCTTCAGCCCCCATGCACATAGTGCGGGGGTGCTCGCAGAAGACGCATTTTCACACTTAACCCAACGTCTTGGTCCTACAAAGGAGGTGATAGCGCAGCGGGCCAGGCAACCGGACTATAATGCTTTAACACTTTCACTTAGCCATAGGAGTTTGACAGTGAGACTATTTAAGTAGCCCCTTGGTGGCGACTACGCTCGTCCGAGTTTGGGGCGCGTATGTGCCTGACGGGGAAGCGGCCCTTCATTAAAGCGGGGGAATCCGATAGATTCCGATAGGTCATCGAGTGGCTGACCAGTCTCACGCTACATCATGACAGTCAGTTTTCGGCTTTCTCTACTGAGGTGCTCGCCCGGCCGAACCGGGGCACAATCGCAGTAGTTCTCCTGGTGCTAGCTTAGCCGATAGAGCGGAATGTAAGGTAGCCGAACTCAGGAGCCGGGCAACCCAACATTTGACCAAAGACATGATTCGGAGCTGATGCATATAATGCCAAAACTCGCGACGCCGAACACTCCCAAAGGTGTGCGTTCTTTATGAGTGCGGGCGAAACAACACTCTTTTTTAAAAAAGGAGCCCCTAGTGTCCAGGTACGTGCAGAAATTCTGACGTGGCCACATGCCAAGATGCCAGCCTCCTCCTTGGTTATATTAGAAAAAACCAGGGGATGTGTAGCAACGGGAGACAGTAAAAAAGTTTACGCAGGGTCTTAATCTAAAAAGAATCCTTTAGGACGGGTCCCCACTGCACGTCTGCGCCTGTGTCTCCATTGTGCCGTATCCTGGACGGGCGCCGTACGACGTTCATCTGTAAAAGAGAGGAACTGAGTTGAAAATGGGTCGTGCGGAAGAAAAGTTTAAAATAAACAAAGTATAAAGTAAAATATATAAGATTGAGCTTTATTGTCTCTTATGGTATATGCGTGGAGCCCATAGTGGGGGGGTATATGGCCACTAAGCCTGCATTAATGATGATTTTGTACCGAACTCATCTATCCGCGTTCGTGGTCTTGAATGACCTATTTCGAAGTTTTTTGGCCGGTGAGGCCATTTTGCTGTGGGGCTGTCAAAGCGGCCGCACAGTCCTCCGCTTGGGGAGGCGCACTTTAGTGCTTCCCCTTCAAAGAGGTGATGCCTCGTGGACTCGGCATCTTAAGCATAAGAGATGCATAATGCGGTATTGCGTTAAATCGAGCGAAAGCTTTGCGTCCCAGTAGTGCTTGATAGCGACTTGAGAACGGGACAATATGGAAGGTCAGCTTTTCGCGGCGGAAGTTATCGGCAGAGTCGAATATGACTTCGAGCCGGAGAAAACCCATACAATGGGTGTCCGGACCAGGTATTACCCCTTGAAAGGCGGTTTTGCTGCGGTGGATTCTTGCTGGGTTTATCCCCATGTGATGGATTGTATCCTGATATATCAGGTTTAGTCCACTGCCGCCGTCCATAAGGACATTTGAAAACTGGAGTCCGCCAATTATTGGATCGAGTATCAAGGCAGTCCAGCCTGCGTTCTTGATATTTCTAGAATAATCGAGCTGATCGAAGATGATCGGTTTTGACAACCAGTGGCAGGACCCTTTGGGGATGGGTCGTGTGGTGTGTACCTTTACGGGCGCCGCACGTTTTGTTATCTGAAGTAAGTTCACTGTTTTTACTTCTTGTGGGAAGTTCTTTTGTTTCCTGGTGCTCTGCTTTTGGGGTTCGTCCTCGTCTTCGCTTGGTGTGTCGAGCCCCGTGTGTTCAGCATTGAGTCTGCCGGATTGTTTGAAAACCCAACAGTCTCTATGGGTATGGTTAGCAGGCTTCCCGGGAGTACTGTGTATCTGACATATCCTGTCCAGGATTTTATTTAGGTTGGATGGATCGTCCCTGTTATCCTGGGGGGCGATATTGCCTGATTTTGTCATGAGCCTTTGAATCCGGCATTGACTGCCGTGCTCTTCGGACTTTTTTCCTTAGTCCGGCGACGGTCCTTGTTGCGTCGCGGTTTTCCGTTTCCATCCCTAGTTTCGGATGTACTTGGGTTGCTAGGGCTGCACCTTGCCAACCAGCTGTCCTCCCCTCCACAAAAGCGGGTCATGAGGCTTGTTAGTGCGGCCATTGTTCTTGGCTTTTCTTGGCTGAGGTGTCTGGCGAGCCATTCGTCTCGGACGTTATGCCTGAAAGCTGCCAAGGCTTCGACTTCCGGACAGTCGACTATCTGATTCTTTTTAGTGAGGAATCTATTCCAGAACTGCGAGCTGATTCTCCGGCTTGTTGAGTTATGTGACTAAGATCGTCTGCATCCGGACGGCGGACATAGGTCCCTTGAAAGTTTGCTCGGAAAGCATCCTCGAGCTCTTCTGAGCTTCCAATTGTGTTTTCGGGAAGGCATTTAAGCCAATGCCGGGCTGGCCCTTTAAGCTTAAGGGATAAATATTTTATGGCGTGGAGATCATCTCCTCTAGCCATGTGTATGTGGAGGATATAATCCTCGATCCAAACTCCAGGGTCTGTTGTTCCATCATATGCCTCTATGTTTACGGGTTTGAATCCCTCTGGAAATTCATAGTCCAGGACCTCATCGGTGAAACATAGGGGGTGTGCGGCGCCCCTGTATTTGGGTGTGCCGGATTCTGATGATGGCTTCATAGCGTTGCTTACGAGAGCTTGCTTTCTTGGCCCATAAATGGACCTGACTGGGCCATGATGCGAATCCTTAAGTGGGTCGCATGCCGATTTAAGTGCGGTGCCGCTTGCTGCTTTATGTGGTCGTCTATCCGTCCGTGTGGCTTTCTCATTTTTTGAATGCGAGGGCTCTAGGGCCTCTTCGTCGAATTCAAGCAGTAGCTTTCTTTTCGGATAGCTTTTAGTGCGGCGACCGTCACCGTATTTATCTGCGGTATTGATTACTTTGCTCCATCTAATCCGGAGTGCATCTTCCGCTGTTTTTAGCTTCCGCTTCTGCTTTTTTAGGCTGCGTGCAGTTGCAACGAGCCTCTCATGGAGATTCTTCTGCTCTGTGGGTTTATCCGGCGTGACGTCGTCTGGAATGCCGTTTGGATGTTCGGTTTCTCTATCCGTGTTGCCCTATTCGGACGGTTGCTCAAAGGCCTGCTCGTCGTCTACCGGCTCGTCCTGCTCTATGGCTGGGTTTTCATCGAGGCGGGGCTTGGGTCGGCATTTACGCGGATGCTTTGATTGCTTTTCGGGGGGGTCGATCTCCCATTCCATCCCCTTTTTCCTTGTTGTTGCTTCCTTTAGGGGTATCCACCATGTACACATCGTGAGATGAGGTGGTTGTCCAATGCCCTATGGGCATTGGTTCGTCGGTATCTCCTGCATCGTCATCCATGCCGTCGATGTCTCCAGAGTCAAAGTTGAGCACGTCGTTCAAATTGTCGACAGTGGCTACCAAGTGGGTGGTGGGTGGGTTTTGAATTTCTTCATCGTCCGTATCCCATCCTCGCTGACTGTAGTTCAGCCAGGGCTCTCCTGATAAGGAGAGAGACTTGAGAGCATTCAGGATATCGCCAAAAGGCGAGTGCTGAAAGATGTCCGCGGAGGTGAACTCCATTATTGGCGCCCAATCGGATTCGATCGGCAGGGGCGCGGGGGGTTCGGAGTTCGGAAAGGAGTCCGGATCCTCGGAGTCACGGATCATGCAGAGTGCGGGGCTAGCGTTCGGCTTGATTGCCTTTGAGATCGCAGCCCCCGAGGTGGCGTCCAACCGCTCATCCTCGATTGGCGCAATAGGCTCTGAGTTAGGGGTCCAATCGGATTCGATCGGCAGGGGCGCAGGGGGTTCGGAGTTCGGAAAGGAGTCCGGATCCTCGGAGTCACGGATCATGCAGACTGCGGGGCTAGTGCTCGGCTCGATCGCCTTTGAGTTCAAAGCCCCGTAGGTGACGTCCAACCGCTCATCCTCGATTGGCGCAATAGGCTCCGAGTTAGGGGTCGGAACCGATGCGTGTGTGGCCTCCAGGACACTGTCCGGAGGTAGAGCTAGATCATGCCCCTTGACATAGTGCGGCGCGCTTGGCCGTGGCTCGAACCCGTCGAAGATCAAGTCTCCGCGGACGTTAGCCGTGTAGTTTAAGCTTCCAAACCTGACTTGATGTCCAGGGGCGTAGCTTTCGATCTGCTCCAGGTGGCCAAGCGAATTGGCCCGCAGAGCGAAGCCGCCGAAGACGAAGATCTGTCCGGGGAGAAAAGTCTCACCCTGGACCGCATTGTTGTTGATGATCAAAGGAGCCATCGGGCCTAAAGGCGACGGCATAGAGGAACTCTCAATGAAAGCACCAATGTCGGTGTCAAAACCGGCGGATCTCGGGTAGGAGGTCCCGAACTGTGCGTCTAGGCCGGATGGTAACAGGAGGCAGGGAACACGATGTTTTACCCAGGTTCGGGCCCTCTTGATGGAGGTAAAACCCTACGTCCTGCTTGATTAATATTGATGATATGGGTAGTACAAGAGTAGATCTACCATGAGACCAAGGAGGCTAAACCCTAGAAGCTAGCCTATGGTATGATTGTTGTATATGGAGTTGATGTCCTACGGACTACAACCCTCCGGTTTATATAGACACCGGATAGGGTTAGGGTTACATAGAGTCGGTTACAATGGTAGGAGATCCTGAATATCCGCACCGCCAAGCTTGCCTTCCATGCCAAGGAAAGTCCCCTCCGGACACGGGACAGAGTCTTCAATCTTGTATCTTCACAGTCCAGGAGTTCGGCTAAAGGTATAGTCCAACTACCCGAACACCCCCTAATCCAGGACTCCCTGAGTGGGCATAACCCACGAGGGCACGCCCCCCTCACCAGGTGTGCCCAGGTGGGTTGTCCCCACCTGGTGGCCTCGCAGACCCTGATTCCAACTCCATAAATACCTATTTTTCCAGAAAATAATCAGGTAGAAAGAATTATCACGATCCACGAGAAGGAGTCGCCATCACCACCTGTTCTTCATCGGGAGGCTAGATCTAGAGTACGCTTGGGGCTCCGGAGAGGGGGATCTTCGTTCTTCGTCATAACCAACCCTTCTCCATCGCCAATTCCATGATGCTCCCCACCCGGAGTGAGTAATTCCTTCGTAGGCTCGTTGGTCGGTGAGGAGTTGGATGAGATTCATCATGTAATCGAGTTAGTTTTGTTAGGGCTTGATCCCTAGTATCCACTGTGTTCTTAGATTGATGTTGCTATGACTTTGCCATGCTTAATGCTTTTCACTTTGGGCCCGGGTGCCATGATTTAAATCTGAACTATTTATGTTATCACCATTATATCCATGTTCTAGATCCGATCTTGCATGTTATAGTCACCTACTACATGTTATGATCCTGCAACCCCGGAGTGACAATAGCCGGGACCACTCCCGGTGATGACCGTAGTTTGAGGAGTTCATGTATTCACCCTATGTTAATGCTTTGTTCCGCCTCTGTATTAAAAGGAGGTCTTAATATCCCTTTTCCAATATGGACCCTGCTGCCGCGGGAGGGTAGGACAAAAGATGTCATGCAAGTTCTTTCCATAAGCACATATGACTATTTACGGAATACATGCCTACATTATATTGATGAACTGGAGGTAGTACCGTATCGCCCTAGGTTATAACTGTCTCATGATGAATATCATCCAACAAGTCACCGATCAAATGCCTACGAATTTATCATATATTGTTCTTGCTAAGTTACTACTGCTATCGTTACTGTTGCACTTGTTACAAAACTACTGCTATCACTATTAGTGTTACCATTGCTACTGCTACTATTATCAAAACTATCATATTACTTTGCTACTGATTACTTGTTGTAGATAATTAATCTGCAGGTGTGGTTGAATTGACAACTCAGCTGCTAATACCTTCAAATATTCTTTGGCTCCCCTTGTGTCGAATATATAAATTTTTGTTGAATACTCTACCCTCGAAAACTGTTGCGACCCCCTATACTTGTGGGTTATCAAGACCTTTTTCTCGCGCCATTGCCAGGGAGCATAGCTATATTCGTTGAGTCACATGGGATTATTATCATATTATCACTATGAAGAATATGAAGGATGCTAAGACTATGATTTTTCCCTCAAAGACGAGGGAACGTAAGGAACTGTCATCCAGTTCTGCTTTAGATTCACCTTCTGTTATAAGTAAACATGCAACACCACCACATGCTATTAATTCTGGTATGTCTCAAGTTATTGATGATGCTACCTCTGCTATGGATAATGCTTATAGCTTGCTTAATGATGATGTGCCACTTGGTGACTTTCTTGATAAACAAATTGCTAGAGTTATACAACATGATGTTGGTGAATCTGATGATGAGCTTGAAACCGGAACTCCTGAACACCTGCTAGAAATAGCCCTCCTAGATATGAATTGCCTAAGATACCTGAAGGTTATGTTATGAGTGAAGAAACAACTAGATATATTCTTGCTTGTAGAGATAGAGATGATCTAGAGAAATTATTATGCAAGTATAAAGAAAAATCTCTGAATGCTAGAATGAAATGTGATCCTAAATTTGCTACTTCACCTATCTTTATTGTTGATAAGGATTATGAATTCTCTGTCGACCCAGCGTTCATTACTTTGGTTGAATCTGATCCTTTCCATGGTTATGAAACTGAAACTGTTGTGGCACATCTTACTAAGTTGAATGACATAGCCACCCTTTTTACTCATGATGAGAAAACTCACTATTACTATATTCTGAAATTATTTCCTTTCCCATAAAAGGGTGATGCTAAAGCTTGGTACAATACTCTTGCTCCTGGTTGTGTGCGTAGTCCCCAGGATATGATTTATTACTTCTCTTGAAAATATTTCCCTGCTCATAAGAAACAAGCTGCCTTGTAGGAAATATTTATCTTTGTTCAAATTAAAGAAGAGAGTCTCCCACAAGCTTGGGGGAGGCTTTGCCAATTACTTAATGCTTTGCCTAATCATCCTCTTAAGAAAATGAAATACTTGAGATCTTCTATAATGGACTAACCGATGCTTCTAGGGACTTCCTACATAGTTGTGCTAGTTGTGTTTTCAGGGAACGAACTATTGGACAAGCCGAAGAATTATTGAATAACATATTGAAAAATTATGATGATTGGACTCTTGCTGAACCACCGCCTAAACCCACTCTGAGTAGGAGGGGAATATTATATCTCAGTCCTGAAGATATGCGAGAGGCAAAGAAATCTATGAAGGAAAAAGGTATTAAAGCCGAGGATGTTAAAAATTTACCTCCTATTGAAGAAATACATGGTCTTAATACACCACCAATGCCTAAGGTGGTAGAGGTAAATTCTCTTATGAAGTTCAATGATAATGACAATCCTCACAATATGCATCCTTGCCAATGCCTTTATGAGTTTGAAAATTATATTAAAAAACAAGATCACTTCAATGCAAATGTTATGAAACAATTGAAATACAATTCTTATATGAGTGACCGCTTGAGTGACTTGTTATTTAGAATATCAAATGATTTTAGAGGTGTTGGAAAGCATGCTTCTATGGTTCAAACTCAGTTAGAACAAGTTGCTAAATCCCAAAGAGAATTGCTTGATGAAATGAATAATAATATGCATGACTTTGCTGTTAGAGTTGCAACTAGAGGAGGTAAAATGACTCAGGAGCCACTTTATCCTGAGAGACACCCAAAAAGAATTGAACAAGATTCACAAAGAGCTAACACTAGTGCACCTAGTTCTTCTAAAAAGAAAAAGAAAAATGAAAGGACTATGCATGCTCCTAGTGAACCTGAAATAGAGAAAACTCCTGATAATGATAATGAAACTTCTATCTATGTTGCTGAAACTCAATCTGGTAATGAACACCCACCCAGTGATAATGAAAAATATAATGCTGATGTTCATGAAGACTCTCAACCAAATAATAAGGAAACACACAATGATGTTGAGATCGAACCACCTGTTGATCTTGATAACCCACAACCTAAGAATAAAAGGTATGATATAAGAGACTACATTGCTAGAAAACACGGTAAAGAAAGAGAACTGTGGGTTCAAAAGCCTATTCCTTTTACACCTAAGTCAACTAAAAAGAAAGATGATGAAGAATTTGAATGCTTTGCTGAAATGCTAAGGTCAGTCTTTTTGCGTGCTTGCTTGACAGATACTTTGAAAATGCCTCCTTATGCAAAGTATATGAAAGACATCATCACAAATAAGAGAAAAATGCTGGAAGCTGAAATCTCCACTATGCTTGCTAATTATACTTTTAAAGATGGAGTGCCTAAAAAACTTGGAGATCCGGCAATACCAACTATACCTTGCTCTATCAAGAAGAATTATGTGAAAACTACTTTGTGTGATTTAGGAGCTGGTGTTAGTGTTATACCTTTATCTTTATATAAAAGACTTGATTTCAATAAACTCACACCTACTGAAATATCTTTGCAAATGGTTGATAAATCAACTGCCATATTTATCGGTATCTGTGAGGATGTGCCTGTGTTGTTGCTAATGTTACTATTTGGACTTACTTTGTTATACTTGAGATGCCCGAGGATGAAAACATGTCGATTGTCCTTGGTAGACCCTTCTTGAATACTACAGGGGCTGTTATTGATTGCAATAAAATCAAGGTCACATTTCATATCAATGGTAGTGAGCATACGGTGCACTTTCCGAAGAAACAATTCAAAGTGAATGGTATTAATGTTATTGAAAAATCTCTAACAATCACTATTGGAAGTTTTCAAATACCTCTACCTACTGCCAAAAATAAATATGAAATGCTTATTGTTGGGGAGATTCATATCCCCATTGAGGTAACTTAGTGATGTAAGTTCTTCGGTTTCATGCTAATCGAAAGTGGTTGTTAATAAGACTTGATCAACCTTATTAATGGATCATTTTTGAGTGGTACGAAGTTGATGAATTTAGTAAGCACTAACTTATGTCCCTACTTTTTATTCTTTGTTTTTATTAGTTAAATAAAATAAAATGCCATGTTTTGTCTGTTTTCTGAATTTCCCGTGCAATAAAAAATGACCAAACAATAAAAGTTCTCAGAATGCGCAGAAAATTTAATATGATTTTTTTCTGAATATTTAAGAATTTTTGGTGCAAATAACATCAGAGGGAGGTGCACCAGGTGGGCACAACCCACTTGGGCGCGCCAGGACCCCCAGGCGCGCCCTGGTGGGTTGTGGTCCCCACGTGGGCCCCCCTCACGTATCCCTTCATACCACATCATCACCTACCTCCAGAAAAAAAATCTCCATTGCTCTCTCTCCTGTGTTCTTGCTCGCAAACCCGTGGATTTCGATCTCTTTGCTCGAAGCTCCGTTTCTGAAACTGTTTCGGGGAATTGTTGCTTGGTATGTGACTCCACCGTTTGTCCAATTAGTTTTTGTTTTAGTGGTTTCTATTTTGAATAATGAGCAACTCTTGGTGCTGCCGTAGATGAGCTTGCATGTTGAATTCTTAGTGTTCTAAGTAGTTTGAATGCTTGCTATGGCCTCTATGTATCCATATGAGTACTTGGTATCATTTTTGTGAGGTTTTGTTGAGAAAATTTTGTGGGCTAATAAATTTCAGAATTTTGTTCATAGGAAAACCATGAATATCTTTAGGAAGTTTGGCTCTAAGAATAACTCCAAGGGTGTCATTGGGGAGTCATCTAATAGTGATCTCCATCCTCGAAGGTTGGCGGAAGTATGGCCGTGTGAATGGCCGCACACCCCGTTCCTGGAAGAGGCTGGAATCCTTTAGGAGTTCATGCAATATGCTGCTAATGCCGGCCTCACCAACTTCATCGTAGATGAGTGAACAACATCGAATCCTCACAAACATCTTTCTTCAAAGTTTTACTTTCCTGCCTAGGAATAATCCTCCTAAAGGGAGCTTTGATTTATATGCTGAAAACCATCAGATACCACTTACTGAATTTTGTAACATATGCATGATCCCTTCTAATGGGAACTTAGCCGAGCCTAGGCCGGCAGAGTTTGAGGCCTTTTATCGCACTTCGACAGTGGGAGATGAGAGAGGGGTGTCAGCAATCACTGCCATTGGCTTGCATTTTCCTGCAGTTCATTACTTTGATCTTTTCATTGCAAAATGCTTGCTTGCTAGGGAGAAGGTGGGTGCGCTCAGCTCATAAGACCTTGTTGTTTTGCGTCGTGCATTAGAGGGCGACAACACTTATAGCTTGGGAGCTATTGTGGCTCGTCGCCTCCACCTTAATAAATCCAAGGGTAAAGTTCATGGTGGGATTTATGCTACTCGTTTGGCGGCTCACTTCGAGGTTGAGATACGCCCTCATGATTATCCTCTGACCAAGGTTTACCTAGACCGTGCTTCCATGGATCACCACCATTTTACTGATGATAGATCTCCTATCATTCCTATTCCATGTAACCTGGTTTTTAGCATTGAAACTCGTGATATTATTCTGTTGCCTGCCCCTGCTTTGTTTGATTCTGTTGCCAGAGGCGGATATAGGATCATGCCTGTGGACATCATCGCTTACCGGAATGCTTAGGCGGCTGCAGAGGCAGAAGAGGAGCCTCAGTAGTGGGATCAGTGGATGTCCGCTCCTCAGTACCCCTACTACCATCCAGACTTCTGATCGATTACCAAGTTAGGCAAAAATCCTAAGCTTGGGGGAGTATGTGTTTCTCACCGACATTACATTTATGTCCACTTATTCATCTTGTCGGTGTTCACACTTCTCCATTGTATCATCCATGTTTAAATTTTATTTTTCTTGCTTTCTTCTTGTGTGTTTGAAAAACTTTGGAAAACCAAAAAAATTAGTTGTAGCTAGTTTACTTTCCATGCATGCTTAGTAGTAAAATTAAAAAGAAAATCTAGAACGATTTCATTGTTCTTCTTTTGCTTGTTGGGAGCTTTCCCGTTTAAATAGTTTTTCTTGTTTTTGCTTTTCCCTTTTATTTGTTTGTTCAAGAAAAACAAAAACTCCAAAAATATTTCAGTGTGTTTCTCTGAATTTCTTTTTATTCGAGTTGTACCAAGGAGAATACCATGATGAAAATTTTGAGTGTAGATTCTAGCTTAGTCCATGGCACTCTTGCACTATTATTATTTTCACATCATTCGGTCGTGCAAGTGAAAGGCAATAATGATGATATTCGATGAACTGGTCATGGCATAGAGGAACTGGTATGAACTCGACTTGTTTTGTTTGTGTAAATATGTTTAACCTAGTATCCATGATTCAACCCATTATGATTAAACATGTTTGCAATGACAATTAGAGATTATAGTTTCTCATGCCATGCATAAGTAGCTGGGAGTGGATAACGATTTATATTGGATATGAACATTGCGTTAAAATGATTGTGATGTCGTATGATGATATATGATTATGATGTAGTATGATGATATGGTATCCTCCTCTGAATGTTGGACTGGTTTGACTTGGCACATGTTGATGCATGTAGTTGAATCAAAACCAACATAGCCTCTATGATATTTATGTTCATGGTGTTCATATCCTACTCATGCTAGTGTCCAATGTTACTTATGCATAATGCATGCTCATGATCGTTATTGCTCTCTAGCTGACCGCTTCTCAATCTAATTGCTAGCCTTCGCCTGTACTAAGTGGGAATTTTGCTTGTACATCAAGAACCTTGAACCCAAAGTTATTCCAAATGAGTCCACCATACCTACCTATATGTGGTATTACCCTGCCGTCCTAAGTAAATTTGCATGTGCCACCTCTAAAAATTCAAAAAATATCCGTTTTGTGTGCCTGGATCATTCATGGAACGACGGGAGGTAGTCGGTATCTTCCATGCTAAGCAGGTTGTTCTCAGGTCGAGTGTTTGTTCACTTGCCATCGCACGAGAAAAGGGCGGTAATAGGGATGCCCAGTCCCAAACTGAAAAAATACAAAAAGAGTTAATCGCTCAAATAATAAAAGAAAAACTTCCAGCGGAGTCAAAACCTTTAATTTTTATCTCTTGGAAACTGCCACTAGCTTGTTTAGCATGGGAGATATTGATACCTGATAGTTGTGAAGTAAATGAGAAGGGTGCATGCCTCTAAATATCATTTATCTCTGTTTTAAAACTTGAGCTCTGGCACCTCAGCAAATCACTGCTTCCCTCTGCGAAGGGACTATCTATTTACTTTTATGTTGTGTCATCACCTTCTAAAACAAGCGCTAGAACCTGAGAGCACGGCTGTCATGACTTATACATTGTGTGTAGCTAATGTTGGATGCATGATGACTGGATCATTTCTACCATGAATTACAATGTTTAGTCGCTGCTTGGACTCTGGAGGTGCTCTGCATTTATGTTTTGTGGTCTCAGAAAGGGCTAGCGAGATACCACTATTGTCATATTATATCATGGTTGTTTTGATAACGTGTTGCCGTTTGAGATGTCTTATTATTGCTCGCTAGCTGATTATATCATTGAGATGAGTTAATATAATCTTCAAGAGTTATTGTCGGCATGGTTAGTTATAATGTTGGCTGAAAACCTGGGTGTTGTTTAAGCTTATTTATGCAACAAGAGCAAAAGAGTTCATAAAAGTTTTTCATTTTCGCTTTAAGTTTATCAAGTGAATTGCTTTAGGACAAGCAAAGGTTTAAGCTTGGGGGAGTAGATACGTCTCCAATGTATCTACTTTTGCTAACACTTTTCCTTTTGTTTTGGACTCTAATTTGCATGATTTGAATGAAACTTACCCCGGACTGACGATGTTTTCAGTAGAACTACCATGGTGTTGTTTTTGTGCACAATAAAAGTGCTCGGAATGGAACGAAACTTTGCGAGGAATTTTCATAAAATAAAAGAGAATTTCTGGAGCCAAGACCTACCAAAGGGGGCACCTGGGTGGGCACAACCCGCCAGGGTGCGCCCCCCTCAACAAGCGTGCCCAGGTGGGTTGTCCCCACTTGGTGGCCCCGCAGAGCCTGATTCCAACTCCATAAATACCTAATTTCCAGGAAAAAAATCAGGGAGAAAGAATCATCGTGATCCATGAGACGGAGCCACCGTCACCTCCTGTTCTTCATAGGCAGGCCAGATCTGGAGTCCGTTTGGGGCTCTGGAGAGGGGGATCCTCATTCTTCGTCATCACCAACCCTTCTCCATCGCCAATTCCATGATGCTCCCCACCGGGTGAGTAATTCCTTCGTAGGCTCACTGGTCGGTGAGGAGTTGGATGATATTCATCATGTAATCGAGTTAGTTTTGTTAGGGCTTGATCCCTAGTATCCACTATGTTCTTAGATTGTCACTTTGGGTCTGGGTGCCATGGTTTCAGATATTAACTGTTTATGTTATCACCATTATATCCATGTTCTAGATCCAATCTTGCAATTTATAGTCACCTACTACGTGTTATGATCTGGCAACCCCGGAGTGACAATAGCCGGGACCACTCCCGGTGATTACCATAGTTTGAGGAGTTCATGTATTCACCCTGTGTTAATGCTTTGTTCCTGTTCTCTATTAAAAGGAGGCCTTAATATCCCTTAGTTTCTAATATGGACCCCGCTGCCACAGGACGGTAGGATAAAAGATTTCATGCAAGTCCTTTCCATAAGCACGTATAATTATTTACGGAATACATGCCTACATTATATTGATGAACTCGAGCTAGTGTCGTATCTCCCTAGGTTATAGCTGTCTCATGCTGAATATCATCCAACGAATCACTGATCCAATACCTACGAATTTATCCTATATTGTTCTTGCTAAGTTACTACTGCTATCATTACTGTTGCACTTGTTACAAAACTACTGATATCACTATTACTGTTACCATTACTACTGCTACTATTATCAAAACTATCGTATTAGTTTGCTACCGATTACTTGTTGCAGATAATTAATCTCCAGGTGTCGTTGAATTGAAAACTGAGCTGCTAATACCTTCAAATATTCTTTGGCTTCCCTTGTGTCGAATCTATAAATTTGGGTGGAATACTATACCCTCGAAAACTGTTGCGATCCCCTATACTTGTGGGTTATCACACTACAAGATGGTACTAACTATTATACCTTGCCTTTTTTTATTCCGTTGCCCCATTTCCAAAATAGAGAAGATATTTGTGCACATCCTTGTTTTCAGGCCTTTCCAAAGAAATTCACTGATGATTACCTCTCAAAGCACCTCTATGGTTAGGAGGCGAGGAAGGTTTTCATAGAACACCCACAGTTCAATCTTGAAGAGTTCCTGAAGAGGACGAAAGATGGACGGTCAATCATCCACAAGCACTAGCCTAAAGTTGCAAAGACCTTCAACATCAATGAAGGCTTATGATACGTCCATTTTGCATCATGCTTTTATATCGATATTTATTGCATTATGGACTGTTATTTCACTTTATGTCACAATACTTATGGCTATTATCTCTTATTTTACAAGGTTTACATAAAGAGGGAGAGTGCCGGCAGCTGGAATTCTGGTCTGGATAAGGAGCCAATATTAGAGACCTATTCTGCGCAACTCCAAAAGTCCTGAAACTCCACGGAACGTCTTAAAAGAAATAAAGAAAAATCCATGCCAAAGATGAAGGCCAGGCGGCCCACACCCTGCTCATGAGGGTGGGGGGCGCCCCCCCCCCTAGGGCGCGCCCCCTATCTCGTGGGCCCCCTGGTGGCTCTCCGATGCCCATCTTCTCCTATATGAGGTCTTTCAATGAGAAAAAATAGGAGGGAACTTTTCGGGACGAGACTCTGCCGCCACGAGGCGGAACCTTGGCGGATCCAATCTAGAGCTCCGACAGAGCTGATCTACCGGGGAAACTTCCCTCCTAGAGGGGGGAAATCATCACCAACTCTCCTCTCATCGGGAGAGGTCAATCTCCATCAACATCTTCACCAGCACCATCTCATCTCCAAACCCTAGTTCACCTCTTGTCTCAAAGTCCGGGATTGGTGCTAGTAGGTTGCTGGTAGTGTTGATTACTCCTTGTAGTTGATGCTAGTTGGTTTAATTGGTGGAATATTATATGTTCAGATCCTATATGCATATTATTACCCCTCTAATTATGAACATGAATATGCTTTGTGAGTAATTACGTTCGTTCCTGAGGACAAGGGAGAAGTCTTGCTATGAGTAGTCATGTGAATTTGGTACTCGTTTGATATTTTGATAAGATGTATGTTGTCTAGCCTCTAGTGGTGTTATGTGAACATCGACTACATAACACTTCACCATTATTTGGGCCTAGAGGGAGGCATTGGGAAGTAATAAGTAGATGATGGGTTGCTAGAGTGACAGAAGCTTAAACCCTAGTTTATGCGTTGCTTCGTAAGGGGCTTATTTGGATCCACATGTTTCATGCTATGGTTAGGTTTACCTTAATACTTTTGTTGTAGTTGCGGATGCTTGCAGTAGAGGTTAATCATAAGTGGGATGCTTGTTCAAGTAAGAACAGCACCCAAGCACCGGTCCACCCACATATCAAATTATCAAAGTATCAAACGCGAATCATATGAACGTGATGAAAACTAGCTTGACGATATTCCCATGTGTCCTCGGGAGCGCTTTCCTATTATAAGTGTTAGTTCTGGCTTGTCCTTTGCGACAAAAGGATTGGGCCACCTTGCTGCACTTTATTTACTTTTGTTACTTGTTTCTTGTTACAATTTATCATATCACAAAATTATCTGTTACCACTTGTTTCAATACTTGCAGAGAATACCTTCCTGAAAACCGCTTATCATTTTCTTCTGCTCCTTGTTGGGTTTGACACTCTTACTTATCAAAAGGACTACAATGGATCCCCTATACTTGTGGGTCATCAAGACTCTTTTCTGGTGCCGTTGTCGGGGAGCATAGCGCCTTTGGTAGGTGGAATTTGGTAAGGAAAAATTTATATAGTGTGCTGAAATTTACTGTCACTTGTTACTATGGAAAGTACTTCTCTGAGGGGCTTGTTCAGGGTATCTTCACCCCGTCCAGTAGAGCAAAGATTTGCTCCTCAACCTACTGAACCTATTGAAAATGAAACTCCTTTTGAATTTCCTTCGGCTATGATGGAAAAACTGCTAGCTAACCCTTTTACAAGGGGTGGAACAAAGCATCCTGATGAGCATTTAATATAAGTGGATGAAGTTCGTGGATTATTTAAGCTTGCAGGTATACCCGATGATGTTGCTAAGAAGAAGGTTTTCCCTTTATCTTTGAAGGGAGACGCATTGATATGGTATAGGCTATGTGATGATATGAGATCATGGGACTATAAAAGATTGAAGTTGGAATTTCATCAAAAGTATTACCCTATGCATCTTGTTCATCGTGATCGCAATTATATATATAATTTTTGGCCTCGCGAAGGAGAAAGCATCGCTCAAGCTTGGGGGAGGCTTAAATCAATGTTATATTCATGCCCCAATCATGAGCTCCCAAGAGAAATAATTATGCAAAGTTTTTATGCTCGGCTTTCTGAAAGCAATCGCACCATGCTCGATACTTCTTGTGCTGGCTCTTTTATAATGAAGACTATTGAATTCAGATGGAATTTATTGGATATAATTAAACGCAACTCTGAAGATTGGGACCTCGACGAAGGTAAGGAGTCAGGTATGACACCTATGTTTGATTGTGTTAAATCTTTATGGATACCGATATTTTCCGTAAGTTTAGCACTAAATATGGACTTGACTCTGAGATAGTAGCTTCTTTCTGTGAATCTTTTGCTACTTATGTTGATCTCCCTAAGGAGAAGTGGTTTAAATATCATCCTCCCATAGAAGTAAAAGTATCTGCACCTATTAAAGTTGAAGAAAAGACTGTCACCTATAATGACCCTATTATTCCTACTTCTTATGTTGAGAAACCACCTTTCCCTGTTAGAATAAAGGATCATGCTAAAGCTTCAACTGTTGTTCGTAAAAGAAATATTAAAACTTATACACCTCCTGAGCAAGTTAAAGTAGAACCTAATATTGCTATTGTTAAAGATCTCTTGTCTGATAATATTGTTGGGCATGTTATTCAGTTCGAAGGTGAAACTGCTAGAATTGCTAAACCTTGTGCTAAAGATAAACATAGACCTGTGGTAGGCATGCCTGTTATTTCTATTAAAATAGGAGATCATTGTTATCATGGCTTATGTGATATGGGTGGTAGTGCTAGTGTTATACCGCATACTTTATACGAAGAAGTTAAGAATGAAATTGTGCCTACTGAATTAGAAGATATTGATGTCACAATTAAGCTTGCCTATAGAGATACTATTTAAGCAATGGGAATTGATAGAGATATTGAAGTCTTGTGTGGGAAAACTAAATATCCTGCTGATTTTCTTGTTCTTGGTTCCCCACAAGATAGCTTCTGTCCCATTATATTTGGTAGACCCTTCTTAAATACTGTCAATGCTACCATACATTGCACAAAGAATGTTGTTACTGTTGGCTTGGATGATATGGTTCATGAGTTTAATTTCTCTAAATTTAGTAAACAACATCGTGAGGAAGAATTACCTAGTAAGGATGAAATTATTGGTCTTGCTTCTATTGCCGTACCTCCTAGTGATCCTTTAGAACATTATTTGCTAGACCATGAAAATGATATGTTCATGAATGAAAGAAGGGAAATAGATGAAGTATTCTTTAAACAAGAACCTATTCTAAAACACAATTTGCCTATTGAAATTTTAGGGGATCCTCCTCCACCCAAGGGTGATCCCGTGTTTGAGCTTAAACCTTTGCCTGATAATCTTAAATATGCTTATCTTGATGAAAAGAAGATATATATCCTGTTATTATTAGTGCTAACCTTTCAGAGCATGAAGAAGAAAGATTATTGAAAACTCTGAAGAAGCATCGTGCTGCTATTGGATATACTCTTGATGATCTTAAGGGCATTAGTCCCACTTTATGTCAACATAAAATAAATTTGGAGGCAGATGCCAAACCAGTTTGTGATCCTCAACGACGTCTGAATCCTAAAATGAAAGGAGTGGTAAGAAAAGAAATACTCAAGCTTCTGGAGGCAGGTATAATTTATCCCATTGCTGATAGTGAGTGGGTAAGTCCTGTCCATTGTGTCCCTAAGAAGGGAGGTATTACTGTTGTTCCTAATGATAAAGATGAATTGATTCCACAAAGAATTATCACATGTTATAGCATGGTAATTGATTTCCGCAAATTAAAAAAAGCTACTAAGAAATAACATTACCCCTTACATTTTATTGATCAAATGCTCGAAATATTATGCAAACATACACACTATTGCTTTCTAGATGGTTATTCTGGTTTCTCTCAAATACCTGTGTCGGCTAAAGATCAATCAAAGACTACTTTTACTTTCCCTTTTGGTACTTTTGCTTATAGACGTATGCCTTTTGGTTTATGTAATGCACCTGCTACCTTTCAAAGATGCATGATGGCTATATTATCTAACTTTTGTGAAAAGATTTGTGAGGTTTTCATGGACGACTTTTCCGTCTATGGTTCCTCTTTTGACGATTGCTTGAGCAATCTTGATCGAGTTTTGCAGAGATGTGAAGAAACTAATCTTGTCTTGAATTGGGAAAAGTGCAACTTTATGGTTAATGAAGGTATTGTCTTGGGGCACAAAGTTTCTAAAAGAGGTATTGAAGTTGATAAAGCCAAGGTTGATGCTATTGAAAAGATGCCATGTCCCAAGGACATCAAAGTTATAAGAAGTTTCCTTGGTCACGCCGGATTTTATAGGAGGTTCATTAAGGACTTCTCAAAAATTTCTCGGCCTCTGACTAATTTATTGCAAAAAGATATGATTGTGTAGAAGTATTTGAAATACTTAAGAAAGCATTAGTCTCTGGACCTATTGTTCAGCCACCTGATTGGAATTTACCCTTTGAAATTCTGTGTGATGCTAGTGATTATGCTGTAGGTGTTGTTCTAGGGCATAGAGTTGATAAGAAATTAAATGTTATTCATTATGCTAGTAAGACTCTAGACAATGCTCAAAGAAATTATGCTACTACTGAAAAAGAGCTTTTAGCAGTTGTATTTGCTTGTGATAAGTTCAGATCTTATATTGTTGATTCTAAAGTAACTATTCACACTGATCATGCTGCTATTAAATATCTTATGGAAAAGAAAGATGCTAAACCTAGACTTATTAGATGGGTTCTCTTGCTACAAGAATTTGATTTGAATATTGTTGATAGAAAGGGAGCTAAGAACCCCGTTGCAGACAACTTATCTAGGTTAGAAAATATTCTTGATGACACACTACCTATTAATGATGACTTTTCTGATAAACAATTAAATGTTATAAGTACTTCTCGTAGTACTCCATGGTATGCTGATTACGCTAATTATATTGTTGCTAAGTTTATACCACCTAGCTTCACATACCAGCAAAAGAAAAAGTTCTTCTATGACTTGAGACATTACTTTTGGGATGACCCACATCTTTATAAAGAAGGAGTAGATGGTGTTATTAGACGTTGTGTACCTGAGCATGAACAGGTACATATCCTACGCAAGTGTCATTCTGAGTATTATGGAGGACACCACGCTGGAGATAGAACTGCACATAAGGTACTGCAATCTGATTTTTATTGGCCTACTCTCTTCAAAGATGCCCGTAAGTTTGTCTTGTCTTGTGAAGAATGTCAAAGAATTGGTAATATTAGTAGACATCAAGAAATGCCTATGAATTATTCACTTGTTATTGAACCATTTGATGTTTGGGGCTTTGATTATATGGGACCTTTTCCTACCTCTAATGGATACACACATATTTTAGTTGCTGTTGATTACGTTACTAAGTGGGTAGAAGCTATTCCAACTAGTAGTGGTGATCATAACACTTCTATTAAAATGCTTAAAGAAGTTATTTTCCCGAGGTTTGGAGTCCCTAGATATTTAATGACTGATGGTGGTTCACATTTTATTCATGGTGCCTTCCGTAAAATGCTTGCTAAATATGATGTTAATCATAGAATTGCATCTCCTTATCACCGACAGTCTAGTGGTCAAGTAGAGTTGAGCAATAGAGAGGTCAAATTAATTTTCCAAAAGACTTTTAATAGGTCTAGCAAGAATTGGTCTAAGAAACTTGATGATGCATTATGGGCATATAGAACTGCATATAAAAATCCTATGGGTATGTCTCCGTATAAAATGGTTTATGGAAAAGCATGTCACTTACCTCTCGAACTAGAACATAAGGCATATTGGGCTATTAAAGAACTCAACTATGATTTCAAACTTGCCGGTGAGAAGAGTTTATTTGATATTAGCTCACTTGATGAATGGAGAACCCAAGCTTATGAAAATGCCAAGTTGTTTAAAGAAAAAGTTAAAAGATGGCATGACAAAAAGATACAAAAGCGTGAGTTTAATGTAGGTGATTATGTATTGCTATACAACTCTTGTTTAAGATTTTTTGCAGGGAAACTTCTCTCTAAATGGGAAGGCCCCTATGTTATCGAGGAGGTCTACCATTCCGGTGCCATAAAAATCAACAACTTTGAGGGCACAAATCCGAAGGTGGTAAACGGTCAAAGAATTAAACATTATATCCCAGGTAATCCCATAAATGTTGAAACCAATATTATTGAAATCGTAACCCCGGAGGAATACATAAGGGACATTTTCCGGAACATTTCAGACTCCGGAAAGGAATAGGTATGTGGTACGGTAAGTAAACCGACTCCAAAACAATTTTTAAGGCAATATTTCTCCATTTTGGAATATTTAGAAAAATATAAAAATAAGTAGCAGCCCGGGAAGGACACGAGGGTGGTGGGCGTGCCCTACCCTCCTAGGCGCCCCTACCTCGTGAGCACCTCGTGTGCCTTCCAGACTCTGTTTTCTTGCACGTTACGTATTTCGGTCGGTAAAAATTCATTATATAACCTCCTGAAGGTTTTGACTCCCGTATCACGCAAAAATCTCCCGTTTTTGTTTCGAGCTATTTTTCTGACCGATCTAGGTTATCATGATGGCCCCAAGCGCCTCCAAGGACAAGTTCTTCGAGAAGGTCATCAACCCTTACATCACGGAGGTGCTGCGACACCCTCAAACCATTGAGATGCGTGATGGGTTGCTGCACATCTGCGATGAAGAGGGATCAAAGGGGACCGGAAGCATGGAGATGAGGCTCGAAGTAGTGGAGCAACAAGTTTTCAAGTGCCAAAGGATGGTGGAGCATGGAATCAACGCTAGCCACATGATGCTCGCGGAGTTCACTGACAACTACAAGTCGGATGCCAAGAACACCGAGGAGGCCATCTTCAAGCTACATGAGAAGATCGAGCACCTCCAAGCCCAAGTCTATGACCTTCAAAACCAAAACTGTGAGTATGAATATACATTCAAAAGAATGAGTTTGGCTGCAGATTTGAGGATTCTGGAGACTCGATCATCTTTCTATGATGGTGAACCTATGCCTTGGAAGATGGATGACAAGCCCGCATCATCAACAACACCTTCACCGTCTCCTCCAACAAAGAAGAATTGAGTATCTGGGTATGGGCACTCCCCTTGGCAACTGCCAAGCTTGGGGGACGTGCCCCGGTATCGTATCACAATCACAACTCCTATCTTTACCCTTTTTTGTCATAGTTCGATCCTATCAGTAGTATCTTGATCTAGTAGAATAAAGTTTATGGCATGATCTAGTTTTGAGTTTTGCTTTATGATCTATCTATGTAATCGAGTATGTGAGCTATATATAATAAAGATTAGTGTTGAGTCAAGGGCTTGATTGTTTTGCCATAATCTTGGGTGAATAAAAGAAAGAAGAAAAGAATAAAAAGAAACAAAAAGTTCATATTGATCATATTGAGAGTAATGACTTCACATAGAAAGAGTATGATGATTAAAAGTTATTGGGAGTTGGCAGACATAGCTTTGGTCATTGTTGCAATTAATAGGAAGTAATAAGGAAAGAGAGGTTTCACATATAGATATATTATCATTGACATCTTTTATGATTGGGAGCACTCATTAAAATATGACATGCTAAAGAGTTGATGTTGGACAAGGAAGACAACATAATGAGTTATGTCTTTCTTATATCTGAGATAAAGTATGTTGTCATGGTTACTCTAACTTGTTGAGCTTGCCTTTACCCCTCATGCTAGCCAAATTCTCAGCACCAAGTAGAAATACTACTTGTGCTTCCAAAATCCCTAAACCAGTTTTGCCATGAGAGTCCACCATATCTACCTATGGATTGAGTAAGATCCTTCAAGTAAGTTGTCATCGGTGCAAAGCAATAAAAATTGCTCTAAATATGTATGATTGATTGGTGTGGGAGAAATAAGCTTTATACGATCTTGTGATGTGGAAGTAATAAAAGCGAGGGACTGCATAATAAAGGTTCATATCACAAGGGGCAATATAAAGTGACGTTCTTTCGCATTGATATTTTGTGCATCCAACCATAAAAGCGCATGGCAACCTCTGCTTCCCTCTGTGAAGGGCCTATCCTTTATTATTATCTTCTACCTTATGCAAGAGTCATGGTGATCTTCACCTTTTCTTTTTCATTTTATCCTTTGGCAAGCTCAACATGTTGGAAAGAACATGATATATATATATATATATATATATATATATCTAATTGGATGTAGGGGAGCATGAACCATTATTGTTGACATTACCCTTGAGGTAAAAGGTTGTGGGGCAAAACTATATGCCCCTATCTTTCTCTGTGACCGATTAAAACTCTGTAACCACAAGTATTGCGTGAGTGTTAGCAATTATGGAGGACTAAATGATAGTTGAGTATGTGGACTTGCTTTTTACCTCTGACATAGACTCTTTCCGATGTTATGATAAATTGCAATTGCTTCAATGGCTGAGATTATAGTTTGTTGGAACTCAATAAGGTTTATGATTTATACTTTTGCATTGTGAATAGACCATCACTTGAACATAAGTAATCATATGACAAAATCTAGATATGTTGCTGTTATGAGAATAATCATGATGCCTTCATGTCTGTTTTTTATTTTTATCGATGCCTCTACCTCTAAACATGAGGACATATTTATTGTTATCGGCTTTTCGCTTGAGGACAAGCGAGGTCTAAGCTTGGGGGAGTTGATACGTCCATTTTGCATCATGCTTTTATATCGATATTTATTGCATTATGGACTCTTATTTCACTTTATGTCACAATACTTATGGATATTCTCTCTTATTTTACAAGGTTTACATAAAGAGGGAGAATGCCGGCAGCTGGAATTCTGGTCTAGATAAGGAGCAAATATTAGGGACCTATTCTGCGCAACTCCAAAAGTCCTGAAACTCCACGGAACGTCTTAAAAGAAATAAAGAAAAATCCACGCCAAAGATGAAGGCCAGGGGGCCCACACCCTGCTCACAAGGGTGGGGGGCGCCCCCCCTAGGGCGCGCCCCCTATCTCGCGGGCCCCCTGGTGGCTCTCCGATGCCCATCCTCTCCTATATGAGGTCTTTCGATGAGAAAAAAATAGGAGAGAACTTTTCGGGACGAGACTCTGCCGCCACGAGGCGGAACCTTGGCGGATCCAATCTAGAGCTCCGGCAGAGCTGTTCTGCTGGGGAAACTTCCCTCCCGGAGGGGGAAATCATCACCATCGTCATCACCAACGCTCCTCTCATCGGGAGAGGGCAATCTCCATCAACATCTTCACCAGCACCATCTCATCTCCAAACCCTAGTTCATCTCTTGTATCCAATTCTTGTCTCAAAGTCCGGGATTGGTGCTAGTAGGTTGCTAGTAGTGTTGATTACTCCTTGTAGTTGATGCTAGTTGGTTTAATTGGTGGAAGATTATATGTTCAGATCCTATATGTATATTATTACACCTCTGATTATGAACATGAATATGCTTTGTGAGTAATTACGTTCGTTCCTGAGGACAAGGGAGAAGTCTTGCTATGAGTAGTCATGTCAATTTGGTATTCGTTTGATATTTTGATAAGATGTATGTTGTCTAGCCTCTAGTGGTGTTATGTGAATGTCAACTACATAACACTTCACCATTATTTGGGCCTAGAGGAAGGCATTGGGAAGTAATAAGTAGATGATGGGTTGCTAGAGTGACGGAAGCTTAAACCCTAGTTTATGTGTTGCTTCATAAGGGGCTGATTTGGATCCACATGTTTCATGCTATGGTTAGGTTTACCTTAATACTTTTGTTGTAGTTGCGGATGCTTGCAATAGAGGTTAATCATAAGTGGGATGCTTGTTCAAGTAATAACAACACCCAAGCACCGGTCCACCCACATGTCAAATTATCAAAGTATCGAACGCGAATCATATGAACATGATGAAAACTAGCTTGACGATATTCCCATGTGTCCTCAGGAGCGCTTTTCCTATTATAAGAGTTTTTTTCGGCTTGTCCTTTGCTACAAAAGGATTGGGCCACCTTGCTGCACTTTATTTACTTTTGTTACTTGTTGCTTGTTACAATTTATCATATCACAAAACTATCTGCTACCACTTGTTTCAGTACTTGTAGAGAATACCTTGTTGAAAACCGCTTATCATTTCCTTCTGCTCCTCGTTGGGTTCGACACTCTTACTTATCGAAAGGACTACGATAGATCCCCTATACTTGTGGGTCATCAGCTTAATATTCGCATTCTGCTTCAGCAGTTTTCCAGATGAGATGCATCTGTCCATGTACCGTCTATGATGCTAATTTCGGAAAGTTCTAGATGTTCCATGTTAAACTTGGTGTTGGTGCAGTTGTGTAATTGCGTAGCTGAGTGCTGAAGCTATATGATGTTGTACTCTGATGTATTTCAACTATGAAATCCTACTTCCTTAGTATGGAAATGAAATATATTATGTGCTTAATATGAAAGGTCAATTAGATTAATAAATCAATTATCAATAGTAGTGAAATTAGCCTGCTAATTGGGTTTTTATATTTCAAACAGTTATTGAGAAAAAACCATGGTCGATGACGTCAGGCAACACACATAGTTTCTAGGAATAAACCATGTTGGATCAATGAACAATCACACACGACATCCTCTTGAAAACTGTTTGCATTAGGCCACCTTGCGCAAATGATTACCACATAAAAGTGTGTGTGATGGACAACCTTTGCCACATAGTTTCTTCTATGCACCGTGTGTGATGCATTCAATAACGCAAACGATAAAATTGTCAATATCATGTGCAATGGCAACGCTATCACAAATGATTTAATGGGGAAAATTGTGTGTGATGTACCTACGAACGGAAACGTTTTCCTTGGAGCGATTCTGTGTGATGTATATTCGAACGGAAACGTGTTTCTTGGATTAACTGTGTGGCATGTACATACTAACGGAAACCTATTCCTTGGATTGACTGTGTGGTATGTACATATGAACGAAAACGTTTAGCGGGGACTGACTCTGTGGGATGTACGTACGTCCGGAAATGATTTCCCCTATAAAATTGTATTTTTCAGCACTACTATACGTATAACCATATTTGATACCTCGCCGATCGCTGTCGGCATTATGGGAACGAGGGTACCCAGACATTCCTGCCTGCGGCCCATAGCGTGGCTTCATCGACGGCCTGGTATGGCCCATCTTCCACACCTTCAAGACAAGACCATCATGAGGGGCCAAGCCTCGTGAGGCAGACAACACCAAGACCTCCGGAGGGAGCTTCCACCCCAGGCTAGCTCCTGAGGCGCGGAGATTCCTATGCAGGCACTCACTTCATGATGTTGAGGTGGTGCAAGCCATGACGACCATGGCCACACGGGCGCCAGCGGGTGTAGAGTAGCAGGTTTCCTCTTTGGTGCTAAGGAGGCAAGCGCAGGCGTGGGGTCCTGAGGAATCGCCCAAAGGTTTCCATTCCCATGCAACAAGACTACGACCACCAGGACGACAGGACGGATGTCATCGCTGAGCCCACCACGGCATCACGACCAGAAGCTTTGCAGGCGAAGACCACCTTTCATCTGGATAGGATGTACTTCTTGTCTCCCTTCAAAATTGGCCAATGTGGGATCCCTTCCCGCCATCATTTTGGAGGAGGAGGACCAAGGCCACTATAAATATAGGTTGGCCACTACCGTAGAGGGGGGATCGAATCCTTAGCTCACACCCACACAAGAACATGCCTCGTGAGGTTGTTCTTCCTCTTTACTAGTTCATCCTCAGCCCCTCACGAGACTAATCCACCCCAAAGCAGGAGTATTGTCTTACACCGCAAGGTGGCCCGAACCTGGGTAAACTGCTGCATCCATCTTCTCCCTTGTTCATCAAGCTACACCATGGGGGTGATGAACCGGTTGGCTGGTGAGGTTAAGCTCTTCGCACATGCCCCAGAGTTCGAACCTTCCTTTGGGTCCGCGGAGCCCTGAATCGTACAGTCGCACACGACCTCATTTTGCCGAGCGTGTGTGCCAGGAGGGTATATCCCCGATGGTTTCTAGGTCGTGTGGGAAGGACCCCCCCTATCGCAGCCACTCTCTAGGCGATGGTTCATAACGCCATCGCAGAAAGGGGTTGAAAACCGTTTGTATAGCACCTCGCTATACCAGTGTTGATGGCGAAATTAATTAACATGTCCTGATGTAGGTCAAAGTGATGCATGCAAGGACGATGACCTCGCGGGCCCACATATGGAAGCGTCACACGTGAGTGTCCTAGGATAACCACCGCCTGCATGCATGTGGCCCAAAGAGGTTTTGTGTGATGTTTGAATAGCCAATGCACAACTTTGATGTGGCACATGCTTCGGAAACCGAAAAGTACCGACACTGAGTGAGGTGTATTCACGTTAGGGTACATAGTATATATGCTAGTCCCCTCCCACCTCTTCGACGTGTACTATATACTTCCTCCATCACACAAACAAAAAAGAATTAACCTTGCTTGTCAAATTAACCTATATGTCGGTTGTTGGTCGAAGTGATGGACGACGACCTCGTGAGCCAACAGAAAGCGTCACACGCGAGTGAGTGTCATGTAGGGCAACCACCGACTGCATGTGGCCAAAACATGTCTATATGAAATAGTTGTGTAATGTTCTAAATAACGAATTCATGACTTTGATGTGGCACCTGCCTCAAAAAACGGCCAACCCATACGGTGGCTCACGACTCATAGTGTACTGCCAGATCCCCCCACCTAGACGCACACGCACGCGCACGCACACACACACACACACACACACCGCGCATCCACTTCAACTACGATGCATGTTAAATTTTCCTGCGGTGTACATATGTTACCAAAGGAGGGACATTTTAATTTAAAAAAAACCCAGACATCATTAAGACATTTTAGTACATTGATGGATTTTCTAGGGGTATAATGTGCAAAAATCAAATTTGAGCTACATGCCCAAGTGACAATGCACCTAAATGGATTGGAAAAACACATGTGTCTCATCGGGTGCCTGTTTACTCCCAGTGCAAGAAATTTCAAACATTGAGAATCTTTATTTTTAGAATCTAATACATCCAAAACTTATTTGAATTCTTGAAACTTATCGTGTTGTCATATGGACACCAATACACTGTGGTATTGCACTTTTTAGACAAATTTGAGAGAAGTTCTGATGTAACCTTCATATTCTTACAAACGGGAGATTATTAATAATTGGGAACCAATATCGCAAACTTATTATTTATTCGAACCATGGGCGTTAGACTAACAATGGATACGTGCCATGCTTTAGTTAAGCAATAAAGCGACAACATTAATCATCAAAATAGAAAAACAATATACGTGCCGCCACGCGACCCGTGTGCCATGCGAGCAGTCCGCCGCGCGGGCCGACCGGGAGGTGTGCGTGCATGTGTGTGAATTGACGGGAGGCGTGCTCACTGCATAGTAACAAAGGAGGCATGCGAGTAGTTGTGTGAAATGACGTTAGTCATACCAGTAGTCTAGTGCGCAGGCTCATCGGGAGGCGAGCCAGCGGTTTGATAGCCGCCCGCCTCTGTCCCACTACTCCATATTAATGGCGTGCCCGAGCGGCTGCAACCCCCATCCTCATGGCACCACAATCCTCTCTCTCCGTCTGCATCCTCGACGCCGCTCTCAGTCCTCAAAGCCGTCAGTGTATGAGGATGCCGCCAAAGAGCCCCATAGGAGGGAGTGGCCAAGCCGGGGCTGCTGAAGCACCGCATCACGGCGTGAAGATGTAGACAAAGGTTGCCGTCACCGCCGACGAGGTATTGTTGCACATGTACGACGTCGTCATTGTCGTGCTTCCACACCCGGAGCCAGAGGTCCACACCGACTCCCGAGACGACTTAGGCAACGACTCCGACGCCGATGGAGAACCGGTTAGTCATCTATACCTGTTTGTGTGTCAAATACATCCTAGGGTTCTCTAGTTACTCCTTCCTTCCCTTTTTTGGAATAGAAATCTTATGGTTATGTTCTCTCAATCAATGAAATCTGAGTAAGTTTCATTAGATCCTTGTAGTGTATTTATTGTTTGAATGGTACAAATGATAAGTGATTAGTTGGTTCATCTGTGCAAATGATTTCTGCTAATAATCTGACTAGGGTTAGTGTTTGTGCTAATAATTCCTAGCCAAGTCTTAACAATTTATTTTGAATGACCTACATATATGTCTGTGCCATTTTTTCTTCAAGATTGGCCTGTACATAGACGGTTGTGCTTAAAAATCAAATCACGATCTCTGGATATGTCTAAAAAATAGCCATAACTTCCTAATCCTACTTTACGACATGTAAACATTGATTAGATGACAAATTTTTGCAACTGCCAAATGTTCACTAGAGATAAGTATAGGTGCTACCTGACGATGTCGACATCAAGGATGAAGATGGCCATAGGAGGTACAAGAGGCAAATCCTCAGGGAGCTTTATGCAGGAATGCATAAAAAGCATATTAGGACCTGGAACGGGAGCTATCGATGCCCATTTTGCAACCAAAAGCTTCATGAAGCATATCAAAGTGTTTTGGCACATTCAAGAGGACGAGCCGTTGGCTCCTTCAGGCACAAGTATTCTCGCAGGGTGGTGCACGCCGTGTACGCTGAGTACTTGGAGAAGCTTCACGATCGTGCCGGCAGATGAGGTGAGATGTGGGATTGAACTATGTATGGCTATGTAGTGTCTTAATTATCAATGTGCTTGAGTATGCTTAACGACGGTTGAACTATATATGGTTGAACTATGCTTGTGTACGACTTATTATCTATGTCTGAGTATGTTTAATTTATGTTTACTTATGTCTAAATGTGGGATATGAATGCACACAGTTTGGTTGATGTAATTTTTGAAGGAAATATGCCCTAGAGGCAATAATAAGGTTGTTATTTCATAATTCCTCATTCATGATTAAAGTTTATTATTCAAGCTAGAATTGTATTGATCGGAAACCTTAATACATGTGTGAATACATAAACAAACAAAGTGTCCCTAGTGAGCCTCTACTAGACTAGCTCGTTGATCAAAGATGGTTAAGATTTCCTACCCATTGACATGAGTTGTCATTTGATAACGGGATCACATCATTAGGAGAATGATGTGATGGACAAGACCCATCCGTTAGCTTAGTATAATGATTGCTTAGATTTATTGCTATTGCTTCCTTCATGTCAAATACATATTCCTTCGACTATGAGATTATGCAACTCCAAGATACCGGAGGAATACCTTGTGTGCTATCAAACGTCACAACATAACTGGGTGATTATAAAGATGCTCTACAGGTATCTCTGAAGGTGTTCGTTGAGTTGGCATAGGTCGAGATTAGGATTTTTCACTCTGAGTATCGGAGAGGTATCTTTGGGCCCTCTTAATACACATCATAAGCTTGCAAGCAAACGACTAAGGAGTTAGTCACGAGGTGATATATTACGGAATGAGTAAAGAGACTTGCCGGTAACGAGATTGAACTAGGTATGAACATACCGACGATCGAATCTCTGGCAAGTAACATACTGATAGACATAGGGAATTGTGTATGTTGTCATAACGGCAAAATATTATGGGCCTTATGGGCCAAGAGGGGAAACACACCAGCCACCAGGGGCTGGTGCGCCCCCCATATGGGCCGAACAAGGGGGAGAAGGAAAGAGAGGAAGAGAAAGGAAATGGGGGGATTCGGCCTCCGCCTTCCCTTTCTCCCGCCTCCTCTTTCCTTCCCCCGCCGGCTAATATGGAAAGGGGGCGCCGGCCATGGGCAGACCCCAAGTAGGATTCGACCTATATATATGTGGGGGGCGCCCCTAGAACATGCCAGATCAATTGTTAGCCGTGTGCGGTGCCCCCTCCATCGTTTACACCCCCGGTCATATTTTCGTAGTGCTTAGGTGAACCCCTGCGAGGATCACTTCACCATCACCGTCACCATGCCATCGTGCTAACGGAACTCATCTACTACCTCGGCGACTTGCTGGATCAAGAAGGCGAGGGATGTCACTGAGCTGAATGTGTGTAGAACACGGAGGTGCCGTGTGTTTAGTACTTGATCGGTTGACGTGACAAGAAGTTCGACTACATGAACCGCGTTGTGAAACTCTTCTGCTTACATTCTACGAGGGTACGTAGACACACTCTCCCCCTCGTTGCTATGCATCTCCATGGATAGATCATTGCGTGTGTGTAGAATTTTTTTTGTTTTCCTTGCAACAATTCCCAACAATTTTATTCATATTAGGGTGAATGTTTAGCGTGGGTACAACTTTCAGATTCAAAATGACAAACTTGTGAAACATGGTTATTTTCCCAAATGGAAAACATGTGCAATAACTTCCATTTTCCTAGTTACGTCAATCACACACGATTGGCTCTAGCAAACTGTTGCCTCTGAAACTCTTTGTAGGACAGAAAATCCTCACCACTCGATTCAAAAAGGAAAAAAGAAAATCCTTACCACCCAATTAAAAAAGGAAAAAGGAAAACCCTCACCATCCCCACAACACAAAAACCCTCACCCCGCCCACCACCCCTCCGGTCCCCATTCACACCTGCACAAGCTCCCCCACGACTCTGCATGGCACTGCTTATCACCATGACAACCACTTAGCTCAACGCCTGTCGCCGCCGCCAGGCTGCCGGCAAAACCCACCACATTTCGGCACTTCCGATTGCCGCCGCCTATCGCCATCGACTTTCTTGACGCTGCTCGTTGTCGACCCAGCTCCGCATGATTAGGGAATCCGCCCTATTGAGGGCTTTTTCTTATGGACAACAAGGTAACTAATTTAACGAGATATTGTCTCATCTCTTATCCCAGTTCATCTGCCTCCTTTAATCACCCAGCCAAAATTGCCATGAATTTATTTTTATTCAAGCTAATTTGAGGGCTTTCTTTCATTCATGTAGTGTACAGTGCATGAACACATCAAGACTTTGCAGCCTCGGACAGACATCCGTGGAGTTCCATCTCACCGTACCAGATGACTTGAGGATGCGCCCGGTATGTTCAATCTCACCCTACATTGATTGGCATGGCCTACTTTCCTAAACATATACTATATATTGCTACATTTGGATAAGAGGTGCCACATGCAACATATATGTCAAAGAGGATTTCTTCCCTCTTCTTTCTATATTAGGAAAATTAATGATGTATTGTTCTTTCGATTACTCTCATATTTCCATGTCATCATGGTTACCCTATCTATTTAATTATAGATTTTTGTCCTTTGATTTCAACTGTTGTACAATTCTCTCAATTTCGCCCATATTTGCATGTTACCATATTTAACAATCCTAACATTTTCGCCAGCATATCCCTTGTTATGCAACAACATCAATAGTACACAATCTTCCCTTTACATAAATCAAGATTACAGGGATGTCCTACTAAACACAAACCATGGATTCACAATTATTGCTTCTGTAAGACTTGATGAATGTGGTCACTCCTATTTTGGCACGGGCCTTTGGACAAAGATTTCTATGTTTTATGTACTGAAAGCTGGCACTAAAATTGCACTGCACATAAAAGAGCCTGGTCATGAGATATATGCTAACTTCCCCGACGATATCATTCGTCTAGACTTTGTTCGAAGTAAGTGTTCTTTTCAAGTATCCGCATGCTGACTTACCCAACAATATCAAAGGAATTGTGTAGTATTGAAGCAACCAAATTTTATTCCATTTTCTTACTTTATTCCTACCTACTAACTTCTAGTTATCAATACACTTTTTTTGCCTTGTTTAAACTAAATATTCCCTGCACTCCCACTTCTATCAAAAAGCGCCGCTAACGAGGAGACTCCAAAGGTGGAGCATGGGGCTGCCAACAAGAGGAGGCGGTTCAAGAAAGAACCGCAAGCGACTCCAGCTGGCCTAGACTTGATCAGCAGCATCCCTGAAGATATGTTGATAGTCATAATCTCCCTCCTCCCAATCAAATATGGGGCATGAACAAATGTCATTTCCCGGCGGTGGCGCCCCGATGGCACTCCACCCTCTCGACTTCATCGACATCCATAAGCTCTGCCGTGGCTATCGCAAACCTTGGATGGGTTCTCCTAGATCCTTGGCAGTCACCATGGCCCAACTAGAGGCCTTAGCATGGGCAAGTTCTGTTCCAACGGCATGGACCGAGCCAAGCTTGACGAGTGGTTTCGATCCCCTCCCTAGATCAGCTCGAGGAGCTTAGATTTAATCACGGGCATATGCGCTCACTGCGAACTTCCATGCTCTGCTTTGCGCCCACGTTGCGCGTCGCCAAGTTCATTAACTTCCATCTCGCCTTATTGACGCACCCACTCTTATAATACGATGACTGAAGCACCTCACGCTCGTCGCCGCCTGCCTCCCAAAGCATGACATGGAGCGCTTGCTCCGCGGCTATACTGCACTCGAGTACCTTCGTCTTCAGGCAATCAATGGGTTGAGTAGCTTCCACATCTCCTCCATGACTCTCTAGACTATTTATGTGTGTTGCTAGTGCTGCAACAAGACATCACAAAATGTTTACCACGGTATGGTCATCGAGGACACACCTTCACTTGAGAGATTACTTGTAGTTGGTCAAGATGGTCCAATAAGAATCAATTTCATTTCTGCGCCGAAATTGACACTGGTGGGCTACTCGTGTGACAAATACTCCGAACTTGCTATTGGGTCCACATATGTTCAGGTACAACAGTCGCCTTCTACCTCTCCTTCTTGAAATTAACATTATTTCTAATTTTGAAGATGTATGTTCGTCTGTCATCTGGAAAATGATTCTGACAAGCTTGACCCTGAATTTGGGCAAAGTGAACGTCTTGGAACTAGAATCTATCGACCCCAACCTGGACCAAGTTATCAGTTTCCGGAGATGCTTTCCATGCTTGGAGAATATATATATCGAGGTGATGTTCCTTTCATGTTAAATGTTAAACATAAGGTAGTTCAATTTTTGACACCTTTTCCCAAGTTCACAATGATAATGTACTACGATTTCTGAAGGAATTTTGGAAAATTTTAGTACATACATGTTTTCCCACCATATTGGTTGCTTGATCCATATGGTTACAATCCATAGGCATTTCTCCTTTGGATACATCTGTAATAGTTTTCTTAAAGAATTTTTCATCAACTCCAACGTCTTGTGAAGAAGGCTACTTTTTTCTAGATTTTAATCAAATGCCCGTGTTAATCATGTCAGATCGAAGATGGCATGTTAGTGCATTTTACAAATCCCACAGACCAAATGGGCCTGTAGTAGTGATCAAAACTACATGCAGGCACTAAGACGCTTTCTTATTTTGGAGATAAGATTAGGCCCGGTGGTGGATAATGTGATACAATATAACAATCACATCGAATGCCTAGATCTGCATCTCTCAGAAATTACTTTGAACTCATATAGAGGGACCTTACTGGAGATTATATTCGCCAGGTTCTTTGTTGTTAGAGCAAGGTTGCTGAGGGTAATGAGGTTTGCCCTACATTTATTCCGCAAAAATGAATGGTTTGTTGATCAGCGCCGGCGGTTGCGGCAGAATGGGAAAGGCTCCAAAAAAGCTGAATTTCATTTGGGAACTTCAACTGACAGAGTAATCAGAAGTCATTGTGTCAACACCATACATGAATTCTTAGTGGCTGATCCCTTTGCAAAAATGACGAGGTTTCGAAACCAGCCTTATGAGTGGTAATATTAGTTTGAACCCCTCTTATATCCATGTTCAGCTGATCAGCGCGGGCATTTGCAGCTGAATGAGCTGAATTCCATTTCTAATATTAGTTTGAACCTTCTAATATTCAAATTGAGCCATATAATTCTGGAATTTCAACCTTACAATATTTTGAGCTTTTGTGGTACAATCGTTCAAATGGAATCGTATGAGACTCGTATATTGGTAGTACTATTTGACCTTAATGTGTTTCCCTTGTCGATCTCATCGCAAACGATCTATATAGCTAACTTGACTGCGATCTTTGACATTATTAAACACAGTTTGTTTCTTCAACTGTGTGCCCTATAGAGCGCAGAATTAATTATCCCACTCGAGTGTCCATCATCACCCTTCTCTGTAACTTTTGCCTCATCACCCATTGGTAAACTTACGATCGAAGTCATTCGACACACTTCGCCTTTACAAAGCTTTTTGCCAATCAACGCCCACGATATGCCGTCTTCTAGCTGACGTGTGGCCAAACTTGCCGGGAGGGAAGCTTGCGTGGTAAACTGCGCGGTTGCACAGGAACAGGCTCACCAACGATACATTTCGCGCCTCTTTGAGCCCACACATGGTCAAACAAAACGCGTGCGTGTTTCTCAAGCATGCACTGGAATCCTCCGCTATGAACGCAGTGACAAGATGTGACGATTACAGGCCGGCTGATGAGGACATCAATACCATTATTACACCCACAACCCCTGCTGCTATACATACTGGACCAATTACTAGAGCTCGCGCACGCCAATTAAATTATCAGGTACTTTCGTTTCTTGGTAATGATTCTAATGTTCATGAGAATATGATGCTGCCTAAATTGGATACATTTGTTTTGCTTACAAATGAAGGGCCTGGCATGGATAAGAGGGATGAACACTAGAGCAAGACCAAGCATGGAGATGATGGCATGTGCAAGGGGATCAAGAACAAAGTTACAAGTGATGATTTCAGGACTTTGGAGCCACCATAAGGAGTGCATGAAGCCTTGGACGAAATATACAAGATGCCTCTTCATAAATTTCGTCCAAAGGCTATTCTAGGTGCTGCGTCACCTTATTATTGGGCCAGGCCCATGTATTTTCGAAATACTTAAAGTATAGGCTATTTTTAGAGTCCATATGTGTGGGGAAACAAGAGTTAGGGTTGGTTTTGGACCCATCCTCCAAGGGCCACGAAATCCCCCCCCTCTTCCTCCATATATACAACCCTTAGGGCGTTGTTTAGACTTCGGGTTTTGTTTAGATTAAAAAGTTCGCCATAGCTACAACTTCGCGTACTTCGTTTGTGTTCAACGACCAGATCAAGACGTCATAGAACCCAACCTTGATCAATAAAGCTTTCATCTTATATTCGCAATATCCAGATTGCAATCTTAGTTTCTTGCTTGTTCTTCATTTGCTCGCAGGAAACTGACACTCATGGTTAGGTTGATCATGCTCCGACGTGGTCAATAACCCCTCGGAAGTTGGTTTAGCGATTGCTAAGGCGCGGCTTCTCGCACTTTCGTAGTCGCATCATCAAGGTCGACTCCCACAGAAAACGATAGCCACCATCTCATCGAAACATCGGGACACCTTCGCCTCTATCAAGTGGTATCAGATTTCCAGGTTGCTCGGTGAGATTTTATAGTTTTTCGTAGTTTAGATCGAGTATGTTCTTCATACCTACAGTCCATGAAAAAACCACAAAAATATTAGGGTTAGTTCATCATATCTAAGCCACTCTGAGCCTTTGAATAATCTTTTTAGGGTTTTGATTATTGAATTTGCGGTTGCATAGTCCTTTAGAGTTTCGATTTCTGTTCACAAGTAGTCACGCCCCCGCTGCAATATCATCATCGCCGCTGCCATATACCACCATCATCGTCACCGCTGCCATATACCACCATCATCATCACCGCTCCCATATACCACCATCATCATCACCGTTGCCATATACCACCATCATCATCACGGCTGCCATATACCACCATCGTCATCACTGCTGCCATATACCACCATCGTCATCGCCACTGCCATATACCACATATCCACCGCCATCACGATAATCCGAGTCCACCTCCATCACAGATTTGTCACCAGGTGTTCCACCGTCCTACATATATTCGCCACCAGTCCGAGTTCCACCAGATTCATCTCTGCGACCAGTCCTAGTCCGAGTCCAATATTTGTTGCTTTGTTTCGAGTTCCAGATCACGCGATACTTCGAGTCGTGACCAAGTCTGGAAAATTGTGGCTAGGCAGTTTTGAGACCATTTGTAGACTTTTTAAAAAAAAAATTGTTGCGGAGCAAAAAAGAGAGGAAAAAAGTGCAAAACATTAAAAAATTCAGAGTGTGCTCCTCCCTTGTTTACGTGCAGCGTTGTGATTTTGTTAGTGTTCTAGGCTCGTGTCTCTAGCACACAGTCTAGCCTAGGACTAGCACAGTACCGTCATTGAGCGTTTATTCAACTTTGCATCTCTGAATTGATTATTGCTGACCCTTTTTGCTACCACATTATAAGCCTTCCCAGCTCCACATACATCTACATTGTGTGTTTGACTCTCCCTGGTAATCGCTCTATCCAAGCTTCGATAGTTTTGACTACGACGGCTGCCGATCACTGCCTGCTGCTGGGTAAGAACTGGTAGGAATTTGAGATTTTCTTGACGGATTTGTGACACCCACCACCACCTCTTCTTAGTAGTCTGTAGGATCATATTCTTGTGTGTTTCTATTGCTGCTAACCATTACACGTTCACAAGCCAACGAGACTGACTGGGAGAACATGACGAATAAGGAGTTGCATGTTAAATTTCAGCAAATGATGAGTGGACAAGTGCAAGATGGGCTAAACAGATTTGAAGAGGCCATGGAGAAGATAGATGGCATGGAGAAGATGTTCGAAACAAAGCTCGATAACAAGTTTAATGAACTGCTCACGCGTCTTCCACCACCACCACCGGCTGCACCTAACGCACATGTACAAAAACAACGACTACCTCCACGTCGCGAAACAGCCCTTCGCCTAGCGAGCCGTGTCCCTCTTGCGCCTGGCCAAACTGTTGCTGCTGCTGTTGATACTTCTGTGGCTCCTGCTGGTGATGCGGAGGAGGATGATTATGCAGGAGAATACAAGGATGAGGTTGATAAAAATCAGAACTACATGCAACCACGAGCACCACAACCACCATGTCGTCCACATGCAAATAATGGCAATGGTAGGGCTCTCCCTCAGGGACGAGATCACGAACATCTCCCTAAACTGAAATTGAATATTCCACCATTTGAGGGTAGATATGTTCCTGATATATACCTTACTTGGGAGTTAGAAACTGAACAACGATTTACATGTTTACAATATCCTAAGCAGAGACGTGTTCCCGCTGCTGTTTGTGCTTTCACTAGCTTTGCATGTGTTTGGTGGTCTGAACATTGTAGATTATATCCTATTTCGGCTACTTGGGCTGCTTTGAAAACTGATATGCGTACTCGTTGGGTTCCACCATATTATCAACGCGAATTAATTCAAAAATTGCAGCGTTTAAGACAAGGAAAAAATTCTATAGAAGAATATTATCAGGAATTTTAAACTGGCATGATTAGATGTGGTATTGTTGAGGAGAATGAAGCTATGCTTGTAGTTTTATGGGTGGATTAAATAGAGAGATTCAGACCATTCTAGAGTATAAGGAGTATAATAATATCACTTGTTTATTCCATCTTGCTTGTAAAGCTGAACGTGAAGTGCAGGATCGACATGCATTAGCGCAAACTAACTTTTTTGCCGGTCGATCATCATCATGGACACCACGTGCATCCTCTACTTCCACTACACCGGCACCTCCATCAGGTGCCACCTCCAGCCGTGATACAAGAAAGCAGGCACAACCACCACTATCTGCCAAGAGCACAGCGCCCGGGCCTGCGCAGACCTCTTCTTCTTCCATGGCATCAACAAGGCACACAAGTGATATTACTTGTTGTCGTTGTAAGGGAAGAGGACATTTTGCGAGAGAATGCAAATCTCAGCATGTGATGATTGCTACTGAGGATGGTGAGTATGAGTCCGCTAGTGACTATGATGAGGAGACTTTGGCTCTTATTACACATGAAGAACACGGTGGAGATGATTCTGATCATGAGACGCAATACATGGCTGCTGAAGATGCTGACATGTATGAATGTTTAGTTTCTCAATGTGTTTTGAGTGTGCAGGTTACACAAGCTGAGCAAAATCAGAGGCATAATTTGTTCCATACAAAGGGAGTTGTGAAGGAACGTTCTATTCGCGTCATCATAGATGGAGGGAGCTGCAACAACTTGGATAGCATGGAGAAGGTGGAGAAGCTCTCTCTCACCACAAGACCGCACCCACATCCTTACTACATCCAATGGTTCAACAACAACGGCAAGGTTAAGGTTACACGTATTGTTCGTGTTTATTTTAGTATCTCTACATATGCTGATTATGTTGATTGTGATGTGGTACCTATGCAAGCATGTTCCTTATTACTTGGTAGACCATGGCAATTTGATAAAAATTATGTACACCATGGTAGAAACAATCAGTATACTCTTATTCATAAGGATAAAAACATTACTTTTCTTCCTCTGACTCCTCATTCCATTTTGAAAGATGATAATAATGGAGCTAATAAAGCAAAACAAGAGAAAAACAAGAGTGAAAATCAGATTGTGGCAAAAGGATTTAAGCAACACATGAAGCCTAATAATAAACCATATAATGTTGCTTCTGAAATTATATTGAAAAGTGCATGTTTACTTGCCACCAAATCTGATATTGATGAACTAGATTTCAGCAAATCTGTTTGCTATGCTTTTGTGTGGAAAGAGGCATTATTTTCATTTGAGGACGTGTCTTCCTCTTTGCCTCCTGTTGTTACTAACATTTTGCAGGAGTTCGTTGACGTCTTTCCACAAGACGTGCCACCGGGATTACCACCTATTCGAGGGCTTGAGCATCAGATTGACTTAATTCCCGTTGATTCGCTACCCAACCGTGCACCATACCATACTAATCCAGAGGAGACGAATGAGATTATGCGTCAAGTCCAGGAGCTGCTCGACAAAGGTTAGATTCGCGAATCGCTTAGTCCTTGTGCTGTTCCTATTATTCTAGTGCCGAAAAAGGATGGTACATCGCGTATGTGTGTTGATTGTAGAGGCATTAATAATATTATTATTCGTTATCGTCATCGTATTCCTAGGCTAGATGATATGCTTGATGAATTGAGTGGCTCTACAGTATTCTCCAAAGTTGATTTGCGCAGTGGATACCATCAAATTCGTATGAAATTGGGAGATGAATGGAAAATTGCATTTAAAACTAAGTTTGGTTTATATGAGTGGTTAGTCATGCCTTTTGGGTTAACTAATGCACCTAGTACTTTCATGAGGTTAATGAACGAAGTTTTACGTGCTTTCATTGGACAATTTGTGGTAGTCTATTTTGATGATATACTGATTTATAGTAGATCTTTGGAGGAACATTTGGAACGTTTACGTGCTTTTTTATTGCTCTACGTGATGCATGTTTGTTTAGTAACCTTGGAAAGTGCACCTTTTGCACCGACCGAATATCTTTTCTTTGCTATGTTGTTACTCTACGGGGAATTGAAGTTGATAAAGCCAAGATTGACGCTATTGAGAGTTGGCCGCAGCCCAAAACGGTCACACAAGTGAGGAGTTTCCTTGGCCTCGCTGGTTTCTATAGGCGTTTTGTGAGAGATTTCAGCACCATTGCTGCACCTCTCAACGAGCTTACAAAGAAGGATGTGCCTTTTGTTTGGGGTACCGCACAGGAAGAAGCCTTCACGGTATTGAAAGATAAGTTGACACATGCTCCTTTACTCCAACTCCCTGATTTTAATAAGACTTTTGAGCTTGAATGTGATGCTAGTGGGATTGGATTAGGAGGTGTGTTGTTACAAGATGGCAAACCTGTTGCATACTTTTCTGAAAAATTGAGTGGGCCTAGTCTGAACTATTCTACTTATGATAAAGAATTATATGCTCTTGTTCGGACCTTAGAAACATGGCAACATTATTTATGGCCCAAGGAATTTGTTATACATTCTGATCATGAATCTTTGAAACACATTAAAAGTCAAGCAAAACTGAACCGTAGACATGCTAAATCGGTTGAATTCATTGAGACTTTCCCTTATGTCATTAAACATAAGAAGGGTAACGAAAATGTTATTGTTGATGCATTGTCTCATCATTATACTGTGCTTTCACAACTTGACTTTAAAATATTTGGTTTGGAGACCATCAAGGACCAATATGTGCATGATGCTGAATTTAAAGATGTATTGCAGAATTGTAAGGAAGGGAGAACTTGGAACAATTTACTGTTAACGATGGATTTGTGTTTCGTGCTAACAAGCTATGCATTCCAGCTAGCTACGTTCGTCTTTTGTTGTTGCAGGAGGCGCATGGAGAAGGATTAATGGGACACTTTGTCATGAAGAAGACGGAGGATATACTTGCTACACATTTCTTTTGGCCAAAGATGAGATGGGATGTTGAGCATTTTGTTGCTCGCTGCACTATATGTCAAAAAGCTAAGTCACGACTCAATCCGCATGGTTTATATATGCCTTTGCCTGTACCTGGGGTTCCTTGGGAGGATATATCTATGGACTTTGTTTTAGGTTTACCTCGAACAAAGAAGGGGAGGGATAGCATTGTCGTGGATAATTTTTTTAAAATGGCACACTTTATACCATGTCATAAAAGCAATGATGTTTTGAATGTTGCTGATTTGTTCTTTCGTGAAATTATTCGCTTGCATGGTGTGCCAAATACTATTGTTTTAGATCATGATACTAAATTTCTTAGCCACTTTTGGAGATGTTTATGGGCTAAGTTGGGGACTAAATTGCTTTTTAGTACTACTTGTCACCCCAAACTGATGGACAAACTGAAGTAGTCAATAGAACATTGTCTACTTTGCTTAGGGTTGTTTTGAAGAATAATAAGAAAATGTGGGAAGAGTGCTTGCCTCATATTGAATTTGCTTATAATCGTTAATTGCATTCTACTACTAAGATGTGCCCTTTTGAAATTGTGTATGGTTTCCTACCTCGAGCACCTATTGACTTGTTGCCTCTTCCATCTTCAGAGAAGGTTAATTTTGATGCTAAAGAACGTGCTGAATTGATTTTAAAAATGCATGAGTTAACTAAGGAAAACATTGAGCGTATGAATGCTAAATATAAACTTGCTGGTGATAAGGGTAGAAAACATGTTGTGTTTGCACCTGGAGATCTTGTTTGGTTACATTTGCGTAAGGATAGATTTCCTAATTTTCGCAAATCAAAGCTAATGCCACGTGCTGATGGTCCTTTTAAGGTGTTGGAGAAAATAAATGATAATGCATATATACTTGAGCTGCCTGCAGATTTTGGGGTTAGTCCCACTTTTAACATTTTAGATTTGAAGCCTTATTTGGGCGAGGAAGATGAGCTTCTGTCGAGGACGACTTCATTTCAAGAAGGGGAGGATGATGAGGACACATATACCATTGTTACACCCACAGCCCCTGCTGCTATACATGCTGGACCAATTACTAGAGCCCGTGCACGCCAATTAAATTATCAGGTACTTTCGTTTCTTGGTAATGATTCTAATGTTCATGAGAATATGATGCTGCCTAAATTGGATACATTTGTTTTGCTTACAAATGAAGGGCCTAGCATGGATAAGAGGGATGAACACTGGAGCAAGACCAAGCATGGAGATGATGGCATGCGCAAGGGGATCAAGAACGGAGTTACAAGTGATGATTTCAGGACTTTGGAGCCACCATAAGGAGTGCATGATGCCTTGGACGAAATATACAAGATGCCACTTCATAAATTTCGTCCAAAGGCTATTGTAGGTGCTCCGTCACCTTATTTTTGGGCCAGGCCCATGTATTTTCGAAATACTTAAGTATAGGTTGTTTTTAGAGTCCGTATGTGTGGGGAAACAAGAGTTAGGGTTGGTTTCGGACCCCTCCTCCAAGGGCCACGAAATTCCCACCTCTTCCTCCATATATACAACCCTTAGGGCGTCGTTTGGACTTTGGGTTTTGTTTAGATTAAAAGTTCGCCATAGCTGCAACTTCGCGTACTTCGTTTGTGTTCAACGTCCAGACCAAGATGTCACAGAACCCCACCTTGATCAATAAAGCTTTCATCTTATATTCACAATATCCAGATTGTAATCTCAGTTTCTTGCTTGTTCTTCGTTTGCTCGTAGGAAACAGACCCTCGTGGTCAGGTTGATCGTGCTCCGGCGTGCTCAATAACCCATCGGAAGTTGGTTTAGCGATTGCAAAGGCGCGATGTCTCACACATTCGTAGTCAGATCGTCAAGGTCGACTCCCATAGAAAACGATAGCCACCATCTCATCGAAACATCGGGACACCTTCGCCTCTATCATCGGCTGGCCCCATTTATTACAGCGGCCATTTAACCTTTGTGTCTCTTCAACTTTTCAATCGCGCCCCACTATTGCGAGAAGCTCACCCACCATGACAAATTCTTAGAGTGTATCATGTCTGGCTCCAATGGAGCTCCGAGCGGCCACCAACGACGAGCAGTAGTTCACCATGCATGTCATGGAGGACAACAACAAAAGGTTCACGAAGCTCTCGTTGGTGTACACCAACAACCCGGTCTGGGTGGAGCACTCCATCTACATCATGGAGCTATTGCTTGCTGAGGAGAAGTACACGGTGGTCGGGTTCGACCTCAAATACACCCGCGCTCGTGCCAGGTCTCTTCCCAAGGTCGACGTCACCGAGATGTGCGTGCGTAATCACGTCCTCGTCTACCACTACTGCCTGGCCACAAGGACTTGTGAGTGTTTCGCCAGGTTTATCAATAGCCCCCACTACATGTTTGCTACGGTGGACATCACCAATGATGTAAAGGTGCTCAAGAATTCGGGCATCACCTATCTAAATCTTGTCTATATCTAGGGCTAACACAAGATCTACGGCTGCAACGAGCATGAGAAGGACTCACTAGTTCACCTTGCCAAGGCCACATCGACCCCTACTACAGAGACATGAAGGGTTCCTGCAACAAGGACAAGCGTGCAAAGCACTCGCCCTGGATGGAGAAACTCAACAAAGCTCACGTCCTGCACGAGGTCAAGGAGGCGTACACAAGCTATGAGATGTACAAGCGGATCTTTGACACGAGGAAGTGCCTCAGTCCCCAAAACGGCCAGGGATCCAGTCGGAAGCAAAGCAATGGCAAGCATCGTCACAACAAGTAGATTATTAGATCCTCGTTTCTCCTAGTTTAGTATGCATGTAATTGCTTACTTTGGTGTGTGGAAATGCTATGTGTGTAGTTACTTGTGTAATTGTCTACTTAATTTGCTTATGCAATGCTGTCTTTTTAAATATATATGTTGATGCTCTATAGACAGAGCGTAGATGTTGTCCGGACTGAGCAAATCACATCGCACATGGACTAAACAATGGAACCCGCCGGTGATGATTTCATCAGTCACTCAAATTTGTATACTAGCAATCATTTGCTCACAACACACACGGCTTGTTAATAGGAATCGTGTGTGTTCTTATCAGTCTTGCCACACATTTCTGGTTACTAACCTATTTCCCGCATATCACACACATCTTGTTAACTTGAACCGTTTCTGTTGTTTTGGATAATCGCAAACAGTTCATCTGAGTGAACTATATCACTATTGGAATCTGGCATTTTGCCGTCTGCCACCTCTTTGCCGTCTGCCAGCTGACGGCAAAGAGGGTCTTTGCCGTCCGCTTAAAATAAATGGACGGCAAAGAGTCAGTGTACGGCAAAGAGGTCCTTTGCCATCAGCTAGTTCTTTGCCGTCTGCCAGCTCACGCCAAAGTTTCTTTGCCGTCAGCTAGCGGACGACAAAGAGGTGGGTGGGGTCTAGTGGAGGTCTAAACCATAATGACCTACCAGCCCCACCTCTTTGCTGTCCGCCAGCGGATGGCAAAGACTCTTCGCCAACCGCTAGCGGACGGCAAAGAGATGGGTACATAAACGGGCGTCCCACCCCCGTCCTCTCTCTCTCTTCTCTCTTTGTCTCTTTCCCCATCCCCACCCACACCCACGCCGCCGGCGCCAACCCCGTCCGCCGTAGTCGGCCACCCCGCACCCCTCCCCTACAGTGCCCCAACCTCCACCGAGCCCCCGCCGCCCCTTCCGTGTCGGCCCGCCCGCCCGCCCCTCTCCTCCGTCGCCATCCCCGATCCACACCCACGCCCCCGCCGCCAACCCTGTGCCGCTGTAGCTGGCCGCCCCGCACCCCTCCCCTGCAGCGCCCCGACCAGCACCGCGCCCCCGCCGCCCCTTCCACGTCGGCCATCTGTGCCGTGGTCGTCTAGCCGCACCGCCCCCTCCCCTGCGTCGTCGTCCCCGCACCCTCCCCTGCATCGCCGTCCCCGCCCCGTCCAGCCGTGGCCGTCCGGCCTCCCCCTCCACTGGGCCGCCGCCTCCTCCAACGACTGCTCTCCCATCCACCGGCCACCCCGCGCCTCCTTCACCGGCGATCCCCTGCACGTGAGCTCATCCCCCCTTTTTTAGTATAGTTTCTTTTAGTTTAGTTTCTGTTTTAGTTATAGTCATAGTTATAGTTATAGTTTCAGTTTAGTTTTAGTTTTAGTTTAGTTTATTTTAGATTAGTTTTAGTTTTAGTTTAGAAGAAGAAGAAGAGTAGAAGGAGGAGGAGGAGGGAGGAAGAGGAGGAGGGAGAAGAAGAAGAAGAAGAAGAAGAGGAGGAGGAGGAGGAGGAGGAGGAGAATAAGAAGAGAAGAAGAAGAAGACGAAAAAGGAGAAGAGGAAGAAGAAGAAGAAGAATAAGAAGAAGAAGAAGAAGAAGAAGAAGAAGAAGAAGAAGAAGAAGAAGAGAAGAAGAAGAAGAAGAGGGAAAAAAGATAAAGAAGAAGAAGAAAAATACACCCGACACCCTAACACCACACCCCGACCCTGACACCCTGACACCCCGACACCCCGACATGACACCCCGGCACGACACCCCGACCCCGAACCCTCACCCCCAACACCCAGACACCACACCCCGACACCCAGACACCCCGATCGACCCCGACACCCTGACACCACACCCCGACACCGACGGGGTCATATATTTGTGAATTATGAGTTAGGTCGTATATTTTCCAATTTTGTTATGCAAAACAACTATATATATATATTTGTGTTGACCGGGTGGATTTAAATGTGAAGTTGTTTCATCGCTGCGAGGGTGTGGTGTTTGACGACCTCCCCGTGTGTTCGACGAGCTCCGCCCCTGCGTTCGTTGGTGAGCACAAATGACATCTCCCCCCCTTCATTTGCTCTGTTTCGATCTTCGTGCCGATGAAAGTTACTAGCTATAGGTGTCGATCATCAGTATGCGTAACCCCTATGCGTCTCCCGTTTGAAAGGGTTACATCTATAAATATGCATGCATTTGCATATTTCTAATCGTAATTCTTTCGAATTGTCCAACGTTATTCATGGATAGCCCGTGTATTTGTAGATTGGGTGCGTTTTCCCATATGCTCTACTCTGGATCCGATGCAGAATTTCATCAGTGCCTCCCTGTTGTTCTCCGGGTACACACCCTCTATGCTTATTGCCGACACATGTATCAGGAGAACAGCAGGGAGGTGCTGCCGAAATTTTGTGTCGGATCCGGAGCACAGCATGGGAAAACGAACCCAATCTACACATACTCGGGCGGGATTAGGACCTATCTTTACCTATTAGCGTGTAGGTTGCATGGACGTAAGAAAACTGACAAACTCCATTAACTGATGGATATGGTTTGCTTAATTATGTATTTATTTCTTGTGTGTCCAGTAGGAAGTCAATATGAGTGATCGTGCGTGGATATACACCGGTTACACTAGACAGAAAGTTTGGACCGAAGAATGGTTAACAAAAACCCAGGGGTTTGTTAGAGCCGCATTTGCAAATGGCAAGAAATTAAGCTAGTGCCCCTGTGTCTGGTGCGACAACTATAATAAGAGCGACGAACTTGAAATGGGTAAAGACCTACATAAGTTTGGTTTTACGCCTGGTTAAACGGTCTGGACATTTCATGGTGAGTCTGCCCAATGTGCTAGAGCCGAGGTGGTTCGTCGTTGCACCGACGAGTATGGTACTAGGATGGAAGACATGGTGCAAGACTTTGACGATGCTCGGGACTCGGACGAGGAGATGGAGGAATCTGCAAAGGCCTTCACTGAAATGTTGGAGTCCTCAAAACGTCCTCTCCACGAGCACACTAAGCTTTGTTAGCTGGATGCCATCTCACAAATAATGGCTTTGAAGGCTCAATTCAACTTGGGTAGAGAATGCTATGATGCGATGATGACAGTATTCGGATGATTTCTTCCCAAAGGCCATGTGCTACCTACAAACCTGTACTAGTCAGAGAAAATCCTCCGTGCTCTTAAGATGCCCTACGAGAAGATACATGCCTGTGAGAAAGGATGTGTCTTATTTAGGATTCAGTATGAGGACTTGAACTATTGTCCCATTTGCAATTCTTCCAGGTATGTTGTTGTAGACAACGGTATGGGTGAGAAGACACGGACCAAAATACCCGTTAATGTTCTTCGGTATATGCCAATCATACCAAGACTTCAACGTCTTTTCATGGTCGAAGAGACGACCAGACAGATGACATGGCACAAAACGGGCAAAAGAACCGAGCTAGATGCAGATGGGAATGTGATGATGGTCCACACATCGGAAGGTGAAGCCTGGAAGCGCTCTGATGCATTACATAAGGAAAAAATGGCAGATCCAAGGCATCTTTGAGTTGCCATGAGCACGGATGGGTTCAGTGTGTTTGGTCAGGCGGCAGCTCATACACTTGTTGGCCCGTGTTTATCATTCCACTAAATCTCCCACCGGGCAGATTATGCAAAGAAAGAACATTTTCCTGACGTTGTTAATTCCAGGGCCCAACTATCCGGGGAAGAATATGAATGGTACATGTAGCCGCTTAAGGATGAATTGCAAGAAGCTTGGGATAATGGGTTCAAGACATAGGACGCCTTTAGCAAACAGAACTTCATAATGCGTGTCTGGTACATGTACTCGATGCATGACTTGCCGGCGTATGCGCTATTCGTTGGCTGGTGTGTGCATATAAGGTTCCCGTGCCCCACATGCCAGGGAGCTCTTGAGTTTCGTTGGCTGACGGCAGGGCACAAGTATACTTGCTTTGACTTGCATAGACCGTTTCTAGATTCTCGCCATAAGTTCAAGAAAGACAAGAAGAACTTCATCAAAGGTAGAGTTGTCAAACACTCTGCACCACCTGCGTTGTAAACGCTCTCGAGCTAGATCGAGAGCGTCCAGGGTATTTCAAGGGGTATAATAAGGAACACACCTAGACTCACAAGACATGCTTGTGGGATCTGCCCTACTTCAAAGACCTCCTTTGCCCACGCAACATCGACGTGATGCACACTAAAAAGAATATCACCGAAGCCATTTTTGGTACATTGTTCAGCATAGAGGGCAAAACAAAGGATAATACTAAGGCGAGAGTCGATCAAGAGGAGCTATGTGATAGACCATTACAAAACATGCAAGAACCGAAAGGAAAGCGGAACTAGACGAAGCCAAAGGCATGGTTCAATCTTGGAAGGTGAGCTATGAGGGAAATTATTTTGTGGGTGAAAATTCAGTTGATGTTCCCCGATGGGTATGTAGAAAATCTAAAGAGGGAAGCAAGTCTTGAAGAATTGAAAATATTTGGTCTAAAAGTCATGATTAGCACATATGGATTGAGAGGATAATGTCGGTGATGTTGCGTGGCTTCATCCCTGAGGATGAATGGCTAGTACTGACAGAGCTGAGCTATTTCTTCCGTGTTCTTTGTGCGAAAGAACTATTGGCTGGCCTCCTCGAAGAAATGCAACAGTTGGCGCCAGAGTTGATCTACAAGTTAGAGATGATCTTTCCACCAAGCTTCTTTAATCCAATGCAATACTTGATTTTCCATCTCCCGACCGAGGCAAGATTGGGGGGCCCGTGCAAAATCGTTGGTGCTACTCAACTGAGAGGATGCAGAAGAAGCTTCAAGCAAAATGTAAAAATAAATGTAGATGTGAGGCATCGATGGCTGAGGCATTCATCACCATGGAGGCGGCAAACTTCGTGACAGCACACTACGAAGCCAAAAATCATCATTTGCATAATCCGAATTCTCGGTACAATACTGATGGTAGTGAGGACACTTTTTCAGATGATAGCTACAGCGACGATGAGCTGGTTGAGAAGGGCAAGAAGGTCTACAAGTGTGGATGTACAAAGCTCCCACCCTTGCCGACGACCCCCGACCAGAGGTGGTTGATTGCGCCTAATGGGTTGAAGTAAGTGCATTTACTATTTTTTAACCTTTTGCCTTCATGTTCCTTCAAAATAATATCTAATGCGTTGGCCTTGTCATACTGCAGGGGCTGGGTACACCCCCGTGGGGTCCGCAGGCCCAACCAGGCCCTTGGTGTGCTTTGCCGGCATCACTTCCCTGGGTGGGTCATGTTGCCCGGTGAGGGTCAGGTTCCACAGCTAGCACTGAGCGGGGAGCTGTACTCGGTTGCCTCGGCCCCGCCGGAGGAGATGGTCGCCGGTGTCTTGTGCGATATGGTGGCCGACATTGTGTTCCATCAGTTTTGGGTAAGTTCTCCTTTACAGAATTAAAAATCAACACTACCTAGTGATTGTACTAATCAGTGTTGTCTTGTTTGATTGCAGACCTTCTACAAGGTTTCAGAGGGAGAGCGGGAGGCCGCGTCTATGGTTGTCGAATCCGAGTGCAAGCGCCTACTTCAGAACTTACGACACGAGGCTCGGGTGCATGCCATTCGGGACTACTACGCCTCGAAGGGTATTTAGGAGGGCCAAGTCGAAGTGTCACAACAAGTTTCAAAGTAAGGAGAAGTACATGCAGGTAATTACCTATTCTTAAGGCCTTGAACTTAGTTTTCTTGATTTCATTCATAGGTGTAGCGCTGAAATTTCTCTTGACTAACTTAGGTGCCCCCGAGATGGTGTGCGGATAAGATGGACTGTTGGGAGGCGTTGGTGGATGTGTGGTGCTCTCCTCAATGGCCAGTCAAACACCATAGGGCCAAGGATAAGCGTGACCAAATGGAAGGTGTGCCACACCATCAAGGGAGCTCCAACCTGTTTGAGTACGAGGATCATTTGGTATGTGGTTTGCTACATGATTCATGCAATTTCATTATTCATGGTAGCATTTTCCCTTCCAAAATGACTTAATATGCTTAGTTAGTTAAAAATGGCATAACTACCTTGGATAGTTCATTTATGACATAATTAGCTCTAAAATGACATAATAACCTTAGATAGCTCTATAAAATAACTAAATATGCTTTAGTTAGTTAAAAAATGGCATAACTACCTAGGATAGCTAAATAATGACCTAAACTAATCTTAGCTAGTTCATTTATGACATATTTAGCTCTAAAATGACATGATAACCTTAGATAGCTCTATAAAATGACTTAATATGCTTTAGTTGGTTAAAAAATGGCATAACTACCTTGGATAGCTCAATAACGAACTAAACTAATCTTAGCAAGTTCATTCATGACATAATTAGCTCTAAAATGACATATAACCTTAGATAGCTCTATAAAATGCCTAAATATGCTTTAGTTAGCTAAAAATGGCATAACTACCTAGGATAGCTCAACAATGACATAATTAGCATACTTTGGTCAAAAATGGCATAATAATCTTGGTTACCTCCAAAATGACCTGAACTTAGCTTATTTTCCTTGAAAATGACATAATAACCTTACTTAGCTGCAAAATTACCTATTTTTACATAGCAATATCATTCTTCATGATAGCTTGAGCCCTTAAACTAATATTTTGTTCCTCTCTCTCAAGCGCGCCACAACAAGAAGCCTGTGTCAAATCTGTTTGACCTCTATGGCATGGCCCATACTGCCCCGTACAAGAAGGCCAAGCCATTCTCGGAGTCTGACCTAGATCATCCAGAGTGCTTCACCAACATCTCCTCCCACCAAAAGCTCATGAAATACAGAGACGAGGGGAAGGCAAGGAAAGGGGAGGACTTTAACCCGGGCCAGGATCCTTTTGATACAGAGCTAGTGATGATATCTGGTGGCGGGAGGTCCCATGGCTCCATAGCCATTGGTGATGGACTGATACGTTGTCCTAGGACTCTCCCGTAGATCAAGAAGTGCCATAGTAGCTCTAATCCTGAGATAACGCCACATGCATGGCCCACGCAGCTCGCCATGGCGGTTAGTCATACGGACTCTCTCACCTTTCCTCCATTACATTGTGTGTGCGTCCGTCGATGATTACAATGCTAACGAGGAGTGGTGTGTTGTAGGCATTGGTTGAGAAAGAGAGATTGAACAGCCAGGCGCTTTTGGAGGAGGCAAAAAGGGAGGCAACGGAGAGGGAGAGGACGACTAAGCTGTTGGAAGAGGAGAGGAACTAGAACAAGGCGTCTCACTAGGCCCTATACGAGCTCCTCGTGGTACGTTTCTCGTGCATATTACCCAAATCATGCACGTAATGTTCGCATTGCTAACTAATATGACTGACTCGTGAGAACCAAATGTGCAGACCGTATGCGAGAAAAACGGTCAGACCCCTCCGCCGATGCCCTAGATTGCTCCGGCAACCACGGTGAGTTTGATTTTAATGGTCGTTAGTTACTAGTATTCACATTTCAGTTGCATCATGCTAACGAGACATTATTGGAAACGATCTTTGCTGCATCATGCCTCCCGACAAGCATCGACCAATCCATCTGCGTCTGGCAATGGCGGAACCCCGACCGGTCCTTCACCTCCGTCTACCACTGGCGCAGCCCCGACCGTTCCTTCACCTCCGTGATAATAGTATTTTTCTTCTTATTTTGCCTTTTTAGTCCATTTAAGACATTATTTAGCCTATTTAGTCCACAAATGACATAATAAGATGAAGAAAATCAAGGAAGAGGAAGAAAAGAAGGAACAGGAAGAAAAGAAGAAGAAGAAGAAAATCTTCTTCTTCTTCTTCTTCATCTTTTCTTCCTCTTACTTGTTTTTATTCGTAAATGGCATAATAACCTTGCTAACCTCACAAATTTCATATACTTAGCTTGTTGTCCTCTAAAATGACACAATAAGCTTAGTTAGGTCAAAAATGGCATAATTAGCTAGATTAGCTCAAAAATGACCAAGTTTACCTAGGTTAGCTCCAATATGATCCATTTAACCTACGTTAGCTCCAAAATGCCTTATTTACCTAGCTTAGCTCTAAATTGACCCACACACTTAGCATTTTTACCTACCTTAGCCCAAAAATGGTATTTTAACCTACATTAGTTGGAAAATAAGAAGATAAATAATGGGAGAGGAGAGAAAGAAAGAGAAGATAAATTCTTCTTCTTTTCCTCCTCTTCCTGTTCTTCTAGCTAGTCTTCTTCTTCTTCTTCTTCTTCTAACTTTCATCTTTCCCATTTTGCGGATTTGCTTTAGATGAGGAAGCTTGCATTGATGGAGTGTACTATTCTTCTGGTGCTTCCTTGTTGTTTATGAAAACTTGTTTGGATATGTATGTCTATATGGATATGTTGTTGGAAACTTGTTTCTGGATATGTATGTTTATATCGATATGTTGGATAGGATGGACTTTGTTGAACTATGTTGTTGGATATGTTGGATTTGATGAAATATGTTGTTGGACATGCTGTTCTATGTTGTTGGATATGTTAGATATGTATGTATGTATATCTGTGTATGAAATCCTGTCAAATTAAATGGATTCAAATAAAAACAGGGGATATATAGCCTCCTTGCTGTCTGCTAGAGGACAACAAAGAGGACACGTGGCAGCTACTTGTAGAAACTGGGAACACTAGGCTGACATTCGAATCATTGCCATCAACTGGTAAACGGCAAAGTGTCCAAATAGGCCTGGCAAACAGGGCCAGCTATGCCATCTGCTCAAAGCTCTTTGCCATCAACTAGCCGACGGCATAGCTGGCCACGTGGCAACTTCCCAGTGCTGGCCGAGCTGAGCTCTTTGTCGTCTGTCAGCAGACGGCAAAGAGCATTTCCCCTTTGCCGTCCGCTGGCGGACGACAAAGCACGCCGTTAAACCCTAACGGCCGTCACCCCACCCCACTGTTGTCCATGATCTTTGCCCTCTGTTGGCCTCCGATGGCGGACGGCACAACCCTTTGCCGGCACTCGTTTAGCCGGACAGTTTGCCGTCCGCGATGCATGCGTTTGCCGTCCGCCATGGCATACGCTAAAAAAGTTGATTCTAGTAGTGTATGTCGTATATCGCACACACCTTGATCTGGCTGACCGTTTCTATTGTGTTGCCTAATCACAAACAGTTCATCCTAGTGAACTGTATGCCATATATCACACACACCTTCATCTGTCTAACCGTTTCTGCTGTTATGCTCATCACAAATAGTTAATTCGAGTGAACCGTATGCCCCGCATCGCACATGCGACTAAAATCTGAACCATGTTTGATGTATCCGCCATCGCAAACGTTTTGTATCTTTTTTGACGGATATTTTACATCTTCGTTTGCAATTAATGCATCACACATAGTTTCGTCGAAGGGTCTCTAATTGTAGTGTTGTGTTAGCAGCATCCTGCAATAGTGAGGATAAGGAGAAGACGACATTCATTACTACGTGTGGTATGTACTGCTTTGTACGGATGCCTTTCGGATTAAAAAGTGTCGGTGCAATATTTGCAAGGGTTGTGCAAATTGGTTTTCGTTCCCAGCTACACAGAAATGTGGAAGCTTATATGGATGATATAGTGGCCAAAAACAGGTACAAGGATTCCCTGATCCAAGATTTAGAAGAGACATTCACAAATATGTGCAATATCAACTTGAAGCTCAACCCTGAGAAGTGTCAGTTTGGTGTCCCGTTTGGCAAGCTTCTCTGGTTCTTTGTATCTCAACATGCAGTTGAAGCCAGCCCCGACAAGATGAAAGGAATTGAGCCATTGGAGGCATGAAAGCATTTCAAGGATGTGATGTGTCTTGCTGGTTGCGTAGCAGTTCTAAGCATGTTCATCTCCAAGTCAGCTAAGCGTGCCTTGCCATTTTTAAAAATCTTGAAAAAGGAAGGTCCAATGCAATGGACCCCTAAAGCAGGGGCTACGCACCAAGACTTGAAGGAGCACCTCTCCCTCTCCGCCAGTACTAGTTGCGCCAATTCCATGAGAGTCGTTGTTGCTATACCTAGCGGCAACCAATCAAGTGGTCAGTGTTGCACTAGTGGCCGAGAGGGAAGCCGAAGACAAAGAGATAGAAAATGCAGAACCTCAAGACGACAAGCCAGAATCTTCAGGTGCCGTCAATCCAAGTTCAGCGCAAGCAAAGGAGATAGAACATCAAGTTGTCAAGAAGAATAAGAAAAATAAGAAGATGGTGCATCGCCTAGTGTACTTTGCTACTTCCCTTCTTCAGGGGGCTGCGTCAAGGTACTCCGGTGTGCAGAAGTTGCTCTTTGGCCTCCTTATGGCCTCAAGGAAGTTCGTCCATTACTTCCAAGCACATTAGATCACTGTCGTCACTCTCCTTCCACTGCAGCGCATCTTGAGAAATCTAGAAGCCACTGGCAGGATAGTGGAGCGCGTGTTGGAGCTATCGAGCTTTGATTAGAAGTTGGAAAGTACATCAACAATTCAAAGCAGAGCCTTGGCAGAGTTCATTACAGAATGGACACCAACTCCAGACAAAGAAATATCATAGACCTTGCTTCCCGACAAGGAAGGGCCCCGGGATTGGATCATATACTTTGACGGTGCTTTCTCACTCTAGGGCGCCGGTGCTGGAGTGCTACTTCTAGCACCCACTGGAGAGCATCTCAAGTATATAGTTCAAATGAAGTTTTCCCGGGGGCTGGCCACCAACAACACTGCTAAGTACGAAGGATTGCTTGCCAGACTCCGCATTGCAATTGACCTTGGCATCACAAAGTTGATCATGAGAGGCGACTTGCAGTTGGTGGTAAAACAAGTGAACAAAGATTACTAGAGCCCGTTGATGGAGATGTATGTGTATGAAGTGAGGAAGTTGGAAACACAGTTTGAGTGTGTGTAGGCAGAGCATGTTCCTCGCACTGAGAACAACATTGACAGTGACCTTTCGAAGCATGCCACCAAGAAATTACCTGTGGAACCATGTACCTTTGTGCTCCTTATGAAGCAACCTTCAGTTGCATCCTTAATGAGGCCAAACAAGAGAAGAGAGTTGAATTCTGGCAAGTACTTTCGGTAGATCTTCCTACAACCACTGGGAAGTAAGCTGCCGGAAACAACCAAACGCTTGTCGATGAGCAGCAGGCTTTGGCAGGGCATGAGGCCCTTGCTGTCAAGACAAGTGCAACCACAACGGAATAGATGCATTTGGTCCTTATCATCGAGCCACAGGCTATGGCATGGGCACGACAGATTCTACATTACCTTCAGACAAGTCAAGTACCCGATGTACAAGAAGAAGCTAAGAAAGTAGCCTGAAAATCAAGTATGTATCAGTTTGTTGATATCATTCTATTAAAAAAAAGATCGAATGGGGTGAAACTTAAGTTCGTTTACAGGCAAGATGGATAGAAGCTGGTGGCAGAGAAAGATGAAGGGGTGTGTGGCTCCCTGATGCGGAGAATCCCAAGGTCATCCCCATGGACCTACCTACGTCTCCTACTACACCACTTGGACCAATGACAAGAGCCCGAGCGAAGGCTATCGAAGATAAGGTGAACTCACTCCTCACCGAACTACCACCTTCCATGCATGAGAATTGGCTACTACCTCAAGTGGAAACCCTATCTGTGATCAGGTGCTTGGAGGAAAGCCACAGACCAACTACACTCAATGGACAAGACGGTGAGGACGCCAAGTCAATGGGACAAGAAGAAGAACTGCTCGAAGTTCCTAGGCTCCGGACGACCGACGAACCCCGGACGTCCGACGACCTCCAGGCCCCGGAAGTCCGGCCCTCCCTGGACGACCGACACTTCCACACCCGAGCCAAAACTATGGACTTCCGAAGCTCTACGGACGACTGACGCCCCAGATGTCCGACCCCGACCGGACGTCCGACCGAAGACCACCCGAGCCGAATCTACGAACGTCCGATAGGCACCGGACGTCCAGACCCTCGCGAGCCTCGGACGACCGGTTACTCCCGGACGTCTGACGCCCGTGTGCTGTTAAGTGATGGGCCGTAGCCCATGTACCCCTTCGCCCCTGTTTTGCACTAAGACTATAAATAGACCTCTCCCTCCTCCTAGTTAGAGCAGCATTGGTTTGGCTCATATTAGAGATAGAGCATTGCTCATCCACATCAGATCTACTCAATGAGAGAGACCGCAGCCCCTCTTTGGAGAAGAGCGCTTTGGATTCAAGACCCCTTTATGGGAAGAACCTCAAGGCCTCCTCACGAAGAAGACCGGCTACCTTTGTATCGTCCCTACACTACTAGGAAAAGTCCTACTAATGGCACACCTGTTTTGGCTACTAATGGCGCACTACAGGTGCGCCATTAGTACCACGCCACTAGAATATTTTAGTAATGGCGCACCACAGGTGCCATTAGTATCCCACAGGTGCGCCATTAGTATCTGGTATACTAATGGCGCACCTCATGGAAGTGCGCCATTAGTAAGAATTTTTTTTCGTTTTTACTTAATCTTAGGTCACTATTTCACATATGAGATATCCAACACATATATATACAACAAGCATCGATATAACAATCATATCCAACACACAAGTTTCATCATATATATATACATAGCCAACACATAGTTCCATCGTTACATATTACAAAAGTTTCACATTGTTCATCCAACACCGTTATCCATCAATTCACGAAAGGTTCACATTGATACAAAATAAAAACACAAATGGAAAAGAAGCACTCCATCCATGCAAGCTTCCGTGAATTAAATCAAAACTGCAAAATGATGAACAAGAAGTTAGAAGAAGAAGAAGAAGGGAAGAAGAAGAAGAAGACTAGAAGAATACTAGAAGAAGAAGAACACTAGAAGAATACTAGAAGAAGAATAAGAAGAAGACTATAAGCTTATTATGTAAACTTGATCATTTTGTGCTAACATAAGTAATTTTGGAGCTAACCTATAGGAAACTAAGCATATAAGCTCTCTAAGTTAGCATATTAGAGCCAACTTAGGTAAAATGAAGCTAACATATGTCATTTTGGAAAAGAAGAAGAATAAGAAGAAGACTATAAGCTTATTATGTAAACTTGACCATTTTGTGCTAGCATAAGTAATTTTGGAGCTAACCTATAGGAAACTAAGCATATTAGAGATAACATAGGTAACTAAGTATATATATATATATATATCATTTTGGAGATCTGACATACTTGACATAGTTCAGTTCTCATGGTTCTTCTCCTTCTCCTTCCTCAGCCCGATGAGCCAAGAGCGGCGAGGCGGTGGAGGCAGCTGTGGGATGTAGTCTTCTACCACAATTGGCGTGGTCATGTCGCCCAGCTGTGGGATCACCGGCGCCACCACCGGTGCATGGTCATTGTTAGGCACCACCACCATCGCGAGGCCACCTTCAGGCAGGACGGGCACGACCATCGCTAGGTCATCCTCAGCCACCACCATCTCTTGCCCATGGTCAGCCACCACCATCTCTTGCCATTGGTTAGCCACCACTAGCGCTAGGTCATCCTCAGCCTGATGCCCATCGTCATCCTACAGCTCCTCATCCCCACTCTGCTCCTCTTCTCCCGCACTCCAATCTGGATCATCCTTCTTGTTGTCTTTGCTGCTGCTAGAATCGCTGTTGCTTTCGCTAAAGCCAGGATCGTTGTTGCTTTTGCTACAGCCATAATCGCTGCTGCTTTGGCTATAGCCAGTGTCACTGCTGCTGCTCCCATTGCCTGTCCAAATGCAACAATGACCGTTAACAATCGATGTGAGACAAAGCCAAATGTAGAGGAATAAGAAGAGGCAGAACGCATTGGCATCTTCATCGTCGGCGTAGCGCATGCGACACATAGTCGCGTTGAAAACCTTCACGATGAGCATTATGGCGTCATCGTCGTACCTGAAGAGAAGAAAGTACCCGGTCTGTAGGTCGTAGGCACTGTAGAACTTCTCCCAGCCACGGCACAGGTACATGTGGCCCTCCTCGATCACCAACTCCACGTCCCACAGCCTGCGAACCCCGCTGCCGGCCTGTCGGAGCTTCACATTATCTGGCGGATCTTCACCTAGCATGTTCATAAAAGTGTCTGGCAGTCTCTACAATTTGGGACAAGGAGTGATGTAGCAAACAACAGAGTTATCATAATGAGATGGGTGAAGGCGAGAACTCTCGTTTTATATACCTACCTCGTGGCTGATACTGAAGTCCCAAGTATGATACTGAAGAACTCGAAAGCATCCAACTCGTACTCCGGTGATGCAGAGCGGCAGTGGCTGCTTCCCCCCATCTCTGTTAAGCAGCAGAAGAGACCAATTAGTACCCTTACAACATTATCATACAACATTATGGCAGCATAAATTTTGAGCAGAAGATAATCAACTACACCAATGCACTTCCGAAGTTCCCGCTTCCCACCCATGATGTTGTTAAGCGAGGACTAGTGCCAAATGCATTTTCGGTACGAAAATACATCACAGACCACTATGTTATTTAATATCATTCTTCTCGAAGACTAATGATTGTTACATCCTACTAAAATGATGTTCTGTCCTCAGAGATGTCTCGTTGCTTATGAGGAAGCAGCAAATAAACACTTGAAAAAAGCTCCCGTCCTCGAAGATGCATTCTTGGTTATATTACCGTTCTGAGTTATGTTGTTATGTTATTTTATTTGAAGACATGAAGGGTTACTTATTTTATGATGCTGCTCCTAAGAAAGGTCAACTTTTCGATCATCAGCCTCTACAATTAAACAATGATGCATTCTTCCTTTTCCTTTCCATCTTCTTCTTCTCCACCTCTCTTCTTTTCTTGTTCTCCTTTTTCTTTCTTCTCCTTCTTCCTCCTCCTCTTCTCCTTCTTCCTTTCTTGTTCTGTTTTTCAACTTTCTTCTTATTCTTCTTCCTTTTTTCCTTTTTCACTTCTTCTACTTCTTCTTCTTTTTTTTCAACTTTCTTCTTTTTCTAATTATCTAAACCTAAATCTAGCACTAACCTAAACCAACCACTAACCTAAACCTATCAATAACCTAATTAAACCTAAATAGCAAAGAAAAACAGTAGAAAAAAACAAAAAAAATGCTCACCTTGGCTCCGGGGGCAGGGGGTGGTGGTGGACGGCCGCTGTTAGGGCAGCGGCGGCGGGCCTGGCTCCGAGAGGCGCAAGGCGAACGCAGGGGGCCCGCGGCAAGCCTGCCTCTGGGGACGACGCGGGTGTAGGGGCCGACGGGCAGGTGGTGGGGGCGTCAGGGCACCAGGGGGGCGTTAGGGCGACGGGGTGCCGGGGCGGTGGCGGGTGGTGGGGGCGATGGGGCGAGGGGCGGTGGGGCCAGGGGGCAGTGGCGGGTGGCGGCGGCGGCGGGTGGTTGGGACGGTGGGGCGACGGGGCGAGGGGAGGTGGGGCAAGGGGCGGCGAGGGGAGGGGGGCGACGGGGAGAGGGGAGGTGGGGCTCGGCATTACTAACATTTTTTTTCAAAACTACTAATGGCGCACGGTGGGTGTGGTGCACCATTACTATGTCACCTAGTAATGGCGCACTGTACCACGGTGCGCCATTAGTAACAATTTTTTTTTCAAAACTACTAATGGCGCACCACACACCAGGTGCGCCATTAGTAATATATTACTAATGGCGCACCAACACATGGTGCGCCATTAGTATATAGTAATGGCGCACCACATGTCTGGTGCGCCATTAGTGGCCATATCATCTATAGCCCTTTTCCTAGTAGTGCTAGTTGACCGTTGATCGTGTGACCTCTTATGTACTCGAGGATCTAGCATATGTGTGACTATGTCTTGTTAGTTTAGTGTTTCTCTCATGTTTCCCCTTGTGTTTCCCCTCATGTTTTCCCTCGTGTTCTTCGTGTTCATCGCGGGATCCGCTCCTTTCATGAAATATTAGGCGATTAAGGTTCTACCATACATCATCTTGGTATCTAGAGCCACGTTGATTACGATTTCGGAGCCTCCCCGTTGTGTTTCTAGCCTAGTTTTTGTTGATTTTGTCCCTAAATCGAAAATGCCCCACAAAAATAGCCTCAAATTTTTTTTGTGATTTGTTGGTGTGTTGAAATTTTGGTGGTTTTGATCCGTGGATTTGCTTTATCTTGAATGGATCTAGCTTTTTCCCCCTTTCCCCGCCTTTTCCATCCACAAAATCGCCCGGATTCGACGAAATTTGACCTCTCCACCAAGTCCACGTGCGGTTCATCCCGTGCCCGAAAAGTGCGCAGGCACCGGACGCCCGACAGCCTACGGACGTCCAACGACCGGACGACCGGCCCAGCCCGGACATCCGACGTTCCCTGACGAAACTATTTTTTTTTCAATTTAGTCACCACCACCGCCCCACTTCCATTTACCCACTCCCACCACCGTTACACCATCACCACTTCCGCATACCACCACCATTGCTTACCCGTTCTTCTCTCCGACAAGTTTTGACATTTCGAGCTTTGAGAATTTGAGTTGCGGTTCCGTGTCCTATTGTGTTTCGGCTATTTAGGTACGGTTCGACATCAACATTGCCACCTCTCTTCTTCGCCATGGACGCGTCATCAACAACGACCACCTCGACTACCCATTTTGTTATTCGTGCGACCATTTTGACACCATACCGTAAGCAAGACGCGGTAACCTCACCTTGGTATTGGACATATCATTCTTGCCATTACATTGATAGCCATCATAGCCTTACTCCTTTGCATCACTTACCCATCGAGACTAGCTTTTGAATATTGCCGACAACGAGACTTGTGCACATTAGTGATCATACTTCCCATAGCATACATACATCATTGGTGCATATCTTGGTATCATCTCTTGTGTCACAAGGTTGTCATCACATACACAATTTCTCTCTTGGTTCGTGAAGCATTGCATGAGAAAAGAGCTCAAACATCAAAGAGCCAAATAAGCTTTTAAGCAAAAGGGAAAGGGAAAGATAAGCAAAGAGCTTTTAAGCAAGAACCATAGCATCATACAACATTAAGATTGTCATACTAGATCATCTTGGATCATATCATAGAAACACCATACATAGAGCATACTTGGGATAGAAGTCGTTGCATTTTTGCTTAGTAGGTTGTACACAAGTCTTGTATCCGCCTATTGTGCAATCATGCTAGTGTCTCTCTAGTGTTGTGCAACAAGAGGATTTTCATGGATTCCACATTTTGGCTCACCCTTGGTTGCACGACCCCACTTATCTTTTTGCGTGTGTGTTTCCGTGTTCCTTATATTTCTTGGTCAACTTGTTGCATTGCAAACTTGCGAATCTTTTCCAACATTATTGAAGCTCACTTACAATTGCATCAAATTTTGTGCCACCATCCTAACCAAGCTCCACCATAAGATTTTACTTGTGTAGGTGTGAGAAACCGACAAGAATTGGTACCAATTGTGCTATTTCCTTATCCCACACATTGGAGTGATCATTGATCCACCTTCAACTTCGGTCATGGTACATTTGGTATACGTTCTTCTCTTTATACCACTCACTTTTTTCTATTGGAATGATGGATAGGCCAAGTACTTCTACCAACCCACTCTTCATTGAGCACGACGACGACATGAACTCCTACCTCACCAAGAGCCACCTCTTTGGTGCACAACATGCTTTGCATCAAGAGAAACAAGCAATGAGTGAATGCATCAACAACCTCGCCGCCGACTTCGACTCTCCGAGCAATGTACAAGGGACTACTTCGACCACAAGCTCGACGGTCACAAGCAAGAGAATGACGCAAGGATGGACGAGATTCATGCTTTTCTGCTCAACCGCTCTGCTTCCACTTCGTCCTCATCAAGATGGAGCCGCTCAAGTTGACACTCCGACTTCACCCTCTCTGGCTCAAGTACACCGATATCAAACAATCTTCGACGTGTCGCGCGCAACGATCATCAAGCAAGCCTCAATCCTCTACGTGATACCGACTTTCAAGAGCACCGACAACATCAAATCCAAGCAGCTTTTTCACTAGCACGAGATCGACAACGACAACGCCAACATGAAGAGGGAGAGTGAGCGCGTCTACACCAAGATGCACAAGATGTCGAGGCACAACGCCAAGAACAACAACTCCGTGAAGCTAAAGCACTTGTGGCACAACGTGCCCTCGGAGATTCAAGTTGAGCCATATCCAACCGAGGCCGACACGCTCGTGAACATGAAGAAACACATCGTGAAGAAGCTCACGAATGATGATTTCAAGCTCGCGTGCAACGTCAAGCTCGACAAGTTCCTCCGCAAGCTCACCAAGGACATCAAGTTCATAAAGAGCATGAAGACAATGGAAATCCTCCACGACAAGAGCAAGATGAGGTCGACAACCCTCCTCGCCAAGAGCACAACGAGTTTGACAATCATCAACAACATGGGCGTCATCATCCCTGACCCCAACACAATAAAGAGCAACGTTACGGCAAGCTAAAGTTCACCATGCCCAAATTCAATGGAAGCAACGATCCCGAAGAGTACCTTTCATGGGCATTGAAGGTTGACAAAATCTTCCGTTTGCACAACTATGACGAAGAGAAGAAGATCGCGATGGCATCCCTTGAGTTCCAAGACTATGTCCTCATTTGGTGGGAACAAGTAATCGAGCACCGTGAGGCACGAGGTGAACCACCCATCGCTACTTGGGCGCAAATGTAGGATGTCATGAGAGCACGCTTCATGCCTACCTACTACAACCACGACCTCTTCAAGAAACTTCAACTACTGAGGCAAGGAACCAAGAGCGTTGAAGAGTACTACAAGGAGATGAAGATTGCCATGATACGAGCCAATGCCATGGAAGATGATGAGCAAACTATGGCACATTTCTTGAATGGACTAAACCATCCAATCAAGAAGATCGCCGACTTCCAACCATACTCGAACCTCATCGAGCTAGTGCATCAAGCTACCAACGTGGAACGTCAAGTGCAAGATTATTACAAGTATGCCAAGTTCTCATCCAAGTCATACAGCTTCTCCAACAACCAAGCTTCAACGACTCCAACACCGTCGACCAAACCTTCTACAAGCAACATCGACAAGTCGAGTTCCAAGAAAGTTTCGTCAACCCCAAGTCATCCTACTACAAGCAACTTCAAGCCGAGAGCTTCTTCATCATCAACCCCCACCGATGAGACCTTCAAGACAAGTTCCTTCAAATGCTTCACATGCGGAGGCCGAGGCCACAAGTCCTATGAGTGCACCAACAAGCGAACCATGATCCTCAACGACGACGACGCTTATGACTCAATGAGTGAAGGAGAAATGGAAGCCCTTGAGCAAGCGTCCATACACCGGCAAGTGAACGAAGAATACATGGAACAAGTCTTATGTGATGAAGATTCAAGTGTCGCTCTCGATGTCTACAAGGTCTTGACTCTTCAACATCAACAAGAAGAAGGCCAAAGATGCCACATATTCCACACCAAGGTTGGCTTCAATGGAAGATCCGTCAAGGTCATCATCGATGGAGGGAGTTGTCATAACCTCGCAAGTGAAGAACTTTGCTCCAAGCTCCAATTACCCAAGACGAAGCACCCACATCCCTACAAATTTCAATGTCTTAGTGACTCCTGCACTATCCAAGTAGAGCATCGAGTACAAGTCACCTTCAAAATTGGTGCCTACGAAGACACTTTGGAGTGTGACGTCGTTCCAATGACAGTTTGCCACCTTCTTCTTGGATGCCCATGGCAATTTGATAGAGGTGTCATCCACAACGGCCGAACGAACCACTACATCTTCAAGATGAAAGGAAAGGATTACGTACTTCGCCCCATATCTCTAAGACAAGTGATCGCCGACAAGAAAGCCACCCACCGTGGAGAGAATAGTGAGAGAGCAAACCACCAAAAAGAGAGTGAGCGCCACAAGCCCAAATCGAGTGCCTCCACGATGAGTGAAAAGAAGAACTTAGTCCTATTTGCCACCAAAAGTGTGATAAGAGGAGTATGTGAGAACCCATCTAATGTCCTACACAATGTCTTATGTGCAAGGACAATGCAACACAAGCTAACACCTCTCACGCTCTACCTTTAGTGTTGTCTTCTCTTTTGCAGGAATTTCAAGATGTTTTCCCCGACGAGCTACCTCCGGGACTACCTCCACTACGAGGCATCGAGCACCGCACCGATCTCATCCACGGAGCACCTCTTCTGAACAAAGCTCCCTACCGCGTCAACCCCGAAGAAACCAAATAAATACAAAGGCAAGTAAAGCATCTCATAGTCCATGGACATGTGTGCAAAAGTTTGAGTCCTTGTGCCGTTCGGGTCATTCTTGTGCCGAAACGAGATGGTAGCTTTCGCATGTGCTCGGATTGTAGACCTATCAATGCTATCACCGTTCGCTATAGGTATCCCATTCCACGCCTTGATGATATGCTTGATGAACTTAGTGGTGCCACTATATTCTCCAAAATTGATCTTAAAAGTGGTTACTATCAAATCCGCATACAAGAGGGTGATGAATGGAAAATCTCTTTCAAAACCAAGTTTGGGTTGTATGAGTGGTTAGTCATGCCTATGGATCTATCGGAAGCACCGGGTACTATCATGCGTCTTATGAATCATGTCTGTCGCCCTTACATTGGTGTGTTTGTTGTGGTCTACTTCGATGATATCCTTGTTTATAGAAAATCTCTTAAAGATCATGTCACCCATGTTCAAACCGTTTTGCAAACTCTTCAAAAAGAGTGTCTCTATGCTAACATGGAAAAGTGCCTTTTTGGCATTGATAAGCTCGTTTTCTTGGGTTTTGTTGTTTCTTCTAAGGGTGTTCACGTTGATGACTCCAAGATCAATGCTTTTAAAACATGGCCACAACCAGCCAACTTGCATCAAGTGCGTAGCTTTCTTGGCCTTGCGGGTTTCCATCGTCGCTTTGTGAAAGATTTAACACCATTGCTTCTCCTTTGCATACTTTGAGCAAGAAAAATGCGCCTTTTGTTTAGGGACCATCCCAAGATACCTCTTTCAATGAGCTTAAGAATTTGCTTACTCATGCTCCCGTGCTTGCATTACCCAACTTTGACAAACCCTTTGAGATTCATTGTGATGCTAGTGGTAATGGCATAGGAGGTGTATTAACGCAAGAGAAGCGCCCCATAGCTTACTTTAGTGAGAAACTCTCTGGAGTGCAACTCAATTACCCCATCTATGACAAAGAGCTATATGCTTTAGTGCGAGTTTTGCACGAATGGGAACACTATCTTCGCCCCCATGAATTCATCATTCATACCGATCATGAACCGCTCAAGTACCTTAAGGGTCAAACCAAGTTGAACAAGCGTCATGCTAAATGGAGTGAATTCATTGAGTCTTTTCCTTATGGTATCAAGTACATTAAAGGTAAGGAAAATATTGTGGCGGATGCCCTTTCCCTCATATGCATGCTTGTTACTCAACTAGAATTGGATGTCATTGGCTTTGAGCACATAAAAGACTTGTATGAGCATGATCCTACTTTTGCTACTCATTATGCCAAGTGTTTGACGCATACCTTTTGGGAACGCTATTACATCAAAAATGGATATCTTATGAGAGCTAACAAGCTTTGCATCCCCGAGTCTTCTCTTCGTTTGTTGTTTTTACAGGAATCTCATGGAGGAGGACTAATGGGACATTTTGGACGTGACAAGACTTTCGCAACGCTCTCCAAGAACTACTATTGGACCAAGATGTTTCGCGATGTCAACCGCTTCACCAACCGATGCTCTACATGTCGCAAGCTTAGTCAAAAGCTCAATTCCATGGCCTTTACATGCCTCTCCCAATTCCATATCAACCATGGGAAGATATTAGCATGGATTTTGTACTTGGATTGCCTAGGACTATAAATGGAAAGGATTCGTTATTTGTCGTTGTGGAACGCTTCTCAAAGATGGCACATTTCATTCCTTGCAACAAGATAGACGATGCTTCACATGTTGCAAATCTATTTTGTAGGGAAATATTGCGCCTACATGGAGTGCCAAAGACAATCGTCTCGGACCGCTATTTCAAGTTCCTAAGCTACTTTTGGAAGACCATATGCGCCAAGCTCGGAATCAAACTACTCTTCTCCACGGTGTATCATCCACAAACCGACGGTCAAACGGAGGTGACCAAGCACACACTCTCCGCTCTACTTCGCGTGCTCATCAAGAAAAACATCAAGGAGTTGGAGGAGTGTCTACCTATCGCCGAGTTCGCCTACAACCAAGCAAGACCCTCAACAACCGGTAAGTCCCCCTCGAGGTCGTCTATGGATTCAACCCATTGTCCCCATTGGATATTCTTCCTCTACCACTACAAGAGCGCATCAATATGGATGCAAGTGCACGTGTGACCCATCTCAAGAAGGTGCATGAAGATACAAGGCACACCATCGAGCGCCAAGTACAAGGACTTGCGACCAAGCTCAACATCAACAAGCAAACCATGGTATTCGACATTGGTGATCTTGTGTGGCTACACCTTCGCAAAGACCGCTTCCCCACCGAACGCAAGTACAAGCTTCTACCTCAAGCGGATGGACCCTTCAAGGTGCTTGCATGCTACAACAACAACGCTTACAAGATTGACCTCCCGCGCGACAAGTACAACGTGAGCGCTATCTTCAATGTCAAGGACCTCTCGCCCTACCATGGTGATTAAGATTTTGGTCCAAGGTCGGATCTTCCTCGAGGGAGGGGAGATGATGCGGAGCATCCCAAGGTCATCCACATGGACCTACCTACGTCTCCTACGATACCACTTGCACCAATGAAAAGAGCCCGAGCGAAGGCTATCGAAGATAAGGTGAACTCACTCCTCTCCGAACTACCAGCTTCAATGCATGAGAATTGGCTACTACCTCAAGTGGAAACCCTATGTGTGATCTGGTGCTTGGAGGAAAGCCACAGAGCAACTACACTCAATGAACAAGACGGTGAGGACGCCAAGTCCATGGGACAAGAAGAAGAACTGCTCGAAGTTCCCAGGCTCCGGACGACCGACGAACCCCGGACATCCGACGACCTCCAGGCTCAGGACGTCCAGCCCTCTCCGGACGACCGACACTTCCACACCCCGGACGACTGATGGACTTCTGAAGCTCTATGGACGACTGATGCCCCGGACGTCCGACCCCGACCGGACGTCTGACCGAAGACCACCCGAGCCGAATCTACGGACGTTCGACAGGCACCGGATGTCCGGACCCTCGCGAGCCTCCAGACGACTGGCGACTCCTGGACGTCCAACGCCTGTGTGCTGTTACATGATCGGCCGCAGCCCATGTACCCCTTCGCCCCTCTTTTGCACTAAGATTATAAATAGACCTCTCCCTCCTCCTAGTTAGAGCAGCATTGGTTTAGCTCATATTAGAGATAGAGCATTGCTTCCACATCGGATCTACTCCACGAGAGAGACCGCTGCCCCTCTTCGGAGAAGATCCCTTTGGATTCAAGACCCCTTTATGGGAAGAACCTCAAGACCTCCTCACAGAGAAGAATGGCTACATTTGTATCGTCCCTAGTTGACCGTGGATCGTGTGACCTCTTATGTACTCGAGGATCTAGCATATGTGTGACTATTTCTTGTTGGTTTAGTGTTTCTCTAGTGTTTCCCCTTGTGTTTCCCCTCATGTTTACCCTCGTGTTCTTCGTGTTCATCGCGGGATCCGCTCCTTTCGTGAAAGATCGGGCGATTAGGGTTCTACCCTACATCACTCCCATATCGGGTCCCCTACACTTGTCAGCAAGGTTTGTCGTCAAGGTTTCTATTGGCCAATAGCCCTTCAAGACGGAGTGGTTGTGGTAACAAGTTGGAAGCATGCCAGTTCCACAGCAAGAACATTCATCAGCTAGCTCAAGCTCTTCAGACAATCCCTCTCTCCTAGCCCTTCTCAGTATGGGGGCTCGACATCCTTAGCCTTTTTCCCCGTTCCATTGGGAGCTTTCAGTACTTGTACATGGCGATCAACAACTTCACAAAGTGGCCCGAGGTAGAGCCAGTGGGAAAGGTAACAACATAGTCTGCCGCCAAGTTCTTCAAAGGACTAGTTTTCCATTTTGGTGTGCTCAGGGGGTGATCACCAACAATGACACATCGTTCACGAGTCGCGCCTTCATGCAATGTTGTCAAGGCCTTGGTAGCAAAATATGTTTTGCTTTAGTTACTCACCCGAGGAGCAACAACTATGTCGAGAGGGAAAACATAGAAGTGATGTGACGGCACAAGATGAGAACATTTGGTAGGCTACACAATTGTGGAAGGGGCTGGATTAACGAGTTGCCGGCGGTTGTTTATTCACTTAGGAGGTCACCAAGTTGAGCCACTGGTGATACACCCTTCTCCTTGGTATATGGTGCCAAAGCAGTGCTCGCCACGAAACTCACATATGGGTAACCTCGAGGAAGAACGTCTCCGAGCTGCTGTTTGTTTAGCATGCTACCAAGAAGCTTTACACCGCTATCATAGCCGCAAAGTGCATTCCGGAGCTTTGAGGAAGGTGACCTTGTTCTTCTTCAGATTCAAGCAGCGAAGGTATCAAACAAATTTATACGAAAGTGGGATGGCCCTTACCAGGTAGGACGAGTCACCAGACCTAACGCAGTCCGTCTGGAGACCAAAGATGGCACTCCGGTATGCAAGTCATGGAATATTGAGCATCTTTGCAAGTTCTACCTTTAAGGCGCGGTTATCGGGCATCTTGGAAACCTCTTTTGTATGATTTTATCAGCAAGACATGTAATCCTTTGTACAACGCCAGGCACAGACCCTTTGCGTAATAAAATAAAGTTAAGTGTTCAATAGCCCTTTGTTAGATATACATACGTGTTTGTATGTGCTATATGTAGGATTGTGTTACATTTTGCCTTGCACGATATGCTTAACAAACCGTCAAGGTTTCTAGCCTCCTCTGTTCTCTTCTTCCTTTTTCTCAAAGGACATAAGGGTTCCTCGCCCGCAAATTTCCCAAGGGGGCTGGGTGACGGTATGGACACCACAAGTGACGTTCAAGTTATCATCTTACGACAAGAAGTACAACAAAGAAAAATCTTAGTTGAAAAACTTTGAAACAAATTCTTGTTGTAGTTGCAGTTATCCCTATAACGGTTTTGGCCTTTGTATGAGAAACCTGCACGCTAACGAACCTTGTTGCGAACATATGCGCTCTTACTTTGTTTCGAGTCTACTCAACAAATTAACTAGCTGTGTTGTTACCGTGAAGTGTGACCTTGCTGGCAGCGACACTTCCGACAGGCTGCTAAGGACCCTTTTCTCAAGCGCTTGCGACAAGAGTGTGCTCAACAGCAAGTCTTCGGCAAGCGTACGGTATGAAAATCATGCAAATATATAATAAGAGAAGGGAGCTAGCACACATCCATCCATCAGACAGCCAGTTATATTACATCAGAATCCAAATGCAATTCTAACTTAAGATAGTTCTGTTACATGAACTGCACTTGCAACCAAATGGAACCAGGAGAGAGCTAGTTCCTATGCCAGCCCTCAACCCTAGGGATTTCAGTGACCTTGTTGGCAAATGGCATGACGAGCTCTTTGGTAGCCTTGGTGTCCGCTCCCTGCGGCAGGCTCTTGAAGGCCTTGGAGATGTCGATGCCGGGATTCAAGTACACAGGTTCGACGAGTACCTTGAAGATGGCATCTCGGCAAAGCCTATGGGACTTGGTGGCAAGGTGTCCAGTTCGTGCTTCCTATTGCTTTTCCAATGCCTCTACTAGACTTTCGAAGAATATATTGAGCCTGGTGTTGGAGGTGTCCCATTAGTGATGGAGAAGCGAAATTCTGGCAAGCCCATGGCGGATAACTATGCGATGAGGTTTTCCTGGTCACCACAAGACACTCAGTCATTTTGTAGCCGCTTTTCGGCTTGTTGAAGAGTCGGCGGTGCTCTTATGCAAGACCTTGTCATTTTCGAGATCCTTCGACAAGACCTTCCCATGCTCCTTGGCACCTTCAAGATATTATTCCAAGTCGGTCAGCCTTAGCTTATGGCCATCAATAACGCCATTGGCCGTACCGAGCTCTTGGTTCTTGACCGATATTGAGGTTTGCAGCTCCACCAAGGCATGAGCTATCTTTTCTCTATCTTCCTTGAGTGTCAGGATCTCCTTGTTAATGGTGGCAAAATCCTCCTCCAGTTTCTTCACCTTGCCCTCTAGTTCATTCTTAGCCGCCTCTGCGGCTTCAACAGCATTGACGGCTTATTGGATCTTACCAACATGGTTCGCAGCTTGAGCTTTGATTGCCTCTTTGTCCTTCCACGTGAGCTCCTAGGACTTCTGCATAAGGAGGGCTTGGACCTCTTTGTCCTTGCCATGTAGTTTGGCGGTAAGCACCTCTCACGAGTGGCAAACTCTGCTTCATGAGCATCGAGAAAAATCTTGCGCCCTTTTAGCTTGGCATCTTATACCGCTATCATTTGTGCGGCTTCCTCGTGTGCCATGTCGGCCTCAGCCTTCTCCAAGGTAAGCTTGTCCACTCAATGGCGAGCTGCCTTCGGTGGTCCTTCAAGTCTTGGAGCCTTTTAGCATACTAAATTCGCGTCTCCTCCACACACTTCCTCAACTCCTCTTCTGCCATGCCAATGACGGCTGCCTTGGAGTCCAAGCTCTTCGTTCAGTTGTGGTAGTGTGCTTGGAGTTTCTTGAATTGTCGCTCATGGCCTTGAGGAGCTATTGTTCTTTGGATCCACTAGTCTTGGCACTTGGTTCATCAACAACCTCGAGCCCAGTCGCTGTGGTGACCTCATCATCAAAAGCTTCTCCTTCGGTGGGCGCATTGATGCATGACGTCCTAGGAATGCTGATGAATAAGTTGTCGCCAACCTTCAAGTACCTGGTTGACAGTGGCATTTCAGATGTCAAAGGCTGGTTGTCAACAACTGCCTTGCCGGCAGTAACCGTCGGACAAGTCAGTCTCTTGGTGCTCCTGGGGCAGAAATGTCGCTAGTGGCCTCGGCAATCTTGTTGTTGCCCTCCTCTGTGGCGTCATTGGTGGCCCCCTCTTCAGCAGCTTTGGCAGAATCGTCAGCTGTGATTTTGCTAGCCACACTAGCAACGTCCTTCGCGATCCCCTCAATGGTGGGGTCTATGTCCATGTCATCAGTTGAGGGAGGATCCGAGAAGAAGGAGAAGGGAAGGAATCAAAACCAATTCAAGTTCAAGAAAACAAAATTATTAAGGAATGGGACTGCTTGATGGAAATGACCTAATGGACTATGTTTGTTGAGGAGGGAAAACTTCCCCTCCGACAACTTCAGTTGTCGTTGCCTGGTTGCTGGCAGACCCACTTGCTGACATATCATTAGTGCAGATAGGCTCATTGGTGGAGCTCCTTGCTAGAGAGTTACATTCCACGGCAATGGTAGATGGCGGCGTCATGACAGGATCCGCCTCTATGCGTTCTCCTTCTTTGTGCGGTCTTCCCTTGTGCCCTCGGTTATGTTAGCAATGACAACCTCAACGTCAGCACAAGCTTGTCATCGGCTAATCGCGCACCGTGGTCCTCGCCTTCTTTGCCTTGCTTTGCGCCAAGGTTAGCTCATCATTGTCAAATCTGGGCAAGGTGGAGCAAATCAGATCAACAAAACTAATGTATCAAGAATTGATAGAAGTAGTTGGCATGTACTCTTCATCCTCCTTCTCATCACTAAGGAAAGAGGGGTCATATTCGCCCTTGGGTCCAGTACCACAGGTAGGAGGTGGGATGGGAGTCCTAACTCACTTGGTTGCCGGAGGTGCGGACGGCTGAGACGACCTAGCTACTCCCATAGTTAACATAGTTGGCTGCCCCAAAGGGGCGCAGCACATTTGTTGTTGCCGAGAAGTTTGGCGTTGAGATCCTTGTTGCCCGGTAGCCTTGGCGGCCGCACCCTTGTCTGCTACGTCATCACCTGAAGACAAATGGTGGACCAGATCCTTGGAAGCAACTGTAGGGATGGTGCGGGTTCTCCTTATCGGAGCAGGAGGAACGGGGGGCTCCCTGCATACCTTCTCCTTGGTAGTTTCTTCGCGTTGGTCTCTGGCAAGACTTTCCGGCAACTCGTCTACTGGTTCATCTCACGCCTATTCATCTATATCGGCCGCCATCAAACCAAGTTCAACGACACATTATGACCATCCTTGCTTCCGCCGCCCTGCTGGCAATGTATGCCAGCTCTTCCTCGAGGGTGTTGCGAATAAGGTATGTCTCCTCCCCGATGGCTTTCTTCACCAGGATGTCAAACCATCCTCTCACCGCGTGTTTGGGCGTTTCTTCCCAAGATCCGGTGATGCCTTGGGCATTGCAATCAGGCATCATTGCAATGATGGCATCCTTGGCAAAATTGTTTCATAGACACAGTATGTTTGTCGGCAACTTGAACCTACCGATGTCGCGGAAGAGCTGGTGGTAGTGGACTCTATGTAGCATCACCAACAAGTTAGTGCCAAGCCCAATGCTCACTAGCATGATATCTGCTGTGTTCTTGTAATCCCAAGCTGGCCTTCCTTTGCCCTAAAGGGGGGCAATGCAGCGGCGGAGGAAGCATTCTCCTACCATTTCAATGGTGAGGCTAGCAGCCCTGAGGTGAAGGATGCGAGTCGTGGATATGGAGAGCTTCTTGTCGTTTACATCAAGAGAGCCCCAATCCCCACCGCGCTCTACCATCTTCATCCTCGGCTAGTAGAAATTTGGGAACCCGGCATCTTTTATCCAGCACCATTCCGCTCACCATTCATCCCATTCCAGATGTAGTTACCTGTCGAGGGAAGACTCCTTGGCACTAGCCCTAGGTATCTAGGTGATGCCGCCGAAAGGGAATTCTTCTTCGATGTGGGAAACAAAGTAGTTATAGTACAGAGAAACATTGGGCACCACTCCAATGAAGTTCTCGCACATGGGCGCAAGAACAGACACACATGCCATGGCGTTTGACGTGAAGTCAAGGAGATGGAACCCATATGTGTACATGATCTCAGCGAAAAAACAGAGAAGGAGGGACAAGCCCGCAATAGAAGTATGCAGTGAAGAAAGTGTACTAGTCTCCGTTGGTTTTGGCAGAGCCTGGGAAGAATTTGGCAGAGACGAGGATGGGCCACCGTCTCCCTCCCCCACATGATCGCATACCGCTCGACCAGATCCTCCTTCTTAAGCACCGGCGCGAGGACGATATTCTTCCTCCATAGTGCCGCCATTTCCTCCTTCCTCTCCTCAACTTCCATGTCAGCTAGCTTTTTGGACTTGCCCTAGCTTATTTTTTTGGGAGCCATTTGGATACTAAGGAAGTGGATTTGGTGGGAGAGGAATAGCGTGGCGGAGAAGTGTCCAAAAGGAGTAGAGTGCTTTGTTCTTGTGCAAGGAAGAAGACGAAGGAGGCGGATGCTAGATTAGAGGCAAAAGGGGGCCAATGAGCAGCACCCCTCACGGTTTCCTTTTTATGGGGAAGGTGCGGGGGCTAGCTCTTTACTGTCCCACGTGGCTGTGCTTTTCAGGAACACTAGCCTCGGTGACCATTTTCAATACATCTGTCCCACATTTCGCATTTAATGAGCGTCATGGGGGCGTGGTAAAGGAGAAGATTACAACAGTTATCCTCTCCCACGCGTGCCTATCCACTGTTTGAGCCTAGCCCAACAACGCCTCGCATACGAGTGCGGCCCATGCTCGGGGGCTCCTGTGGGTGTACTAAGATATGGGTACCTTAGTACCCTGACTTGTGCATATGCAGTTGTAGCCTTCCCGCTGATAAGGATTGATGGAGGACTACTGCGTACAAGACTCATGATTCAACATACAAGACCGTGAAGAAGACCTCTAGTCAGGTGATCAAGAGGTACTAAGTTTGTATTGAAGATCAAGAATCCAATTGCTGGCAAGCTCGGCACTAGCAACCCCACGACCAAGCAAGCTCCTTGCGGGGAAGTTCCACCTTCGCGCTTTTCAGCCACTCCACCTTAGCGAATAGCCGGTGGCTTGTCAAGGTTAGGCGTCGAGTGGGCGAGTGACTTGGGGAGGATCGTCTCGACGCTTGTCAGCACGTCGCATGAAGATCTACTTTATTGACACCCATATGGTGGATGTGTCAAGAAGATAGGGTTGTGCACATCGACGGCAGAAAAGGAGAGATGCCTCTTGCCACACGATTGCTACCACTTCACGGTGCATTGAATGGCCTTGTCCTAGTCTGGCAGGATTAGGTTGGGTAGCATTGAGGACACTATTTACAATATATAATGACCATGTTGCCACGATGGTGATCCCTTTTTGTCTATATCGGGAGGACCATGGCTACCTTGGCACAGGTTGACAGTTTGCTCACGCTTACACAATAGCCGCACCTTGCTCACGTTTTTCTAGCAAACTGCGCTTCTAGCATAAGCCCAAGGTCAATCCACAAAACAAGCAGGAGTAGGGTTTTATGCTTCCACGGCGGCCCAAACATGAGAAAACCTTGCGTGTGAACTCGTATATTTACTTTCCCTGCTCATTGATCTCCCAAGCCGAACTACAAAGGGGTCATGCTGATCCCATTGATTGTCGTACGCCAACATCTCTCTCAAAATCTCATTACTGGGACATATGTGCATCATATATTTGAGCCTCCACAAAGCTTGAGAGATACTTTGTCCTTCACGAGGCCAAACATTATATATATAGTTTCGTTCGCGATGAACCAAATGCATGGGATAAAATTTCTGATGAAATTACAGCTTCAATCGGTTCCATTTCCATGTTCTAGTATCATCCAATAGCCCGTACCAAGATAATTGCTTTTACCTCAAACAAAGGAAAACATCTTCTTCTTAACTCCATGCTCAGATAAACCTACAAGTTTAAATAATCCACCAATTTCATCTAGATATGTTAAGCGCATATCAGTATATATAGTTCCATATCCTAGGCAAGAAGTTTTTCCATAATACCGGAAGGAATTTCATAGTAAATATATCAGTAGCTTCAGTAGGTTGAGGAGAAACTCTTACTATTTCTGGTCGAGTTGAACATACACCGAACAAGCACCTCAAAGGATTATTTTCCATAGTGACAAGTAATAGTAAATTTCAGCACGTAATAAAAATGTTTCCTTACCAAAGGCGCTTCAATCCACCTCAACGCCGTTAGAAAAGAGTCTTGATGACCCTCAAGTATAGAGGATCAATCATACTACTTTCGATAAGTAAGATTGTTGAACCCAACGAGGAGTAGAAGGAAATGATAAACAATTTTTAGCAAGGTATTCTCTGCAAATACTAAAAGTAGCTGTAACAAGTTGTTTGATAGCAAGGTAGTTTGTAACAAGTAGCAAGTAACAGTAATAACAAAGATGCAAAAAGGTGGCCCCATCCTTTTTAGAGCAAAGGATAAGCCAGAAAGTTCTCTCAAATTAAGAAAAGGCTTCTCGAGGACACATGGGAATTCTCATCTAGTCAAGTTCATGATGTTTTGTTGATTCACGTTCACTACTTTGATAATTTGATATGTGGGTGGACAAGTACTAGGATGTTGTTCTAACTTGAACAAGCAACCCTCTTATGATTACCCCCTCTCGCAAGCATCCGCAGCTATGAAAGAAGAGTTACGATAAATCTAACCATAGCATGAATCATATGGATCCAAATCAACCCCTTACGGAATAATGCAGAAACTAGGGTTTAATCTTCTATTAGTCTCGCAAACCATCATCTATTTATTTCTCCCCAATGCCTTCCCCTAGGCCCAAACATGGTAAAGTGTCAAGTAGTGGATGTTCACACGACACCACTAGAAGAACATCAACATACATATCATCAAAATATTGAACGAATACCAACTTCACATGATTACTAATAACAAGACATCTCTTGTGTCCTTAAGAACATAAGTAACTACTCACAAATCATATTCATGTTCAAGATTAGAGAGGCATTATATATCATTAAGAATTTGAACATATAATCCTCCACCAAGTAAACCAACTAACATCAACTATAAGATGTAATCAACACTACTAGCAACCCATAGGTACCAATCTAAGGTTTTGGGACAAAGATTGAATACAATAGATGAACTAGGGTTTGAGAGGAGATGGTTTTGGTGAAGATGTTGATGGAGATTGGTCCTCCCATGATGATAGGATCATTCGTGATGTTGATGGCTTCGATTTCAACCTCCCGAATGGAAGTATGCACGGACGGATCACTCAGCCGGAGAGCAAAAGTGCTCTACCCAGGTTTCGCATCGAGACGGCGGTGCTTCTCCCGAAAGTATTCTCCTTATTTTTTCTAGGGCAAAAGGCCTCATATAGCAAAAGGAAGGCACCAAACGGATGTTGTGGGCCCCACAAGGCATCAGGGCATGCCCTAGGGGCTAGGCACACCCTATTGCCTTGTGAACAGCAGGTGGCCCCCTCTGGTGGTTCTTCATTCCAGTATTTTTTATATATTCAATAAAAAATCTTCGTGAAGTTTCAGGTCATTTGGAGCTCGGTAGAATAGCTATCTCTATTGTAAGTCCTTTAGGTCCAGAATTCCAGCTGCAAATAATTTCGTGCCTCATGTAGATCTTGCAAATTAAGAGAGAAAAGGTATTAGAATTGCATCATGAAGTGAAATAATGACCAAAACTTTTTAAATAACAGTAGGAAAACATGATGCAAAATGGATGTATTGGTAGTCATGACAGTTTTCGGACAATGATGTGTCTTGGCCAACTTGCCAGCTTCACAAGCACGACATAGATTATCTTTATCGAATTTCATATCTGGGATACCACAAAGATGATTTTACTTCACGGGAGTTTGTGGATTCCTCATACCTGCGTGACCAAGTCTTCGGTGCCATAGCCATCCCTTGGCTGCTTTTGCATAGCAAAAAAGTATGAACTGAGGGACACTTAGAAAAATCCAAAATATGCAAATCACCTTTTCTCTTTCCGTCAAAGAAGAAGGAATTGTCGGTCGCCATAAAGACAATGCATTTGCTGATCAAAAATAAAAACTAGCATGCCGAGATGACAAAGCTTGTGAAATGAGATGAGATTGAATCCAAGGGACTGAACAAGTAAAACATCGCCAATGTTCTTATCATCGGATATAGAAATTTTATCTAGCCTAGTTACCTTTCCTTTGTTGCTGTCACTGAAAGTGATGAACTTCTGAGAAGAAGCAGTTGAGTTGAGGTCAACAAACAATGACTTATCTCTAGTCATATGAATAGTGCATCCACCATCCATGATCCATTCAGTGCACCCAGAGACACAGTCCTGTAGGAGAATTAGGCTTTCTAACCACCCACATCTTGGCAGGTGACTGAGGAACATATGAGGGAGCGGGATATCATTTCTTTCGGTACCCATAAGAGTTTTTTTATTGAAGAGGAGTAAGTATAATCAAAGGAGTATGCATTGAAATTCTTCCGCGCCATATGAGTGTAGTTGTTAGAAGAAGTATGTATATACTCATTCTATTGAGGCTTCTCTAGTATATATCAAGCACTTTCAGCCTACATGGTTAGTAAAGCATTAACATGCAATGCCTCGATAGTTTTCTTAGGAACACAGATGGTTTTTTCCTAGGTCCATTCCTGTTGTTTGGGCCAACATAGAGAGCAACAAATTCACCATGCTGGTTCTTGAGCAACTTATAGTTGTCCAGAGAATCGTCACAGGCATATTTAGGAATGGGAGAATCATATCCCAAAAGAAAAGCAAGGTTGAGCATTTTGCTCTTAGCATGCACCCACACAGTGCGAGGATATCTCTTAGGTTCCCAGTAGGAGCCATTTTAATTCAGTTTCCTTCGAAACCCAACCCTTGCTTTGTAGGATTTTTGTGAATGATTGATTTCTTCAGGACATGACGGAGGGTTTGATGCCCTTTGAGATTTTTCAACATTTTTCCCTAAAGAAGATCCTTTAACCTAGCATTTTGATCAGATATAGTACCAGTTTCCTGAAGAGAGGGGTTACAATTGATATCCTTCAAGGACACATTTCTTTCACCAGTCATAGAGGTTCAACACACTACAAAAAAACACTTCTGTGATAATACATGTTTGTCATAGTTGGTCACGTTTCCTGTCATGCATGTACATATATGGCGATTTTATGACAGAATCAAGATAGTCATACCCGCGCTGTTGAAGAAGTGTTCCATGACAATACTAAAATTATTATCATGGAAGTGTCCACTTCCATGACGATAAATGTCACGTCATGGAAATGTTTTTGTCAATAGTAACCAACATGTGGCATCCACCATAATGGGTCACCGTTAAGCAATCGGCTATGGTTCTAGATCTAATAACCCGTTAACTACCATGACCAATGGTGATTTTCGACGTGTAAAATTCTCATTGGCCGAAGGAACCACTTGTGAGCTCTCCATTGGGACAAATGTCATCCATCCAATGGATGAGACGCGCCTATGATACGTCGACTTGTGGCACATCCCAATAGAGACCCATATAGTTTAAAAAGGCCGGCCCATTTGACCAGGTCAAAAGCTAGCGGGTCGGCCCATGGACAGCCTGTTAACGGTCTATTCGCACATAGGCCATTTACGAAACAGTAAGTCACGACCCGTTATGGCCTTTCCTAATTTGGCCCAACAGCGTCATGTGGGTTGTCCAATATAATTCCACCCCATTGTAACTTCTGACCCATGTATTGCCCATGACGTCCTCCGCCCATATGAGGCCCTTTGTAACTCTAGGCCATTCAACGGCCCAGGTTGAATCTGGCCCATAATGAGCAATAAATCACATTATAGCCATTAACGACCCGTGTCATCTTTTGGCCTTCTAAGGGACCATTTATTCTTAGGCTCATTTGCAACCCTCGATTACCTATGGTCCATTACTGGCCTGTTCCTCTAATGGGCCAAATTCAGCCTGTGGTTATAGTTAGCCCTGTTAAGCCATTGGGCCGTTTTTCATACATGTATTCCGACCCATTAATGACACGTTATGCCTGTCGATAGAATTAAGCATGTGATACAACCGGACTGTTAGCGACCTCTTATGGTCGGGCCCATAAATGGATGATTCCGATTTTAGCCCGTTTATGACCCATATTGCGGTCCGTTATTAGTCCACGAATAGTATGTCTCATGTTTGGCCAGTCGATCATACGACTCTTACAAGGCCCATGATCATATGGCCAATAGAAGGCCCATGGATCCTATGCACCATAGAAGGCCCATGGATCCTACAGCCAGTAAGAAGCCAATGGTCACTACAACAGGTAGCAGGACCATGGTTACAACGGTCTGTATGTGGCCCATGGTTATTGTGGCCTAGTTCTCAAATAAAAGGTTATTGTGGCCCCTAGCAAACTGTAGAAAAATAAATTCACTGGCTACAAGCAAGCAAATAAACAAGACAATAAGGAAATAAATAAGCGAGCAACTCATGCTAGTCTATTATGGCTATTACACATATTACATCCACTAGGCATCAAAGTTCGCCACCGGTGCAAATATTGGGAACAAAGTAGCATATTACAAACACTGGGCATCTAAATTGGCCACCAGTGCAAATAAATGCGGCAGCAAAACAAGTTCGTAACTGAAAACAACTTCAGAACAACTTAAGAAACATTATCCTGGCTATCCACCATGGTGGCAATAAGCTTAGCAAGCTTATTAGTTTTCTCTTGTTTGGCGCTAAAATCGTCCAAAATCTTGTTGTTGCACCAGAAAGTATGCATCGGAATTCTGCAGGGACATCCTTAGTCCTTTGTCTTGTTGTCATAGCACAGCTGATCGATGTCTTTCATCTTCTAGTTGAGACTCAAGAAACCGAACTGATTCAGACAATGAGTTCAAAGAGCTTGTGCCAGCGGTAGTGGCTAGTAACTCGAGCACTACATCAAGACAGGACTTTGGGGTTGTCTCACTGTCTTCCAGATAGTTTTCCTTGTCTGTTTTATCAGCTTTCTTGGAGACCAACAAGGCTATCTCACTATCCTGGACATTGTCTCCATTACTTCCTTTACCATTTCTTAATGGGGTACTCTTCTCCATTATTCTGTCGGCATTCTAAAAGAAGTAACAAGCAGACACATAACAGGTTTAGCATGTAGTATATGAAACTCATTTTGGTGAACCATTTCAGTAGTAAGGTGGACAGGATTAAACTAACAAGTCTTCTATTGCGAAGTAGTGCATAATAAAAGCATCAAACAAACATATTTCTATGTGCTATGTCCACTTCATTGTCTTGCCAAATCAAAATAGAGACACAGTTCAAATCATATCAGTTCAAGACAAAGCGGCATTGGAAGAATATACGCGTGGGAAACTACACGACACCACAAGATTTCTAGTGGGTACCACGGGTATACAAGTACAACTAACAACACTATTGGCTCTGTTTTGATTCTATTAATGTACATGAAATGAGAAGACAACTGTCTACAGAATTGAAATTGAAATCAACATAGACCAATTTAGAAGAGCTAACCAGTTAAAGAAACATGATTAAACATACCTGTTGTGCCATTCGAGTTTCGATTGGATACTTAAATTTAAAAATTAGTTGGTATGAGTAAATAGAGTGATACAAGAGCAAAGCAGTATGCACCATAGCTATGGAATCTTACCTAAGAACAGTTGTTCATCTTGTTTAAGCACTTTTTATACAAGAACATACTACAGTAAGATGCAGACATATAGTACTTCAATGTAAAATATGATCTCATAGAGCCTACTAGATTCTTGAGTCTGGACCAGTACATAACAAGGATTTCCCAGTCATCATCCCGTAAATGTGTCTTTGGAGAAAATAAGAGAATTTGATGAGTTTTGTTGCCAATGAAGTTTGCTTTCTTAAGGTAATTCAGATACTGCCACAAAGCATTCTTGAAGATAACACAAGTATTAGCACAAGTTCCATCATCATGAATTTCCAAATCGGTCCTCCCCTATAGAGAAAAATGGGAACATTTGTTGTGTTATAACCAGCAGGGAGGTAGAAACTTTGTGACAAAGCAAAGTAATTGCCATGAATAACATTACTTACACGTACCTCCCAGAGGAACACCTATAACTGGCTTTTTCCTTCATCTTTAGTATAATACTTCCATGATGGGAAGATACGCACAAAGGATTTAACAACATAAAATGTGATAGACGCTAAACTACAGATGACTAGTTGTGCTTTGTCCACAGGAATATGTGGAATAACTGGTCGAGTTGGGGTTCACCATGGTAGTCCTGGCGCTTTGGGCACTGGAGCTGCATTACTAACTTCTCTTGTTTGGGAGCTATGTGGTGGATATGGTGTTTTGTCAACAAGAACTGGGTTAGTATCTCTTGGGGTGGGTGTCGTGGGTTTGTCACGGCAGATGTCCTTGTGAAAGGACTTAGTCGTGGAGCCATCGCTACAGGTTATCTTTAAGGGGTTAAACCGGACAAGGGACATGGGGAATTTTATACTAGTTCGGCCCCTTCGAGGAAGGTAAAAGCCTACGTCTAGTTGTGATTGGTATTGCTAGGGTTTCGAAGGACAGGGAGCGAATCCGCTTTGTCTCGCTCTCGAGTTGTTGTTGTCTATCCCTAAACCGCGGCCGGGTCGTCCCTTTATATACATAGGTTGACGCCCGCCGGGCTACAGAGTCCCGAAGCCGGATCATAAATGTGTCCGATTCGGTCTCTACTCTCCCTATCTTACCATACAAGTTATATGACTAGGTCGGTTTACATTTACAGGCTGTAACCCGCCTTTGGGCCTTGGGCCTTCCTTAAAAGCGCCATTATCCTCACATCTTCATGGGCTTCTATTCTTCGAAGAGTCAACCCGGCTACATAAGGCCGGTTTACCTCTAGTAGTAATATCCCCAACATTAGGCCCCAGATTGGTTTGAACTTGTTCATGTCAATCTTCCACACTTAGAAAAAATCTTCTCTCCTATCTTCACTTTTGATCTTGTAAACCGCTATGACGTCATACTTCAAAATTATGATAAACCGCCCTGACATCATCCATCCGTTGATGTCGCAGATTACCATCATTTAATATATATTCAGTCATCGAGGCGACACCTTTATTAACTTATCCATTTCTTGGGCTCCTCGATTCCCGCACTTGCCGTTTTATCGCTTCGCCTTATAAATAGGACCGAGGGGTCGTTTTCACCTTTTCCCCCTCGTGCCTCTTCGCGTCATCTTCCTTGCGCCGCTCAGCCTCTGGAGCTCCGCCGCCACCATCGACCGTCGCCTCTGCTCCGACCCTGGCCGCTGCATCACCCTGAACACATGAGAATACTGCGGCGCCTTTCTGCTTCCTCACTAGCTCCGGTAAGTTCTCTGCTTTTTTCGCCACACATTTGTTCTAGGGTTTCGACATTCTTCGCAGTTCTTCTGCAGTTCATCAGCACTTCAGTGCTGTTCTTCCCTGTTCTGCCTTTAGTCTATAGATGGTCACTTCATGCTTGACGTATCCCTTGCCGTAGCTAACCTTCCATTATCATCACAAATCCTTATGCGCAAAGAACTGATCTAGTCCTTCATAAATTGCTTCGGTTCTGCACCGCTTCTAGATCCAGTTATTTTTGCTTTTCTGTCTTACCTTAGATCCAAAAAAATTATATATCACTGTGAGATCTGTTTCTATGTTCCTGTGAGATCCGTTTCTCCTCGCACCAATATAGGCGGTTTGACCTTGTATAAGCAGTCTATGCCATTAGCCCTCTAATAAACCGGAGGAGCATTTTACCTTCATAATTATGCTCCGGTTTAATAGTGTCTGAGTAATCCTGTGCTAGTATTACCTTTTTCTCTTATTGCATTGGTCTCCGGGTTGTACCATTTCACATATCAGTATGTTTCTTATTCCCTTGTCTCTTGTATATAATCATGCGTAATTTATAAACAGGCCTTTCATTTTCAGCTTTGTTTGCTTCGCAATGGCCAAACAATTCACTGCCTGCAACTGGGCTCATTCTTGGGTTACTGAGACTCACTTGAATGAGACGGTTAGCATCGGCTCCCTGCCTAAGAAAACTGAGATCAAATGGCGAGTTCCAGGAACAGAAAATCCTCCAACCCCAAGGCAGGGCGAGGTGGTGGTCTTTGTTGACCATATAGGCCGTGGCTTCAAACCGCCAGGGTCAAAGTTTTATCGGGATGTGCTTGCCAGCTTCCAACTTCATCCACAAGACATTGGTCCCAACTCGGTTTCCAACTGATGCAACTTCCAGGTCTTCTATGAAGTATATTTACAAGAAGAACCAACTGCAGAACTGTTCCGGGATTTCTTTCACTTAAACTGGCGCACAGAGTTTGTAAATGGCCCGAACACAGAACTCGGTGGTGTCTCGATTCAAAAGCGGAAAGAAGTTGAATTTCCTCATGCCAAACATCATAGCCACTCAAAGGAATGGAACCAAACATGGTTTTATTGCAGAGACACTTCACCTGAGGATGAAAATCCCCTCCCCGGCTTTCGTGATCACAGACTATCCAATACTCACCCAATGCCACAACGCCTGAGCTCTTCAGAAAGGGTGAAGTACCCTCCTCAACTCGCCAAGCTCCGGGCCTTTATGGCAAACGGTTTAACAGGCGTGGACTTTGTGTGATGTTGGATATCCTGGAGTATCTTGCCGGTAAGCCGGCGTCCCGGTTTAATGTGCGAATATACAGGTGAGGTTGACAACCCTCAATGTCGTTGCAACATCCAATTATCTGAGGAAGAAATTACTGAAGGTGTAAACAAGATTCTGAATGAAGCGGAACTGATCTGTAGTCAAACCGGTCTGAGTCCCTTCTATGCCAAGAACAAACCGCCTGCTGTAAGCATTACACTTCCTCTTCATCTCCAATATCTTTATCTTATACAACCTGTAACCCTTCTTCTTTATATATATATAGGGTGATGACCCCTTCTGGAAACCGAAATCCATAGAGAAAGCGGCAAAGCCAACTGGAGACAAAGCGGTCAATCCATCCCGCCCAAAGACCAAAGCCGTAAAACGGACGTCAAAACGGAAAACGGCTGACCGGATTAATATGGAGCTTGATGATGATACTGATGACCCAGAAGTTGAGGTAGAACTTGACTCACTTGGCTCTCTTTTCATGCATCTCATTAACAATGATCTTCCTCAGGAGGAAGCAGAAGCTAGTCAAGCTGATGGCGTAGAGGTAATTACCCTTACCTCCGGTTCAGACTCTATGCCAGCACAAAAAACTCGCCAAGCAGTCCAGAAAGTAAGCTTTTCTCATCCTCTTCTCACCGGACAACCCGACACAGTGGCCAACAGGTCACTTCAGCCGGTTTACCTGACACTCCGGTTCGGAAGCGCCGGTCTAAGGTCTCTCCTACTTCTGACCATTCTTACCCCAAGGCAGGTTATTTCAGACAACCTCTTAATCCGTCCGATTCAAATTATCAGGTGACACCTCCTTCATCTTCTGGTGAATCGACAGCAACTCAAGTCCCCACTTTGAAAACTGTGGCTGGGTGAGTTGTAAAAACATTTCCTTTCAATGCACCATAAATCCTTTGAATGGGATGTTAATCCTCTTTTATTCTGTTTGCAGGGCCAAAGCCAGACCCAGCAAAAAAGCTCGGGTCACCAATTCGCTAGAAGACCCTATCGCCGGAGAAGAGGAACCAAGAGGTGTACCGGAACAGACTGGTGAACCAGAAGGTCCCCATCCTGAAGCAACTTTTGATGATCCACCCCTTTAAGGCCAACATACCGACGAGCCAATAGATGCTGAGCCTGCCGCACCCGATACTGAGCCGGCAGAGCCAAACCGGGCTAGTCCGGTGAAAGACACTGAGATTCCAGCATCACCCACCAAAAATCCTGAAGGCCAAGGTGATGATGTTATTATTACTGGAATAGGCCACAGCTCCCCTGGCCATCCCGTCATTTTAGCTCAGCACAGTGCCAAAGAAGAGCAAGCTACCCGGGATAGAGGTAAATGGAGCAGCGATTATCAAATTATGCTCATCTTAACGCTGATGAGCTTCATTCTGGCTTCTTGAACCGTCTGCACTCAAACCGGGATTATGAAGCCGGTTTGGTGAACTTGATGAAAGAGCGATATGAGGTAAATTCCTCTCCCTTTGTATATTGATTTATAGCTGAAACACTATCCCAAGTAGCCCCCAAGTGTCGTTTTATGATTGTTTATCATAAACCGGGTCTTTGTAACATTTTAAACATCTCATCATTGATCCTTGCAATGGTAGGTCGCTAATAATAGATAAGACTCATCTTGAAAAAATGAGATAACTTTCTGCAGCATAGCCCCCAAAGGCCGGTTTAACTTCGCAAGTTAATCCGGTTTTTAATCCACACATCCATTTTACAACAGACGCACATTAGCCCCCAAGTGTCAAGGATAATGCTTGCATTGTTCTGGAGACTTGTATAAAGTGTAGTACTTGAGAGCAAATAGGCATTAGCCCCCAAGTATGAAGTGCATAACTTTGTTATACGCTTTGTACTTTAGCACAGATATATGCTGTTTGTTTAACATACTTTCAATGTTGTAGGCTGAACTGAGAAACAAAGATGCCCAAAATTCCGACTTGCAAGAAAATGTGAAGTCACAACAATTTGAGGCTGCAAAAGCTAAAGAGGAGCTGACCCAGGCCCTGGCCGGAATGGAAAAGCTAAAACAAACCTTCAACCAAGAACGTGCTGAATGGGAAACTGAGAAATCCGGTTTAACCAAAAGAGCTGTAGACGCTGAGGCAGCCCTGAAGCCAGTGGTTGAAGAACTAGCCGGTTTGAAACGCCAAATCAATGTATGACCTCTGCTATCTTTGGTAAGTGTCTGCTTATGTTTGTTGCGCTAGTAGATGAATCTTATAACTGACCAAAATGTTGATAAAATATTTGGCAGGCACTCGGATCGCTCATCTTGGTACAGATATGCGGATGAAGCTCAAAGCGGCATATACATTGGTTGAACAGCTATACTCTGGGTCTCAACGGGTTATTAGCACGGCAACTTATAACAAACCGGCTCCATCTTTGATTAAGGAAACCCTTGAGAAGCTGGGCATGTTACCAGCCCGTATTGCCGAGTTGAAGAGAGCAGCTGCCAAAGCAAGAGCGTTAACCGCCCTTATTCGAGCCAAAGCCTGGATTCCAGACCTTGAAGCGGAGGATATCATCAAAGGATACCCAGGCGTTAAAGAAGACGGTTCACACTTCGACAATGATGATCTTCGGCGGCTGACCAAACAAATGTGGCCAGCGGCCAGCAAGTTGGCTGAGGATACCGATTTGTCCCATTTTCAACCGTTTTATGATGCAGAAGGGAAAAGACAGCCGGCCCATATCCATGAAGTCGAAGAGCTTGTTCCTCCAATTCGTAAGCACACTTATGCCCCTGATATTAATCCTTCCAATCTTATCCATGAGGAAGCAGTGTTCCAAGCGTTAACTGGAATCAATTGGTCAATGGCTGATTTCCAGCATCTGGGGAGGGATGTAGAAGTGCCTACACCAACTGACCCTCAACCGTCAAACCGTCGCGATGCAGAGTCCTGATCCAGTCGCCGGTTTATATGGCTACTGTGAAAAACAATGATACTGTCTGAGCCGCTTTGAAGCTTCATGTAATAGGATAGCTGAAACTCCGTTTATCTGCGATGCCATCGAGCGTGTTTCATAATACTTTGTGACAATCTGTGCCGCCATTTGGGATATATTTATTTATAACCCATGATGAATTGCGTTCCTGGGTACAACAACTTAAAAGTATCTAGCGGTTTACCGCTAGACGTGTCATGATGTCCAAGAAGTATATAGTACCTAGATGAATAATCATGTGTTTGTACAAAAAGTAATGTACAGAACATACCTCATTGGTTGACCAAACGTGTATACGACAAAGGTGTTAATACCAATCCGGAACGTTTGACAATTCCATCTTTACAATGCTGGTCTATATATTAAACCGGACCGGGATGACCACCGAATTTTCTTTATAACACTGGCAATTTAATGAAACCAGACCGGGTCAATGAACACCGGTTTATAATTGATCATGTGCCCACAACTTTGAAGTTGAAAAGAAAATCGGGTCAAGGACGCCGGTTTATCAAAAAATACTTATCAAACAAAATTCAAACATTAAAATATGCAAGGCTTTTTACGAGTTGCCAGACTCCAAATCGAGGCTTTTCATGGGCTGCCAGGCCTCTGAGTTAAACCATTTAACAAAGCCTTTTAAGATGGGCCTCCAATTAACCAATCATCATTTTAACTATGACAAGTTCAGGGTCTGTAAAAGATTGACTTGTCAAACGTTCGATGGGTCACACCAGGATTACCTCGACAGGAGTGGCTTACTTGATGAAGGCAGGTTAACCCGGGTTTTCAGGTGAATACACCAGGCTTCCAAGCCGTGGCTTGATAGCCAATTACGAGGGTCCTTTCAAACTCTTTCTTGCTTTGCAAAAAGAGCCCCGAAGTAACTTTGTGAGCGATGCCCAGTGTGTGCCCATGTTTGAGTCTGTACTGTGTACAACACTCTCTTTGGCTCCACAAATATTTCCCTTTGTGGCTTAAATGCCTATCAAGAGGTGTAGCTATGGTGTGAGGACAACCAAGCCCCCTAGTGATATCCCTTCGTGGTTTAAAAATGATCAAGAGGTGTAGCTGTAGTTCAAATATGACCAAGCCCCCTAGTGATTTTCTTTATATCTATGCAGCTGCTAAAGCTGGTTTAACAAAGACTCCGCTTTGTCAGCTAACTTGTAAAAGCACATACATGATATAAGAAAGAACAGATACCCCGCTTATAATGGAGGCTCCGATTTATTATATGATATATACACTGTCATAAATATGTACAGATGAAGAGCCTATGGCTTCAAGTATAGTAAGGCCGAATGAGAGCTATGTTCCATGGCCTCTTTGTCTCCTCCTCCGATTGACGTGAGTCTTCATGCTCTCGAACATCAATGAGGTAGTAAGATCCATTGTGCAGATTTTTGCTGACCACAAAGGGTCCTTCCCAAGGGGGGGATAACTTGTGCATATCAGTCTGATCCTGGATGAGCCGGAGCACCAAATCACCTTCTTGAAAGGTTCTGGTTTTAACCCGGCGGCTGTGATAACGTCGAAGATCTTGTTGATAAATCACCGAACGTGCTGCTGCAAGATCACACTCTTCATCCTACAGGTCCAGAGAATCCTGACGTGCCTTCTCATTATCAGCTTCAACATAAGATGCCACACGGGGCGAATCATGACGGATGTCACTAGGAAGAACTGCCTCCGCTCCATAAACCATGAAGAAAGGTGTGTAACCCGTAGACCTATTGGGTGTGGTGTTGATGCTCCATAACACAGAAGGTAGCTCCTCAACCCAACAACCCGGCGTCCGCTTTAAGGGAACCATAAGCCTTGGTTTGATACCCCATAGAATTTCTTGATTTGCCCTTTCTGCTTGACCATTAGATTGGGGGTGAGCCACCGATGCTAGATCAAGCCGGATGTGCTCACGTTGACAGAATTCTTCCATCTCCCCTTTTGACAGATTAGTACCATTATCTGTTATAATGCTGTGTGGAAAGCCAAACCGGAATATCACCTTCTTGATGAACTGAACCGTCGTGGCTGCATCACACTTGCTGACTGGCTCTGCCTCCACCCATTTAGTGAATTTATCAACTGCTACTAACAGGTGGGTCTTTTTGTCCTTAGAGCACTTGAAGGGTCCAACCATATCAAGCCCCCAAGTTGCAAACAGCCACGTAATTGGAATCATCCGTAACTCTTGAGCCGGGACATGCGCACGGCGGGCAAATTTTTGACATCCATCACATCTCTTGACTAAATCCTCCGCATCAGCATGCGCCGTCAGCCAGTAAAAACCGTGGCAAAATGCTTTGGCAACCAACGACTTTGAACCGGCGTGGTGACCGCAATCCCCTTCATGGATTTCTCGTAGAATCTCACAACCTTCTTGAGGAGAAACACAACGCTGAATTGCTCCTGAGACACTGTAACGATGTAACTCCCCGTTGAGTATGGTCATGGACTTGGAACGCCGGATTATCTGTCGAGCCAACGTTTCATCGTCTGGTAACTCGCTCTGGTTCATGTAAGCCAGATATGGGATCGTCCAATCCGGTATGGCATGCAGAGCTGCCACCAACTGAGCCTCCGGATCAGGAACAGCCAAATCTTCTTCGGTTGGTACTTTGACTGACGGATTATGCAATACATCAAGAAAGACATTAGGCGGGACCGGTTTACACTGAGAACCAAGACAATTAAAGCATCCGCCACTTCATTCTTCCGCCGGTCTATATGGTCCACCTGATAACCTTTAAAGTGACCAGCCACTGCATCCACCTCTCACCGATATGCAGCCATGAATGGGTTCTTAGAATCCCAAGTGCCAGCCACCTGCTGAGCTACTAGATTTGAATCGCCGAAGCACTTAACCCGGCTCAAATTCATCTCCTTAGCCATCCGAAGACCATGGAGTAAAGCCTCATATTCAGCTGCATTGTTAGTACAAGGGAACATTAAACGGAGGACATAACAAAACTTGTCACCTCATGGGGAAGTTAGTATGACTCCAGCCCCCGAGCCCTCCAACTACCTGGATCCATCAAAATGAATAGTCCAATATGTATTATCTGGTTTCTCTTCAGGTACCTGTAACTTCGTCCAATCATTGATGAAATCCACCAGTGCCTGGGATTTAATCGCTGTGCGGGGTATATATTTGAGCCCGTGAGGTCCAAGCTCAATAGCCCACTTGGCAATCCGGCCAGTTGCTTCCCTGTTTTGAATGATGTCGCCCAGAGGAGCTGAACTGACCACTGTGATAGGATGGCCCTGAAAATAATGTTTAAGCTTCCGGCTCGCCATGAACACCCCATATACCAGCTTCTGCCAATGCGGGTATCTCTGCTTGGACTCAATGAGCACCTCACTAGTATAATAAACCATCTGTTGAACCGGATATTCCTTGCCAAGCTCATTGCGCTCTACCACAATGGCTACGCTAACACCCTGGGCATTAGCAGCCACATATAATAATAATGGCTCTTTATCGATCGGCGCTGCAAGCAGGGGCGGTTCAGCTAGCTGCCTCTTCGGATCCTCGAACGCCTTATCAGCTGCCTCACTCCAGACAAAGGTATCTGTTTTCTTGAGCATCTAATATAAGGGGATGGCCTTCTCTCCAAGGCGACTGATAAACCGGCTCAAGGCTGTAATCCGGCCGGCTAGACGTTGAACATCGTTAATACACGCCGGTTTAGCCAAGGATGTAATTGCCGCAATCTTTTCCGGATTAGCCTCAATGCCTCAGTTTGATACCAGAAAGCCTAAGAGAATGCCTACCGGGACACCGAAGACACACTTCTTCGGATTGAGCATCATCTTGTAAACCCGGAGATTGTCAAAGGTTTCTTGTAGATCATCTATCAATGTCTCCTCCTTTCTGGACTTGACCAGAATATCATCCACATATGCATGAACATTGCACCCAATTTGTTTATGAAGGCAATTCTGAACACATCGCTGGTAAGTTGCCTCGGCACTCTTGAGTCCAAAAGGCATGGAAACATAGCAGAAGGCTCCAAAGGGAGTTATGAAAGCTGTCTTCTCCTGGTCCTTAACCGCCATTTTGATCTGATGATAAGCAGAGTAGGCATCTAGAAAACACAAACGGTCACAACCTGCCTTAGCATCAATTATCCGATCATTGCGAGGGAGAGCAAAGGGGTCTGCAGGGCAAGCCTTGTTTAAATTTGTGTAGTCCAAACACATGCGCCAGGTGCCGTTTTTCTTCAGAACCAGCACCGGATTAGCTAACCACTCTGGATGAAAATCTTCGACAATGAACCGTGCGGCCAGCAGACGGGCTACTTCTTCAACTATAGCCTTACGTCTCTCCTCATTGAAATGGTAGAGGAACTGCCGGACCGGTTTAAACTTAGGATCAATGTTGAGTGTGTGCTCAGCGAGTTCCCTCGGTACACCTGGCATGTCAGAAGGTTTCCATGCAAAGATGTCCCGATTCTCACAGATAAACTCGATGAGCTCACTTTCTTATTTGGGATCCAGGTTAGCGCTGATGCTGAACTGTTTGGATGAATCGCCAGGAACGAAGTGTAACACCCCGGATATGATTTACCTAATATGTAATCCAACTCTTGCTGTTTCCAGCGTTATGTTATTTTATTTTCTTGAGTTCGGGTTTTTGCCTCCGTGTGTTGTTGTCATTGTCATGCATCTCATATCATGTCATCATGTGCATTGCATTTGCATACGTGTTCGTCTCATGCATCCGAGCATTTTCCCCGTTGTCCGTTTTGCATTCCGGCGCTCCGTTCTCCTCCGGTGGTCATTTCTACCTTTCTTTCGTGTGTGGGGATTAAACATTTCCGGATTGGACCGAGACTTGCCAAGCGGCCTTGGTTTACTGCCGGTAGACTGCCTGTCAAGTTTCGTACCATTTGGACTTCGTTTGATGCTCCAACGGTTAACCGAGGGACCGAGAAGGCCTCGTGTGTGTTGCAGCCCAACACCCCTCCATTTTGGCCCAAAACCCACCAAAACCCTCTCCGTCTTCTAGATTGTTCGATCATGATTGCGTGGCCAAAAACCGCACCTCATATGGACTCTCCTAGCTCCCTCTATGCCTATAAATAGCCCCCCTCCGAAATCCATGGGTTCTTCTCCCTCGGAACCCAAAAAAATTGCCTCGCGCCGCGCCGGACATGTCCATATCCGACCGGACACTTCGCGCCACCGCCCCGGTCCACTAGCAGCGTGCCATGTGGCACCGCCGGGTTCCCCCGCCGCCAGCCCGTCCCGGCCCGCCGACGCACCGGTCGGGCCAGATCCGCCCGTGCCCCGCCGCCTCTTCTTCCTCGCCGCTCTGCCGCACTTCGCCCGGCCGGCCGCCGCGACCTCGCCGGCCGGAGCAGGGAGCGTGCGCCCCTCACCGCCCAGGCTCGCGCCGTTCGCCGCCGGTCGCCCTCGCCCCCACGGCGCCGCCCCGCGCCTGATCCAACAACCGGAGCTCCCTTCCCCGCGGCAAGTCCAACTCCGGCGTCTCCTACAACTCCGGCGAGCTCCAAGTCCTGCCGGCGAACCTCGGATTGCGTGCAGCTACAGTAACCCGATCCGGATCCAGATCTAATTCGGTTGACTTTTTCCCTCCTAACCCTAATTATTTTGCTATGTTCATCGTGCCGTAACTTTGCATCCGTAGATCCGTTTTGGGCATATAGCATATCAAAATGGTCGTCTCTGAGGGCACATCATTTCATCTCATTGCATCATTTTCGTTTGAGTTCATCTTGATGCCCGAAATGCTGTTGGAAGAGTGCTATTTGAGCTAGTTGTCAGATCTGCTGCTCCAAATAGCTATTTGTCATTTTTGCCATGATTAATGTGTGCATGATATGCCCCTGAGCTCTACATGTGTTTTGTTATATGCTTTGCCATCTTTCCAGATGTGCTATCCATGTATTTTTGTGATGTGTGTGGTGACTAGCACAAGCTTGCAAAGTGGTGCACTCGTTAACGCTAATTTCAGGGACTTGGCAATTCCACTAAGTCCTTGTTATGTTTTTATCAATATGCCATATGTTCATGTTGTTTCCTAGTGATCCGTGCCTGTTTTTAGGATGATCAATAAGGATGTTTTGTTAATCTTGTAGTGCTCTATCCATTCATGCCTTTGTTTGCAATTATGGAGCACCCTAGCTTGAGTCAATCGAGCTCTACTTTTGCTATTTCCTGAATCTGGGCAGATTATCTACTTGTTAGCGATTTTGCCGAGGATGTTGTAGTTGATCCGTGCATTCTACGTTATTGTTATTGCCATGTATAGATTGTATAATGTGTATTCTTGATGGGTGTATGCTTAGATTGTCATGCCTTGGTCTGCAGTGAGTGCATCGAGCTCGTAAACATGCCTACTTGATATCTGATTTGCATGCTCCAGTTTTTCACTAAGTCTGTGATCTAATTATGTTTTTGCCATGTTCACATGCTTGCAAGTGTATTTTCTGATCCCTTTTGGCTCAAGGTCAATAACGGACTTTTGTTAAGCTCTTTGAGTAGCTCCATTCCATGCTTTACTTTGCCATGTTTAGTTCCTGTAGCATATAGTTTTCTTGCTCCAAAGTCTGCTACCTGATCTGAAATTCCACACAAGTGTTAATTTCACTAAGTCTGAAATCTGTTTAACAATTGCACTTTTGCCATGCTTGTTTGAACCTGTTAATGCATGAATTGGACGTAGCTCAGTGTTCATCTTTTGTTAAGCATCATGAATGGATCCCTGCCATGTATTTTATTGCCGTGTTTGAGTGCTGTAGCATGTTTGTCTTGTTGCATTTAGATGGCTATTTGCTGTTTATCGCAGACCGGTGTCATATTTATTTCGCTTGCCATTTCTAAACCGTGCTTCCGATTCTGGCGTTCTTTATATCGATTTCAACCGAAATCACCTCATATTTCCAGTGGCACTCTTGGATTTCCAAGTTGAGGCCAAGTTCATTCATTCCTTGTCAAATCTTGCATATGCATCACATATCGCATCCCGCATAGCATACCATGTTTGCATCATGTTGTTTGAGCTTTGCACGTGGTTGATTGTGTCCTTTTTGCTTGTTTGTCTTGTTTGGGTAGAGCCGGGAGACGAGTTCGCTAACGAGGAGCCCATTGAGTTTTCTTTCGAGGATCCAGTCAACTCTGACAACTTTGCATGCAAGATGATCATACCCTCGAAATCACTTCTATCTTTGCTTTGCTAGATGCTCGCTCTTTTGCTATGCCTATGCTACGATGCCTACCACTTTCTTATCATGCCTCCCAACTTGCCATGTCAAACCTCTAACCTACCATGTCCTAGCAAACCGTTGATTGGCTATGTTACCGCTTTGCTCAGCCCCTCTTATAGCGTTGCTAGTTGCAGGTGAAGATTGGAGACCGTTCCTTGTTGGAACATTATTTACTTGTTGGGATATCACTATATTATCTTGTTATCTTAATGCATCTACATACTTGGTAAAGGGTGGAAGGCTCGGCCTCTCGCCTAGTGTTTTGTTCCACTCTTGCCGCCCTAGTTTCCGTCATATCGGTGTTATGTTCCCGGATTTTTGCGTTCCTTACGCGGTTGGTGATAATGGGAACCCCTTGATAGTTCGCCTTGAATAAAACTCCTCTAGTAATGCCCAACCTTGGTTTTACCATTTGCCACCTAGCCTCTTTTTCCCTTGGGTTTCTGGAGCCCGAGGGTTATCTTATTTAAACCCCCCCCCCCCCGGGCCAGTGCTCCTCCGAGTGTTGGTCCAACCTAGAGCCCCTTGTAGTGCCACCTCGGGGAAACTCGAGGGCTGGTTTTAGTTGTATGGATTGCTTATTCGAGTGTGCCCTGAGAACGAGATATGTGCAGCTCCTATCGGGATTTGTCGGCACATTCGGGCGGTGTTGCTGGATTTGTTTTAACTTGTCGAAGTGTCTTGTAGAACCAGGATACCGAGTCTGATCGGAATGTCTCGGGAGAAGGTATATCCTTCGTTGACCGTGAGAGCTTGTCATGGGCTAAGTTGGGACTCCCCTGCAGGGATTTGAACTTTCGATAGCCGTGCCCGCAGTTGTGGGCAGATGGGAATTTGGTAATGTCTGGTTGTAGATAACTTGGACCTTAACTTAATTAAAATGAATCAACCATGTGTGTAACCGTGATGGTCTCTTCTCGGCAGAGTCCGGGAAGTGAACACGGTGTTGGAATAATTCTTGCCGTAGGTTGTTCTCTAGTTATTCGTTCGCGCTTTCCCTTCTCTTCTCGCTCTCTTTTGCGAATAGGATAGCCACCATATATGCTAGTCGCTTGCTGCAGCTCCACATATTACCTTGCCTTACCTATAAGCTTAAATAGTCTTGATCGCGAGGGTGCGAGATTGCTGAGTCCCTGTGGCTCACAGATTACTTCCAAACCAGATGCAGGGCCACACGACTCCGTTCCAGATGATGCACTTGAGCTCAAGTGGGAGTTCAACAAGGACTCACGCCGTTACTATGTGTCTTTCCCTGATGATCAGTATGGTGCCCAGTTGGGGCGATCGGGACCGTGTCGCATGTTGGGTTGATCTTTTATTTTGGCACCATAGTCGGGCCATGAGTGATTGGATGATGTAATGCTATTTATGTACTTTGTTTGACGTGGCGAGTGTAAGCCAACTATATACCTTCCCCTTTTATTATCTATATTACATGGGATGTTGTGAACATTGCCTTACTTGCGACATTGCTTTCAATGCGGTTATGCCTGTAAGCCGTTCTTCGACACGTAGGAGATATAGCCGCATCGAGGGCGTTACACAAAGTCAACCATCTTAGTGTCTGTAGCCGATTTGAACTTCAACGCTGGATCATGTTCTGTAGTTGGCTTTTTCAAAGAGGTCATGTCTGCCGGATCAACTTGCTCCTTGTAGAATTTCAACTCCTCCGTGGCACAAACCGACTCAGCATAAGCCGCATCACCTTCTTCACACTCCAACGCAATATTTCTACTTCCATGTACTGTGATAGTCCCTTTATGACCTGGCATTTTAAGCTGTAGATAAACATAACATGGTCTTGCCATAAACTTAGCATAAGCCGGCCGCCCAAACAAGGCGTGGTATGGACTTTTGATCTTTACCACCTCAAATGTTAATTATTCTAACCTTGAATCATAGTCATCTCCAAAAGCTACCTCCAAAGCTATCTTGCCAATAGGATATGCAGACTTACCAGGCACCATGCCATGAAAGACCGTATTTGACGGTTTAAGATCCTTATCTGTCAACCCCATACGGCGGAACGTATCATAATACAGAATATTGATACTACTTCCCCCATCCATGAGTACTTTGGTAAACTTGTATCCCCCAACTTGAGGGGCCACCACTAGGGCAAAGTGGCCTGGATTATCAACCCGGGGTGGGTGATCATCTCTACTCCACAAAATAGGTTGCTCAGACCAGCGTAAATACTGAGGTACTGCCGGTTCAACAGAGTTTACTACCCTTTTGTGAAGCTTCTGATCACATTTGCACAAACTAGTAGTGAAGAGATGATATTGCCCGCTATTCAGCTGTTTGGGATTGCTCTGATAACCCAACTGTTGCTGCTACTGATTCCCCTGATGGTTGTAACCTCCCTGGTTGCCTTGGTGCCCTTGATTGACGTGTCCGGTTTGGTTGCCTTGAAACCCTAAATCGGAACCACCACCTCTGTAACCCGGCTCGTGGAAACCTCCTCCTGAACCGCTGGGCGGGCCATTGTCATATTGGAACATATTGGAATTCTTGAAATCCCGCATGATATAACAGTCCTTCCAAAGATGTGACGCCGGTTTTTCCTTCAATCCATGCTTTGGACAGGGCTGATTCAACAACTGCTCCAAATTGGGGCCTGAACCTCCACCCCTCTGGGGCTGCTTGCCCTTACGGCGCTGGCCATTCTCCTGCGCGTTGGTATTTGCAACAAAGTCCAAGCTACTGTCGGCCTTGCGCTTACCACCATTTCCATGGCCTGTCGGATTATGCTGTTGACCCTTGGCATTGTCGTTCTTCTTACCTTTCTCCGATTTGTCCTCCTCTGAATTCGGATCCTTGGTATTATCTGAATCGGCGTACTTAACCAAAGCGGCCATGAGCGTTGACATATCATTGCAGTGACGTTTGAGCCTTCCCATTTTCTGTTTTAGCGGTTTGAAAGGACAATTTTCCTCTAATGTTAACACTGTCGTGTCTGCATTGATACGATCTGATGAATGCAAAATTGCTGAGACCCATTTGACCCAATGGGTCGTGGACTCCCCTTCCTCTTGGACACAAGCGGCCAGATCCACGATTGACATCGGCTGCTTACACGTATCCTTGTAGTTCTGGATAAACCGGTGCTTCAATTCGGCCCATGATCCAACAGAGTTGGTCGGCAAGCTCTTCAACCAAGTGTGAGCTGTTCCTTCCAGCATCATGGTGAAATATTTAGCACACACTGCCTCATCCACATCTAAAATCTCCATTGCCATCTCATAGCTCTCTACCCACGCCTCTGGTTGCAAATCGGCGGTGTAATTTGGTAACTTATGAGGTCCCTTGAAATCCTTGGGCAGTCTTACATTACGCAAAGCGGGGGTAAGACACGACACCCCTAAAGAACTGAGCACCACACCTGGCTCCACTGAGGCCGTAGGGTGAACAGGAGTATGTTGTCGTGCTCCGTGTCGAGTTGCCAACTCGGCCTCCCGACATGCGCGGCCCTGGTCCACAACATCTTGCGCATTAGCGCCTCCCCCTGCCGGGTTGTTTCCTCGTGGTGAATTTCGGCGACGTGCACTATTGGATACAGCCGGTTCGTCCTCCACGTGCCTGCTGTAGCTCCGGCTTGTGTGGGGAGTGGAATGAATCCTCTCACGACTGTGTGAATACGCCTGCTGTTGATTTAGTGCTGTTTGAAGGAGATCCCTGGCCCGACGTGCTTCCACTGCAACTGGTGACTCGCCGTCGGTTGGGAGGGCCGCTAGGCGTGAAGCGGCGGCCACGATGTTGTCCAACGGGTTGGAATAATGCCCAGGAGGCGTCGGCACATAGTGTGGCACAACATAGTTCTGGCGAGGCGGGTCCATCGTGCGCGGTTGAACCGGTGCTCCAGTTCCCGGTGCCTCCACCCGGTTTGATATGGGTTGGTTACCAGCTCCTGCTCCTGACGTGTTTAAGAGATTCTGCGGCTCATAAACCGACGAGAGACGCGATCGGTACCTTCTTCTCATGACTTCCTTTGAAGCATTCTGGTCCAGCCTAATCCGGTAGGCCTGTGCTTCCAATTCAGCCCGCTCTGCGGCCATCCTAGCATTCTCTGTTGCCAGATCCGCTTTAGCCTGGGCTATCTGATCTTTCACCTTTGCAATCTTCGCATTGTGTTGATCCCCGGCTGCTGCATCCACCTCTGCGGCCATCAACGTTGCCAAAGCGTCGAACAAATCAGACATGACTTGGGCTGGAGGTGGCGCTGAGCTTCCTGCCCCTGCCGGTGTGGCCGTTGTTGAACCGGAGAGCATTGCTGCGGCGGTAGATGAATGAGGTGCTGATTGTGTGCCGGCCATGAAGATGGCGGCCCGGTTTGGTAGATCAGGGGAATCCGAAATACTGTTGCCCTCGGATCCTCCATCAATCCGACCGTCCTGCAACTGGTAAAGTGATTCGGTCTCTCCAGAAGACTCGTCGTCAGAACAGACCACGGTCTCTCCATCAGACACCGGTTCATCCTCGTACCTCGATCCATGGATAGCACCCACGAAGACATGCCATGTCTCGGGCTGAACTGGTGAAGAACTTGCACGCCGAGCCGTTTCTATGATGTTGGTGTAGATGTCCGGCTCAGGGGCCGGTTCGCCGATCTTGCTGATGAAGACGTGAATCCCACCAAAGGGGACCTGGTACCCGTATTTGATTGAATCGGCCTCGGGACCCCATCCTGCGTTGTCGATGTAGAGCTTGCCGCGACGACTCTTCGTCATCCGGCCCACAACGTATCCCATAAGTCCATCAAAGCTACCCTTCAAGAACTCAAAACCATCGTGCGATAGCCCCACGGTGGGCGCCAACTGTCATGGGTTGGTCACGGCAGATGTCCTTGTGAAAGGACTTAGTCGTGGAGCCATCGCTACGGGTTAGCTTTAAGGGGTTAAACCGGAAAAGGGACACGGGGAATTTTATACTAGTTCGGCCCCTTCGAGGAAGGTAAAAGCCTACGTCTAGTTGTGATTGGTATGGCTAGGGTTTCGAACGCCAGGGAGCGAATCTGCTTTGTCTGGCTCTCGAGTTTTTGTTGTCTGTCCCTAAACCGTGGCTGGGTCATCCCTTTATATACATAGGTTGACACCCTCCGGGCTACAGAGTCTCGAAGCCAGATCATAAATGTGTCCGGTTCGGTCTCTACTCTCCCTATCTTACCATACAAGTTATATGACTAGGTCGGTTTACATTTACAGGCAGCAACCCGCCTTTGGGCCTTGGGCCTTCCTTAAAGCGCCATTATCCACACATCTTCATGGGCTTCTATTCTTCAAAGAGTCAACCCGGCTACATAAGGCCAGTTTAGATTGGTGAAGGTGGTTCTCTGTCCATCGGAGTACGGATACAATCTGTGAGTGTCTGGGCTATGTGTGGTAGGGCTGGTTCTTGTGCATGTACAACCGGGGTGCTATCTCCATCAATAGGTAGCACTGATTTATTTGAAGACTGTGTTTTTACTCTGCTAGATTTTGCCATCACCCCCTCCAATTGAAATGGCTGATAAACAAGAAAAGTGGTTGAATGTACAGACCTTGTATGAGAGACAGATGCAATAGATAGTGAGGAACAAAGAGGGCATGACATAATTTCACATATATGTTATTTAACTAAACAGGATAGCATGACATAATTTCACATATATGATGTCTATCTAAACATGATAGCATGACATGATTCAAAGATATGATGACTAACTAAATAGGATGGCATGAGATAATTAAATGACATCTTTAGTACATAGGTTCACATGACATAATTCACATACATCTTATCTAAGTAAATCGGATGGCATGATATAATTCACATATGTGATTTATATACTACGTAGATGTCATTCACATATATGATGTCTGAACTAAGCACATGGTAGTGAATATTGTGTATATGATGTCTAAACTATGCAATGGAAGACACCGTATGCATGATACAGGAAGTATAACCCTGCCAAGTTAGAGGATACACCTTCGGGGAACAGGACAAGTCATGTGTCTCTGAATCCTCCTCTGAGGAGCTATCTGGACTCGGCAAGAGATCTACTTCGACAGGTAGCACTGTCTGCTGTGAAGACCATATTTTCACTCTGGATTTTTTCCATCACCCACTCAAATGGCTGATTCGTAGGAAGAGTAGTTCAATGTACAAACTGTTGGAAATATGCCCTAGAGGCAATAATAAATTGATTATTATTATATTTCCTTGTTCATGATAATCATTTATTATCCATGCTAGAATTGTATTGATAGGAAACTCAGATACATGTGTGGATACATAGACAACACCATGTCCCTAGTAAGCCTCTAGTTGACTAGCTCGTTGATCAATAGATGGTCACGGTTTCCTGACCATGGACATTGGATGTCGTTGATAACGGGATCACATCATTAGGAGAATGATGTGATGGACAAGACCCAATCCTAAGCCTAGCACAAGATCGTGTAGTTCGTATGCTAAAGCTTTTCTAATGTCAAGTATCATTTCCTTAGACCATGAGATTGTGCAACTCCCGGATACCGTAGGAGTGCTTTGGGTGTGCCAAACGTCACAATGTAACTGGGTGGCTATAAAGGTACACTATAGGTATCTCCGAAAGTGTCTGTTGGGTTGGCACGAATCGAGACTGGGATTTGTCACTACGTGTAAACGGAGAGGTATCTCTGGGCCCACTCGGTAGGACATCATCATAATGTGCACAATGTGATCAAGTAGTTGATCACGGGATGATGTGTTACGGAACGAGTAAAGAGACTTGCCGGTAACGAGATTGAACAAGGTATCGGGATACCGACGATCGAATCTCGGGCAAGTATCGTACCAATAGACAAAGGGAATTGTATACGGGATTTATTAAGTCCTTGACATCGTGGTTCATCCGATGAGATCATCATGGAGCATGTGGGAGCCAACATTGATATCAAGATCTCGCTGTTGGTTATTGACCGGAGAACATCTCGGTCATGTCTGCATGGTTCCCGAACCCGTAGGGTCTACACACTTAAGGTTCGATGATGCTAGGGTTATAAAGGAAGTTTGTATGTGGTTACCGAACGTTGTTCGGAGTCCCGGATGAGATCCCGGACGTCACGAGGAGTTCCGGAATGGTCCAGAGGTAAAGATTTATATATGGGAAGTCCTGTTTTGGTCATCGGAAAAGTTTCGGGGTTTATCGGTAACATACCGGGACCACCGGGAGGGTCCCGGGGTCCACCAAGTGGGGCCACAAGCCCCGGAGGGCTGCATGGGCCAAGTGTGGGAGGGGACCAGCCCCAGGTGCGCTGGTGCACCCCCCACCAAGGCCCAAGGCGCAAGGAAGAGGGGAAGGGGGCAAACCCTCCCTAAGGCCCACCCTGGTGCGCCTCCCCCTCTCCCCTCCCCTTGGCCGCCCCTAGATGGGATCTAGGGAGCTGCCGCCACCCCTAGGGAGGGAACCCTAGGTGGGGGCGCAGCCCCTCCCCTCCCCCTATATATAGTTGAGGTTTGGGCTGCCCAACACACACGAGTTCCTCTCTCTTTCTTGGCGCAGCCCTATCCCTCTCTTTCTCCTCATATCTCGCAGTGCTTGGCGAAGCCCTGCTGGATCACCACGCTCCTCCATCACGACCATGCCGTTGTGCTGCTGCTGGATGGAGTCTTCCTCAACCTCTCACTCTCTCCTTGCTGGATCAAGGCATGTGAGACGTCGTCGGGCTGTACGTGTGTTGAACACGGAGGTGCCGTCCGTTCGGCACTAGGATCTCCGGTGATTTGGATCACGACGAGTACGACTCCATCAACCCCGTTCACTTGAACGCTTGCGCTTAGCGATCTACAAGGGTAGGTAGATGCACTCTCCTTCCCTCGTTGCTGGTTTCTCCATAGATAGATCTTGGTGACACGTAGGAAAATTTTGAATTTCTTCTACGTTCCCCAATAGTGGTATCAGAGCTAGGTCTATTGCGTAGATTCTATGCACGAGTAGAACACAAAGTAGTTGTGGGCATTGATTTTGTTCAATATGCTTACCGTTACTAGTCCAATCTTGATTCGGCGGCATTGTGGGATGAAGCGGCCCAGACCAACCTTACACGTACGCTTACGTGAGACCGGTTCCACCGACTGACATGCACTAGTTGCATAAGGTGGCTGGCGGGTGTCTGTCTCTCCCACTTTAGTCGGATCGGATTCGATGAAAAGGGTCCTTATGAAGGCTAAATAGCAATTGGCATATCACGTTGTGGTTTTTGCGTAGGTAAGAAACGTTCTTGCTAGAAACCCATAGCAGCCACGTAAAACATGCAAACAACAATTAGAGGACGTCTAACTTGTTTTTGCAGGGTATGCTATGTGATGTGATATGGCCAAGAAGAATGTGATGAATGATATGTGATGTATGAGATTGATCATGTTCTTGTAATAGGAATCATGACTTGCATGTTGATGAGTATGACAACCGGCAGGAGCCATAGGAGTTGTCTTAATTTATTTATGACCTGCGTGTCAACATAAACGTCATGTAATTACTTTACTTTATAGCTAACCATTAGCTGTAGTAGTAGAAGTAATAGTTGGCGAGACAACTTCATGAAGACACGATGATGGAGATCATGGTGTCATGCCGGTGACGATGATGGTCATGGAGCCCCGAAGATGGAGATCAAAAGGAGTAATATGATATTAGCCATATCATGTCACTATTTGATTGCATGTGATGTTTATCATGTTTTTGCATGTTATTTGCTTAGAACGACGGTAGTAAATAAGATGATCCCTCATTAAAATTTCAAGAAAGTGTTCCCCCTAACTGTGCACCCTTGTGAAAGTTCGTCGTTTCGAAGCACCACGTGATGATCGGGTGTGATAGATTCTTACGTCCGAATACAACGGGTGTTGACGAGCCTAGCATGTACAGACATGGCCTCGGAACACATGCGAAACACTTAGGTTAACTTGACGAGCCTAGCATGTACAGACATGGCCTCGGAACACAAGAGACCGAAAGGTCGAGCATGAGTCGTATGGTAGATACGATCAACATGAAGATGTTCACCGATGTTGACTAGTCCATCTCACGTGATGATCGGACACGGCCTAGTTAACTCGGATCATGTAATCACTTGGATGACTAGAGGGATGTCTATCTAAGTGGGAGTTCATAAGATGAACTTAATTATCCTAAACATAGTCAAAAGGTCTTCGCAAATTATGTCATAGCTCGCGCTTTAGTTTGTACTGTTTAGATATGTTCCTAGAGAAAATTTAGTTGAAAGTTGATAGTAGCAATTATGCAGACAGTAAAAGGCTTATGTCCTTAATGCACCGCTCAATGGGCTGAACCTCGAACGTCGTCTGTGGATGTTGCGAACATCTGACATACACATTTTGATAACGTGATAGTTCAGTTAAACGGTTTAGAGTTGAGGCACCGAAGACATTTTAAAACTTCGCGAAACATATGAGATGTTTCGATGGCTGAAATTGGGATTTCGGGCTCGTTCCCACGTCAAGAGGTATAAGACCTCCGACGATTTTCTTAGCCTGCAAACTAAGCGAGAAAAGCTCAATTGTTGAGCTTGTGCTCAGATTGTCTGAGTACAACAATCGCTTGAATCGAGTGGGAGTTGATCTTCCAGATCAAATAGTGATGGTTCTCCGAAGTCATTACCACCAAGCTGCTAGAGCTTCGTGATGAACTATAATATATCAATGGCATATATGATGATCCTTGAGATATTCGTGATGTTTGACACCACAAAAGTAGAAATCAAGAACGAGCATCAATTGTTGATGGTTGGTGAAACCACTAGTTTCACGAAGGGCAAGGGCAAGAAGGGATACTTCATGAAACGGCAAATCAGCTGCTGCTCTAGTGAAGAAACCCAAAGTTGAACCCAAGCCCGAGACTAAGTGCTTCTGTAATAAGGGGAACAGTCACTGAAGCAGAACCACCCTAGATACTTGGTAGATGAGAGGGCTGGCAAAGTCAACAGAAGTATATTGGATATGCATTATAATGTGTACTTTACTAGTACTCCTAGTAGCACCAGGGTATTAGATACCGGTTCGGTTGCTAAGTGTTAGTAACTCGAAACAAAAGGTTACGGAATAAATGGAGACTAGCTAAAAGGTGAGATGACGATATGTGTTGGAAGTATTTCCAAGGTTGATCAAATATCGTACGCTCCCTCTACCATCGAGATTGGTATTAAAACCTAAATAATTGTTATTTGGTGTTTGCATTGAGCATAGACATGATTGGATTATATCTATCGCAATACGGTTATTCATTTAAGGAGAATAATGGTTACTCTATTTATTTGAATAATACCTTCAATGGTCTTGCACCTAAAATGAATGGTTTATTGAATCTCGATCGTAGTGATACACATGTTCATGCCAAAAGATATAAGATAGTAATGATAGTACCACCTACTTGTGGCGCTGCCACTTAAGTCATATCGGTATAAAACGCATGAAGAAGCTCCATGTTGATGGATCTTTGGACTTACTCATTTTTGAAAGGATTGAGACATGCGAACCATGTTTGTTGGTAGATATGCATGAAGAAACTCTATACAGATGGATCGTTTGGACTCACTTGATTTTGAATCACTTGAGACATGCAAATCATACCACATGGGCAAGATGACTAAAAGCCTCGTTTTTCAGTAAAATGGAACTACAAAGCAACTTGTTGGAAGTAATACATTTTGATGTGTGCAGTCCAATGAGTGCTGAGGCGTGTAGTGGATATCGTTATGTTCTTACTTCACAGATGATTTGAGTAGATGTTGAGTATATTTACTTGATGAATCACGAGTCTGAATTATTGAAAGGTTCAAGTAATTTCAGAGTGAAGTTGAAAGATCGTCATGACAAGAGGATAATATCTGAATTACGAGTTTGGCACAGAATTAAGACATTGTGGAAATTGTTTCACAACTAATACAGCCTGGAACACCATAGTGTGATGGTGTGTCCGAACATCATAACTACTCCCTATTGGATATGATGCATACCATGATGTCTCTTATCGAATTACCATGATAGTTTAGGGGTTAGGCATTAGAGAGAACCACATTCACTTTAAATAGGGCACCACGTAATTCCGATGAGATGACACCGTATGAACTATGGTTTAGAGAAACCTAAGCTATCATTTGTTAAAAGTTTGGGGCTGCAATGCTTATGTGAAAAAGTTTCAGGCTGATAAGCTCGAACCCAAAGCGGATAAACACATCTTCATAGGACACCCAAAACAGTTGGGTATGCCTCCTGTCTTAGATCCGAAAGCGATAAGGGGTTGTTTCTAGAATCGGGTCCTTTCTCGAGAAAAAGTTTCTCTCAAAAGAATTGAGTGGGAGGATGGTGGAGACTTGATGAGGTTATTGAACCGTCTCTTCAACTAGTGTGTGGCAGGGCACAGGAAGTTGTTCCTGTGGCACCTACACCAATTGAAGTGGAAGCTTATGATAGTGATCATGAAACTTCAGATCAAGTCACTACCAAACCTCGTGGGATACCAAGGATGCATACTACTTCAGAGTGGTACGTAATCATGTCTTGGAAGTCATGTTGCTAGACAACAATGAACCTACGAGCTATGGAGAAGCGATGGTGGGCCTGGATTCCGATAAATGGCTCAAGGCCATAAAATCCGAGAGAGGATCCATGTATGAAAACAAAGTGTAGACTTTGGAAGAACTACTTGATGGTCGTAAGGCTGTTGGGTACATATGGATTTTAAAAGGAAGACGGACAATGATGGTAAGTATCACCATTAAGAAAGCTCGACTTGTCGTTAAGATGTTTTCCGACAAGTTCAAGGAGTTGACTACGATGAGACTTCCTCACTCGTAGCGATGCTAAGAGTCTGTTGGAATTATATTAGCGATTACTGCATTGTTTATGAAATCTTGCAGATAGGATGTCAAAAAACCCATTGTTTCCTCAACGATTTTCTTGAGGAAAGGTTGTATGTGATACAACCAGAAGGTTTTGTCAATCCTGAAAGATGCTAACAAGTATGCAAAGCCCCAGCAATCCTTCTAAGGACTGGAGTAAGCATCTCAGAGTTGGAATGTATGCTTTGATGATGATCAAAGATTTTGGGTTTATGAAAAGTTTATGAGAAACTTGTATTTCCAAAGAAGTGAGTGGGAGCACTATAGAATTTCTGATGAGTATATGTTGTTGACATATTGTTGATCAGAAATGATGTATAACTTCTGGAAAGCATATAGGGTTATTTGGAAAGTGTTTTTCAATGGAAAGCCTGGATTAAGCTACTTGAACATTGAGCATCAAGATCTATAAGGATAGATCAAAACGCTTAATGGTACTTTCAAATGAGCACATACCTTGACATGATCTTGAAGGTGTTCAAGATGGATCAGTCAAAGAAGGAGTTCTTGCCTGAGTTGTAAGGTATGAAGTTAAGACTTAAAGCTCGACCACGGCAGAAGAAAGAGGAAGGACGAAGGTCGTCCCCTATGCTTTTGTCATAGGCTCTCTATAGTATGCTATGCTGTGTGCCGCACCTGAAGTGTGCCTTGCCATGAGTCAGTCAAGGGGTACAAGAGTGATCCAAGAATGGATCACAGGACAGCGGTCAAAGTTATCCTTAGTAACTAGTGGACTAAGGAATTTTCTTGATTATGGAGGTTGTAAAAGAGTTCGTCGTAAAGGGTTATGTCGATGCAAGCTTAACACCTATCCGGATAGCTCTGAGTAGAGATACCGGATATGTATAATGGAGCAACAATTTAGAATAGCTCCAAGTAGAACAGTTATTTGAAGTGGCTCCAAATGTAGCGTAGTAGTTGCATCTACAAGATGACATAGAAATTTGCGAAGTACATATGGATCTGAATGTTGCAGACCCGTTGACTGAAACCTCTCTCATAAGCATAACATGATCAAACCCAGAACTCTTGGGTGTTAGTCACATGGGGATGTGACCTTGAGTGTTAATCACATATCGATGTGAACTGGATTATTGACTCTAGTGCAAGTGGGAGACTGTTGGAAATATGACCTAGAGGCAATAATAAATTGATTATTATTATATTTCCTTGTTCATGATAATCGTTTATTATCCATGCTAGAATTGTATTGATAGGAAACTCAGATACATGTGTGGATACATAGACAGCACCATGTCCCTAGTAAGCCTCTAGTTGACTAGCTCATTGATCAATAGATGGTCACAGTTTCCTGACCATGGACATTGGATGTCGTTGATAACGGGATCACATCATTAGGAGAATGATGTGATGGACAAGACCCAATCCTAAGCCTAGCACAAGATCGTGCAGTTCGTATGCTAAAGCTTTTCTAATGTCAAGTATCATTTCCTTAGACCATGAGATTGTGCAACTCCCGATACCGTAGGAGTGCTTTGGGTGTGCCAAACGTCACAACGTAACTGGGTGGCTATAAAGGTACACTACAGGTATCTCCGAAAGTGTCTGTTGGGTTGGCACGAATCGAGACTGGGATTTGTCACTCCGTGTAAACGGAGAGGTATCTCTGGGCCCACTCGATAGGACATCATCATAATGTGCACAATGTGATCAAGTAGTTGATCATGGGATGATGTGTTACGGAATGAGTAAAGAGACTTGCCGGTAACAAGATTGAACAAGGTATCGGGATACCGACGATCGAATCTCGGGCAAGTATCGTACCAATAGACAAAGGGAATTGTATACGGGATTGATTAAGTCCTTGACATCGTGGTTCATCCGATGAGATCCTCGTGGAGCATGTGGGAGCCAACATGGATATCCAGATCCCGCTGTTGGTTATTGACCGGAGAACGTCTCGGTCATGTCTGCATGGTTCCCGAACCCGTAGGGTCTACACACTTAAGGTTCGATGACGCTAGGGTTATAAAGGATGTTTGTATGTGGTTACCGAATGTTGTTCGGAGTCCCGGATGAGATCCCGGACGTCACGAGGAGTTCCGGAATGGTCCGGAGGTAAAGATTTATATATGGGAAGTCCTGTTTTGGTCATCAGAAAAGTTTCGGGGTTTATCGGTAACGTACCGGGACCACCGGGAGGGTCCCGGGGTCCACCAAGTGGGGCCAGAAGCCCCGGAGGGCTGGATGGGCCAAGTGTGGGAGGGGACCAGCCCCAGGTGGGCTGGTGCACCCCTCCCCCCCCCACCAAGGCCCAAGGCGCAAGGAAGAGGGGAAGGGGGCAAACCCTAGGGCAGATGGGCCCTAAGGCCCACCCTGGTGCGCCTCCCCCTCTCCCCTCCCCTTGGCCGCCCCTAGATGGGATCTAGGGGGCTGCCGCCACCCCTAGGGAGGGAACCCTAGGTGGGGTGCAGCCCCTCCCCTCCCCCTATATATAGTTGAGGTTTGGGCTGCCCAACACACACGAGTTCCTCTCTCTTTCTTGGCGCAGCCCTATCCCTCTCTTTCTCCTCATATCTCGCAGTGCTTGGCAAAGCCCTGCTAGATCACCACGCTCCTCCATCACCACCACGCCGTTGTGCTGCTGCTGGATGGAGTCTTCCTCAACCTCTCCCTCTCTCCTTGTTGGATCAAGGCATGTGAGACGTCGTCGGGCTGTACGTGTGTTGAACACGGAGGTGCCGTCCGTTCGGCACTAGGATCTCCGGTGATTTGGATCACGACGAGTACGACTCCATCAGCCCCGTTCACTTGAACGCTTCCGCTTAGCGATCTACAAGGGTATGTAGATGCACTCTCCTTCCCTCGTTGCTGGTTTCTCCATAGATAGATCTTGGTGACACGTAGGAAAATTTTGAATTTCTGCTACGTTCCCCAACACAAACATTGTCGACAAATGAAATGTAATGATTAAAAGGAATGGCAACATATAATTAAAGTATATGATGTCTAGCTAAACAGGAGGACATTGCATATTTCACATATATTATTATGGCTGGCTAAAAAAGATGGCATCGCATGATTCACATATATGATATAAAAACGAAACAGGTGGCATTATAAAACATGTCTAAACTAAGCAGATGATATATATGATGCCAAAAGTAAGCAATGCAAGTTACCATATGCATGATATCACGAACATCATCATGCCAAGTTAGAGCCAAACATCCGGGGGTAATTAGGAGTGGTCAGCTCCCTCTGAATCCCTCCGAACATATATATTTATCTAGACTACAATTTGTAGGTGGGGGACGGTGTGCCATTGCACCCACCATGGAGCATTGTCTGCATGACATTGCATTGCCATGCAAGACTCTTCTCTTTTTCTCTACATGTTCAGCATAGCTGTGTACGATAAATGACATGTATAGAAAAAATATAGTAAGATTATTTAAGGAGAGCATGCCGAAATCTAGAGTGATGATAACAGCTAGCGGATAGATCCAAAAATAATGATAGTAGGCTGATTAAAAAGGCATATGATGGCTGCTTCTGATGAGAACATCAATACCATTGTTACACCCATAGCCCCTACTCCTACATATACTGGACCAATTAGTAGAGCTCACGCACGCCAATTGAATTATCAGGTACTTTTGTTTCTTGGTAATGATTCTAACGTTCATAAGAATATGATGCTGCCTAAATTTGATACATTTGTTTTGCTTACAAATGAAGGGTCTGGCATGGATAAGAGGGGTGAACATAGGAGCAAGACCAAGCATGGAGATTATGGGAACATGAAGAGAGTTGCAAGTGATGATTTCAGGACTTCGAAGCCACCATAAGGAGTGCAAGAAGCATTGGACAAAATATACAAGATGCCACCTCATAAATTTCGTCCAGAGGCTATTCTAGGTGTTGCATCACCTTATTATTTGGCCAGGCCCATGTAATTTCGAAATACTTAAGTATAGTCTATTTTTAGAGTCCGTATGTGTGGGGAAACAAGAGTTAGGGTTGGTTTCGGACCACTCCTCCAAGGACCACGAAATTTCCGCTGGTTCCATTTTGAAAGATGATATTAATAGAGATAATAAAGCAAAATAGGAGAAAAATAAGAGTGAAAATCAAATTGTGGCAAAATAATTTGAGCAACTAATGAAGCCTAACAATAAACCAACTAGGGTTTCTTCTGAAATTACATTGAAAGGTGCATGTTTACTTACCACCAAATCAGATATTGATGATCTAGATTTTAGCAAATATGTTTGCTATGCTTTTGTGTGCAAAGAGGCATTATTTTTATTGGAGGACGTGCCTTCCTCTTTGCCTCCTGCTGTTACTAACATTTTGCAGGAGTTCGCTGACGTCTTTCCACAAGACATGCCACCGGGATTACCACCCATTCGAGGGATCGAGCATCAGATTGACTTAATTCCTGGTGCATCACTACCGAACCGTGCACCATACCGTACCAATCCACAGGAGATGAAGGAGATTATGCGTCAAGTCCAGGAGCTACTCGACAAAGGTTATATACGCGAATCCCTTAGTCCTTGTGTTGTTCCTAATATTCTAGTGCCCAAAAACGATGGTAGAGGAATTAATAATATTACTATTGTTTATCGTCATCCTATTACTAGGCTAGATGATATGCTTGATGAATTGAGTGTGATGCGGATCATCCCAAGATCATCCCCATGGACGTACCTACACCTCCAACGACACCACTTGGACCAATGACACGAGCCCGAGCCAAAGCTATCGAAGATAAGGTGAACTCACTCCTCTCCGAACTTCCACTTTCTATGCGTGAGACATGGCTACTACCTAAGTCCGAGGTGTTGTGCATGGTTAGGTACCATGAAGGTCCTCCCGAAGATGTGCATGAAGATGTACAAGTCCCCAAGTCCACGGAAGAGGAGAACCAACGGAAGGAGCCAAGAGCATCTCCCAGGCCCCGGACATCTAGCCAAGGCCCGGACGTCCGGCCCCTGGAGCGGCTTCCACCACAGCAGCCCAGCCGCAGAAGGCTCAAGGCCCCAGACATCCGGCCCCGGCAGCTCGGACATCTGGGCCCTCCCGAGCCCCCGGACATCCGGCCACCGGGCTGGAAATCCGGCCCCTCAGAACCCGAGAGCAACAAATGCCACCGCTCCAGGCCGGACATCCGGTGTCGCCTGAAAGCCCAGACATCCGGCCTCCCCTGTCTGCGCACAGTGAAGGGCCGAGGCCCATCTATCCCTTCTCCCCCCTAGACTATATATACTCCATCCCGTACAACTTTCTAGGGTTAGCGTTGTGTTAGCTCATTTGTGAGATAGAGCTTTGCTCGTCCATATCAGATCTACTCCACGAGAGAGACCGCGGCCCCTCTACGGAGAAGATCCACCTTGGATTCAAGACTCCTCATGGGAAGATCCCCTTGTGGATTCAAGACCTCCTCACGGAGAAGAACCGGTTACCTCTTGTACCATCTGTTGTTGACTTTGGATCTTGTATCTTCCTTTGTGTTCATGGATCTAGCACATGTGTGACTTGTTCTTGTTGGTTTGAGTGTTCTCTTGTGTTCCCCTCATGATTTTCCCTTTGTTTCCCTCCTCGTGTTTTTCGTGTTCATCACGGGATTCGCTCGTTTCGTGAAAGATCGGGCCACTAGGGTTCTACCCTGCATCATCTTGGTATCTAGAACCACGTTGATCACGATTTCGGAGCCTCCCCGTTGTGTTTCTAGCCTTGTTTTGTTGGTTTTCGTCCTAATTCGAAAATTCCCCACCAAAAATAGCCCCAATTTTTTTTGTGATTTGTTGGTGTGTTGAGACTTGTTGGTTTGGATCCGTGGATTTGCTTTGTTTTGAGTGGATATAGCTTCCCATCCATTTTCCCCCAACTTCCATCCACAAATCCCATTTCGTCCCCGGATCCAGCGCTCGGACATCCGGCCCACCAAGCCCGGACATCCGGCCAGCCACCCGGACATCCCACCCCTGACAGCAACATCTCCATGCACCACACTGTTTTCCACCCAATTTCCACCAAATTTTGTGCCGGTGCCCACCATATACCATATACAGTTCCGCATACCTCCACCATTTCCGCATAACCCAACCATATACACAATTGCTACTCCGAGGTTTGAGAATTTGAGTTGCGGTACCGTATCCTTTTGTGTTTCGGCTATCTAGGTACGGTTTGACATCGACATCACCGCCGCTTGTCTTCGCCACGGACGTGTTCTACATCATCACCGCCGTCCTACATCGTCATCAACAACGACCACCTCGACTACACCTTGGTATTCGTGCCACCATTTTGACACCATACTGGAAGCAAGACCGGTACCTCATCTTGGTATTTGACATATCACTCTTGCCATTACATTGATAGCCATCATAGCCATTGAGTATTTCCGGCAACGAGACTTGTGCACATTAGTGATCATACTTCCCATAGCATACATACATCCTTCTTGCATATATTGGTATCATCTCTTGTGTCACAAAGTTGTCATCGCATACTCATTTGCTATCTTGGTTCATCAAGCATTGCATGAGAAAAGAGCTCAAACATCAAAGAGCCAAAAAAGCTTTTAAGAAAAGAGAAAAGATAAGCAAAGAGCTTTTAAGCAAGAACCATAGCATCCTACTGTAACGCCCCACATGTAACCTTCCCCAATTGTACTCCGACTCTTGCCGTTTCCGGCATTAAGTTATATTTAATTCTCGGGTTCGGGTCTTTGCCTCCGTGTGTTGTTTTGTTTTTCGTGCATCTCATATCATGTTGTCACGTGCATTGCATTCGCATACATGTTCATCTCATGCATTCGAGCATTTTCCCCGTTGTCCGTTTTGCATTCCGGCGCTTCGTTCTCCTCCGGTGGCCATTTCTAGCTTTCTTTCGTGTGTGGGGATTAAACATTTCCGGATTGGGCCGAGACTTGCCATGCGGCCTTGGTTTACTACCGGTAGACCGCCTGTCAAGTTTCGGGTCATTTGGACTTCGTTTGATACTCCAACGGTGAACCGAGGGACTGAAAAGGCCTCGTGTGTGTGCAGCCCAACACCCCTCCAATTTGGCCCAAAACCCACCAAACTCAGCTCCATCATCTCGGTCGTTCGATCACGATCGTGTGGGCGAAAACCGCACCTCATTTGGACACTCCTAGCTCCCTCTATGCCTATTTATACCCCCTCCATTTTTCGCATCCCGTCTCCCACCTCGAAACCCTAATCTTCCCTCGCGACCGGCCGGACGTTGTCCGCTCCGCCCGCCGCCGCCACCCACAGCGCGCCACGTGGGCGCGCCCACATCGCCGCCGACCGGGGCCCGCCAGGCCCACGCGGGGCCCTCCCGGCCCGCGTCTTCGCCCCGCCGCCTCCGCCCGCAGCGCCGCCGCCCTCCTCGCGACCGGCCGCCGGCGCCGCCGCGCCCCGCCACCGCCGCCGCAGCGGGCCACCGCGTCCTCCTCGCGGGCTCTCCGCGCCGCCGCCCGCGGCTTCCCACGCCGCCACCGCCTCCTCCCCGACCGGCGCCACGCCGCCCCGGCAACCTCCTCCCCCGACGCCGGCCACCGCGAGCTCCGGCCGGCGAGCCACGCGCCAAGTCCAGCGATCCTCGAGAGTCACGCCCCGCTACAGTGTTTCCATCGCCAGATCCAGATCCATTTTTTTTCGGTTGACTTTCCCCTTTCTAACCCTAATTTTCTTGCTAATTTGACTGCTTGTATCTCCTCATCCGTAGCTCCGTTTTGGGCGTATGATATGTCAAAATCTTCGTCTCGACGAGTACATCATTTCATTCCATTGCATCATTTGCATTTGAGGTCGTCTTGGTGCCCAAAATGCTGTTGGAATGAGGCATGTGGAGTTAAATTGCAGATCTGTTAATCCAACATGCACTTTTGTCATTTTTGCCATATTTAATCCGTGCATGATATGCCTGTGCCCCTTTGGGATGAATTGTTAAGCATGTTGTCTTCTTTCCAGAGGTGCCTTCCATGTATTTTTAGGATGTGTGTGTTGTCTTGTGCAAGCTTGCGAAGAGGGCTACCTGAGATTACTGATTTCAGGGACTTAGTGATTTTCACAAAGTCTGGGCCGTTTTAGTTCACGATGCTATATGTCCGGCTTGTTTCCTATTGATCCGTGCCTCTTTTGAGGATTATCAGTAAGAGTGATTTGTTATGCTTGTTGTGCTTAATCCATCCATGTCTTTACTTATTATGTTGGAGCACCCTAGGTTGACTCAATCGAGCTCAACTTTTGGATAGTTGCTGTTTTGGGCAGATCGTGAACTCTTTTGCGATTTTGCCGGAGTGATTGCTAGTGATCCATGCATGCTATGCCATTGTTCTTGCCATGTATAGCTAGAATTTTGTGCCTTCGTAATGGATATATGCTTGCCTTGCCATGTCTTGCACCGTAGTGAGAGCATCGAGCTCGTTTACATGCCTCCGTGAGTTATTATTTCAGCATGTCCCAGTTTTCACTAAGTCTGAAAACTGATTGTGTTTCATCGATGTTCGTGTGCTCGGTAGAGTATTTTGTGAACCCTTTTGGCCCCAGGTCATTTTGGGCGTTTTGTTAAGCTTGTTGAGTAGCTCCATGCCATGCTCTTACTTGATATGTTCAGGTTTTCCTTCATGTTGTTTTGCTGCTCCGAAGAGAGCATCGTGGTCTTAAATTTCAGACTAGCGTTAATTTCGCTAAGTCTGAAATCTGTTTTGCTTATTCAGTTTTGCCATGCTTGTTTGAAGCCCTTAATGGATGAATTTGCCTATGCCTCAGTCATGATGATTTGTTAAGCTTGATGAGTACATCACTGCCATGCAATTTGTTTTCATGTTGGGTGGCTGTAGCATGTTCATTTTGTTGCATTTAGGAGCCTACTTGCTGTAAATCGCAGATCGGTTCGTTTAGTAAAACGCTTGCCATTTCTAAACCGTAGCTCCGAATGCCATGATCTTTATATCGTTTTCAGGGGATTTCTTCCCCTCTATCCAGTGGCACACTTTGTTTCCCAAGTTGAGGCCAGGTTCATGCATTTCCTGTTACATGTTGCATTCTTGCATCCCGCATCGCATCCCGCATAGCATATCATCTTTACATCTTATTGGTTGCTTTTGCAGGTGTTTGATTGTGTCCTTGTTGCTTGTTTGTGTTGTTGGGTAGAGCCGGGAGACGAGTTCGCTAACGAGGAGCCCGTTGAGTTTGCTTTTGAGGATCCAGTCAATTCTGACAACTGTGCAGGCAAGATAATCACACCCTTGAAATCACTACTATCTTTGCTATGCTAGTATGCTCGCTCTTTTTCTTTGCCAATGCTACGATGCCTACCACTTGCTTGTCAGCCTCCCAATTGCCATGATTGAGCCTCTAACCCACCTTTGTCCTAGCAAACCATTGATTGGCTATGTTACCGCTTTGCTCAAGCCCCTTCTTATAGCGTTGCTAGTTGCAGGTGAAGATTGGAGCCGTTCCTTGTTCGAACATTTATTTACTTGTTGGGATATCATTATATTGCCATGTTATCTTTATTCATCTATATACTTGGTAAAGGGTGGAAGGCTCGGCCTCTCGCCTAGTGTTTTGTTCCACTCTTGCCGCCCTAGTTTCCGTCATATCGGTGTTATGTTCCCGGATTGTTGCGTCCCTTACGCGGTTGGGCTATAATGGGAACCCCTTGATAGTTCGCCTTGATTAAAGCTTTTCCAGCAATGCCCAACATTGGTTTTACCATTTGCCACCTACCCTTTTCTTTCCCTTGGGTTTCCGGAGCCCGAGGGTCATCTTTATTTTAGCCCCCCACGGGCCAGTGCTCCTCTGAGTGTTGGTCTGAACCAGGCAGCCTGCGGGGCCACCTCGGGGAAACTCGAGGGTTGGTTTTACTCGTAGCTTGACCTATCCGAGCGTGCCCTGAGAAAGAGATATGTGCAGCTCCTATCGAGATTTGTCGGCACATTCGGGCGGTGTTGCTGGACTAGTTTTGACCTGTCGAATCATCTTGTTGTACCGGGATACCGAGTCTGATCGGTGGGTCCTGGGTGGAGGTCTATTCCTTCATTGACCGTGAGAGCTTGTTATGGGCTAAGTTGGGACCCCCCTACAGGGATTGATCTTTCGAAAGCCGTGCCCGCGGTTATGGGCAGATGGGAATTTGTTAATGTCCGGTTGTAGACAACTTGAACTTAATTAATTAAAATGAATCAACTGCGTGTGTTTCCGTGATGGCCTCTTCTCGGCGGAGTCCGGGAAGTGGACACGGCGTTGGAGTTATGTTTGCGTAGTCTGCTCTATGTAGTTTCCGCTCGTGCTTTGCCTTCTCTTCTCGCTCTCTTTTGCGAATAAGTTAGCCACCATATATGCTAGTCGCTTGCTGCAGCTCCACTCACATTACCCCTTCCTTACCTATTTAGCTTAAATAGTCTTGATCGCGAGGGTGCGAGATTGCTGAGTCCTTGTGGCTCACAGATTACTATTACACCAGATGCAGGGACCGATGATACTCCTCCGGATGGCGCGTTCGAGCTGAAGTGGGAGTACGACGAGGACTCTCAGCGATACTATGTTTCTTTTCCGGATGATCAGTAGTGGTGCCTATTCGGGGTTCGATTCAGGGATTAGTCGCATGTTGGGGGTCTTTTCTATTTTGGCGCCGTAGTCGGGCCATGAGTGTTTGTATGATGGATGCTATTTATGTACCTTGATGTGACGTGGCGAGTGTAAGCCAACTATTATTATTATTCCCCCCTTTATATTATATATGTACATGGGTTGTGTGAAGATTGCCTCACTTGCGACATATGCCTTCAATGCGATTATGCCCCTAAGTCGTGCCTCGACACGTGGGAGATATAGTCGCATCGAGGGTGTTACAAGTTGGTAATCAGAGCCTTCCCCGACCTTAGGAGCCCCATTGCTTGATCGTTTCTAGCAGCCGAGTTGTGTCTAGAAAAAAAATGTTTTGAGTCCTTAGGAATTATATATCGGAGAGCTTAGGAATTCTTTTTACTTCCCAGTCTCCTCATTGCTCTGGTAAGGCATCCTGACGTAGAGTTTTGACTCTTCTCTTCTCAAATTTCACTAAAATTTTTTTTTAGGATCACGCGAGTATCTTAGTTTTGTTCCGATGGCTTATGATGAGAATACTGTCTTGGTGCCTCCTGTCAGGGGTTTAGTGGAAGTGTCCCGGGGAGTTGAGCTCTGAGGTGTTGTCATCATAATTCTATCGTTGCAATTCTGGCATACTTGAGATATGTGCGCGACATCGAAAATCTCCTTTATGCAGTTTGTTGGTGAGATAACCTCGACGCCACCCAGTACTGGGGCGGGAGTTCGGGAGTATCGCCATAACTTGTATAACGGATGCTTTTCGAAGGTTGAGATAGATGGTTTCCGAAGGTTTCTTGGTTATGTGTTGAAGGATGGATGCAGCTGGATGTAGGATTTGCTAGCTTGGGTGAGATATTATGCTTCCCCTGTATCCTCAGTTTCGGGAATTTCATAGGTGGGAATTCAAGTAGCCTTAGGATATCTCTGCAATAGATGTGTGATATGAAATTGGGGTTCGACGTCTAGTGGTTCGCCTATTCACGGTCGATTTTACAGTGGCCTCGTTGTGTCTTAAAGAGTCCTTGGCTATGCTGACTCGGGGACGCTTCGTATGTCATGTGCACTGCCTTGTACATGATGGTGCTGTACGGTCGAGCCCGTGTAGGTCCTACCACGAACACTTCGGACGAAATTTCTATCATGTGTTTGTTCCGGCTTATTCCGCAAGCCAACCCTTGGTTTTATTTCGATTTGTGGTATTCGTTCTTCTTCGACGTCATATGTTGATTCCATCCCTCGTTGATGTACCTCTTCTACCTGATTCTTCGTGGCTTCGCAATTTAGGAATATGTGACCACTTCAAGAGAAGTGCATTCGTTCATTTTGTTCGGATGTGAAGACTTATGTTGCAATTTTCATTCCGTTGGATTCACCTTCAATATTTCTATATTTGTGTGCTAATGGTGGTCAACCTCTTCAGGATGGCTCCCGCTAAGAGCACCAGTCAGAACCAGAATCAAGATCCTCCGCCACCTCCGCCTCCTCCGGAAGCATGGCAGGCTGTGATGGCTGCTACTAATGCAAATACTCAGCTGGTCATGCAAATCATCCAAGAGCGGAATCAAAGCAGTCAAGCGAATCAAGGCAACAACCAGAACCAGTTTGCAACTCTGCACCAGTTCCTCGCAAATGGTCCAAAGACGTTCAGCAACTGCGTTGAGGCTACCGATGCTGATGATTGGTTAGTCGATCTGGGCAAGCATTTTGAATGTAGCAACGTCAGACCTGAAGATTTCGTCAAGTTCGCGTCTTTCCAGCTCAAGGATCAGGCCGCAGAGTGGTTTCAGCAGTACCGGGATTCCAGAGGTGGACGTTTGATCACTTGGGATGATTTCCGTCGTGATTTCCGCGCTCATCACATTCCTCAAAGTGTGACTGAAAGAAAACGTGAAGAATTCCGCAATCTGAAGCAAGGCTCTTTGTCTGTCTATGACTACAACAAGTTGTTCCAGAAGCTCGCCCGTTTTGCCAAGCAGGATGTTCCTGATGAGAAGAGCATGATCTATCAGTTCAGGGGTGGTCTTTGTGAAGAGATTCAGCTCGCTCTTGTCCTCTTCGAGCCGCTGAGATACGATGAGTTCTACAACATGGCACTGAAGCAAGAGGCTGCTCAGCTCAGGTGTGATGCTTCCAGGAAGCGAGTCAGAGACACTTCGTCTTCGTCCTCTACGCAAGTGGCCAAGCAGCAGAAGTATTGGCTTCCTCCTCCTCCGTTCCATCAGCCGTATCAGCAGAAGAGCAAAGGTGGCAGTGGTTCTTCCCACCCACCCAACCCAGGCTTTCAGAATAAGACTTCGTCTCAAGCTCCAAGATCGAGTGCTCCGTACCACCGTCCGCTCTCAGAGGTCACGTGCAACAAGTGCCAAAAGAAGGGTCACTACGCCAACAAGTGTTTCAACCAGAGGCGTCTTCCACCTCCTCCTCCTGTCAGATCGGCAAGTACAGCTGTGGTCAAGCATAATCCCAGGCACGCCAAGGTCAATATGGTGAATGCAGCTCAAGCAGAGGATTCGTCAGATGTGATCATGGGTAACCTTCCTGTTAATGATATTCCTGCAAGAGTTCTTTTTGATTCAGGTGCATTGCATTGTTTCATGTCTAAGCCATTTTTTTGCCAAGCACGAGTTCGTTTCTTCGCATTTGGGTAAACAAATGGATATTGTTTCTCCTGGCAAACGATTGAGTGCAAGTCTGGAGGTGCCAGATGTCTCTATCACGTTGGGCGATTTCAAGTTCTTGGCTTCTCCAATGGTTCTTGGCAATTCTGATATCGACCTCATTCTTGGGATGGACTGGCTCTCTAAACATAAAGCTCAGCTGGATTGTGCAGCCAAGCAGATTCAACTGACTCATTCATCTGAGGAAGTAATTGTTTTTGCTGCTCGGGACAATACCATCCGGTTATTCTCTCTCAATGAAAAGGGTGAATTGGATGCTATTTCGCAGATTCCGGTTGTTTGTGAGTATCAAGATGTCTTCCCTCAAGAACTCCCAGGCATGCCTCCAAACTAGCCGGTTGAATTTGTTATTGAACTCGAGCCCGGTACGGAACCGGTGTGCAAACGGCCTTACAAGCTCGGCCCCGAAGAGTTGAAGGAGTTGAAGAAATAGCTCGATGTGCAAGAAAGGATGGGTCTCATTCGGCCTAGTACTTCTCCGTGGGGTTGTGGTGTTCTTTTTGTGAAGAAGAAGGATGGAACGGACCGACTTTGTGTGGATTATCGTCCATTGAACAAGAAGACCATCAAGAACAAATATCCACTTCCCAACATTAATGAGCTATTCGAACAACTCAAGGGTGCCCAAGTATTCTCCAAGCTTGATCTCCGTATGGGTTATCATCAAATTCGCATTCGTGAACAAGATAGTCCAAAGACGGCGTTCAAAACAAGCTATGGGTCATATGAGTACACTGTTATGTCTTTTGGCCTCGCTAATGCTCCTCCGACGTTCTCTCGCATGATGAACTTCATCTTCAACCCCTACACCAACGACTTTGTTTTGGTCTATCTCGATGATATCCTGGTTTTCTCGAAGAACAAGGAAGATCATGCCAAACACTTGCGTTTGGTTCTTGACAAGCTAAGGGAACATCAATTCTATGCCAAGTTCTCCAAGTGTGAGTTTTGGCTCGATGAAGTTCTTTATCTTGGTCATATTATCTCTGTCAAGGGCATTTCCGTGGATCCTGAGAAGGTGTCTGCAATTGTTAATTGGGAACCTCCTCAGAATGTGAAGCAACTCCGTAGCTTCCTCGGTCTTGCAAGTTATTGCCGAAGATTCGTTGAAAACTTCTCCAAGATCGCGAAGCCTCTCTCAAATCTTCTTCAGAAGCACGTCAAGTACGTTTGGTCTCCGGAGTGTGATGTTGCTTTCAACGCTTTGAAAGAGAAATTGATCACTGCTCCAGTTCTAACTCCGCCTGATGAAACCAAGCCGTACGAGGTCTTTTGTGATGCCTCTCTCCAAGGTCTCGGTGCAGTACTGATGCAAGAGAAGAAAGTTGTTGCTTATACCTCTCGCCAGTTGAAGCCAAATGAGAAGAACTACCCCACTCATGATCTTGAGTTGGCGGCAGTTGTGCACGCATTGTTGACTTGGAGACATCTTCTCTTGGGAAGGAAAGTGGACATCTTCACTGATCACAAGAGTCTCAAGTACATCTTCACTCAGCCTAATCTCAACCTCAGGCAGACTCAATGGGTCGAAATGATTCAAGAGTACAATCCGAGTATCGAGTATACTCCAGGCAAGGCTAATGTGATTGCTGACGCTTTAAGTAGGAAAGCATATTGCATTAGTCTGATTCTCAAGCCTTATCAACCCGAGCTTTGTGAAGCCTTCTGCAAACTTAATCTGCAAGTTGTTCCTCAAGGTTTCCTTGCCAACCTTCAAGTTTCTCCTACCTTGGAAGACCAGATTCGCCAAGCCCAGCTTCTTGATGCTATGTTGAAAAAGGTGAAGATCGGTATTGCAAAGAGTCAGTCCAAGTACAAGTGCTACCGACTTGATGACAAGGACACTCTCTTCTTCGAGGATCGAATTGTTGTGCCCAAAGGTGAACTTCGTAAAGTGATCGTGAATGAGGCTCACAACTCTCTCCTCTCCATCCACCCTAGGAGCACGAAGATGTATCAAGACCTGAAGCAAACTTATTGGTGGACTCGAATGAAGCGCGAGATCGCTCAATTCGTGAATGAATGTGATGTCTGCAGAAGAGTGAAAGCAGAACACCAAAGGCCAGCAGGTCTCCTCCAACCTCTCGCCATTCCAGAATGGAAGTTTGACCACATTGAAATGGACTTCGTGACTGGGTTTCCTAAGTCCAAGCGTGGCAATGATGCTATATTCGTTGTCATCGACAAGCTGACCAAAGTGGCTCATTTCTTGCCTATCAAAGAGTCAATCACTGCAGCTCAATTGGCGGAGCACTACACCTCTCGCATTGTCTCTCTGCACGGTATTCCTCAAGTGATATCTTCAGACCGTGGCAGCATCTTTACCTCCAAGTTTTGGGATTCTTTTCAGAAGGCCATGGGCACCAGCATTCGCTTCAGCACTGCTTTCCATCCTCAAACAAGCGGTCAAGTCGAGCGTGTCAACCAGATTCTTGAAGATATGCTCAGGGCTTGTGTTATCTCCTTCGGCATGAAGTGGGAGGATTGCCTTCCTTATGCTGAATTCTCGTACAACAACAGTTTCCAAGCAAGCTCCGGCAAGGCCCCGTTTGAAATTCTATTTGGTAGGAAGTGCCGTACACCTCTCAACTGGTCTAAAACCGGTGAACGTCTGCTGCTGGGTAATGACCTGATCATAGAGGCAGAAGAAATGTGCAAGGTCATTCGTGATAACCTCAAAGCAGCCCAGTCTCGTCAGAAGAGCTATTACGACAGCAAGCACCGCGATTTGGCCTTCGAGATCGGAGATCATGTCTACCTCCGCGTCTCTCCAATGAAAGGGACTCGTCGCTTCGGTATCAAAGGGAAGCTTGCCCCCAGATACGTCGGGCCTTTCAAGATCGTCAGCAAGAGAGGCGACCTCACCTATCAACTCGAGCTTCCTGCAACCTTTGCCAATGTTCATGATGTGTTCCACGTCTCCCAACTCCGTAAGTGCTTCAAGACGCCTGAGCGCACCGTCAACTTCGAGGACATTGAGCTCCAAGAAGATCTCTCCTACCGTGAGCACCCAGTTGCAATCCTTGAAGAGACTGAACGAAAAACTCACAACAAGTCAATCAAGTTTCTCAAAGTTAAGTGGTCACACCATTCCGACCGTGAAGCTACCTGGGAATGCGAGGATCACCTTCGTTCTGAGTACCCGGAGTTCTTTCAGTCCTAGATCTCGGGACGAGATCTTTTCGTAGTGGTGGAGTGTTGTAACGCCCCACATGTAACCTTCCCCAATTGTACTCCGACTCTTGCCATTTCCGGCATTAAGTTATATTTAATTCTCGGGTTCGGGTCTTTGCCTCCATGTGTTGTTTTGTTTTTCGTGCATCTCATATCATGTCGTCACGTGCATTGCATTCGCATACATGTTCATCTCATGCATTCGAGCATTTTCCCCGTTGTCCGTTTTGCATTCCGGCGCTTCGTTCTCCTCCGGTGGCCATTTCTAGCTTTCTTTCGTGTGTGGGGATTAAACATTTCCGGATTGGGCCGAGACTTGCCATGCGGCCTTGGTTTACTACCGGTAGACCGCCTGTCAAGTTTCGGGTCATTTGGACTTCGTTTGATACTCCAACGGTTAACCGAGGGACTGAAAAGGCCTCGTGTGTGTGCAGCCCAACACCCCTCCAAATTTAGCCCAAAACCCACCAAACTCAGCTCCATCATCTCGGTCGTTCGATCACGATCGTGTGGGCGAAAACCGCACCTCATTTGGACACTCCTAGCTCCCTCTATGCCTATTTATACCCCCTCCATTTTTCGGATCCCGTCTCCCACCTCGAAACCCTAATCTTCCCTCGCGACCGGCCGGACGTTGTCCGCTCCGCCCGCCGCCGCCACTCACAGCGCGCCACGTGGGCGCGCCCACATAGCCGCCGACCGGGGCCTGCCAGGCCCACGCGGGGCCCTCCCGGCCCGCGTCTTCGCCCCGCCGCCTCCGCCCGCAGCGCCGCCGCCTTCCTAGCGACCGGCCGCCGGCGCCGCCGCGCCCCACCACTGCCGCCGCGGCGGGCCACCGCGTCCTCCTCGCGGGCTCTCCGCGCCGCCGCCCGCGGCTTCCCGCGCCGCCACCGCCTCCTCCCCGACCGGCGCCGCGCCGCCCCGGCAACCTCCTCCCCCGACGCCGGCCACCGCGAGCTCCGGCCGGCGAGCCTCGCGCCAAGTCCGGCGATCCTCGAGAGTCGCGCCCCGCTACAGTGTTTCCATCGCCAGATCCAGATCCATTTTTTCTTCGGTTGACTTTCCCCCTTGTAACCCTAATTTTCTTGCTAATTTGACTGCTTGTATCTCCTCATCCGTAGCTCCGTTTTGGGCGTATGATACGTCAAAATCTTCGCCTCGACGAGTACATCATTTCATTCCATTGCATCATTTGCATTTGAGGTCGTCTTGGTGCCCAAAATGCTGTTGGAAGGAGGCATGTGGAGTTAAATTGCAGATCCGTTAATCCAACATGCACTTTTGTCATTTTTGCCATATTTAATTCGTGCATGATATGCCTGTGCCCCTTTGGGATGAATTGTTAAGCATGTTGTCTTCTTTCCAGAGGTGCCTTCCATGTATTTTTAGGATGTGTGTGTTGTCTTGTGCAAGCTTGCGAAGAGGGCTACCTGAGATTACTGATTTCAGGGACTTAGTGATTTTCACAAAGTCTGGGCCGTTTTAGTTCACGATGCTATATGTCCGGCTTGTTTCCTAGTGATCCGTGCCTCTTTTGAGGATGATCAGTAAGAGTGATTTGTTATGCTTGTTGTGCTTAATCCATCCATGTCTTTACTTGTTATGTTGGAGCATCCTAGGTTGACTCAATCGAGCTCAACTTTTGGATAGTTGCTGTTTTGGGCAGATCGTGAACTCTTTTGCGATTTTGCCGGAGTGATTGCTAGTGATCCATGCATGCTATGCCATTGTTCTTGCTATGTCTAGCTAGAATTTTGTGCCTTCTTAATAGATATATGCTTGCCTTGCCATGTCTTGCACCATAGTGAGAGCATCGAGCTCGTTTACATGCCTCCGTGAGTTATTATTTCAGCATGTCCCAGTTTTCACTAAGTCTGAAAACTGATTGTGTTTCATCGATGTTCGTGTGCTCGGTAGAGTATTTTGTGAACCCTTTTGGCCCCAGGTCATTTTGGGTGTTTTGTTAAGCTTGTTGAGTAGCTCCATGCCATGCTCTTACTTGCTATGTTCAGGTTTTCCTTCATGTTGTTTTGCTGCTCCGAAGAGAGCATCGTGGTCTGAAATTTCAGACTAGCGTTAATTTCGCTAAGTCTGAAATCTGTTTTGCTTATTCAGTTTTGCCATGCTTGTTTGAAGCCCTTAACGGATGAATTTGCCTATGCCTCAGTCATGATGATTTGTTAAGCTTGATGAGTAAATCACTGACATGCAATTTGTTTTCATGTTGGGTGGCTTTAGCATGTTCATTTTGTTGCATTTATGAGCCTACTTGCTGTAAATCGCAGATCGGTTCGTTTAGTAAAACGCTTGCCATTTCTAAACCGTAGCTCCGAATGCCATGATCTTTATATCGTTTTCAGGGGATTTCTTCCCCTCTATCCAGTGGCACACTTGGTTTCCCAAGTTGAGGCCAGGTTCATGCATTTCCTGCTACATGTTGCATTCTTGCATCCCGCATCGCATCCCGCATAGCATGTCATCTTTACATCTTATTGGTTGCTTTTGCACGTGTTTGATTGTGTCCTTGTTGCTTGTTTGTGTTGTTGGGTAGAGCCGGGAGAAGAGTTCGCTAACGAGGAGCCCGTTGAGTTTGCTTTTGAGGATCCAGTCAATTCTGACAACTGTGCAGGCAAGATGATCACACCCTTGAAATCACTACTATCTTTGCTATGCTAGTATGCTCGCTCTTTTGCTTTGCCAATGCTACGATGCCTACCACTTGCTTGTCAGCCTCCCAATTGCCATGATTGAGCCTCTAACCCACCTTTGTCCTAGCAAACCATTGATTGGCTATGTTACCACTTTGCCCAAGCCCCTTCTTATAGCGTTGCTAGTTGCAGGTGAAGATTGGAGCCGTTCCTTGTTGGAACATTTATTTACTTGTTGGGATATCATTATATTGCCATGTTATCTTTATTCATCTATATACTTGGTAAAGGGTGGAAGGCTCGGCCTCTCGCCTAATGTTTTGTTCCACTCTTGCCGCCCTAGTTTCCGTCATATCGGTGTTATGTTCCCGGATTGTTGCGTCCCTTACGCGGTTGGGCTATAATGGGAACCCCTTGATAGTTCGCCTTGATTAAAGCTTTTCCAGCAATGCCCAACATTGGTTTTACCATTTGCCACCTACCCTTTTCTTTCCCTTGGGTTTCCGGAGCCCGAGGGTCATCTTTATTTTAGCCCCCCACGGGCCAGTGCTCCTCTGAGTGTTGGTCCGAACCAGGCAGCCTGCGGGGCCACCTCGGGGAAACTCGAGGGTTGGTTTTACTCGTAGCTTGACCTATCCGAGCGTGCCCTGATAAAGAGATATGTGCAGCTCCTATCGGGATTTGTCAGCACATTCGGGCGGTGTTGCTGGACTAGTTTTGACCTGTCAAATCATCTTGTTGTACCGGGATACCGAGTCTGATCGGTGGGTCCTGGGTGGAGGTCTATTCCTTCGTTGACCGTGAGAGCTTGTTATGGGCTAAGTTGGGACCCCCCTGCAGGGATTGATCTTTCGAAAGCCATGCCCGCGGTTATGGGCAGATGGGAATTTGTTAATGTCCGGTTGTAGACAACTTGAACTTAATTAATTAAAATGAATCAACTGCGTGTGTTGCCGTGATGGCCTCTTCTCAGCGGAGTCTGGGAAGTGGACACGGCGTTGGAGTTATGTTTGCGTAGTCTGCTCTATGTAGTTTCCGCTCGTGCTTTGCCTTCTCTTCTCGCTCTCTTTTGCGAATAAGTTAGCCACCATATATGCTAGTCGCTTGCTGCAGCTCCACTCACATTACCCCTTCCTTACCTATTTAGCTTAAATAGTCTTGATCGCGAGGGTGCGAGATTGCTGAGTCCTTGTGGCTCATAGATTACTATTACACCAGATGCAGGGACCGATGATACTCCTCCGGATGGCGCGTTCGAGCTGAAGTGGGAGTACGACGAGGACTCTCAGCGATACTATGTTTCTTTTCCGGATGATCAGTAGTGGTGCCTATTCGGGGTTCGATTCAGGGATTAGTCGCATGTTGGGGGTCTTTTCTATTTTGGCGTCGTAGTCGGGCCATGAGTGTTTGTATGATGGATGCTATTTATGTACCTTGATGTGACGTGGCGAGTGTAAGCCAACTATTATTATTATTCCCCCCTTTATATTATATATGTACATGGGTTGTGTGAAGATTTGCTCACTTGCGACATATGCCTTCAATGCGATTATGCCCCTAAGTCGTGCCTCGACACGTGGGAGATATAGTCGCATCGAGGGTGTTACACTTACAACATTAAGATTGTCATACTCGATCATCTTGGATCATATCATAGCAACACCTTGCATAGAACATATTTGGATTAGAGGTCGTTGCATTTTTGCTAAGTAGGTTGTCCACAAGTTCTTGTATCTGCCTATTGTGAAATCGTGCTAGCGTCTATCTAGTGTTGTGCAACAAGAGAATTTTTGTGGATTCCACATTTTGGCTCATCCTTGGTTGCACAACCCCACTTATCTTTTTGCGTGTGTGTTTCCGTGTACCTTATATGCTTGGTCTACTTGTTACATTGCATATTGCGAATCTTTTCCAACATTATTGAAGCTCACTTACAATTGCATCAAATTTTTGTGCCACCATCCTAACGAAGCTCCACCAAAAGCTTTTACTTGTGTAGGTGTGAGAAACCGACAAGAACTAGTACCAATTGTGCCATTTCCTTGTCCTACATTGGAGTGATCCTCGATCCACTTTCAACTTCGGTCAAGGCACATTTGGTACTCGTTCTTCTCTTTCTACCACTCACATTTGTCTTGGAATGATGGATAGGCCAAGTACTTCTACCAACCCACTCTTCATGGAGCAAGACGATGACATGAACTCCTTCGTCACCAAGAGTCACCTCTTTGGTGCGCAACGTGCTTTGCATCAAGAGCAACAAGCTATGAGTGAACGCATCGACAACGTTGCCGCCGACTTGCGACTTTCCGAGCAACGTACAAGGGACTACTTCGACCACAAGCTCGACGATGACAAGCAAGAGAACGACGCAAGGATGGACGAAATTCGTGCTTTGTTGCTCAACCGCTCGTCTTCCACTTCAAGAAGGAGCCGTTCAAGCCGCCACTCCGACTTCACCCTCTCCGGCTCAAGTACACCGACATCGAACACTCTTCGTCGGGCCGCGCGCACCGATCATCAAGCAAGCCTCAATCCGCTACACGACATCGACTCTCAAGAGCAAGGTTGTCAGAATCGCGATTCTGTTGTACGATTCTACGACTTTACGATCCAAACTAACCCCTTCGATTCTACAATTTTGGCTCATAGAATCTACGTTTCTACGATCCTGATAGTGAAGATTCTATGATTTGCGATCCTATCATCAGAGCTCCGATCTGATTCATGATCACGATTCTGACAACCTTGCTCAAGAGCGCCGACAACGTCAAACTCAAGAGGCCTTTGCGCTAGCCCGAGAACGGCAATGACAACGCCAACATGAACAGGAAGAGCGAGCGCGTCACACCAAAATGCTCAAGATGCCGAGGCACAACGTCAAGAACAACAACTCCGTGACGCTCAAGCACTTGCGGCGCAACAAGCTCTATGCGACTCGAGTCGAGCCATTGCCGACCGAAGCCGACAAGCCCCCGAACAAGAGGAAGCACTTCGCGAAGAAATTCAAGAACTAAGATTTCAAGCTCGCATGCGTCGTCAAGTTCCTCCTCGAGCTAGACAAGCTCCTCCACAAGATCGCCAAGAACAACAAGTCAATCAAGAGCATGAATACAATGGAGATCCTCCATGACAAGAACAACATGACGATAACAACCCTCCACGCCAAGAGCACCACGAGTTGCACAATCATCAACAACATGGGCGTCATCATCCCCGACCCCAACACAATGAGGAGCAACGCTATGGTAAACTCAAGTTCACCATGCCCAAATTCAATGGAAGCAACGATCCCGAAGAGTACCTTTCATGGGCATTGAAGGTTGACAAGATCTTCCGTTTGCACAATTTTGAAGAAGAGAAGAAGATCATGATGGCATCCCTTGAGTTCCAAGATTTTGTCCTCATTTGGTGGGAACAAATCATAGAGCGTCAAGAGGCAAGAGGTGAACCACCCATCACTACTTGGGCGCAAATGAAGGATGTCATGAGATCACGCTTCATACCTACCTACTACAACCGCGACCTCTTCAAGAAACTCCAACAACTCAAGCAAGGAACAAAGAGCATTGAAGAATACTACAAGGAGATGGAGATTGCAATGATAAGAGCCAATGCCACGGAAGATGATGAGCAAACAATGGAACGTTTCTTGAATGGACTCAATCATCCTATCAAGAAGATCGCCGACTTCCAACCATACTCAAATCTCATCGAGCTAGTGCACCAAGCTACCAAAGCGGAACGCCAAGTGCAAGATGATTTCAAGTATGCCAAGTTCTCATCCAAGTCCTACGGCTTCTCCAACAACCAAGCTTCAACGACTCCAACACCGACTACAAGACCATGTACTTCCAACATCGACAAGTCGAATTCCAAGAAAGCTTCGTCAACTACAAGCCATCCTCCTACAAGTAACTTCAAGACGAGAGCTTCATCATCATCAACCCCAACCAATGAGACCATCAAGACGAGTTCCTTCAAGTGTTTCACTTGCGGAGGCCGAGGCCACAAGTCCTACGAGTGCACCAACAAGCGAACCATGGTCTTCAACGACGATGGCACCTATGACTCCATGAGCGAAGGCGAAATGGAAGCCCTCGAGCAAGTCGCCATGCACCGCCAAGTGAACAATGAAGAAGAACAAGTCTTTTGTGATGAAGACTCAAGTCCCGCACTTGTTGTCTGCAAAGTCTTAACTCTCCAACATCACCAAGAAGAAGACCAACGATGCAACATATTCCACACCAAGGCCGGCATCAATGGACGATCCGTCAAGGTCATCATCGATGGAGGGAGTTCTCATAATCTCGCAAGTGAAGAACTTTGCTCCAAGCTCCAATTGCCCAAGACGAAGCATCCACATCCATACAAAGTGCAATGGCTTAGTGACTGTGGCACCATCCAAGTCGAGCATCGAGTACAGGTCACCTTCAAAATCGGCGTCTACGAAGACACCTTGGAGTGCGACATCGTCCCAATGACCGTTTGTAATCTTCTCCTTGGACGGCCATGGCAATTCGATAGAGGATTCATACACAACAGTCGAACGAACCACTACATCTTCAAGATGAAGGGCAAGGAGTACGTCCTCCGTCCAATTTCGCCAAGTCAAGTGATCGCCGACAAGCAAGCCACCCATCATGGAGATCATAGTGAGAGAGTGAGCCACCAAAAAGAGAGTGAGCGCCACAAGCCAAAATTGAGTGCCTCCACGCTAGTTCTATTTGCAACCAAACGTGAGATAAGAGAAGTGTGTGAGAACCCATCTAGTGTCCTACACTACGTCCTCGTGTGCAAGGACAATGCACCACAAACTAACATTCTCACACTCTTCCTCTAGTGTTGTCTTCTCTTTTGCAGGAATTTCAAGATGTTTTCCCTGATGAGCTACCTCCGGGTGTACCTCCTCAAAGAGGCATTGAGCACCGAATCGACCTCATCCCCGGAGCACCTCTTCCGAACAAAGCTCCATACCGTGTCAACCCCGACGAAACAAAAGAAATACAAAGGCAAGTCAAGCATCTCATAGACCATGGACATGTGCGTGAAAGTTTGAGCCCTTGTGCCATTCCGGTCATTCTTGTGCCAAAACATGATGGTAGTTTTCGCATCTGCCCCGATTATAGACCTATCAATGCTATCACCGTTATCTACAGGTATCCCATTCCACGCCTAGATGATATGCTTGATGAGCTTAGCGGTGCCACTACATTTTCCAAAATTGATCTTAAGAGTGGTTACTATCAAATCCGCATAAAAGAGGGTGATGAATAGAAAACCGCCTTCAAAACCAAGTTTGGTTTGTATGAGTGGTTAGTCATGCCTATGGGTCTTTCGGAAGCACCGGGAACTTTTATGCGCCTCATGAATCATGTCTTTCACCCTTACATTGGTATATTTGTTGTGGTATACTTTGATGACATTCTTGTGTTTAGCAAATCTATCAAAGAGCATGTCACCCATGTCCGCACCGTTTTCCAAACTCTTAGAAAAGAGCGCCTCTATGCTAATATGAGAAATGCCTTTTTGGTGTTGATAAGCTCTTTTTCTTGGGTTTTGTTGTTTCTTCTAAGGGTGTTCATGTTGATGAGTCCAAGATCAATGCTATTAAGACTTGGCCACAACCAACCAACTTGCATCAAGTGTGTAGTTTTCTTGGCCTTGCGGGTTTCTATCGTCGCTTTGTGAAGGATTTTAGCACCATTGCTTCGCCTTTGCATGCTTTGAGCAAAAAGAATGTGCCTTTTGTTTGGGGACCACCCCAAGATACCGCTTTCAATGAGCTTAAGAATTTTCTTAATCATGCTCCCGTGCTTGCTTTACCCAACTTCGACAAGCCTTTTGAGAACCATTGTGATTTTAGTGGTAATGGCATAGGAGGTGTGTTTACGCAAGAGAAGCACCCATAGGTTACTTTAGTGAGAAACTTTCTGGACCGCAACTCAATTATCCCATCTATGACAAAGAGCTATATGCTTTAGTCCGCGTTTTGCATGAATGGGAACATTACCTTTGTCCCCATGAGTTTATCATTCATACCGATCATGAGACTCTCAAGTATCTTAAGGGACAAACCAAGTTGAACAAGCGTCATGCTAAATGGAGTGAATTTATTGAGTCTTTTCCTTATGTCATCAAGTACATCAAGGGTAAAGAAAACATAGTAGCGGATGCTCTTTCCCGCATATGCATGCTTGTCACACAACTTGAGTTAGATCTCATTGGCTTCGAGCATATCAAAGACTTGTATGAGCATGATGCAACTTTTGCTACCCCTTATGCCAAGTGTTTGTCGAATACATCTTGGGAACGCTATTACATCAAAGATGCCTATCTTCTGAGAGCTAACAAACTTTGCATCCCCGAGTCGTCTCTTTGTTTGTTGCTTTTGTAGGAATCGCATGGAGGCGGCTTAATGGGACACTTCAGACGCGACAACACGTTCGCCACGCTCTCGAAGAACTACTTTTGGCCAAAGATGTTTCGGGACGTCAATCGTTTCACCAACCAATGTTCTACATGTCGCAAAGCTAAGTCCAAAGCTCAATCTCATAGTCTCTATATGCCTTTACCAATTCCATACCAACCATGGGAAGACATTAGCATGGAATTTGTACTTGTTTGCCTAAAACTCGAAATGGGAAAGATTCCATATTTGTCGTTGTGGACCGTTTCTCAAAAATGGCACATTTTATTCCTTGCCACAAGATAGACGATGATTCACATGTTGCTAATCTCTTTTGAAGGGAAATTTTGTGTCTCCATGGTGTGCCAAAGACCATCGTATCGAACCGCGGCGTCAAGTTCCTTTGCTACTTTTGGAAGACCCTATGCGCCAAGCTCGGAATCAAGCTACTCTTCTCCACGACGTACCATCCTCAAACCGACGGCCAAACGGAGGTGACAAACCGCACACTCTCCGCTCTACTTCGAGTACTCATCAAGAAGAACATGAAGGAGTGGGAGGAGTGTCTACCCATCACCGAGTTCGCCTACAACCGAGCACGACACTCAACAACCGGCAAGTCCCCTTTCGAGGTCATCTATGGATTCAACCCTTTGTCACCATTGGATATTCTACCTCTACCACTCCAAGAGCGAATCAATTTGGACGCAAGTGCACGAGTGACCCATCTCAAGAAGGTGCATGAAGATACAATAAACACCATCGAGCGCCAAGTACAACACCTTGTGACCAAGCTCAACGTCAACAAGCACCCTATGATATTCAACATTGGAGACCTCGTGTGGCTACACCTTTGCAAGGACGGCTTTCCCCAAGAATGCAAGTCCAAACTTCGACCACGCGCGGATGGACCATTCAAGCTGCTTGCACTTTACAACAACAACGCATACAAGATCGACATCCCTCGCGAAAAGTACTCCGTGAGAGACATCTTCAACATCAAAGATCTCTCACCCTACCATGGTGATGAGGATTTCAATCCGAGGACGGATCTTCCCCAAGGGAGGGGAGATGATGCAGAGCATCCCAAGATCATCCCCATGGACGCACCTACACCTCCAATGACACCACTTGGACCAATGACACGAGCCCGAGCCAAAGCTATCGAAGATAAGGTGAACTCATTCCTCTCCGAACTTCCACTTTCTATGCATGAGACATGGCTACTACCTAAGTCCGAGGTGTTGTGCATGATTAGGTACCAAGAAGGTCCTCCTGAAGATGTGCATGAAGATGTACAAGTCCCCAAGTCCACGGAAGAGGAGAACCAACGGAAGGAGCCAAGAGAATCTCCCAGGCCTCGGACATCCGGCCAAGGCCCCGGACGTCCGGCCCCTTGAGCATCTTCCACCACAGCAGCCCAGTCGCAGAAGGCTACAGGCCTCAGACATCAGGCCCCGGCAGCCCGGACATCCGGCCCCTCCCGAGCCCCGGACATCCGGCCATCGGCCCAGAAATCCGGCCCCTCCGAACCCGAGAGCAACAAATGCCACCGCTCTACCCCGGACATCCGGCCCCCCAACCCGGACATCCGGCGTCGGCTAAAAGCCCGGACATCCGGCCCGACCAGCGCGGACATCCGGCCTCCCCTGTCTGCGCACAGTGAAGGGCCGAGGCCCGTGTATCCCTTCTCCCCCCTAGACTATATATACTCCAACCCCTTCAACTTTCTAGGGTTAGCGTTGTGTTAGCTCATTTGTGAGATAGAGATTCACTCATCCATATCGGATCTACTCCACGAGAGAGACCGCGGCCCCTCTACGGAGAATATCCACCTTGGATTCAAGACCCCTTATAGGAATATGCCCTTGTGGATTCAAGACCTCCTCACGGAGAAGAACCGGTTACCTCTTGTATCGTCCGTTGTTGACTTTGGATCTTGTATCTTCCTTTGTGTTCATGGATTTAGCACAAGTATGACTTGTTCTTGTTGGTTTGAGTGTTCTCTTGTGTTCCCTTCGTGATTTTCCCTTCGTTTCCCTCCTCATGTTCTTCGTGTTCATCGTGGGATTCACTCGTTTCGTGAAAGATCGGGCCACTAGGGTTCTACCCTGCATCAAAGTGGCTCTACAGTATTCTCTAAAGTTGATTTGCGTAGCTGATACCATCAAATTCCTATGAAATATGGAGATGAATGGAAAACAACATTTGAATCTAAGTTTGGATTATGTGAGTGGTTAGTCATGCATTTTGGGTTAACTAATGCACCTAGTACTTTCATGAGATTAATGAAAAAAGTTTTACGTGCTTTCATTGGATGATTTGTGGTTGTCTATTTTGATGATATACTAATTTATAGGAGATATTTGGAGGAACATTTGGAACATTTACGTGGTATTTTTATTGCTTTATGTGATGCATGTTTGTTTGGTAACCTTGGGAAGTGCACTTTTTGCACCGACCGAGTATCTTTTCTTGGCTATGTTGTTACTCCACAGGGAATTGAAGTTGATAAAGCCAAGATTGATGCTATTAAGAGTTGGCTGCAGCACGATCACACAAGTGAGGAGTTTTATTGGCCTCGCTGGATTCTATAGGCATTTTGTGACACATTTCAGCACCATTGCTGGACCTCTCAATGAGCTTACAAAGAAGGATGTGCCTTTTGTTTGGGGTACCGCACAGGAAGAAGCCTTCCTGGTATTGAAAGATAAGTTGACACATCCTCCTTTACTCCAACTTCCTGATTTTAGTAAGACTTTTGAGCTTGAATGTGATGCTAGTGGAATTGGATTAGGAGGTGTGTTATTACAAGATGGCAAACCTGTTGCATACTTTTCTGAAAAATTGAGTGGGCCTAGTCTGAATTATTCTACTTATGATAAAGAATTATATTTTTTTCGGACTTTATAAACATGGCAACCTTATTCGCGGCCCAAACAATTTGTTATACATTCTGATCATGAATCTTTGAAACATATTAAAAGTCAAGCTAAACTGAATCGTAGACATGCTAAATGGGTTGAATTCATTGAGACTTTCCCTCATGTCATTAAACACAAGAAGGGTAAAGAAAATGTTATTGCTGATGCATTGTCTCGTCGCTATACTATGCTTGCACAACTTTACTTCAAAATATTTGGTTTGGAGACCATCAATGATCAATATGTGCATGATGTTGATTTTAAAGATGTAATGCAGTATTGTAAAGAAGGAAGAACTTGGAACAAGTTCATCGTTAATGATGGATTTGTGTTCCGTGCTAACAAGCTATGCATTCCAGCTAGCTTCGTTCGTCTTTTGTTGTTGCAGGAGGCGCATGGAGGAGGATTAATGGGACACTTTGGCGTGAAGAATACGGAGGATGTACTTGCTACACATTTCTTTTGGCCAAAGATGAGACAAGATGTTGAGCGTTTTGTTGCTCGTTGCACTACATGTCAAAAAGCAAAGTCACGACTCAATTCTCATGGGTTATATATGCCTTTGTCTGCACCTAGTGTTCCTTGGTACGATATATCTATGGACTTTGTTTTAAGTTTACCTCGAACAAAGAAGAGGAGGGATAGCATATTTGTTCTAGTGGATAGATTCTCGAAAATGGCACACTTTATGCCATGTCATAAAAGCGATGATGTTGTTAATGTTGCTAATTTGTTCTTTCATGAAATTATTCGCTTGCATGGTGTGCCAAATACTATTGTTTCAAATCGTGATACTAAATTTCTTAGACACTTTTGAAGATGTTTATGGGCTAAGTTGGGGACTAAACTGCTTTTCAGTACTACTTGTCACCCCCAAACTGATGGACAAACTGAAGTAGTCAATAGAACATTGTGTACTAAGCTTAGGGATGCATTGAAGAATAATAAGATAATGTGGGAAGAATGCTTGCCTCATATTGAATTTGCTCATAATTGTTCATTGCATTCTACTACTAAGATGTGCCCTTTTCAAATTGTGTATGGTTTCCTACCTTGTGCACCTATTGATTTGTTGCCTCTTCCATCTTCGGAGAAGGTTAATTTTGATGCGAAACAACTTGCTGATTTGATTTTTTAAATGCATGAGTTAACTAAGGAAAACATTGAGCGTATGAATGCTAAATATAAACTTGCTAGAGATAAGCGTACAAAACATGTTGTGTTTGCACCTTGAGATCTTGTTTGGCTACATTTGCGTAAGGATAGATTTCCTAATTTGTGCAAATCAAAGCTAATGCCACATGCTGCTGGTACTTTTAGGGTGTTAGAGAAAATAAATGATAATGCATATAAACTTGAGCTGCCTGCAGATTGTGGGGTCAGTCCCACTTTTAACATTGTATATTTGAAGCCTTATTTGGCTGAGGAAAATGAGCTTCCGTCGAGGACGACTTCATTTCAAGAAGGGGAGGATGATGAGGATATCAACACCATTTTTACACCCACAGCCCCTATTGCTACATATACCAGGCCAATTACTAGAGCCCGCGCACGCCAATTAAATTATCAGGTACTTTCGTTTCTTGGTAATTATTGTAATGTTCATAAGAATATGATGCTTCCTAAATAGGATACATTTGTTTTTCTTACAAATGAAGGGCCTGGCATGGATAAGAGGGGTGAACACTAGAGCAAGACCAAGCATGGAGATGATGACATGCGCAAGGGGAACAAGAACGGAGTTGCAAGTGATGATTTCAGGCCTTTGATGCCACCGTAAGGAGTGCATTAAGCCTTGGACGAAATATACAAGATGTCGCTTCATAAATTTTGTCCAGAGGCTATTCTAGGTGTTGTGTCACCTTATTATTGGGCCAGGCCCATGTAATTCCGAAATACATAAGTATAGGTTGTTTTTAGAGTCCGTATGTGTGGGGAAACAAGAGTTAGGGTTGGTTTCAGACCCCTCATCCAAGGGCCATGAAATTTCCCCCTCTTCCTCTATATATACAGCCCTCGGGGCGTCGTTTAGACTTTGGGTTTGTTTAGATTAAAAGTTTTCCATAGCTGCAACTTCGCGTACTTCGTTTGTGTTCAGCGACCAGACCAAGATGTCACAGAACCCCATCTTGGTCAATGCAGCTTTCATCTTATATTCGCCATATCCAGATTGCAATCTCAGTTTCTTGCTTGTTCTTTGTTTTGCTCACAGGAAATAGACCCTCATGGTCAGGTTGATCATGCTTCGGCCTGGTCAATAACCCTCAGAAGTTGGTTTAGCGATTGCTAAGGCGTGACATTTTCGCACGTTCATAGTCAGAACGTCAAAGTCGACTCCCACAGAAAACGACAGCTATCTCGTCGAAACATCAGGACACCTTCGCCTCTATCACCTTTACAGTTTGTTTCCCAACCAAGATGAAACACATAGTACATACCCTAGATGAACCAGATAGTAGACAGATATACTATTCATTGCTGACTTCATATGTGCCCCAAAATCATTTTAAAACTCAAATTTGAACACTAATTTGGACCTGACTTGGAGTCTAAGAGGTGAATAGGATGATAAAGTAGCAGGTAATATTAAGCAATGCATAACGTGAGCGAAAACAAAACAGTGGGACCTATCTTGCGGACCCGTGTACTCCTCAGGTTCATCGCTGAGTCGGCGATGGTGATGAAATTTCGATGGCTGCCAGCAGTAGGGAAAGAGACCTGAGGCAGCAAAAGGTGGTCAGGAGTCATGATGTCTAGTATGGTGGATGCTTCTGTCAATGGTTCAGCTTAGGTGAGGTGGATGATGGCGCGATAGGAGAAGGATAAACCACACAAAGTTTTCGTCGACACCAATCTGTAATTGAAGTAATTCTGTAAGGGTTCCTTTGGCTTTTAGGATTCTAAAAACATAGGGATAAGAAAAACACCAGACATGATAGGAATGCACGTGGAAATAAGAGCATTTGTAAACACAGGATTTTCCGTCAACATGAATCGGAAGAGCACATGAATGCAAAGAAACTTGGCCAAATTAATGTCAAACCACATGAAAATGTGTACAACTACAATGTTATTATGCAACCAATGCACTTAGTCTTGTTTTCAAGCATAGGATTTTCAAATGTAAGTCATGTATGTATGTTAAAATGTCTATGTTTTTCCTTTGAAACAGACATGCAAGGAAATAATACTTCAATTTTTTTTCTCCATTCCTTTCAACCAAATATATGAAAAATTGCTATGTTTTTCCTTCACGTTTTCCTTTGAACCAAAATTGCCCTAAGGGATTGACATGAATGTAGAGTAACAAGTGACGCAACAAATGTACAACCACTTTCGCATAGTCGACTTGACCTCAACATCATTGGGTTGGTCGTTGAAGATGTTGTGGGCGAGGTGGTTGTTGGAGGCGTGGAAGAAGATCTGAGGTGTCTGTTGATGGCGCCGAGGGTACTGCTCTGTTATGATGGGTGTTTCGGTCATTGGAGCAGCTCCAGTGAGGTGTACGACGTCGAGGCCGAAGAAGTACATGACAAACATCATTAATCTGAAGTTGGATTCTAATAGCATCTCCAATAGATGGTGTTAAATACATTAGCAAAAAGTGCTAGATGTAACATTTACATCACCAAATAAGACCTAACTCCAATAGATGATGTAAAAACTATTGACTTTGAACTTAACTATCGAAACTGAATTTTACTGTCGAAGCTGAATGCACTAGTAGCAGAGAAGCACTTCGTAGGTAGTTTAGGCTTCTCGAGCACTATTAGCAGATAGGTAGTGATCTAAATCAGTAGTCGCTCGACAGGTAACATACTTGTAGATAGCAGCCGGAGCACAAGCACCCAGAGCAGCAAGTTGTGGAGCTGCAACAACCCGTGTACGAGCATCAACAGCATGAGTGAGAGCAAGAGAAGAGTAGTAGCATGAGCAAGAGGAAGAGTAGAGCAGCAGAGCGAGCAAGAGACAGAGGAGTAGTAGTAGCTTCGGCCCGTATGGACGCCGGTGCCAAGGGAGCCTTGCACTAGGGGATATCCACCATGGACGATGTCCCCATCAACACCAACATCGAGGGAGCCGTGCCATGGCGGACTGGGATCGAGCACAAGCGGCGCCGTGTGGTTGAGTTAAGGAGAAGATGTGACGCGATGAGTGTACAACCTCTTTGGTGGCACCGAGTAGGCCTCTGATACGTTCCTGTCATATCTACTTTTCCCTAACACTTTTGCTCTTGTTTTGGACTCTAATTTGCATGATTTGAATGAAACTAACCAGGACTGACGCTCTTTTCAGCAAAACTACCATGGTATTGTTTTTGTGTAGAAATAAAAGTTCTCGGATTGGAACGAAACTTTTTGAAGATTTATTTTAGAATAAATAAAAATTACTGGGACCAAGAACCACCAGAGGGGGGCCCTGGCTGAGCACGATACCACCAGGGCACGCCACCCCGTCCAAGTGTGCCCTTCTGGGTTGTGCTCACCTGGTAGCCCCTGGCCCTAATTCCAACTCCATAAATACCTATTTTGGAGAAAAAAAGGGTAGGAAGTTTCATCACGTTTGACGATACGGAGCTGCCCACCTCCTATTCTTCATTGGAATGCCAGATCTGGAATCCGTTCGGGGCTCCGAAGAGGGGAATCTTCGGTCTTTGTCATAACCAACACTCTTTCATCACCAATTACATGATGCTCCCCACTGGAAGTGAGTAATTCCTTATAGGCTCGCTGGTCGGTGAGGAGTTGGATGAGATTCATCATCTAATCTAGTTAGTTTAGTTAGGGCTTGATCCCCAGTATCTACTATGTGTATCAGATTGATGTTGCTATGACTTTACTATGCTTAATGCTTGTTACAAGAGCCTAAGTGCCATGATTTCAGATATGAATCGTTTATGTTTTCATCACTATATATATGTTCCAGATCTGATCTTGCAATTCATATTCACCTATTACGTGTTATGATCCGTAACCCTAGTGTGACAGTAATTGGGATACTTCTTGGTGATGACCGTAGTTTGAGGAGTTCATGTATTCACTATGTGTTAATGCTTTGTTCCAGTTATCTATTAAAAGGTGGCCTTAATTAATATCCCTTAGTTTCCTTAAGGACCCCGATGCAACAGGAGGGTAGGACAAAAGATGTCATATAAGTTCTTTTCCATAAGCACGTATGACTATTTACGGAATGCATGCCAAGATTATATTTATGAACTGGAGCTAGTTCTGTGTCACCCTAGGTTATAACTGTTATATGATGAATATCATCCAAGGAATGCACCGATCCAATGCCTACGAGTTTTCAACATATTGCTCTTGCTACGTTACTACTGCTATTGCTACAAAATTGTTGCTACTGTTACCGTTACCACTATTATTGTTACTGATCACTTTCCTGTTGATATTTAATCTCCAAGTGTGGTTGAATTGACAACTCAACTGCTAATGCTTACAAGTATTCTTTGGCTCCCCTTGTGTCGATTCTATAAATTTGGGTTAAATACTCTACCCTCGAAAACTGTTGCGATCCCCTATACTTGTGGGTTATCAAGACATTTTCTCGCACAATTGCCGAGGAGCATAGCTATATTTGTTGGCATTATTATCTATTTATCATTATACAGAATCTGAAAGATACAAGAACCAAAAAAAATTCCTCTAAGATGAAGGGAGGTAAGGAACTGCCATCTAGCACTCTACTTGATTCGCCTTCTATTATGAGTAAACTTGCAACACCACCACATGCTATTAATCCTGATATGTCACAAGTTATTAATGATGCTACTTCTGCTATGGATGATGCTTATGATGATGCTAGTACCTTGTGATGCGGAGCATCCTATGGACCTCACCATGTCAAGAGCCCGTTTGGCAAGTGACACGTGCAACATCTAGTTCACATACATAAAGGTGAATCATCTCCTTTACACGTGCTCACTTGACCTTTTCGAGGATGGTATACTACTTGACCCTCCACTCATGTGCATACATTGGTATTGTCGGAGCACCACGGATGATGAGGAGGAGTGCGAGCACAAGGGTACAACTACAACATCTCTGAGGGAAGCATGGAAGTGACGACGGAAGAAGACAGAGCTGCTGAAGCTAGAATGGTCGCACATCCGGTCCAGAGGCTGAACATCCGGTGCCTGTGCAGCCGCCCGGCAACTGCACCCACAGACGGTCGAAGCATTAGAGGCCGGACATCCGGCCCGAGTGCTAGACATCTGGCGCCTCGCCACCACCCAGACAGCAGGCCTTCCCCCGAAAATCCAGCATCGAAAACAGAAGCCGGCCGAAGGCCACCCCGCTCGGGCTAGACATCCGGTCGACCACCCTGGACATCCGACATCTCATGAGAGCCCGGACATCCAGGCCCCAGCCCAAATATCCGGCACCTGCCTGCGTGCAGCCTTAGTTAAGAGGCCCATGTATCTCCCTTTCCCACTTACCCCTTCCTGGCTTAGACTATACAAAATCCACCTCGACCTCCATTCTAGGGTTAGCATATGTTCAACTCATTTTTGAGATTGAGCCATGCTCATCCACTTGATGCATACTCCATTGGAAACCGAGGCCTCCACGGAAAAGATCCCAAGTGGATTCAAGACCCCGTCAAGGGAAGATCCTTCTAGAATTCAAGCCCCCATCTCCTTGGATTTGTGATGAACTTTACCATGTAGCTTTCCCTTTATTGTTCATGTACCTTGTGGATCTTTTGTGTTTGATTGTCTAGTGGATGTGTGATTGGACTTGTTCTTGAGTGTTTCCTCTCGTTTCCCTCTCATGTTCTTTGCGAGATCCCCTCAATTTCATAAAAGATCGGCCCCTAAGGTTCCACCCTACATCATCTTGGCATCATGAGCCACGTTGATCACGAATTTGGAGCCCCTACCCCCACTTTCTAGCCTTATTTTGAAAATCCCCACGATAAATATCCCCAAATTTTTGTGATTTTTTGGCTTGATGATGTTTTTTCTATTTCGATCCATGGATTCGTTGGGTCTTGTGTGGATCTAGACTCCCCACAAGTTTCTCCACTTTCCATCCACGAATCCCCTCAATTTGGCACCTGAAATCATCAATTTCCGCCCCAAATTGATATTCGAAGTCCAAATCCCGATCTGGAATCGTCGGGTCGGACATCCGGGCTACTGGCTAGACATCTGGGTCATTGGGACGGACATCCAGGTCCCCAGCCGGACATCTGGCACGTGGAGGGCAAAATCGCGCAAGGTTCTGCACATTAGGTCGCGGATTTCCAGCCTCACCCCCGGATGCCCGGCTCGTGGGATTTCAGCCTCCCGTGTTTCACCATTTTGTCCATAACTAATTCATTTGGAGTCTGATCTTTACGTTCTTTAGCTCGTTTTGAAGCTATTGACATCCCCCATCACAGAAAAATATTGCCAACACTATTTGACTCCATAAAACTTTTGGACCTTTGGCATCTTTGCCTAGGGCTTCCACCATATCTTCCACAGTACCACCATCGATTTCCGCAACCAACCCATTTGGTTCCCCATTGCATTTGTGGTTGTTTGAGTTGTGGTTTATGTCTCCTAAGGTTTTTTGGCTATTTAGGGACCGTGCCTTCAACACCGATACAATGTATACCCCATCTTACCCTTCCGCCTCCTTAACCCATTTTGACCAGGTTTCCCCAAATACTTCCGCCACCACCACCGATTTTCTGCTACCACCATTTGACATTTGACATTTGAGATTTTGAGTTCACCGTTTTTCCGTTTCCTATGTTATTTCGGCTAATTAGGGACGGTTCGACATCGACAACATCGCCGCTCAACCGTAAGCATGAGCGGTAACCTCTATATCACCTTGGTATCGTGGTATCCCATCATTGTACATCCATTCTTGCCATAGTATTGATAACCCCTAGACCATTTTGCATCACTTGCCTATCGAGACTAGCCATTGAGCATTGCCAGCAATGTTACTTGTGCACATTAGCGATCATCAATCTACACCTTCCATTGCATACATAGCATATCATCTTGGTATCCTCATCTTGATATCATCATAGCATCTCTTGTGTCACAAGATTATTCCCGCATATACACAATTGCTATCTTGGTTTGTGCATTTCACATAGTGGCCATAAAAAAGAATAAGCTTTTAAGCGAAGAGAAAAACAAAGAGAATGTAAGAAAATATTCATAGCATCGCCACATTGCATATCATACTAACACATTAATCATCTTGGATCACCGTGTGCAATACACTGGGAACCATACATGCATAGCATACTTGGGATAGAAAGTTGGTACATTTTGCATCTAATAGGTTGTGCACAAGTGTCATATCTGACGACTGAGCAATCGTGCTAGCGTCTCTCTAGAGTTGTGCAACACGAGCATTTTCCGTAGATTCCACATTTTGTGATCATTCCTTGGTTGCACGACCCCATTTATATATCCGTGAGTGTGTGTGTTTCCGTGTGCTATTGATTGCTATTGGTCTACTTGTTTCACTTACGAATTTGTAAATATCTTTCAACATTATTGACCCTTGCTAACATTTTGCATCAAATTTTTGTGCCACTTGTCCTCACCAAGCCACCCGATAAGCTTTACTTTGTAGGTGTGAGTGAACAAGTCTGGTACCAATTCCACTATTCTTTCATTTCACATTGAGTGAAATGGGATACATCCTCAACTTTGGGAAAAGGTAGCTTGGTATTGTTTATCTTATTTCCTACCCACCTTTGCTTGAGTCTTGTGATGGACAGGCAAAGCGCATCTACTTCAGTCTACAACAACAATGACGAGTTCGACGCCATGAAAAATTTCATTGACGCCAAGATGGATGCTCAAATGGAGGAGATCAAAGCCCTCATCAAGGCCAACAAGAGATCTTCCTAATTTTCGAGAAGACGCTCTAGTGCACATCCTTCCAAGCTACCATCTTCGGCAAGATCACATCAGCATCGACACCACCACCGACGAGAACGTGAAGGTCAAAAGCTCAACACCAAAAAATCGCTCAACGACTTCACCATCTAAATTGGTATCTTCGCCTTTTAACATTTGGCATCGTCGCCCAGCGACTTCAAGGCATCTTCACCTTTATACATTTGGCATATTTTCCTACAAGCACCTCAAGACTACGCTCAAGAGAAGCTCTCCAAGCGCAAGTTGGCGACTTCCATGGGCTACTACGACCTCGACACCGACCACGAGCTTGCTTTCTATGGGACCCAAGACCCCGAGGAGTATCTCGAGTGGGAGCGCAAGATGGACGACTACCTCAAGCTACATCAAGTACTCTCCGAAGATCAAGTGAAGTGCGCCACAAGTAACTTCCACGGCTATGTGTCGACATGGTGGCTTCATACACCTTCAAAGACCTTCAACATGAGTTGGCCCAAGACGAAGAGAGCTATGCGGCGAGAGTTTTTTCCTTCCACCTACATGGAACATACTCAACGCCAAGTGGATAACACCATACAGGGATCCATCTCCATCGACGAGTACTTCAAATATATGAAGAAAGCCTTGCGACTAGCCGGCATGCACGACCCCATTTGGATGAAGTTCCACTTCATGGTGGGCTTGAACAATGACATCTCCAAGACTATCTTCCTTGAGAACTACAAGTACCTCGACGACAACTACATTGGTGATCTCAAGGCGCAACAAGAACTCATGAAGGTCAAGGCTTCTCCACCACAAACACACTTCACGACGACCAAGCTCCACGACAACGAGCATGAGGATAGTACCACCAAGATGTTGAAGCCCGACGAGCTCCAAGACGACACTCCCAAGTTCAACGTCATCGATATTCCTCTTTGTGGCATTGATGATGCCAAGTCTACCATGAATCTTTTTCAATACGACGGGGCGACGACTACGACTACGAAATCTCTCAAGGAACAAGCTTTGGAGCCGAGCGGCATGGCGCCGAGCAAGGATGATGCTTCCATCTTTGGAGGCAAGAGTGATAATGTGCCATCTTCGGCCTTCATCCATGGCTACAATGACGAGATGATCGAGCATGGGATTTTCCCTTCGGTCATGGAGGAGAGTGATGATGTGCCATCTTCGGCTTTCATCCACGGCGATAGAGACAAGATGGTTGAGCATGGGATTTTCCCTTCGACCAACCCGACGTATGATGACTTGAGTGACATGAGACACCATATTTAGGGTGAGAGAGAGTTCACCACTAGGCCCATATATGATAAGTTTCCCCAATTTCCATGTGAGGAGAGCCACAACCCCCACCACTTGAGTAAGATGAGTGACTCCACCATATGTGACTTTGAGTGCACCTAGTTTGAGGAAGTGAGTGAGCCATCACATAGAGAGAGTGTGATAGATGATAGGTCATGTGAGGATATTTTTATCTCTAACGGATTAACCTCTACCTCTATTGTGTCTTCTCATTTGGTGCTAGGTCCCATATACGATGACGCGCCGATTCTCGACAACTTTTACTTCCTTTGGACAAGACAATGGCCATGTTGGAATATGATGGACCCCCACATGGTTCCATCAAGATGAAGATGATGACCACCAATTGGTCTTTCCCACCTCACCTACACCACTTGAGTGGAACGAACAAGCTAAGATAGGTGAAGGCGATGTTATTATCATGCTTCATGCTTGTATGATTTCGCCATGCGATGGTTTACCCAGTTATGATGAGTTTGATGATTGCCATGTGGAGAATATTAGTTGCGATGCCATGTTGCATAGGACTTCTTGTGATAATTTGATAGAGGCAAAGGTGTCCCGTCTTTCGATGAGATTATGTATATCACTTTGGTGGAAGTCGACTTTGACGATCCGGCTACGAACGTGCGAGGACGTTGCGCCTTAGCAATCGCTAAACCAACTCCGAGAGGTTATTGACCACACCGGAGCACGATCAACCTGGCCACGATGGCCTATTTCCTGCAAGCAAACGAAGAACACGCAAGAAACTAAGATTGAAATCTGGATATTGCGAATATAAGATGAAAGCTTTATTGATCAAGGTGGGGTTTTGTGACGTCTTGGTCTGGTCATTGAATAGAAATGAAGTACGCGAAGTTGAAGCTATGGTGAACTTTTAATCTAAACAAAACCCAAAGTCTAAACGATGCCCTAAGGGCTGTATATATGTAGGAGAGAGGGGCGAATTTCGTGGCCCTTGGAGGAGGGGTCCGAAACCAACCCTAACTCTTGTTTCCCCACACATACGGACTCTAAGAACAACCTATGATCAGGTATTTCGAAATTACATGGGCCTGGCCCAAAAATAAGGTGACATAGCACCTAGAATAGCCTCTAGACGAAATTTGTGAAGTGGCATCTTGTATATTTTGTCCGAGGCTTCATGCACTCATTACGGTGGCTTCAAAGTACTAGAATCATCACTTGTAACTCCATTCCTGTTCCCCTTGCACATGCCATCATCTCCATGATTGGACTTGTCCAAGCTAGGCCCTTCATTTGTAAGCAAAACGAATGTATCCAATTTAGGCAGCATCATATTCTCACGAACATTAGAATCACTACCAAGAAACGAAAGTACGTGGTAATTCAATTGGCATGCACGAGCTCTAGTAATTGGTCCAGTATGTATAGTAGGAGGGGTTGTGGGTGTAAAAATGGTATGGATGTCCTCATCATCCTCCCCTTCTTAAAATGAAGTCGTTCTTGACGAAAGCTCATCTTCCCCACCCAAATAAGGCTTTAAATCTCTTATCCTGGTTTTTCAGGCCAATTTTAGAATTTTTTTGACTCTTGATATCAACTCGGAATTCAGTGATTTCTTTTTGGTTTGAAATCTTGAGTCAGTACCATTCTTGAAACAATTTATCAAAAAATTGGCAGAAACTTTTTCGGAGGAAGGTTACAGAGAAAGTTGTTGATATATCTTGCTTGGCTATTGTTTCATATCATTATCTTTACTGCTATTGCGATCTTCACTTATATCTTCTTGTCCAGAGCTACTTCATATCCTTTATTCATGCTAGTTGTGCTATGTCGTGACCTCATTAGTGTTCTAGGCTCACGTCTCTAGTCTGGTCTATCCTAGGACCAGCACAGTACCATCGTTGAGTGTTTATTCAACATTGCATCTCTGAATTGATTATTGCTAATCTTTTGCTACCATATATTTAAGCCTTCCAAGATCCACATATTTCTACATCATGTATACGTGCGTTCCCCTGGCAATCGTTTTATTCAATATTCGGAGTTATTTGACACCGCTGGTTGCCTGTCACCACCTGTTGCATGGTAAGAACTTGTAAGATATTGATATTTGCTATCTTGTGAGCGTTTTACCACCACATCCTACTAGTTCGTAGGAACATTATTCCCGAATTTTGTTTCTTGTATTCTACTAACGATGGCAGGTTCCGGAGTTGTTAGTTCTTGAGCTTCATCGATCGTGGAAGATTTGCCACCACCCAAGAAAACACAACAAACGTCACAAGAGGAGCAACAACATCAGAATGCACATAATCAGGTTAATGTTTCCATGCCACCACTTATTGATCGTTTTAGGCCTGATTTATATATTGAATGGGAGTATGAAATAAATGCTATATTTGCTGTCCATAATTTTGATGAGCGTGGAAAATTTCAAGCAGCGGTTAGTACTTTCAGTAGCTTTGCTTTTGTTTGGTGGAGTGAATATTGTCAGTTAAACCCTAATTTTAGACCTACTACTTGGGATGATTCAAAACTTGTCGTGAGAGATAGATTCATTGATGTTTATTACACTCATGGCGTGATTAAGAAATTACAACACCGTATCAAAATATTAATATTATGATGATTTAGAAACTACCTTGTTGCACTCATTTTTAGCAGAAAGTGAAGAAGATTTTATGGATAGATTTTGGGGAGGATCAAACCGTGATATTCAAGAGATACTAGTTCATGAAGAGTGTTATCCTATGGACCATTTGTTTCATCTTGCTTGCAAAGCTGAACAGGTTGCCCACAAGGGGAACAAGCGCACAGTGCACATTCCAAGAGTTGGTACGATTGTTTATTCAACTACTGGGCATACTATGACAACCACATCCATTGTGGTGAGGACTACATTACCTACACTATGTGACATATCACCATTGAAAAGTGCCTACATCATCTGAGTTGATCATAAAAGGTAATGGCAAAGCACTATACCACAACACTACATCCCCAACACACAAGTCGGTAGGGAAAACAACGTCCACCAACAAACAATCGGTTGGGAAAGGCTATTGCCGACCGACCTAGTCTGTTGGGGAAAGTCCAGACGGGAAAGCTTTTTCCCGACCAACATATCTTTCCTAGCCGACTGTTTGATGACTATCGAAAGCATTGCCGACCGACTTTCTGTTGGCCCTGCTATGAACCTTTCTCGACCAACTGTCTGATGATAAACTTTCCCGACCGACTGTCTCTTGGCCCTGCCATAAACCTTTCCCCACCGATAGTCCGACAACAGTACATTTGCCAACCGACTTTCTCTCGGCGCTGCCATAAAACATTCCCAACCAACCGTAGGACGTTGTTATCTTTTGCCGACCAACAGTTCGATAGCATTTTGTTTAGCCGAGCAAGATATATTTAATACCCAGCCATTATTCGGCTTGCGCATTGCCAAACAATATCAATCAAGTTGCATATCTCATTGCATTAGAAACTTGCATGAACTTTGAAAATATTAAACCAAAACCAAGAAGAATATTCTTATAGGTAAAAGTAACTAACTGAAAGGAGGAAACATTTATGTTTCAATCACCAAGACATGTGATTGGTTTACAAAATGATAGATGCATGTCTGACGATTCATTGTTTGCTCCTTTACACAAAATACCCAGTTGACAAGACACCATATAGGTTTACAAAATGATAACTAAAAGACACATTGTATTTGCTCCATTAAACAAAATGTCTAGCTGATGCAAACTGCCATCTTCATGGTTCCTTCCTGGTGCTCTTCTATGTCATTCCTACAAAGGATAAAAGGGTCACCGGTGAATTCATGCATTCATAGAGATAATGGCAAAAATAATAATTGTATAAAGCATCAATGGCAAAAACAAACTTGGATTTTAGTATTATAAAAACAAGACATGTTCTAATTAGAATCTGTGATGTGTTAGACATAATAAAGCATCAATGCCACACCGACCCACCAAATAGCATGCATCAATCTCCTCACGCCATAGACCAGGAAGTTTATTAAATGGAAAAGGAGCATATGCTTCATCTGGCCATAGGGCAACAATTTAACATGTCCAGGCACCGAATTATTGGGAGCAACACATCTAACAGCGGAGACACGAAAGTCATTTTTGAAGAAAAGACTGCACTAGTTTTGTTCCTTTTTCTTCTCTGGGTGGAAAAGACCGCACTTTGCTGGACTAGACGGCAATACATTAGGCAAAATGATAACTATCTAATACACAGCTAGGAGTTTCAATGATGAGTGTAGCATGCCCCGGGAAAAGCATTCTCACAAACCCACATACATCAGGAGGTTATACATACTTTCCCTATGTTAGTAATGAATCTCAAGGAGAAGAATCTATTCACAATCATTTCTAAATGCAGTACTAAGCACATGAGATCTTGCAAAATACCAAACAAAAAGCATCTAAACTTACACCGCACCTGACTATTATATTCATAAAAGCATCTGTACTTCAGTGCCACAAATTAGATTAAATTGATGACCAAGCTCTGATCTCACTGCACTAACTTGTGGCAATTGCGGGACACATGCATGAGAATTAACAATGACCTTTTAGAACTAACCTGCTTATGCCATATGCATGGTAGGATCACCATTAACCACCTGACTTGCTACCGCTCAAGATTCAGAAACTGAGAAGATTTCTCCTATACAGTACACAAATATTGTTAGAATCGAGGAGGTATGCACATAAATTAATTTTCAAATGGACATCAGCGCTTTAAATGGAATATCGTGAAGCTTTCCTTCCCCACTAAAAATTGCGCAAAATTTATCTCAAGAATGTTCACTTATGATAACCAAGAGAAACTATCTACGCATACAAGTGTTTTAGAAACAACAATATAGTACTAGCAGCCTAGGATATAGGTTCCATTCATTTCATACATCACTATACATTTAAATTTCCATGGATTGACAGTAGTGACCACAATTCACATGCAAAACACTATGTAAAAACTGCAAATACAATGGGAATCCTACTTGATTGAATCTTGATGCATAGCAAATGGAGTACTAACAAATTAAAGCCCTTAGCTGCACCGCTAGTCCTTTGCTTCATTTTTCTAAAACTTGCAAGCATTTCATATGTGAGTGCAGTCCTTTTTTGTTTAGTGAATCACATGCTACTAGAAATAATAAAAGCCCTTAGCTAGCTTCATGCCATATCTTAAAATGCATCGCTAGACCAATATGAGCTGCTCTGCAATGTACAGATAAGCAATACGTGATGTATTCTGAAATACATAACAAACTTCTTCATGGATACAATGGCCTTATAAAGCTGAACCGTCTATAGTTGTGAAACCATTCTCATTGCAAAATTGCAAATAAAAGATGTTGTAAGTTTATCCAATCCTAAGAGTAGAACCTCTTAACCGAATTATTCTGGAAGTTACAGATTTACTAAAGCAAATTTATAGTGAAAATGAAACTCTAAAATCTTTAGAAGCGCGACTGTCGAAATAAAATGGCAAGATATATATGTATTTTATCATGATTCCAGAAAAAACTTTACTAAGTAATACAGAACTATTGTGGCAAAATTATTGAGAAAAAAGGTGTAAGTTAATACAAGCCTACGTGTAAAACGAGTGAAGAATTGAAATAATCTACAAGCTTCACAGAATTAATTTTGCAAAAATACAGAAATACAACAGTAAATCTCTATAACCATGAGTGATGCTATGTCTTCCTACCGAAAATCCTTCTGCCGGAGTTGGAGCATTGAGACTAACAATTTAACAAACACTTGCACTGTGTTGTCCTATAGAAAGAAATAAGCAGGAGGGACAGGAACAGGGAAGGATTGGATGTGGGGAGAGAAAAAGTAAACGATACCTTGTTGTTGGCCGGAAAGAGTAGCATAGCTCGAGCCTCTAGGTCAATATTGTCCTCGTAGAAGTCATCAACGAAGAGGTCTATTTCCGCCATCTTGCAAAGCCTGTGCATGATGTGTCTCAACTCTCACCTTGTTCAGAGGATGAAGATTTAATATACTCCTTTCTTTGCGACAATTCTACAATGCTTAATTAAAAATCTGAAACATTAGTATGATCATTTGGACTTTTTGTGGAACCTGAAGCTAGTTCTCAGGGTTGTCCCTCGTATCAAAGCACATGCAGTCAACGGCCAGATCCTTCTTCAAACGAACCGGTGGGCGCAGATCGGAGGAAGCCCATGGCATGGCAGCGGCGGTGGCGGCGCCTGGGTGACGAGCGAGGGTGCGAGTGCTCTCTCTCGCAGGTGAGCCACCTCTCTCTCTCTCACACACACACACACTCTCTCTCTCTCTCTCTCTCTCTCTCTCTCTCTCTCTCTCTCTCTCTCTCTCTCTCTCTTTCAGCCCCGGATCTGAGAGTGACGGCGGCATCCACCACCGTGCCTTGGCCCCTCCCCCAAACTCCAGCGCAGAAGCTAGGTTTAGAAGTGTTTGGGGGCTAAGCAGTGGGGATGCAGGAGGATGAAGGAGACAGTGTAGCAACCTTGGTACCGTGGTGACGACGTGCTGGAGACGGCGGGCGGTCCATAGCGTGCGGGCTGCCAGATCAGCGGCGGAGGGAGTGCATGAGGGATTTAGGTTTGGGGACTTTGGATTTAGTCGTGGCATGAAAGCTGAGTGAAAAAATAGGAGGGAGGTTTGGGCTAAGTTTTCGGCCCGCGCGTGCAAAGATGGGCCCGCCCAATTGGCATCCGGCAGTCGGTCCACTAATAGCAGCCTTTGTCGTCTGCCAGCGGACGACAAACACCCAGATCCTTTGCCGTCTGCCACAGACGGTGTTGGGGATATACCCCGCGGTGTAACCCGGCCGGAAGTATAACCCGGCCGGACATGGCGATTCACCGGCGACCTGCACTGACCAGACGGTTTACAAGCAACCTGACTGAACATTATGACTCACTAGTAACCCGGCGGGCGGGACAGACGGAAGACAAGGCCCAGAAGGTCGGCTCATGTTATGGTGGGCCGGTTTAAGACGAAAGGCATGAGGAATATTTCCCTCACAAGGAGTCAAGACCCGGACTTGTATCCGGTTTTTATTAGAAGATAGACTCGTCCTAATCCTAATAGGACTCCACATGTAAACCCGCCCCTTCAATATATATAAGGAGGGGCGGGGCTCCCCAAAGGGGGACAAGCAACAAGCAAGAAGAACAATCTCTAGGGCTAGACACAAAAAGCTGGTTTACGGGCGACTCTCTCGTGATGATAATGAGACCTAGCCACAAACAGCATGTAGGGTTGTTACCGGATGATGTTTCCCGGGGCCCGAAGCTATCTAAATCCTTGTCTTGTGTTGTGTCTCTCACTTCCGCTCAACCCCTCTCAAGTTATCACATAGATGCGTTGGCCTCACGACTAAGTCCTCACACTAGGACATCTGACGTGACAAAACCACGACAGTTGGCGCCCACTGTGGGGCCACCGCATGATGGTGATTAGTTCTCGAAGGGATCTTTACTGAGGATCGAGAGCCTCACGATCGGCCAGATGAAGAAAAGTCGATTAGAAGAATCTACATCGACTCTGCGTTCAGTCATCGAAGATCAAATCAATTCTCATCTCAAAATCAAGGACAGAAGAAAAGTCTGCAACGGCGCACACGGCAACTCCTGTCGGTTTCTCGTCGGCGACGGCCAATGGGGTCATCTAAAAAAACGCACGTGCCCAGTACAAGCGGCAACGGAGAACAGAAATCAGATCAGTTTGGGTCCAATTCAGATTGAGAAAGCGAAGAAAAAAGTATAATAGCGACATCCACGCGCGAGGATCTTTGTGATCCAACATGCAGGCAAGATGGTGACTGCCTTGTCCTTCCATCCATAACGTCACCAGATGACAAAAACTGCACAAGGATTGACGCAAATTGCTAGTGCTAGTATTCATGCAAGCAGTAGTTCCTCTAGTTTGACCGGTTCTAAGCATTGCTATCCACATGAGGGCTATTGTCCCGGAGTACTAGTTGCTACACAGCCGGCCACGATGCTGGAAAGGATACAGATCCAGTTTAGAAAAAGGGAAACAACCCACGACCCAGATATTTGGGTGTGAAACTCGTTTTGACTGGTCTCCATCGGGCCCGTGGCCCCTGACCCGCCGCCGCTCTCCACGTCCAAGTCCGGGTCCGCCTCCACTTGCGAGCCAGCCTGCCGCGTCAAATCACCGGGTTGTCTCTGTTGGTTTCCTCTGGGCTGCCCCCGTGACGAGCCGACCTGTTGACCAGCGAGGCTTGCATCATTTTCTGCTGCGGCCCCGCGCGTCCACCGGACCAGTCTCAGGTGGCTGGTTGACTGAAAGGATGTTCTCTGGGTTAAAGTGGAACTCAGCCATATTGCAAAATTATATATGAACACTACTTATGAGCAATCCATCATCCGAACAAATCAGGTGATATTTATCTAAAATTTATTTTTCTTAACACATATTGTTTTTATCAAAGAACAATTACTCTGGTTTATGATATTTTTTTGTAGGACCATTATTCCTTACAAAGGTGTCGCAAAAAGGGTGCGCGCCAGCATTATTTGTGCAAGTCGACGCCCCCGCTACATCCGCACGTGTGACCGACTCATCGTCCGTGTCCATGTTTGTCTCGCCCGAGTCTGGGCCATTTCCAGTGTTGTGGCCGTCTCTCGCGACCGCACCGGATTACAACGCCATGGACGACTCGCACGTCCGCTCTCGCGGCCGGTTCACTTGCTTGCGCCGGCTTGCAACGAGGAGGAAAAACTTGCTCGTCCGCATCGACTTACAACGCCGCGGCCGGTTCATTCGTCTGCTCCCGCGGCCGACTCGCCCGTGGTGATCATCAACTCCACGGTGGATAATTTCTGACCTAACATATCAAGGTGAAATATGTCCGATCAATTTTTATTGATGCATTTTCTTTAAAAGAATAAATTACTCCGGCTTGCGATATTATTTATGCAGGAGCAATTGTTCATCGCAAAAGTTATGGCAGGTCATGGATGTATAGCTCGCACCACCATTATAAAGCGCTAGCATCTGACTACACCATCAAGCTCGGTGAATATATCTGCAAGCCGCCATTCTGCAGACCAGTTTACATCAATATAATGTGGTTAACTCACCCGTTGGCACCGGTTTACAATGCTGCGACCGACTCATTTGTCCGAGCCGCCTCTGATGCTGCGGACGTCTTTACCATCCGTCTCCCGCGATCCGGTCTACATCAATACACCGGGCCACACCTGTCTGCATGAGCTATTTATTGAGTATGAGCAAGTCACTGCTTGGGTAGCCCAGTTTTCTTTCCACAAGTTGGAGGCAAATTATCATCAACCACCGTCTGCACTGAATGGCTTAATGGGCAGTTGCACAAGTCCCCGCCACTCTAGTTTGGTTAAATTTAGAACAGCCAGTTGGGATGAACCGCTGGCCCGATTACTGACACAAATCATATGGAGTCATTTATAACCCGCCATGATCGACTTCAAGTTTCCAAGGATATACAATGAGTGTTGGGAAGATCATTAACTCGCCACCTTGCTTCCAGCTTTAACATATTACAAGCGTTCTGCTGTTCAGCTATATGCCAGTTTATATCACGGTCAAATATGGAGAATCTCAAGCCTACTCTTCGAGTCGCCTTGAGATTCGGGGGCTACAATGATATGACTCAGCAAATGTTACCGGTTTTCATTGAATTCAAGAACCCCGGACATTGGAGGAAAAGATAACCCGGTCCCATAGGCTACTGTTATATTCATGAAAAATTTAAGAGGGCTGTCAGAAACATTCCGGCTCAAGGGAAGTCTGTCTCACTGAAGCTCTCAAATATCCAGTTTACAATCCGATTCAAGGGAAATCTGTCTCCCACAAAGCTCTCAAGCTCTCAAATCCGGTTTAAGAATTTGCATTTCAAAAAGAATTAATTTCTCGCAAGTTTGAGTTTAAAGGCCGTCAAAAAATTTCCGGCTGAAAATGAAGATTCTGGTTTACAATCTGGTTCAAGGGAAAGCTGCCTCCCACAAAGCTTTGAAGCTCTCAATATCCGGTTTAACAATTTCCGGTTCAAAAGAATAATCTCTCGCAAGTTCGAGTTTTGAGGAAAAATTAAAGGGACCAAAGAGAGTCTGTTGCAAAAGCACATCTCAAACATTGGTGCCCCTTGAGCACAGCTCACAATAATCACTTGGGGGCTTGGTCGTATTTGAACCATAGCTACACCTCTTGATCGGCGTAAGGCCACCAGGGAAATCACTTGGGGGCTTGGTCGTATTCGAACCATAGCTACATCTCTTGATCGGCGTAAGGTCACCAGGGAAATTACTTAGGGGCCAAAGAGAGTGTTGCAAAAGAACAACTCAAACATAGGCACCCACTGAGCACAGCTCAAAATATTTCTTGGGGATTCTTTGCTTCACAATGAACAAAGAATCTACACTTGTAATAGGCTATCAAGCCACGGCTTGGAAGCCTGGTGTATACACCTATAACCCCGGGTTAGCCTGCCTTTTTAAGTAAGCCACTCCGTCCAGGTAAACTTGGTATGACCCGCTGAACTTTTGACAAGTCAATCTCATAGACCCTGAACTTTTCAAAGTTAAAACGATGATTTGTTAAAGATCGAGGTCCATCTTAAAAGGTTTTGTAAAAAGGTTTAACTCAGTGGCCTAGCAGCCAATGAAAAGCCTCGAATTTGGGGCCTGGCAGCCCGTGAAAGGCCTCGACTACAAGTTTTCATATGCTTTTATTTGCCAAGTTTTTTCTCCTTTTATGAGGTTTATAATATCTTATGATAAACCAGTGTCTATTGACCCAGCCTGGCTTTCAACTATAAGTTGTCAGTACATGATCAGTTATAATCCGGCGCTTATTGACCCAGTCTGGTTTTGACTACAAGTCGCCAGTATTATATATGGGTAATCCGGTGTTTATTACAACCCGATACGGTTTTATCATAACTGGTAAAATATGGAAGGAGTTATCAATACTCAAGATTGGGGTTATCACCATTACTACAAAAAGTTGGTAAACCAACGATGTGATTCACCCTTACTGAAACAGGTTGAATAAAGCAGGATTATAAATCACCGGCGTTTATTAACCCGACCTAGCTTTCGATTATAAGTCACCAATATGATGATGAATTATCCAGTGTTTATTAACCCGGACTGGCTTGGGATTATAAGTTGCCACTATATATTTGGATTGTGCCACTGGAATCATGCTCTCGTAAATCATTGGATTATATTGTTCAAATCTTCAAATAGCCAACATGGCTGGATTTTATTATGGTTATCAGTAACCGGTATTATGATTAAAGTTCTCAAAATCTCTTTAGCGCAATGGCTATTATATTATCAATGGATATGATTTATTCTACAATTGAAGGAATAGTCCCGAGTTGCTGCAGGCTTACGACCCGACACTTGGGGGCTACATTATTTAAGTTGAGATTATATCAAATATGCAAGTTTCATGTCGCTGCAAGCATGCACCATGACACTTGCGGGCTAATGCAAAGTCATTTTTATTGGCCTTATTGAAGACCCGGCTCATCACATCATAATGAGCCGGCCCTTGGGGGCTACCAATTGCTCCTGTCAACAATTCAAGGTACAAATCTTTTAATCCATTATATTGAAGGGTCCACTCTTCACTTGGTACAGCACAAGGCTCTTAACCTTGTGGACGTGGGTTCAAGCCCCATGATGGGGGTTAGATCATATGATGTTATTTTTATTGAAGTATATTTACAAAGTCCCTTCTCATTATTGCATAATGACCCGGCCCTTGGGGGCTATACTGGTTGAAGTTTTATGAGCATAAGGTAATTTCAAGTCCCAGGTTGCTGCAAGCACGACAACCCGGCACTTGGGGGCTACATATATGGAGTATTCAGTTTTTACTAGTGACTGAGATGAACAACATGGATTTCTTCAAAGTGGTAGTAATTATATGGAAACAAGTCTCAAATCATCACTTTGTTCTTTTCAAGACTTGGGGGCTACAGGTAATATTGATATAAGGGAGAAATATCTTTCAATTTTCTATTTTGAGCAAACCAGATTGACCCGGTGTCTGCAACAATCATTACCCGGCATCATCAATAATCATGAACCAGTGTCATCAATTATCATGAACCGACGTTGGAAACAATCATGACCCGGGATTATCAGTTTTTATAACCCGGTGATTTTGGAAATCATAGATCTGCAAGTTCAATATTTTCAAGCCGGCTGAATATCAGTTGAATATTTGAAGACCAATATTTTTGGTCAAGTCAGGGCATTGAAGGCCGAGTCAAATGGATTCCTTATTTACAACATTTTTCCTACAAGCAAATTGATTATGACGCTGGTTTATTGACCCGGGTTTTCTAGAAGGAGGAAATGACAAGGACTTAAGGATGATCAGGTGCCAGTTTATAGGAATTCTTAACCCGGAGCACAACCTATCAAATTTGTTCTTGTGTTTATTTTGCAGCATAAGTTCACCATGGATAAATCCAAGCTAAACTTGGGGGCAAATGTTGGGGATATACCCCAGAGTGTAACCCGGCAGGAAGTATAACCCGGCCGGACTTGGCGATTCACTAGCGACCCGCACTGACCAGACGGTTTACAAGCAACCTGACTGAACATTATGACTCACTGGTAACCCGGTGGGCGGGACAGACGGATGACAAGGCCAAAGGACGAGAATGTCGGCTCATGTTATAGTGGGCCGGTTTAAGAGGAAAGGCGTGAGGAATATTTCCCTTACAAGGAGTCAAGACCCGGACTTGTATCCGGTTTGTATTAGAAGATAGACTCGTCCTAATCCTAATAGGACTCCACATGTAAGCCCGTCCCTTCAACATATATAAGGAGGGGCGGGGCTCCCCAAAGAGGGAGAAGCAACAAGCAAGAAGAAACAATCTCTAGGGCTAGACACAAAGAGTCGGTTTACCAGTGACTCTCTCATGATGATAATGAGACCTAGCCACAAACATCATGTAGGGTTGTTACCGGATGATGTATCCCGGGGACGGAAGCTGTCTAAATCCTTGTCTTGTGTTGTGTCTCTCGATTCCGCTCAACCCCTCTCAAGCTATCACATAGATGCGTTGGCCTCATGACTAAGTCCTCACACTAGGACATCTGCCGTGACAAAACCACGACAAACGGCAAAGTAACCAAATGGTATAGCTCCAAGGTTGCACATGTTACTACCACATGGCCTGTTTGCCATCAGTGGCAGAGGGCAAAGGCTCCTTTGCCGTGGGTGGCGGATGACAAAGAGGCTGCATTGCCTCTTTTTCTGTTTTTTCTTATATCCAAGCATTTTCACAACAAATAGATGATATATATATATATTTCACAGTGCAATTTCGGAGCAAACATATGAGATATCCAACACACAAGTTTCATCATACATACATAACCAACACATAGTTCCATGCATACATATTACAATAGTTTCACATTGTTCATTCAACACATAGTTCCATCCATCCATATAACAAGTTCCACAATGTTCAATGATACAAAAGAAAATCAGAAAGGGAAAACAAGCACTCCATCCATGCAAGCTTCTGTGAAGTGAATGAAATCTGCAAAATGGGAGTAAGAAAGTTAGAAGAAGAAGAAGATTAGAAGAAGAAGAAGAAGAAGAAGAAGACTAGAAGAAGAAGAAGAAGAAGAAGAATAAGAAGAAGAAGAAGAAGATAGAAGAAGAAGGTTTTTTACCCTTTTCCTTCTCATTCTTCTTCTTTTATCCTTTATTTTTCTTCTCTTTCTTCTTCTATTCTTTCTTTTTCTCATCTTCCTTGTTTTTCTTCTTCTTACTCCTTGTTTGTGTCATTTTAGAGCTTACATAGGTAAGTATGCCATTTTTGAGCTAACTAAGCTTATTATGTCAACTTGGAGGAAAATAAGGTAAGTATAGGTCATTTTTGTGCTAACATAAGTAATTATGCCATTTTTTAGCTAACGTAGGTAAAATGGATCATTCTAGAGCTAACCTAGCTGAAATGGATCATATTGGAGCTAACCTAGGTAAACTTGGTCATCTTGGAGCTAACCTAGATAAAATGGATCATATTGGAGCTAACCTAGGTAAAATGGGTCATTTTGGAGCTAACCTAGCTAATTAAGCCATTTTGAGTTAACTAAGCATATTATGTCAATTTTGACATAAGTAAGCTAAGTATAGGTCTTTATTGAGCTAACCTAGGTAATTAAGCATATATAGCTAATTTAGCATTTTAGGGCTAACTTAGAGCAAACTTAGGTCATTTTGGAGCTAACTTAGGTAAAATTGATCATTTTGGAGCTAATTAAGCTTATTATGTCATCTTCGAGGAAAATAAGCTAAGTATATGACATATATGAGTTTACCAAGGTTGTTATGCCATTTCAAACCTAAGTAAGCTATTTGTGCCACTTTTTTACATAAGTAAGCTAAGTGTATGCCATTATTGAGCAAAACTAGGTAACTAAGCATATTAGAGACAACTTAGCGTATTAGAGCTAGCTTAGGTCAATTTAGAGGAAACAAAGCTAAGTATAGATCATTTTGGAGCTAAGTAAGCTAATTATGTCATCTTGGAGGAAGATAAGCTAAGTATAGGTCATTATGCTAATCATTTTGGAGGCAATAAAGCTAAGTCTAGGTGTTTATGCATTTCTTAAGCAAAACACTAGAGAAAACTTACCGTCATCACGGAGGTGAAGCACCGGTGTGGCTCGTGCCGGTACCACCACCTAGAGAAAACTTGTCTAGAGGCAGGCTGCACCAAAGATCATTTGCAATGTCTCATTAGCATGACGACGCTCAAATGGTAATACTAGTAACTAATGAACATTCAAATTACACTCACTGTGACCCCCAAAGCAATCTCTGGCATCGATGGACGGGTGTAACCGGCCTTCTGGCACACAGACTACACATTTGGTTTTGACGGGTCAGTCATAGTAGTTAGTAATGAAACGAACATTACATGAATGATTTGGCTAATGTGCAAAAGAAACTTACCACGAGAAGCTCGTACATGGCCTGGTTTTGCATGTCATTCCGTGCCCTCTCCTCCTCCATCAGCCTTGCCGTGTTCTCCTCCAACTCCCGCTACTTCTCCTCCGCCTCCCGGACCATCTCCGCCAGAGGCGCCTGGGTTCTTTCTCTCTCACTCTGCCTGCAACACCACTCCTTGTTAGCATTGTAATCACTCGATGGCCACACACACAATGTAATGGAGGAAAGATAGCTGAGTCCATATAACTAACCTAGAAGGAGAGCTCGACTGGCCGTTGTCGAGGCCTCATCTCAGGAGCGGAGCTACACTGGCGCGCCTTTATCTCCGGGAAAGTGCGAGGACAACGGATAAGTCCATCTCCAATGGCTATCGAGCCATGGGACCTCCCACCACCAGATATCATCACCAACTCTGGATCAAACTGCATGCTTGGCTTAAAGTCCTCCCCTTTCCTCGCCTTCCCCCCATTTCTGTACTTCACGAGTTTGTTGTGGGAGTAGATGTTGGTGAAGTTCTTTGGATTATTGAGGTCATATGGCTCGAAGCCTTGACCTTCTTCTACGGCCCAGTATGGGCCATGGCATAGAGGTCGAACACCTCTGGCACCTTGCCTGAAAGAGAGGAACAAAGTAAATTAGTAATGAAAAGTCCCAAGCTAGCATGAAGAATGAATTGCATGAATTATTAAGGAAACCGCATACCCAGTTCCGCCCAAACAGAAATAAGTTGGCGCCGCCTTGATGGTGTGGCACACCTACCATTTGGGCATGCTTGTCCTTAGCATTGTTGTGCCGGGCAAGCCATTGCTTTGAGAACGACTCATCGACCAACACATCCCAACAGTCCATCTGATCTGCACACCATCTCGGGGGCATCTAAGTTAGTAAAGAGAAGATTGAGCATTACGCCTATGAATCAAATCAAAGAAACTAAGTAGAAGGTCTTAAGAATAGGTAATTACCATCATGTACTGCTCCATCTGCAGAAACTTCTCATGGCACGCCGGCTTCGGCTTCTTAATACCACACGAAGCGTAGTAGTCTCGAATAGGCTAGACCAGAGCCTCATGCCATATGTTCTGTAGTAGGCGCCTACACTCAGTGTCGATAACCTTTGCCGTAGCCTCCTTGTATCCCTCCTCACACCTGTAGAAGGTCTGCAATCAAATGAGACAACATTGATTTGTACAATAACTAGCTATTTGAAGAATTTTAATTGTGTAAAGGAGAAATTAACCAAAAGCTTTTGATCATCATCTCTGCCCTCATGTGGCTTAAGACACTGTCGATCATCACCTCTGGTGGGGCCGGGGCAGCAAAGTAGTGCTCCTGCTCAATCCTAGTTCCGGAACCTGACCCTCACCGGGCAATGTGACAAAACCCAGGAAGTTTTGCCGGCAAATCACACCAAGGACGGAGTTGGGCCTACGCACAGTATCAGCATGGTGCCAACCCCAGCAGTATGACAAGGCCAACACATTAGATATTTGAAGAAACATGAAGGCAAATGGTACAAAAAGAGTAAATATGCACTTACCTCTCCCCATCAGGGTAAATCAACCACCTTTGCTCGTGGGTCGCCAGCGTGCACGACAGTCGTGTACAACCACACTGGTAGACGGTGGCCCCCTCAACCACCTCGCCCTCGCTATCAGCCGGATGCCCACCACCATCAGCATGGCCACTCGGCCCCTCAGGCGAACCCGTCTAGGTACCCCATTCGGACATCTCCGGGGACGGAGTCTCGTAGGCTGACGTCTCGTGGGATGAAGGCCCGTCGACCTGAGGCTCGTGGACTGGAGTCCATGTAGCCTCCTCCTCAGACGTGTTCACCCTAGCAGTCATGTGCTTGGGTGAATCAGCTAGGGGTGGCGGCGAGGGAGGCATAGGAGCCTGCCTACCTCTCCAACAGCATGGCCACGTCCTCCCCGACCTCCTCCTCTCTTCTTCCCTCCCCGATGTCCTCCCCCGCTAGGCAACAATGCCGACAAAGAAGCACCCACCGGTGTCTTCACACTATCATCCAACGCTCTTCGGAGCGTCTGGGGTGGAATGGAAGTGCCCCTCCCACCACGTGTCGACGAAGAAGGAGCCTCGGAGCGCTCCTTACCCGCGCCCACCATCTTTCAACACCTGCCATGACATAGAGTAAATGAAATTAGTACAACATATTTTTTTAATACCGACATGAATAATAATATGCGTATAATAGTACTAGCTAGTGTATCATCATCAAGTACAACATAACTTAGGAACCCATCGGCGATCGTCGACCCCTCGGCGAACCTCGACCCCTTCATTGTGAGAATTGGGCGGCTGTTGTCGTAGTTTAAGATGTGAACGTGCCCGAGCAGAAGGTCATCAGCGCGGGCTAACTGCTTCCATCCGTTCTTCGCGCACGAATGGAAGCAGTTCACCCAAGCTCATGACCTTTAGCTCGGGTACATCCTCATCTTAAGCTATGACACCAGTCGGTCAGCACTCGGACCGGAAGATCCTCGACAATCGACCCTTAGACCCTCGACCCCTTGGAAACCGGCAATCCATGACCCTCTGTCCCAACCCTCGACAACTTGGCGACTGGCGATCCTCGACTCGGTTCTGTCGGTGCCAACGCACCCCTAACCTCGACCCTCGACCCCTCGAAGAAGAAGAAGAAGAAGAGGAGGAGGAGGAGGAGGAGGAGAACAAAATAAGTAGAAGAAGAAGAAGAAGAAGAAGAAGAAGAAGAAGAAAAGGAGAAGAGGAGAAGAAGAAGAATACGAAAAAAAAGGAGAAGGGTTGAAGAAGAAGAGGAAAAAGGAAAACTGGGTCGAGGATCCTTGACCGGGTTCTGTCGGCACCGACGCACCCCGTCGATGATCCTCGACCCAATTTTCCTTTTTCCTCTTCTCCTTTTTTCCTTCTTCTTATTCTTCTTCTTCTTCTTCTTCTTCTTCCTCGTCTTCTTGTTCTTATTTTCTTTTTTCTATCTTTCTTCTTTCTGCTAAACTAAACCTAAACTAAACTAAATAAAAACTTAAACCTAAAAAACAGAAAAAAAAACAACTGAACCCAAAAAACAGAAAAAACCTAAACTAAACCAAACCAAATCTAAACTACATAAAACAGAAAAAAAGAGGGGGAGGGGGCTCACCGAAGTGGGGGAGGTGGAGGTGGCCGACGGCGGCGGGTTGGGGTGGCGGTGCGTCGAGGGGGGGCGGTCTGAAGGAGCACGGGTGGTAGCGGGCGACGTGTGGTTGGGGCGGCTTGCGATTGGGGGCGACGTGCAGGAGCGGGGGTGGCAGTGGGCAGCGTGTGGTCGGAGGCGGCTTGCGGTTGGGGCGGCGACGGTGTGCGGGCTGGCGGGGTGCAGTGGGGGCACGGTGGGGTTCAGGGGCGCGGTGGCCGACGGCGGTTGGGCTCGGGTGCAGGGGTTAGTGAGAGAGAGAACATAGACAGATGAGGCAGGGGCAACGGCTGTTACATACTCAATTCTTTGTCGTCTGCTAGAAGACGACAAAGAGGTGGGACTGGTGGACCGTTAGGGTTTAGGCCTCCACTGGAACCCCACCCACCTCTTTACCATATGCTAGTGGGCGGCGAAGATTTTGTGCCATCCGCTAGCAGACGGCAAAGAATTGGCTGATGGCAAATAGGATCTTTGTCGTTAGCTAGTTCTCTGACATCCGTTCTTTATAAGGAGACAACAAAGGCCTTTTTTGATATCCGCTAGGAGACGACAAAGAGCTGACTAATGGCAAATTCCCTGTTTCCAGTAGTGATGATCTACAACTCCACCGGATGAGACCATCAAGACAAGTTCCAATAAGTGCTCCATGAGTGAAGGAGAAATGGAAGCCCTTGAACATGTGGCTATGCACCGGCAAGAGAATGAAGATGAAGATGATCATGTCTTTTGTGACGAAGATTCGAGCCCCTCTCTCGTTGACTCCAAGTTATTGACACTTCAATATCAACAAGACGAAGACAAAAGGTGCCATATCTTCCACACCAAGGCGGGCATCAATGGAAGGTTCGTGAAGGTCATCATCGACAGAGGAAGTTGCCATAACTTGGCGAGTTAAGATCTATGCTCCAAGCTCCAATTGTTCAAGATGAAGCATCCTCGCCCCTACAAGGTCCAATGTTTAAGCCACTATGGCACTATTCAAGTGGAGCAGATGGTGCAAGTTTCCTTCAAGATAGGAGCATATGAAGACACGTTGGAATGTGATGCCAGTCCCATGTCCGTTTGCCACCTCCTTCTTGGACGACCATGGCAATTTGACTGAGGCATCAGCCACAATGGGCAAACCAATCATTATAGCTTCAAGATGAAGGGAAGGGAGTACGTGCTATGACCTATGTCTCCAAGCCAAGTGATCGCTGACAAGCAAGCTACCAACAATCGGGTAGAGAATAGTGATAGTGAGCCACCCAAAAGCGAGTGCCAGCCACAAGCCCAAAATGACTGCCTCCATGATGAGAGACAAGAAAAACTTAGTACTATTTTCCACCAAAAGTGAGATGCGAGAAGTGTGTGAGAACCCATCAAGTGTTAGGCACTATGTACTTTTGTGTAGGGATGATGTAGGGTGGAACCCTAATCGGCCAATCTTTCATGAAAGGAGCGGATCCCACGATGAACACGATGAACATGAGGAGGGGAACGAGGGAAAACACGAGAAAAACAAAAGAGAAACACTAAACCAACAAGAAATAGTCACGCATGTGCTAGATCCTCGAATACATAAGAGTTCACATGGTACACGATCAACTAGGGACGATACAAAGGTAGCCGGTCTTCTCCGTGAGGAGGTCTTGATGTTCTTCTCCGCAAGGAGGTCTTAAATCCAAAGGGATCTTCTCTGAAGAGGGGCCGTGGTCTCTCTCGTGGAGTAGATCCGATGTGTATGAGCAATGCTCTATCTCTAAATATGAGCTAAACCAATGCTAACCCTAGCTATAAGGAATAGGAGGTCTATTTATATCCTTAGTGCAAAAGGGGGCGAAGTGGGGGGTTACATGTGCTGCGGCCCAACTCATGGCAGCACAAAGGCGCCGGACGTCCGGGAGTCACCGGTCGTCCGGAGGCTCGCGAGGGTCTGCACATCCATAGATTTGGCTCGGGTGGACTTCGGTCAGATGTCCGGTCGGGCTCGGACGTCCAGAGCCTGGAGGTCATCGGTCGTCCGTAGTGCCTCAGAAGTCCATTGTTTTGGCTCGGGTATGGAAGTGTCGGTCGTCCGCATAGGGCCGGACATCTGGAGCCTGGAGGTCATCGGACATCTGGGGTTCGTCAGTCTTCCGGAGCCTGGGGACTTCGAGCAGTTCTTCTTCTTGTCCCGTGAACTTAGCGTCCTCACCGTCTTGTCCGTTGAATGTAGTTGGTCCATGGCCTTCATCCAAGCACCTGATCACACATAGGGTTTCCGCTTGAGGTAGTAGCCAATTCTCATGCATGGAAAGTGGTAGTTCGGAGAGGAGTGAGTTCACATTAGTTTCGAGAGCTCTTGCACGTGATCGTGTCATTGGTCCACTAGTCACTTGGTGAGGCGATGGTAGGTCCATGGGGATGACCTTGGGATGCTCCGCATCATCTCCCCTCCCTTGGGGAAGATCCGTCCTTGGATCAAATTCTTCATCACCATGGTAGGGCGAGAGGTCCTTGATATTGAAGATATCGCTCACGTTGTACTTGCCGTGGGGGAGGTCGATCTTGTAAGCGTTGTCGTTGTAGCATGCAAGCACCTTGAAGGGTCTGTCCGCTCATGGTCGAAGTTTGGACTTGCGTTCTTGGGGAGAGCGGTCCTTGCGAAGATGTAGCCACACAAGATCACCAATGTTGAAGACCATGGGGTTCTTGTTGATGTTGAGCTTGGTCGCAAGTCATTGTAGTTGGCGCTCGATAGTATGTCATGTATCTTCATACACCATCTTGAGATGAATCACACGTGCACTTGCGTCCAAATTGATGCGCTCTTGGAGAGGTAGAGGGAGGATGTCCAATGGTGACAATGGGTTGAATCTGTAGACGACCTCGAAGGGGGACTTGCCGGTTGTTGAGTGTCTTGCTCGATTGCAGGTGAACTCGGTGATCGGTAAGCACTCCTCCCACTCCTTGATGTTCTTCTTGATGAGTACACGAAGTAGAGCAGAGAGAGTGCGGTTGGTCACCTCCGTTTGGCCGTCAGTTTGTGGATGATACGCCGTGCAGAAGAGTTGTTTGATTCCTCGCTTGGCGCATAGGGTCTTCCAAAAGTAGCTAAGGAACTTGACGTCACGGCCCGAGACGATCGTCTTTGGCACACCATGTAGACGCAATATTTCCCTACAAAAGAGATTAGCAACATGTGAAGCATCATCTATCTTGTTGCAAGGAATGAAATGTGCCATATTAGAGAAATGGTCCACAACTACAAATACCGAATCCTTTCCATTTCTAGTCCTAGGCAATCCAAGTACAAAATCCATGCTAATGTCTTCCCATGGTTGATATGGAATTGGGAGAGGCATGTAAAGGCCATGAGATTGAGCTTTAGACTTAGCTTTGTGAAATGTAGAGCATTGGTTGGTGAAGCGGTTGACGTCGCGAAACATCTTGGGCTAATAGTAGTTCTTCGAGAGCGTGGCAAAAGTCTTGTCGCGTCCAAAATGTCCCATTAAGCCTCCTCCATGAGATTCCCCAAAAGCAACAAACGAAGAGAAGACTCGGGGAGGCAAAGCTTGTTAGCTCTCATAAGATATCCATCTTTGATGTAGTAGCGTTCCCAAGATATGTGCGTCAAACATTTGGCATAAGGAATAGCAAAAGTAGGATCACGCTCATACAATTCTTTTATGTGCTCAAAGCCAATGACGTCCAATTCAAGTTGACTAACAAGCACGCATATGCGGGAAGGGGCATCCGCCACAATGTTTTCCTTACCATTAATGTACTTGATGACATAAGGAAAAGACTCAATAAATTCACTCCATTTAGCATGATGCTTGTTCAACATGGTTTGGCCCTTAAGATACTTGAGCGTTTCATGATCGGTATGAATGACAAATTCATGAGGGCGAAGATAGTATTATTCATGCAAAACATGGGCTAAAGCATATAGCTCTTTGTCATAGATCGGGTAATTGAGTTGCGCTCCGGAAAGTTTCTCACTAAAGTAAGCTATGGGTGCTTCTCTTGCGTTAACACACCTCCTATGCCAGTACCGCTAGCATCGCAAAGAATCTCAAAAGGTTTGTCAAAGTTGGGTAATGCAAGCACGGGAGCATGAGTAAGAAAATTCTTTAGCTCATTGAAAGTGGTATCTTGGGATGGCCCCCAAACAAAAGGCGCATCCTTCTAGCTCAAAGCATGCAAAGGCGAAGCAATGGTGCTAAAATCTTTCACAAAGCGACAATAGAAACCCGCAAGGCTAAGAAAGCTAAGCACTTGTTACAAGTTGGTTGGTTGTGGCCAAGTCTTAATAGCATATATCTTGGACTCATCAACATGAACACCCTTAGAAGAAACAACAAAACCCAAGAAAACGAGCTTATCCATGCCGAAAAGGCACTTTTTCCATGTTAGCAAAGAGATGCTCGTTTCGGAGTGTTTGCAAAACGGTTCAAACATGGGTGACATGATCTTTAAGAGATTTTCTATAAACAAGGATATCATTGAAGTAGACCACAACAAACACACCAATGTAAGGGCAGAAGACATGATTCATAAGACGCATAAAAGTACCCGGTGCTTCCGATAGACCCATAGGCATGACTAACCACGCATACAACCCAAACTTGGTTTTGAAAGTGGTTTTCCATTCATCACACTCTTGTATGCGGATTTGATAGTAACCACTTTTAAGATCAATTTTGGAAAAGATAATGGCACCACTAAGTTCATCAAGCATATCATCAAGGCGTGGAATGGGATACCTATAACGAACGGTGATAGCATTGATAGGTCTACAATCGGAGCACATGCGAAAGCTACCGTCTCGTTTTGGCACAAGAATGACCGGGACGGCACAAGGGCTCAAACTTTCATGCACATGTCCATGGTCTATGAGATGCTTTACTTGGCTTTGTATTTCTTTGGTTTTTTCGGGGTTGACGCGGTAGGGAACTTTGTTTGGAAGAGGTACTCCGGGGACGAGGTCAATGCGGTGCTCGATGGCTCGTAGTGGAGGTAGTCCCGGAGGTAGCTCGTCAGGGAAAACATCGTGAAATTCCTTCAAAACAGAAGACAACACTAGAGGAAGAGTGTGAGAGGTGTTAGCTTGTGGTTCATTATCCTTGCACAAAAGGACATAGTGGAGGACACTATATGGGTTCTCACACACTACTCTTATCTCCCTTTTGGTGGAAAATAGGACTAAGTTCTTCTTTACGCTCATCGTGGAGGCACTCGATTTGAGCTTGTGGTGCTCACTCTCTTTTTGGTGGCTCGCTCTCTCACTACTATCTCCACGATGGGTGGCTTGCTTGTCGGCGATCACTTGGCTTGGAGACATGGGACGAAGTATGTACTCCTTGCCCTTCATCTTGAAGATGTAGTGGCCGTTGTGGATGACTCCTCTATCAAATTGCCATGGGCGTCCAAGGAGAAGGTGGCAAACGGTCATTGGAACGACATCGCACTCCAAAGTGTCTTCATAGGCACCAATTTTGAAGGTGACTTGTACTCGATTCTCGACTTGGATAGTGCCAGAGTCGCTAAGCTATTGCACTTTGTATGGATGTGGGTGCTTCGTCTTGGGCAATTGGAGCTTGGAGCAAAGTTCTTCACTTGCGAGATTATGACAACTTCCTCCATCGATGATGACCTTGACGGATCGTCCATTGATGCCGGCCATGGTATGAAAGAGGTGGCATTGTTAGTCTTCTTCTTGGTGATGTTGGAGAGTCAAGACCTTGGAGATAACAAGAGCGGGACTTGGATCTTCATCGCAAAAGACTTGTTCCTCTTCATCGTTCACTTGCCGGTGCATGGCGACTTGCTCGAGGGCGTCCATTTCTCCTTCACTCATTGAGTCGTAAGTGCCGTCGATGTTGAGGATCATGGTCAGCTTGTTGGTGCACTCATAGGACTTGTAGCCTCGGCCTCCGCATGTGAAGCATTTGAAGGAACTCGTCTTGACGGTGTCATCGGTTGGGGTTGATGATGATGAAGCTCTCGGCTAGAAATTTCTTGTAGTAGGAGGATGACTTGGAATTGACGAAGCTTTCTTGTGACTCAACTTGTCGATGTTGCTTGTAGAAGGCTTGGTAGACGGTGTTGGAGTCGTTGAAGCTGGGGTGTTGGAGAAGCCGTATGACTTGGATGAGAACTTGGCATACTTGAAATCGTCTTGCACTCGAGTATGGTTGGAAGTCGGCGATCTTATTGATAGGGTGATTTAGCCCATTCAAGAAACATGTCATAGTTTGCTCATCATCTTCCGTGACATCGGCTCTTATCATGGCAATCTCCATCTCCTTGTAGTACTCTTCAATGCTCTTGGTTCCTTGCTTGAGTAGTTGAAGTTTCTTGAAGAGGTCGCGGTTGTAGTAGGTATGCACAAAGTGTGCTCTCATTACATCCTTCATTTGCGCAAAAGTAGTGATGGGTGGTTCACCTCTTGCCTCTCGGCGCTCGATAACTTGTTCCCACCAAATGAGGACATAGACTTGGAACTCAAGGGATGCCATTGCGATCTTCTTCTCTTCTTCATAGCTGTGCAAAACGGAAGATTTTGTCGACCTTCAATGCCCATGAAAGGTACTCTGTGGGATCGTTGCTTCCATTGAACTTGGGCATGGTGAACTTTAGCTTGCCATAGCGTTTCTCTTCATTGTGTTGGGGTCGGGGATGATGACGTCCATGTTGTTGATGATTGTCAAGCTCGTGTTGCTCTTGGTGAGGAGGGTTGTCAACCTCATGTTGCTCTTGTCGTGGAGGATTTTCATTGTCTTCATGCTCTTGATGAACTTTATGTCATTGGCGAGCTTGTGGAGGAGCTTGTCAAGCTCGAGGAGGAACTTGACGATGCACGCGAGCTTGAAATCTTCATTCGTGAGCTTCTTCGAGAAGTGCTTCCTCTTGTTCACGCCGATGGCAATTACGTGTGGCGACTGACTTGAATCTTGAAGGGCATGTTGTGCCTTAAGTTCTTGAGCTTCACGGAGTTGTTGTTCTTGGCGTTGTGCCTCGGCATCTCGTGCATCTTGGTGTAGACGCGCGCGCTCTTGCTCTTCATGTTGGCGTTGTCGTTGCCATTCTCGTTCTAGCGCAAAAGCCTCTTGGGTTTGACATTGTCGGTGCTCTTAAGAGTTGACGTCGCGTAGAGGATTGAGGCTTGCTTGACGATCATTGCGGCGGCACGTCGAAGAGTGTTCGATGTCGGTGTACTTGAGCCGGAGAGGGTGAAGTGGAAGTGACGACTTGAGCGGCTCCTTCTTGATGAGGATGAAGTGGAAAAAGAGCGGTCGAGCAACAAAGCGTGAATCTCATCCATTCTTGGGTCGTTCTCTTGATTGTGATCGTCGAGCTTGTGGTCGAAGTAGTCCCTTGTACATTGCTCGGAGAGTCGCAAGTCGGCGGCGAGGTTGTCCATGTGTTCACTCATGGCTTGTTGCTCTGGATGCAAAGCACGTTGTGCTCCAAAGAGGTGGCTCTTGGTGACGTAGGAGTTCATGTCGTCGTCGTGCTCCATGAAGAGTGGGTTGGTAGAAGTACTTTGCCTATCCATTATTCCAAGAGAAAAATGTGACTGGTAGAAAGAGTACCAAATGTACCTTGACCGAAGTTGAAAGTGGATCAATGATCACTCCAATGTAGACAAGGAAATAGCACAATTCGTACCAATTCTTGTCGGTTAGGATGGGGCACAAAATTTGATGCAATTGCTAGTGAGCTTCAACAATGTTGGAAAAGATTCGCAAGATTGCAATGCAACAAGTAGACCAAGAAATATACGATACATAGAAACACACACGCAAAAAGATAAGTGGGGTTGTGCAACCAAGGATGAGCCATAATGTGGAATCCTCAAAAATGCTCTTGTTGCACAACACTAGAGAGATGCTAGCACGATTGCACAATAGGCGGATACAAGACTTATGCACAACCTACTTAGCAAAAATGCAATGAGTTCTATCCCAAGTGTGTTCTATGCAAGGTGTTTCTATGATATGATCCAAGATGATCTAATATGACAATCTTAATGTTGTACGATGCTATGGTTCTTGCTTAAAAGCTCTTTGCTTATCTTTGCCTTTTGCTTAAAATCTTGTTTGGCTCTTTGTTTTTTGAGCTCTTTTCTCATGCAATGCTTCACAAACCAAGAGAGCAATTTTGTATGTGATGACAACCTTGTGACACGAGAGATGATACCAAGATATGCAATATCGATGTATGTATGCTATGGGAAGTATTATCACTAATATGCACAGGTCTCATTGCCGGCAATACTCAAAGGCTAGTCTCGATGGGTAAGCGAGAAAAGGAGTAAGGCTATGATGGCTATCAAAGTAATGGCAAGAGTGATATGTCTGATACCAAGATGAGGTTACTGTGCTTTGGTTCCTCATCCGTAAGCAAGAACGGATGATGGTGATCAAATGGGTGGCACTAATACCAGGATGTAGTCAAGGTGGTCGTTGTTGGTGACGCGTCCGTGGCGAAGATGAGCGGCGGTGATGTTGATGTCGAACCGTACCTAGATAGCCGAAACACAAAAGGACTCGGAACCGCAACTCAAATTATCAAAGCTCAAAGTGGCAACACGTGTCGGAGTGCGAAGCGGGTAAGAAATGGTGGTGGTATGCGGAAGTGGTGATGGTGTATAGGTGGTAGGAGTGCATATGCAGAAATATGGGGAGGTGGTGGTGATTAAACTGAAAAAAATTCAGTTTCGTCAGGGATCGTCGGATGTCCGGGCTGGGCCGGTCGTCCGGTCGTCGGAAGTCCGGTGGGGGTCGAACGTCCGGTACCTGGGCGATTTTCGGGCACTGTATGAACTTCACGAGGGGCGGGGTGGGTGAGGAGAGATTCATCGAATCCGGGCGATTTCGTGGATGGGAAGGGTGGGGAAAGGGGGGGAATCTAGATCCACTAAAAACAAAGCAAATCCCGCATAAAATCCAACAAAATTTCAACACACCAACAAATCACAAAAAAAATTGGGGGGAATTTTCGAATTAGGGGCAAAATCAACAAAAGCTAGCCTAGCAACATAATGTGAGGCTCCGAAATCATGATCAACGTGGCTCTAGATACGAAGATGATGTAGGGTGGAACCCTAATTGGCCATACTTTCACGAAAGGAGCGGATCCCATGATGAACACGATGAACACGAGGAGGGGAACGAGGGAAAACACGGGGAAAACACAAGAGAAACACGGTACACGATCAACTAGGGACGATACAAAGGTAGCCGGTCTTCTCCGTGAGGAGGTCTTGATGTTCTTCTCCGCAAGGAGGTCTTGAACCCAAAGGGATCTTCTCCTTAGAGGGGCCGCGGTCTCTCTCGTGGAGTAGATCCGATGTGGATGAGCAATGCTCTATCTCTAAATATGAGCTAAACCAATGCTAACCCTAGCTAGAAGGAATTGGAGGTGTATTTATAGCCTTAGTGCATTTGTTGTAGTCTATTTCGACGATATTCTTGTTTCTAGCAAATCTCTCAAAGGCCATGTCACCCATCTTAGAACTATTTTGCAAACTCTTAGAAAAGAGTGCCTTTATGCTAATATGGATAAATGCCTTTTTGGTGTTGATAAGCTTGTCTTCTTGGCTTTCGTTGTGTCATCTAAGGGTGTTCACGTCAATAGATCAATGATATTAAAACTTGTCCCCAACCAACCAACTTGCAACAAGTGCGTAGTTTTCTTGGTTTAGCCAGTTTCTCTCATAGATTTGTGAAGGATTTTAGCACCATTGCTTTACCTTTACATGCTTTGAGTAAGAAAAATGCACCCTTTGTTTAGGGACCATCCCAAGATACCGCATTCGATAAGCTTAAGAATTTGCTTACACATGCCCCTTTGCTTGCATTACCCAACTTTGATAAACCATTTAAAATAGATTGCGATGCTAGAGGGTACGGCATAGGAGGTGTGTTAATGCAAGAGAAGTGCCCCATCGCTTACTTTAGTGAAATAATTTCTGGAGAGCAACTTAATTACCCCATCTATGACAAAGAACTATATGCTTTAGTGCGAGTCTTGCTTATTTGGGAGCATTATGTCCACCCTCATAAGTTCATTCTCCACACCGATCATGAAACACTTAAGTATCTCAAGGGTCAAACTAAGTTAAACAAGCGTCATGCTAAGTGGACTGAATTCATTGAGTCATTTCCTTATGTCATAAAGTACATCGAAGGTAAGGAAAACATTCTCGCGGATGCATTTTCCCGTAGATGCATGCTTGTTATTACCCAACTTGAATTGAATGTCATTGGCTTTGAGCACATAAAAGACTTGTGTGCGCATGATCCTACTTTTGCTATTCCTTATGCCAAATGTTTGATGCTTACATCTTGGGAACACTATTACATCAAGGATGATTATGTTATGAAAGCTAACAAATTTTGTATTCCTGAGTCTTCTCTTCGTTTGTTACTTTTGTAAGAAGCTCATGGAGGACTTATGGGACACTTCGGACGTGACAAGACATTTGCCACGCTCTCCAAGAACTACTTTTGGCCCAAGATGTTCCGCGACATCTCACGCTACACCAACTGATGCTCTAAATGTCGTAAAGCTAAGTCTAAAGCTCAATCCCATGGTCTCTATATACCACTTCCAATTCCGTATCACCCATGGGAAGATATTAGTATGGACTTTGTGCTTGGTTTACCTCAAACTAGAAATGGCAAAGATTTTGTGTTTGTTGTTGTGGACCGATTCTCTAAGATGGCTCATTTCATCACACGCAACAAGATAGACGATGCTTCACATGTTGCAAATCTTTTTTGTCGGGAAACCTTGTGCCTACATGGAGTGTCAAGTTCCTAAGTTACTTTTGGAAGACTCTATGCGCCAAGCTCAGAATCAAGCTTTTGTTCTCTTTGGCATACCATCCTCATACCGATGGCCAAATGGAGGTTACAAACGATACACTCTCCACTCTACTACGTGTGTTGCTCAAGAAGAACATCAAGTGCCTACCAATAGCCAAGTATGCCTACAATCATGTGAGACCCCACTACCGGCAAGTCCCCCTTCGAGGTCGTCTACGGCTTCAACCTGTTGTCCCCATTGGACATTCTACCTCTACCACTACAAGAGAGCATCAACATGGAAGCGAGTGCATGAGTGAGCTACCTCAAGAAGATGCTTGACGATACAAGGCACACCATCGAGCGCCAAGTAAAATGACTCACCACCAGGCTCAACATCAACAAGAAACCCATGGCATTCCACATTGGAGATCTTGTTTGGCTACACATGCGCAAGGACCACTTCCCCAATGAACGCAAGTACAAGCTTCTACCTTGAACCAATGGACCCTTCAAGGTGCTCGCATGCTACAACAACAACGCCTACAAAATTGACATCCCACGCGACAAGTACTCTGTGAGCGACACCTTCAACATTAAAGATCTCTCTCCCTACCATAATGATTAGGTTTTCGATCCGACGGTCATCACCATGGATACTACCCCGACTACCCAAGCACCAAGTGGACCCATGACAAGAGCTCACACGCGTGCTATTCTATCTGAGGTGACATGTCTCCTACTTGAGTTCCCCTTACATTCGAGTGAGACGTGGCTACTGCCAAAGTCAGAAACATTATGTGTAATCAGGTACATCACACAAGCTACGGCACCGAGAGCTAAGCAAGAAGGATCAGGCGCGAACTCCGTGTTCAGCCTAGAACCTCCGGCCACCCCGGAACCTCCGGTCTTCGACGGACTAGACGAACCCAGGTGTGCCAACTCTCTGGTTAGCCCGAAACTAGCCCGAAACCTAGCCCAGACCTTCTGGACACCGGAACTTCCGGTCCACCAGGACCTTCCGGCTCGCCGATCCCAGCCTCACTCACGCCGTGCGAAGTCTGTGGCTAGCCTGGACCCTGCCGAAACTTCCGGCCACCGCCGTAACTTCTGGCCCTGCCTACGCGTAGTGACTTGGGCCAAGGCCCGTGTACCCTTTTGCCCCCTAGACTATAAATACTCTGCTTCTACCTACATTTTAGGGTGAGAATAGGTTTAGCTTGTTTGACAGATAAAACCATCAGAGTTCACGACTTCTATGGAGAAGATCCCCCAAGTGGATTCAAGACCCCATCATGGGAAGACCCCTCAAGACCTCCTCACAGAGAAGACCTTTTGTATCCTCCTTTGTTGCATTTGAATCTTGTATCACTCTTTATGTTCATGGAACTAGCACTTGTGTGATCATTTTTCGTTGATTTGAGTGTTTCCTCTCATTCCTTTCGTGTTTCCCCCTCGTGTTCTTCGCGTGATCCACTCCAATCATGGATGATCGGGCATCTAGGGTTCTACCCTACATCAGGATGCATGTTTGTGTGTGCACATGCATGTGAGAGATGGGTTGGGAGGCATGCATGGATTATGAAGGGGCCCTATATGTCTCTAGTAAGCACACCTAACTAGATATGTAGAGCAATCGTTGTGTGTTGGATAAAGGGAGAGACATAACTAGTGTGGTACATCGATCAGTGCGTGGGGAAAAGAGTAATAGTTGATCTAGCTATATGTATGGAGATTGGTCTGTATACATGAATGTGTTAGAGGCAAATATAGCCCGGAGAGATGGATAGAGAGAAAAAAGGGATGCAACTAGGATGGTGCGATAGGCCTACTATATCGAGAGGGGGAGGAGTGTGCGAGTGCGAGAACGATGAAAAAGGGGCAGGAGTGTGCATGTTTGTTGGACCCTATTAGACATACGGAGGCATGGACGGCGAGAAGAGAAGAGAGAAAGCGTGTGTTTGTGGTAGGCAGATCTAGCTAGCAAGGTATATCGATCGGTGTGTGTTGGAAAGAAAGAGCTGGGCAGACCTACAGACAACATGGGAGAATGACCTAAAGAAAAATAATGAATGTGCGTGATTGAGAGAATACTGAGGGAGTGTGAGGGTGAGGCGGGCGTGTGCATGAAAGAGAGTAAGTTAGTTCTAGCCACAAAGAGAAGAGGGTTGTGTGGGTGTAAAAGACTAACAAAGACCATAATTTAGTACAAAAGTGGACTCGAATATTTGAATAAGAGATCATAGTGTTTTAAACCCACACATGCATGAATATAATGGTGATACGCATGGTGTGGTTATGAACATGTTATACTATATATAATATATATAATTCATTTATTTGAATTTGTGATAATGTGTGGCTTTTGCAGCTCAGAGCTCAATACTTGTCATAATCTAGGGGTAGGGGCACTATACATTGTGTGATAAATGAATTATACATATGAAATACGGTTGAGATTATGAAGATCTAGCTAGCGCTTCAAATGTACTATTATTTGGAATCAACTTCAAGTGGATTGAAAAATTCAAATTCGAGTTCATATAGTACACATAGTTCATATCTAATTCGGCAATAATCATGTGGTGTGTTGTGAAGATAATATACAGATGATGGTTTAACTTGGCAACAATCATGGTTGTAGATTCTTATTCAAATGGAGAAACGAATTCAAATTTAGATCGAATTGCAGCGGTAGTATATACATTTGGAATGCAGTAAAATGTTCATCTGGTTAGGTTACATGCATTACAAACGTAGATTTTTTTAAATTGGACATAACATGGATACAAAGTATTGAATGGCATTTATAATAATCCATGTAGTAAAACGGGACAAGACTCTCTCTTGTGTGGTGCGAATAGATTTTTTGTTTTTTCCATTGAGGGAAGTGCGAATTGATTTGGTATCGTACACATTAGGCTTGTCCCAAAATTTCAGACAAGTGCGTCCCTAAGTAATGGTTCCCCCTCCCATCACTTCCTTTTGGCCATTCAAAAACCCAGGCCACCATAGCCTCTTCCCCGACAACATCATCCATCGCAATAACTCAACATCCGTCATCCATCACCCCAGATGAGGATCCGTCATGTCGTGGGAAACCACGACAACCTATGGGACCATGAGCCCCTTGTGGTTCAGCAGGGGGTGAGCAGATTGCACAAAGAGCGGAGAATGTCGCATAGCACGGCAGGGATCACACGGGCAATTTTACCCAGGTTTGGGATGCCGTGAGGCATAAAACCCTAATCCTGCTTTGGTGGATCGATGGCGGAATTGTGGTGGAAGTGCGGCGCTCTAGCCCGGCAGGGTTGCCTCGGGGTGAAAGCGGCTACGCGCGTATGAGTGTAGAATGGTATGAATCCTTTCTATGGTTGCCATGGGCCTCTTTTTATAGATCAAGGAGTCACCACAATGGCAAATCAGCCATTGTGTACTGATTAGATAGCAAACGGTGATATCATACCTAACTTTGCAGACAGGGCAGAGCGCATTAAATGCGCCGCTTAGTGTCATATCACGGCCTGAACGGCAAGCCTTGCCGGGCTGCTTGGCCACCTTCTGTCATGTCTGTGTGACATGTCGCTGGACGAGTGTCATTTGGAGGTGATTTTTTGTAGGAAGTGGCTACCATGCTTGACACCGGAACGATTGATGACTTGCGTCGCTGTGAGGTGGTGCGGTGGAGCCTTGGTGGGGTAGTTCACCTTCGTAAGTGATGAGGACATCAATACCATTGTTACACTCGAAGCCCCTACTGCTATACATACTGGACCAATTACTAGAGCTCGTGCACGCGAATTAAATTACCAGGTACTTCCGTTTCTTTGTAACGATTCTAATGTTCATGAGAATATGATGCTGCCTAAATTGGATACATTTGATTTGCTTACAAATGAAGGGCCTAGCTTGGACAAGAAAGATGAACCTTGGAGCAAGTTCAAGCATGGAGATGATGGCGTGCGCAAGGGGAACAAGAACGGAGTTACAAGTGATGATTCCAGGACTTTGAAGCCACCATAATGAGTGCATGAAGCCTTGGACGAAATATACAAGACACCACTTCATAAATTTCGTCCAGAGGCTATCCTAGGTGCTGCGTCACCTTATTTTTGGGCCAGGCCCATGTAATTTTGAAATACTTTATTATAGGCTGTTTTTAGAGTCCGTATGTGTGGGGAAACAAGAGTTAGGGTTGGTTTCGGACCCTTTCTCCAAGGGCCATGAAATTCCCCCCTCTCTCCTCCATATATACAGCCCTTAGGGCATCGTTTAGACCTTGGGTTTTGTTTAGATTAAGGTTTGCCATAGCTGAAACTTCGCGTACTTCGTTTGTGTTCAACGACCAGACAAAGGCGTCACAAAACACCACCTTCATTAATAAAGCTTTCCTCTTTTATTCGCAATATCCAGATTGCAATCTTAGTTTCTTGCTTGTTCTTCGTTTGCTCGCAGGAAATAGACCCTCATGGTCAGGTTGATCGTGCTCCGGCATGGTCAATAACCCTCGGAAGTTGGTTTAGCAATTGCTAAGGCGCGACGTCTTCGCACGTTCATAGTCGGATCGTGAAAGTCGACTCCCACAAAAAACGATATCTATCGCATCGAAACATCGGGACACCTTTGCCTCTATCAAGTGGTATCAGATTTCCAGGTTGCTCAATGAGACTTTACAGTTTTTCGTAGTTTAGATTGAGTCTGTTCTTCATACCTATAGTCCACGAAAAACCCACAAAAAATCAGGGTTAGTTCATCATGTCCGAACCAATCTGAGCCTTTGCATAATCTTTTTATGGTTTTGCATTGTTGAATTTGCGGTTGCATCATCGTGTCTAATTGCTGGTCTTGGTGTCTAGTCCTTTAGAGTTTCGAGTTCTGTTCACAAATAGTCACGCCGCCGCCACATCATCATCTGTTCTGCAATATACCACCATCATCGTCACCGTTGCCAAATACCACCAGCGTCAGAACCACTGCCATATACCACATATCCACCGCCATCAAGATAGTCTGAGTCCACCTCCATCACAGATTCACCACCAGTCCGTGTTGCACTGCCCTACATATATTCGCCACTAGTCCGAGTTCCACCAGACTCATCTCCGCAACTAGTCCGAGTCCAGTATTTGTTGCATTACTTTCGATTTCCAAATCACACGATACTTCAAGTCGTGACAGAGTAGGACTCCCGAGATTCTGTGCTACCCACAGTAGAAAAATAGTTCCATACTCAAAAAAAACTAAGTCTGGAAAATTCTAGCTAGGCAGTTTTTAGACCATTTGTATACTTTTTGGAAAAAAATTATTGCGGAGCAAAAAAAGAGAGAAAAAAAGTGAAAAAACAAAAATATCAGAGCATGCTCCTCCCTTGTTTACGTGCAGCGTCGTGATTTTGTTAGTGTTCTATGCTCGCGTCTCTAGCACGGTCTAGCCTAGGACCAGCACAGTACCGTCGTTGAGCGCTTATTCCACTTTGCATCTTTGAATTGATTATTGCTGACCCTTTTTGCTACCATATTACAAGCCTTCCCAGCTCCACATACATCTACATAGTGCATTTGACTCTCCTTGGTTATCGCTCTATCCAAGCTTTGAGAGTTTTGACTACGACGGTTGCCGATAACTGCCTGCTGATGGGTAAGAACTAGTAAGAATTTGAGATTTGCTTGACGGATTTGTGACACCCACCACCACGTCTTGTTAGTAGTCTATAGGATCATATTCTCGTGTGTTTCTATTGCTGCTAACCATGGCAGGATCATAAGCCGACGAGACTGACTAGGAGAACATGACGAATAAGGAGTCGCATGATAAATTTCAGCAAATGATGAGTGGACAGGTGCAAGATGTGCTAAATAGATTTGAAGAGGCCGTGGAGAAGATAGATGGCATGGAGAAGACGTTTGAAACAAAGCTCGATAACAAGTTTAATGAATTGCTCGCGCGTCTTCAACCACCACCACCGGCTGCACCTAACGCACCTCTACAACAACAACAACGTTGCCTTCCAAATCAAGTGGGACGAGCACAGCGCGCTCCCATTGACCCTATGATGCCGAGCATCCCACGTTCATCCCCATGTACTCTCTGACTACTCTCCAAGCCCCAAGAGGAAATATGACGAGACCTCGAACATACACCATTGGACACAAGGTGAACTCGCTCCTCTCCGAACTTTCACATTCTACATGGGAGACATGGCTACTACCTCCAACGTATGTGCTATGCATGATCAGGTAGGTAGAGGAAAGCCACGGAGCCACCACATCCAACGGACGAGCTAGCAAGGACGCCAAGTACAAGGACCAAGAGAAGAAGCTGCCAGAAATCTACAGCCACCGGACGACCGGTCTAGACTGGACGTCCGACGCCTGGAGTCTTCACCGGCCAGCCCAAGTTCCAGCCAGCGAGACCTACAGCGTCGGACGACCAACGCTGACCGGACGTCCGACATCCTCCGGCACCCGGACGACCGGCCCCGTCTGGAAATCCGACGATGTCTTTCCCGAGCCAAAAAGCCGGACGTCCGACAAGTACCGGACGATCGGACCCTCGCGAGGCACCGGACGTCCGGTACCTGTCAGACATCGGACGCCTATCTGTGCACAGTGTATCGGGCCGAGCCCATGTATCCCTTCGCCCTCACTTACCCCTTCATGGCCCTAGACTATATATACTCCTCCACCTCCACCATTTGAGGGTTAGCATTGGTTTAGCTCATGTTTAGAGATAGAGCATTGTTCATCCACATCGGATCTACTCCACGAGAGAGACCACGGCCTCTTTGGAGAAGATCCCTTCAGATTCAAGACCTCCTTGTGGAGAAGAACTTCAAGACCTCCTCACGGAGAAGACCGGTTACCTCTTGTATCGTCTGTTGTTGACTTTGGATCTTGTATCTTTCTTTGTGTTCATGGAACTAGCGCATGTGTGATCATTCTTGTTGCTTTGAGTGTTCTCTTGTGTTCCCCTCATGATTTTCCCCGCGTTTCCCTCTCGTGTTCTTCGTGTTCATCGTGGGATCCGCTCCTTTCGTGGAAGATAGGCCCATAGGGTTCCTACACTACATCATCTTGGATCAGAGCCAGGTTGTCTCATGATATCATCTTGGTATCATCATCCACGTTGATCACGATTTCGGAGCCTGCCCTCTTCGTTTTCTAGCCTAATTTTGTTGTGTTCTTCCCCAATTTCAACAATCCCCACCAAAAATAGCCCCAATTTTTTTGTGATTTGTTGGTTTGACAAAGTTTTGTTGGATTTGATCCATGGATTTGCTTGGTTTCGAGCTGATCTAGCATTTCCCCAAGTTTCTCCATCTTTCACCCACGGAATCTAATCAATTTTGACCCCAAAATCCCCAAATTCTGCCCAAAATCGCTTCCCGAAACCCGCATCTCGCGTTGACCCCAACTCCCCGGACGACCGACACTTTACGGACGTCCGGAGCCCTGGAACAACCGGACGTCTGACCTTTTCCGGACATCCGAGACCCCTAACCCGAGCCAAATTTACGGATTTCCGAGCCTGCCCGGACGTCCGGCCCCCGGACATCAGTCCTTTTACGGCCATCCGTAACCTGTAAAAACTGATTTCACTCAAATTTTGTTTCGGCCATAACTAATTCATCTGAACTTCGATTTTGACGTTCTTTAGCTCGTTTTGAAGATCTTGACATCCTCCTTCCCACAAAAATATTACCATCATCATTTGACTCCATCAAAGTTTTGAAACTTTGGCATCTTTTCCTAGGGCTTCCACCACATCATCCGCTACACCACCACCGACTTCCGCAACCTAACCCATATTGATCCCCATACCATTAGTGGTTGCTTGAGGAGTGATTTGAGTCCCCTAAGGTGTCTAGGCTACTTAGGGCCGGTTGCTCCTTCATCAACCACCACCACCACTACCGCATAGGCTTACCCACCATACACTTACGCCACCCCAACTTAACCCAATTTTGTTTGTGTTGTGAGTTCTGTCTCCTAAGGTGTTTCGGCTACTTAGGGACCATGCTTTCAACTCCGACACCGTGTATAGTCCACCACCTTACCCTCCACATCTGCATTGCGTACTCCACAACCCATCATTGCATTTCCGCAATCCCTTTGAGCTTCTGCAACCACCATTTGACATTTGACATTTGAGACTTTGAGTTCACGGTTTTTCCGTTTCCTAAGGTGTTTTGGCTACTTAGGGACGAGTCTCCATCATCTTGGTAGTGCCTTCAAGATCACCGCCACTCATCATCGACACGGACGGTAACCTCCATATCATCTTGGTATCGTGGTATCCCTCCATTGTATATTCCCCTGCCATTGCATTGATAACCCCTAGCCCATTTTGCTTCACTTTCCTATCGAGACTAGCCTTTGAGTATTGCCGGCAACATTATTTGTGCACATTAGTGGTCTACACCATCCATTGCATACATTCCATATCATATTGGTATCATATCATCCCTTGTGCCACAAGTTTGTTCCCGCATATATACAATTGCTATCTTGGTTTGTGTATTGTGCAAAAGTGGCCATACAAAAAAAGACAGAATAAGCTTTTAAGCAAAAGAGCAAGAGCAAACAAGCTTGTAAGAAAGTGCCATAGCATCATACCATTGCATATAAGATTGTCATATCCGATCATCTTTGATCATACCACTGGAACATCATACATATATAGCATACTTGGGATAGAAAGTCGATACATTTTGCATCTTATAGGTTGTGCACAAGTGTCGTATCCGCCTATAGAGCAGTCGTGGTAGCGTCACTCTTGAGTTGTGCAACATGAGCGTTTTCCGTGGATTCCACATTTTGTGCTCATTCCTTGGTTGCACGACCCCATTTTATTGATCCATGTACGTGTTTCTGTGTGCCACCCATATTGCTATTGGTCTACTTCTTTCACTTGCGAATTTGTGAGTCTCTTTCAACATTATTGACTCTTGCTAACATTTTGCATCAATTTTTTTGTGCCACTATCCTCATTGAGCTCCACCATAAGCCTTACTTGCGTGCCAATTGTGCTATTTCCTTGTCCACATTGGAGTGATCATTGATCCACTTTCAACTTCGGTCAAGGTACATTTGGTATAGTTCTTCTACTTTCTCCACTCATATTTGCTTGAGTATTGTGATGGATAGGCAAGGCATTTCATCTCCGGTCTTCCACAACAACGACGACATGAACAACTACATCACCAAAGCGTCAATCTTCGATCTACAACGACAAATGCAAGGCGCACAATCAAGATTGCGAGAGCGCATTGAGAACCTCTCCATCGACATTCATCACTCCGAAGCAAGGAAAAGGGACTACATCGACAACAAGCTTTCCACACAAAAGGAGGAGCAAGATGCAAGGATGGAGGAGATTCGGACCTTGTTGATCAACCGTTCTTTCCCTTCATCATCCTCAAGGCGGCGACGTTCAAGTCACAAGTCTTCGGAGCGCAAAAATGATGCAAGCTCAAGTCATCCACGTCCACATTTCCATGGCGACCACCATCACGTTCGTGATCCACATTGTCAAGAAGGGAAAGTCACCTCCAAACAACATGTGCACGACGACGACGAACCGCATCAAGTTCAAGCATGACAATGACACCATCATCATGAAGATGCTCGCCGAGCGCAAATGCACAAGTCCCAACAAGCCCTACTTCACGCCAAGTCTACGCTTCATGATCAAAAGAGAAGACCGCGAGACGACCACAACCAGGAGCATGCTATGGCTACTACCACCACCACTTCGGCATCTTCGCCAAGTGTTCTCAAGGCAACTTCGCCTTCGGACATATGGCATCTTCGCCTACTTCCCATGAGTTCGCCTACATCAACATCTTCAAGTACAAGGCGACCACCTACGAGCGAGGGCGACACTTCCATCTTCAGAAGCCCCTCAAGGAAGATGGCCGAGCATGGGAATTTCCCTTCGGTCATGGAGACAAGCTACGAGGTGCCACATCATTTGGGCCTCCAACAACAAGACGGTGAAAAGAAGGCCGAGCAAGGTCCATCCCCTTCGACCACGGCGACGAGCATGAACCTCTTCAACAACATGAAGACGTTGCCCATATTGGACTCATACTCCGAGTCAAGCTACGATACCGCACATGAGACCTTATCTTAGGTCTTAGAGGAGAGTGATGATGTGCCATCTTCGGCCTTCATCCACGGCTACAACTACGACATGATTGAGCATGGAGACATTTGCACCAACATCTCTCCGACACCCACATATAAAGAGATGCCCCAATTCCCATGTGAGGAGAGCCACCCCACCATGAGTGATATGAGTGACTCCACCATTTGTTACATTGACTGTATTTCCTATGAGAGGATGAGTGTGACCGCCACTAGCCCCACACTTGAGAGCATCCAAGAGGGAGTGAGTGAGCCACCACACGTAGTGAGTGAGTTAGTTGACACGGCACGTGAGGCCACTATGATTCCTAAAGACTTAACCTCTCCTCCGAGTGTGTTTTCTTCTCTGGTGCTAGGTCTCCTGGATGACGACATGCCTATCCTCGACGAGTCCATATCTCCAATGGAGACAAGGATGGCCATGGTGGAACAAGATGCACCCCCCACATGGTTCCATCAAGATGAAGATGACCACGACTCGGTCTTCGACACCTCACCTACAAAACATGAGCGATGCTCCAAAGGTAACATAGGTGATGGTGCTTCTCTTGTCCCACTAGTGGACTATCTCACCAATGATTGCTTGCATGAGGTTGATCCACCTATTCCCATGCTTCATGCTAGTGCGAATTCTTCATGTCATGACTTACCAATTTATGATGAATATGATGATGAGCATGTTGATTTGCCTAGTTGTGATGCTATGCTCCATAGGACATCATTTGAAAATTCTTTTGGTCACGTCATTTTTGACAATCGATTAAAATTGTCATATGCTATGAGTGAGCTATCCCATATTGCATTATTCCAATCTCAACATAGTGACTATGCATGCCCCATTACAATAAATCCCATTTGCACTTATGGCATAGATGACGAGATGATGGTCATTGGCTTTTGTTTTTCATGTGATGATATTGCCATGCTTCCTTTACATGATTTGCGCAATTCATCTACTATGCCATGCCATGATCACATTGTTCCAAATATGCATTGTTTTGAATGTTGTCAATATTCTCCACGTGATGTTCCAATTAATCCTCATGAGGAGACCCCCATTGTTTCCTCATACATATTAGCAGATTTTGATGCATTCCATACTTTGCATTATTCTCATAATTGCATGCACCATATGCATTCCACGCATAAGAATGCTCTAGATTTTTTCCATGATGCATTACATAATTTGAGTATCCATTATGATATACATACAACAAACCTATCATGATGGATGACATGTTTCTATATCACACATCTCATTTATTCGAGCATTGGATATTTTGTGCTAACCAACACAAGCACGTGCACATCATGATGGATGATGTGTACATATACCATGCACACACAATTTTCCCTTTGTCTTTGTTTCGTGTAGGTACTCACGTATACTCGTCAACCTCTCAATCCCAAGAGTTGACGTAACAAGCTCTTGGGAGCAAAGTTGACTTGGGATCCCGTGAACTACCCTTCCCACCGCTCTCTTTGCACAACGATTACGCGCATCTCTCTCACTTGGCTCTCACACGGCTATGGGTTATATACCGCTTGTCGCTTCATGCTCATTTTCCCATGTTCGCTTTGCATGCTATGCTTCCTTTGCCGTGCAATTGTGACGCTTGCTTGCATCTACCCATGATTCACCATTATTCTACTCCTATGTGCATTTGAATGCTCGTTGGAGACCCTTGTTGCTTTTGCCATGTTTATCATGTACCCCATGCTATTGATGCTATTTTGCTCATATCCTCCTTTCATGCTTGTGCTATGTCATGTGAATTATTCATGCACACTATGTGCACCCATGACATGCTTGCTATGTTTCCCTCTAGTATGTTGCATCTTCGCACTACTAGCTCACACCACTTGATTGCTATGATTGCTTACTTTGTCGCATCACCCATGTTCCATTACTACTTGCTTTCTTGGGTTGATGACGCATATGTTCATGCCTCTCACATGATATATTTTGTTCATTGTCGCTTGCCTCCAATTGTTGCATCTATGCTTATTTATCGTGGAGATTTGGACACCATACTTGTGATGCATGCTTGCTTGATTACGCCTATTCTATTTGGTTGTTCTCATATCATATGCCTCCATACTATGAAATGCTCCCTTGTCCTTTCTTATGATGATCATGATGCATACACTTGTTGGGTATCTTCCCACACGAATGATAGGTTTTGCACTACCGCTAACCTCATTTGTTTTTCCGAGTGTTTGTCATGTTCTTTCGTTTTGAAGGATTCACAAGGTGGTACCATCACGAGACAACTTGGTCATGTGAAGGCGTACACGATCCGCGACACCAACATTTTTGACATTCTCATAAAGGTGAACCCCTTCCCTCTGAGCATATTGGATGGGTCACTCTTTCATTGTTGTCTCCTTCTTGTTGTCTACATGGTACATCTTGCGAAGGGAGGAGTGAGACGACCACAACCAGGAGCATGCTATGGCTACTACCACCACCACTTCGGCATCTTCGCCAAGTGTTCTCAAGGCAACTTCGCCTTCGGACATATGGCATCTTCGCCAAGTGTTCTCAAGGCAACTTCGCCTTCGGACATATGGCATCTTCGCCTACTTCCCATGAGTTCGCCTACATCAACATCTTCAAGTACAAGGTGACCACCTACGAGCGAGGGCGGCACTTCCATCTTCAGAAGCCCCTCAAGGAAGATGGCCGAGCATGGGAATTTCCCTTCGGTCATGGAGACAAGCTACGAGGTGCCACATCATTTGGGCCTCCAACAACAAGACGGTGAAAAGAAGGCCGAGCAAGGACCATCCCCTTCGACCACGGCGACGAGCATGAACCTCTTCAACAACATGAAGACGTTGCCCATATTGTACTCATACTCCGAGTCAAGCTACGATACCGCACATGAGACCTTATCTTAGGTCTTAGAGGAGAGTGATGATGTGCCATCTTCGGCCTTCATCCACGGCTACAACTACGACATGATTGAGCATGGAGACATTTGCACCAACATCTCTCCGACACCCACATATAAAGAGATGCCCCAATTCCCATGTGAGGAGAGCCACCCCACCATGAGTGATGTGAGTGACTCCACCATTTGTTAGATTGACTGCATTTCCTATGGGAGGATGAGTGTGACCACCACTAGCCCCACACTTGAGAGCATCCAAGAGGGAGTGAGTGAGCCACCACACGTAGTGAGTGAGTTAGTTGACACGGCACGTGAGGCCACTATGATTCCTAAAGACTTAACCTCTCCTCCGAGTGTGTTTTCTTCTCTGGTGCTAGGTCTCCTGGATGACGACATGCCTATCCTCGACGAGTCCATATCTCCAATGGAGACAAGGATGGCCATGGTGGAAGAAGATGCACCCCCCACATGGTTCCATCAAGATGAAGATGACCACGACTCGGTCTTCGACACCTCACCTACAAAACATGAGCGATGCTCCAAAGGTAACATAGGTGATGGTGCTTCTCTTGTCCCACTAGTGGACTATCTCACCAATGATTGCTTGCATGAGGTTGATCCACCTATTCCCATGCTTCATGCTAGTGCGAATTCTTCATGTCATGACTTACCAATTATGATGAATATGATGATGAGCATGTTGATTTGCCTAGTTGTGATGCTATGCTCCATAGGACATCATTTGAAAATTCTTTTGGTCACATCATGTTGGACAATCGATTAACATTGTCATATGCTATGAGTGAGATATCCCATATTGCATTATTCCAATCTCAACATAGTGACTATGCATGCCCCATTACAATAAATCCCATTTGCACTTATGGCATAGATGACGAGATGATGGTCATTGGCTTTTGTTTTTCATGTGATGATATTGCCATGCTTCCTTTACATGATTTGCGCAATTCATCTACTATGCCATGCCATGATCCCATTGTTCCAAATATGCATTGTTTTGAATGTTGTCAATATTCTCCACATGATGTTCAATTTAATCCTCATGAGGAGACCCCCATAGTTTCCTCATACATATTAGCAGATTTTGATGCATTCCATACTTTGCAATATTCTCATAATTGCATGCACCGTATGCATTCCACGCATAAGAATGCTCTAGATTTTTTCCATGATGCATTACATAATTTGAGTATCCATTATGATATACATACAACAAACCTATCATGATGGATGACATGTTTCTATATCACGCATCTCATTTATTCGAGCATTGGATATTTTGTGCTAACCAACACAAGCATGTGCACATCATGATGGATGATGTGTACATATACCATGCACACACAATTTTCCCTTTGTCTTTGTTTTGTGTAGGTACTCACGTATACTCATCAACCTCTCAATCCCAAGAGTTGACGTAACAAGCTCTTGGGAGCAAAGTTGACTTGGGATCCCGTGAATTACCCTTACCACCGCTCTCTTCGCGCAACGACTACGCGCATCTCTATCACTTGGCTCTCACACGGCTATGGGTTATATACCGCTTGTCGCTTCATGCTCATTTTCCCATGTTCGCTTTGCATGCTATGCTGCCTTTGCCATGCAATTGTGACGCTTGCTTGCATCTACCCATGATTCACCATTATTCTACTCCTATGTGCATTTGAATGCTCGTTGGAGACCCTTGTTGCTTTTGCCATGTTTATCATGTACCCCATGCTATTGATGCTATTTTGCTCATATCCTCCTTTCATGCTTGTGCTATGTCATGTGAATTATTCATGCACACTATTTGCACCCATGACATGCTTGCTATGTTTCCCTCTAGTATGTTGCATCTTCGCACTACTAGCTCACACCACTGGATTGCTATGATTGCTTACTTTGTCGCATCACCCATGTTCCATTACTACTTGCTTTATTGGGTTGATGACGCATATGTTCATGCCTCTCACATGATATATTTTGTTCATTGTCGCTTGCCTCCAATTGTTGCATCTATGCTTATTTATCGAGGAGATTTGGACACCATACTTGTGATGCATGCTTGCTTGATTACGCCTATTCTATTTGGTTGTTCTCATATCATATGCCGCCATACTATGAAATGCTCCCTTGTCCTTTCTTATGATGATCATGATGCATACACTTGTTGGGTATCTTCCCACACGAATGATAGGTTTTGCACTACCGCTAACCTCATTTGTTTTTCCGAGTGTTTGTCATGTTCTTTCGTTTTGAAGGATTCACAAGGTGGTACCATCACGAGACAACTTGGTCATGTGAAGGCGTACATGATCCGCGACACCAACATTTTTGACATTCTCATAAAGGTGAACCCCTTCCCTCTGAGCATATTGGATGGGTCACTCTTTCATTGTTGTCTCCTTCTTGTTGTCTACATGATACATCTTGCGAAGGGAGGAGCGACATGGGAGATTGGCTCTATGGACCTTCACATTAAGGAGTGCTCGAACTTATTGGATGCACTTTCGAACCACCACTCATGCCACGACATCGAGCATTGGTACACCAACACCTACATATTTGTTGATTGTGCTCACACATGTCATGCTCGATGGACATCTCACACACATGAAAAATTTGCATATTATGCATGGATTGACTCATATTATGATTGCCTTGTTGCATCTTGTATTCCCATGTCATCCATGATATATGAGCTTGTGCATTTCCTTAGAAAATTTGTTGTGATCTTTCTAGATGGCATATTCATACATCATGATCTTATTGCCTACCATCAATTGCATGATCACATCACATTGAGCATCCACTACCATATTCATGCTATTGATAAACCGTCTCACTATGACATCATTTTGCACCATGGTTGCATTGATCATATTCTTGCTTTTGCTCCCATGAATGTTGTGCATACATTTCCATATCTTTTGGATAAGCTTCATGCACCTTGTCATGATCAATATTGTTGCACGAACACATGTTTACTTGATGGACACTTTGTGTGCACTAACCATTGTATTTCCAAGTGTGCTTCGTGTTTGCTCATTTTGCATGTACCACATACCGGAGACACCTTGGAGTACTTGGATTGTGCCATGCCTTCAACTCCGTCCAACTACAAGTCCGTCCACGACAACCGTTTCCATGGTGATGAGGATGACGATTTGAGGTCAGATCTTCCCCAAGGGCGGGGGAGGAGATGATACGGAGCACCCCACGTTCATGCCCATGTACACTCTGACGCCTGGAGTCTTCACCAGCCAGCCCAAGTCCTAGCCAGTGAGACCTACAGCGGTCGAACGACCGACGCTGACTGAGGGAGTCCTGGATTAGGGGGTGTTCGAGTAGCCGGACTATACCTTCAGCCGGACTCCTGGACTGTGAAGATACAAGATTGAAGACTCTGTCCCATGTCTGGAGGGGACTTTCCTTGGCGTGGAAGGCAAGCTTGGCGGTGCGGATATTCAGGATCTCCTACCATTGTAACCGACTCTATGTAACCCTAACCCTATCCGGTGTCTATATAAACCGAAGGGTTGTAGTCCGTAGGACATCAACTCCATATACAACAATCATACCTTCTTGATCTCGTGGTAGATCTACTCTTGTACTATCCATATCATCAATATTATTCAAGCAGGACGTAGGGTTTTACCTCCATCAAGAGGGCCCGAACCTGGGTAAAACATCGTGTTCCCTGTCTCCTATTACCATCCGGCCTAGACGCACAGTTTAGGACCCCCTACCTGAGATCCGCCGGTTTTGACACCGACATTGGTGCTTTCATTGAGAGTTCCTGTATGTCGTCGCCTTTAGGCCCGATGGATCCTTTGATCATCAACAACGATGCAGTCCAGGGTGAGACATTTCTCCCCGGACAGATCTTCGTCTTCGGCGGCTTCGCTCTGCGGGCCAATTCGCTTGGCCACCTGGAGCAGATCGAAAGCTACGCCCCTGGACATCAAGTCAGGTTTGGAAGCTTAAACTACACGGCTAACGTCCGCGGAGACTTGATCTTCGACGGGTTCGAGCCACGGCCAAGCGCGCCGCACTATGTCAAGGGGCATGATCTAGCTCTACCTCCAGACAGTGTCCTGGAGGCCGCACACGCATCGGTTCCGACCCCTAACTCGGAGCCTATTGCGCCAATCGAGGATGAGCGGTTGGACGTCACCTACGGGGCTTTGAACTCAAAGGCGATCGAGCCGAGCACTAGCCCCGCAGTCTGCATGATCCGTGACTCCGAGGATCCGGACTCCTTTCCGAACTCCGAACCCCCTGCGCCCCTGCCGATCGAATCCGATTGGGCGCCGATAATGGAGTTCACCGCCGCAGACATCTTTCAGCACTCGCCTTTTGGCGACATCCTGAATTCTATTAAGTCTCTCTCTTTATCAGGAGAGCCCTGGCGGGATTACGGCCAGCGAGGGTGGGATACGGACGATGAAGAAATTCAAAGCCCACCCACCACCCACTTCGTAGCCACTGTCGATGATTTAACCGACATGCTTGACTTCGGCTCCGAAGACATCGACGGTATGGACGGCGATGTAGGAGACGAACAGGAACCAGCACCTGTAGGGCGCTGGGAGGCCACCTCGTCATATGACATATATATGGTGGATACTCCAAAAGATGGAGATGGCGATGGAACAGTGTGGGATGACACCTCCAAGAAACAGCCAAAGCGCCGGCGCCAGCGGCGCCGCTCTAAATCCCGCCAAAGCAAAAACGGTGATTCCAGCACGGGAGATAATACTACCCCGGATAGCACCGAAGAACACCCACCTCAGCAAGATTCGGCACAGGAAGATGGAGAAGCCAGCCATCATGAGAGAGCGGCAGACCGAGAGGTCGAGGATGATAACTATACGCCTCCCTCCGAAGACGAGGCAAGCCTCGATGACGACGAATTCGTCATACCATCAGACCCCGACGAACAAGAGCGTTTTAAACGCAGGCTTTTAGCCACGGCAAGCAACCTCAAGAAAAAGCAGCAACAGCTTAGAGCTGCCCAAGATTTGCTATTTGACAGATGGACTGATGTCTTTGCGGCCGAAGAGTATGAACTCGAACGCCCCTCCAAGAGTTACCCAAAGCGCAGGCCGCTACCCCCATCAGAGGAGGAAGCACCTACATCACCAGCGCATGACATGGCAGACCGGCCACCTCGCGGCCGCGACAAAGAGGCCTCTCGGCCCTCCACCCAAGCCATGCCCTGACGCCGCTCAACTAAGGCATGGGAAAATGCGCCAGACCTGCGAGACATACTGGAGGATAAGGCAAAACAAACAAGATCGATCTACGGATCGCGCAGGCGCCCTACGGCACATGACGATGATCTTCACTCTGGATACAACAAATCCGGCCGGGACGAACACAACAGACATAGATCTTCCGAGCTGCGTCGTGATATAGCCCAGTACAGAGGCGCCGCACACCCGCTATGCTTCACGAATGAAGTAATGGATCATAAAATCCCAGAGGGTTTCAAACCCGTAAACATCGAATCATACGATGGCACAACAGATCTGGCGGTATGGATCGAGGATTATCTCCTTCACATCCACATGGCATGCGGCGATGATCTACACGCCATCAAATACCTCCCGCTCAAACTTAAAGGACCGGCCCGGCATTGGCTTAACAGCTTGCCAGCAGACTCAATCGGTTCTTTGGAGGACCTGGAAGCCGGAGTCCTTGACAACTTCTAGGGCACTTACATGCGACCACCGGATGCCGATGACTTAAGCCACATAATTCAGCAGCCAGAGGAATCGGCCAGACAATTCTGGACATGGTTCCTAACAAAGAAAAACCAGATAGTCGACTGTCCGGACGCACAGGCCCTAGCAGCCTTCAAGCATAACATCCGCGCCGAATGGCTTGCCCGGCACCTGGGACAGGAAAAGCCAAAATTTATGGCAGCCCTCACGACACTCATGACCCGCTTTTGCGCGGGAGAAGACAGCTGGCTAGCTCGCAGTAACAACTTATCAAAGAACCCTGGTAATTCGGATACCAAGGACAAAAGTGGCAGGACACGTCGGAATAAGCAAAAACGCCGCGTTAGCAGCGACAGCAATGAAGACACGGCAGTCAATGCCGGATTCAAAGGCTATAAATCCGGTCAGCGGAAAAAGCCATTCAAAAAGAATACTCAGGGCTCGTCCAGTTTGGAACGAATACTCGACCGCTTGTGCAAGATACATGGCACCCCCGAAAGGCCAGCAAATCACACTAACAGAGATTGTTGGGTGTTTAAGCCGGCAGGCAAGTTGAGAGCCAAAAACAAAGACAAGGGGCTGCACAGTGACGACGAGGAGGAGCCCAAGCCGCCGAACAACAATGGACAGAAGGGCTTTCCGCCACAAGTGCGGTCGGTGAACATGATATACGCAACCCACCTTCCCAAGCGGGAGCGGAAGCGTGCGCTATGGGACGTATACGTGATGGAGCCAGTCGCCCCAAAGTTCAAGCCATGGTCCTCCTACCCAGTCACTTTTGATCGAAGGGACCATCCCACTAGCATCCATCATGGCGGCTTCACCGCATTGGTTCTCGACCCAATCATCGACGGATTTTATCTCACAAGAGTCCTCATGCACGGCGGCAGTAGCTTGAACCTGCTTTATCAGGGCAGAGTGCGGAAAATGGGCATAGATCCCTCAAGGATTAAGCCCACAAAAACGACCTTTAAAGGCGTTATACCAGGTGTAGAAGCCAACTGTACAGGCTCAGTAACACTTGACGTGGTCTTCGGATCCCCGAACAATTTCCGAAGCGAAGAGTTAATCTTTGATATAGTCCCGTTTCGCAGTGGCTATCACGCCCTGCTCGGACGAACCGCATTCGCAAAGTTCAATGCGGTGCCACACTACGCATATCTCAAGCTCAAGATGCCAGGCCCTCGAGGAGAAATCACGGTCAACGGAAACACCGAATGCTCCCTCCGTACGGAGGAGCACACGGCGGCTCTCGCAGCGGAGGTACAAAGTAGCCTTCTCAGGCAATTCTCCAGTCCGGCCGTTAAAAAGCCAAACACTGCCAAGCGCGCTCGGACTAACCCACAGCAGGACCGCCTGGCACACTCTGAGCAAGCGTAGCAATGCGGCCCCAACCCCAGCTCTCGTGACATAGCGAAACCAGTACCTCGCGTACATAACTACGCCCTTGAAATGCCATGGGCATAGGGGAAGGGGCACAATAACGGCATGCCCAAAATACGGCTTAAAACGTACTAGGGGCTGCCGCATTCTTTTTTTAATTTTTTCTTACTTTCAAGACTCCATACTTTGGACAACCTGTTTGGCAATTCGACTGCCGCACAAACGATGCAAGATCCAGGGAGGCAGACAAGCCATGCCGCATTATGGAACTACCAGGTGGTCTGTGTTACGAGCGGTATACCTGTTTTAAATACAATTCCGCAGCCTGCCCCTGGTCAGGACATACTAAATAGTCCAATATCTTTTGCTTACCGCACTATTTGTATCGTTCGGCTTTGATAATTAGCCTCTCTATAAAACAATGCATAGCTTTCTGTCTATTTTTTGCATTATCTTCTTTTCACATATATGTTTATTAAATGACATGATTGCACCCGTACACCATGGTACGGCAAACACGCCAGGGGCTTCAGTACCCCTCATAATGGTGTGAGAAGTTTGTACACTTTCACAAGTGCGGCACCCCGAACTTATAGCACTATATGCATCGGCTCCAAATCATGATTTGGGTCAATAGTTGGGTTTGCCCGGCTCCTATGTTTTGGTGCCTTACGTTCCGCTATATCGGCTAAGGTAGCACTAGGAGAACCACTGCGATTGTGCCCCAGTTCAGCTGGGTTAAGCACCTCAGTGGAGAAAGCTAAAACTGACTGTCATGATGTGGCGAGAGACCGGTCGCTGTTCGAGAGGTTTTTCGAGTCCCTAAATGCTTATGCCGCTTCGAGCGAGGAGCTGGCTTTGTCCGGCCAATGTGTGGATAGCGCCCCGAACTCGGTCTTCCGAACTAGGGGCTTCGCCGAAGTTTAAAATTATAGAGTTCTATGGCTAAGTGAGAGTGTTCAAGCATTATAGTCCGATTGCCTCGTTCGTTGTGCTGAGCGCCTCCCTCGAAGGACCCAACTATGGGAAAAAGAGCACTCAGGTTTATCCCAAACACCCCAGCACTAGTGGCATGGGGGCAGAAGCCGACGACTGGCCATCTCTCAATTTTTGATAAAGGGCCGCACAGAAAGTAATATTTTAAATTCAATAAGCATTGCTTAGCACATATGAACAAGTTCTCAACGCACAGGATAAACACGAGCGAGTTCATTCGAAAATCACATACTTTGTACATTCATCCGCCACAAGGCGGGCACCTGCAAGAACATCCTTGTAGTAGTTCTCAGGCTTGCGATGCTCCTTCCCCGGCGGCGGCCCGTCCTTCACAAGCTTCTCACCGTCCAGCTTACCCCAGTGCACCTTTGCACGGGCAAGGGCTCGACGGGCACCTTCGATGCAGACGGAGCGCTTGATGACCTCGAGCCTCGGACAGGCCTCCACCAGCCACCGCACCAGCCCGAAATAGCTCCCAGGTAGGGCCTCTCTGGGCCACAGCCAAACTATGAAGCCCTTCATGGCCTGTTCGGCCGCGTTGTGGAGCTCGACCAGCTGTTTCAGCTGGTCGCTCAAGGGCACAGGGTGTCCGGCCTCAGAATACTGAGACCAGAACACCTTCTCCGTCGAGCTACCCTCTTCAGCTCGGTAGAATGCGGCGGCGTCGGATACGCTGCGGGGAAGATCTGCGAATGCCCCTGGAGAACTCCAGAGTCGGGTAAGTAAGAAGTAGTTCACTTTTATATTTCTGCTTTGCATAAAGAATGCCTTACCCACTGCTATCTTCCTCATCTCCTCCAACTCTTGGAGGGCCTTTTGGGCTTCGGCCTTGGCAGACTTGGCAGCCTTTAGGGCCGTCGCAAGCTCGGATGCTTGCGCCTTCGACTCAAGCTCCAAACTCTCATGTTTTTTCATGAGAGCCTAAAGCTCTTGCTGCACCTCGCCGACCTGAGCCCCAAGTCTATCTCGCTCGGTGCGCTCCGCAGCCGTTTTCTCTTCAGCCTCAGACAGCGCCTGCTTAAGGGTCGCCACCTCAGTCGTGGCCCCTACAATAAGCAGTACAATCCTGTTATTCTTTTTGCAATCAAGCCTTTTTATAGGCACTTTTTCTGTAAGGTATTTCTTACCTTCTTTCTCCTCGATCCGCCGCTTGGCAAGACCGAGCTCTTGCTCGGTCCGCTCGAGGTCCTCCTTCAGGACACCCACCTCCGCAGTCAGTGCGGCGGTGGATAGCAGCGAAGCCTGCATACGCATATTGACTCTTTTTTTAGACTCCTGCGAAATTTAATAGATCCTCTATTCGGCTTTTCTTTCCGAACGCCAAACAGAGCATCAGGGGCTACTGTCTATGCGGTAATATTTTTACATATTTTTACTTACCTCGAAGCCTGTTAGAAGGCTAGCGCAAGCTTCAGTTAGTCCGCTCTTGGCGGACTGAACCTTCTGGATCACCGTACTCATAATAGTACAGTGCCCCTCATGGATGGAGGCGTCGTCAAGCACCTCCTGCAGATTGTCCGGCACCTCCGGTTTGATGGAGGCCGCCGGCTCAAAAGGCTTGCTCCTCTTGGAAGGAGTTCGCCTACCGCGGTCCGGAACTGTGGAAGATTCCGGCGCGTTGTCCGGCACAAAGCCGGACTTGGAGCCTTGGGGAGCCTTATCCCCTTCACTCCTGGAGTCCGGGAGGTTGCCTTGTGGCTCCTCCCGGACCACCTCCTCCTGCCCCCGGGATTGTCGCGACGCCACTTCGGCGTCACCCGCAGTGCAGGGGGAGACAGCGGGCGGAACTAAGTTCACGTCCGATGAGTCCAGGGAGCCGCCCGATGATTCGTCGAATTCGGCCCGGGGCGGACTCCATAATTACATTCGACATTAGGGAAAGCTGCACAATGAAGGAACATCATGAGTTACTCTGATATCCGAAATTACGATTTCGCCGGATGCTTGGCCCTGTTTGGCCACTCCTCTTTGCCCTCTTCGGCATCGGGGGCGTAGTTCGGCGGAGGGGTCTTCCTTTTCCTAGACCCCTCGGCCTTCCCCGTTGGGGCGGCCTTCCTCTTCTATCCTCCCTCCGCTGGGGGGGGGGAGTTTTCTTCTTCCTCCTCCTCGTTTTCACGGGAGGAGGGCATCTTGGACTCGTCAGATGACGAGTCCGACACCACCACGTTGCGGGCACTCTTTTGAGTCCCCGTGGTCGTCTTCTTCTTGGCCTTCTTCTCCGGCACCACATAAGGCGCCGGAGCCAGCAGCTTCACTAGTAGAGCTGGGGCTGGGTCTTCGGGCAGCGGAGCCGGATAGTTAATCGGTCCGGATATCGCCCGCCAAGCCTGTCAAAGGTAAGGGAGCTTAGATCCCGCATGGAGTCAAACTATGAAAAAAGCTTAACATCCTGTAAAACGTGTAGATGGCCTACCTCGCTAGCGTGATGCTGCGAGCTGTATCCGCGGTCCTCGGAAGTGGATGCGGGAGCCTCGGTGCCCTTGAATAGCATCTTCCAGGCGTCTTCGTACGTCGTGTCAAAGAGCCTACTGAGGGTTTGATGCTGTGCCGGGTCGAATTCCCACAGATTGAAATCCCGTTGTTGGCACGGGAGGATCCGGCAGACGAGCATAACCTGGATTACATTAACAAGCCGGATTGGCTTGTTCACCAGGGACTGGATGCAGGTTTGCAATCTGGTCACCTCTTTTTCGTCACCCCATGACAGGCCCGTCTCTTTCCAGGACATAAGCCGCGTGGGGGGTCTGGATCGGAACTTGGGGGCTGCGGTACATTTCGTATCGCGCGGCTCGGTGATGTAAAACCACCCGGATTGTCATCCCTTTAGGGTCTCCACAAAAGAGCCCTCGAACCATAGGACGTTGGCCATCTTGCCCGCCATGGCGCCTCCGCACTCCGCCTAGCTGCCACGCACCACCTTGGGCTTGACGTTGAATGTCTTGAGACAGAGGCCGAAATGAGGGCGGATGCGGAGAAAAGCCTCGCACACGACGATAAACACCGAGATATTGAGGATGAAGTTCGGGGCCAGATCGTGGAAATCCAGGCCATAGTAGAACATGAGCCCCCGGACAAATGGGTGGAGTGGAAAACCCAGTCCGCGGAGGAAGTGGGGGAGAAATACTACCTTCTCATGGGGCCTTGGGGTGGGGAGAAGCTGCCCCTTTTCGGGAAGCCGGTGCGCGATGTCCTTGGATAGGTATCCGGCCTTCTTAGCTTCTTGACTTGGCCCTCCATGGCGGAGGAGACCATCCACTTGCCTCCCGCTCTGGACATTGCTGGAGAAGGTTGAGGTGGGAAGTGCGGGCTTGGGCGCTGGAGCTCGAGTGCGCAGGAGATGGATAGGCAAAGGAGGAAGAAGGCGTAGGTAAAAAGGTGGATCCTTATCCCCTTATATGGGCGGATGTGGTTGTGCATCCCCGCCTGCCTAGTAAAACTCGCTTGCCTCCAAAGCGTCATGATAAGTGGCGCGGTTGGGTTACCCACGTCCGTACTGATGAGAATCCCGCAAAAGGGGGGTACACGATCTCTGCTTTGACAAGACGTGCCAAGGAAACCGCCTCGCAAAACACGCTGAGGTGGAAAAGTAAAAACGATTCGAGTAAAGGACTTGGCCGTAGTGTGATGACGCACTGCGGAATACGTCAGCAGATTTGATTTGTGTTAATATTATGCTATCTATGGCAATATGTGGAAGCTTATTTTGCAGAGCCGGACACTACTCTTGGTGTTTACAATCTTCTATGAAGGACTTGGGGGAGGAACCCACCTTGCAATGCCGAAGACAATTTGCGCGCCGGACTCATCATCACTGAAGCCTGGTTCAGGGGCTACTGAGGGAGTCCTGGATTAAGGGGTGTTCGGGTAGCTGGACTATACCTTCAACCGGACTCCTGGACTGTGAAGATACAAGATTGAAGACTCTGTCCCGTGTCTGGAGGGGACTTTCCTTAGCGTGGAAGGCAAGCTTGGCTGTGCGGATATTCAGGATCTCCTACCATTGTAACCGACTCTATGTAACCCTAACCCTATCCGGTGTCTATATAAACCAGAGGGTTGTAGTCCGTAGGACATCAACTCCATATACAACAATCATACCATAGGCTAGCTTCTAAGGTTTAGCCTCCTTGATCTCGTGGTAGATCTACTCTTGTACTACCCATATCATCAATATTAATCAAGCATGACGTAGGGTTTTACCTCCATCAAGAGGGCCCGAACCTGGGTAAAACATCGTGTTCCCTGTCTCCTGTTACCATCCGGCCTAGACGCACAGTTCAAGACCCCCTACCCGAGATCCGCCGGTTTTGACACCGACACTGACCGAACGTCCGACATCCTCCAGCGCCCGGACGACTGGCCCCGTCTAGAAATCCGATGATGGCTTTCCCGAGCCAAAACTCCGGATGTCCGAAAAGTACCGGACGACCAGACCCTCGTGAGCCATCGGACGTCTGATACTCGTCGAACGTCTGACGCCTATCTGTGCACAGTGTATCAGGCCGAGCCCATGTATCCCTTCGCCCTCACTTACCCCTTCGTGGCCCTAGACTATATATACTCCTCCACCTCCAGCATTTGAGGGTTAGCATTTGTTTAGCTCATGTTTAGAGATAGAGCATTGCTCATCCACATCGGATCTACTCCATGAGAGAGACCGCGGCCTCTACGGAGAAGATCCCTTTCGATTCAAGACCTTCTTGCGGAGAAGAACTTCAATACCTCCTCACGGAGAAGACTGGTTACCTCTTGTATCATCCGTTGTTGACTTTGGACCTTGTATCTTCCTTTTTGTTCATGGATCTAGCGCATGTGTGATCATTCTTATTGGGTTGAGTGTTCTCTTGTGTTCCCCTTGTGATTTTCCCCTCGTTTCCCTCCTCGTGTTCTTCATGTTCATGCGGGATCCGCTCCTTTCGTTAAAGATCGGCCCATAGGGTTCCTACCCTACATCACCCTAGGCAAAATTCTGGTAACGTTGTTGATGCTTCTGTAGCTCCGGCTGCTACTGCAGAGGTGGAGGACCATTACGAGGATGAGGTTGATCAAAATCAGAACTACGTGCAACCACCAGCACCACCACCTCCAAGTCATCCTCAGGTATATCATCGCAACGGTATGGCTGCTCCACCACCTAAGGTACGAGATCATGACCATCTTCCTAAACTAAAATTATAGATTCCACCATTTGAGGGTAGATCTGTTCCTGATATATATCTTAGTTGGGAGTTAGAAACTGAACAACCATTTACATGTTTACAATATCCTGAGGAGAAACATGTTCCTGCTGCTATTTGTGCTTTCAGTAGCTTCGCATGTGTTTGGTGGTCTAAATGTTGTAGATTATACCCTATTCCAGGTACTTGGGCTGCTTTGAAAACTTCTATGCGTACTCGTTGGGTTACACCATATTATCAACGTGAATTACTTCAAAAATTGCAGCATTTAAGACAGGGAAAAAATTCCGTAGAAGAATATTATCAGGAATTACAAACTGGCATGATTAGATGTGGTATTGTGAGGAGAATGAAGCTATTCTTGCATGTTTTATGGGTGGATTAAATAGAGAGATTCAGACCATTCGAGAGTATAAGGAGTATAGTAATATCGCTCGTTTATTCCATCTTGCTTGTAAAGCTGAACGTGAAGTGCAGGATCGACTGGTATTGGCACGAACTAACTTTTCTATAGGTTGATCTTCATCATGGACACCACGTGCATCCTATACTTCCACTGCGCCAGCACCTTCATCAGGTGCCATCTCCAGCCGTGATACAAGAAAACAGGCACAACCACCACTATCTGGCAAGAGCACACCTACCAGGCCTATGCAGAGCTCTTCTTCTTCCATGGCATCAACAGGGCACACAAGTGATATTATTTGTCGTCGTTGTAAGGAAAGAGGAAATTTTGCGAGAGAATGCAAATCTCAGCGTGTGATGATTGCTACTGAGGATGGTGGGTATGAGTCTGCTAGTGACTATGAAGAGGAGACTTTGGCTCTTATTACACATGAAGAACACTGTGGAGATGATTCTGATCATGAGATGCAATACATGGCTGCTGAAGATGCTGACAGGTATGAATGTTTAGTTGCTGAACATGTTTTGAGTGTGCAGGTTACATAAGTTGAGCAAAATCAGAGGCATAATTTGTTCCATACAAAGGGAGTTGTGAAGGAATGTTCTGCTCTTATCATCATAAATGGAGGGAGCTACAACAACTTGGCTAGCATGGAGATGGTGGAGAAGCTCTCTCTCACCACAAGACTGCATCCGCATCCTTACTACATCAAATGGTTCAAAAACAGCGGCAAGGTCAAGGTAAGACATACTGGTCGTGTGCATTTTAGTATCTCTACATATGCTTATTATGTTGATTGTGATGTGGTACCTATGCAAGCATGTTCCTTATTACTTGGTAGACCATGGCAATTTGATAAAAATTTGTACACCATGGTAGAACTAATCAATATACTCTTGTTCATAAGGACAAAAATATTACTTTGCTTCCTATGACTCCTAATTCCATCTGAAACATGATATCAATAGAGCTAATAAAGCAAAATAGAAGAAAAGTTAGAGTGAAAATGAAACTGTGGCAAAAGAATTTGAGCAACAAATGAAGCCTAATAATAAACCATCTATTGTTGCTTCTGAAATTAAATTGAAAAGTGCATGTTTACTTGCCACCAAATCTGATATTGATGATCTAGATTTTAGCAAATCTATTTGCTATGCTTTTGTGTGCAAAGAGGCATTATTTTCATTCGAGGATGTGCCTTCCTCTTTGCCTCCTGCTATCACTAACATTTTGCAGGAGTTCGCTGACGTCTTTCCACAAGACGTGCCACCGGGATTACAACCTATTCGAGGGATTGAACATCAAATTGACTTAATTCTCCGTGCATCATTACCCAATCGTGCACCATACCATACAATCCAGAGGAGACGAAGGATATTATGCGTCAAGTACAAGAGCTACTCGACAAAGGTTATATACGTGAATCCCTTAGTCCTTGTGCTATTCCTATCATTTTAGTGCCGAAAAAGGATGGTACGTCGCATATGTGTGTTGACTGTAGAGGCATTAATAATATTACTATTCGTTATCGTCATCCTATTCCTAGGCTAGATGATATGCTTGATGAATTGAGTGGATCTACAATATTCTCCAAAGTTGAGTAGTTAAAACTAAGTTTGGATTATATGAGTGGTTAGTCATGCCTTTTGGGTTAACTAATGCACCTAGTACTTTCATGAGATTAATGAACGAAGTTTTACGTGCTTTCATTGGACGATTTGTGGCAGTTTACTTTGATGACATATTGATTTATAGAAAATCTTTGGAGGAACATTTGGAACATTTAAGTGCTATTTTTATTGCTCTACATGATGCACGTTTGTTTGGTAACCTTGGAAAATCTTTTCTTGGCTATGTTGTTACTCCACAGGGAATTGAAGTTGATAAAGCCAAGATTGTGGCTATTGAGAGTTGGCTGCTGTCGGTGTCAAAACCAGCGGATCTCGGGTAGGGGGTCCCGAACTGTGCGTCTAGGATCAATGGTAACAGGATACGGGGGACAAGATGTTTACCCAGGTTTGGGCCCTCTCTATGGAGGTAATACCCTCCGTCTTGCTTGATTGATCTTGATGAATATGAGTGTTACAAGAGTTGATCTACCACGAGATCATAATGGCTAATCCCTAGAAGCCTAGCCTGTATGAGTATGGTAATGAATATATCCTTTCTGGACTAACCCCTCCCGTTTATATAGACATCGAGGGGGGGGGGGGTCTAGGGTGTACATAGTGTCGGTTACATAAGAAGGGATCTTCATCTTCGGTCGCCAAGCTTGCCTTCCACGCCAAGGAGAGTCCAAAACGGACACGAGTACAGTCTGTGTCCTTTATATCTTCACAGCCCATCAGTCCGACCCATGGATAACAGGCCGGACGCCCGAGGACCCCTTTGTCCAGGACTGCCTCAGTAGCCCCTAAACCTGCCTTCAATGACGAGGAGTCCAGCGTGGAGATTGTCTTCGGCATTGCAAGGCGGGCTCCCTTCTATCCGAACTTCAAGATAGTCTTCGGATATAATGATAGTATTCGGACCTGTCACACACACCATACATAACCGCAGAGAGAATATATTTTTACACGAGTCTAATCTGCTAACAGCTTTTTACAATATGACATCACGTCTGTCCGGTCATACTTCCGAACCGTTTTTCATCTGTCGCTCCATGTTTCGACACGCGGTTGCCATTGGCACGTCTTGTTGAAGTAGAGATCATGTCCCCTTATTACGGGATTCTCATCAATACGGGTGTGAGCGACCCAACCATGCCGTTTGCACGGCCCTTGGAAATAGGCGGGTTTAAGGCGAGTGGGGAGAGACTTGATATTCATGGCCTTTATAAGGGGATAAGGATTCCCTTTCTTCACCCACACCTCGGCTCCTCCCTAGTCATTCCATCCCTGAGCTCCAACGCCCAAGCTTTTAGCTTTTCCCTCGTCCGAGAAAGCACTCCAAAGATGTCCGGATCCGGAGCTGGGGGTAAGTGCATGGACTCCTCCATCAAGAAGAGGGATATCAAGGCGCTTCGGGAGGCCGGATATCTGGCCAAGGAGACCGCGCACCGACTCCCGACCAAGGGATAGATTGTACCTACTCCAGAGCCCCACGAGAGGGTTGTGTTTCTCACATATTTTGTCCGCGGGCTGGGCTTCCCTCTTCACCCCTTTCTCAGTGGACTGATGTTTTACTATGGGCTAGACTTCCATGACCTAGCCCCTAAATTCATCCTCAATATCACGTCATTAATTATCGTGTGCGAGGCCTTTCTCCGCATCCCACCTCATTTCAGCCTATGGCTGAAGACCTTCAATGTGAAGCCGAAGGTGGTGAGCGGCCAATAAGCAGAGTGCAGAGGCGCCATGGTGGGGAAGATGCCCAATGTAACCTGGCTTGAAGGCTCATTTGTAGAAACGGTGAAAGGGTGGAAATCGGGGTGGTTCTATATCACTGAGCCGCGTGACACCAACTGGGTGGCGGCCCTTGAATTCCGATCCAGAATCCCGATGCGGCTCACCTCCTGGCAAGAGAGGGGCCTAACCTGGGGTCCCTCGGACAAGCTGATTGGGCTCCAAACATGCATCCAGAACATGATAGATAGGAAGATGAAGCTTGTCAACATGGTCCATGTCATGCTCATTTGTCGGGTCCTTCCGTTCCAACACCGGACTTGCTATCTATGGGAGTACGATCCAGCCAAGCACCAGACGCTACTAGAGCTCTTAGGCACGACGCATGAAGAAATCTGGAAAGTGCTCTTCAAGGCCGGCGAGACGCCACCGCCCACGACCGAGGATCGCGGGCTTAACTTAAGACGCCAAGCTAACCCGGTAAGTTTTTTAATGTTTTCAAGGCGTACCTCTTACTAGCATATTTTGAGAAAAGCCTAAGCTTGCCTACCCGTGTTTTCAGGCCTGGATCAAGATAGCTGAGGGGATTAACTACCCGGCTCCGCTGCCCGAAGACCAAGAATTCCCATTACTGACAAAAATGCTTTTTCTAGCACCTTATGAGGTGCTAGAGAAGACGGCCAAGAAAACGGCCAAAGGGGCCAAGAAGGGCCCTCGCCAAAAAGGTGCTCCGGACATGATGTTTGAAGACGAGACTTCCTCTTCGTCCACTGATGATGACGGCGAAGAGGAAGAAGAAAGCGACTCCCCACCTGAAGTGGGGAGGAAGAAGAGAGCGCCCCCACAAATCCAGAGGCGAAAGCGCCTAAGAAGGTTAGAGGCTCCCTCGCGGATAACTCCGTGTGGGATGTTGATATTAGTCCGGAGCGACCTCGCCGGACTAAGCCTCGGACCACCTCGTAAGTACCAGAATCCGAAAGCATCTGGCCTTCCCGGTTTGTAATATTGATATACCTTAAACCTTGTTATTGCAGTCCAGCACGAGATGGCTCCCCGCGATCCTCGACAGAGGGGTCGCTAGACTCAAAAGAGATGGCTAGCATGTCTCCGCCACCTGCTCATTCCGTCTCTCTCAAGGGTGACGACGAGGTGGTGTCGCTAAAGACCTTCCCCGACCGGGGAGGGGGGGTTTCCGGAGATCGTCGGGGTGGCGCCCCAGGACGATTCCTTAGTTGCCGGATACATGGGGGGGAAAGCCCCTATGGGGACTGGTGATGGGGGCTGGGTTCCCTTCAGACCTGAGCCGGATACCATTCCGGAGCTCTATGCGGCTATGGAATACAGTGAATGGCATTCCCCAAAAGGAGGGAATCTGCCTGTTCCGCCGGTGACCTCTATCCAACTAGAGGCACTGGATAATCTGCTGGAGGCGCTACGAGGCGCCTCTATTGTGGATGAACACCGCGCCCTTATGGGCACGGTAATAGGGAAGGTCCAGTTTGTAAAAAGTAGACCGACCAAAGCCTACACTAGCCTTCTATCGGTCTTTGAGGAAAGTAATGCGTTTGTAGGAAAAATATCACAGTATAGACAGTAGTCCCTGATGCTCTGTTTGGTGTTCGGAAAGAAAAAGGCGAACAGAGGATCGAGAAGAAATATCGCAGAAGTCTAACATAAGTTGTGTGTGTCAATAAGCAGGTATCGCTGCAGGCTGCCACCGCTCATGCTGCGGAGGTCTCCGGACTGAAGCGGAAACTGGAGCGGACCGAGGAAGAGCTCGACCTCATGAAGAAGCAGCTGGAGCATAGCCAAGGTATGCAATAACCTGTGGGTACGTTTTAAGAAAAAAGGAATAGTCCGTCCAGACTGAGGTGTCATAAACTTTATTAGGAGCCACGACCGAGGTGGTAGCCCTCAATAATGCGCTAGCCGAGGCCGAGGACAAAGCGGCCAAGGAACGCACCGTGCACGAGAAGCATGAGGCCCAGGTTGGCGAGGCGCAGCAACAGCTCCAGGGCGCGATCGAGAGATTTGAGTCCTTGGAGCGCGATTGTAAGATGCAAGAGTCCGAGCTGGTGAAGGCCCGCCAGAGTGCATAGGATGCACGAGACGAAGCCCAGAATGCCCTCTAGGAAATTTAGGCGGCCAAGGAGATTGCGGCGGGCAAGTCTTTCACCATGCAAAGCAAGGATGTAGAAGAAACGTTCGTTGTACTTATCTGAATTTGGGTTTTCCAGGGGCGTTCACGGATCTGCCGCGCAGTATATCAGATGCTGCCGAGTATTATAGAGCCGAAGAAGGGATGTCTATGGAGAAGCTATTCTGGTCCCAATATCTTGGACCCGAACATCCGTTGCCCTTCAGCGACCAGCTGAAGTAGTTGGTCGAGCTGCACAAATCGGCAGAGCTAGCCATGAAGGACCTGATAGTCCGGCTGTGGCCTGCGGATCGTATACCTAGCAGCTACTTCGGACTTGCTAAGCGGCTTGTAAGTGTCCGTCCGTGGCTCGAAACCGTGAAGCGGTCGGTCTGTATTGAAGGTGCGCGTATGTCCTTTGCCCGCGTCAAGACATATTGGGCGAAGCTGGATGCCAAGAAGCTCATGACCGAGGGGCCGCCGGAGGGCAAGGAGCATCTTCGACCCGAGCTCTATTTTGATTGCATCCTGGAGGGGTCCCGCCTTGTGGCGGAGCAATGTTCGAAGGATGTCATATTCCCATGAGAACATTTGTATTATCATGTCCTGTAATATGGAACAATGATGTTATGTATTATAATGCTTGCGATTTACATTTTTACCTCATGTGCAGCCGTTTATGAAATCTGAGGGTTGACTAGTCGTCGGCTTCTGCCCCCACGTAGATAGTATGGGGGTGTTCGGGATAAATTTAAACACTCTTTACTCCACATTCTGGTCCTTAAAGAATGTGTTTAGCACAACGAACAAGGCAATCAGACTATGCGGCCTTTACTACCCTCACTTAGCCATAGGAGTTTGACAATTAAGAAAGTTCGCGAAGCCCTTGGTATTCGGAAGGCTGAACTAGGGGCGTTATACACACCTAATCGAAGGAACCGATTCTTCGCAAGAAGCGGAAAAAAACCTCTAATGATTTGGAACCTCTCGAATAGCTGACCAGCTCTCTCCGCATCATGACATTCAGTTTTCGGCTTTCTCTACGGAGGTGCTCGTCCGGAAGAACTGGGACACAATTGCAGTAGTTCTCCCTTTACTACCCTAGCCGATATAGCGGAACGTAAGGTAGTGGGCACAGGAGCCGGGCAACCCAACTATTGACCGAAGACATGATTCGGAGACGATGCATATATTGCTATAAGTTCGGGGTGCCGACTGTACTGGAAAAGTGTTCGGACTTTTATTGCTATAATGCGGGTGTAATGAAGCCCCTGGCGCAGTAATACGTACCATGGTGTACGTGTGCAATAATTAGTATATACAAAGGTGAGGAAACAGGAAAATTAAGTAATGAGCTGACGCCACCATTTATTCACCATTGTGATCTAATTAGTACGTCGGGGCATACTTTGTGCAAGTAATGCAATAAGCAAGTAAAGCTATTCAACATGCCGCAACCAAGGGCGAGCTGTGTGCGGGTATGTAAAACAAGTATGGCAATCATTTAATAGAGACCACCTGGGGATTCCCTTGTATGCCAGAGCTCCTTGCCTCCTTGGTTTGTTCTGCAAATGGGTCGTATGCATAGACCTCGAAAAGAGAAAAAACCCTTAATAAAAAGATAAAATAAAGGCGTGCGAATCCCAGGGTCGGTCAAGCCGCACTGTGGATCGCGAGTGAGTTATGCCTCCATCAGTACCCATGGGGTTTTTAGTGCGTAGTTATGTACACGCGGTTCGAATGCCATTTCCTCACCAGGGCTGGGACGGAGGCCGAATTTACTAATTCCGCTCTTGACGAACCGAGTTGCCCTGTTGCAGTGTAGTCCGGACCTTCTTAACGATGTCCAGGGCTCGGCAGCCGGATTATGGTGCCGCTTGAAAAGGCCGCTCTGCACTTCTACTGCTAGGGCTGCGGTATGCTCTACTGTACGGAGGGAACGTTCTGTGTTTCCATTTACTGTAATGATGCCGCGTTGATCGGGAATATTGATCTTGAGATAAGCATAATGTGGCACCGCGTTGAATCTAGCAAACGCGGTTCGTCTGAGCAGTGCGTGGTAGCCGCTGCGGAAGGGGACGATATCAAAGATTAGCTCTTCGTTTCGGAAGTTATCCGGGGAACCGAAGACAATCTCCAGCGTGATCGAGCCCATACAACGGGCCTCTACGCCTGGTATAACTCCTTTAAAGGTAGTTATCGTGGGCTTGATTCGTGAGGGATTAATGCCCATTTTGCATACTGTATCCTGATAGAGCAGGTTGAGGCTGCTATCGCCGTCCATTAAGACTCGTGTCATGTGAAATCCGTCGATGATTGGGTCGAGTACCAATGCGGCCGAACCGCCATGACGGATGCTAGTTGGATGATCACGACGATCGAAGGTGATCGGGAATGACGACCATGGGTTGAATTTTGGGGCGACTGGCTCTACCGCATAAACGTCCCTGAGTGCGCGTTTGCCCTCCCTTTTGGGGATGTGTGTAGCATATATCATGTTCACCATTTTGATTTGAGGCGGGAATTTCTTTTGCCCCCCAGTCTTCGGCTACTGGGGCTCCTCGTCTTCGTCCTCGCTCTGCGATTCCCCTTCCTTGTTTCCGCTATTTACCTTGCTGGCTTGCTTAAAGACCCGGCAATATTTGTTAGTATGGTTGGCCGGTTTGTCTGGGATACCATGTATCTGGCACAGACGATCGAGTATGCGGTCCAAGCTGGATGGTCCTTTGCTGTTCCTTTTATAGGGCTTCTTTCGCTGGCCGTACTTGGAGCCACTGAATCCGGCGTGAACTGTGGTGTCATCGGTGTTATCGCCATTGCTTTGGCGTTTGTGTCTGTTGCGCCAGAGCTTACCGGTGCTGTTTTTGGCCTCGGAGGGGCCTGCGTCGTTGGCTGTGTTTGTATTGCGAGCTAGCCAACTATTCTCTCCCGCACAAAAGCGGGTCATAAGTGCCGTGAGGGCTGCCATGGACCTCGGCTTTTCTTGGCCGATGTGGCAGGCGAGCCATTCGTCACGGATGCTATGTTTAAAGGCCGCTAGGGCTTCGGCATCCGGACAGTCGACGATCTGGTTCTTTTTGATTAGGAACCTAGTCCAGAATTTTCTGGAGGACTCTCCAGGTTGTTGAACTATGTGACTTAAGTAATAGGCGTCGGTGGAAGTTGTCAAGAAAAGCTTCTTCAAGATTCTCCCAGCTGTCGATGGAATTTTCAGGCATGTTGTTCAGCCAGTGTCGAGCTGGTCCTTTGAGCTTTAATGGGAAGTATTTGATAGCATGGAGGTCATTTCCTCGGGCCATGTGGATGTGGAGAATAAAATCTTCGATCCACACTGCGGGATCGGTTGTTCCGTCGTATGATTCAATATTGACGGGCTTGAACCCCTCGGGGAATTCGTGATCCAGCACCTCATCTGTGAAGTAGACAGGGTGTGCGGCGCCTCTATAGCGGGCTGCGTCATGACGCACCTCCGATGAAGTCTGTCTGCGGTTATCGGCCCGGGTGTAATTAAGTTTGTGACGTCAGAGTAGGTGGCTGTCATCTCGAGTGGGGAAGTGTCCTCGTGATCCATAGATTGATCTGGTGTCTCCTGCTCTACTGTTCGAGGCGGTGGGGCCGCTTGTTGTTTGGCCCGAGTTGCCGTTTTATCCCGACCACGGGCTGGTCGGTCTGCCGCACTATCCCGACCGCATGGTGGTTGTTCCGCATTACACGAGGGAAGTATGGGATTTGGTGCCTCCTCATCGTACTGAGGTAGCAGTCTGCACATTAGGTAACTCTTGGCTGGGCGCTTGAGGCCGTTTTCTTCGGCTGCCAGGACATCGGTCCATCTGTCAACTAGTAGGTCTTGATCGACTTGGAGCTGCTGCTGCTTTTTCTTTAGGCTTCTTGCAGTAGCTATTAGCTCGCGCTTGAAGCGCTCCTGCTCTGGGGGTGCCTCAGGCATGATGAAATCCTCACTGCTGAGGCTCTCCTCATCCTCGGAGGGTGGACGATAACTATCGTCATCTGGGTCGCTCGGCATGTCCTGTTTATCGGGGTTAGCTTGCTCATTGTCTTGTTCTTCCTGTTCGGATGCTGCTCCAACAGGATCTTTGTTGTTTTCAGCGTCGTACGAAGTGCTATTTTCTCCGGTGCCAGTGCTGCCATCTTTTGAGCAGCGTGGCTTAGAGCGGCGTTTAGGGCGACGGCGCTTGGACTGTGTCTCAGAAGGTTTATTCACATCTGGGTCTTCTTTGTCATCGCCGCTAGATTCTTTAGGCGTATCAACCATGTACACATCGTATGAAGAGGTGGCCGTCCAACGTCCCGTGAATGGCGAGTCTTGGCCTTGCTCCTTATCAGCATTGTCATCCATACCGTCGAGGTCTTCGGAGTCATAATCCAGCACCTCGGTTAAGTCCTCGATGGTAGCTGTGAAGTGGGTGGCGGGTGGGAAGCGAAATTCTCCCTCGTAAGCCCCTAGTTCGAGCCGGACATTGTTCGGCTACGAGTCTCCCGTGAATGACAGGTTCTTTAAAGAGTTTAGCACATCGCCCAAAGGTGAGTGCTGGAAGATGTCCGCGTCGCTGAATTCGAAGATCGATAACCGATCCAGCTCTGTGCCTGCGGGTGTGCGTAGTGCAGAACTTATAGCTGGAAGTGAGCCCGGAATTTCATTGATGCAAACATTGCATGGTGCTAGGTCCGTTTGCGGCTCCGATGCCATGGATTTTGTGGTTTCGGATGGTGCGATCTGCCCTAGGTCTAAGGCCGTGGCAGTTATATGAACCATCTCCTGCATATTGTCCGATGACAGATTTAAGTCATGTCCATCGGAGCGAGAGGGAGCGGTCGCCGCGGTCTCGAATCCATTGAAGATCAAGTCTCCACGGACGTCCGTGATGTAGTTCGAGCTTCCGAATCTGACCTGATGGCCAGGGCGTAGCTATCGATCTACTCCAGATGGCCAAGCGAGTTGGCCCGCAGCACGAAGCCACCGAACAAAAAAATCTGTCTGGGAAGGAAGGTTTCTCCTTGGATAGCGTCACTATCGACGATTAAAAAGGCCATTGAACCTTTCATCGACGGCACAGTGGAACTCTTAATGAAAGCACCAATGTCGGTGTCAAAACCGGCGGATCTTGGATAGGGGGACACGATGTTTACCCAAGTTCGGGCCCTCTCTGTGGAGGTAATAACCTACGTCCTGCTTGATTGATCTTGATGAATATGAGTGTTACAAGAGTTGATCTACCACGAGATCGTAATGGCTAAACCCTATAAGCCTAGCCTATATGACTATGGTAATGAATATATACTTTTCGGACTAACCCCTCCGGTTTATATAGACACCGGGGGGGGGGGGTATCTAGGGTTTACATAGAGTCGGTTACATAAGAAGGGAACTTCATCTTCGGTCGCCAAGCTTGCCTTCCATGCCAAGGAGAGTCCAATCCGGACATAGGTAAAGTCTTGGGCCTTCATATCTTTGGAGCCCATCAGTCCGGCCCATGGATAACAGGTCGGACGCCCGAGGACCCCTTAGTCCAGGACTCCCTCAGCCGCAGCCCAAAACGGTCACACAATTGAGGAGTTTCCTTGGCCTCACTGGTTTCTATAGGCGTTTTGTGAGAGATTTCAGCACCATTGCTGCACCTCTCAACAAGCTTACAAAGAAGGATGTGCCTTTTGTTTGGGGTACCGCACAAGAAGAAGCCTTCACGATATTGAAAGATAAGTTGACACATGCTCCTTTACTCCAACTTCCTGACTTTAATAAGAATTTTGAGCTTGAATGTGATGCTAGTGGAATTGGATTAGGTGTGTTATTACAAGATGGCAAACCTGTTGCATACTTTTCTGAAAAATTGAGTGGGCCTAGTATGAACTGTTCTACTTATGATAAAGAATTATATGCTCTTGTTCGAACCTTAGAAACATGGAAACTTTATTTATGGCCCAAGGAATTTGTTATACATTCTGATCATGAATCTTTGAAACATATTAAAAGTCAAGCCAAACAGAATCGTAGACATGCTAAATGGGTTGAATTTATTGAGACCTTCCCTTATGTTATTAAACACATGAAAGGTAAAGAAAATGTTATTGCTGATGCATTGTCTCGTCGCTATACTATGCTTTCACAACTTGACTTCAAAATATTTGGTTTGGAGACCATCAAAGATCAATATGTGCATGATGCTGATTTTAAAGATGTAATGCTGAATTGTAAAGAAGGAAGAACGTGGAACAAGTTCATCATTAATGATGGATTTGTGTTCCGTGCTAACAAGCTATGCATTCTAGCTAGCTCCGTTCGACTTTTTTTCTTGCAGGAGGCGCATGGAGGAGGACTAATGGGCCACTTTGGCGTGCAGAAGACATAGGACGTACTTGCTACACATTTCTTTTGGCAAAAGATGAGAAGGTATTTTGAGCGCTTTGTTGCTCGCTGCACTACATGTCAAAAAGCTAAGTCACAACTCAATCCTCATGGTTTATATATGCCTTTGACTGTACCTAGTGGTCCTTGGGAGGATATATTTATGGACATTGTTTTAGGTTTACCTCTAACAAAGAAGGGGAGGGATAGCATATTTGTTGTCGTGGATAGGTTCTCGAAAATGGCACACTTTATACCATGTCATAAAAGCGATGATGCTATTAATGTTGCTGATTTGTTCTTTCGTGAAATTATTCGCTTGCATGGTGTGCCAAATACTTAGCCACTTTGGGAGATGTTTATGGGCTAAGTTGGGGACTAAACTGATTTTTAGTACTACTTGTCACCCCAAACTGATGGACAAACTGAAGTAGTCAATAGAACATTGTCTACTATGCTTAGGGCTATTTTGAAGAATAATAAGAAATTGTGGGAAGGATGCTTGCCTCATATTGAATTTGATTATAATCGTTCATTGCATTCTACTACTAAGATGTGCCCTTTTGAAATTGTGTATGGTTTCCTACCTCATGCACCTATTGATTTGTTGCCTCTTCCATATTCGGAGAAGGTTAATTTTGATGCTAAAGAACGTGCTGACTTGATTTTAAAAATGCATGAGTTAACTAAGGACAACATTGAGCATATGAATGCTAAATATAAACTTGCTGGAGATAAGGGTAGAAAACATGTTGTGTTTGCACCTGGAGATCTTGTTTGGTTACATTTCTGTAAGGATAGATTTCCTAATTTGCGCAAATCAAAGCTAATGCCACGTGCTCCTGGTCCTTTTAAGGTATTAGAGAAAATAAACGATAATGCATATAAACTTGAGCTGCCTGCAGATTTTGGGGTTAGTCCCAGTTTTAACATTGTAGATTTGAAGCCTTATTTGGGTGAGGAAGATGAGCTTCCGTCGAGGACGACTTCATTTCAAGAATGGGAGGATGATGAGGACATCAATACCATTGTTACACCCACATCCCCTGCTGCTATACATACTGGACCAATTACTAGAGCTCGCACATGCCTATTAAAGTACCAGGTACTATGGTTTCTTGGTAACAATTCTAATGTTCATGAGAATATGATGCTGCCTAAATTGGATACATTTGTTTTGCTTACAAATGAAGGGCCTAGCTTGGACAAGAAATATGAACCTTGGAGGAAGTTCAAGCATAGAGATGATGGCGTGCGCAAGGGGAACAAGAACGGAGTTACAAGTGATGATTCCAGGACTTTTAAGCCACCATAATGAGTGCATGAAGCCTTGGACGAAATATACAAGATGCCACTTCATAATTTCGTCCAGAGGCTATCCTAGGTGCCGCGTCACCTTATATTTGGGCCAGGCCCATGTAATTTCGAAATACTTGATTATAGGCTGTTTTAGAGTGCGTATGTGTGGTGAAACAAGAGTTAGGGTTCGTTTCGGACCCCTCCTCCAAGGGCCACGAAATTGCCCCCTCTCTCCTCCATATATACAACCCTTAGGTCATTTAGACCTTGGATTTTGTTCAGATTAAAGTTCGCCATAGCTGCAACTTCGCGTACCTCATTTGTGTTCAACGACCAGATAAAGGCGTCACAGAACCCCACCTTCATTAATAAAGCTTTCCTCTTTTATTCACAATGTCCAGATTGCAATCTCAGTTTCTTGCTTGTTCTTCATTTGCTCACAGGAAATAGACCCTCGTGGTCAGGTTGATCGTGCTCCGGCGTGGTCAATAACCCTCGGAAGTTGGTTTAGCGATTGCTAAGGCGCGACGTCTTCGCACGTTCGTAGTCGGATTGTCAAAGTTTACTCCCACAGAAAACGATATCTATCTCATCAAAACATCGGGACAACTTTCCCTCTATCAGTAAGTGCTCGGCAGGCCTGTCGGGGTGGTCTTGATGTTTTGCTTCCAGGGTAACCTTGACCTTGCCAGGCTCGCCTTCCTGGCAAGGGAGGTTTCCCCTTAGTGGTATCTTGCTTCTCTGGCTTGACTTGGTCTTCTTGATATGCACTCTGATTCCTCAAAGGGATGATCATTTGTGCTTGGTCTGTTCTTGAACATTGCAATATTGCTCTTAGGCATGTGCATGGCCTGGGCAACAGACCTAGGCTTTGTTGCACTAACAGGAGCCCCTGGGCCTGGCCCAAACCCACTTCGTGTGTCATCGAGGTAGACCCTAACTTGTGCACAGGAAAGAGGGCAATAGTTGCTTGTCCTTTGAGATCTTCTTTGCTTCTTCATTAACCTGAGCGCAAGCGAGTTTCCGATTCTCCTGTGCGCCGTGTAATCCCAACTGCAGTGGGGCCACCTTTCTAATGGAACGTGAATGACTTTAGCGCATGGGTAGTAACTGCCAATTCACTCTTCCCACCACGCTCTTATCCTTGGCCATGTATGCTGCATGCATTGGGTGGGGTAAGTAATGGAGGCGCATGGTGCGGGAGAGCGTCAAGGCAGGGGCCCAGTCTTATGGATTGGTGGAGGAGCACGACAGTTTCTCGCCGAGGGATCAGTTCCCAGCCCCTGCCTGTCTATAAATGACGGGGCGGGGAGGTGTTGGAGTATTCATCCACACACCCTCTTCCTTCATTCTCTGCTTTCTTCTAGGCATACTAAAGGGGAGAGCCCGGGGCCAGGGCCCGGGTCCTATCTTGGGGTTGATGATGTCAAACGCTTATGTCGACGCTTGGGGAGTGAGTCTTGTCCGGGCTCCGAGGAGATACGGTGGGTGAGTCGCTCGTAGCATGGGAGATATAAAGCTTTCCCATTATAGTGGAATGCTTGTCTCCCTCGTTCGGACCGACCATCTGGTGGGGAGTGCTGGAGCCTGCCGCCAGCTGTTGCGGCTTGGCGCTCCAATACCGGAGCCCTCGGGGTTCTTGGTACCGATCTAGGGTGTAGTTCTCAGGGCTCGTGGTAATCCTGGTACTGTCCCCCTTGTTGAAGTTGTGGTGAACGTTGAAGATGGCGGTGTCTCTCTGCCCTCTGAGGAGGGGAGCGATGCCCCTCGCGTGACTCGAGTGCCGGCATCACCTGCTGCTTCTTCGGGGAAGGTGACGGCTCAAGGGGTTGGCGCATTCCTGGAGTGGTGGTGATGAAGAAAAATAAGGAAAGACGGAGAAGGCGGGTGGTAGGGCGTCAGGTCGGAGTATGATGGCACCGACTCCTTCATCTCGTACTGGTGACCTATCAGCTCGTCTTTCCGCACTTCCCCTCCCTTCCCGGCACCATCATCACCAGCCTCTGGGCCACCGGGGACGGGGCCGCTCTCTTGGTGCCTTCGCCTCCTTCAGCAGTCTTCTAGCCGAGGATTAGCGATTCTCCCTACCGGTGCTCGTGCTGGGGCGTCTTGTTTGTCCTGGAGGTGGTGATCAGGGCACCGCCGAGCTGCTCCTTCCGCCCCTCTCCTTCGCAGCCTCGCCACTCCCTATCTTGTTAGGCTGCACCCGGCAAACCCCTGATGGGATTGGGTTAGGCATCCGCTTAGGCACTCCCGCTGCCCTCTTCTCTTCCCACTGCAATACCTGGTGGAGGAGGAATGAGGAAGGGGGATTATAGGGCACTTATCTTTTTTCAATGTAAAATGTGTAAGCACTTGCCAAACTTTAGTTCAAATTATGTAATCTCTTTGATCCATGTTTGTGTTCTGTAAGGTCTATTCTTGTTGATCAACATATTAATGAAAAAAGATGAACCTTACCAGACACCTGTGCAAGTAACATGTCCATGCAGAGGTAAAATGCCTCTGTACACTCAAGTAAACAAGTTTTCCCCGACATGTTATCTTGCCGGTACCGTCAATTTGCTGTCGTGGCACTAGGCCTGCTGGGCACAAATAGTACCAAGGGACTAGCCCCCCGCCAAACCTTCTCGCCAAAGGGCGCTACAACCACCCTGATCGAAGGAAAGTTCGAATTAAAGGACATGAGCACCTATGTTTCGAAAGTGGCGAGGTTATCTCATACACACATTTTTGGTTACAGAACACGTATGGATAAGAGAAAGAAATTATCTGTTTGGGCTTGCCGGGGATCGCAATGTAGGCTTGTCTTCTCTTCTCCTCTTCAGGATTGAATCCACAGTAGGAGCCTACAGTTTGGTGCAGATGAAAATGATGCCTCATGCGATCCTATCTACATGAACATGCTATGCTCATGGTATGCTTATTGAAGGAAATATGCCCTAGAGGCAATAAAAAAGTTGTTATTTATATTTCCTTATGTCATGATAAATGTTTATTATTCATTCTAGAATTGTATTAACCAGAAACTTGATACATGTGTGAATACATAGACAAAACATAGTGTCCCTAGTATGCCTCTACCAGCCTAGCTCGTTAATCAAAGGTGGTTAAGTTTCCCAACCATAGACAAGTGTTGTTATTTGATAAACGGGATCACGTCATTAGGAGAATGATGTGATGGATAAGACCCATCCATTAGCTTAGCATAATGATTGTTAAGTTTTATTGCTATTGCTTTCTTCATGACTTATACATATTCCTTTGACTATGAGACAATGCAACTCCCGAATAACGGAGGAACATAAAGATGCTCTACAGGTATCTCCGAAGGTGTTTGTTGGGTTGTCATAGATCGAGATTAGGATTTTTCACTCCAAGTATCAGAGAGGTATCTCTGGGCCCTCTTGGTAATGCACATCATGATAAGCCTTGCAAGCAATGTGACTAATGAGTTAGTTATGGGATGATGCATTATGTAACGAGTAAAGAGACTTGCCGGTAACGAGATTGAACTACGTATGAAGATACCGACGATCGAATCTCAGGCAAGTAACATAACGAAGACAAAGGGAATGACATACATTGTCATTGCGGCTTGACCGATAAAGATCTTGGTAGAATATATAGGAAACTATATGAGCATCCAGGTTCCACTGTTGGTTATTGATCGGAGATGTGTCTCGGTCATGTCAACATAGTTCTCGAACCCGTAGGGTCCGCACGCGTAACGTTCGATGACGATTTGTATTCTGAGTTATGTGTTTTGGTGACCGAAGATTGTTAAGAGTCTCGGATGAGATCACAGACATGATGAGGAGTCTCAAAATGGTCGAAAGGTAAAGATTAATATATTGGAAGATGGTATTCGGACACCGGAATGGTTGCGGAGCATTTCGGGTATTTATCAGAGTTCAGAGTACTGGGAGTTTACAGGAACCCCCCCTCCCCCGGGGAAGTAATGGCAGACATGGGCCATAGGGGAGAGGCAAGGAGGACCATAATGGGGTGCCCCCCGTGGGGAGTCCGAATTGGACAAGGGGAGGGGTGCGATCCCCCTTTCCTTCTCCCACTCCCTCTCCTTCCCCCATTCCCCTCTAATAGAAGGAAGGGGGGCGAATAGGACTAGGAGTCCAAGTGGGATTCCCCCCACTTGGCACGCCCCCTAGGCTGGCCTCCTCCCCTCTCCCTCCTTTATATAGAGGGGCAGGGGGCACCTCTAAGGTACATCAATTGTTCTTAGCCGTGTGTGGTGCCCCCCTCCACCGTTTACTCCTCCGGTCATATTGTCGTAGTGCTTAGGCGAAGCCCTGCGCGGATCACTTCACCATCACCGTCAACACGCCGTCGTGCTGACGAAACTCTCCCTCGAAACTTTGCTAGATCAAGAGTTTGAGGGACGTCATCGAGCTGAATGTGTGCAGAACACGGAGGTGTCGTACGTTCGGTACTTGATCGGTTGAATCAAGAAGACATTCGACTACATCAATTGCGTCAAACTAACGCTTCCACTTTCGGTCTACGAGGGTACATGGACACACTCTCCCCCTCTCGTTGCTATGCATCTAATAGATAGACCTTGCGTGATCGTAGGAATTTTTTTGAAATTGCATGCTACGTTTCTCAACACTGGCATCCGAGCCAGGTCTATGTGTAGATGATATGCATGAGTAGAACACAAAGAGTTGTGGGCGATCGTAGTCATACTGCTTACCTCCAATGTCTTATTTTGATTCGGCGGTATTGTTGGATGAAGTGGCACGGACCAACCTTACATGACCACGTTCATGAGACTAGTTCCCCGACAGACACGCAACTTGTTTTGCATAAAGGTGGCTAGCGGGTGTCTATTTCTCCAACTTTGGTTGAATCGAATTTCACTACGGTCGATCCTTGTTGAAGGTTAAAACAGCAAACTTGACGAAACATCATTGTGGTTTTGATGTGTAGGTAAGAACGGTTCTTACTAGAAGCCCATAGCAGCCACGTACAACTTACAACAACAAAGTAGAGAACGTCTAACTTGTTTTTGTAGGGCATGTTGTGATGTGATATGATCAAGACATGATGTGATATATGTTATTCTATGAGACGATCATGTCTTGTAAAAGTTATCAGCAACTGGCAGGAGCCTTATGGTTGTCGCTTTATTGTATGAAATGCAATCTCCATGTAATTGCTTTACTTTATTACTATGCGTTAGCGATAGTTGTGGAAGCAATAGTTGGCGATACGACAATGATGCTATGATGGAGATCAAGGTGTCAAGCCGATGATGATGAAGATCATGACGGTGCTTTGGAGATGGAGATGAAAGGCACAAGATGATGATGGCCATATCATGTCACATATTTTGATTGCATGTGATGTTTATCTTTTATGCATCTTATTTTGCTTAGTACAACAGCATCATTATAAGATGATCCCTCACTAAAATTCAAGGTATAAGTGTTCTCCCTAAGTATGCACTGTTGCGACAGTTCGTCGTGCCAAGACACCACATGATGATCGGGTGTGATAAGCTCTACATTCACATACAATGGGTGCAAGACAGTTTTGCACGTGCGGAATACTCAAGTTAAACTTGATGAGCCTAGCATGTATAGACATGGCCTCGGAACACTAAGACAGAAAGGTCGAAAGTGAATCATATAGTAGATATGATCAACATAGAGATGTTCACCATTGAAAACTACTCCATCTCACGAGATGACCTAACATGGTTTAGTTGATATGGATCATGCAATCAGTTAGATGACTCGAGGGGTGACTATCTAAGTGGGAGTTCTTAAGTAATATGATTAGTTGAACTTAAATTTATCATGAACTTAGACCTGATAGTTTTTGCATATCTATGTTGTAGATCAATGGCCTATGCTACCATTCCCTTGAATTTTAATGCGTTCCTAGAGAAAGCTAAGTTGAAAGATGATGGTAGCAACTACACGGACCGGGTCCGTAGCTTGAGGATTATCCTCATTGCTGCACAGAAGACCGTCCTTGATGCACCGCTAGGTGCAAGGCCTGCTGCAGGAGCAACTGTTGACGTTGTGAACGTGTGGCAAGCTCGATCTGATGAGTACTCGATAGTTTACTGTGCCATGCTATACAACTTAGAATCGGGACTTCAAAGACGTTTTGAACGTCATGGACCATATGAGATGTTCCAGGAGTTGAAGTTAATATTTCAAGCAAATGCCCGAGTTGAGAGATATGAAGTCTCCAACAAGTTCTATAGCTGGAAGATGCAGGAGAACAGTTATGTCAGTGAACACATACCCAGAATATCTGTGTACCATAACCACTTGACTCAGCTGGGAGTTAATCTTCCGTATGATAGTGTTATTGACCGAGTTCTTCATTCACTGCCACCAAGCTACAAAGGCTTCATGATGAACTATAATATGCAAGTGATGTAAAACACTATTCCCAAGCTCTTCGCAATGCTCAAAGTTGCGGAGGTAGAAATCTAGAAGGAGCATCAAGTGTTGATGGTTAACAAGACCACTAGTTTTAAGAAAAAAAGGGAAAGGAAAGAAGGGGAACTTCAAGAAGAATGGCAAGCAAGTTGCTACTCCTTGGAAGAATCCCAAGTCTAGACCTAAGCCTGAAACCTAGTGCTTCTACTTCAAAAGGACTGGTCACTGGAAGTGGAACTGCCCCAAGTATTTAGCGGATAAGAAGTATGGCAAAGTGAACAAAGGTATATTTAATATACATGTTATTGATGTGTACCCTACTAATGCTCATAGTAGCGCCTGGGTATTTGATACCGGTTCTATTGCTAATATCTATAACTCGAAACAGGGGCAACGGATTAAACGAAGTTTGGGTAAGGACGAGGTGACGATGCGTGTTGGAAATGGTTCCGAGGTCGATGTGATCGTCGTCGGCACGTTACCTCTACATCTACCTTCGGGATTAGTTTTAGACTTGAATAATTATTATTTGTTGCGAGCGTTGAGCATGAACATTATATCTGGATCTTGCTTGATGTGAGACGGTTATTCATTTAAATCAGAGAATAATGGTTCTTCTATTTATATGAGTAATACCTTTTATGGCATGCACCCTTGATGAGTTGTCTATTTTTATTGAATCTCGATCGTGGCGATACACATATTCATAATACTGATGCCAAAAGATGCAAAGTTGATAATGATAGTGGAACATATTTGTGGCACTGCCATTTAGGTCACATTTGTGTAAAGCACAAGAAGAAACTCCATGCGAATGGACTTTTGGAATCACTTGATTACGAATCGTTTGATGCTTGTGAACCATACTTCATGGGCAAGATGACTAAGACTCCGTTCTCCAGAACAATGGAGCAAGCAACTTACTTATTTGAAATAATACATACCGATGTATGCGGTCCGATGAGTGTTGAGTCTCGCAGCGGGTATCATTATTTTTTGACCTTCATAGATGATTTGAGCAGATATGTGTATATCTACTTAATGAAATACAAGTCTGAAGCATTTGAAAAGTTCAAACAATTTCACAGTGAAGTGGAAAATCATCGTAACAAGAAAATAAAGTTTCAATGATCAAGTCTTGATGGTGAATATTTGAGTTAAGAGTTTGGTATTCATTTAAAACAATGTGGAATAGTTTCACAACGCATGCCACCTGGAAAACCACACCGTAATGGTGTGTTCGAATGTTGTAACCGCGCTTTATTAGATTTGGTGCGATATATGATGTCTCTTACCGATTTACCACTATCGTTTTGGGGATATGCATTAGAGACGGCTGCATTCACGTTAAATAGGGCACCATCTAAATCCGTTGAGATGACACCATATGAACTATGGTTTGGCAAGAAACCTGAGTTGTCATTTCTTAAAGTTTGGGGTTGTGATGCTTATGTGAAAAAGCTTTAGCCTGATAAGCCCGAACCCAAATAGGAGAATTTGTTAAGAGGCTTATCGTTCACCCGAGCCTTGGTCACAAGCACCGCTGGCCTTGACCCATCGCTTCGTATCGCTGTACCCGAGGGGCACGGATTAGGATAGGTGCGCCAACTTTTGAGCTCGAACGAGGGTGCCTCGTGAAAAATAGACAAAAGGTAGAAAAGGAAAAATGCTCACGACCCGTCCAATCCCCTCGCGAGGAATTCAAGAGAGAGCACATGCTAAACTAAAGACAGAAACAGAGACAGAGGGCGACAGAACCAAATCAGCAAAGAATACTAGAAGCAAACTTCAATTAAAAGAGGGGCGAGCCAACCTCAGAAAGCAAATGAAAAGCCGTGTCCGGCACCTAGTTTAGTCTTCATGTCTTCTCACCAGCGCGGAGCTAAGTGCTGCCACTAAGATGTGGGAGGAAGCCCCCGAGGCCCAAGGGCGGCACTCCTGAGACTCCGGGGCGTGTACAACCCCACTCATTATTACGTGAGAGTGTCACGGGTGGAGACCTTCACAGGCATGGGGTATTGCTTCACAGGTGCTAGGCCTTTCTTCATGGGTAGAACTTCGGAAGGTGCTGGATGTTCCAGGCGTTCTGGATGGGTACCCCATCCTGTGTCTCCAGGCGCACGGCGCCAGTCCTGGAGACATGGACGACATTGAACAATCCCTCCCACATGGGTGAGAGCTTATACAGCCCTTCACTAGAGAGCACCCGCCTTAGGACGAGGTCACCCACCTCGAGCGTCCTGGAGCGGACGCTGCGACAGTGGTACCACTGCAGTGCCTGCTGGTATCTTGCCGCCCGCAGTGCAGCTTTGCGGCAACGTTCCTCCCCTGGCGCGAGGTCCATTGTGTTGGAGATATTCCCTAGAGGCAATCATGTATGATGATATTTCTAATGTGTTTATGAATAAAGATAGTCCTTGGACATTATCAATGATGTGTATCAGCAAGTACGTGACTTGTTTGTGGGACTATGCATTGTATGATGACTGTCCTAAAAGGTCCCTAGTCGAAAGGGTTTTGTGTACATGCAGCTGACTAGACTAGCATATGACACGGTCGATGGCTTGGTCTCACTAGCCATGGAGCATTGGATGCTAACCGGATAATATGGACTTGGAAGGATCTGGTCGGATCCGAGTCGAGATAAGGTCCGAGTCGGACAGACCCAACTATGAGACGCATCGATATGTCATCTGTGAGTCTCTAGTACAACATATGTTCTATGTCCTAAGACCTGAGCTGACGCATGTACTCGGGATGGTGACAGACTTGCTTTGGGCCGACCAAACGCTACTCCGTGACTGGGTAGTTATAAAGGTAGGTTTCGGGTTTTTCCAGAGCCATGCTGCGAGACGTGGTCGAGCAAGATGAGATTTGCCCCTCCGATCAGGAGAGATATACTCTGGGCCCCTCGTGTGATCTAACCAGGATAAGCATGGCCATGCGACAAAGATTATGAGATAATCCGGTTTGTGGTCGGCATCACTGGAACGAGAAAGAGGTCGGGCTAGCACAAGGATGACAGACTCGCCTTGAGCTCGACAACATATATCGTGTGGCAAAAGGAATGGAAGTGTGATGTACAGGTTCGCTAACCAGCTTCATAAGTCTGCTTGGTGTTCGGCATGCCTTGCTAGAGGCCGCTACCAACTGTGCAGTTCGGAGGTGATTCGAACTGCCACCAAGCCGACTTGAACCTAAGGGGTCGCGCGCTTAAGGGAAGGAACCTACGAGGTCGGATCCGAGGACACTGGTCGGATGTGATCCGAACTATATTCGGATCGTGGCCAAGTAGACTTATGGGCTTTAGGGTCCGTGCGAGGCCCAAGTGGCCACGACGGACGCCTATATATAGTGGAGGTGCCGCACACTCATGCGGTTGATCGCTTCGGCGCTGTCACTAGGGTTTGCATGTGTTGCGAATAGACACCTCCACTCGCCGCCGGTTGTGTGATTGGACCTAGCAGTCCGCCGCACGACGTTCCTCCTGCACGTGCGGATACCATTAGAGGCGGTGCACTTGTGCCGCTCCGGCGAACCTATATGTGGGAACCGACTACTGGCTGTACGAGGGAGATCGCACGAGGAGGAGACGATCCACGCGGACGCGCTGCCCCAACTCTTCTTCCGCTGCACGGCACTGCGCATCTAGTGGTAACAAACTGTGATCCATCTCCCATAGCATGTTCTTGGTTGTTTTGCGCATAGGAAATTTTTATTTGCAGTCGAAGCACCCTACCGTAGATCCCAATAGTGGTATCAGAGCCTCTGCTATAGGATTTGGATTCAGATCATATGCATATTAGATATGTGGAGGCAATAGATGAGATTTGTTGTCATTGATAAGATTGGCTGTGTGCATGGTTCATGAGATCAACTGCACATGGGGATCGATGTGGCTATGTTTTCTGTTGATTGGGATCGATGAGGTCGTGACACGATCTACCCCTGCCGGTTAGTTATCCGCCATCGGGGTTAATAGTGAAACGTAAATCCGAATCGGATTCGCGATGATCGATGAGATCGGTCAGATCAGAGAATTCAGCATGATCGGGACCGCCGTGTGTGTACCGCCTTGTATTTCATACACGGTCACTCAAACCGGTAGAATACGATTCTATGCATAACTTTACTTTGCAGGGCTTGATGTGAATAGTATGGATCATGTGTATGTGATGCATGTGTGTAAATTACACATGGCCTGCGTGTCATGTTTGGCAGCCGGCAGGAGCCAAAGTGCTTTCATTATATTGTATAACGACATGTGTGTCAACTTGTGACTCTATGTAAAATTCATTACTAGTTGTAGTAGTTGGATAATAGAGATCAGGTTGGTGGCTTGGCGTCCCGGCGTGACAAACAAGATGGAGTTTCTAGATGGTCATTGGAGTTGGAGCCGACCTGGAAGAACATCCATGAAGGAGCCATACTATTTCACAATATGTGTTTATTTGTGATTGTTATGCTTCCTTGTTTTCTATGCATGTTAGAATGGTAGAAAGATCCCTCATGAATATCAAGCGAATTTCCATCCCCGATGATGCACCTTCGCACATCAAGTACGTCTAGTAGTGGGCTCATCAAATTAGAGTGCTGCTAGGTGTCCTTGAACTGAAGGGTTCGTGCCGGACACGGACATGCACTGCATTAGGTTGACTTGACAAGGCTATCAAATGGTTTTGGGCCTTGTGGCAAAAGAGGTCGGGAGCCGGGGTATGAGATACCTGCCCGACCGACAGGAGTCGTATAGAGATATGATTAGCAAGGTTTGCTTACCGGATAGGCATGTTGTCTAGCAGTGATGCTAAAGCTCACTAGTCGCATGTGCTAGTCGGATCCTGAATCACTGTGAGTTTGCAGAGGGATGCTCCCTTCAGTTGGAGTATTTCTGTTTAAGGCTAGAATTACTCTACATAAATACATTGCTTAGTGATTGCATATTTTTCTGTTGTAGATCAATGGCACCACCTGCTCAACCCAACTTTGCATTGAAATCAATTCTGGAAAAGGATAAACTGAATGGAACAAACTTTACTACTTGGTATAGAAATTTGAGAATTGTTCTCAAGCATGATAAAAAGGAACATATACTAGTGGATCCGCTTCGAGAGGAACCTACCGATAATGATAGTACCACAACCAAGAATGCCTACCAGAAACTCATTGATGAATCAAACGAGATCAGCTGCCTCATGCTGGCTTGTATGGAGCCCAATTGGCAGCAGCATTTCGAAGTCGTTGGGGCTTTCGATATGATCAAGAGTCTCAAGAACATGTTTCATGTGCAGGCTAGGACCGAAAGGTTCAACCTCTAGCGATCCTTGATGGATTGTAAGGTGAAGGAAGGTGATCCACTGAGCCCGCATGTGATCAAGATGATCGGATATGTGCAAGTTTTGGATCGGTTGGGCTTCCCGCTCTTGGATGAGCTGGCTACTGATGCAGTTCTGGGTTCTCTTCCGCCCAACTATGGGACGTTCATCTCGAACTATCATAAGCATGGCATTGATAAGAAGCTCACCGAATTGCATGGGATGCTCAAAGTGGCAGAGCAGGATATTAAGAAAGGCACGCATCAAGTGTTGATGGTGCAGAAATCGGCTAAGTTCAAGAAGAGTTGGTCCAAGAAAAAGGCTAAGGCAAAGGGCACGGAGACAGTAACCTCTGCTGCTGCGCCTAAGTCTGGACCGGACTCAAAGACCATTTGCTATCATTGCAAGGAAACTGGTCACTGGAAGAGGAACTATAGCAAGTGGCTTGCAGAGCATGGCAAGAAGGCCGGGAATGCTGCTTCAGGCAAATGTACACTTGTTGCATATGTTATAGACATTTACCTTGCTGACATACCTAGTAGCTCTTGGGTATTTGATACCAGATTGGTTGTTCATATTTTCAACTCGATGCAGGGGCTAGTAAGAACTAGGCGTGTGGCACAAGGGGAGATTAACATTAGGGTCGGCAACAAAGCAAGAGTTGCTGCGTTGGAGGTCGGCATGATGCAGCTCCAGCTTCCTTCTGGATTTATTTTGGAATTGAATAATTGTTATTACATTCCTGCACTTAGTCGGAACATTATTTCTGCCTCATGCTTGATGAGTCAGGGTTATGAATTCAATTTAAAGGACAATGGTTGTTCGATTCATTTGAATGGTATGTTCCACGGCTATGCACCCATTGTTGATGGGTTATTTATATTGAATCTGGAATAGGAACCGGTCTATAACGTGAATGTCAAGAGGCATACGCCTAATGAGATAAATCCGACATACTTCTGGCATTGCTGGCTTGGACACATTAGTCTAAAACGCATGAAGAAGCTCCATGATGATGGACTCCTAACTTTGACCAACTTTGGGTCGTTCGAGACATGCGAATCATGCTTGCTCGGCAAGATGACTAAGTCTCCTTTCGCAAAGAGTTGCGAGAGGGCATCCGAGCTGTTGGAACTGATACACAGTGATGTGTGTGGACCAATGAGCACAACTGCTAGAGGTGGCTATCAATACTTCGTGACTTTTACCGACGACTTGAGTAAATATGGGTATATCTATTTCATGAGGCACAAGTCAGAGACTTTTGAAAAGTTCAAAGAGTTTCAAAATGAGGTGGAGAATCAGCTGGGCAAGACTATTAAACTTCTGCGATCTGATCGTGGAGGTGAGTACATGAGCCATGAGTTTGATGATCATCTGAAAAGAAGAGGTATAGTACCTCAACTCACACCTCAGGGTACGCCACAGAGAAATGGTGTCTCAGAATGAAGGAATCGCACCTTGTTAGACATGGTTCGATCTATGATGAGCAAGTCGGATTTACCCTTGTCATTCTGGGGATACGCTCTAGAAACTGCAGCTTTCACACTTAACATGGTACCATCAGAATCCATAGACAAGATACCACATGAGATGTGGACTGGGAAGAGTCCCAGTTTGTCTTTTCTAAAGATTTGGGGTTGTGAAGCATTTGTCAAGAAACTTATATCAGACAAGCTTACACCCAATTCGGATAAATGCATATTCGTGGGATATCCGAGGGAAACCTTGGGATATAGCTTCTACAACCGAGAAGAGAACAAAGTGTTTGTTGCTCGGAACGGGGTTTTCCTTGAGAAAGAGTTTCTCAGTCGGGAGGCCAGTGGGAGGATGGTCCGACTTGAAGAAATTCGAGGACCACTCGGGGACGGCTCGGCTGGTGATGAGATCATACCGGAGTCAGTCAGGGAACCCATAGTGGAAGCCGCACCGGAACCACGCAGGTCGGAAAGATTGCGCAGAGTGCGTGATGTATTTTTGCTAGAAAGCGACGAGCCAGCCACATATGCGGAAGCGATGGTGAGCCCAAATTCCGAGGCATGGCTGGAAGCCACGAGACCCGAGTTAAAGTCCATGGATGAGAATCAAGTTTGGGACTTGGTTGATCCGCCGCCTGGCGTAACGGCCATTGGTTGCAAATGGGTCTTTAAGAAGAAAACCGATGTCGATGGAAATGTTCAGATCCACAAAGCTCGGCTTGTCGCTAAGGGTAGCGATGCTAAAGTCGGTGAGGATCGTACTAGCTGTAGCTGCATATTTCGATTACGAGATATGGCAGATGGATGTCAAGACGGCTTTGCTTCATGGAAATTTAACCGAGGACGTGTATATGATATAGCCCGAGGGTTTTGTCGATCCGACTAGCACTAGTAAGGTATGCAAGCTCAAGAGATCCATTTATGGGTTGAGGCAAGCATCTCGGAGCTGGAACATTCGTTTTGATGAGGTCGTCACTGGTTTCGTCTTCATCAAAAGCGAAGAGGACTCTTGTTTATACAAGAAGTTAAGTGGGTGCTCGATAGTGTTTTTGATCTTGTATGTGGATGACATACTACTGATCGGAAAGGATATTTCGATGCTGAACTCGGTCAAGGAGTCATTGAATGGCATGTTTTTGATGAAGCACCTTGGTGAGGCAATGTACATTTTAGGCATTAGGATCTATAGAGATAGATCAAGGAGGCTGCTCGGCTTAAGCCAGAGCACGTACATACATAAAGTGTTGAAGCGGTTCAACATGAGTGAGGCAAAGAAAGAGTTCTTGCCACTCTCACATGGTATAAGGCTAAGCGAGACTCAGAGTCCTTCGACATCTGATGAGCGAAGCAGGATGAGTAGGATTCTGTATGCCTCGGCAATAGGATCCATCCTGTATGCCATGATATGTATGCAGCCCGATGTTGCTTTTGCAATAAGCCTAAAAAGTAGATACCAGGCCAACCCAGGTGAGAGTCACTGGGAGCGGTAAAGACTATTTTGAAGTACCTGAAAAGGACTAAAGAGATATTCCTAGTTTATGGAGGTGAGGAAGAGCTCATCATATGGGGTTACGCCGATGCTAGTTTCCAAACCGACAGAGATGATTGTTGATCACAGTCCGGATTCGTGTACGTCATGAACGGAGCAGCAGTGAGCTAGATGAGTTCCAAGCAAGATATGATGGCCGATTCTACTACAGAAGCCGAATACATTGCGGATTGTGAAGCTGCAAAGGAAGGTGTTTGAATCCGAAACTTTCTGGACGATCTTGGTATTTTTCCCATCGTCGGTAAAACTGTTGGGCCTTTATTGTGATAATTCTGGTGCCATCGCACAAGCCAAGGAGCCGAGGAACGACCGCAAGGTCAGACACATCGATCGGAAATATCACCTAATACGAACGATCATAAAGAGTGGTGACGTAGAGTTATGCAAAATTCACACGGATGCAAATGTTGCAGATCCGTTAACTAAGCCACTTCCACAACCCAAGCATGAGGGGCACGTTAGAGCTATGGGCATTCGATGTCTATTTGATTGACTCTAGTGCAAGTGGGAGACTGTTGGTGATATGCCCTAGAGGCAATCATGTATGATGATATTTCCAATGTGTTTATGAATAAAGATAGTCCTTGGACATTATCAATGATGTGTATCAGCAAGTATGTGACTTGTTTGTGGGACTATGCATTGTATGATGACTGTCCTAAAAGGTCCCTAGTCGAAAGGGCTGTGTGTACGCACAGCCGACTAGACTAGCATATGACACGGTCGATGGCTTGATCTCACTAGCCATGGAGAATTGGATGCTAACCGGATAATATGGACTTGGAAGGATCTGGTCAGATTCGACGTAGTCGGATCCGAGTCGAGATAAGATCCGAGTCGGACAGACCCAACTATGAGATGTAGCGATATGTCATCTGTGAGTCTCGAGTACAACATATGTTCTATGTCCTAAGACCTGAGCTGACGCATGTACTCGTGATGGTGACGGACTTACTTTGGGCCGACCAAACGCTACTCCGTGACTGGGTAGTTATAAAGGTAGGTTTCGGGTTTGTCCAGAACCATGCTGTGAGACGTGGTCGAGCAAGATGGGATTTGCCCCTCCGATCAGGAGAGATATACCCTGGGCCCCTCATGTGATCCGACCAGGATAAGCATGGGCATGCGACAAGCATTATGAGATAATCCGGTTTGTGGTCAGCATCACTGGAACGAGAAAGAGGTCGGGCTAGCACAAGGATGACAGACTCGCCTTGAGCTCGACAACATATACCGTGTGGCAAAAGGAATGGAAGTGTGATGTATAGGTTCGCTAACCAGCTTCATAAGTCTGCTTGGTGTTCGGCATGCCTTGCTAGAGGCCGCTACCAACTGTGCAGTTCGGAGGTGATCCGAACTGCGACCTAGCCAACTTGAACCTAAGGGGTCGCGCGCTTAAGGGAAGGAGCCTACGTGGTCGGATCCGAGGACACTGGTCAGATGTGATCCGAACTGTATTCGGATTGTGGCAGAGTAGACTTATGGGCTTTAGGGTCCGTGCGAGGCCCAAGTGTTGAGCCCGCGACGGACGCCTATATATAGTGGAGGTGCCGCACACTCATGCGGTTGATCGCTTCGGCGCGATCACTAGGGTTTGCATGTGTTGCGAATAGACACCTCCACTCGCCGCCGGTTGTGTGATCGGACCTAGCAGTCCGCCGCACGACGTTCCTCCTGCACGCGCGGATACCGTTAGAGGCGGTGCACTTGTGCAGCAGCGGCGAACCTGTACGTGGGAACCGACTACCGGCTGTACGAGGAGGAGACGATCCACGCGGATGCGCTACCCCAACTCTTCTTCCGCTGCACGGCCCTGCGTGTCTAGTGGTAAAGAACTACGATCTATCTCCCGTAGCATGTTCTTGGTTGTTCTGCATGTAGGAAATTTTAATGTGCAGTCGAAGCACCCTACCGTAGATCCCAACACATCGTTCGCGTGGCGTCCTGCTGCGTCTCATCAAATGCCAGGACCCGTGCGGAGCGATGCATGACCTCGTGAGGGAGAACCTCTTCTACTTCGTAGACAAGGAAGAATGAGGTCTCGCCCGTTGGCTTGGTGGCGGTGGTGCGGATGGACCACAGCATGGACTGGAGCTCGTCGTGCCAGCCCCTGCCGCAGGCTTCAATCTTCTTCTTGAAGGTCCTTGTCTTGAGGCCTCTCAGGATCTCTGTGTTGGCGTGTTTAGCTTGACCATTGCTCCGGGGGTGCGCCACCATAGCATAGCAGATCTGCGTTCCAAGGTTAGCACAGTATGTTTTGAAGAGATTACTGGTGAACTGTGAACCATTATCAGTGATGATGCGGTTGGGGACTCCAAAACGGCTCACGAGACCCTTGATGAACTTAACCGCGGAGCTGGCTGGGATGGTGTGGATGGGTTCCACCTCTGCCCACTTAGTGAACTTGTCGATGGCGACATAAAGGTATCGATAGCCCCCAGGCGCCCGAGGGAATTGGCCCAGGATATGCAGTCCCCAGACTGCGAACGGCCACAAGAGTGGAATGGTCTGGAGGCCCTGAGCTAGCTGATGGATTTGCTTAACGTGGAATTGGCAGGCTTCGCAGGACTTCACCAGCTCAGCCGCATCATTGAGCAACGTAGGCCAGTAGGATCCACTGCAGAATGCCTTGCTAACGACGGTTCGTGACGACGAGTGATGCCCGCAGTCCCCGCCGTGTATATCGGCTAGCAGCTCCTTCCCCTCTTCCCTGGAGATGCAACGCAGTGAAACGTCGTTTGGCCGCTTCCTGTATAACTCACCGTCCTGGATGCAGTATGTCATGTGATGTAGGGTGGAACCCTATACGGCCAATCTTTCACGAAAGGAGTGGATCCCGCGATGAACACGAAGAACACGAGGGGAATCACGATGGGAAACACGAGAGAAACACTAAAGCCAAAAAGAATGATCACACATGTGCTAGATCCTCGAAACACGAGAGGAGATACTAGATCCAAAGTCAACAAGGCATGATACAAAAGGTAGCCGGTCTTCTCTGTGAGGAGGTCTTGAATCCACGAGGGGATCTTCCCATAAAGGGGTCTTCAATCCAAGGTGGATCTTCTCCGAAGAGGGGTCGCGGTCTCTCTCAAGGAGTAGATCCGATATGGATGAGCGAAGCTCTATCTCTCAAATGATCACTACGCACAGACAGGCATCGGTCGTCCGACACGTACCGGACATCCACTGGCTCGCGAGGGTCCGGCCGTCCGGTACTTGTCGGATGTCCAGCGTTTTGGCTCGGGATAGCCATCGTTGGATTTCCGGACATTGTCGGTCGTCCTGTGGCTGATGGTCGTCGGACGTCCGGCCTTGGTCGGTCATCCGGCTGCTGTAGCTTTCATCTGTTGTACCATCTGGCTGGTGGGGACTCCAGGCGTCGGACGTCTGGTGACTGCCGGACGTCCGGGAGCTGATGCTTCCTAGCAGATCTTCCTCTTGTTCCGTGTGCTTTGTGTCCTCGCCGTCTTGTCCATGGTCTTCCTCTTGGTTCCTGGTCATGCATAGCACACATGTTTGAGGTAGTAGCCGTGTCTCACATGTGGAAGGTGACGATTCGGAGAGGAGCGAGTTCACCTTGTGTCCGATGGCGTATGGGGTTTGGAGAGTAGTCGGAGTGTACATGGGGATGAACATGCGATGCTCCACATCATCTCCCCCCCCCTTCGGAAAGATCCGACCTCGGATCATGATCCTCATCACCATGGAAACGATTGTTGTGGACGGACTTGAAGTTGGACGGAGTTGAAGGCATGGCGCAATCCAAGTACTGGAAGGTGTCCCCGGTATGTGGTACATGCAAAATGAGCAAACATAAAGTACACTTGGAAATACAATGGTTAGCGCACACAAAGTGTCCATCATAGAAGAATGAGTCCGTTCAGCAAGATTGTTCGTGACAAAGCGCATGAAGCTTATTAAGATGATAAAGAATGATATGCAAAGCATTCATGGAGCAAAAGCATTCATTGTGCACACAAATGTATTGAGAATATGATCAATGCAACCACGGTGCAAAATGATGTCATAGTGAGACGGTTTATCAATAGCATGAATATGGCAATGGATGCTCAAAATGAGTATGTGATCATGCAATTGATGATGGGCAATATGATCATGATGTATGAATATGCCATCAAGGTAGATCACAACAAATTTGCTAAGAAAATGCACAAGCTCATATATCATGGATGACATGGGGATACAAGATGCAACAAGGCAATCATAATGTGAGTCAATCCATGCATAAGATGCAATTTTGTCATGTGTATGATATGTGTGAGCACAATCAACAAATATGGAGGTGTTGGTGTACCAATGCATGAGTGAAGGTTTGAAGGTGCATCCAATAAGTCCTAGCACTCCTAAACTTGAAGGTCCATAGAGCCAATCTCCCATGTTGCTCCTCCGTTCGCGAGATGTATCATGTAGACAACAAGAAGGATACAAAAATGAAAGAGTGACCCATCCAATATGTGTTGTTGTTGAGGATGGCTCAGAGGGAAGGAGTTCACCTTTAGGAGATTCTCAATGTTGGTGCTGCACATCATGTATGCCTTCACATGACCAAATTTTCTCATGACGGTATCGCCTTGTGAGTCCTTCAGAATGAAATAACATGAAAAACACTTGGAAAAATAAATGAGGTTAAAAGAGACGCAAAACCTATCATTTGTGTGGTAAAATACCCAACAAGTGTATGCATCATGCTCATCATAAGAAAGGACAAGGGAGCATTTCATAGTATGGAGGCATATGATGCGAAAACAACCAAATACAATAGGCTCAATCAAGCAAGCATGCATCACAAGTAAAGTTTCCAAGTCTCCACGATCAATAAGCATAGATGCAACAATTGGAGGCAAGCAACAATGAACAAAATATATCATGTGAGAGGCATGAACATATATGTCATCAACTCAAGAAAGCAAGTAATAATGGAACATGGGTGATGCGACAAAGCAAGCAATCATATGAATCAAGGCAAGCGAGCTAGTAGTGCGGAGATGCAACGTACTAGAAGGAATCATGTCATGTGTGCAAATGGTAGTCATGAATAATGCACAAGACATACCACAAGCATGAAGGCAAGATATGAGCAAAATATCATCAATGTATTGGTGAGAGGCCATATGTAAATAGCAATGTGACATCATGACTCTCCCAACACAACAAGCTTCAATAGCATGAGGCACATGACAAACATGGCAATAGCAACAAGGATCTCCACCAATCATGCAAATACACATAGGAGTAGCATAATGGTGAATCATGGGTAGATGCAAGCAAGGGTCACAATTGCATGGCAAAGGCATAGAAGCAAGCATAGCATGCAAAGTGAACACGGTAAAATGAGCATGAAGCGACAAGCGATATATAGCACATAGCCGTGTGAGAGCCAAGTGAAAGAGATGCGCGTAGTTGTTGCGTGAAGAGAGCGGTGGGTAGGATAGTTCACGGGATCCCAAGTCATCTTTGCTCTTAAGAGCTCATTTCATCAACTCTTGGGATTGAGAGGTTGACGCGTGAGTACTTACACAAAACAAAGACAAAGGGAAAATTGTGTGTGCATGGTAGATGTACACATCATCCATCATGATGCGCACGTGCAAGTGTTGGTTAGCACAAATAGCCAATGCTCAAATAAATGAGATGCGTGATATAGAAACATGTCATCTATCATGATACGTTTGTTGTTATGTATAGCATAATGGAGACTCAAATTGTGTAATGCATCATAAGAAATATGTAGGGCATTGTTATTCATGGAATGCATACGCTGCAAGCAATTATGAGAATCATGCAATGTATGGAATGCATCAAAATCTCCTAATATGTATGAGAAAACTATGGGGGTCTCCTCATGATCATTAGCATAAACATCACATAGAGAATATTGACAACATCGAAAAAGCATATTTGGAACAATGTGATCATTGCATGGCATAGTAGATCATGGAATTGCGCAAATCATGTAAAGGAAGCATGGCAATATCATGACATGAAAAACAAAATCCAATGACCATCATCTTGTCATCTATGCCATAAGTGCAAATGGGATTTATTTTAATGGGACATGCATAGTTACTACGTTGAGATTGAAATGATGCCATATGGGAGATCTCACTCATAGCAAATGACAAGTTCAATGGATTGTCAAACATGATGTGACCAATAAAATTTTCAAATGATATCCTATGGAGCATAGCATCACAACTAGGCAAATCAACATGCTCATCATCATATTCATAATAAATTGGTAAGTCATGACATGAAGAATTCGCACTAGCATGACGCATGGGAATAGCTGGATCAACATCATGCAAGAAATCATTGGTGAGATAGTCCACTAGTGGGACAAGAGAAGCACCATCACCTATGTTACCTTCGGAGCATCGCTCATGTGTTGTAGGTGAGGTGTCGAAGAACGAGTCGTGGTCATATTCATCTTGATGGAACCATGTGTGGGGTGCATCATCGTCCACCATGTCCATCATAGTCTCTATTGGAGGTATGGACTCGTGGAAGATAGGCGTGTCGTCATGTAGGAGACCTAGAACCAAAGAAGAAAACACACTAGGAATAGAGGTTAAGTCATTAGAAATCAAAGTGGCCTCACATGGCGTCTCAACTACCTCACTCACAAAGTGTTGTGGCTCACTCACTCACTCGTGGATGCTCTCACTCATATGGTTGGTGGAGTCACTCAAATGGCTCTCAACCTCACATAGGATATGTGGCATGCTCTCATGTATGGGGCTAGTGGTGGTCACACTCATCCTCTCATAGGAAATGTACTCAATGTCATATATGGTGGAGTCACTCATCTCACTCATGGGGTGGTGGCTCTCCTCACATGGAAATTGGGGCATCTCATCACATGTCGGTGTCGGAGAGATGTTTGTGCAAATGTCTCCATGCTCAATCATGTCGTAATCATAGCCGTGGATGAAGGCCGAAGATGGCACATCATCACTCTCCTCGAGGACCAAAGATACGGTCTCATGTGCGGTCTCGTAGCTTGACTCGGAGTATGAGTCTAATATGGGCGTTGCCTTCATGTTGTTGAAGAGGTTCATGCTCATCGCCGTGGTCGAAGAGGATGGCCCTTGCTCAACCTTCTTGCCGCCGTCTTGTTGTTGGAGGCCCATATGATGTGGCACCTCATAGCTCGACTCCTTGACCGAAGGAAATTCCCATGCTCGTCCATCTTCCTTGACGGGCTTCCGAAGATGGAAGTGTCGCCCTCGATTGTAGGTGGTCGCCTTGTACTTGATGATGTCGATGTAGGCGAACTCACAGGAAGTAGGAGAAGTTGTTGTACGTCCAAAGGCGAAGATGCCTTGATAGCACTTGGCGAAGATGCCAAAGTGGTTGTTGTAGCTGTAGCTCCGTCTTGTTGGTGCTCATCTCGCAGTCTTCTCTTGTGCTCATGATGTTTGGACTTGGCATGAAGTAGGGCTTGTTGGGACTTGTGCATTTGCGCTTGGTGATCATCGTTATGATGATGTTGGCGTTGTCGCACTTGAGCTCATAGTAGATGCCGTTCGTCGTCGTCGTGCACATGTTGCTTGGAGGTGACTTGCCCTTTATGACGAGGAAGATGACGAACATGATGGTGGTCTCTATGGAAATGTGGACTTGGACGACTTGCCCTTGCATCATTTTTGTGCTCCGAAGACTTGTGACTTGAACATCGCCGCCTTGAGGATGATGAAGGGGAAGAACGGTTGATCAACAAGGTCTGAATCTCCTCCATCCTTGCATCTTGCTCCTCCTTTTGTGCGGAAAGCTTGTTGTCGATGTAGTCCCTTTTCCTTGCTTCAGAGTGACGAATGTCGATGGAGAGGTTCTTGATGCGCTCTCACAATCTTGATTGTGCGCCTTGTATTTGTCATTGTAGATCAAAGATTGACGCTTTGGTGACGTAGTTGTCCACGCCATCGTTGTTGTGGAAGACCAGAGATGAAATTCCTTGCCTATCCATCACAATACTCAAGCAAATATGAGTGGAGAAAGGAGAAGAACTATACCAAATGTACCTTGACCGATGTTGAAGATGGATCAGTGATCACTCAATGATGTAACAAGGAAATAGCACAATTGGTACCAATTCTTGTTGGTTTCTCACACCTACACAAATAAGGCTTATGGTGGAGCTCGCTGAGTAAAGTGGCACAAACAGTTGATGCAAAATGTTAGCAAGAGTCAATAATGTTGAAAGAGATTCACAAATTCACAAGTAAAACAAGTAGACCAATAGCAATATGTGGCACACGGAAACACACACACGGATAGATAAATGGGGTCGTGCAACCAAGGATGAGCACAAAATGTGGAATCCACGAAAAATGCTCGTGTTGCACAACTCAAGAGAGACCCTAGCATGATTGCTCAATAGGTGGATACGACACTTGTGCACAACCTAGAAGATGAAAAATGTATGAACTTTCTATAACAAGTATGCTATATATGTATGATGTTTCGGTGGTATGATCCAAGATGATCGGATATGACAATCTTATATGCAATGTGGTATGATGCTATGGCACTTGTTTACAAGCTTCTTTGCTCTTTCTCTTTTGCTTAAAAGCTTATTTTTTATTTTTTGTGCATGGCCACTTTTGCACAATGCACAAACCAAGAGAGCAATTGTATATATGCGGGAACAAACTTGTGGCACAAGGGATGATATGATACCAATATGATATGGTATGTATTCAATGGAAGGTGTAGATCACTAATGTGCACAAGTAACATTGTTGGCAATACTCAAATGGCTAGTCTCGATAGGCAGGTGACGCAAAATAGGCTAGGGGTCAACAACGCAATGGCAAGGGAATATACAATGGAGGGATACCACGATACCAAGATGATATGGAGGTTACCGTCTGTGTCGATGATGAGTGGCGGTGATCTTGATGGAGATACCAAGATGATCGAGACTCGTCCCTAAGGAGCCGAAACACCTTAGGAAACGGAAAAACCATGAACTCAAAATCTCAAATTTCAAATGTCAAATGGTGGTAGTGGGATGTGGTGGTGGTGTTGCGGAAGCTCAATGGGATTGCGGAAATGCAATGATGGCTTATGCGAGTAGCCAATGCGGAAGTGGAGGGTTATTGGGTTATGTGAGTTGGAGTTGAAGGTCACCGTCCCTAAGTAGCCGAAACACCTTAGGAGACACAACTCACAAAACAAACGAAATTGGGTTAAGTTGGGGTGGTGGAAGTGTATGGTGGGCAAGCCTATGCGGAAGTGGTGGAGGTGGTTGATGAAGAAGCAACCGTCCCTAAGTAGCCGAAAAACCTTAGGAGACTCTAATCACTACTCAAGCAACCACTAATGCGATGGGGAACAAAACTTGTTTGGTTGCAGAAGTCAGTGGTGGTATAGCAGATGATGTGCTGGAAGCCCTAGGCAAAGATGCCAAAATTCATTACATTTGATGGATTCAAATGATGTTGGTGGTATTTTTGTGGGAAGGAGGATGTCAAGAGCTTTTCAACGAGCTAAATAACGTCAAAATCGGAGTTCGGGTGAATTAGTTATGGCCGAAACAAAATTTCAGCAAAGTCAGTTTTTACAGGTTACAGACGTCCGTAAAAGGAGGGATGTCCAGGGGCCGGATGTCCGGGCGGGCTCAGAAATCCGTAAATTTGGCTCGGGTTAGGGGTTTCGGATGTCCGGAAAAGGTCGGACGTCCGGTCGTTCCAGGGGCTCCGGACATCTGTAAAGTGTCGGTCGTCTGGTGGGTCGAGGTCAACACGAGATGCGAGATCCGGGGCGTGATTTGGGGCGGAATTTGGGGATTTTGGGGTCAAAATTGATGAGATTTTGTGGGTGAAAGATGGGGAAACTTCGGGAGATGCTATATCCACTTGAAACCAAGCAAGTCCATGGATCAAATCCAACAAAACTTCGTCAAACCAACAAATCACAAAAAAATTGGGGCTTTTTTGGTGGGGATTTTCAAAATTGGGGAAGAACACAACAATATTAGGCTAGAAAACAACGAGGGGATGCTCCGAAATCGTGATCAACGTGGCTCATGATACCAAGATGATGTAGGGTGGAACCCTATATGGCCGATCTTTCATGAAAGGATCGCATCCCGTGATGAACACGAAGAACACGAGGGGGGAAACGAGGGAAATCACGAGGGGAAACACGAGAGAAACACTAAAACCAAGAAGAATGATCACACCTGTGCTAGATCCTCGAAACATGAGAGGAGATACTAGATCCAAAGTCAACAAGGGATGATACAAAAGGTAACCGGTCTTCTCCGTGAGGAGGTCTTGAATCACGAGGGGATCTTCCCATAAAGGGGTCTTGAATCCAAAGTGGATCTTCTCCGAAGAGGGGCCGCAGTCTCTCTCAAGGAGTAGATCTGATATGGATGAACGAAGCTCTATCTCTCAAATGAGCAAACACAACGCTAACCCACAAATGGTGGAGGTGGAGGAGTATATATAGTCTAGGGCCATGAAGGGGTAAGTGAGGATACATGGGCCTCAGCCCGTTACTCTGCTCGCAGATAGGCGTCGGTCGTCCGATAGGTACCAGACGTCCGGTGGCTCGCGAGGGTCCGGTTGTCCGGTACTTGTTGGACGTCTGGAGTTTTGGCTCGGGATAGCCATCGTCGGATTTCCGGATGTTGTCGGTCGCCCGATGGCTGATGGTCGTCGGACATCCGGCCGCTGTAGCTTTCATCAGTTGTTCCATCTGGCTGGTGAGGACTCCAGGCGTCAGACGTCTGGTGAGTGCCAGACGTCCGGGAGCTGTTGCTTCCTGGCAGATCTTCCTCCTGTTCCGTGCGCTTGGTGTCCTCGCGGTCTTGTCCATGGTCTTCCTCTTTGTTCCTGGTCATGCATAGCACACATGTTTGAGGTAGTAGCCATGTCTCACATGTGGAAAGTGACGATTCAGAGAGGAGCAAGTTCACCTTGTGTCCGATGGCGTATGGGGTTTGCAGAGTAGTCAGAGTGTACATGGGGATGAACATGGGATGCTTCACATCACCGTGGCTTGCCGGGTCACACGCTCTGCGTCCTCCTCCTTCTCGGGCAGCGTCCCTTGCATCAGGTATTCCTTGAATTCCTTGGTCCAGCATCCTTCCTGGGGCTCGAGCGCCAAGACTTGACGCGCTCCCGAAGTCAGGCCATAGGTTGGTGCTCCCGCGGTAGGTGGCTGCGGGAGCTCCTCCCGAGGTTGTGCTGTTCTTGAAGCGGTGGTGTCGCCGATGGCCTGAAGAGCCGCTCCTCGAAGACGCCAGGCTCTTGGAGCTGTCGCTTGGATGCCCTTCTGGCGATTTCGTCGGCTTCCTTGTTGGTTCCCCAGGGCACGTGCTGCAACTCCAGGCCCATGAACTGCTTCTCCATCTTGTGTACTTCCGTGAGGTATGCCTCCATGTGTTCGTCCTTCGGCTCGTATACCTTGTTGGAGAAGTTGACGAGGAGCTGCGAGTCGCCCCTAATGGTGAGAGGCTTCACCCCCAGTGCCGCGCAGCCTTCAGGCTGGCTATGAGCCCTTCGTCCTCTAAAATGTTGTTGGAGACCTTCTCGCCCTACTGGAAGCAGAGCTGCATGACGTAGTAGAGCTTGTCCTGAGTGGGCGAGATGAGCACTGCTCCAGCCCCCGCGCCTTGGCGCGTGAAGGCACCATGAAAATACATGACCCAGCCGTCAGGCGCCTCGCTTCCCGCTGAGAGGGACCGGTCCTCGCCTATTTCAAGCGCCGGGGCGTCCGTCCATTCTGCCACAAAGTAGGCGAGCGCGGCCCCTTGATGACCCTGGTGGTGCTGAACTCCAACTGGAATGCTTGCAGCTCGATGTTCCACTCGGTGACCCTCCCAGCGCAGTTGGGGCTCCTGACTACCCTCTCCAGTGGGTAGGCTGAGACGACCTTGATGGGGTGGCCTTGGAAGTAGTAACGCAGCTTGCGCGAGGCCACCAGGAGCGCGAGTAGGATCTTCTGAGGCATGGGGTACCGTGCTCTTGCATCCCGCAACGCCGTGCTGATGAAGTATATCGGGTGCTCGACGAGGGTAGGTGCACTAATGAGGCTTGCGCCTTCCGGGAGTTGGGGTGCCTCCTGAGGTGGTGGAGCCCCCGACGCTTGATCCTCTGTTGTCGTTGCTGCGGCCCTTATGGAGCCCTCCTGGTCTTGGGTCATCTCTGGTGGGGGCGTAGCTCGGCACGATGCGGCCTTGGCTTGGTGTTCTTCCCGAACCGCCACTAGAGCCACGCTGGCGGAGTAGGGAGTGGTGGCAAGATAAAGCACTAGGGGCTCGAGAGGTTGCAGCGCCACCATCACTCGAGGGCTAGTCAGGTATCTCTTGAGCTCTTGAAATGCTCGGTCGGCCTCCTGGGTCCACTCGAATGGGCCCTTCTTCTTCATCTGCTTGAGGAAGGGTAGGGCATGCTCTCCCACCTTGGAAATAAAGCGTCCCAACGCAGTCAATCGTCCAGCAAGCTTCTGCATTTCCTTGAGGGTTTGCGGTGCACTCATGTCTTCGATGGCCTTGACCTTCTCTGGGTTGGCCTCGATGCCCTTGTGGGACACAAGGAAGCCCAGCAACTTGCCGAAAGGGACGCCAAACACGCACTTCTCCGGGTTGAGCCGCAAGTCCACCCGTCGGAGGCTTTCAAAGGTCTCCTCCAGGGTCTTGGATCAAGGTCCCCGCCTCCCGAGATATCACCACGATGTTGTCGACGTAAGCTTCAGTGTTCCTCCTGAGTTGCCGACCCAAGGCGATGTGCTTGATCCGCTGGAAGGTTGTGCCTGCATTGCGCAGTCCGAAAGGCATGCAAGTGCAGTAGTACACCCCACACGGGGTCAGGAAGGCTGTCTTCTCCACATCTTCTACCGCCATCTTGATCTGGTGATATCCTGAGAACGCATCCAGGAAGCACATCAGGTCCCACTCGGCAGTGGAGTCGATGATCTGGTCGATGCGTGGAAGTGGGAACAGATCTTGGGGGAAGGCCTTGTTGAGGTTGGTGAAGTCGATGCACATTCGCTCCTTCCCGCCTTTCTTGGGCACGACGACGGGGTTTGCCAGCCACTCGGGGTACTGAACCTCGTGAATGACACCCGTAGCCTCCAACTTGCGGGTCTCTTGGACGATGAAAGCTTGCTTCTCCGTGGACTGCCGCCTCGCTTTCTGCTTCACGGGGCGTACGTTGGGGCACACCTTCAGGTGGTGCTCTATCACCCCTCTTGGGACCCCTACCAGCTGATCGGGATCCCAAGAGAACACTTTGAAAGTGCGTTATATCGACTAGAGGGGGGGTGAATAGGAGATTTTTATGAAAGTCTTCAATACGTGGAAGTTATGAAGACAAACAGAGTGGACAAGCCTATCACTATGCAGCGGAAGTTAGATTACACAAGGCAAGCCATAGTCAAGTATACAATATAGTGAAAGCACAGTGACAAACAGCTTCAGTGTAATGAGGATCAGGTAGGAAGAAGTTATGAAGCCAAACAAATCATACAGTCAAGTTGTGAAGACATAAGATAAAGCAAGCATGCAATGGCTTCACAATGTGTACTGGTAAGTAAAGGGAGGTGAAGATGAAACCAGTGACACGCTGAAGACAATGATTTGTTGGACCAGTTCCAGTTGCTGTGACAACTGTACGTCTGGTTGGAGTGGCTAGGTATTTAAACCAAAGGACACACAGTCCCGGACACCCAGTCCTGAACACGCAGCTCAGGACACCCAGTCCTCACCGTTTTCTCCTTGAGCTAAGGTCACACAGACCTCGCCCAATCACTCTGGTAAGTCTTCAAGGTAGACTCCCAAACCTTCACAGACTTCGTTCACCGGCAATCCACAATTTCTCTTGGATGCTCAGAACGCGACGCCTAACCGGCTGGAGGATGCGCAGTCCTCAAGTGTAATAAGTCTTCAGATCACTCAGACAAGAAGACTTAAGTGATGCCCAATTACTCTGGCTCTGGGTGGTTAGGGCTTTTCTCCTCGCTAGGGATTTTCTCTCAAAGGCTTCGAGGTGGGTTGCTCTCAAACGACAAAAGCCGTGCACTGAAATCTGAGCAGCCAGCCATTTATGGTTGTAGGGGTGGACTATTTATAGCCACTTGGCAACCCAACCTAATTTGTCCGAAATGACCCTGGGTCACTAAGGAACTGACACGTGTATCAACGGTCGAATTTCGAACTCACACGGCAACTTTACTTGGGCTACAAGTAAAGCTGACTTGTCTGACTCTGGACAAGATTTTCTCTCATTGTCTTCACTCGAAGACATAGGATTTGAATTAGGCATCACTTCAGTCATCCTGACTGGTTCTCTTGGACCCCACTTAACAGTACGGTGGTTCCTATGACACAACATGAATGAAGTAAAACTACGAAGGATCTAAGTCTTCGAGTTCCATAAGCTTCATGGGGAGTCTTCACATGTCATTGTCTTCAACATGAATGTCTTCATAAACCACCATTGTCTTCAATGTCTTCATACATTTTTAGGGGTCATCTCTGGTAGCTAAACCGAATCAATGAGGGACTTCTACCTGTGTTATCCTGCAATTCTCACAAACACATTAGTCCCTCAACTAGGTTTGTCATCAATACTCCAAAACCAACTAGGGGTGGCACTAGATGCACTTACAATCTCCCCCTTTTTGGTGATTGATGACAAACTAGTTGAAGGTTTCAACGGGGAATATAATTTGTGAAATTGTAAAAGAATTGTCTTCATAAGCTGCAAGGGCTCCCCCTGAAGATGTGCATATAAGTAATTTGCTTCTGGAACGCAAATGCACATGGCAGGTTGTACTTGTGGGAATCCACTTCAACTTATGATGACAATCCACCATGCATGTAAAGGTATATGAAGAGAATGACATGCATAATGAAAAATGGACGTCTGTGAAATGATATAAGTGCGGAAATTATCGTCGTACATGCGGAATTTATCTTCGCAAAAACATAGTGGCAAACAAGTAGCAGACGACCATCAAGTTTAAGTGTTACAACTCAAAGAACCAAATGTAGCAAAATGAGAGTTGTAAGCACGAAGCAAAATGCAAAATATAAAGCACCCGCCCATATTATTGACCCGCTTGAAGACTATAAACATCATATGCTTCTCCCCCTTTTGTCAGTGATGACCAAAAAGGTTTGAAGACATAGAGTTTTCTACGCGTTCCCAGGCGCAGCAGGGTCGGTGGAGGCGTTTGGTGGTGCTGAAGAGCTTGGTGCAGGGTCGACGCACGCTGAAGAAGGTGGTGGTGATGTAGCGTCGTCTTCTTCCTCAATGATTCTTCCAGTCACGATGGCAGCAGAGGAAGAGAACTCTGAATCTTCAAGGGACGGAGTTCCACGCAGCACAGCTCTTCTGGGGGGTGTGGAGTCAAACTTGAATCTCTCTCTGAAGCCATCCTCTTGAAGTTCAGCTTCAGTGCACATCATGGTGAGGCCTTTCCAAGTGCGGCGACAGGTTTCATGTGCGACGAATGCATTCTTGGTGGCCAGATTTCTGATGCGATTGACGTCTTGCATGATACTTCGCATCTGCCTTTTGAGCCAGTCGTGATGCCTATCTTGCTTTTGGTGAAGAGCCACAAGAAGTTCTCGGGCATTGAGTGTACGAGCGCGTTTCTTGGGTCTCTATGCAACTGTGCTATCAGTGGCTTCAGTTGATCCAGGGGCACGTGTGGTGCCAGCCATTGGATACACCCTTGAGATGGCTTCAACACATTCATCATTCTGAGTGAAGCTCTGATGTTCTACATTCTGAAGACTTAACGGTTGCTTGGCAGGCTCAGGATATATTGCTTCAGCAGAGGTGTCCACATCGGGTAAGAAGATCCTATGGTTGCGGGCTGAGGGCTGATAGGAGATAGTAGAGTGAAGCTTGATCAGCCTCATAACCCAAGGAGCATAAATCTTCAAACCAAAAAGATCTAAGCCAGACGCTGTAAGTTGGCCTATAAAGAGATCCTGTGCGTTGAAGCATTTGCCATGCAGGATACAGAAGATGAGAGTCTTCATGGCACCTTCAACCTTGGCATATGGAGAGTGCCCCTTAATGGGCCATAGAGTCCGCCTGACGATGTGATATATAGTTCTGGGCAGGTACTCTAAGTCTTCAACGAAGAACTCAGTTGGATAAGGTGCATCAAGAGGCAATGGCTTCATCATTGAGAGCATCTGACTCATATTTGGCTCAGGTCGCCAGAATATGCTCTCAATTGCTTCAGCATGGAGTTGGCAGCCTTCTTCGAAGAGTTTGCCAGGAGTGGGTAGGCCAGTAAGCTCAATGATATCGAATGCATTGGCTTCATGATGGACATTGCCGGTCATCCACTCCAGGACCCAAGTCTTCGGATCTCTGTTGTAGCCTTTGATATGCGGTGTGGCATAGAACTGGAGCAGAAGCTCTTCATTCCAGTGCTCTTCATCGGTGATAAACGGCAGCAGACCCACTTGCTTGAAGCAATCCAGTGCTTCTTCCAGACCAGGCAGAGCAGCAACGGCTTCAACCTCAAGGCGCTGGTGAGGAAAGATGCGGCCTTGGTTGTATAGGATGCATGAATAGTAGCTGCGCTGTGGGTAGCTCCAGAAGCTATCTGATACAATCCGTTCCCTTGAATAAGGGTTCGTGGAGCTGTTGAAGAACGTGTTATCTACCCTGAATCTATTGACATTAAAGGAGCCAGGAGCTGATGCAGGACCTGGGAACCTTGGCAGTCGTGGGATCGGCTTCTGGACCTGGGGCCTGTGCGCAACATGATAGTTGAACTATGGACCGGTAGTAGACTCAGGCACAGAAGGTTCAGATGCAGTAGCTTCAGTGTCTCTTGAAGCTGTTGGTTGGTCGGGCTCCACAATTGCTTCAGTGTTGGTTGTGGCAGTCGCAATGTTTTCAGCCTCAACATGTGTAGTGAGAGGGACGGATTCAGGTGCGTTCTCCTTGAGAACTTCTTCTTGTTGGTTCGGGGGAGACGGAGCTTGAGGTTCTTCTTCATGCTCTTCGGCTAATGCAGCCGGAATGTCGTTAGCAGCCTGAGCCCTTGGCCCTCTGCGAAGCCTACGGAATGTAGGCGCCGCCGGTGGAGTTGCAGTGGGCTGGGGCTCATTCTCTTCCTCCTGTGGGCGATCTGCCCACGATGCATATTGGGTGATTCGTGTCAATGGACGACCAATGCTGATCATTTCGCTTGTCTCAAGCTGAGGAAGGGCTGCATCACCTTGTACATTGTCTTGGAGACCAAGGTCTTCAGCAGCGTTGGGGTCGGCTGCTGGAATGTCTTCAGCGTGCGGAGCCTCTATGAAAGCAGGCTCATGCACGGTCAACTAACGATCTTCGTCAGGATAGCAGACGGAGAGGGGTTCGACTATCAAGGGCTCTATGGGAGCAGCCCGAGATTTCTTCGTCTTGCGCTTCTTGATGGTGGGGTCAGAAGGAGAGGCTTCAGGGTGTTTCCTCTTCTGAGCTTCATCTTCGGCTGTCCGTGTCTTCTTGAGCTCTGAAGCAGTTGACCGGTGCTTTGGCTTCGAGCTAGTCTTAGCAGTGGGGAAGACAATCGGAACAGCTTCTTGCCTGGTGCCTCTTGTTCAGCCACAGCGGGCTTCTTCTTTTTCTTCGCGGCCATCCTGAGGTCGATGCCGGGACGCCCAAGTGCCTTGCGCTTCTCGGCCTCATTGTAGGCCTGCACACAGCGATCAGCCAAAGTCTTCATTCGCTCCCGCGAACCCTGAGCTTCTGCACGTTTCTTCAAAAAGTTTTCCTTTAACTCGTGCAACATGACCTTGAAGTCCTTGACTTCTTGGACGCTGAGCTTGGCCATATTCTGCTTGAACTGAGCCTTTTCAAAATCAATCTTCTGCTTCAGTTCAACAATGCGCTGGGCAATTGCAAGTTTTGAAGCAATAGCGCCGTGGAAAGCGGCGCTGAGGCCAATGGGCAGCTACAGATCATCGAAGCTAATATTGGGTGTATCAAACCACTCATCGATGAAGTTGTGGAGGATTGCTGCATCAAACAGAGGCAGATTGTTGAAGATTTCAGCCTCCTCCTTGCTCTTGATGAGCTGCTCAAGAGCGTCATCGCCAAGATCTTCGTCACTGGACAGATCAATGGTCTCGCTGCGCAGGATGGCAGCAGCTGTGAGCTCTTTGCCTGTGTGTGGCTGAGGCTTCTTGGCTTCTTGGGGCTTGGAGACTCGTGATAAGTCTTCAGACTGCACACTTGCTTCAGGAGGTGCAGTTGCCAATGGCTTCGCTCTGGAGATTTTGGGAGAAGCGGCTGGCTTTGAAACTTTTGGCTTCTTCGTCTGCTCCAGCTTCGGTGCAGCAGGAGCGTCATTAGACTCAGTGTCTATTGGAGGGTCGTTCACGGCAGTCCCTTGGACTAGAATGCGAGTGATGAGGCCTTCGAGATTGGCATACGGCCCGATGATATTGGGATTTGCATCGTGTGTGCCATCCGCCCTTGGTTTAGAGGGACCAGGGTTGAAGTCCAACCCCAACTCCTTCTTGTTTTGCTTCACAGAGTTCTGAGCAAATTGGAAGTTGCGCTTGAACAGAGTGTCATCGCGACACCAGAGAAGTGATGACGGATGTGCTTCAGCTGGCTGTGGTCCTCTGACCATGCATGGATAGAAGCCTTGAGCAATGGCTTCGTCTCTGGACCGGGGTACGAGATTTTTGTATAATACGTCTCTCCACGGACTCTTGATAGCGCACTTTTCTGCATATTCCTGAGTGACGAAGTGGCATTGGAACCACTGCTCTGCCCAATATCTTCGAATCCATTGGATTCGTGTCTTGCGCTGACCATAGCTCTCTTCAGGATCAGTTTTGTACATATCTGCCAAGTCATCAGGCAGATCTTTAGACGTTTCACCACGTCTCTTTCTGCCTCCCTTCCTTGCTGGTTTTTCTGCTGCCATGAAGCTTAACTTGGAAGGCTTCAAGATGTTCAAAGTCTTCAAAGGCTTCCTTTTGCTTGACCAACAAGAACTCGCTTCAGGAGAATTGATGTGACGCTGTAAGAACTCTGCAAATGAATGCAGACTATGAGAACCAAAATATTCTCCCACGGACATGTACCTGTGACAGCATTAAGGTGCGAGGGAAGGGGAAGAGGTCATATGCATTCTCAGAAGATTTTGAAGATAAATCAGTTTAGAAGATATTGACCTCATCATGCAAAGACATTCACTTTATAGAAAAGAAGTTGGTTCCAGATTTGTACGAACCCATAGATCAGTACAAGTGAGGAATCTAACTACTTCGTGAAGCGCAAGTGAATATACTAGGCAAGTTATGAGATGCCGATTGAGAGAGATGTAACTTGTGTGAATAGAAACTTCTTATGGCAGAAAGTGACCGAACTATAGGATCAAAAGAGGCTGTAAAAAGAGGTTATATTTACCACACATGGAACTGCTAGACGAAGTGGGAGTTGAGGCTGAGCAGTTCGATCCTCCGTGCCCTAACTTGGCGACGGAAGACACCTACGGCGACGGCGGAGAGACCGATGTCCGCAGTCGGCGTGAAAACGGCGTCGGAGAGGTTGCGACAGTGAAGCACTTCGTCGCCGGCATCGTTGAGAGCTAGCGGTGGCGCTAGGGTTCGTGCGAGGGTGGAAGAAGAGATAATGACCGCAGTGAATCGTGTATTTATAGGGATAGGGGCGGCACTGCGCTATTACTCAGGTGCCCCTGGCGATTCGCATCTGATCAGCACGTGGCCATCATGCGGTATTCTGGGGGCAGTTCCACATCCCACGCACGCCTTGTTTGTCGGGTGTCGTTCCTACTTCTCCGGATTTCTTTTTGATGGAAAAGTATTGAAACGGTTTTAGAGTTTGTCTCTGTGTCTTCAGCTGACAAGGATGCAGTGAAGACATTCGACAGTTTCAATAGAATGCATATGACTTGGAGAGATAGAGTTTGAGGTAGGAAGCATGGAGAGGTTAGGGTCCGATCACATTCACTTAGTTCAAAAGATTCAAACAAGAAGACATAGCTATAAGTGAATGCTGTAGAGGACAGAACACCAGTACATATATATAATCAACATAGTGAAGATAATCATGAAGACATGTTGAGATTGAAGCCAAACCAAATGTGAAGACATAGCAAATGTAACGCCATGAGTGAAACACTTCAAGCAGAAAATTTGGTGGTGGCGTTACCCACCATATAGGAAGTATTAGACCCAGACACGGCGCACAATTATCGTGGCGCTCCGAAGTCAAATTCCATGTTAATGTATTCACACTTAGAATGTATGTCTTCATTGATTGAACATATACGTTACTTCGTGTGTTTCACATCTAAGTCATCAACATGCATAAGTGTTAGGATGTGTGCCTGATCACAAGACATTTGAGGATTCCAAAATATTTAGCTCACACCGTAACTTGCAAAATCTCTTCTCATCCAAGGGCTTGGTGAAGATATCTGCCAATTGCTCTTCAGTGTTGACGTGTATGATATCAATATCTTCCTTTGCAACATGATCTCTGAGAAAATGATGACGAATTTCAATGTGCTTTGTCTTCGAGTGCTGAACTGGGTTGTTGGCGATCTTGATGGCGCTTTCGTTGTCGCAGTAAAGTGGCACTTGCTTCAGATGAATGCCATAATCCTTGAGGGTTTGCTTCATCCATAGAAGATGAGCGCAGCAGGATCCAGCAGCAATGTATTCAGATTCAGCAATGGAGAGAGATACACAGTTCTGCTTCTTTGAAGACCAACATACAAGTGAACGGCCCAGAAAGTGACATGTGCCTGATGTGGACTTCCGATCAACCTTGTCACCAGCGTAATCAGCATCCGAAACTCCAACCAGATCAAACTCTGAGCCCTTTGGATACCATAACCCTAGAGTTGGGGTGTGAGCCAAATATCGAAGAATTCGCTTCACAGCTAAGTGATGCGACTCCTTTGGTGCCGCTTGGAATCGAGCACACATGCAAACACTAAGCATAATATCTGGCCTAGATGCACATAAATAAAGCAAAGAACCAATCATGGAGCGGTATACCTTTTGATCGAACTCTTTACCATTGTCGTCAGGACCCAGATGATGCTTGGCTGGCATTGGTGTTGTGAAACCTTTGCAGTCTTGCATACCGAACTTCTTCAGGCAATCTTTGAGATACTTCTCTTGAGATATGAAGATGCCATTGCGTTGTTTCCGTATCTGAAGACCGAGGAAGAATTTCAGCTCCCCCATCATAGACATCTGATATTGCTCTTGCATCATATATCCGAACTCCTCACTGTACTTCTGATTGGTGCAGCCGAAGATAATGTCATCCACATATATTTGGCACACAAATAGTTCACCATCATATGTCTTCGTGAAGAGAGTGGGATCTAGGGAACCAGGTATGAAGCCTTTGCTCTTTAGGAAGTATTTGAGTGTATCATACCAGGCCCGAGGGGCTTGTTTGAGGCCATATAGTGCCTTATTAAGCTTGTAAACCATGTCAGTATGTTTTGGATCTTCAAACCCAGGTGGTTGTGCAACATACACTTCTTCTTCAATTTTTCCATTGAGAAAGGCACTCTTCACATCCATTTGATACAGAATTATGTTGTGATGATTTGCATAGGCCAGCAGTATACGGATGGCTTCAAGTCTGGCCACAGGAGCAAATGTTTCATCGAAGTCAATGCCTTCCACTTGAGTATATCCTTGAGCAACGAGACGAGCCTTGTTTCTGACGACTTGACCATGCTCATCTTGCTTGTTGCGGTATATCCGTTTGGTGCCTATTATGTTATGCTTCCGTGGATCAGGACGCTTAACCAATTCCCATACACTGTTCAGCTCAAACTGTTGAAGCTCTTCTTCCATAGCTTGAATCCACTCAGGTTCCATAAAAGCTTCTTCAACTTTTTTGGGTTCTATGATTGAAACGAATGCGAAGTGTCCGCAGAAATTTGCCGGTTGGGTTGCCCTTGAACGAGTCAGTGGACCAGGTGCATTGATGCTACCAATTATTCTGTCAATCTGCACTTCATTTGCAACACGAGGATGTATGGGTCGAAGACTTTGCTCTTGCTGATCTATGTTGTCGTGGGGAGGAATATCTTCAGGCTGAGCATTGTCTTCATGTGGATCAGGTGCTGAGATGATAAGTTCTTCTTCAGGATGAGCTTCAGAAGGTATAATTTCTCCAGTTCCCATTAGCTTGATTGATTCACTGGCTGGAACTTCATCTAGCACATCTGGCAGTTGCTCTCTTTGTGACCCATGGTCTCGTCGAACCGCACATCCACTGTTTCAACCACTTTGTAGTAAAAGAGATTGAAGACTCTGTAGGAGTGCGAATCCTTTCCATACCCAAGCATAAAGCCCTCATGTGCTTTTGGAGCAAATTTTGAGGTGTGGTGAGGGTCCTTGATCCAGCATCTTGAGCCAAATACTCTGAAGTAACTGACATTTGGCTTCTTGCCAGTTAGAAGTTCATAAGATGTCTTGTTCAGAAGCTTGTGAAGATAGACATGGTTGATTGTATGGCATGCAATGTCAATGGCTTCAGTCTAGAATTTTCTTGGAGTCTTGTACTCATCTAACATTGTTCTGGCCATCTCAATGAGTGTTCTGTTCTTGTGTTCGACGATGCCATTCTGCTGTGGCGTGTACGGAGCTGAGAATTCATGAGTGATGCCCAATGTATCAAGATATGTGTCAAGGCCCGTGTTCTTGAATTCAGTGCCATTGTCACTTCTGATGTGCTTTATCTTGGCGCCATAATTGTTCATAGCCCAATTTGCGAAGCATTTGAAGACATCCTGCACTTCAGTCTTGTAAAGGATTATGTGCACCCAAGTATATCTACAGTAATCATCAACAATGACAAAGCCGTAGAGGCAAGCAGTAGTGGAAAAAGTTGAGTAGTGAGTGGGACCAAAGAGACCCATGTGAAGCAGTTCGAAGGGTTGAGTAGTGGTCATGATTGTCTTCGAAGGATGTTTTGCCCTTGTCATCTTCCCTGCTTCACAGGCACCGCATAAGTGATCTTTCTTGAAGTTGACGCCCTAGATGCCTATGACATGCTTCTTCTTCGCAAGGGTGTGGAGGTTCCTCATGCCAGCATGCCCAAGCCTCCGATGCCAAAGCCAGCATTCTGAAGCCTTTGCGAGAAGACATACTGCAAGCTGTGGCCCTGCTGAGAAATCTACCACGTACAAATCATCTTTCCGATACCCTTCAAACACTAGAGACTTGTCAGATTCCATTAGTACCAGGCAACGATATTTTCCAAAGATTACAATCATGTTCAAATCACAAAGCATTGAGACAGACATTAAGTTGAAGCCAAGGGATTCAACAAACATGACTTTATCCATGTGTTGATCCTTTGAGATTGCAACTCTACCTAGACCCAATACCTTACTTTTACCAGTGTCAGCAAATGTGATGTGGCTCTTGTCAGATGGACGTAAGGTTGAGTCCATAAAGAGACTTCTTTTGCCAGTCATGTGATTTGTACACCCACTATCAATAATCCATTCTGAGGACTCTGAAGTCGCTGGTGTCGTACCCTACAGTGCACTTAGGGGGATAGGCTTCACGAAGAGTATTGTGAAGCAAAAACATTTGACGAACGAGTGGATTATGAAAACTTAGATCCAGGTTAGGACTAGTAGGGAGAGTAGCATGCGATTCAGGTACGAAATACATAGTGATGCCATTCGGGCATTTGATCTTGCGCCCCACAAGATTTTTAAGGTCCCCAGCAATAGCGTCAGAGGATTTTGGTTTTCTGCTGGAGACCTTTCCCTGCAAAAGAGAGTTAAGCTTTCTTAACCACCCACATCTTCAAGGGTGGCTTAGAAGCAATAAGTCTAAGTGCAGCATCTGAGAATTTTGGCTTTGGAGCCCTGGCAAACAGTCTAGCAGGCGGGCAATAGTACTCATAAGAATAAGCAGAATAGTTCTTGGTCATATGAGCATGACGGTTTGAAGAACCGCTCTCATATGACTGAGCATGGTTTCCCTGCAAAACATTTGCGTTAGTGCGACTCAGGTGAGTCCTCTGCCTGTATGAAGCCTTTGGACCATATGAAGCCTTTGGTCAGAGGTTTATCTTCTTCATGTGAGGTGTCATGAGGACATTCACAGGAAGATTCTCCAGACACGTTTTTGGAACCCAGATCTTCTTCATAGGCGGTCCATTCCTGCAGTTAGTACCAATGTACCTGGCAAATACTTCACTATTCTGATTTTTAAATAGTTTATAGTTTGGATCAAAGGATTCATCAATGATAATAGGATCAGCACAAGTGAAGCCAGATAGATTGGATGGATCTGCTGAGGATTCCTTTGCAGCAACCCATGTGGTTTTGGGGTACTGCTCAGGTTTCCAATAAGATCCATCTGCATTAATTTTCCTCACGAACCCAACACCCTCTTTCCTTGGGTTTCGGTTCAGAATCTGCTTCTTGAAGACATCACATAATGTCTGATGTCCTTTGAGACTTTTGTACATCCCTGTTTCAAGCAATGTCTTCAACCTAGCATTCTCATCAGCAATAGCAGTGGTATCCTCAGCAGAGGGGTTAGTTACCACTTCAGCAGTTGAAGATATTGCAACAGCAGTAGCAGTGGAACATTCAGCAACAGAAGTAGCATTGTCACGCTCAATGCATTTAAGGCATGGTGGTTCAGATCCTTCCTGAGCAGAACTGATCTGTTCGGCTCGAAGTGACTCGTTTTCCTTTTGAAGATCTTCATGATCCGCTCTCAACTTCTCAAGATCTTGCTTCTTTTGAAGATAATCATAGGAAAGCTTTTCATGAGTAGTTGAGAGAGTCTCAAGACGATCTTCGAGTTCCTGATACTTAACATGAAGATTTTTTATGTCTTCAATTAAGGATTCAGAACGAGTCATTTCAGCACCCAACAGATCATCGCTTCTGTCTAACAGTTTTTGAATATGTTCCATGGCCTTTTGTTGTTCAGTTGCAATTTTAGCAAGTGTTTTGTAGCTGGGTTTTGAATCACAATCAGAGTCATCGTCACTGGATGTTTGATAGTGAGTAGTGCGTGTGTTTACCTTGGCACCACGTGCCAGGAAGCAGTAGGTAGGAGTAGAGTCGTCCTTGTCATTTGCATCGGTGTTGGTGATGAAGTCATTGTCTTCAGTGTTGAAGATGGACTTGGCGACGTAGGCTGTAGCCAGACTCGCAATGCCTGAATCAGACTCCACCTCTGCGTCCTCAGAAGCGGACTCCTCCTCTGAATCCATTTCCTTGCCAACAAACACACGAGCCTTGCCAGATGAACTCTTCTTGTGTGATGTAGACTTTGAGGAAGACTTGGAAGAATACTTTGAGTATTTCTTCTTCTTCTTATCGTCAGAGTCATATTCCTTGCTCTTCTTCTTCTTTCTGCTCTCATTGTCCCATTGTGGACACTCAGAGATGAAGTGTCCAGTTTTCTTGCACTTGTGACATGTTTTCTTCTTGTAGTCATGAGCAGAAGCTTCATCATTCCTTGAGCTTGATCGTGAAGACTTTCTGAAGCCTTTCTTCTTGGTGAATTTCTGGAACTTCTTCACTACCATTGCAAGTTCCCTTCCAATGTCTTCAGGATCATTAGAACTGCTATCAGATTCTTCTTCAGATGAGGACACAGCTTTTGCCTTCAAGGCACGAGTTCGCCCATAGTTTGGACCGTAGATATCTCTTTTCTCAGAAAGCTGAAACTCATGTGTATTGAGCCTCTCAAGTATGTCAGACGGATCGAGTGTCTTGAAGTCTGGACGTTCTTGAATCATCAGGGCTAGGATGTCAAACAAACTGTCAAGTGATCTCAGCAGCGTCTTGACGATTTCATGTTTGGTGATCTCAGTGGCGCCGAGGGCTTGAAGCTCATTTGTGATGTCAGTGAGCCGGTCAAATGTGTGCTGGACATTCTCATTGTCATTTCGCTTGAAGCGGTTGAAGAGTTTGCGAAGAACACTGATTCTCTAATCTCTCTGGGTTGAGATGCCTTCATTGACTTTGGAGAGCCAGTCCCAGACCAGCTTGGATGTCTTCAAGGCACTCACACGGCTGTACTGTCCCTTGGTCAGATGACCACAGATAATATTCTTGGCAGTAGAGTCCAGTTGAGTGAACTTCTTGACATCAGCAGCAGTGACACCTTCTCTAGCCTTGGGAACGTCGTTTTCGACGACATACCATAGGTCGACATCAATGGCTTCAAGATGCATGCGCATCTTATTCTTCCAGTAGGGATATTCAGTTCCATCGAAGACGGGGCACGCAGCGGAGACTTTAATTATCCCTGCAGTCGACATAGCTAAAACTCCAGGTGGTTAAACCGAATCACACAGAACAAGGGACCACCTTGCTCTGATACCAATTGAAAGTGCGTTATATCGACTAGAGGGGGGGTGAATAGGCGATTTTTATGAAAGTCTTCAATACGTGGAAGTTATGAAGACAAACAGAGTGGAAAAGCCTATCACTATGCAGCGGAAGTTAGATTACACAAGGCAAGCCATAGTCAAGTATACAATATAGTGAAAGCACAGTGACAAACAGCTTCAGTGTAATGAGGATCAGGTAGGAAGAAGTTATGAAGCCAAACAAATCATACAGTCAAGTTGTGAAGACAGAAGATAAAGCAAGCATGCAATGGCTTCACACTGTGTACTGGTAAGTAAAGGGAGGTGAAGATGAAACCAGTGACACGCTGAAGACAATGATTTGTTGGACCAGTTCCAGTTGCTGTGACAACTGTACGTCTGGTTGGAGCGGCTAGGTATTTAAACCAAAGGACACACAGTCCCGGACACCCAGTCCTGAACACGCAGCTCAGGACACCCAGTCCTCACCGTTTTCTCCTTGAGCTAAGGTCACACAGACCTCGCCCAATCACTCTGGTAAGTCTTCAAGGTAGACTCCCAAACCTTCACAGACTTCGTTCACCGGCAATCCACAATTTCTCTTGGATGCTCAGAACGCGACGCCTAACCGGCTGGAGGATGCACAGTCCTCAAGTGTAATAAGTATTCAGATCACTCAGACAAGAAGACTTAAGTGATGCCCAATTACTCTGGCTCTGGGTGGTTAGGGCTTTTCTCCTCGCTAGGGATTTTCTCTCAAAGGCTTCGAGGTGGGTTGCTCTCAAACGACAAAAGCCGTGCACTGAAATCTGAGCAGCCAACCGTTTATGGTTGTAGGGGTGGACTATTTATAGCCACTTGGCAACCCGACCTGATTTGTTCGAAATGACCCTGGGTCACTAAGGAACTGACACGTGTATCAACGGTCGAATTTCGAACTCACACGGCAACTTTACTTGGGCTACAAGTAAAGCTGACTTGTCTGACTCTGGACAAGATTTTCTCACATTGTCTTCACTCGAAGACATAGGATTTGAATTAGGCATCACTTCAGTCATCCTGACTGGTTCTCTTGGACCCCACTTAACAGTACGGTGGTTCCTATGACACAACATGAATGAAGTAAAACTACAAAGGATCTAAGTCTTCGAGTTCCATAAGCTTCATGGGGAGTCTTCACATGTCATTGTCTTCAACATGAATGTCTTCATAAACCACCATTGTCTTCAATGTCTTCGTACATTTTTAGGGGTCATCTCTGGTAGCTAAACCGAATCAATGAGGGACTTCTACCTGTGTTATCCTGCAATTCTCACAAACACATTAGTCCCTCAACTAGGTTTGTCGTCAATACTCCAAAACCAACTAGGGGTGGCACTAGATGCACTTACACACTTCCTTGTTTACGTGCAAGAACTTCACCAGCGCCTCCTCCTGACCAGGCTTGAGGTTGGCGCCTATGATAAAGGTTCCCCCGAGGACCCATCCTCCTCGACTGGCACTTGCTTGGTTTCTGCCTTATCCTGAGTGAAAAACTGATTCTTCTTGGTTGGTGTGGCTCCCTTGGCCTTGGAGGTATCCGCGTCGGTGGGCTACGCTATTGCGGCGGTCTTGAGGGTGAGCTTGAGCATCATCAAGGCTTCCTTGGTGTCCCCAACTACTGTGAGGACACTCTTGCTCCCGGGCATCTTCATGAGGTTGTAGGCCGGATGGGTCACCGCCATGAACTGAGCCAGGGTCGGGTACCCGAGGATGGCATTGTACGGGAGGCCGATGTGGGTGATGTCGAAGTCTATGAGGTCGGTGCAGTAGTTGTCGCGCGTGCCGAAGGTCACTGGGAGGCGGATCTGCCCCAGGGAGCGGGCGGAGCCTCCACCAACCACTGAGAAGGGCTTGCTAGGGCGGAGCCGCTCGAGCGGTACATGACGAAGGATGAAGGCCTCGACGGAGAGCACGTTGTGGCCAGCGCCGCCATCGGTGAGTGTCTTGGTGATGGATAAATAGTAGATGGTGGTCGTGCAAAGCATTGGGAGCACACCCGAGCCGACGGTGGAGGCGGGATGATCCCAGAGTCAAAGGTGAGGTCGGCCTCGGGAGCGGCCCGGCCCGGCGGAACCCCCGGGCACTTGGAAGTGGCGCCGATCTGGCGAAAGAACTGCTTGACATGACGATCCGAGGGTAGTGCTTGCGAGCCACCGAGGAGGACCGCAACCGTGTGGTGCGCTGACGCCGTGTAGCGCGCGGCGAAATGGCCGCGCAACTCCTCCCAAGATGCCACCGTGGATCTGGGGAGGTTGAGTAGCCAGGCGCGCGGTGCGCCAGTGAGGGCCATGGGAAGCCAGTTGGCCATGACCTTGTCGTCGCCCCCGGCCTTAACGACGGACTCCTCATACGCCAGCAGGAAAGCCGACGAGTCCGTCGCGCCGTCGTAGCACGGCAGCATCTCCGGCTTGAACTTGGGTGGCCATTGCACCTGCCGCAAGGCGGGAGCAAGGGCTCAGAGCCCCCGAGCGCCACCTTGGACCCGTAGGTCCAGCCGGAAGGGCGGCGCCAGCCATGGAGAATGGGCGTGAAGACGGTGGTGCGCGAACCTACGGAAGGAAAACTCGGGCGCACCCCTACCTGGCGCGCCAAATGTCGGATTTCGGGTTCCGGCAAAACCCTTAAGGTTCGAACACTGGGTGCACGCTAAGATCTCACCCTCAACGATCACGCCCTCAAGCACTTCGCGATCTCAAAGGCTAGCTCGACGAACTCGCAACACAAGGGACACAAGATTTATACTGGTTCGGGCCACCGTTGGGGTGTAATACCCTACTGCAGTGTGGTGGTGGTGGATTGCCTCTTGGGCTGATGATGAACAGTACAAGGGGAAGAACAGCCTCTTGAGGGGAGGTGTTCTTGTGCTTGGTGAACTTGTGGTTGTCTGGATGGATCCCCCTCTCTAATGTGGTGGCTAGTCCTGTTTATAGAGGCCCTAGTCCTCTCCCCAAATATTGAGCAGGAAGGGAGCCAACAAAAACCAATTTGAAAGGGGACAACTAGTACAGCTTATCCTGACAAAAGTAGTCTTCTCCTGCCAAAGGCTCTAGTGTTGACGCCGTCTTGGGCTCCATGGTGACCTCCGTCTTGCTGTCCTGCTGGTCTTGGTCTTGTTGCACCGATATGGAAACCTTTGCTTAAAGCCTCGGTACTCTACATCTGCGCTTGCCTCCTTAGCACCAAAGAGGAAACAAGGACACTGTGCGCGCTGGCACCCTCCTGGCGCCCGCCTGGTCTCGATTGTCATGGATCACGTCATAGGAACCTCGCAAGGTTTGCCTGACCTTGATCCCTCCGCCCCTCGCTAGCCAGCCTGGTGAGGCCGGTCTAGGAGGTCTTGTGTCGTTCGCCTCGCGAGGTTTGGCCCCTCGCGAGGGTCTTGAATGCTTCTTGGTGAAGATGGGCCATACAGGCCCAGTTGCAGAGCCACGCCATGGGCCACAGGCAGGCATGTCTAGGGACCCTATTCCCAGAATGCCGACGGCCTTCCTCAAAACTCTGGGCATGAACCCTGCGACTGTGATAGCGACGGAGGGCTTGCTGGTAGCGTGTGGCACGCGGAGTAGCCCAGAGACGGTTCTCCTTGAGTAGCGCAACGTCGTCACACCGGTGTTGTTCCTGTGCTACTTCATCGTAGGCAAGCACTCATGGTGACCAGTAAATGAGTTCCGTGGGAATAACTGCTTCTACCCCATAGACTAGGGAGAAGGGAGTCTATCCGGTAGCTCGGTTTGGTGTCGTTCTGAGGGGCCAAAGAACCACCGGCATCTCGTCGATCCGTTGCCTACCACACTTCTGTAGCTTATCAAATGTCCTTGTCTTGAGTCCTCGCAACACTTCAGCGTTCGCCCTCTCAACTTGCCCATTGCTCCTTGGATGAGCAACAGAGGGGAATGAGTACTTGCTTCCGAGGGAATGAACGTATTGCATGAAGGTGTGGCTCATGAATTGGGTTCTGTTGTCAGTGTTGATCCAAGTAGGGACTCCGAAGCGGCACACCAATGCTTTCAAGAACATGATAGCTGACTGAGCAGTCACCTTTTTCACGAGCTCTACTTCCGGCCACTTTGTAAACTTGCCGATTGCAACGAACAAGAATTCAAAGCCCCGGTAGCACGGGGAAAACGGCCTAAGATGTCGATCCCCCAGACCGAAAACGGCCATGACAAAGTGATTCTCTAAAGAGCTTGGGCAGGCATATGGATATTCTTGGAGTGGAACTGGCAGGCTTCACATTTGGTGACCAACTCAACTTGCATCTTGGAGGGCCGTGGGCCAGTAAAATCCTTGTCGGAAGGCCTTTCCAACCAGAGCCCTCTATCCGATGTGTGAGCCCCACATACCCTTGTGTATCTCTGCCATTAGCTCCTTTCCTTCTTCCTGGCAAATGCACTTCAATTTCACACCGTTGGGCCTCCTTCTATACAGTGTGTCATCAACGAACTGATAGATACTGGCCCTCCGGGCTACTCTTTCAGCTCCTTCTTGCTCTTCGGGAAGTTCTCCAGTTTGGAAGCAATGGACTATGTGTCGCGCCCAAGTTGGAGCCTGAGGATTGGCAAGGAGGACTAGCAACACCTCCGCATTCGTGGGAGTGCATCCCTTGAGCGCAGGGACCGGTGGTCTGGCGGGACGGTGCAGCCCAGCATTCGAAGGGGAATTGTTCCCGGCAAGCCCTCTGTGGGGAGCCTCGAGAGGTTCTACCGGGAGAGGCCTGATGGAGTCCAGTTTCCTCCTCTTTCTGGCCATTGTTGCCGGGGATACGAAGGGCTGAGTCAGATGGAGAACAAAAGTTCTTGGTTCCAGAGGGAGCTTTTGCGCAGCGCACTTCGACAGATGATCAGCAATGCTGTTTTCCGCATGGGGTACATGCTCTGTTTGCAATCCGGTGAAGTGCTCATTCAGATTTCTCACTTCCTCAACGTATGCCTCCATCAATGGACTTTGGTAATCCTTGTTGACTTGTTGACTTGTCTCACCACAAGTTGCGAGTCTCCTCGGACGATCAGCTTCTTGATCACAGTTTTGTTGCAATCCTGAGCCCGGCAAGGAGCCCTTCATACTCTGAAGTATTGTTGGTAGCCTTCTCCTGCGGAAAGTGCATTTACACGAAGTACTTAAGGTGCTCCCCAGTGGGAGCACTAAGAAGTACGCCAACCCCTGCACCTTGTAGGGAAAAGGCACCATCGAAATACATGATCCATTCTTGGGGCGCGTCCTTGCCGGGAATAACTGTTTCCAACACTTCCTCATCAGGGATTGGTGTCCACTGTGCAATAAACTCTGCCAACGCTCTGCTATGAATGGTTGATGCGCTCTCAAACTTCAAACCAAAGCTGGATAACTCCAAGGCCCACTCCACTATCCTGTTTGTGGCCTCCGGGTTTTGGAGTATCCATTACAAAGGAAAACGGGTGGCAACCGTGATCTCGTGGGCTTGGAAGTAGTGGTGGAGTTACCTTGAGGCCATGATGAGGCAAAAAATCAACCTTTGCATGCCAGAGTACCTGGATCTAGCCCCCTGCAATAGGGATATAACGAAGTATACAGGGCGCTGCACCACCTTGTTCCTTGCCGCAACCTTTGGACTGCCTCCGCTGCCTTGGTCTTCTCTGTCTTGAACTGCATCTAACCTTGCCGAGGAGTGCTCATTTTCTTCTCGAGAGGGGACAGTGGCTGTGTCTGCTGCTTCATCCACTTCCAGCTATGCCATCAGTGATGCACTAACCACTTGATTAGTTGTAGCTAAGTATAGCAGAAACGGCTCTTGAGGTTTGGGAGCAACCGCTGTGGGCACACAGGAGAGATAGGCTTTCAGATCTTGTAGTGCAACGTCTACTTCCGGGGTCCACTCCACGGGTCCTACCTTCCTCAGGACTTTGAAGAACGGCAAGGCGCACTCGGCAGACTTTGAAATGAATCTGCTAAGCGCGGCGACACATCCAGTCAAACACCTCACATCCTTAACTGTCTTTGGTGCTTGAATCTGCTCGATAGCCTTGATCTTGTCAGGGTTCTTGATCGTGGGACTCCCGTGCCCGCTGTCGTGGAGGAGACTGCATCATGGGGGTGGCCCCTTCTGCGCGGCCAACAACACGGGCCATTGTCGTTGCCTGGGGAGACCATGGCGGGCCAGCTCGTTGCGATCCTCCCGCCTTAGCGAAACCAATCAGGCACTGAATGGTGGCCATCCACTCATCCATCTGATTGTCTCGTGGTGGAAATCTCAACAGCAGTTGGGCCCGCGCCATGGCCTCCGAAGTGGTGCTCGGCATGGATGACGATGAAGATCATAATGTCACCCGGCTCCTAATGGTGCTGGTCGTGGCTACATCGTGCTCTCATCGTGATGAGCCAGTCGCCAGGATGGCATGGTGACGAGGTGGAGGCGCTTGTGGACCAGCGGGTCCGCTTGGCGTATTGGCTAGGTCAGCTCGCTTCAGGGGTGGTGCATCACCTATGGTCGTGCCCGCAACGGGGGCGGTCGGGAGATTGTGATTCGCCCTAGAGCGAGTGCCGCCGCTATGGTTGTGTACCTTGATCGGGCAGACAAGTGTAGACGGAACAATCTCTCCACTTGTACCTCGTGGAGCATGACTGCTAGGATGTTGTTGATGCCGCCCTTCTTCGGTCCATCCTGCTCCTATTTTGGCTACCGGGGAGGTGGTGACGATGCTGCCTGTGTCGACCACGTCCCGCGCAGCATGCACGTCCCCAGGCGTGCCTGTAGCCCCCGTGGTGTTGGTGGTCACGTGCCGTGGGGCCTTCGAGGAGGACGACTGGGCTCTGGCACCGGGCTTCTTCTTGGGCGCCATGGAAGATGGAGCCGTTGATGAACAAATCGATGAGGAAGATGAGGCGCTACATACGCTTCTCAGGTTCGCGCAAGCGCTTGCCCCTACCTGGCGCGCCAAAGATGTCGTGGGAAACCACGGCCACCTATGGGGCCATGAGCCCCTTGTGGTTCGGCAGGGGCGATGAGCACATTGCACAAGGAGCGGAGAGCGTCGCGCAACATGATAGAGATCACACGGGCAATTTTACCTAGGTTCGGGCCACCGTGAGGCGTAAAACCCTTCTCCTGCTTTGGTGGATTGATGCAGGAATTGTGGTTGACGTGTGGTGCTCTAGCTCGGCCGGATTGCCTCGGGGCAATAGCGGCTACGCGCGTATGATTCTACAAGGGTCTGAATCCTTTCTATTGTTGCCATGGGCCTCCTATTATAGATCAAGGGGTCACCATAGTGGCAAATCAGTCATTGTGTACTAATTAGATAGCAAACAGTGCTATCATGGCTAACTTTGCACACAGGATAGAGCGCATTAAATGCCCCGCTTAGTGTCACATCATGGTCTGGCCGGCAAGCCTTGCAGGGCTGCTTGGCCACCTTCTCTCCTGTCTGCATGACACGTAGCTGGACGGGTGTCATTTGGAGGAGATTCCTGTAGGAAGTGGCTGCCATGTGGCAAAGAACATCCACTTAGTCACTTGGAGGCTTGACACCGCACCAATTGATTACTTGTGTCGTTGTGAGGTGGTGCAGTGGAGCCTTGGCGGGGTAGTTCGCCTTCGTAAGGGCCTAGCAGGCCTATCGGGGTGGTCTTGAGGTTTTGCTTCTGGGGTAACCTTGACCTTGCCAGGCTCGCCTGCCCGGCAAGGGAGGTTTTCCCTTAGTGGTATCTTGCTTCTCTAGCTTGACTTGGTCTTGTTGATCCGCACTCTGATTCCTCAAAGGGCTGACTAGTTGTGCTTGGTCTAGTCTTGTATGTTGCAATCTTGCTCTTAGGCCCGTGCACGGCCTGGGCAACAGACCTGGAGTTTGTTGCACTGGCACATCATCAATGTCATTGTCCCGCCGGTTCAGCCCATCCTCCACCTCTAGGGAGCTGCTCCGACGATTGCCTCATATATCATGGCCGCTCCAACCCCACAACTCCGCCTTAAACTACCCCACCGGAGTCACATCATCCTCACTGACTCGACGTATGAAGCCGAGGCTAATAACCCACAAGTATAGGGGATCGCAAAAGTTTTTGAGGGTAGAGTATTCAAACTAAATTTGTAGATTCAGCAGCCAAAGAATATTTGTAAGTATTAGAAGTTAAGTTGTCAATTCAACCACACCTGGGTATTAAATACCTGCATCAAAGTGATTAGTAGCACAGTAATATGATAGTTTGATAGTAGTGGTAACAGTAACGGTGGTAACGGTAATAGCATTAGCCATTTTGTAGCAGTTGTAACAGTAGCAATAGCAATAGTAACTTAGCAAGAGCAAGATGTGGAAAACTCGAAGGCATTGGATCGGTGCATTCGTTGGATGATATTCATCATATAAAAGTTATAACCTAGGGCGACACAGAACTAGCTTCAGTTCAAAAATATAATGTAGGCATGCATTCCGCAAATAGTCATACATGCTTATGGAAAAGAACTTGTATGACATCTTTTGTCCTACCCTCCCATGGCAGCGGGGTCCATAAGGAAACAAAGGGATTTAAGGCCTCCTTTTAATAGAGAATCGGAACAACACGTTAACACATAGTGAATACATGAACTCCTCAAACTAAGGTCATCACCAGAAAGTGTCCCAATTATTGTCACACTAGGGTTTACGGATCATAACATGTACTAGGTGAATATGACTTGCAAGATCAGATCTATAAGAAAGATATAACGGTGAAAACATAAATGGTTCATATCTGAAATCATGGCACTTGGGCCCTAGTGACTAGCATTAAGCATAGGAAAGTCATAGCAACATCAATCTCAGAACATAGTGGATACTAGAGATCAACCTCTGGCAAAACTAACTTGATTACAGGATGAATCTCATCCAACTCCTCACCGACCAACGAGCCTATGAAGGAATTACTCACTCCTGATGGGGAGCCTCATGGTATTGGTGATGAAGGAGGGTTGGTGATGACAAAGACTGAAGATTCCCCTCTCCGGAGCCCCAAATGGGCTCTCAATCTGGCCTCCCGATGGAGAACAGGAGGTGGCGGTGGCTCCGTATCATGAAAAACGATGAAACTTCCTCCCCTATTTTCTCTCCAAAAATAGGTATTTGTGGAGTTGGAATTAGGGTCAGGGGGCACCAGGTTAGCACAGCCCATCAGGGAGCGCCTGGAGGGGGTGGCGCGCCCTGGTGTATCGTGCTTAGCAGGGCACCCCCTCTGGTGGTTCTTGGTCCGAGTATTATTTATTTATTCTAAAATAAATCTCCAGAAAGTTGCGTTCCAATCCAAGAACTTTTATTTCTGCACAAAAACAACACCATGGTAGTTCTACTGAAAACAACGTCAGTCCGGGTTAGTTTCTTGCAAATCATGCAAATTAGAGTCCAAAACAAGAGCAAAAGCGTTAGGAAAAGTTGATATGATGGAGACGTATCAACTCCCCCAAGCTTAAACCTTTCCTTGTCCTCAAGCAATTCAGTTGATAAAACTGAAAGTGATAAATAAAAGCTTTTACGAACCCTTTTGTTCTTCTTTACAGAAATAAGCTTAAGTAGCACCCGGGTTTTCAACAAAGATAATGACTAACCATGCCAACAATAACTCTTAGAAATTATATTAACTCATATCAATGGCATAATCAACTAGAGAGCAATAATAAGATATATCAAATGCCAACACTTTGTCAAAACAATCGCGATATAATATGACAATAATGGTATCTCGCTAGCCCTTTCTGAGACCGCAAAACATAAATGCAGAGAACCTCCAAAGTTCAAGAAGCGACGAAACATTGTAATTCATGGTAGAAAAGATCCAGTCATGATGCATTCAACATACACCACCATCGCTTACCACTACCAACTCCGACAATTTTGTCCCATTTTGCTTTGAGAATTTGAGTTGTGATTCCGTTTCCTATTGTGTTTCGGCTATTTAGTTACGGTTCAAAATCAACATCACTGTCTCTCATCTTCGCCACGGACTCGTCCTCGACAAAAACCACTACACCACATTGACACCATACCGTAAGCAAGAAGCGGTAACCTCATCTTGGTATAGTGATACATCATTCTTGACATTACATTGATAGCCATCATAGCCTTACTCTTTTGCGTCGCTTACCCATCAAGACTAGCCTTTGAGTATTGCCCGCAACGTGACTTGTGCACATTAGTGATCATACTTCCCATAGCATACATAAATATAATTGGTGCATATCTTGGCATCATCTCTTGTGTCACAAGGTTGTCATCGCATAAACAGTTGCTATGTTGGTTCATGAAGCATTGCATGAGACAAGAGCTCAACAACAAAGAGCCAAACAAGATTTTAAGAAAAGGGAAAGATAAGCAAAGAGCTTTTAAGCAAGAACCATAGCATCATACAACATTAAAATTGTCATACTAGATCATCTTGGATCATATCATCGAAACACCATACGTAGAGTATACTTGGGATAGAAGTCATTGCATTTTTGCTTAGTAGGTTGTGCACAAGCCTTCATATCCGCCTATTGTGCAATCGTGCTAGCATCTCTCTAGTGTTGTGCAACAAGAGCATTTTCGTGGATTCCACATTTTAGCTCATCCTTGGTTGCACGACCCAACTTATCTCTTTGCGTGTCTGTTTCGGTGTACCTTATATTGCTTGGTCTACTTGTTGCATTGCAAACTTGCGAATCTTTTCCAACATTATTGAAGCTCACTAACAATTGCATCAAATTTTGTGCCACCATCCTAACCAAGCTCCACCATAAGCTTTTACTTGTGTAGGTGTGAGAAACCGACAAGAGTTGGTACCAATTGTGTTATTTCCTTGTTCCACATTGGGGTGATCTTTGATCCACCTTCAACATCGGTCAAGGTATATTTGGTATACGTTCTTCTCTTTCTCCCACTCACATATTTCTTTTGGAATGATGGATAGTCCAAGTACTTCTACCAACCCACTCTTCATCGGGCAAGAGGACGACATGAACTCCTATGTCACAAAGAGCCACCTCTTTGCTGCACAACGTGCTTTGCATCAACAGGAACAAATAATGAGCAAACGCATCGACAACCTCGCCACCGACTTGCGACTCTCCGAGCAACATACAACGGATTACTTCGACCACAAGCTTGACGACCACCAGTAAGAGAACGATGCAAGAATGGACGAGATTCGTGCTTTCTTGCTCAACTGCTCGTCTTCCACTTCGTCCTCATCAAGACGGAGTCGCTCAAGTCGACACTCCGACTAAACCATCTCCGGCTCAAGTACATCGACATTGAACACTCTTCGACATGCCACGCGCAATGATCACCAAGCCAACCGCAACCCTCTACGCGGCAAAAACTCTCAAGAACAATGGCATCGTCAAAACCAAGCTACCTTTGCGCAAGCACGAGAACGGCAACGACAACGCCAACACGAAGAGGAAGAGCGAGCGCATCTACACCAAGAAGCACAAGATGCCGAGGCACAACGTCAAGAGCAACAATTGTGAGATGCTCAAGCACTTTAGGCGCAACAAGCCCTCCGAGAATCAAGTCCAGTCGTAGCCAACCGAGGCTGACAAGCTCGTGAACATGAAGAAGCACTTCGCGAAGAAGTTCACAAACAAAGATATCGAGCCCATGTGCAACGTCAAGATCGACAAGTTCCTCCAGAAGCTCGCCAAGAACATCAAGTTCAACAAGAACAAGAATACAATGGAAATCCTCCACGGCATGAGCAAGTTGTGAGAGACGATCCTCCTCGTCAAGGATGTCATCATTCACGACCCGAACACAATGAAGAGCAACGCTACCACAAGCTAAAGTTCACCATTCCCAAGTTCAATGGAAGCAATGATCCCTAGGAGTACCTTTCATGGGCATTGAAGGTCGAGAAAATCTTCCGCTTGCACAACTATGAAGAAGAGAAGAAGATCGCGATGGCATCCCTTGAGTTCCAAGCCTATGTCCTCATTTGAACGACCCATCACTACTTGGGTGCAAATGAGGGATGTCATGAGAGCACGCTTCGTGCCTACCTACTACAACCTTGACCTCTTCAAGAAACTCCAACTACTCAAGCAAGGAACCAAGAGCGTTGGAGAGTACTACAAGGAAATGGAGATTGCAATGGTATGACCCAATGTCACGGAAGATGATGAGCAAACTATGGCACGTTTCTTGAATGGACTCAATCACCCCATCAAGAAGGTCACCGACTTCCAACCATACTCGAACCTCATCGAGCTAGTGCATCAAGCTACCAAAGCGGAACGTCAAGTGCAAGATGACTTCAAATATGCCATGTTCTCATCCAAGTCATACGGCTTCTCCAACACCCAAGCTTCAATGACTCCAACAACGTCTACCTCAACCAAGCCCTCTACAAGCAACGTCGACAAGTCGAGTTACAAGAAAGCTTCGACAACCTCAAGTCATCCTCCTACAACGAGCAACTTCAAGCCGAGAGCTTCATCATCATCTACCCCAACTGATGAGACCGTCAAGACAAGTTCCTTCAAATGCTTCACATGCGGAGGCCGAGGCCATAAGTCCTTTGAGTGTACCAACAAGCGAACCATCATCCTCAACGACGATGGTACATACGACTCCATGAGTGAAGTAGAAACAGAAGCACCTGAGCAAGTCTCCATGCACCGGCAAGTGAACGATGAAGAGGAACAAGTCTTTTGTGATGAAGATTCAAGTCCTGCTCTCGTTGTCTCCAAGGTCTTGACCCTTCAACATCACCAATAAGAAGACCAAAGGTGCCACATATTCCATACCAAGGCTGACATCAATGGAGGGTCCGTCAAGGTCATCATCGATGGAGGGAGTTGTCATAACCTATCAAGGAAAGAACTTTACTCCAAGCTCCAATTTCCCAATACGAAGCAACCACATCCCTACAAAGTTCAATGGCTAAGCGACTCCGGCATTATTCAAGTCAAGCATAGAGTGCAAGTCTCCTTCAAAATTGGAGCTTACGAAGACACTTTGGAGTCTGATGTCGTTCCAATAACAGTTTGCCACCTTCTCCTTGGTCGACCATGGCAATTTTATAGATGTGTCATCCACAACGGCCGAACGAACCACTACATCTTCAAGATGAAAGGAAAGGAGTACGTACTTCGCCCTATGTCTCCAAGCCAAGTGATCGCCGACAAGCAACCCACCCATCGTGGAGAGACTAGTGAGAGAGCGAACCATCAAAAAGAGAGTGAGCACCACAACCCCAAATTGAGTGCTTTCCACGATAAGTGACAATAAGAACTTAGTTCTATTTGCCACCAAACAAGAGATAAGAGAATTGTTTGAGAACGCATCTAGTGTGATGCACTACATCCTTTTGTGCAAGGGCGAGGCACCAAAAGCTAACACCTCTCACACTCTACCTTTAGTGTTGTCTTGTCTTTTGCAGGACTTCCAAGATGTTTTCCCCGACGAGCTACCTCCAGGACTACCCCCACTACGAGGCATCGAGCACCGCATCAACCTCATCCCCGGAGCACCTCTTTTGAACAAAGCTCCCTACCGCGTCAACCCCGAAGAAACCAAAGAAATACAAAGGCAAGTAAAGCATCTCATAGACCATGGACATGTGCGCGAAAGTTTGAGTCCTAGTGCCGTTCCGGTCATTCTTGTGCCAAAAAGAGATGGTAGCTTTCGCAAGTGCCCCGATTGTAGACCTATCAATGCTATCACCGTTTGCTATAGGTATCCCATTCCATGCCTTGACGACATGCTTGATGAACTTAGCGGTGCCACTATATTTTCCAAAATTGATCTTAAAAGTGGTTACTATCAAATCCGCATACAAGAGGGTGAGGAATAGTAAACCACTTTTAAAACAAAACTTGGTTTGTATGAGTGGTTATTCATGCCTATGGGTCTATCGTAAGCACCGGGTACTTTCACGCGTCTGACGAACTATGTGTTTCGCCCTTACATTGGTGAGTTTGTTGTGGTTACTTTGATGATATCCTTGTTTATAGCAAATCTCTTAAAGATCATGTCACCCATGTTAGAACCGTCTTGCAAATTCAGTTTTTATCATTTACCTACTCGAGGATGAGTAGGAATTAAGCTTGGGGATGCTTGATACGTCTCCAATGTATCTATAATTTTTGATTGTTCCATGCTATATTATATCCTATTTTTGACATTATTGGGCTTTATTATACACTTTGATATTATTTTTGGGACTAACCTATTAACCAGAGGCCAGCCCAGAATTGCTGTTTTTTTTGCCTATTTTAGGGTTTCGTAGAAAAACAATATCAAACGAGTGCAAGTGGAATGAAACCTTTGGGAACGTGATTTTTGGAACGAACATGATCCAGAGGACTTGGACCCTATGTCAAGCAATCAACCAGGAAGGCACGAGGTAGGGGGGCGCGCCTACGCCCCCCCTAGGCGCGCCCTCCACCCTTGTGGGGCCCACGTTGCTCCACCAACGTACTCCTTCCTCCTATATATACCTACGTTGTGGCACCCCGGCTCAGAGCGACCGGTTTACCCTGCATTGCCAGCCCATAGACCATGTCTTCTGGCAACACACAACATATTGGTACAAGAAACAATCGCTTTATTGAGGCTAGCGGAACATGGTTCATATTACAACAGTGGTGGAGGCCCAGCGGCACGCTCGGTGCGGCTGAACAATATGTACATTATTTAGTGAACATAAAGGGGCCTCGATCCGAACAACTACGTGGCAGCGGAATAACGTTGTAGCGGAAGCTCCATATCACAGGGACACCGATGTGGACACGATCTAGACTCGAAAAGTGCTCCTTTCCAACGAGACTTTCCTGAAATCTGGCATGATACGCTGGGTCAGTACATTGAATGTACCTGCAAGCTCACAACAAGCATAATCATAATGACAAACAATATCATGATACTTAACCAATTAAAATGCCACAATATATGTCAACATGCTGTGATCATGCTTGAGCGTCCCTTGGGACAACTTACCAACCGTGATCATCCTCAGATCACAAACACACCACCAATGTGGTAAAACACACCACCAACGTGGTCTTTAACAACATGACTCTTGATCCTTACGGCGATCACAAACACGACCAATATCTGGTCCCAAATTCCTCCATGGCCTTTCTGCCATCCTCGACAATGCAATGTTTTGCAGCTTAGTGTGCAATTTTTATTATTCGTTGACTCATGGTGGGACCTACTATGAGGTGTCCGTAACTGTGGACGCGACTATCGATAGATTATACACTCTGCAGAGGTAGCACACTGTACCCACACCACGGAACCCATGGCCTCGCACTCCCATTCGGGTGGACCAACGGCATTCCGACGAAACTCCTCCATTGCCACAGCACTCTCCCGGCCACTCCGACCCAAATCCCCAACGGGCTGGTCCTGGGTGGCCCCGTGTGTACCAAAGACACCCCGACCACCGTCGTGGTCAAACTCCCACTCGGGGACACTCCCACTCGGGGACTCAGTACCATAATCTCATCAACGAGCACACAAGATTATGTCTTCTTGCCGGTCCAGGTCAAACACGACATAACCTTCCCTAGATGGAGGCACCGACCAGAGGCCGTGTCAATGGACCGAATCAAGGCCCCCCATAAAGGCAAATGTGGTTGCACTGGAAAGAACTCGATTCAGCGGCACCATGACCCAGTCAATGGTGTATTCAAGTTGAGTTATTTTCAGTTTCAACTTTAAACTAACAATGATCGGTGTCATAGCATGCCATGAAATGCAAAACAACACTTGCATCATAAAAAAAATGACCGATGTCATCTTTACACCAAGCATAAGCGTCAACAACTCACGTTACTCTACTAGCTCAAAATGACTCGAAACTGAACCAAAATATTTTGCAACAAGTTTCATTAATTTCTTATGCAAGAAATCAACTCCGATAACTTTTTCATATGCATAACAAAAGATTTTACTATCAACAATTCTTACTTTCTTTATCACTAAATTAAGTTCAAACTTTCTGTAAAACAAGTAATATGATTTAACACAATATTTTCTAACAAATTTTTATCAATTTCAGGAAGGCAAAAAATAGCTAAAATAACTACCATGCATAACAAAATTATTTCTAACATCACCTCAAATAAATCTTAACTTGCTTTATCCACTAAACTAGTTTCAACTATTTTGTAAATCAAGCATAACAACTATCCAATATTTAACAGAATACAAATAACTCAATAATTATTTAAATGCATGGATTAATCATTTCATTCAAGTGAGAAAATCAAAAATATTGAAATGGCATCATAAAAATGTTGCTGTGGCTTGCCTTAGTGTAGATGAGGTTCACAAGCCTCCTGGTGATCCTCAAGACAAGCCTCACCTATTGAAAATAATTTTAAACACAAAAAGAAAATATCAAGAACACTTCTAAAATTCACCAGAAATTCTAAATATCTCAGAAAAATCTCATCTTTGGTGAGCTGTTAGATTTCCTTCCAAAGAACACAATGCAAAAAGAATCAATTCATTTGGACTTATGGTTAAAAAGTTATAACAGTTTGAAGTGTTCTGTAAATTGAAATGAATTTGAATAAAAGAAAAAAGACTAGGGGGTGACGTCGAAGGCGTAAAGCCCAGGGGTGCCACCACTCGTACCGCTTCGCGTGCGTACTGAGTGGGTGACTAGCGGGCCCCGTTAGTCAGGTGGGGGAAGAGGGAGAGAGAAACAGAGACGGCTGCGGCTTCGCTGGAGCTCTTGCCGGCGACGAGGGCTCTTTGGCCAAAACGAGAGGGAGGGATGGCAAGAGGAGGTCGAGGCGCACCTGCCCGTACCTGTAGCATGGCTAGGGGTGGCCGGACGGCGTCGGAATCTAGCTCGCGAGCGGAGGCAGAACGAGAAGGTCATCGGAGTTGACGAAGACGGTGAGCAGAGGCCACTCCAGGGGCTCCGAGCGGGCGAGATGGCATCACCGAAGAGAGGCGGATGCCCTGGAGAGGTCGCCCAGGCCTAGGAGGGGCTGGAGACGCTGCGGCGACCAGAGGGGATCGCCGGCGAGCTCGAGCTCGGGGACAGTGGCCCGAGGCCTGCCCGGCCGGGCTACGCCTTCCTACTCGACCGTGGAGTGTGTGTGAGTGCTGGAGGATGCCCAAGGATGTTGGGGAGGGGCTCTATATATAGGCGAGCGGCGAGGGTGCTTCGGGCTCCGCTAATGGACACCTGTCCATGGCGCCCGGCAACGAGCGGCGTAAGTGAGAGGGGGAGAAGGCGACGGAAGTCACGCGGCCACTATGGGTGAGCGGAGACGAGCACAGGATCAAGGGGGTGACGACGAGCACAGTGCGCTCCGCACTGTTGCGCTGGCCGGACCTTGCCCGTGCTCGCTGCGGCGAGCTCCGGCGTCGGCAAGTGCCAGGGCGGATTTAAGGGTGTCGGGACAATGATGGTGGCAAGTTTTGGCAAGGTTTGGCAGGCGGGGGAAGCGAGCACGCGCGAACAGAGCGCTCGGCGGCTCCCAGAGCGCGTCGACACGCATGTGTGGCATCATGGACACGCGTGGTCACCACGCGAACTCTCTCCTCAGGCGAACCTTCGTCCAAAAATCATGTCTGGCATGTTGTTCATGGTGGTCTTGAAGTTTACCATGGTTTGGTTTGGATCCAGGTGCAGTAGATAAAATATTACAAGTCTGGTTAGTTTCTGGACAGAAACTTTGTGATGTTACTGTGGTCAAATGGCTGGGAGTTTGATGCTGTGCTTTGGAGGCTAGCTTAGAGTTACTAAGGTAAATAAGCACAAGAAAGATCAGGTCAAATGGAGCAAGTAAAATGGTAGTTGCTATAGAAACCACCATTTCTGTCCAGAATAGAAAAGATTTTCTCTAGCAAAAATGTTCCAAAAAGTGATGAAACATTTTTGCTCAGGGAGGTGCCCTAGGGTCCCTAGAATATTTGTGAATTGTCTTAGAATTTTCTGAGCCATAAAAATTATGGTTTCTTTGGAGCAAACAGATTTGGCTTAGGGTTTTTGAGAGAAAATGAATATTTTTCATTTAAGAAAAATATTCCAAAGATTATTTTGTGGTGGATCAGAAGTGAAATGATGGTTTGGGAGAGAAATGAACACTTGGGTGAAAGTCAAGGATGCCCAAGTGTTTAAGTCCAAATGAAAACATTCAAAAACTCCATGTTTCAAAAAATTTCAAATGAAAACTCAAACAAATAAGAGAGGGCAAAAACCAGGCTGTCACATATGTACCCCCAAACTACCATATACGGAGCAAAAACCCTAATTCCACCGCCGTAACTTTCTGTATCCATGAGATCCCATATTGGGGCCTTTTCCGTAGCTCCACCGGAGGGGGTATCGATCACGGAGGGCTTCTACATCAACACCATAGCCTCTCCGATGAAGTGTGAGTAGTTTACTTCAGACCTACGGGTCCATAGTTATTAGCTAGATGGCTTCTTCTCTCTTTTTGGGATCTCAATACAAAGTTCTCCCCCTCTCTTGTGGAGATCTATTCGATGTAATCTTCTTTTATGGTGTGTTTGTTGAGACCGATGAATTGTGGGTTTATGATCAAGTTTATCTATGAACAATATTTGAATCTTCTCTAAATTCTTTTATGTATGATTGGTTATCTTTGCAAGTCTCTTCGAATTATCAGTTTGGTTTGGCCTACTGGATTGATCTTTCTTGCAATGGGAGAAGTGCTTAGCTTTGGGTTCAATCTTGTGGTGTCCTTTCCCAGTGACTGTAGGGGCAGCAAGGCACGTATTGTATTGTTGCCATCAAGGATAACAAGATGGGGTTTATATCATATTGCATGAGTTTATCCCTCTACATCATGTCATCTTGCTTAAAGCGTTACTCCGTTCTCTTGAACTTAATACTCTAGATGCATGCTGGATAGCGATCGATGTGTGGAGTAATAGTAGTAGATGCAGGTAGGAGTCGGTCTACTTGTCTTGGACATGATGCCTATATACATGATCATACGTAGATATTCTGATAAAGCCAAAGGTGTCCCGATGTTTCGATGAGATGGTGGCTATCGTTTTCTGTGGGAGTCGACCTTGACGATCCGACTACGAACGTCCAAGACATCGCGCCTTAGCAATCGCTAAACCAACTTCCGAGGGTTATTGACCACGCCGGAGCATGATCAACCTGACCACGAGGGTCTATTTCCTGCAAGCAAATGAAGAACAAGCAAGAAACTGAGATTGCAATCTGGATATTGCGAATATAAGATGAAAGCTTTATTGATCAAGGTGGGGTTCTGTGACGTCTTGGTCTGGTCGTTGGACACAAACGAAGTACGAGAAGTTGCAGCTATGGCGAACTTTTAATCTAAACAAAACCCAAAGCCTAAACGATGCCCTAAGGGCTGTATATATGGAAGAGAGAGGGGGAATTTCGTGGCCCTTGGTGGAGGGGTCCGAAACCAACCCTAACTCTTGTTTCCCCACACATACAGACTCTAAAAACAGCCTATACTTAAGTACTTCGAAAATACATGGGCCTGGCCCAATAATAAGGTGACGCAGCACCTAAAATAGCCTCTAGACGAAATTTATGAAGTGGCATCTTGTATATTTCGTCCCATGCGTCATGCACTCATTATGGTGGCTTCAGAGTCCTGGAATCATCACTTGTAACTCCGTTCTTGTTCCCCTTGCGCATGCCATCATCTCCCTGCTTGAACTTGCTCCAAGGTTCATCTTTCTTGTCCAAGCTAGGCCCTTCATTTGTAAGCAAAATAAATGTATCCAATTTAGGCAGCATCATATTCTCATGAACATTAGACTCGTTACCAAGAAACGAAAGTACCTGATAATTCAATTGGCGTGCGCGAGCTCTAGTAATCGGTCCAGTGTGTATAGCAGCAGGGCCTGTGGGTGTAACAATTGTATTGATGTCCTCATCATCCTCCCCTTCTTGAAATGAAGTCGTCTTCGACGAAAGTTCATCATCCTCACCCAAATAAGGCTTCAAATCTGCAATGTTAAAAGTGGGACTAACCCCAAAATCTGCAGGCAGCTCAAGTTTCTATGCATTATCATTTATTTTCTCTAACACCTTAAAAGGACCATCAGGACGTGGCATTAGCTTTGATTTGCGCAAATTAGGAAATCTATCCTTACGCAAATGTATCCAAACAAGATCTCCAGGTGCAAACACAACATGTTTCCTACCCTTATCTGTAGCAAGTTTATATTTAGCATTCATACGCTCAATGTTTTCCTTAGTTAACTCATGCATTTTTAAAATCAATTCAGCACGTTCTTTAGCATCAAAATTAACCTTCTCCAAAGATGGAAGAGGCAACAAATCAATAGGTGCACGAGGTAGGAAACCATACACAATTTCAAAAGGGCACATCTTAGTAGTAGAATGCAATGAACGATTATAAGCAAATTCAATATGAGGCAAGCATTCTTCCCACATTTTCTTGTTATTCTTCAAAACAGCCCTAAGCATAGTAGACAATGTTCTATTGACTACTTCACTTTGTCCATCAGTTTGGGGGTGACAAGTAGTACTAAAAAGCAGCTTAGTCCCCAACTTAGCCCATAAACATCTCCAAAAGTGGCTAAGAAATTTAGTATCACGATCTGAAAAAAATAGTATTTGGCACACCATGCAAGCGAATAATTTCACGAAAGAACAAATCAGCAACATTAACAGCATCATCGCATTTATGACATGGTATAAAGTGTGCCATTTTCGAGAACCTATCCACGACAACAAATATGCTATCCCTCCCCTTCTTTGTTCGAGGTAAACCTAAAACAAAATCCATAGATATATCCTCCCAAGGAACACTAGGTACAGGCAAAGGCATATATAAACCATGAGGATTTAGTCGTGACTTCGCTCTTTGACATGTAGTGCAGCGAGCAACAAAACGGTCAACATCCCGTCTCATCTTTGGCCAAAAGAAATGTGTAGCAAGTATATCCTCCGTCTTCTTGACGCCAAAGTGTCCCATTAATCTCCTCCATGCGCCTCCTGCAACAACAAAAGACGAACGGAGCTAGCTGGAATGCATAGCTTGTTAGCACGAAACACAAAGCCATCGTTGAGAACGAACTTGTTCCAAGTTCTCCCTTCCTTACAATTCTGCAATACATCTTTAAATTCAGCATCATGAACATATTGATCTCTGATGGTCTCCAAACCAAATATTTTAAAGTCAAGTTGTGAAAGCATATTATAACGACTAGACAATGCATCAGCAATAACATTTTCTTTACCCTTCTTGTGTTTAATGACATAAGGGAAAGTCTCAATGAATTCAACCCATTTAGCATGTCTACAGTTCAGTTTTGCTTGACTTTTAATGTGTTTCAAAGATTCATGATCAGAATGTATAACAAATTCCTTGGGCCATAAATAATGTTGCCATGTTTCTAAGGTTTGAACAAGAGCATATAATTCTTTATCATAAGTAGAATAGTTCAGACTAGGCCCACTCAATTTTTCAGAAAAGTATGCAACAGGTTTGCCATCTTGTAATAACACACCTCCTAATCCAATTCCACTAGCATCACATTCAAGCTCAAAAGTCTTATTGAAATTAGGAAGTTGGAGTAAAGGAGCATGTGTCAACTTATCTTTCAATACCGTGAAGGCCTCTTCCTGTGTGGAACCCCAAACAAAAGGCACATCCTTCTTTGTAAGCTCGTTGAGAGGTGCAGCAATGGTGCTGAAATCTCTCACAAAACGCCTATAGAAACCAGCGAGGCCAAGGAAACTCCTCACTTGTGTGACCGTTTTGGGCTGCGGCCAACTCTCAATAGCTTCAATCTTGGCTTTATCAACTTCAATTCCCTGTGGAGTAACAACATAGCCAAGAAAAGATACTCGGTCGGTGCAAAAGGTGCACTTTCCAAGGTTACCAAACAAACGTGCATCACGTAGAGCAATAAAAACAGCACGTAAATGTTCCAAATGTTCCTCCAAAGATTTGCTATAAATCAATATGTCATCAAAGTAAACTACCACAAATCGTCCAATGAAAGCACGTAAAACTTCGTTCATTAACCTCATGAAAGTACTAGGTGCATTAGTTAACCCAAAAGGCATGACTAACCACTCATATAATCCAAACTTAGTTTTAAATGTTGTTTTCCATTCATCTCCCAATTTCATACGAATTTGATGGTATCCACTACGCAAATCAATTTTGGAGAGTATTGTAGAGCCACTCAATTCATCAAGCATATCATCTAGCCTAGGAATAGGATGACGATAACGAATAGTAATGTTATTAATGCCTCTACAATCAACGCACATACGCGACGTACCATCCTTTTTCGGCACTAAAATGATAGGAATAGCACAAGGACTAAGGGATTCGCGTATATAACCTTTGTCGAGCAGTTCTTGTACTTGACGCATAATCTCCTTCGTCTCCTCTGGATTGGTACGGTATGGTGCACGGTTGGGTAATGATGCACCGGGAATTAAGTCAATTTGATGCTCAATCCCTCGAATAGGTGGTAATCCCGGTGGCACGTCTTGTGGAAAGACGTCAGCGAACTCCTGCAAAATGTTAGTGACAGCAGGAGGCAAAGAGGAAGGCACGTCCTCGAATGAAAATAATGCCTCTTTGCACACAAAAGCATAGCAAACAGATTTGCTAAAATCTAGATCATCAATATCACATTTGGTGCCAAGTAAACATGCACTTTTCAATTTAATTTCAGAAGCAACACTAGATTGTTTATTATTATTAGGCTGCATTTGTTGCTCAAATTCTTTTGCCACAATCTGATTTTCACTCTTATTTTTCTCCTGTTTTGCTTTATTAGCTCTATTAATATCATCTTTCAAAATGGAATCAGGAGTCATAGGAAGCAAAGTAATATTTTTATCCTTATGAACAAGAGTATACAGATTGTTTCTACCATGGTGAACAGAATTTTTATCAAATTGCCATGGTCTACCAAGTAATAAGGAACATGCTTGCATAGGTACCACATCACAATCAACATAATCAGCATATGTAGAGATACTAAAATGCACACGAACAGTACATGTTACCTTAACCTTGCCGCTGTTGTTGAACCATTGGATGTAGTAAGGATGTGGATGTGGTCTTGTGGTGAGAGATAGCTTCTCCACCATCTCTATGCTAGCCAAGTTGTTGCAACTCCCTCCATCTATGATCACGCGAATAGAACGTTCCTTCACAACTCCCTTTGTATGGAACAAATTATGCCTCTGATTTTGCTCAGCTTGTGTAACCTGCACACTCAAAACACGTTGAGCAACTAAACATTCATACCTGTCAGCAACTTCAGGAGCCATGTATTGCGTCTCATGATCAGAATCATCTCCACCGTGTTCGTCACGCGTAATAAGATCCAAAGTCTCCTCATCGTAGTCACTAGCGGACTCATACCCACCATCCTCAGTAACAATCATCACACGCTTAGATGGGCATTCTCTCGCATAATGACCTCCACCCTTGCAACGTCGACAAATAATATCATGTGTTTGCCCTGTTGATGCCATGGATGAAGAAGAGCTCTTTGCAGGCCCAGAAGGTGTGCTCTTGGCAAATAGTGGTGATTGTGCCTGCTTTATTGTATCACGGTTGGAGGTGGCAGCCGACGGAGGCGCCGGTGTAGCAGAACGTGTGGAAGTAGATGATGCACGTGGTGTCCATGATGAAGGTCGACCTGCAGAAAAGTTAGTCCGCGCCAATGCCTGTCGATCCTGCACTTCACGTTCAGCTTTACAAGCAAGATGGAATAAACGAGTGATATTAGTATAGTCCTTATACTCAAGAATCGTCTGAATCTGTCTATTTAATCCACCCATAAAACGTGCAAGCATAGCTTCATTCTCCTCAACAATACCACATCTAATCATGCCAGTTTGTAATTCCTGATAATATTATTCTACAGAATTTTTCCCTGTCTTAAGCGCTGCAATTTTTGAAGTAATTCACGTTGATAATATGGTGGAACCCAACGAGTACGCATAGCAGTTTTCAAAGCAGCCCAAGTAGCAGGAATAGGATATAATCTACAATGCTCAGACCACCAAACACATGCAAAACTAGTGAATGCACAAACAGCAGCAGGAACACGTCTCTCCTCGGGATATTATAAACATGTAAATCATTGTTCAGTTTCTAACTCCCAAGTAAGATATATATCAGGAACATATCTACCCTCAAATGGTGGAATATTCAATTTTAGTTTAGGGAGATGGTCATGATCTCGTACCTGAGGGTGAGCCCTACCATTGCCATTATTTGCATGTGGACGACCTGGTGGTTGCTGTGCTGGTGGTGGCACGTAGTTCTGATTTTGATCAACCTCATCCTCGTAATCTCCGGCAAAATCATCCTCCTCCGCATCAGCAGCAGCAACCACAGAAGTATGAACAGTAGCACCAACAGTTTGGCCAGGTGCAAGAGGGAGACGGCTCGCTCGGCGGAGGGCTGTTTCACGATGTGTAGGTAGTCATTGTTGTTGTTGTTGTAGAGGTGCGTTAGGTGCAGCCGGTGGTGGTGGTGGAAGACGCGCGAGCAATTCATTAAACCTGTTATCGAGCTTTGTTTCGAACGTCTTCTCCATGTCATCTATCTTCTCCATGGCCTCTTCAAATCTGTTTAGCACATCTTGCACCTGTCCATTCATCATTTGCTGAAATTTATCATGCAACTCCTTATTCGTCATGTTCTCCCAGTCAGTCTCGTCGGCTTGTGATCCTGCCATGGTTAGCAGCAATAGAAACACACAAGAATATGATCCTACAGACTACTAACAAGTGATGGTGGTGGCTGGTGTCACAAATCCGTCAAGCAAATCTCAAATTCTTACCAGTTCTTACCCAGCAGCAGGCGGTGATCGGCAACCGTTGTAGTCAAAACTCTCAAAAGCTTGGATAGAGCGATTGCCAGGGAGAGTCAAACGCACGACGTAGATGTATGTGGAGCTGGGAAGGCTTATAGTATGGTAGCAAAAAGGGTCAGCAATAATCAATTCAAAGATGCAAACTTGAATAAACGCTCAACGATGGTACTGTGCTGGTCCTAGGCTAGACCGTGCTAGAGACGCGAGCCTAGAACACTAACAAAATCACGGCGCTGCACATAAATAAGGGAAAAGCACACTCTGGAACTCTCTTTTTTTCGCTCTTTTTTGCGCTCCTTTTTTTGCGCTAAATCACTATAATGGCGAGTGTCTCAAAACTCTTCCCTCGTCAAACTGATAGGATGGGCACGAATTTTTTTTTCACTTTTTTTCGGAAATCAGGGCAGCGACGACGAAAAAGTGCGACAAAAAATCACTATGATGGCACGTGGCTCAAAAGACTCAGAAAAGCCTAAAAATAGGATAGGGAAAAAAATTTGTCCGTGAAAATTTTGGCCTAAAAACTGCCCGGGGGTCTCCAGACTTTTTTTTTCGAGACCTACGCAGGCAAGGAAACACGAATCGGAATTGAGATTGATCTCAAGAACAAACCTAATATGAGAAGAACTCGGATTGGTGGTGGATATATGGTTGTGGTATATGGCAGCGGTGGTGGTATATGGTAGCGGTGGTGGAATATGGATACGGATTGGTGGTGGTATATGGATACGGATTCAGAGCGGTGACGGATAAGCAATGGAGGTAGATGGGCGATGATGATGGTGCGGCGGCGGCGTGACAACTTATGACCAGAACTCGAAACTCTAAAAGACTAGACTCTAAGACCAGCAACTTGACACGACGATGCAACCGCAAATTCAACAAAGCAAAAACCCTAAAAAGATTATGCAAAGGCTCAGATTGGTTCGGATATGATGAACTAACCCTAATTTTTTTTGTGGCTTTTTCATGGACTGTAGGTATGAAGAACAGACTCGATCTAATCTACGAAAAACTGTAAAATCTCACCGAGCAACCTGGAAATCTGATACCACTTGATAAAGGCAAAGGTGTCCCGATGTTTCGATGAGATGGTGGCTATCGTTTTCTGTGGGAGTCGACCTTGACGATCCGACTATGAACGTGCAAGACATCGCGCCTTAGCAATCGCTAAACCAACTTCCGAGGGTTATTGACCATGCCGGAGCACGATCAACCTGACCACGAGGGTGTGTTTCCTGCAAGCAAACGAAGAACAAGCAAGAAACTGAGATTGCAATCTGGATATTGTGAATATAAGATGAAAGCTTTATTGATCAAGGTGGGGTTCTGTGACGTCTTGGTCTGGTCGTTGGACACGAACGAAGTACGAGAAATTGCAGCTATGGTGAACTTTTAATCTAAACAAAACCCAAAGCCTAAACGATGCCCTAAGGGCTGTATATATGGAAGAGAGAGGGGGAATTTCGTGGCCCTTGGTGGAGGGGTCCGAAACCAACCCTAATTCTTGTTTCCCCACACATACGGACTCTAAAAACAGCCTATACTTAAGTACTTTGAAAATACATGGGCCTGGCCCAATAATAAGGTGATGCAGCACCTAAAATAGCCTCTGGATGAAATTTATGAAGTGGCATCTTGTATATTTCGTCCCATGCTTCATGCACTCATTATGGTGGCTTCAGAGTCCTGGAATCATCACTTGTAACTCCGTACTTGTTCCCCTTGCGCATGCCATCATCTCCCTGCTTGGACTTGCTCCAAGGTTCATCTTTCTTGTCCAAGCTAGGCCCTTCATTTGTAAGCAAAACAAATGTATCCAATTTAGGCAGCATCATATTCTCATGAACATTAGACTCATTACCAAGAAACGAAAGTACCTGATAATTCAATTGGCGTGCGCGAGCTCTAGTAATCGGTCCAGTGTGTATAGCAGCAGGGCCTGTGGGTGTAACAATGGTATTGATGTCCTCATCATATTCTCATAACTACGCTCAATTCTTCCAATTGCTCAATAGTAATTTCCATCATATTAATCTTCCAATACTTAGTCGTTTCCTTTGCCATTTATTTTACTTGCATCTTTATTTCTCTTTATCATAAAAATATCAAAAATATTATCTTATCATATCTATCAGATCTCACTCTCGTAGGTGACCGTGAAGGGATTAACAACCCCTTTATCGCGTTGGTTGCGAGAAGTCTTATTTTTGTGTAGCTGCGAGGGACTCGTGTGTGGCCTTCTACTGGATTGATACCTTGGAAATAATGAGGGAAATACTTACGCTGCTCTACTGCATCACCCTTTCCTCTTCAAGGGAAAACCAACGCAGTGCTCAAGAGGTAGCAGAGGCCGGATTTCCGGGGCGGGCCGGATGTCCGGGCCCTGTAGATGCGCGGCGGCTGGTAGGCTATTGGGGTCGAAGTCTCCATCGGCCGGACGTCCGGGCTTAGGGCCGGATGTCCGGGTCCTGGAGCTGCCTTCTTCTTCTCTCGGCGTTCCTCTTCATCCGTGAACTTGGGGACTTGTACATCTTCATGTGCATCTTCGGGAGGGTCCTCTTGGTACCTAATCATGCACAACAACTCGGATTGAGGTAGTTGCCATGTCTCATGCATAGAAAGTGGAAGTTCGGAGAGGAGATTGTTCACCTTATCTTTGATATCCTTCACTCGGGCTCTTGTCATTGGTCCAAGTGGTGTCGTAGGGGACGTAGGTAGGTCCACGTGGATGACCTTGGGATGCTCCAAATCATCTCCCCTCCCTTGGGGAAGATCCGTCCTCGGATCAAATTCTTCATCACCATGGAAGGGTGAGAGGTCCTTGGCATTGAAGATATCACTACGTTGTACTTGTCGCAGGGGAGGTCGATCTTGTAAGCGTTGTCGTTGTAGCGTGCAAGCACCTTGAAGGGTCCGTCTGCTCGTGGTTGAAGTTTGGACTTGCGTTCTTGTGGAAAGCGGTCCTTGTGAAGGTGTAGCCACACGAGATCACCAATGCTGAAGACCATGGGGTGCTTGTTGATGTTTACCTTGGTCGGAAGTCGTTCTACATGGCGCTCGATAGTATGTCTTGTATCTTCATGCCCCTTCTTGAGATGATTCGCACTTGCGTCCAAATTGATGCGCCCTTGGAGTGGAAGGGGAAGAATGTCCAATGGTTACAATGGGTTGAATCCATAGACGACCTCGAAGGGGGGACTTGCCGGTTGTTGAATGTCTTATTCGGTTGTAGGCGAACTTGGCGATAGGTAGGCACCTCTCCCACTCCTTGATGTTCTTCTTGATGAGTACTCGAAGTATAACGAGAGTGTGCGGTTGGTCATCTCTGTTTGGCCTTTGCTTTGTGGATGATACGCCGTGGAGAAGAGTAGCTTGATTTCGAGCTTGGCACATAGGGTCTTCCAAAAGTAGCTAAGGAACTTGACGTCGCGGTCTGAGACGATCTTCTTTGGCACTCCATGTAGATGCAATATTTCCCTACAAAAGAGATTAGCAACACGTGAAGCATCGTCTATCTTGTTGCAAGGAATAAAATGTGCCATTTTAGAGAACCGGTCCATAACAACAAATACCTAATCCTTTCCATTTCTAGTCCTATGAAATCCATGCTAATGTCTTCCCATGGTTGATATGGAATTGGGAGAGGCATGTAAAGGCCATGGGATTGACCTTTAGACTTAGCTTTGCTACATTTAGAGCATCGGTTGGTGAAGCGGTTGACGTCGCGAAACATCTTGGGCCAATAGTAGTTCTTGGAGAGCGTGGCGAGAATTTTGTCGCGTGCAAAATGACCCACTAAGCCTCCTCCATGAGATTCCTACAAAAGCAACAAACGAAGAGAAGGCTCAGGGATGCAAAGCTTGTTAGCTCTCAGAAGATATCCATCTTTGATGTAATAGCGTTCCCAAGATGTATGCGTCGAACATTTGGCATAAGGAGTAGCAAAAGTAGGATCATGCTCATACAAGTCTTTTATGTGCTCAAAGCCAATGACATTCAACTCAAGTTGAGTAACAAGCATGTATATGCGGGAAAGGGTGTCTACCACAACGTTTTCCTTACCTTTGATGTACTTGATCATATAAGGAAAAAGACTCAATAAATTCACTCCATTTAGCATGATGCTTGTTCAACTTGGTTTGGCCCTTAAGGTACTTGAGCGTTTCATGATCAGTATAAATGATGAATTCATGAGGGCGAAGATAGTGTTCCAATTCATGCAAAACACAGACTAAAGCATATAGCTCTTTGTCATAGATAGGGTAATTGAGCTGCGCTCCACAAAGTTTCTCACTAAATTAATATATGGGGCGCTTCTCTTGCGTTAACACACCTCCTATGCCATTACCACTAGCATCGCAATGAATCTCAAAAGGTTTGTGAATGTTAGGTAATGCAAGCACGGGAGCATGAGTAAGAAAATTCTTAAGCTCATTGAAAGCGGTATCTTGGGATGATCCCCAAAGAAAAGGTGCATTCTTCTTGCTCAAACCATGCAAAGGCGAAGCAATGGTGCTAAAATATTTCACAAAACAACGATACAAACCCGCAAGGACAAGAAAGCTACGCACTTGTTGCAAGTTGGTCGGTTGTGGCCAAGTCTTAATAGCATTGATCTTGTACTCATCTACATGAACACCCTTAGAAGATACAACAAAACCCAAGATAACAAGCTTATCAACGCCAAAAAGTCATTTCTCCATATTAGCATAGAGACGCTCTTTTCGAAGAGTTTGTAAAACGGTGCGGACATGGGTGACATGCTCTTTGAGAGACTTGCTAAAAACAAGGATATCATCGAAGTAGACCACAACAAACACACCAATGTAAGGGTGAGAGACATGATTCATAAGACGCTTAAAAGTACCCGGTGCTTCCGATAGACCCATAGGCATGACTAACCACTCATACAACCCAAACTTGGTTTTGAAAGCGGTTTTCCATTCATCACCCTCTTGTATGCGGATTTGATAGTAACCACTCTTAAGATCAATTTTTGAAAAGATAGTGGCACCAATAAGTTCATCAAGCATATCGTCAAGGCATGGAATGGGATACCTATAACAAACAGTGATAGCATTGATAGGTCTACAATCGGAGCACATGCAAAAGCTACCATTTCGTTTTGGCACAAGAATGACCGAGACGGCACAAGGGCTCAAACTTTCACGCACATGTCCATGGTCTATGAGATGCTTTACTTGCCTTTGTATTTCTTTGGTTTCTTCGGGGTTGACGCGGTAGGGAGCTTTGTTCGGAAGCGCTGCTCCGGGGATGAGGTCGATGCGGTGCTCGATGCCGTGTAGTGGAGGTAGTCCTGGAGGTAGATCGTCGAGGAAAACATCGTGAAATTCCTGCAAAAGAGAAGACAACATTAGAGGAAGAGTGTGAGAAGTGTTAGCTTGTGGTTCATTGTCCTTGCACAAAAGGACGTAGTGTAGGACACTAGATGGGTTCTCACACAATCCTCTTATCTCACTTTTGGTGGCAAATAGGACTAGGTTGTTCTTTTATCTCATCGTGGAGGCACTCGATTTGGGCTTGTGTCGCTCACTCTCTTTTTGGTGGCTCGCTCTCTCACTATTTTCTCCATGATAGGTGGCTTGCTTGTCGGCGATCACATTGACTTGGAGACATGGGATGAAGTACGTACTCCTTTCCTTTCATCTTGAAGATGTAGAGATTCGTTCGGCCGGTGTGGATGACTCCTCTATCAAATTTCCATGGGCATCCAAGTAGAAGGTGGCAAACGGTCATTGTAACGACGTCACACTCCAAAGTGTCTTCGTAGGCATCAATTTTGAAGGAGACTTGTACTCGATGCTTGACTTGGATAGTGCGGGAGTCGCTAAGCAATTGCACTTTGTATGGGTGTCGGTGCTTTGTCTTGGGCAATTGGAGCTTGGAGCAAAGTTCTTCACTTGCGAGGTTATGACAACTCCCTCCATCGATGATGACCTTGACGGAGCGTCCATTGATGCCGGCCTTGGTATGAAAGATATGACATCGTTGGTCTTCTTCTTGGTGATGTTGGAGAATCAAGACCTTGGAGAAAACAAGAGCGGGACTTGAATCTTCGTCATAAAAGACTTGTTCTTCTTCATCGTTCACTTGCCGGTGCATGGCGACTTGCTCGAGGGCGTCCATTTCTCCTTCACTCATTGATTCGTAAGTGTCATCGTCATTGAGGATCATAGTCCGCTTGTTGGTGCACTCAAAGGACTTTTGGCCTCTTCCTCCGCATGTGAAGTATTTGAAGGAACTCGTCTTGACGGTCTCATCGGTTGGAGTGGATGATGATGAAGCTCTCGGCTTGAAGTTGCTTTTAGTAGGAGGATGACTTGGAGTTGATGAAGCTTTCTTGGAACTCGACTTGTCGACGTTGCTTGTAGTAGGCTTGGTAGACGATGTTGGATGAAGCTTGGGTGTTGGAGAAGCCGGTTGACTTGGATGAGAACTTGGCATACTTGTAATCGTCTTGCACTTGACGTTCCGCTTTGGTAGCTTGATGCACTAGCTCGATGAGGTTCGAGTATGGTTGGAAGTAGGCGATCTTCTTCATAGGATGGTTGAGTCCATTCAAGAAACGTGCCATTGTTTGCTCATCATCTTCCTTGATGTTGGCTCTTATCATGGCAATCTCCTTCTCCTTGTAGTACTCTTCAACGCTCTTTATTCCTTGCTTGAGTAGTTGGAGTTTCTTGAAGAGATCACGGTTGTAGTAGGTAGGCACGAAGCGTGCTCTCATGGCATCCTTCATTTGCGCCCAAGTAGTGATGAGTGGTTCACCTCTTGCCTCTCGGCGCTCGATAACTTGCTCCCACCAAATGAGGACATAGTCTCGGAACTCAAGGGATGCCATCGTGATCTTCTTCTCTTCTTCATTGTTGTGCAAATGGAAGATTTTGTCGACCTTCAATGCCCATGAAAGGTACTCTTCGGGATCGTTGCTTCCATTGAACATGGGCTTGGTGAACTTGAGCTTGTCATAGCGTTGCTCTTCATTGTGTCGGGGTCGGGGATGATGAAGTCCATGTTGTTGATGATTTTCAAGCTCATGTTGCTCTTGGAGAAAAGGGTTGTCGACCTCATGTTTCTCTTGTCGTGGAGGATTCACATTTTCTTCATGCTCTTGATGAACTTGATGTTCTTGGCGAGCTTGTGGGGGAGCTTGTCGAGCTCGAGGAGGGACTTGAGGAACTTGACAATGCACGCGAGCTTGAAATCTTCGTTCTTGAGCTTCTTTGCGAAGTGCTTCTTCATGTTCACGAGCTTGTCGTCCTTGGTTAGCAATGGCGCGACTTGCATCTTGGAGGGCTTGTTGCGCCTCAAGTGCATGAGCATCTCACAATTGTTGCTCTTGATGTTGTGCCTCGGCATCTTGTGCTTCTAGATCTAGACGCGCTCGCTCTTCTGCTTCATGTTGGCGTTGGCCTTGCATTTCTTGTGCTAGCGCAAAAGCCTCTTGGATTTGAAGTTGTCGGTGCTCTTGAGAGTTGGTGTCGCGTAGAGGATAGAGGCTTGCTTGACGATCGTTGCGTGCGGCACGTCGAAGAGTGTTCGATGTTGGTGTACTTGAGCCGGAAAGGGTGAAGTTGGAGTCTCGACTTTAGCGGCTCCTTCTTGATGAAGACGAAGTGGAAGAAGAGCGGTTGTGCAACAAAGCACGAATCTCGTCCATTCTTGCGTCATTCTCTTGCTTGTGATTTGTCGAGCTTGTGGTCGAAGTAGTCCCTTGTACGTTGCTCATAGAGTCGCATGTCGGTGGCGAGGTTGTCGATGCGTTCACTCATCGCTTGTTGCTCTTGATGCAAAGCACGTTGTGCACCAAAGAGGTGGCTCTTGGTGACGTAGGAGTTCATGTCGTCATCGTGCTCAATCAAGAGTGGATTGGTAGAAGTACTTGGCCTATCCATCATTCCAAGATAAAAATGTGAGTGGTAGAAAGAGAAGAATGAATACCAAATGTACCTTGATCGAAGTTGAATGTGGATCAATGATCACTCCAATGTGGACAAGGAAATAGCACAATTGGTACCAATTCTTGTCGGTTTCTCACACCTACACAAGTAAAAGCTAATGGTGGAGCTTGGTTTGGATGGTGGCACAAAATTTAATGCGATTGTAAGTGAGCTTCAATAATGTTGGAAAAGATTCGCAAGATTGCAATGCAACAAGTAGACCAAGCAATGTAATGTACACGGAAACACACATGCAAAGAGATAATTGGGGTTGGGAAATCAAGGATGAGCCAAAATGTGGAATGCACAAAAATTCTCTTGTGGCACAACACTAGAGAGATGCTAGCACGATTGCACAGTAGGCGGATACAGGACTTGTGCACAACCTACTAAGCATAAATGCAACGACTTCTGTCCCAAGTATGTTCTATGCAAGGTGTTTCAATGATATGATCCAAGATGATCTAATATGACAATCTTAATGTTGTATGATGCTATGGTTCTTGCTTAAAAGCTTATTTGGCTCTTTGTTGATTGAGCTCTTTTCTCATGCAATGCTTTACGAACCAAGATAGCAATTGTGTATGCGATGACAACCTTGTGACACAAGATATGATACCAAGATATGCAACAATGATGTATGTATGCTATGGGAAGTATGACCACTAAGGTGCGCAAGTATCGTTGGCGGCAATAATCAAAGGCTAGTCTCGATGGGTAAGCAACGCAAAGGAGTAAGGCTATGATGTCTATCAATGTAATGGCAAGAGTGATATGTCCAATACCAAGGTGAGGTTGCCGTTCTTTGGTTCCTCATACGTACGCAAGAACGGATGCCGGTGATCCAATCATGAATACGAAGATGTAGTCGATGTGGTCGTTGTTGATGACTCGTCCGTGGCGAAGATGAGCGGCGGTGATGTTGATGTCGAACCATACCTAAATAGCCGAAACACAAGTAGGACACGGTACCGCAACTCAAATTCTCAAAGCAAAATTGGACCAAAATTGTCGGAGTTGGTGTTGGTATAAGGTGGTGCTATGCAGAAGTGGTGGAGGTATGCGGAAGTATTTGTGGGCACCAGAACAAAATTTGGCTAAATATGGACTGAAAATGGGCGGTGGAGAGGAAGTGGTGCTGCCAGGGGCTAGATGTCCGTGCCTGATGGCCGTATGTCCGGGGTACCGGATGTCCGTGCATGTCGGGCCGGATGTCCGGGCTCTCGATCCGGGGATGAATTCGAAGCTCTTCGCCAGGAGAGGTCAAATCCGGGGAAAATTCGGAGGAATTTGTGGATGGAAAGGGTGGAGACAAAGGGGGAAAAGGTAGATCCAATCAAGACAAAGCAAATCCATGGATCAAATCCAACAACATTTCAACACACCAACAAATCACAAAAAACAATTTGGGGCTATTTTTGCGGGGAATTTTCGAATTAGGGACAAAATCATCAAAACTAGGCTAGCAACACATCGGGGAGGCTCCAAAATCGTGATCAACGTGGCTCTTCATACCAAGATGATGAAGGGTAGGAACCCTAATCGGCCGATGTTTCACGAAAGGAGCGGATCCCGCGATGAACACGAAGAACACAAGGAGGGAGACGATGGGAAAATCACAAGGGGAACACAAGAGGACACTCAAACCAACAAGTATGATCACACATGCGCTAGATCCATGAACACAAAGGGAGATACAAGATCCAAAGTCAACAATGGACGATACACGAGGTAACCGGTCTTCCCTGTGAGGAGGTCTTGAGTCCACGAGGGGATCTTCTCCGCAAGGAGGTCTTGAATCCAAAGGTATCTTCTCTGAAGAGGGGCCGCGGTCTCTCTCATGGAGTAGATCCAATGTGGATGAGCAATGCTCTATCTCTAAATATGAGCTAAACCAATGCTAACCCTAGAAAGTTGGCTGAGGTGGAGTATATATAGTCTAGGGGGCAGAAGGGGTACACGGGCCTCGGCCCTTCACTGTGCGCAGACAGGGAGGCCGGAAGTCTGGGCTGGCAAGGCCGGATGTCCGGGCTGTGGAGGCCGGATGTCCGGGCTGGTGAAGCTGGCTATGTCGCTCTCGGGAAGGTTGTGTCCGGATATCCAGGCTCGCGGCGGGATTTCAGGGCCGGGCCGGACGTCTGGGCTTGGGGCCGGATGTCCGGGTCCTGGAGCTGCCTTCTTCATTTCTCGGCGTTCCTCTTCATCCATGAAGTTGGGGACTTGTACATCTTCATGTGCATCTTCGTGATGGTCCTCTTGGTACCTAATAATGCACAACAACTCGGACTTAGGTAGCAGCCATGTCTCATGCATAGAAAGTGGAAGTTCGGAGAGGAGAGATTTCACCTTATCTTCGCTAGCCATCGCTCGGGCTCTTGTCATTGGTCCAAGTGGTGTCATAGGGGACGTAGGTAGGTCCATGGGGATGACCTTGGGATGTTGTGCACAGTTCGGGACCCCCTACCCGAGATCGGCCAGTTTTGACACAGATAGTACCTCCCTGCTAAACTTATAGCAAGGCACACATCAGGTCTGGTACACAGGATTGCATCCATGATAGAACCTCTGGCTGAGGCATAGGGAATGACTTCCATTTTCTCTCTATCTTGTAAAGTGGTCGGGCATTGAATCTGACTCAACTTCACACCTTGTAACACAGGCAAGAAACCTTTCTTTGACTGATCCATTTTGAACTTCTTCAAAACTTTATCAAGGTATGTGCTTTGTGAAAGTCCAATTAAACATCTTGATCTATATCTATAGATCTTGATGCCCAATATATAAGCAGCTTCACCAAGGTCTTTCATTGAAAAATTCTTATTCAAGTATCCTTTTATGCTATCCAGAAATTCTTTATTATTTCCAATCAACAATATGTCATCCACATATAATATTAGCAATGCTATAGAGCTCCCACTCACTTTCTCGTAAATACAAGCTTCTCCAAAAGTCTGTATAAAAACATATGCTTTGATCACACTATCAAAGCATATATTCCAACTCCGAGAGGCTTGCACCAGTCCATAAATGGATCACTGGAGGTTGCACGCTTTGTTAGCACCTTTAGGATCGACAAAACCTTCTGGTTGCATCAGATACAACTCTTCATTAAGAAATCCATTAAGGAATGCAGTTTTGACGTCCATTTGCCAATTTTTATAATCATAAAATGCGGCAATTGCTAACATGATTTGGACACACTTAAGCATCGCTACGGGTGAGAAGATCTCATCGTAGTCAACTCGTTGAACTTGTCGAAAACCTTTAGCAACAAGTCGAGCTTTGTAGATAGTAACATTACCATCAACATCAGTCTTCTTCTTGAAGATCCATTTATTCTCTATGTGTTTCCGATCATCGGGCAAGTCAACCAAAGTCCTTACTTTGTTCTCATACATGGATCCCATCTCAGATTTCATGGCCTCAAGCCATTATGAGGAATTTGGGCTCATCATCGCTTCCTCATAGTTCGTAGGTTAGTCATGGTCTAGTAACATGACTTCCAGAACAGGATTACCGTACCACTCTGGTGCATAACGTACTTTGTTGACCTACGAGGTTCGGTAGTAACTGATCTGAAGTTTGATGATCATCATCATTAACTACCTCACTAATTGGTGTAGGCATCGCTGTAACTGATTTATGCGATGAACTACTTACCAATTCGAGAGAAGGTACAATCACCTCATCAAGTTCTACTTTCCTCCCACTCACTTCTTTTGAGAGAAACTCCTTCTCTAAAAAGGATCCATTCTTAGGAACAAATATCTTGCCTTCGGATCTGTCATGGAAGGTGTACCCAACCATTTCTTTTGGGTATCATATGAAGATGCACTTCTCTTATTTGGGTTCGAGCTTATCAGGCTGATCATTTTTCACATAAGCATCGCACCCCATACTCTAAAAAATGACAGCTTAGGTTTCATGCCAAACCATTGTTCATATGGTGTCATCTGATTAGGACATCAATACCATTATTACACCCACAACCCCTGCTGCTATACATACTGGACCAATTACTAGAGCTCGCACACACCAATTAAATTATCAGGTACTTTCATTTCTTGGTAATGATTCTAATGTTCCTGAGAATATGATGCTGCCTAAATTGGATACATTTGTTTTGCTTACAAATTGAGGGCCTGGCATGGATAAGAGGGATGAACACTGGAGCAAGACCAAGCATGGAGATGATGGCATGCGCAAGGGGATCAAGAACGGAGTTACAAGTGATGATTTCAGGATTTGGAAACAACCATAAGGGGTGCATGAAGCCTTGGATGAAATATACAAGATGCCACTTCATAAATTTCGTCCAGCGGCTATTCTAGGTGCCGCATCACCTTATCATTGGGCCACGCCCATGTATTTTCGAAATACTTCAGTATAGGCTGTTTTTAGAGTCCGTATGTGTGAGGAAAGAAGAGTTAGGGTTTGTTTCGGACCCCTCCTCCAAGGGCCATGAAATTCCACCCCTCTTCCTCCATATATACAGCCCTTAGGGCGTCGTTTAGACTTGGGGGTTTTGTTTAGATTAAAGTTCGCCATAGCTGCAACTTCGCGTACTTCGTTTGTGTTCAACAACCAGACAAAGGCGTCACAGAACCCCACCTTGATCATTAAAGCTTTCCTCTTATATTCACAATATCCAGATTGCAATCCTAGTTTCTTACTTGTTCTTCGTTTGCATGTAGGAAACAGACCTTCGTGGCCATGTTGATCGTGCTCCGGCGTGGTCAATATCCTCTCGGAGTTGGTTTAGCGATTGCTAAGGCGCAACGTCCTCTCACTTTCGTAGTCGAATCGTCAAAGTTGACTTCCTCTAGAACGATAGACACCATCTCATTGAAAGACGGGCACCTTTGCCTCTATCAAGTGGTATCGGATTTCCAAGTTGCTCGATGAGATTTTATAGTTTTTCGTTGTTTATATTGAGTCTGCTCTTCATACCTACAGTCCACGAAAAAGCCACACAAAAATTAGGGTTAGTTCATCATATCCGAACCAATCCGAGCCTTTGCATAATCTTTTTAGGGTTTTGAATTGTTGAATTTGCGGTTGCATCATCATGTCTAGTTGCTGGTCTTAGTGTCTAGTCCTTTAGAGTTTCGAGTTTTGTTCACAAGTAGTCATGCCACCGCCGCATAATCATCATCACCGCTGCCATATACCACCATCATCGTCACCGCTGCCATATACCATCATCGTCGTCACCGCTGCCATATACCACCATCGATATTGCCGCTGCAATATACCACATATCCACCGCCATCACGATAATCCGAGTCCACCTCCATCACAGATTCGCCACCAGTCCGTGTTCCACCGCCCTACATATATTCGCCACCAGTCCGAGTTCCACTGGATTCATCTCCGCCACCAGTCCTAGTCAGAGTCCAGTATTTTGTTACTCTGTTTTCGATTTCCAGATCATGCCATACTCCGTGTCGTGACAGAGTAGGACTCCCGAACTTTCGTGCTACCCGCAGTAGAAAAATAATTCCAAACTCAAGAACAAAGAGGAAAAAATTGCAAAAAAAAGTCTGGAAAATTCTGGCTAGGCAGTTTTTAGGCCATTTGTAGACTTTTTCAAAAAAAAAAATTGTTGCGTAGGAAAAAAGAGAGGAGAAAAGTGCAAAAAAGTGAAAAAATTCAAAGTGTGCTCCTCCCTTGTTTACGTGCAGCATCGTGATTTTGTTAGAGTTCTAGGCTCGCGTCTCTAGCATGGCCTAGCTTAGGACCAGCACAGTACCGTCGTTGAGTGTTTATTCAAGTTTGCATCTCTAAATTGATTATTGATGACCCTTTTTGCCACCATACTATAAGCCTTCCCAGCTCCACATACATCTACGTCGTGCGTTTGACTCTCCCTGGCAATCGCTCTATCCAAGCTTTTGAGCGTTTTGACTAGAACGGTTGCCGATCACCACCTGCTGCTTGGTAAGAACTGGTAAGAATTTGAGATTTGCTTGACGGATTTGTGACACCCACCACCACCTCTTGTTAGTAGTCTGTATGATTCTATTGCTGCTAACCATGGCAGGATCACAAGCCGACGAGACTGAATAGGAGAACATGATGAATAAGGAGTTGCATGATAAATTTCAGCAAATGATGAGTGGACATGTGCAAGATGTTCTAAACAGATTTGAAGAGGCCATGGAGAAGATAGATGGCATGGAGAAGACATTCGAAACAAAGCTCGATAAAAAGTTTAATGAATTGCTCGCGCGTCTTCCACCACCACCATCGGCTGCACCTAACGCACCTCTACAACAACAACAACAACAACAACAACAAAAACAACAACAGCAATAACGACGACGACGACTACCTCCTCGTCGTGAAAAAACCCTCCGCCGAGCGAGCCGTCTCCCTCTTGCGCCTGGCCAAACTGTTGGTGCTGCTGTTGATACTTCTGTGGCTCCTGCTACTGATGCCGAGGAGGATGATTTTGCGGGAGATTACGAGGATGAGGTTGATCAAAATCAGAACTATGTGCAACCACCAGCACCACAACCACCAGGTCGTCACATGCAAATAATGGCAATGGTAGGGCTCCCCCTCAGGTACGAGATCATGACCATCTCCCTTAACTAAAATTGAATATTCCACCATTTGAGGGTAGATATGTTCCTGATATATATCTTGGGAGTTAGAAACTGAACAACGATTTACATGTTTACAATATCCTGAGGAGAGACGTGTTCCTGCTGTTGTTTTTGCTTTCACTAGCTTTGCATGTGTTTGGTGGTTTGAACATTGTAGATTATATCCTATTCCAGCTGCTTGGGCTGCTTTGAAAACTGCTATGCATACTCGTTGGGTTCCACCATATTATCAACGTGAATTAATTCAAAAATTGCAGCGCTTAAGACAAGGAAAAATTCTGTAGAAGAATATTATCAGGAATTACAAACTAGCATGATTAGATGTGGTATTGTTGAGGAGAATGAAGCTATGCTTGCACGTTTTATGGGTGGATTAAATAGAGAGATTCAGACCATTCTAGAGTATAAGGAGTATAATAATATCACTCGTTTATTCCATCTTGCTTGTAAAGCCGAACGTGAAGTGCAGGATCGACAGGCATTGGCGCGAACTAAATTTTGTGCAGGTCGATCTTCATCATGGACACCACGTGCATCCTCTACTTCCATTATACCAGCACCTCCATCAGGTGCCACCTCCAGCCGTGATACAAGAAAGCAGGCACAACCACCACTATCTGCCAAGAGCACACCTACCGGGCCTGCGAAGAGCTCTTCTTCTTCCATGGCATCAACATGGCACACAAGTGATATTATTTGTCGTCGTTGTAAGGGAAGAGGACACTTTGGGAGGGAATGCAAATCTCAGCGTGTTATGATTGCTACTCAGGATGGTGGGTATGAGTCCGCTAGTCACTATGATGAGGAGACTTTGGCTCTTATTACACATGAAGAACACGGTGGAGATGATTCTGATCATGAGACGCAATACATGGCTACTGAAGATGCTGACAGGTATGAATGTTTAGTTGCTCAACGTGTTTTGAGTGTGCAGGTTACACAAGCTGAGCAAAATCAGAGGCATAATTTGTTCCATACAAAGTGAGTTGTGAAGGAACGTTCTGTTCGCGTCATCATAGATGGAGGGAGCTGCAACAACTTGGCTAGCATGGAGATGGTGGAGAAGCTATCTCTTGCCACAAGACCACATCTACATCCTTACTACATCCAATGGTTCAACAACAGTGACAAGGTTAAGGTAACATGTACTGTTCGTGTGCATTTTAGTATCTCTACATATGCTGATTATGTTGATTGTCATGTGGTACCTATGCAAGCATGTTCCTTATTACTTGTTAGACCATGGCAATTTGATAAAGAATATGTACACCATGGTAGGACAAAAATATTACTTTGCTTCCTATGACTCCTGATTCCATTTTGAAAGATGATATTAATAGAGCTAATAAAGCAAAACAGGAGCAAAATAAGAGTGAAAATCAGATTGTGGCAAAAGAATTTGAGCAACAAATCAAACCTAATAATAAACATCTAGTGTTGCTTCTGAAATTAAATTGAAAAGTGCATGTTTACTTACCACCAAATCTGATATTGATGATCTAGATTTTAGCAAATCTGTTTGCTATGCTTTTGTGTGCAAAGAGGCATTATTTTCATTCGAGGACATGCCTTCCTCTTTGCCTCCTACTATCACTAACATTTTGTAGGAGTTCGCTGATGTCTTTCCACAAGACGTGCCACCGGGATTACCAGCCATTCATGGGATTGAGCATCAAATTGATTAAATTCCCGGTGCATCATTACCCAACCGTGCACCATACCATACCAATCCAGAGGAGATGAAGGAGATTATGCGTCAAGTACAGGAGCTGCTCAACAAAGGTTATTTACACGAATCCCTTAGTCCTTGTGTTGTTCCTATCATTTTAGTGCCGAAAAAGGATGGTACGTCGCGTATGCACGTTGATTGTAGAGGCATTAATAATATTACTGTTCGTTATCGTCATCCTATTGCAAGTCTAGATGCTATGCTTGTTGAATTGAGTGGCTCTACAATATTCTCCAAACTTGATTTCCGTAGTAGATACTATCAAATTCGAATGAAATTGGGAGATGAATGGAAAACAACATTTAAAACTAAGTTTGGATTATATGAGTGGTTAGTCATGCCTTTTGGGTTAACTAATCGACCTAGTACTTTCATGAGATTAATGAACGAAGTTTTACGTGCTTTCATTGGACGATTTGTGGTAGTTTACTTTGATGACATATTGATTTATAGCAAATCTTTGGAGGAACATTCGGAATATTTATGTGCTTTTTTTATTGCTCTACGTGATGCACGTTTTTTTGGTAACCTTGGCTATGTTGTTACTCCACGGGGAATTGAGGTTGATAAAGCCAAGATTGAAGCTATTGAGAGTCGGCCGCAGCCCAAAACGGTCACACAAGTGAGGAGTTTCCTTGGCCTCGCTGGTTTCTATAGGCGTTTTGTGAGAGATTTCAGCACCATTGCTGCACCTCTCAACGAGCTTACAAAGAAGGATGTGCCTTTTGTTTGGGGTACCGCACAGGAAGAAGCCTTCACGATATTGAAAGATAAGTTGACACATGCTCCTTTACTCCAACTTCCTGATTTTAATAAGACTTTTGAGCTTCAATGTGATGCTAGTGGAATTGGATTAGGAGTTGTGTTATTACAAGATGGCAAACTTGTTGCATACTTTTCTGAAAAATTGAGTGGGCCTAGTCTGAACTATTCTACTTATGATAAAGAATTATATGCTCTTGTCGGACCTTAGAAACATGGCAACATTATTTATGGCCCTAGGAATTTTTTATACATTCTGATCATGAATCTTTGAAACACTTTAAAAGTCAAGCAAAAAAGAACCGTAGACATGCTAAATGGGTTGAATTCATTGAGACTTTCCCTTATGTCATTAAACACAAGAAGGGTAAAGAAAATGTTATTGCTGATGCATTGTCTCGTCGTTATACTATGCTTTCACAACTTGACTTTAAAATATTTGGTTTGGAAACCATCAAAGATGTATTGCAGAATTGTAAGGAAGGGAGAACATGTAACAAGTTCGTTCTTAACGATGGATTTGTGTTTCATGCTAACAAGCTATGCATTCCAACTAGCTCCATTCGTATTTTGTTGTACCAGGAGGCGCATGGATGAGGATTAATTCGACACTTTGGAGTCAAGAAGACGGAGGATATACTTGCTACACATTTCTTTCGCCCAAAGATGAGACGGGATGTTGAGTGTTTTGTTGCTCGCTGCACTACATGTCAAAAAGCTAAGTCACGACTCAATCCTCTTGGTTTATATATGCCTTTGCCTGTACCTAGTGTTCCTTGGGAGGATATATATATGGACTTTGTTTTAGGTTTACCTCGAACAAAGAAGGGGAGGGATAGCATATTTGTTGTCGTGGATAGATTTTCGAAAATGGCACACTTTATACCATGTCATAAAAGCGATGATGTTGTTAATGTTGCTAATTTGTTCTTTCGTGAAATTCTTCGCTTGCATGGTGTGCCAAATACTACTGTTTCAGATCGTGATACTAAATTTCTTAGCCACTTTTGAAGATGTTTATGGCCTAAGTTGGGGACTAAACTTCGTTTTAGTACTACTTGTCACCCCCAAACTGATGGAAAAACTGTAGTAGTCAATAGAACATTGTCTACTATGCTTAGGGCTATTTTGAATAATAATAAGAAAATGTGGGAAGAATGCTTGCCTCATATTGAATTTTCTTATAATCGTTCATTGCATTCTACTACTAAGATGTGCCCTTTTGAAATTGTACCTCGTGCACCTATTGATTTGTTGCCTCTTCCATCTTCGGAGAAGATTCATTTTGATGCTAAAGAACGTGCTAAATTGATTTTAAAAATGCATGAGTTAACAAAGGAAAACATTGAGCGTATCAATGCTAAATATAAACTTGCTGGAGATCAGGGTAGGAAACATGTTGTGTTTGCACCTGGAGATCTTGTTTGGTTACATTTTGAAAGTGCTAGTGATCGACTAGAGGGGGGCTGAATAGGCGATTTTTATGGAAGTCTTCAAAACATGGAAGTTTCAAAGACAAACGACAGAAATAAACCTATTACCATGCAATGGAAGGTAGACTACACTAAGCAAGCCATAGTCGAGTATTCAATGAAGTGAAAGCAAAGTGACTAATATCAGCTAGGCAGTATAGATCAGGTAGGAAGATAGTGTGAAGCCAATCAGAACAAGTAGTCACTCAGTGAAGACAAAAGATAATGCAATCATATAATGACTTCACAGGACCAACAGTAAGTAATGGAATGGGAAGGATGAAACAAGTGACTCATTGAAGACAATGATTTGTTGGACCAGTTCCAGTTGATGTGACAACTGTACGTCTGGTTAGGGAGGCTGAGATTCAACTCAGAAGACCACGTCTTCACTTTATTCCCCTTGAGCTAAGGACACCCAGTCCTCGCCCAATCACTCTGGTAAGTCTTCAAGGTAGACTTCCAAACCTTCACAAACTTCGTTCACCGGCGATCCACAATGACTCTTGGATGCTCAGCACGCGACGCCTAACCGGCTGGAGGATTCACAGTCCTCAACTATAATAAGTCTTTAGATCACACAGACAGGAAGATTATGTGATGCTTAACACACTTTGGCTCTGCGTGTCTAGGGCTTTATCCTCGCACGGAATTCTCTCTCAAAGGCTTCGAGGTGGGTTGCTCTCAAACGACAAAAGCCGTGCACTAACTCTGAGCAGCCAACCGTTTATGGTTGTAGGGGGTGGACTATTTATAGCCACTAGGCAACCCGACCTGATTTTTCCGAAATGACCCTGGGTCAGTAAGGAACTGACACATGTTCCAACGGTCAGATTTCAAACACACACGGCAACTTTACTTGGGCTACAAGCAAAGCTAACTTATCCAACTCTGAATAAGATTTGCTCTCATAGTCTTCACTCGAAGACATAAGATTTTGGTTAAGCATCACTTCAGTCATTCTGACTGGTTTTCTTGGATCCCACTTAACAGTACGGTGGTTCCTATGACTCAACAAAGAAGAAAAAGAACAACGAAACAACTAAGTCTTCGCGCTCCATAGTCTTCACACGTTGTCTTCTCTTGTCATAGTCTTCAATGTGAATGTCTTCACATCCCACCTTTGACTTCAATGTCTTCATACATTTTAGGGGTCATCTCTAGTAGGAAAACCGAATCAATGAGGGACTTCTACTTGTGTTATCCTGCAATTCTCACAAACACATTAGTCCCTCAACCAGGTTTGTCGTCAATACTCCAAAACCAACTAGGGGTGGCACTAGACGCACTTACAATCTCCCCCTTTTTGGTGATTGATGACAAACTGGTTGAAGTTTTCAACGGGGAATAAAATATGTGAAATTGTAAAGGATAGGGTATTGTCATCATAAGTTGCAAGGGCCACCCCCTGAAGATGTGCATATAAGTAATTTGCTTTTGGAATGCAAATGCACATGGTAGGTTGTACTTGTGGAGATCATCTTCAACCTATGATGACAATTCATCAAGCAAGATATGATGTAACGAAGATAATGACATGCATAATGAAAAATGGACGTCTGCAAAATGATCTAAGTGTGGAATTTATCATCGCACATGCGGGATTTATCATCGCACATGCGGAATTTATCATCGCATCACATAATAGCAAATGAGTAGGAGACGACCATCGAGTTTAAGTGTTACAACTCAAAGAACCAAATGTATTGAAAACGAGAGTTGTAAGCACTTGGCAAAAGTAGCAAAAAGTAAAGCAACCACCCATATTGACCCGCTTGAAGACAATCAACTCATATGCTTCTCCCCCTTTTGTTAGTGAGGACCAAAAAGGTTTGAAGACATAGAGCGCCTACTCGTTCCCATGAGGTGCAGGCGAGGCAGCAGGGTCGTCGTTGAGATCCGGTGGTGCAGAAGAACTTCGTGTAGTGTTAACATGCGCTGAAGTTGGAGGAGGTGAAGTTGCATCATCTTGGTCATCGATGACTCTGGCATTCACTATCGCAGCTGAGGACGAGTAGTCAGAGTCTTCAAGTGAGGGAGTACGACGCAGGTGAGCATTTTTGGGAGGAGTTGAGTCGAACTTGAACCGTTCGGTGAAGCCATCATCTTGCAGATCAGCTTCAGCACTAAGTAAGGTCAAACTCTTCCATGACCTCCGACAGGTTTCATGAGTGACAAAGGCATTCTTGGTGGCAAGATTGCGAATGCGGTTGACATCCACCAAGAGGCTTTGCATCTAACGCTTAAGCCAGTCGTGATGTTTGTCCTGTTTCTGATGCAGCGCGACGAGAAGCTTTCGGTCATTTAGGACACGAGATCGTCTTCGAGGCCTTTGTGCAATGTTGTTGCCAGTGGCGTCAGTTTGAGTGCGAGGGGCACGTGTGTTTCCAGCAAGAGGATAAACACAAGAAACTGCTGGAACTCCTTCAATGGGCTGGGTGAAGCTTTGGTGATCAACATTGTGAAGATAAATGGGATCCTTAGCAGGCTCTGGGTAAATAGCTTCAACTGACAGATCAACCTCGGGCAAGAATATAAGATGATTGCGCGCAGACGGCTGATAGTTGAAGGCTGAGTGACGCTTGATCGGACGCATGACCCATGGAGCATAGAATTTCAACCCAAAGATGTCGGAGCCAGATGCATCCAACTGCTTGATGAAGAAGTCTTGAGCATTGAAGCTGATGCCATTGAAAATATAGAAAACCAAAGTCTTCATTGCTCCTTCAAGCTTCGCTGCAGATGAGTGTCCTTTGACAGGCCATAGAGTCTTCCTGATGATATGGTAAATGGTGCGAGGCAGGTACTCTAGGTCTTCGACAAAGAACTCAGATGGGTATTCAGCGTCGTGAGGCAGAGGCTTCATCATGCTCAGCATTTGACTCATGTTGGGTTCTGGCTTCTGAAAGATGCTTTCCAAGGCATTTTGGTGTTGTTGACAACCTGGTTTATAGTATTCACCAGGAGTGGGCATGCGTGTGAGCTCAATGATATCAAGAGCTTTAGCTTCATGATGGACATTGCCTGTCATCCACTCAAGGACCCAAGTCTTTGGATCCCTGTTGTAGCCTCGAATGTGGAGAGTTGCATAGAACTGTAGCAGAAGCTCTTCATTCAAGTGCTCCTTATCTATGACAAACTGCAACAGTCCAGCATCTCTGAAGCAATCTAACGCTTCTTCAAGGCAGGGCAGGCGAGCTATAGCTTCAGAGTCTAGGCGCATATGTGGAAATATGCGCCCTTGATTGCATAAGATGTAGGAATAGTAGTTGCTCTGTTGATAGCTCCAGAACCGATCTGAGGAAAAGCGAGGTCTAGTATAAGGGTTATTGGAGCTATTGAAGAAGGTATTATGTGCCATGAAGCCATTCACATTGAAGACCCCAGGTGAAGTGGCAGTGCCTGGGAATCGTGGAAGTCCTGGCTTTGGTTTTTGGACTTGAGGTCTGTGCTCGACATGATACTCAAATTGTGGACCCGCAGCAGGCGGAGGAGTCAGAATGGGCCATCGGACCAAAACAGGCTGACCACGATCAAATGCCAGCTCCATTGTGTGAGGTCTTGGAGGGGGAACATGAGCATTGGCATTGTCGTCATGGGCTTCAGGGGCCACATTTGCTTCAGGTGCTTGGACTTCTGGCACCGTAGTAGCTTCAGGCGCCACATTAGCTTCAGCCATGACCACGTCATTGGCTTCAGTGTTGATATTGGTGGTCGCCTCAGGACTGTTCACCTCCACTTCAGGAGCTAGAGGGTCGGTCACGTTCTCCTCGAGAACAACATCTTGGTGGGACGGGGGTGTGGCAACTATTTCTGCTTCAACTCTTGGTTCTTCTTCTTCATCGGCTGATGTAGCTGGAATATCTTCAGCCATTTTGGCTTCAGATTCAGACACGTGCACAGTGGGAGTGACTTGGGGCTTTGGTCCTTTGCGAAGCCTGCGTAATGCTGGCGACGCTTGTGGAGATGGAGTGTGGGCCTCAAAGTCATCATCATCTTGCACTGGTGAGGTAGCTTGCGGTTGGGGAGATCTTGGGGTGTCTTGTCGTTGTGAGTGATCAGCCCATGATGCATCCTGAGCAGTTGGCGTCAGAGGACGGCCAATGCTGATGAGTTTGTTGTGCATGAGCACAGGCGATGACACCAACTAGTGCTCGATCTGAGGAAGGACTTCATCATCTTCAACATTGTCGTGAGGACAAATGTCTTCAGCTGCGGTGGGGTCAACAACTAGATTGTCTTCAGCTTCAGGAGCCTCTATGGAAGTAGGCTCATGAACTATCAACTGGCGCTCTCGATGTTCGGACTCAGGAAGAGCAACTGAGATTGGCTCGACATTAAGGGGCTCTATGGGAGCAGCCCTATCTCTCTTCTTGGTTTTGCGTTTCTTGGTTGGAGGAGCATCATCAGTAGTGCCCTTGGTTTTGCGCTTTCTGGCTTCAGCTTCAGCAGCCCTTGTTTTCTTCAGTTCTGAAGCCACTGTGGGGACCTTAGGCTTCGAGCCTGTCATATTGGCTAGGAAGACAATTGGATGTACTTCCTACCTTGGTGCTTTGGGTTCTGCCACAGCGGGCTTCTTCTTCTTCTTGGCAGCCATTCTGGGGTCGATTCCTGGTCACCCCAAGGCCTTGCGCTTTTCAGCCTCATTGTATCCTTGGACACATTTAGCAGCAAGATCCTTCATGTGCTCACGAGAACCTTTGGCTTCTTCGCGTTTGGTTCGGAATGCTTCCTTAAGCTCATGCATCATGGTCTAGAAGTTCTGAATGTCTTCAACATTGAGCTTGGCCATATGCTTCTTGAACTGAGCTTTTTCATAATCGATCTTATGCTTCAGTTCAACAATCTTCTGAGCTAGAGCCAGCTCAGCAGCAATGGCTCCGTGGAAGGCGACACTGAGGCCAATCGGAAGCTAAAGATCATCAAAGCTGACATTTGAGCTGTCAAACCACTCATCACTGAATGTGTCAATGATTGCAACATCAAAGAGAGGAAGATCATTTAAGATTTCTGCCTCTTGCTTGCTCTTGATCAACTGCTCAAGAGCATCATTGCCAAGATCGTCGTTGCTGGACAGATCAATGGCGTCATTACGCAGAATAGCATCAGCGGTCAGTGCTTGGCTAGTGGGTTGCAAGGGCATCTTCACTTTGGAGGGCTTGGAGATGCGTGACAAATCTTCAGACTGCACACTGTGTTCAGGAGGTGCAGTGGCCAGAGGCTTCGCCCGTGAGACCTTTGGTGCTGTGGCAGGCTTTGAAGCTTTAGGCTTCTTCAGCTTCTTTGGCTTCGGTGGTGCAGGTGCTTCGTCAGATTCAGCATCGTCTGCAGGTTGATCAACGACAATCCCTTGAACCATAATATGAGTGATGAGACCTTGTAGGTTGTAGAAGGGCCCAACCAGATTGGGTTCAGCTTCTCGTGTGCCGTCAGCACGTGGCGCAGAGGGGCCTGAGTTGAAGCCTAATCCCAATGACTTCTTGTTTTCCTTGGCAGAGTTCTGTGCAAACTGATAGTTGTGCTTGAAGAGATTGTCTTCACGACACCATAACAGAGAGGATGGTCGGCATTAGCAGGCTGAGGTCCATGAAGCATGCAGGGGTAAAAGCCTTGAGCAATAGCTTCGGACTGTGATTTGGGCTGAAGACCTTTGTATATGATATCTCCCCAGGGGCTCTTGATGGCACTCTTCTCAGCATATTCGTCGGTGACAAATCTGTACTTTAACCATTCCTCTGCCCAATGTCTTCGAATCCATTGGATTCGGTTCTTGCGTTCTCCATAGGTCTCTTCTGGATCTGACTTGTATAGCTCATAGAGATCTGGTGGCAGGTCCTTAGCAGTGTTTCCACGGCGTTGTCTGCCTCCCTTCCTTGCAGATTTTTCTGATGCCATGAAGTTTAAACTGAAAGGCTTCAAAACTGTCAAAGTCTTCCGTCTACTGGTCAGACAAGAACTGGCTTCAGGAGAATTTATATGATGCTGTAAGAATTCTGCAAATGAATGCAGACTATGAGAACCAAGGGATTCTCCCACGGACATGTACCTACGGCAGCATTAAGGTGCGAGGGAAGTGGAAGAGGTCATATGCATTCTCAAAAGATTTTGAAGATAAATCAGTTTAGAAGACATTGACGTCATAGTGCAAAGACATTCACTCATAGATAGAGAGTTAGTTCCAGATTTGTACGAATCCACGAATAAGTACAAGTGAGGAATCTAACTACTTTGCGAAGCATAAGTGAACATACTAGGCATATTATGAGATGCAGTATGAAATAGATCCAACTTGTGTGAACAGAAACTGCTTGTGGTAGAAAGTGATGAATCTATAGGATCAAAGGGGCCGTAAAAAGGAGGTTTTATTTACCACACGAAAAACTGCTAGACGGAGTGGGAGAGGAGGCCGAGTAGTTCGATCTTCCGTGACCTAAGTTGGCGACGGAGGACACCTACAGCGACACTGGAGAAGACTATGTCCGTGGCCGGCGTGAAGACGGCATCGGTGAGGTCGTGGCAGCTAAGCGCTTCGTCGCCGGCATCATCGAGGGCTAGCGGTGGCGCTAGGATTTTTGCGAGAGTGGAAGAAGGGTAATGACTGTGGTGAGGCGTGTATTTATAGGGACAGGGGCGGCACAATGTTATTACACAGGTGCCCCTGGCGGTTCACATCTGAAGGACACGTGGCTATCATGCAACACATTGGAGGTTGTTCCACGATCCCACGCATGCCTGGATTGTCGGGTGGTTGTTCCCACTTCTCCGAGTTTTAGGTGAAAGGATTTAGCATTGAAAACGGATTAATGTTTGTCTCTGTGTCTTCTGCTGACAAGGATACAGAGAAGACATTTTGACAATGTCAATAGAATGCATATGATTTGGAAAGATAGACTTAGGAAAGAAGCATAGAGGGGTTAGGGTCCGATCACATTCACTTAGTTCAAAAGATTCAGCAAGAAGCCGTAGCTATAAGTGAATGCTGTAGAGGACATAAACAAAATCAGTAAGTTGAAGATAAACAGGAGAACATTTTAACATTGATGACAAATAAAATGCGAAGACTTTGCAAATGTAACACCATGAGAAAAATACTTCAAAGGGAAGATTTTGGTGGTGGCGTTACCCACCGTATAGGAAGTATTAGACCCAGACATGGCGCACAATTATCGTGGCGCTCCGAAGTCAAATTCCACGTTAATATATTCACAATTAGAATGTATGTCTTCGTTGATTGAAGATATACTTTACTTTGCGTGTTGCACATCTACGTCATCAACATGCTTAAGTGTTAGGATGTGTGCCTGATCACAGGACATTTGAGGATTCCAAGATATTTAGCTCACACCGTAACTTGCAAAAGCTCTTCTCATCCAAGGGCTTGGTGAAGATATCTGCCAATTGCTCTTCAGTGTTGACGTGTATGATATCAATATCTTCCTTCATAACATGATCTCTGAGAAAGTGATGACGAATTTCAATGTGCTTTGTCTTCAAGTACTGAACTGGGTTGTTGGCAATCTTGATGGCACTTTCATTGTCATAGTAGAATGGCACTTGCTTCAGATGAATGCCATAGTCTTTGAGTGTTTGCTTCATCCATAGAAGCTGAGCGCAGCAAGATCCAGCAGCAATGTATTCAGATTTAGCAGTGGAGAGAGATACACAATTCTGCTTCTTTGAAGATCAACATACAAGTGATCGTCGCATAAAATGACATGTGCCTGATGTAGACTTGCGATCCACCTTGTCACCAGCATAATTAGCATCCGAGAATCCCACTAGATCAAACTCTGAGCCCTTTGGATACCATAATCCTAGTGTTGGAGTGTGAGCCAAATATCTGAGAATTCGCTTCACAGCTAAGTAATGCGATTCCTTTGGTGCCGCTTGGAACCGGGCACACATGCAAACACTAAGCATGATATCTGGCCTAGATGCACATAAATAAAGCAATGAACCAACCATGGAGCGGTATACCTTTTGATCGAACTCTTTACCATTGCCGTCGGGACCCAGATGGTGTTTGGCTGGCATTGGTGTAGTGTAGCCTTTGAAGTCTTGCATTCCAAATTTCTTCAGGCAATCTTTGAGGTATTTCTCTTGAGATATAAAGATGTCGTTGCGTTGCTGACATATTTCAAGACCAAGGAAGAACTTCAGCTCAACCATCGTGGACATCTGATATTGCTCTTGCATCATATATCCAAACTCTTCACTATATTTCTGATTAGTGCAGCTGAAGATAATGTCATCCACATATATTTGGCACACAAACAGTTCACCATCATATGTCTTCGTGAAGAGAGTTGGATCAAGAGAACTAGGTTTGATGCCTTTGCTCTTCAGGAAGTCTTTAAGTGTGTCATACCAAGCCCGACGGGCTTGTCTGAGGCCATACAGTGCCTTGTTGAGCCTGTATACCATGTCAGGATGTTTTGGATCTTCAAAGCCAGGCGGTTGTGCAACATACACTTCTTCTTCAATCTTGCCATTGAGAAAAGCGCTCTTCACATCCATTTGATATAGAAGAATGTTATGATGATTTGCATAGGCCAGCAGTATGCGTATGGCTTCAAGCCTAGCCACAGGAGCAAATGTTTCATCGAAGTCAATCCCTTCAACTTGAGTGTATCCTTGATAAACGAGACGAGTTTCTTTTTGACAACTTGACCATGCTCATATTTCTTGTTGTGATATATCAATTTAGTGCCTATTATATTGTGCTTACGAGGATTAGGATGCTTAACCAGTTCCCATACATTATTCAGCTCAAACTGCTGGAGGTCTTCTTGCATGGCTTGAATCCATTCAGGTTCCATGAAGGCTTCATCAACTTTCTTGGGTTCAGATATTGAGACGAATGCGAAGTGCCCACAGAAGTTAGCTAGTTGTGTTGCCCTTGAACGAGTGACTCGACCTGGTGCATTGATGTTATCAATTATCCTCTCAATCTGTACTTCATTTGCAACACGAGGATGAACGGGACGAAGATTCTGCTCTTGCTGATCATTGTCATCGTTAGAAGGATTGTCTTCAGAACGAGTATTGTCTTCAAGTTGATTAGGTGTAGAGATGATTAGTTCCTCTTCAGGCTAAGCTTCAGTTGGTATGATTTCTCCAGTTCCCATAAGTTTGATTGATTCACTGGATGGAACTTCATCTAGCACATTTGGTAGGTGCTCTCTTTGCGAGCCGTTGATCACATCGAACCGCACATCCACTGTTTCAACCACTTTATAGTGAAAGAGGTTGAAGACTTTGTAGGAGTGTGAATCCTTTCCATATCCAAGCATAAAACCTTCATGTGCTTTCGGTGCAAATTTTGAAGTGTGATGTGGATCCTTGATCCAGCACCTGGCACAAAATACTCTGAAGTAACTGACATTTGGCTTCTTGCCAGTAAGGAGCTCATAGGATGTCTTGTTCAGAAGCTTGTGAAGATAAATACGGTTGATGATTTGGCATGCAGTATCAATGGCTTCAGGCCAGAACTTTCTTGGAGTCTTGTATTCATCAAGCATCGTTCGGGCCATCTCAATAAGTGTTTTGTTCTTGCGTTCCACGATGCCATTTTGCTGCGGTGTGTACGGAGCTGAGAATTCATGTGTGATGCCCAAATTATCAAGATAAGTGTCTAGGCCAGTGTTCTTGAATTCAGTGCCATTGTCACTTCTGATGTACTTGATTTTGACGCCATAGTTGTTCATGGCTCGATTGGCGAAGCATCTGAAAACATCCTGCACTTCAGTCTTGTAGAGGATTATATGCTCCCAAGTATATCTTGAATAATCATCAACAATGACAAAGCCATAGAGACAAGCAGTAGTAGTAAGAGTTCAGTAATGAGTGGGACCGAAAAGGTCCATGTGGAGCAGTTCAAAGGGTTGAGTCGTTGTCATGATTGTCTTTGAGGGATGCTTGGCCCTCGTCATCTTTCCTGCTTCACAGGCACCGCATAAGTGATCCTTCTTGAACTTGACGCCCTCAATGCCTATGACATGCTTCTTCCTTGCAAGGGTGTGCAGTTTCCTCATGCCAGCATGCCCTAGCCTCCGATGCCAGAGCCAGCATTCAGAAGCTTTTGCCAGAATACATACGGCAATTTGTGGTCCTGCTGAGAAATCTACCACGTACAAATCATCTTTCCGATACCCTTCAAAGACCAGAGACTTGTCAGATTCCATTAGAACAAGGCAACGATATTTTCCAAGCATCACAATCATGTTTAAATCACAAAGCATTGAGACAGACATTAAGTTGAAACCAAGGGATTCAACAAGCATGACTTTATCCATGTGTTGATCCCTTGAGAATGCAACTCTACCGAGACCCAATACCTTGCTTTTACCAGTGTCAGCAAATGTGATGTGACTTTTGTCAAATGGTCATAAGGTTGAGTCCATGAGAAGACTTCGCTTGCCAGTCATGTGATTAGTACACCCACTATCAATAATCCACTCTGAAGCAGCTGGTGTCGTACCCAACAGTGCAGTTAGGGGGGTAGGCTTCACGAAGAGAATTGTGAAGCATAAACATTTGACGAGCAAGTGGATTATGAAAGCTTAGATCGAGGTTAGGACTTATAGGGCAAGTAGCAAGCGACTCAGGAACAAAATACATAATAAGACCATTTGGGCATTTGATCTTGCGCCCTACAAGATGTTTAAGGTCCCAGCAATAGCTTCAGACGATTTTGATTGTTGGTTGGAGACCTTTCCCTCCAAAAGAGAGTTAAGCTTTCTTAGCCACCCACATCTTCAAGGGTGGCTTCAAAGCAATGAGTCTAAGTGCAGCATCTAAGAACTTTGGCTTTGGAGCCCTAGCAAAAAGTCTTGTAGGTGGACAATAATACTCATAAGAATAAGCAGAGTAGTTCTTGGTCTTATGAACATGGCGGTTTGATGAAACGCGCTCATATTCATAGGCCTGAGTATGGCTTCCCTGCAAAACATTTGCATTAGTGCGACTCAGGTGAGTCCTTTGTCTGTATGAAGCCTTTGGACCATATGAAGCCTGTGGTCTGGGGTTTGTCTTCTTCACTTGTGGTGTCATGATAACATTCATAGGAAGATTCTCCAGCAACCTTTTCGACACCCAGACTTTCTTCATAGGTGGCCCATTCCTGCAGTTAGTACCAATATACCTGGCAAACAGTTCACCATTCTGATTCTTAAACAGTTTATAGTTTGCATCAAAGGATTCATCAATAACAATGGGATTAGCACAATTGAAGCCTGACAGGGTGGATGGATCCACTGAGGGTTCCTTTGCAGCAACCCATGTGGTTTTGGGGTACTGCTCAGGTTTCCAGTAAGAGCCATCAGCATTCATTTTCCTTTCGAAACCAAGACCCTCTTCCAGTAAGGGCTATAGATGGAATTGACACTAATGGCTCACTAGGCATGTGGTGCGCCATTACTATATACTAATGGCGCACCATGTGTTGGTGCGCCATTAGTGTGCAAATACTAATGGCGCACCACATCCACGGTGCGCCATTAGTAATTTTTTTTAATTTTTTCAAAACTACTAATGGCGCACCATGGGAGTGGTGCGCCATTACTAGTTGAACTAGTAATGGCGCACCACATCCGCAGTGCGCCATTAGTATTTTTTTTTCAAAACTACTAATGGCGCACCGTGGGAGTGGTGCGCCATTACTAGTTGAACTAGTAATGGCGCACCATGCCACGGTACGCCATTAGTAACTTGGCCCAAACATTCGCCCGAATGCACCCCACCCCCGTGGACCGCCTTTTCAGTTTACAAACATGAATTTACAAACATGAATTTTTGACTTTTTTGCAAAATCTCTCGAGAATTTGTAAAAATGGGCATAAGTTTTGCGTACGAACTCGGATGAAAAAGTTTTTGATATGAAAAATCCTCAAAAACCTAACAGAAAAAAAGATACGGGGCTTTTAAGATCTGGAGAGGCAAAAAATTCAAAAAAAATCCAAACTTACTAATGGCGCACCTGCCCATGGTGTGCCATTAGTATCTTCCCGACTTCAAAATTCAAAACAAGTCAAAAAAATAATAAAAAAAGTTACTAATGGCGCACCTGCCCATGGTGCACCATTAGTATCTTCCCACCTTCAAAATTCATAATAAATCAAAAAATATATAAAAAAGTTAGTAATGGCGCACCTGCCCATGGTGCGCCATTACTATGCCGTATATATGGCTGGGCATGGTCCTCTCCTCCTTACATCTTCATTCTTCTCCTCCACTCCACCTCTCCTCCACTCCATCTCCTCCTCTCCTCCACTCCATCTTCCCTTCTCTCCTCCACCATACTACCGTCCAACTCTCCGGCGACCTCCTCCTCCTCTCCGGCGACCTGCTCCTCCTCTCCGGTGACCTCCTCCTCCCTCCTCTCCTCCCCTCCCCTCCCCTCATGGTTTCTCCTCCCTCCTCTTCGGTGAGCTCCTCCTCCCTCCTCTCCGGTGAGCTCTGCCTCTCCTCCCATTCCCTCATGGTTTCTCCTTCCTCCTCTCCGATGCTTCGGTGAACTCCTCTCCAGCGACCTCCTCCTCCTCTCCGGCGATGTAGACGAGGGCCTCTCCGGTGAGCTCCTCCTCCTCCTCTCCGACGAACTCCTCTCCGGCAAAAGAACACGGCAAAAGAACGTACAAGATCCAAAAACAGGAACAAAATTTGAAATAATATCGTGCCAAAAACCGAGCAAAAAATGGGCAAAAAAATCACAATCCAGATCCAAATTCAAAAATAGCAATGGTGCACGGTGCGGGTTAGACGGTGTGCCACTACTATTTTCCCGCCTCCAAAGTTCAAAAATACTAATGGCGCACCGTGGCCTATACTAATGGTGCACTAGTGGCCTATACTAATGGCGCACCGTGGCCTATACTAATGGCGCACCAGTGGTGCGCCATTAGTAAAAAATACTAGTGGCGTGATACTAATGGCGCACCAGTGATGCGCCATTAGTAGGCAAAAATGGTGCACCATTAGTAGCCCTTTTCCTAGTAGTGTTTGAGACTTTTGTACATCCCTGTTTCAAGCAATGTCTTCAACCTAGCATTTTCATCAGCAATAGTAGTGGGGTCCTCAGCAGAGGGGTTAGTTACCAAATCAACAGTTGAAGATATTGCAATAGTAGCAGTAGTAGAACATCCAGCAACAGAAGTAGCGTTGTCACGCTCAATGCATTTAAGACATGGTGGTTCAAATCCTTCCTGAGCGGAACTGATCTGTTTGGCTAGAAGGGACTCATTTTCCTTTTGAAAATCTTCATGAGCCGCTCTCAATTTCTCAAGATCTTGCTTCCTTTGAAGATAATCATAGGAAAGCTTTCCATGAGTTGTTGAGAGCGTTTCATGACGACTTTCAAGTTCCTCATACTTAACATGAAGATTTTTTATGTCTTCAATTAAGGACTGAGATCAAGTCATTTCAGCGTCTAACATGTCATCTTCACTGGGTGTTTGATAGTGAGTAGTGCGTGTGTTTATCTTGGCACCGCGTGCCATGAAGCAGTAGGTGGGAGTGGAGTAGTCCTTGTCATTTGCATCGGTGTCGGTGATGAAGTCATTGTCTTCAGTGTTGAAGATGGACTTGGTAACATATGCTGTAGCCAGACTCGCAACGCCAGAATCGGACTCCTCCTCAGACTCCACCTCCGCCTCCTCAGAAGCGGACTCCTCCTCTAAAGCCATTTCCTTGCCAACAAACGCACGAGCCTTGCCAGATGAGCTCTTCTTCTGTGATGAAGACTTTGAGGAAGACTTGGAAGAAGACTTTGATTATTTCCTCTTCTTCTTGTAGTCAGAATCATACTCCTTTCTCTTCTTCTTCTTCTTGCTCTCATTGTCCCACTGCGGACACTCAGAGATGTAGTGGCCAGGTTTCTTGCACTTGTGGCATGTTCTCTTCTTGTAGTCATGAGTAGAAGCGTCATCATTCCTTGAGCTTGATCGTGAAGACTTTCTGAAGCCTTTCTTCTTGGTGAATTTTTGGAACTTCTTCACAAGCATAGCAAGTTCCTTTCCAATGTCTCTAGGATCATCAGAACTGCTGTCAGATTCTTCTTCAGATGAGGAGACAGCTTTTGCCTTCAAGGCACGAGTTCGCCCATAGTTGGGACCGTAGATGTCTCTTTTTTCAGAAAGCTGAAACTCATGTGTGTTGAGCCTCTCAAGTATGTCAGACGGATCGAGTGTCTTGAAGTCAGGACATTCTTGAATCATCAGGGCTAGGGTGTCAAACAAGCTGTCAAATGATCTCAGGAGTGTCTTGACGACACACCATAGGTCGACATCAATGGCTTCAAGATGCATGCGCATCTTATTCTTCCAGTAGGGATATTCAGTTCCATCGAAGACTAGGCACGCAGCGGAGACTTTGATTATCCCTGCAGTCGGCATAGCTAAAACTCCAGGCGGTTAAACCGAATCACACAGAACAAGGGAGTACCTTGCTCTAATACCAATTGAAAGTGCTAGTGATCGATTAGAGGGGGGGGGGGTGAATAGACGATTTTTATGAATGTCTTCAAAACATGGAAGTTTCGAAGACAAACGATAGAAATAAACCTGTTACCATGCAGCGGAAGGTAGACTACACTAAGCAAGCCATAGCCAAGTATTCAATGAAGTGAAAGCATAGTGACTAATAGCAGCTAGGCAGTACAGATCAGGTAGGAAGATAGTGTGAAGCCAATCAGAAAAACCAGTCACTCAGTGAAGACAAAAGATAACGCAATCATATAATGACTTCACAGGACCAACAGTAAGTAACGGAATGGGAAGGATGAAACCAGTGACTCGTTGAAGATAATGATTTGTTGGACCAGTTCCAGTTGCTGTGACAACTATACGTCTGGTTAGGGAGGCTGAGATTCAACTCAGAAGACCACGTCTTCACCTTATTCCCCTTGAGCTAAGGACACCCAGTCCTCGCCCAATCACTCTGTTAAGTCTTCAAGGTAGACTTCCAAACCTTCACAGACTTCATTCACCGGTGATCCACAATGACTCTTGGATGCTCAGAACGCGACGCCTAACCGGCTGGAGGATTCACAGTCCTCAAGTGTAATAAGTCTTCAGATCACACAGACAGGAAGACTTAAGTGATGCCTAACACTCTTTGGCTCTGGGTGTTTAGGGCTTTATCCTCGCAAGGAATTCTCTCTCAAAGGCTTCGAGGTGGGTTGCTCTCAAACGACAAAAGCCATGCCCTAACTCTGAGCAGCCAACTGTTTATGGTTGTAGGGGGTGGGCTATTTATAGCCACTAGGCAACCCGACTTGATTTGTCCGAAATGATGCTGGGTCACTAAGGAACTGACATGTGTTCCAACGGTCAGATTTCAAACACACACGGCACCTTTACTTGGGCTACAAGCAAAGCTGACTTATCCAACTCTGAATAAGATTTGCTCTCACAGTCTTCACTCAAAGACATAGGATTTTGGTTAAGCATCACTTCAGTCATTCTGACTGGTTTTCTTGGACCCCACTTAACAGTACGGTGGTTCCTATGACTCAACAAAGAAGAAAAAGAACGATGAAACAACTAAGTCTTCGCGCTCCATAGTCTTCACACGTTGTCTTCTCTTGTCATAGTCTTCAATATGAATGTCTTCACATCCCACCTTTGACTTCAATGTCTTCATACATTTTTAGGGGTCATCTCTGGTAGGAAAACCGAATCAATGAGGGACTTCTACCTGTGTTATCCTGCAATTCTCACAAACACATTAGTCCCTCAACCAGGTTTGTCGTCAATACTCCAAAACCAACTAGGGGTGGCACTAGATGCACTTACACATTTGCATAAGGATATATTTCCTAATTTGTGCACATCAAAGCTAATGCCACGTGATGATGGTCCTTTTAAGGTGTTGGAGAAAATAAATGATAATGTATATAAACTTGAGCTGCCTGCAGATTTTGGTGTCAGTCCCACTTTTAGCATTGCAGATTTGAAGCCTTATTTGGGTGAGGAAGATGAGCTTCCGTCGAGGACGACTTCATTTCAAGAAGGGGAGGATGATGAGGACATCAATACCATTGTTACACCCATAGCCCCTGCTGCTATACATACTAGACCAATTACTAGAACTCGCGCACGCCAATTGAATTATCAGGTACTTTCATTTATTGGTAATGATTCTAATGTTCATGAGAATATTATGCTTCTTAAATTGGATACATTAGTTTTGCTTACAAATGAAGGGCCTGGCATGGATAAGAGGGATGAACACTGGAGCAAGACGAAGCATGGAGATGATGGCATGCACAAGGGGATCAAGAATGGAGTTACAAGTGATGATTTCAGGACTTGGAAGCCATCATAAGGAGTGCATGAAGCCTTGGACAAAATATACAAGATGCCACTTCATAAATTTCGTCTAGAGGCTATTCTAGGTGCTGCTTCACCTTATTATTGGGCCAGGCCCATGTATTTTCGAAATACTTAAGTATAGGCTGTTTTTACAGTCCGTATGTGTGGGGAAACAAGAATTAGAGTTGGTTTTGGAACCCTCCTCCAAGGGCCACGAAATTCCACCCCTCTTCCTACATATATACAGGCCTTAGGGCATCGTTTAGACTTTGGGGGGTTTTGTTTAGATTAAAGTTTTCCATAGTTGCAACTTCGCGTACCTCGTTTGTGTTCAACAACCACACAAAGGCGTCACAGAACCCCACCTTGATCAATAAAGCTTTCCTCTTATATTCGCAATATCGAGATTGCAACCTTAGTTTCTTGCTTGTTCTTCGTTTGCATGCAGGAAACAGACCTTCGTCGTCAGGTTGATCATGTTGCGGCGTGGTCAATAACCTCTCGGAGTTGGTTTAGCAATTGCTAAGGCGCGACGTCCTTGCAAGTTCGTAGTCGGATCGTCAAAGTTGACTTTCTCCAGAACGATAGCCACCATCTCATCGAAAGATGGGACACCTTTGCCTCTATCATCATCTCAACGGATTTAGATGGTGCCCTATTTAACGTGAATGTAGCTGTCTGTAACGCCCTCGATGCGGCTATATCTCCCACGTGTCGAGGCACGACTTAGAGGCATAGCCGCATTGAAAGCAATGTCGCAAGTCGGGAAATCATCACACATCCCATGTACATAAATAATATAAAGGGGAAATAACATAGTTGGCTTACACTCGCCACGTCACATCAAAGTACATAAATAACATCCATCATACAAATCACTCATGGCCCGACTACGGCGCCAAAATAGAAAAGACCCCCAACATGCGACAAGGCCCTGAATCTAACCCCGAATAGGCACCACTACTGATCATCAGGAAAAGACACATAGTAACGCTGAGAGTCCTCGTCGTACTCCCACTTGAGCTCGAGCGCGCCATCTGGAGCTGTATCATCTGTCCCTGCATCTGGTGTAATAGTAATCTGTGAGCCACAGGGACTCAGCAATCTCGCACCCTCGCGATCAAGACTATTTAAGCTTAATAGGTAGGGAAGGGGTAATGTATAAGTGGAGCTGCAGCAAGCGACTAGCATATATGGTGGCTAACTTATTCGCAAAAGAGGGAGAGAAGAGGAGGCAAAGCGCGAGCGAGAACCTAGAGAGCAACCTGCGCAAACATAACTCCAACACCATGTCCACTTCCCGGACTCCGCTGAGAAGAGGCCATCACGGCAACACACTCAGTTGATTCATTTTAATTAATTAAGGTTCAAGTTGTCTACAACCGGACATTAACAAATTCCCATCTGCCCATAACTGCGGGCACGGCTTTCGAAAGAACAATCCCTGCAGGGGGTCCCAACTTAGCCCATAACAAGCTCTCACGGTCAACGAAGGAATAGACCTCCACCCAAGACACACCGATCAGACTCGGTATCTCGGTACAACAAGATGATTCGACAGGTCAAAACAAGTCCAGCAACACCGCCCGAATGTGCCGACAAATCCCGATAGGAGCTGCACATATCTCTTTCTCAGGGCACACTCAGATTGTCCAAACTTCTGGTAGGCCAGCCCAGAGTTGCCCCTGGTGGCCACCGGCGGCTGACGTTCCGGACCAACACTCAGAGGAGCACTGGCCTGTGGGGGGCTAAAATAAAGATGACCCTCGGGCTCCGGAAACCCAAGGGAAAAAGGGGTAGGTGGAAAATGGTAAAACCAATGTTGGGCATTGCTGGAAAAGCTTTAATCAAGGCGAACTATCAAGGGGTTCCCATTATAGACCAACCGCGTAAGGGACGCAACAATCCGGGAACATAACACCGATATGACGGAAACTAGGGCGGCAAGAGTGGAACAAAACACTAGGCGAGAGGCCGAGCCGTCCACCCTTTACCAAGTATATAGATGAATTAAGATAACATAGCAATATAATGATATCCCAACAAGTAAATAAATGTTCCAACAAGGAACGGCTCCAATCTTCACCTGCAACTAGCAACGCTATAAGAAGGGGGCTGAGCAAAGCGGTAACATAGCCAATCAACGGTTTGCTAGGACAATGGTGGGTTAGAGGCTCAATCATGGCAATTGGGAGGCTGACAAGCAAGTGGTAGGCATCATAGCATTGGCAAAGCAAAAGAGCGAGCAATCTAGCATAGCAAAGATAGTAGTGATTTCGAGGGTATGATCATCTTGCCTGCACAGTTGTCAGAGTTGACTCGATCCTCAAAAGCAAACTCAACGGGCTACTCGTTAGCGAACTCGTCTCCCGGCTCTACCCAACAACACAAACAAGCAACAAGGATACAATCAACCACGTGCAAAATCAAGCAATAGGATGCAAATGATGGTATGCTATGCAGGATGCGATGTGGGATGCAAAATGCAAGACGTGACAGGAATTGCATGAACCTGGCCTCAACTTGGAAAACCAAGTGTGCCACTGGATAGAGGGGAAGAAATCCCCTGAAAACGATATAAAGATCATAGGAATCGGAGCTACGGTTTGGAAATGGCAAGCGTTTTACGAAACGAACCGATCTGCGATTTACAGCAAGTAGGCTCCCAAATGCAACGAAATGAACATGCTACAGCCACCAAACATGAAAACAAAATGCATGGGAGGGATGTACACAAGATGATTAACTAATCACTAGGACTGAGCCATAGGCAAATTCATCCATTAAGGGGTTCAAACAAGCATGGCATAGAGCTACTCAACAAGCTTAACAAAACACCCAAAATGACCTGGGGCCAAAAGGGTTCACAAAATACTCTAACGAGCACACGAACATCGATGAAACACAATCAGTTTTCAGACTTAGTGAAAGCTGAGACATGCTGAAATTATAACTCACGGAGGCATGTAAACGAGCTCGATGCACTCACTACAGTGCAAGTCATGGCAAGGCAAGCATATATCCATAAAGAAGGCACAAAATGCTAGCTAGACATGGCAAGAACAATGGCATAGCATGCACGAGTCACTAGCAATAGCACCGGCAAAATCGCAAAAGAGTTCACGATCTGCCCAAATTAACAACGATGCAAAAGTTGAGCTCGATTGAGTCAACCTAGGGTGGTCCAACATAACAAGTAAAGACATGGATGTATAGAGCACAACAAGAATAACAAATCACTCTTACTGATCATCCTCAAAAGAGGCACGGATCACTAGGAAACAAGCTGGACATATAGCATCATGAACTAAAACACCCCAGACTTTGTGAAAATCACAAAGTCCCTGAAATCAGCAATCTCAGGTACCCCTCTTGGCAAGCTTGCACAAGACAACACACACATCCTAAAAATGCATGGGTGGCACCACTGGAAAGAAGACAAAATGCTTAACAATTCATCCCAAAGGGGCACAGGCATATCATGCACACAATAATCATGGCAAAAATGACAAAAGTCAATGATGAGCTACAGGATCTGCAATTTAACTCACGATGCCTCCTTCTAGCAGCATTTTGGGCAACAAGATGAACCCAAATGCAAATGATGCAATGGAATTAAATGATGTACGCATCGAGACGAAGATTTTGATATATTATATGTCCAAAACGGAGCTACGGATGCGGAGATATGAGCAGTCAAAGTAGGCATAAAATTTTAGGGGGAAGAGGGAAAAGTCAACCGAGTTTCAAAATATCTCAGAACCAGATCTGAGAGCACTGTTCATGGCGCGGACTTCGAGGTTCGCCGGACTTCTTGCACTGTTCACCGGAGTTGACGGAGATGACAGCGGCGACCGGATCCGGGGCCGGCGAGGCGAGGGGGCGCCGGGGCGCGGGCGGCGGCACCGGGCGGTGGCGGCGCGCCCAACCGGCAAGGGGCGGCGGCCGGAGTGGTTGCGGCGAGGCCGGCCGGCGCGGGCTCCGGCGAGGTCGCCCGCGGTGGCGCGCGGAGGAGAGCGGCGGGAGGCGGCGGTGCTCGGGCGAGGAGGCGGCGACCCAGGCGAGGAGGCGCGGGGGCCGGGGATGGGCCTCCCGGGCCGGCTGGCGGCGGCGAGCGCGGGCCACGTGGCGCGTCGGGGTTGGTGGAGGCGAGCGGCGGACGCTGTCCGGCCAGGGGCGGACACGTCCGTCGGCGGAGGTTCTGGTTTTTTTTGGAGTAGGGTTTCGAGGTGGAAGACGAGATCCGAAAATGGAGGGGGTATAAATAGGCATAAGTGGAGCTAGGAGAGTCCAAATGAGGTGCGGTTTTCGCCCACGCGATCGTGATTGAATGACCGAGATGATGGAGCAGAGTTTGGTGGGTTTTGGGCCAAATTGGAGGGGTGTTAGGCTGCAACACACACGAGGCCTTTTCGGTCCCTCGGTTAACCGTTGGAGTATCAAACGAAGTCCAAATGACCCGAAACTTGACAGGCGGTCTACCGGTATTAAACCAAGGCCGCAGGGCAAGTCTCGGTCCAATCCGGAAATGTTTAATCCCCACACACGAAAGAAAGCGAGAAATGGCCACCGGAGGAGAACGAAGCACCGGAATGCAAAACGGGCAACGGGGAAAAAGCTCGAATGCATGAGATGAACATGTATGCAAATGCAATGCACGTGATGACATGATATGAGATGCATGAAAACGAAAACAACACACCGAGACAAAGACCCGAACCCGAGGAATAAATATAACTTAATGCCGGAAATGGCAAGAGTTGGAGTACAAATTGGGAAAGTTATATCTGGGGCGTTACAACACTCCACCACTACGAAAAGATCTCGTCCCGAGATCTAGGACTGAAAGAACTCCAGGTACTCAGAACGGAGGTGATCCTCGCGTTCCCAGGTAGCTTCATGGTCGGAATGGTGTGACCACTTGACTTTGAGAAATTTCATTGACTTGTTGCGAGTTCTGCGTTTAGTCTCTTCAAGGATTGCAACTGGGTGCTCACGATAGGAGAGGTCTTCTTGGAGCTCAATGTCCTCGAAGTTGACTGTGCGTTCAGGCGTCTTGAAGCACTTTCGGAGTTGGGAGACATGGAACACATCATGAACATTGGCAAAGTTTGAAGGAAGCTCGAGTTGATAGGCGAGGTCGCCTCTCTTGCTGACAATCTTGAAAGGCCCGATGTATCTGGGGGCAAGCTTCCCTTTGATACCGAAGCGACGAGTCCCTTTCATAGGAGAGACGCGGAGGTAAACATGATCTCCGATCTCGAAAGGAAAATCACGGTGCTTACTATCATAGTAGCTCTTCTGGCGGGATTGGGCTGCTTTGAGGTTATCACGAATGACCTTGCACATTTCTTCTGCCTCTGTGATTAGGTCATTACCCAGCAGCTGACGTTCACCGGTTTCAGACCAGTTGAGAGGTGTACGGCACTTCCTACCATACAGAATTTCAAATGGGGCCTTGCCCGAACTTTCTTGAAAACTGTTGTTGTATGAGAATTCAGGATAAGGAAGACAATCCTCCCATTTCATGCCGAAGGAGATCACACAAGCCCTGAGCATATCTTCAAGAATCTGGTTGACACGCTCGACTTGACCGCTTGTTTGAGGATGGAAAGCAGTGCTGAAGCGGATGTTGGTGCCCATGGCCTTCTGAAAAGAATCCCAAAACTTGGAGGTAAAGATGCTGCCACGGTCTGAAGATATCACTTGAGGAATACCGTGCAGAGAGACAATTCGAGAGGTGTAGAGTTCTGCCAATTGAGCTGCAGTGATCGATTCTTTGATAGGCAGAAAGTGAGCCACTTTGGTGAGCTTGTCGATGACAACGAATATAGCATCATTGCCACGCTTGGACTTTGGAAACCCAGTCACGAAGTCCATTTCAATGTGGTCAAACTTCCATTCTGGAATGGCAAGAGGTTGGAGGAGACCTGCTGGCCTTTGGTGTTCTGCCTTCACTCTTCTGCAGACATCACATTCATTCACGAATTGAGCGATCTCGCGCTTCATTCGAGTCCACCAATAAGTTTGCTTGAGATCCTGATACATCTTCGTGCTACTAGGGTGGATGGAGAGGAGAGAGTTGTGAGCCTCGTTCATGATCACTTTACGAAGTTCACCTTTGGGCACAACAATTCGATCCTCGAAGAAGAGAGTGTCCTTGTCATCAAGTCGGTAGCACTTGTACTTGGACTGACTCTTTGCAATACCAATCTCCACCTTTTTCACCATAGCATCAAGAAGCTGGGCTTGGCGAATCTGGTCTTCCAAGGTAGGAGAGACTTGAAGGTTGGCGAGGAAACCTTGAGGAACAATTTGCAGATTAAGTTTGCGGAAAGCTTCACAAAGCTCGAGTTGATAAGGCTTGAGAATCGGACTGTTGCAATATGCTTTTCTGCTCAAAGCGTCAGCAATCACATTAGCCTTGCCTGGAGTATACTCGATACTCGGATTGTACTCTTGAATCATTTCGACCCATCGAGTCTGCCTGAGGTTGAGATTAGGCTGAATGAAGCTGTACTTGAGACTCTTGTGATTAGTGAAAATGTCCACTTTTCTTCCCAATAGAAGATGTCTCCAAGTCAACAAGGCGTGCACAACTGCCGCCAACTCGAGATCATGAGTGGGGTAGTTCTTCTCATTAGGCTTCAACTGGCGAGAGGTATAAGCAACAACTTTCTTCTCTTGCATCAGTACAACACCTAGACCTTGGAGAGAGGCATCACAAAACACCTCGTACGGCTTGGTTTCATCAGGTGGAGTCAGAACTGGAGCAGTGATCAACTTCTCCTTCAAAGCGTTGAAAGCAATATCACACTCCGGAGACCAAACGTACTTGACGTGCTTCTGAAGAAGATTTGAGAGAGGCTTCGCAATCTTGGAAAAAATTTGAACGAATCTTCGGCAGTAGCTTGCGAGACCGAGGAAGCTACGGATTTGCTTCACGTTCTGAGGTGGTTCCCAATTAACAATTGCAGACACCTTCTCAGGATCCATGGAAATGCCCTTGGCAGAGATGATATGGCCAAGATAAAGAACCTCATCGAGCCAAAATTCACACTTGGAGAACTTGGCGTAGAACTGCTGTTCCCTGAGCTTGTCAAGAACCAAACGCAAGTGCTTGGCATGATCTTCCTTGTTCTTCGAGAAAACTAGAATGTCGTCGAGATAGACCAAAACGAAGTCATTGGTGTAGGGGTTGAAGATGAAGTTCATCATGCGAGAGAATGTCGGAGGAGCGTTGGCGAGGCCAAAATACATGACAGTGTATTCATATGACCCATAGCTTGTTCTAAAGGCCGTCTTGGGAATATCTTGCTCACGAATGCGAATTTGATGATAACCCATACGGAGGTCAAGCTTGGAGAATACTTGGGCACCCTTGAGTTGTTCGAATAGCTCATTAATGTTGGGAAGTGCGTATTTGTTCTTAATGGTCTTCTTGTTCAATGGACGATAATCAACACAAAGTCGATCCGTTCCATCCTTCTTCTTCACAAAAAGAACACCACAACCCCACGGAGAAGTACTAGGCCGAATGAGACCCTTTCTTTCATGAACATCGAGTTGTTTCTTCAACTCCTTCAACTCTTCGGGGCCGAGCTTGTAGGGACGTTTGCACACAGGTTCTGTACCGGGCTCAAGTTCAATAACAAATTCAACCGGCCGGTTTGGAGGCATCCCTGGGAGTTCTTCTGGGAAGACGTCTTGATACTCACAAACAACCGGAATCTGCGAAATAGCATCCAATTCACCTTTCTCATTGAGAGAAAACAACCGGATGGTATTATCCCGAGCAGCAAACACAATTACATCCTCAGACGAATGAGTTAGTTGAATCTTCTTGGCCGCATAATCAAGCTGAGATTTATGTTTAGAGAGCCAGTCCATCCCAAGAATAAGATCGATATCTGAATTACCAAGAACCATTGGAGAAGCGAGGAACTTGAAATCACCCAACATGATGGAAATATCCGGAATCTCTTGGTTGGCGAGCAAACATTTACCAGGAGAGACCACTGCTAACGGACTATGCATCGCTTGGGAAATCAGCTCATGCTTAGATGCAAAAGGCTTCGAGATGAAACAATGCGATGCACTTGTATCAAAAAGAACTTTTGCAGCAATATCGTTAACAGGATGGTTACCCATGATCAGATCTGACGAATCCTCTGCCTGAGCTGCATTCACCATATTGACCTTGGCGTGCTTGGGGTTATGCTTGACCATTGCTGTACTTGCCGATCTGACAGGAGGAGGAGGAAGATGCCTCTGGTTGAAACACTTGTTGGCATAGTGACCCTTCTATTGGCACTTGTTGCACGTGACCTCTGAGAGCGGACGGTGGTACGGAGCACTCGATCTTGGAGCTTGAGATGAAGTCTTGTTCTGAAAGCCTGGGTTGGGTGGGTAGGATGAACCACTGCCACCTTTGCTCTTCTGCTGATACGGCTGACGGAAGGGAGGAGGAAGCCAATACTTCTGCTGCTTGGCCACTTGAGTAGGGGAAGAAGGCGTAGTGTCTCTGACTCGCTTCCTGGAAGCATCACACCTCAACTGAGCAGCCTCTTGTTTCAGTGCCATGTTGTAGAACTCATCGTATCTCAACGGCTCGAAGAGGACAAGAGCGAGCTGAATTTCGTCACGGAGACCACCCCTGAACTGATAGATCATGCTCTTCTCATCAGGAACATCCTGCTTGGCAAAACGGGCGAGCTTCTGGAACAACTTGTTGTAGTCATAGACAGACAAAGAGCCTTGCTTCAGATTGCGGAATTCCTCACGTTTGCTTTCAGTCACACTCTGAGGAATGTGATGAGCTCGGAAATCACGACGGAAATCATCCCAAGTGATCAAACGTCCACCTCTGGAATCCTTGTACGGCTGGAACCACTCTGCGGCCTGATCTTTGAGCTGGAAAGAAGCGAACTTGATGAAATCTTTAGGTCTGATGTTGCTGCATTCAAAATGCTTGCCCAGATCGACTAACCAATCATCAACATCGGTAGCCTCAACACAGTTGCTGAACGTCTTTGGACCATTTGCGAGGAACTTGTTCAGAGTTGCAAAATGGTGTTGATTGTTGCCTTGATTCCCTTGACTGCCTTGATTCTGCTCTTGGAGGATTTGCATGATCAACTGTGTATTTGCATTAGTTGCGGCCATCACAGCTTGCCAAGCCTCCGGAGGCGGTGGAGGTGGTGGCGGATCAGGGTTCGGAGTCGTGCGCGTTGGAGGAGCCATCCTGAAGAGGTTGACCACCATTAGCACACAAATAGACAATTATTGAAGCTAAATCCAACGGAATGAAAAATGCAACATAAGTCTTCACATCCGAACAAAATGAACGAATGCACTTCTCTTGAAGTGGTCACATATTCCTAAATTGCGAAGCCACGAAGAATCAGGTAGAAAAGGTACATCAACGAGGGATGGAATCAACATATGACGTCGAAGCAAAACGCATACCACAACTCAAAATAAAACCAAGGGTTGGCTTGCGGAATAAGCCGGAACAAACATATGATAGAAATTTCGTCCGAAGTTTTCGTGGTGGGACCTACACGGGCTCGACCGTACAGCACCATCATGTACAAGGCAGTTTACATGACATACGAAGCGTCCCTGAGTCAGCATAGCCAAGGACTCTTTAAGACACAATGAGGCCACTGTAAAATCGACCATGAATAGGCGAACCACTAGACGTCGAACCCCAATTTCATATCATACATCTGTTGGAAAGATATCCTAAGAGCTACTTGAATTCCCACCTATGAAACTCCCGAAACTTTCCGGTTATGCAATCAGGTGTTGGGGATACAGGGGAAGCATAATATCTCACCCAAACTAGCAAGTCCTACATCCAGCTGTATCCATCCTTCAACACATAACCAAGAAACCTTCGGAAACCATCTACCTCAACCTTCAAAAGCATCCGTTATACGAGTTATGGCGATACTCCCGAACTCCCGCCCCAGTAGTGGGTGGCGTCGAGGTTATCTCTCCAACGAACTGCATAAAGGAGATTTTCGATGTCGCGAACATATCTCAAGTATACCAGAATTGCAACGATAAAATTATGATGACAACACCTCAGAGCTCAACTCCCCGGGACACTTCCACTAAACCCCTGACAGGAGGCACCAAGACAGTATTCTCATCATAAGCCATCGGAACAAAACCAAGATACTCGCGTGATCCTAAAAAATTTTTAGTGAAATTTGAGAAGAGAAGAGTCAAAACTCTACGTCAGGATGCCTTACCAGAGCGATGAGGAGACTGGGAAGTAAAAAAGAATTGCTAAGCTCTCCGATATATAATTCCTAAGGACTCAAAACATTTTTCTAGACACAACTCGGCTGCTAAAAACGATCAAGCAATGGGGGCTCCTAAGGTCGAGGAAGGCTCTGATTACCAACTTGTAACGCCCTCGATGCGGCTATATCTCCCACGTGTCGAGGCACGACTTAGAGGCATAGCCGCATTGAAAGCAATGTCGCAAGTCGGGAAATCATCACACATCCCATGTACATAAATAATATAAAGGGGAAATAACATAGTTGGCTTACACTCGCCATGTCACATCAAAGTACATAAATAACATCCATCATACAAATCACTCATGGCCCGACTACGGCGCCAAAATAGAAAAGACCCCCAACATGCGACAAGGCCCTGAATCTAACCCCAAATAGGCACCACTACTGATCATCAGGAAAAGACACATAGTAACGCTGAGAGTCCTCGTAGTACTCCCACTTGAGCTCGAGCGCGCCATCTAGAGCTGTATCATCTGTCCCTGCATCTGGTGTAATAGTAATCTGTGAGCCACAGGGACTCAGCAATCTCGCACCCTCGCGATCAAGACTATTTAAGCTTAATAGGTAGGGAAGGGGTAATGTATAAGTGGAGCTGCAGCAAGCGACTAGCATATATGGTGGCTAACTTATTCGCAAAAGAGGGCGAGAAGAGGAGGCAAAGTGCGAGCGAGAAACTAGAGAGCAACCTGCGCAAACATAACTCCAACACCGTGTCCACTTCCCGGACTCCGTCGAGAAGAGGCCATCACGGCAACACACTCAGTTGATTCATTTTAATTAATTAAGGTTCAAGTTGTCTACAACTGGACATTAACAAATTCCCATCTGCCCATAACCGCGGGCACGGCTTTCGAAAGATCAATCCCTGTAGGGGGTCCCAACTTAGCCCATAACAAGCTCTCACGGTCAACAAAGGAATAGACCTCCACCCAAGACACACCGATCAGACTCCGTATCTCGGTACAACAAGATGATTCGACAGGTCAAAACAAGTCCAGCAACAACGCCCGAATGTGCCGACAAATCCCGATAGGAGCTGCACATATCTCTTTCTCAGGGCACACTCAGATTGTCCAAACTTCCGGTAGGCCAGCCCAGAGTTGCCCCTGGTGGCCACCGGCGGCTGACGTTCCGGACCAACACTCAGAGGAGCACTGGCCCGTGGGGGGCTAAAATAAAGATGACCCTCGGGCTCCGGAAACCCAAGGGAAAAAGGGGTAGGTGGCAAATGGTAAAACCAATGTTGGGCATTGCTGGAAAAGCTTTAATCAAGGCGAACTATCAAGGGGTTCCCATTATAGCCCAACCGCGTAAGGGACGCAACAATCCGGGAACATAACACTGATATGACGGAAACTAGGGCGGCAAGAATGGAACAAAACACTAGGCGAGAGGCCGAGCCTTCCACCCTTCCAACCTTACTCCTCGTCTGAAAAGTCTGCAACATAATACGTTGCAGCCCGAAACGGTTCAGCACATGGAATATGTTGGCAAAGTAACACAGTAGAGCAAGAATAGAATAATGCTATCACTACATGCAATTTGGCTGGTGGAAAGCTCTATGGTTACAGTTTTGCGAAAAGCCAATTTTTCCCTACAACAAAGGAATAAATTTTAACTTTACTATCATGGTAGTTGAAACATCATTGAGAAGGTTCCTCCAACTCAATCCCAATTAAGGTGATTAACAACCCAACAATATTAGTTAAACATGATGAGATCTTCTGATAACCCAAGTACTAGACACTCAAGAATTGTCCATAACCGGGGACACGACTAACCATGATTAGATTGTATACTCTGCAGAGGTTTGCGCACTTTTACCCACAAGACTCAATCGCCTCCATTGGATTTCTCGCACTACCTAGTGTTTGAGAAATGGATGACCGAGACACAGTCTTTTAGAAACATTAACTCTCTACTCCGGACAGACCATACCAAACCTACATCCCACTACCTGCTGATCTGCCTCTTCAAGAGCTTCACGTAACTTACTCAACTATGCTAGAGCCCATAATAGCTTGTGGCTGCACACGGAAGTTTCTAGCATGAATCATCTCAGTTCCCTTTGAGCCTCGGTGGCGGTCCATATGAAGATCACACGGGTACTCCGGGATTTCCAAAAAATACAGGCAACACTTGGTACTCCAGGTGCCTCAGTCCACCCAGTTGTTTGATTAAGTTGCCACCTTAAGTTGAACCATTAATTAACAAGCTCACATCTGTCATGTATTTCACTCAAACCCAAACCACGTCTACGAGCATAGCGTAGCATAGTATATATAAGCAACGCGTAGAGTAACTCCCAAGGGTTTCAATGTAACAGGGCAATAGGTTCTACCTCATCAACTAATTCCCAACCCACGAGTTAATGACATCCTAATCATGCAATGTTTGAGGATTGGAACTAATGCATAAAAACTGGGTGATAAAAGGGATATGATCAAAGTGTTACTTGCCTTGCTGACGATCTGCGAAACCTAGGGACTACTCGTAGTAAAATGCTTCGCACTCCGGGTGTTCTATCGCAAGCAAATAATAGCATACATAAGTAACAAGAAATGATGCACAAGCAAAACTCAAACAAAAAGAGGTTGACCAGAAAGTTCAAATTAAGAACTCTGGTTTGCAAAAAGAATCAAATCAAACAGAGCAACGAAACTCGAACGGCGAAAGAAAGAAGCTTTGTTTACTAATCTGAAACTAGATCAAATTTTTATAGTAGAGAAAACTTGTTTGAGTTGGTTAAGCGAAAAGAGGGTTTCGAGACGAAACTCTAGGCGCTTGAATCGCCTGATTCCGACTAACGAGCGAAAAGAAAAACAGAAACTAAGATCGGATCAAAAATCGCTATCAGAGAAAATCACGGAATAAATCCAATAAAAGAAAACTGACGAACAGACTAACAAACGAGCGTTCGTTGGCTGTTTCTAATGGGTGAAGAACTGTTCGTTAAAATGAACGTTCAGACGAACGTCCGCTAAAAAGAAAAACTGAGAAAACCGACGAATCCGAAAAAAACGGATCTAGGGTTTAAAAAAAACCGGATGGTCTTTATAAAAAAACGGCGGCGGGGCGCGCCGGCTACCTCCAGCGAGAGGTCTGGCGGGGCGGCGGCTTAGGGGATGGCGGCGCTCGGCGGCACGGGCGGCACTGGCTGCGGCGCCGGTGGTGGTGGCGTTTGGGGCGGGGTGGCGCCGTATATAAAGGACGGGGCGGGGTGACTTGGAGGAGGGGGCAAGGCACGGCGGTGGATAGGAGTCCGGCTCGGACTCCTAGACCGAGTCGGCGGCGGCGCTTGCGGGGAAGGCGGCGGCGGCGGCCTGGCGCAGCTGGCCTTAGGGGGCGGCAGCGCGGAGCTACGGCGGCGGCGGCAAGCGGCGGCGGTGGTGGTTGCGTTTGGGGCGGGGTGGCGGCGTATATAAAGGACGGGGCAGGGTGGCTTGGAGGAGGGAGCTAGGCGCGATGGTGGAGAGGATTCCGGCTCGGACTCCTAGTCCGAGTCGGCGGCGGCGCTCGCAGGGAAGGCTGCGGCGGCCTGGCGCGGCTGGGCCTTAGGCCCAGTCGGCGCGGGAACCTTTTTTTTAAATAATTTCGCCGACCGAAATAAAATCCTAGAAAAATAAATAAAAATCTAAAAATGCCAAAACAAATTCTCACCGTCTAAATAAAATGCAAGTTTGGAAAACGTGCAATTTTTCTAATGCAACCAAAATTGCAATAAAATCCAAACAAAGCAATTATTTGATTTTAATATTTTTCCTCCAATAATTCAATTTTCTTGGAGAAGTCATATTATCTCCTCTCATATATTTTAGTGTGAAATATTTTGGAGAGAAAATAATTAAAACCAAAAATCCTTGTTTCAAGATTTGATAAAGATCAAATTTGAAAACCGGGAAATCCCCAACTCTCTCCGAGGGTCCTTGAGTTGCTTAGGATTTCGAGGATCGCGGGACGAAATGGGAATAAAATATGATATGCATGGATGACTATGTATAACATTCCAAATTGAAAATTTGGGATGTTACAGTCATAGACAATCATCTTTGGCACTCCATGGAGACGCAATATTTCCCTACAAAAGAGATTGGCAACATGTGAAGCATCGTCTATCTTGTTGCAAGGAATGAAATGTGTCATCTTAGAGAGCGGTCCACAACGACAAATACCGAATCCTTTCCATTTCTAGTCCTAAGCAATCCAAGTACGAAATCCATGCTAATGTCTTCCCATGGTTGATATGGAATTGGGAGAGGCATGTAAAGGCCATGGGATTTAGCTTTAGACTTAGCTTTGCGACATGTAGAGCATTGGTTGGTGAAGCGGTTGAAGTTGCAAAACATCTTGGGCCAATAGTAGTTCTTGGAGAGCGTGGCGAACGTCTTCTTGCGTCCAAAATGTCCCACTAATCCTCCTCCATGAGATTCCTGCAAAAGAAACAAACGAAGAGAAGACTCGGGGATGCAAATCTTGTTAGCTCTCATAAGATATCCATCTTTGATGTAATTGCGTTCCCAAGAGGTATTCGTCAAGCATTTGGCATAAGGAGTAGCAAAAGTAGGATCATTCTCATACAAGCCTTTTATGTGCTCAAAGCCAATGACATCCAATTCAAGTTTAGTAACAAGCATGCATATGCGGGAATGGGCATCCACTACAATATTTTCCTTACCTTTAATGTACTTGATGATATAAGGAAAAGACTCAATAAATTCACTCCATTTAGCATGATGCTACTTCAACTTGATTTTACCCTTAAGGTACTTGAGCGTTTCATGATCGGTATGAATGATGAATTCATGAGGGCGAATGTAGTGTTCCCATTCGTGCAAAACTCGCACTAAAGCATATCGGTCTTTGTCATAGATGGGGTAATTGAGTTCAGCTCCAGAGAGTTTCTCACTAAAGTAAGCCATGGGGTGCTTCTCTTGCGTTAACACACCTCCTATGCCATTACCACTAGCATCACAATGAATCTCAAAGGGTTTGTCAAAGTTGGGTAGTGCAAGCACGGGAGCATGAGTAAGCAAATTCTTAAGCTCATTGAAAGCGGTATCTTCGGATGGTCCCCAAACAAAAGGTGCATTTTTCTTGCTCAAAGCATGTAAAGGAGAAGCAATGGTGCTAAAATCTTTCATAGAGCGACGATAGAAACCCGCAAGGCAGAGAAAGCTACGCCCTTGATGCAAGTTTGTTGGTTGTGGCCATGTTTTAATAGCATTGATCTTGGAGTCATCAACATGAACACCCTTAGAAGATACAACAAAACCCAAGAAAACGAGCTTATCAACGCCAAAAAGGAACTTTTCCATGTTAGCATATAGGCGCTCTTTTCAAAGAGTTTCCAAAACGGTTCGAACATGGGTGACATGATCTTTGAGAGATTTGCTAAACACAAGGATATCATCGAAGTAGACCATAACAAACACACCAAGGTAAGGGCGAAAGACACAATTCATAAGATGCATGAAAGTACCCGGTGCTTCCGATAGACCCATAGGCACGACTAACCACTCATACAACCCAAATTTGGTTTTGAAAGCGGTTTTCCATTCATCACCCTCTTGTATGCGGATTTGATAGTAACCACTTTTAAGTTCAATTTTGGAGAATATATTGACACCACTAAGTTCATCAAGCATATCATCAAGGCGTGAAATGGGATACCTATATCGAACGGTGATAACATTGATAGGTCTACAATCGGAGAACATGCGAAAGCTACCGTCTCTTTTTGGCACAAGAATGACCGGGACGGCACAAGGACTCAAACTTTCACGCGCATGTCCATGGTCTATGAGATGCTTTACTTGCCGTTGTATTTCTTTGGTTTCTTCGGGGTTGACGTGGTAGGGAGCTTTGTTCAGAAAAGGCGCTTCGGGGATGAGGTCGATGCGGTGCTTGATGCCTCATAGTGGAGGTAGTCCCGGAGGTAGCTCGTCGGGGAAAACATCTTGAAATTCCTGCAAAAGAGAGGACAACACTAAAGGTAGAGCGTGAGAGGTGTTAGCTTGTGTTGCATTGTCTTTGCACAAAAGGACATAGTATAGGACACAAGATGGGTTCTCATAGACTCCTCTTATCTCACTTTTGGTTGCAAATAGGACTAAGTTCTTCTTGTATCTCATCGTGGAGGCACTCGATTTGGGCTTGTGGCGATCACTCTCTTTTTGGTTGCTTGCTCTCTCACTATCCTCTCCACGATGGGTAGCTTGCTTTTCGGTTATCACTTCGCTTGGCGACATGGGGCGAAGTACATACTCCTTTCCTTTCATCTTGAAGATGTAGTGGTTTGTTCGGCCGTTGTGGATGACACCTCCATCAAATTGCCATGGGCGTGCAAGTAGAAGGTGGCAAACGGTTATTGGAACGACGTTGCACTCCAAAGTGTCTTCGCAGGCGCCAATTTTGAAGGAGACTTGTACTCGATGCTCGACTTGGATACTGCCTGAGTCGCTAAGCCATTGAGCTTTGTAGGGATGTGGGTGCTTCGTCTTGTGCAATTGGATCTTGGAGCAAAGTTCTTCACTTGCGAGGTTATGACAACTCCCTCCATCGATGATGAACTTGACGGATCTTCCATTGATGTCGGCCTTGGTGTGGAATATGTGGCATCTTTGGTCTTCTTCTTGTTGATGTTGAAGAGTCAAGACCTTGGAGACAACGAGAGCGGGACTTGAATCTTCGTCACAAAAGACTTGTTCCGTGTCTTCTTCGTTCACTTGCCGGTGTATAGCCACTTGCTCAAGGGCTTCCATTTCTCCTTCACTCATTTAGTCATAAGTGTCGTCATCGTTGAGGATCATGGTCCGCTTGTTTGTGCACTCGTAGGACTTGTGGCCTCGGCCTCCGCATGTGAAGCATTTGAAAGAACTTGTCTTGATGGTCTCATCAGTGGGGGTTGAAGATGATGAAGCTCTCGGCTCGAAGTTGCTTGTAGTAGGATGACTTGGAGTAGTCGAAGTTTTCTTGGAACTCGACTTGCTGACGTTTCTTGTAGAAGGCTTGGTAGATGGTGTTGGAGTCGTTGAAGCTTGAGTGTTGAAGAAGCCGTATGAATTGGATAAGAACTTGGCATACTTGTAATCGTCTTGCACTTGACATTCGGCTTTGGTAGCTTGATGCACTAGCTCGATGAGGTTCAATTATGGTTGTAAGTCGGCGATCTTCTTGATAGGATAGTTGAGTCCATTCAAGAAACGTGACATAGTTTGCTCATCATCTTCCGTGACATTGGCTCATATCATGGCAATCTCCATCTCCTTGTAGTACCCTTCAACGATCTTGGTTCCTTGCTTGAGTAGTTGAAGTTTCTTAAAGAGGTCGCGGTTGTAGTAGGTAGGCACGAAGCATGCTCTCACGACATCCTTCATTTGTATCCAAGTAGTGATGGGTGGTTCACCTCTTGCCTCACGGCGCTCGATGACTTGTTCCCACCAAATGAGGACATAGTCTTGGAACTCAAGGGATACCATCACGATCTTCTTCTTTTCTTCATAGTTGCGCAAGTGGAAGATTTTTTCGACCTTCAATGCCCATGAAAGGTACTCTTCGAGATCGTTGCTTCCATTGAACTTGGGCATGGTGAACTTGAGCTTGCCGTAGCATTTATGTTCATTGTGTTGGGGTCGGGGATGACGCCTCTCATGTTATTGATGATTGCCAAACTCGTTCTGCTCTTGGCGAGGACGGTTATCGACCACATGTTGGTCTTGTCGTGGAGGATTCCCATTGTCTTCATGCTCTTGGTGAGCTTGATGTCCTTGGCGAGCTTGTGGAGGAACTTGTCGAGTTTGATATTGCACGCGAGCTTGAAATCTTCGTTCGTGAGCTTCTTTGCGAAGTGCTTCTTCATGTTCACAAGCTTCTCGGCCTTGGTTGGCTATGGCGCGACTTGAATCTTGGAGGGCTTGTTGTGCCTCATGTGCTTGAGCTTAATGGAGTTGTTGTTCTTGACGTTGTGCCTCGGCATCTTGTGCATCTTGGTGTAGACGCGCTCTCTCTTCCTCTTCATGTTGGCGTTGTCGTTGCCGATCTCGTGCTAGCGCAAAATCCGCTTGGGTTTGACGTTGTCATTTCTCTTGAGATTCGGTGTCGCATAGAGGATTGAGGCTTGCTTGACGATCGTTGCGCGCGGCATGTCGAAGAGTGTTCGATGTCATTGTACTTGAGCCAGAGAGGGTGAAGTCGGAGTGTCAACTTGAGCGGCTCCGTCTTGATGAGGACGAAGTGGAAGAAGAGCGGTTGAGCAAAAAAGCACGACTCTCATCCATTCTTGCATCATTCTCTTGCTTGTGACCGTCGAGCTTGTGGTCGAAGTAGTCCCTCGTACGTTGCTCGGAGAGTCGCAAGTCGGCGGCGAGGTTGTCGATGCGTTCACTCATTGCTTGTTGCTCTTGATGCAAAGCACGTTGTGCATCAAAGAGGTGGCTCTTGGTGACGTAGAAATTCATGTTGTCGTCGTGCTCAATGAAGAGTGGGTTGGTAGAAGTACTTGGCCTATCCATCGTTCCAAGAGAAAAATGTGATTGGTAGAAAGAGATACCAATTCTTGTCACTTTCTCACACCTACACAAGTAAAATCTTATGGTGGAGCTTGGTTAGGATGGTGGCACAAAATTTGATGCAATTGTAAGTGAGCTTCACTAATGTTGGAGAAGATTCACAAGATTGCAATGCAATAAGTAGACCAAGCAATATAAGGTACACGGAAACACACACGTAAAAAGATAAGTGGGGTTGTGCAACCAAGGATGAGCCAAAATGTGGAATCCACAAAAATGATCTTATTGCACAACACTAGAGAGACGCTAGCACGACTGCACAAAAGGGGGATACAAAGACTTGTGCACAACCTACTAAGCAAAAATGCAATGACTTCTATCCCGTGTATGCTCTATGCAAGATGTTTCTATGATAAGATCCAAGATGATATAGTATGACAATCTTAATTTTGTATGATGCTATGGTTCTTGCTTAAAAGCTCTTTGCTTATCTTTCCCTTTTTCTTAAAAGCTTATTTGGCTTTTTGTTGTTTGAGCTCTTTTCTCATGCAATGCTTCACGAACCAAGATAGCAATTATGTATGCGATGACAACCTTGTGACACAAGAAATGATACCAAGATATGCACCAATGATGTATGTATGCTATGGGAAGTATGATCACTAATGTGCACAAGTCTCATTGCCGGCAATACTCAAAAGCAAGTCTTGATGGGTAAGCGACGCAAAGAAGTAAGGGTATGAAGGCTGTCAATGTAATGGCAAGAATGATATGTCCAATACCAAGGTGAGGTTACCGCTTCGTGCTTACGGTATGCTACCAAAAAGGGGGCACGAATATCAAGATGTAGTCAAGGTAGTCGTTGTTGATGACGCGTTCGTGGAGAAGATGAGCGGCGGTGATGTTGATGTCGAACCGTACCAAAATAGCGGAAACACAATAGGACACGGAACCGCAATTCAAATTCTCAAAGCTCGAAGTGGCAAAACGTGTCGGAGTGCGAAACGGGTAAGCAATGGTGGTGGTATGCGGAAGTGGTGATGGTGTATAGGTGGTGGGTGTGCATATGCGGAAGTGGAAGTGGGGCGGTGGTGGTGACTAAACTGAAAAAAAATTAGTTTCGTTAGGTAACTTCGGACGTCCGGGATGGGTCGGTCGTCCGGTCGTCGGACGTCCGGTGCCTGGGCAAAATTTCGGGCACGGGATGAAGAACACGGTGTCGTGATGGTGATGGCGAAAAAGGTGAAATCCGGCCGATTTCGTGGATGGAAAAGGGTGGAGACAAGGGGGAAAAGGGGGTTAACAGCTAGATCCACTCAAGACAAAGCAAATCCACGGATCAAATCCAACAAAATTTCAACGCACCAACAAATCACAAAATATTTTGGGGCTATTTTTGTGGGGAATTTTCGAATTAGGGACAAAAACAAAAAAACAAGGCTCTAAACACAACGGGAAGGCTCCGAAATCGTGATCAACATGGCTCTAGATACCAAGATGATGTAGGGTAGAACCCTAATCACCCGATCTTTCACGAAAGGAGCGGATCCCGCGATCAACACGATGAACACGAGGGAAAACACGAGGGGAAACACGAGAGAAACTCTAAACCAACAAGAAATAGTCCCACATATGCTAGATCCTTGAGTACCTAAGAGATCACACGATCCACAGTCAACTAGGGACGATACAAAGGTAGCCGGTCTTCTCCGTGAGGAGGTCTTGAGGTCTTCTCCGCAAGGAGGTCTTGAATCCAAAGGGATCTTCTCCGAAGAGGGGCCGCGGTTTCTCTCGTGGAGTAGATCCGATGTGGATGAGCAATGCTCTATCTCTAATATGAGCTAAATCCATGCTAACCCTAGCTAGAAGGAATAGGAGGTCTATTTATAGTCTTAGTGCAAAAGAGGGGCGAAGGGGTACATGGGCTGCGGCCCAACACGTAACAGCACACACGCGTCGGACGTCCGGGAGTCACCGGTCGTCCGGAAGCTCGCGAGGGTCCGGACGTCAGGTGCCTGTCGGGCGTCCGCAGATTCGGCTCGGGTGGTCATCGGTCGGACGTCTGGTCGGGATCGGTCGTCCGAGCGCCGGTCGTCCGGGTGGCTTCGTAAATCCGTAGTTTTGGCTCGGGTGTGGGTCTGTCGGACGTCCGGGCTGGGTCGGATGTCCGCAGCCTGGAGATCGTCGGACGTCCAGCCCTCATCGATCATCCAGAGCCGATAGCTTCTTCCGCCTCTCTTCTTCATGTCCATCTTCTTCTTCTGATTCTCCTTGCTCCTAACTTCTTGATGGCTAACTCCTTGACACCTGAGTATGCATAATGTCTCATGTACATCGAAGTGAACTTGTGAGAGGAGAGATGTCACCTTGGTTTCGAGAGCTCCCGCACGTGCTCGCGTCATGGGTCCGCTAGGCACTTGGTGAGACGATGATAGGTCCATGGGGATGACCTTGGGATGCTCCGCATCAGAACCACTCTTACCTACACATAAAACCACAATGATTTTTCATCAAGTGTGCTGTTTTAACCTTCAACAAGGACCGGCCATTGTCAAATTCAATCCAACTGAAGTTAGAGAAACAGACACCCGCCAGCCACCTCTATGCAAAACAAAAGTCATGTCGGTCGGTGGAGCCGGTCTCATGAACGTGGTCATGTAAGGTTGGTCCAGGCCGCATCATCCAACAATACCGCCAAATCAAAATAAGACGTTGGTGGTAAGCAGTATGACTATGATCGCCCATAACTCTTTGTTTTCTACTCATGCATATCATCTACGCATAAACCTGGCTCGGATGCCACTGTTGGGGAACGTAGCATGCAATTTAAAAAAATCCTATGATCACGCAAGATATATCTAGGAGATGCATAGCAACGATAGGGGGAGAGTGTGTCCACGTACCTTCGTAGACCAAAAGCGGAAGCGTTAGCTTAACGCGGTTGATGTAGTCGAACGTCTTCGCGATCCAACCGATCAAGCACCGAACATACGGCACCTCCGAGTTTTGCACACGTTTAGCTCGATGATGTCCCTCGAACTCTTGATCCAGCAAAGTGTCAAGGGAGAGTTTCGTCAGCACGAAGGCAGGGTGACGGTGATGGTGATGTGATCCGCGCAGGGCTTTGCCTAAGCACTATGATAATAGGACTGGAGGAGTAAACTCTAGAGGGGGGCACCGCACACGGCTAAGAAACAACTGTTGTACTTTGGGGTGCCCCCTACCCACGTATATAAAGGAGGATAGGGAGGAGGCCTGCCATAGGGGGCGCACCATGGGGGGAGAAACCGACTAGGACTCCTTGTCCAAGTCGCCCCCCTTTGCTTTCTTTCGGAGGGCGAAAGGGAAGGAGAGGGAGAGGGAGGGGGAGACGGAAAGGGGGACGCGCTCCCCTCACCCTTGTCCTATTTGGACTCCCATGGGGGGGGCCCACCCTTTGCTGGCTCCCCTCTCTCTCCCCTCTGGCCCATGTAGGCCCATTACTTCCCCAGAGGGGTTCCGGCAACCTCCCGGTACTCCAAAAATACCCGAAACACTCCTGAACCATTCTGGTGTACAAATACTATCGTCCAATATATCAATCTTTACCTCTCTGTCGGTGTACAAAAGTAGGGGCTCTCCTTTTAAACCCTTTACTTGTGCACGGGCAGTCAGAGCCACGCGCAGTGGCCACACTTAACAGGGCAGAGAAGGGAAGCCGGAGAAAAGCCGAAACACAAGACAACCAAGGTGACGCCAAGACCAAAAGCGCAGAACGGCTAGAGGGCGAGGTGGACTCTCTTGGCAAGATCCTTGCCGAGGCGGCCCCCGACAGCCCCGGCAAGAGCCTTGCCGGGGCAACTTGCCCAACGTGAGTAGAGTGAGCCACCCTTGAGCCCAAAGGTTCCGAACGCTGTCAACAACTACGTTGGGACCAGGGCACGGGAGGCACCTCTGTGGTGGCATGCAGATCTTCGTCAAGATCATAAACATATTAGATCATATGAGGACGAGAAGACGACGACCCTCGGGAAGATCCTAGCCGAGGAAATCCAGAAGACCCACGACAAGATCCTTGTCGGGGATGACAGCAATGCCACGGCAAGACCCTTTCCAGGCACCCGACAAGACCTTTGCCGAGGGCATCAGCAGGGCCACAGCCAGGCCCGCTCCAGCCAAGATTCCGCCGCCATTCGCATGCAGCTGCCAGCCCAACCAGCTGGACAAGCACATGCGTGGAAACATGCAGCTTCTAGGCCGAATCAGCAAGCAACTGTGTGGCGGCATGCAGATCTTCATGAAGGCCCTACCACCGTGCCACCTCAGCTGCTTGCCTGCCTACATGGCGCTGCAAGCATCGCTAGCCTGGGCGCGTGTCAAAGCGAGGCGGAGCGGTGACGGACGGGACGTGCCTCGTTCCCATCCCCAATAAAGCTAATGGACACTTACGTAGCGCATTTAATGCGCTTTGTCCCGTAATGCCGTGCGATAAGCTCGGGCACTGTAGGCCTTTCCACCTCCTGTGTGCCACTGTGGCAACCCCTTTTTCCTATAAAAGGAGTCCCGAGGCGACCAGGAGAGGGATTCGGCTTTTTGGAACGACACAGCCACCGTAGCTAGTTCAGAAAGCTCAATAAGACTCAATACATCCACCAAGCAAGACTAGGGTTTTACGCATCCTTGCGGCCCGAACCTGGGTAAACGATATGTGTGCTTTCTCCTAAACCTGCTCTTCTCACGACCCCGCGCCCATCGACCATAGAAGGGGTTCCAGTGATCCCATAGGTGTCATTCCCACCGACATCTTTGGCGCGCCAGGTAGTGGGCGCAGTTGTGAGAATCTGGTTTAGCGGCCGGCTTAGCAGTTTCTCATGGCCATGGCTTCCAAAGAAGAAGATGGCCAAGAGAACGGTGCCGCCTGCAAGCGGGAAGGACGCCAGTGCGGCGGCAGGAAAGCTAAGTCATACGAAACCTTAAGCAATTTCCTTTTTTATATATGAGGATATTGTCCTCGAAGGTCCCGCCCCATGTATGAAAGCCTGCACACAAAGGGGCCCTTCCGCAATTTGCAACGCCCATGTTCTGTTTCGAGTCTGCTCAACAGCTCAAGAAGCCGCGTGGAGAGTGGCAGGGTAGCCTTCTGCAATTGGCAACGCTCTTGATTCTGACTCGAGTCAAGCTCGACAGTTCGAGTGGCCGCGTTGAGAGCGGTAAGGTGGTTTGCTCGGTAGCAAGCACACCCGGCAGGCCATTAGAGATCCGTCCTTAAGGTACTGCCCTGGGTTTACGCACCGGCGAGCCTACCCATTTAACTGAAGGAAATATGCCCTAGAGGCAATAATAAAGATATTATTTATTTCCTTATATCATGATAAATGTTTATTATTCATGCTAGAATTGTATTAACCGGAAACATAATACATGTGTGAATACATAGACAAACAAAGTGTCACTAGTATGCCTCTACTTGACTAGCTCATTAATCAAAGATGGTTATGTTTCCTAACCATGGACAAAGAGTTGTCATTTGATTAACAGGATCACATCATTAGTTGAATGATCTGATTGACATGACTCATTCCATTAGCTTAGCACCCGATCATTTAGTATGTTGCTCTTTGCTTTCTTCATGACTCCCGTGTGCCGGAGGAACACTTTGTGTGCTACCAAACGTCACAACGTAACTGGGTGATTATAAAGGTGCTCTACAGGTGTCTCCAAAGGTACATGTTGGGTTGACGTATTTCAAGATTAGGATTTGTCACTCCGATCATCGGAGAGGTATCTCTGGGCCCTCTCGGTAATGCACATCACTTCAGCCTTGCAAGCATTGCAACTAATGAGTTAGTTGCAGGATCATGTATGACGGAACGAGTAAAGAGACTTGCCAGTGACGAGATTGAACTAGGTATTGGATACCGATGATCGAATCTCAGGCAAGTAACGTACCGATGACAAAGGGAACAACGTATGTTGTTATGCGGTCTGACCGATAAAGATCTTCGTAGAATATGTAGGAGCCAATATGGGCATCCAGGTCCCGCTATTGGTTATTGACCGGAGACGTGTCTCAGTCATGTCTACATTGTTCTCAAACCGTAGGGTCCGCACGCTTAAAGTTACGATGACAGTTTCATTATGAGTTTATGAATTTTGATGTACCGAAGGTTGTTCGGAGTCCCGGATGTGATCACGGACATGACGAGGAGTCTTGAAATGGTCGAGACATAAAGATCGATATATTGGAAGCCTATATTTGGACATCGGAATTGTTCCGGGTGAAATCGGCATTTTACCGGAGTACCGGGGGTTACCGGAACCCCCCGGGGGTTATTGGGCCTACATGGGCCTTGAGGGAGAAGAGAGGAGGAAGCAGGAGGTGGCCGCGCGCCCCTCCCCTTCCTAGTCCGAGTAGGACAAGGGAAGGGGGGCGGCGCCCCCCCTTCCTCTTTCCCCATTCTCCTTCTCCAACTAGGAAAGAAGGGAGTCCTACTCCCGGTGGGAGTAGGACTCCCCCATGGCGCGCCTCTCCTTGGCCGGCCGCCCCCTCCCCTTGGCTCCTTTATATATGGGGGCAGGGGGGCACCCTAGGACACACAAGTTGATCTTCGTGATCATTCCTTAGCCGTGTGCGGTGCCCCCCTCCACCATATTCCACCTCGGTCATATTGTTACAGTGCTTAGGCGAAGCCCTGCGATGGTAGAACATCAAGATCGTCACCACGCCGTCGTGCTGACGGAACTCCTCCTCAACGCTTTGCTGGATCGGAGCTCGGGGATCGTCATTGAGTTGAACGTGTGCCAAGAACTCAGAGGTGCCGGAGTAACGGTGCTTGGATCGGTCGGGCCGGGAAGACGTACGACTACTTCCTCTATGTTGTGTCAACGCTTCGGCTTCGGTCTACGAGGGTACGTAGACAACACTCTCCCCTCTCGTTGCTATGCATCACCATGATCTTGCGTGTGCGTAGGAAATTTTTTGAAATTACTACGTTCCCCAACAGTGGTATCAGAGCCTAGGTTTCATGGCTTGATGTTATATGCACGAGTAGAACACAAGTGAGTTGTGGGCGATATAAGTCATACTGCCTACCAGCATGTCATACTTTGGTTCGGCGGTATTGTTGGATGAAGCGGCCCGGACCGACATTACGCGTACGCTTACGCGAGACTGGTTCTACCGCCATGCTTTGCACACAGGTGGCTGGCGGGTGTCAGTTTCTCCAACTTTAGTTGAACCGAGTGTGGCTACGCCCGGTCCTTGCGAAGGTTAAAATTGCATCAACTTGACAAACTATCGTTGTGGTTTTGATGCATAGGTAAGATTGGTTCTTGCTTAAGCCCGTAGCAGCCACGTAAAACTTGCAACAAACAAAGTAGAGGACGTCTAACTTGTTTTTGCAGGGCATGTTGTGATGTGATATGGTCAAGACATGATGCTAAATTTTATTGTATGATATGATCATGTTTTGTAACTGAGTTATCGGCAACTGGCAGGAGCCATATGGTTGTCGCTTTATTGTATGCAATGCAATCGCGCTGTAATGCTTTACTTTATCACTAAGCGGTAGCGATAGTCATGGAAGCATAACATTGGCGAGACGACAACGATGCTACGATGGAGATCAAGGTGTCGCGCCGGTGATGATGGTGATCATGACGGTGCTTCCGAGATGGAGATCACAAGCACAAGATGATGATGGCCATATCATATCACTTATATTGATTGCATGTGATGTTTATCTTTTATGCATCTTATCTTGCTTTGATTGACGGTAGCATTATAAGATTATCTCTCACTAAATTATCAAGAAGTGTTCTCCCTGAGTATGCACCGTTGCCAAAGTTCGTCGTGCCCAGACACCACGTGATGATCGGGTGTGATAAGCTCTACGTCCATCTACAACGGGTGCAAGCCAGTTTTGGACACGCAGAATACTCAGGTTAAACTTGACGAGCCTAGCATATGCAGATATGGCCTCGGAACACGGAGACCGAAAGGTCGAGCGTGAATCATATAGTAGATATGATCAACATAATGATGTTCACCATTGAAAACTAATCCATTTCACGTGATGATCGGTTATGGTTTAGTTGATTTGGATCACGTGATCACTTAGAGGATTAGAGGGATGTCTATCTAAGTGGGAGTTCTTAAGTAATATGACTAATTGAACTTAAATTTATCATGAACTTAGTACCTGATAGTATCTTGCTTATGTATGTTTGATTGTAGATAGATGGCCCGTGTTGTTGTTCCATTGAATTTTAATGCGTTCCTTGAGAAAGCAAAGTTGAAAGATGATGGTAGCAATTACATGGACTGGGTCCGTAACTTGAGGATTATCCTCATTGCTGCACAGAAGAATTACGTCCTGGAAGCCCCGCTGGGTGCCAGGCCTGCTGCTGGAGCAACACCAGATGTTATGAATGTTTCGCAAAGCAAAGCTGATGACTACTCAATAGTTCAGTGTGCCATGCTTTACGGCTTAGAACCGGGACTTCAACGACGTTTTGAACGTCATGGAGCAAATGAGATTTTCCAGGAGTTGAAGTTAATATTTCAAGCAAATGCTCGGATTGAGAGATACGAAGTCTCCAATAAGTTCTATAGCTGCAAGATGGAGGAGAACAGTTCTGTCAGTGAGCATATACTCAAAATGTCTGGGTATAATAATCACTTGATTCAGATGGGAGTCAATCTTCCAGATGATTGCGTCATTAACAGAATTCTCCAATCACTGCCACCAAGCTACAAGAGCTTCGTGATGAACTATAATATGCAAGGGATGAACAAGACTGTTCCTTAGCTCTTCGCAATGCTAAAAGCTGCGGAGGTAGAAATAAAAAAGGAGCATCAAGTGTTGATGGTCAACAAGAAAACTGGTTTCAAGAAAAGGGGCAAAGGGAAGAAGAAGGGGAACTTCAAGAAGAACAGCAAGCAAGTTGCTGCTCAAGAGAAGAAACCCAAGTCTGGACCTAAGCCTGAAACTGAGTGCTTCTACTGCAAGCAGACTGGTCACTGGAAGCGGAACTACCCCAAGTATTTGGCGGATAAGAAGGATGGCAAGGTGAACAAAGGTATATGTGATATACATGTTATTGATGTGTACCATACTATAGCTCGCAGTAGCACCTGGGTATTTGATACTGGTTCTGTTGCTAATATTTGCAACTCAAAACAGGGAATACGGATTAAGCGAACACTGGCAAAGGACGAGATGATGATGCGCGTGGGAAATGGTTCCAAAGTGGATGTGATCGCGGTCGGCACGCTACCTCTACATCTACCTTCGGGATTAGTATTAGACCTAAATAATTGTTATTTGGTGCCAGCATTGAGCATGAACATTATATCTGGATCTTGTTTGATGCGAGACGGTTATTCATTTAAATTAGAGAATAATGGTTGTTCTATTTATATGAGTAATATCTTTTATGGTCATGCACCCTTGAAGAGTGGTCTATTCCTAATGAATCTCGATAGTAGTGATACACATGTTCATAATGTAGAAATCAAAAGATGCAGAGTTGATAATGATAGTGCAACTTATTTGTGGCACTGTTGTTTAGGTCATATCGGTGTAAAGCGCATGAAGAAACTCCATACTGATGGACTTTTGGAACCACTTGATTATGAATCACTTGGTACTTGCGAACCGTGCCTCATGGGCAAGATGACTAAAACGCCGTTCTCCGGTACTATGGAGAGAGCAACAAATCTGTTGGAAATCATACATATAGATGTATGTGGTCCGATGAATATTGAGGCTCGTGGCGGATATCGTTATTTTCTCACCTTCACAGATGACTTAAGCAGATATGGGTATATCTACTTAATGAAACATAAGTCTGAAACATTTGAAATTCAGAGTGAAGTTGAAAATCATCGTAAGAAGAAAATAAAGTTTCTATGATCTGATCGTGGAGGAGAATATTTGAGTTACGAGTTTGCTGTACATTTGAAACAATGCGGAATAGTTTCACAACTCACGCCACCCGGAACACCACGGCATGATGGTGTGTCCGAACGTCGTAATCGTACTTTACTAGATATGGTGTGATCTATGATGTCTCTTACTGATCTACCGCTATCGTTTTGGGGTTATGCTTTAGAGACGGCCGCATTCACGTTAAATAGGGCACCATCAAAATCCGTTGAGACGACGCCTTATGAACTATGGTTTGGCAAGAAACCAAAGTTGTCGTTTCTTAAAGTTTGGGACTGCGATGCTTATGTGAAAAAGCTTCAACCTGATAAGCTCGAACCCAAATCGGAGAAATGTGTCTTCATAGGATACCCAAAGGAGACTGTTGGGTACACCTTCTATCACAGATCCGAAGGCAAGACATTCGTTGCTAAGAATGGATCCTTTCTAGAGAAGGAGTTTCTCTCGAAAGAAGTGAGTGGGAGGAAAGTAGAACTAGATGAGGTAACTGTACCTGCTCCCTTATTGGAAAGTAGTTCATCATAGAAATCGGTTTCTGCGACACCTACACCAATTGGTGAGGAATTTAATGATGATGATCATGAAATTTCAGATCAAGTTACTACTCAGCCTCGTAGGTCAACCAGAGTAAGATCTGCACCAGAGTGGTACGGTAATCCTGTTCTGGAAATCATGCTACTAGATCATGATGAACCTACGAACTATGAAGAAGCGATGGTGAGCCCAGATTCCGCGAAATGGCTTGAAGCCTTGAAATCTGAGATGGGATCCATGTATGAAAACAAAGTATGGACTTTGGTTGACTTGGCCGATGATCGGCAAGCAATTGAGAATAAATAGATCTTCAAGAAGAAGACTGACACTGACGGTGATATTACTATCTACAAAGCTCGACTTGTCGCAAAAGGTTTTCGACAAGTTCAAGGGGTTGACTACGATGAGACCTTCTCACCCGTAGCGATGCTTAAGTCTGTCCGAATCATGTTAGCAATTGCTGCATTTTATGATTATGAAATTTGGCAGATGGATGTCAAAATTGCATTCCTGAATGGATTTCTGGAAGAAGAGTTGTATATGATGCAACCAGAAGGTTTTGTCGATACAAAAGGAGCTAACAAAGTGTGCAAGCTCCAGCGATCCATTTATGGACTGGTGCAAGCCTCTCGGAGTTGGAATAAACGCTTTGATAGTGTGATAAAAGCATTTGGTTTTATACAGACTTTCGGAGAAGCCTGTATTTACAAGAAAGTGTGTGGGAGCTCTGTAGCATTTCTGATATTATATGTGGATGACATATTACTCATTGGAAATGATATAGAATTTCTGGATAGCATAAAGGGATACTTGAATAAGAGTTTTTCAATGAAATACCTCGGTGAAGCTGCTTACATATTAGGAATAAAGATCTATAGAGATAGATCAAGACGCTTAATTGTACTTTCACAAAGCACATACCTTGACAAAATTTTGAAGAAGTTCAAAATGTATCAAGCAAAGAAAGGGTTCTTGCCTGTGTTACAAGGTGTGAAGTTGAGTCAGACTCAATGCCCGACCACTGCAGAAGATAGAGAGAAAATGAAAGATGTTCCCTATGCTTCAGCCATAGGCTCTATCATGTATGCAATGCTGTGTACCAGACCTGATGTGTGCCTTGCTATAAGTTAGCAGGGAGGTACCAAAGTAATCCAGGAGTGGATCACTGGACAGCGGTCAAGAACATACTGAAATACCTGAAAAGGACTAAGGATATGTTTCTCGTATATGGAGGTGACAAAGAGCTCATCGTAAATGGTTACATTGATGCAAGCTTTGACACTGATCCGGACGATTCTAAATCGCAAACCGGCTACGTGTTTATATTAAACGGTGGAGCTGTCAGTTGGTGCAGTTCTAAACAAAGCGTCGTGGCGGGATCTACATGTGAAGCGGAGTACATAGCTGCTTCGGAAGCAGCAAACGAAGGAGTCTGGATGAAGGAGTTCATATTCGATCTAGGTGTCATACCTAGTGCATCGGGTCCAATGAAAATCTTTTGTGACAATACTGGTGCAATTGCCTTGGCAAAGGAATCCAGATTTCACAAAAGAACCAAGCACATCAAGAGACGCTTCAATTCCATCCGGGATCTAGTCCAGGTGGGAGACATAGAGATTTCCAAGATACATACGGATCTGAATGTGGCAGACCCGTTGACTAAGCCTCTTCCGCGAGCAAAACATGATCAGCCCCAAGGCTCCATGGGTGTTAGAATCATTACTGTGTAATCTAGATTATTGACTCTAGTGCAAGTGGGAGACTGAAGGAAATATGCCCTAGAGGCAATAATAAAGATATTATTTATTTCCTTATATCATGATAAATGTTTATTATTCATGCTAGAATTGTATTAACCGGAAACATAATACATGTGTGAATACATAGACAAACAAAGTGTCACTAGTATGCCTCTACTTAACTAGCTCATTAATCAAAGATGGTTATGTTTCCTAACCATGGACAAAGAGTTGACATTTGATTAACGGGATCACATCATTAGTTGAATGATCTGATTGACATGACTCATTCCATTAGCTTAGCACCCGATCGTTTAGTATGTTGCTATTTGCTTTCTTCATGACTTATACATGTTCCTATGACTATGAGATATTGTAACTCCCATGTGCCGGAGGAACACTTTGTGTGCTACCAAACGTCACAACGTAACTGGGTGATTATAAAGGTGCGCTACAGGTGTCTCCAAAGGTACATGTTGGGTTGACGTATTTCGAGATTAGGATTTGTCACTCCGATCGTCGGAGAGGTATCTCTGGGCCCTCTCGGTAATGCACATCACTTAAGCCTTGCAAGCATTGCAACTAATGAGTTAGTTGCAGGATGATGTATTACGGAACGAGTAAAGAGACTTGCCGGTGATGAGATTGAACTAGGTATTGGATACCGACGATCGAATCTCGGGCAAGTAACATACCGATGACAAAGGGAACAACGTATGTTGTTATACAGTCTGACCAATAAAGATCTTCGTAGAATATGTAGGAGCCAATATGGGCATCCAGGTCCCGCTATTGGTTATTGACCGGAGACGTGTCTCGGTCATGTCTACATTGTTCTCGAACCATAGGGTCCGCACTCTTAAAGTTACGATGACAGTTTCATTATGAGTTTATGAATTTTGATGTACCGAAGGTTGTTCGGAGTCCCGGATGTGATCACGAACATGACGAGGAGTCTCAAAATGGTCGAGACATAAAGATCGATATATTGGAAGCTTATATTTGGACATCGGAATTGTTCCGGGTGAAATCGGCATTTTAACGGAGTACCGGGGGTTACCGGACCCCCCCCCCCCGGGGGGGTGGGTGTTATTGGGCCTACATGGGCCTTGAGGGAGAAGAGAGAAGGAAGCAGGAGGTGGCCGCGCGCCCCTCCCCTTCCTAGTCCGAATAGGACAAGGGAAGGGGGGCGGCGCCCCCCTTTCCTTTCCCTCTTCCTCCTCTTTCCCCCTTCTCCTTCTCCAACTAGGAAAGAAGGGAGTCCTACTCCCGATGGGAGTAGGACTCCCCCATGGCGCGCCTCTCCTTGGCCGGCCGCCCCCTCCCCTTGGCTCCTGTAGCGACCCGACCCGGATGGATCAAGTCAACTATGCTCCGGTGTCATCCCTGGATCAGTAATGCTGACACCACACAGTACTTCGAAGGATTTATAGCAGAGTGGCAATCACACACTTATTACATCGATGTCTCAAAAGAGAACTTATTACAATAAATATGGCTTAAGGCCATCTAATATCGATAACAGCGGAATACTTGGAAGGTAAATGCGTCCATCAACTCCAACGGCATCACTCAGTATGGAACCACGACCTAAAAGCACCTTAATCGTCGTCTGAATAGTCTGCAACATTAACGTTGCAGCCCGAAACGGGTCAGCACATGGAATATGCTGGCAATGTAACACATAGAGAATAATGGAATGAAACAGCTATACTATATGCATATTTGGCTGGTGGAAAGCTCTATGGTTACTGTTTTGCGTAAAGCCAGTTTTTCCCTACTGTAAAGGAATAAATTTATTTAACTATCATGGTGGTTGTTAAACATTGAGAATGGTTGACAGCATTCCCAATCCCAATTAAAAGTAGTCATCAATAACCCAACAATATTAATTTAGAAGTAACATGATGAGATTCACATGATATTCAAGTACTAGATACTCAAGATGTCCATAAGCGGGGACACGGCTAATCATGATTAGTTTATTAGACTCTGCAGAGGTTTGCGCACTTTTCCCCACAAGACTCAATCGCCTCCATTGGATTTCTCGCACTACTGGTGTTTGAGAAACGGATGACCGAGACACAGTCTTTCAGAAGCGCTAGCACCTTACGACGGATAGACCGGTACACCTACTTTCCGCTACATCTGCTAGTCTACCCTGTAAGAGTTCGCACGACTTAGTCAACTATGCCAGAGCCCATATTGGCTTGTGGCTGCACACGTAAGTATTTAGCATGAAAGATCTTATGATCCCTTTGAGCCTGGGTGGCGGTCCAAAGAAAAACAGGCAAGTCCTGATAGACATCAGGTGCCTCAGTCCACCTAGATGTGTGTTTAAGTTGCCACCTTAGATAAACCATTAAAATTGTCACTCTCACATCTGTCATGGATATCACTCACCCAATCCACGTCTACTAGCATAGCATGGCATAATAAGCATACATAGAAGTAACTCCCAAAGGTTTCATAATAAACAGGTAATAGGTACTACCTCATCTACTTCCCATCCCACAATTTACTTAGATCCTAATCATGCAATGTGTGAGGATGGATCTAATGCAATAAAACTGGGTTGTAGAAAAGGTATGATCAAAGTGTTACTTGCCTTGCTGATGATCCGCGAGTCCTAAAGATTCGAAGTAACAGGCGGCGCAATCCGGGTAATCTATCGCAGACAAACTACAAGCATACAATAAGTACTCATCTAATGCACAGGTAAAACTCGAACAAGAGATCGAACCAGATAGTTCAACTTAAGAACTCCGATTGCAAAGAAAAAACCGAACAAAGAAACCGAAAACATACGGCGGAAGAAAACAACTCGGTTCTAGCAAGTTGAAACTAGGTCAAGTTTTATAGTAGCAAAACTTAGTTAAAGTTGATTAGTCGGAACGGTGGTTTCGAAACGAAACTCCACGCGCTTGAATCACCTGATTCCGTTAAACGAGCGAGAAGATAGACTAGAACGAAGATCAGATCTAAGATCGCGATTGCGGAATAAATCCGACGAAAAGAAAAAGAAGAACGGTTAAACGAACGGACGTTCGTTAACCTAGAAATAATCCGGTGATCACGTTCGTTAGGACGAACGGTCCGGCGAACGGTCGCTAGGCAACTAAATCGGAAAAGAGAACGAAACCGATCTAGGGTTTCGGAAAATAAATCGAAACGAAGAACCGATCTAGAAAACCGGAACGGTTTAGAGAAGAACCGGAAAGAAAACGAATCGGAAGAGAAGAAAAAGAACCAGAACGGTTTAGAAGAAAAACCGAACTGAGGAAAAGAAGAGATGCGGCGCGGTACCTCCAGCGAGCGGGGGCTCCAGCGGCGGCGAGCAAGGGCGGCGGCGGCGCTAGGGCAAGGCGGCGGCGGGGCACTAGGGGCGGCGGCGCGGTGACGCGGGGCGCGGGCGGCGGGGCACTAGGGGCGGCGGCGCGGTGACGCAGGGCGAGGGGCTTGGGGGTGTTTGGGGCTTGATTTGATGTTTAGAGGGGGGGTGTGGGGTATATAAAGAGGGGAGAGGAGAGGAGACTTGGGGGAGGGGGCAAGAAAAAAAGAGGAGAGGAAAGGAAAGAGGAGAGGAGTCCAAGTAGGACTCCTACTTGGGGTGGCGGTGGCGTCCTTGGCGCGCTAGGCGCGCGCGGCGCGCGGGAGAGGCCCGGCCGGCTGGGCCTTTGGCCCAAGCGGCGCTGCGATTTTTTTTTTCAAAACGGTTACGCGCACAGAAAAACGAAAGAAAAGAAATCTAAAAGAACTCCAAAACTCTCAAAGTAAATTTTCCCCGACTCCTAAAAATGAGTCGAACAAAATGAACTTTTCTCGGGACCTAGAATGCAACTTTTGAAAACGCGCATTTTTCCCTATCCAAATAAAAGGCAAATAAACGCTGACAAATCCAATGATCCTCTTTTCGAAATTTGAGAAAACTCAAAATTGAAAATAACGAAATCTCCAACTCTCTCCGAGGGTCCCTAAGTTGCGTGAAATTTCTAGGATCGACCAAAATGCAAGAAATATGATATGCATGATGATCTAATGTATAACATTCCAAATTGAAAATTTGGGATGTTACAAACCTACCCCCCTTAAGATGAATCTCGCCCTCGAGATTCGGGTTGGCTAGAAAATAGGTGGGGTGGTCCTTGAGCAAATCTTCTTCTCTCTCCCAGGTGGCTTCATCCTTTGTGTGGTGGTTCCACTGAACTTTGCAAAACTTGATAACTTTGCTGCGGGTAGCTCTACTGGCATACCCGAGAATCTTGACTGGTTTCTCTTCATATGTTAGGTCGTCCTTCAACTGAATTGCTTCAAGCGGCACTGTATCTCTTAACGGTACCTCCGCCATCTCGGCGTGACATTTCTTCAGCTGAGAAACATGGAATACGTCATGAACTCCTGACAGTCCCTCTGGTAATTCCAACTTATAAGCGACTTCTCCCATACGTTGCAAGATCTTATATGGTCCAACGAAACGCGGTGCTAATTTTCCCTTAACTCCAAAGCGCTTAACTCCTCGTAGTGGGGATACTCGGAGATACACTCTGTCTCCTGTTTCGTAAACTGTCTCCTATTTCGTAAACTGTCTCCTTGCGTTTAGAATCTACGTAGCTCTTCTGCCTGGACTGGGCTACCTTGAGCCTATTGCGAATCGACTTAACCTTCTGTTCAGACTCCTTAATCAAATCTGGTCCAAAGAACTGACGATCTCCAACTTCGTCCCATGACAACGGTGTCCTGCATCTCCTTCCGTATAAGGCTTCGAAAGGGGCCATCTTCAAATTGCTTTGGTAACTGTTGTTATAAGAAAACTCTGCATACGGCAAGTTATCGTCCCAACTAGATCCATAATCTAGTGCACAAGCTCTCAGCATATCTTCCGAAATCTGATTGACTCTCTCAGTCTGTCCATCTGTCTGCGGATGAAAAGCGGTGCTGAACTCTAGCCTGGTTCCCAAAGTTTCATGCAACTGATTCCAAAACTTTGAGGTAAATTGGGTTCCTCTGCCTGATACAATACTCCTCGGAACTCCATGCAAACAAATGATCCTAGTCATGTATATCTTTGCCAACTTAGCACTGGTGTAAGTGGTCTTAACTGGAATGAAATGTGCTACCTTCGTCAAACGATCAACTACTACCCATATCGAGTCATATCCTGCCATTGTCCTGGGTAGTCCTGTGATAAAATCCATGCCTATCTTATCCCACTTCCATTCGGGTATCGTCAATGGTTGTAACAATCCGGCTGGCTTGTGATGTTCTGCCTTCACTCTATGACATACGTCACAAACTGCTACATATGCTGCAATATCCTTCTTCATTCCGGTCCACCAGAATGTCTCCTTCAAATCCAAATACATCTTGGTATTTCCTGGGTGAATCGAATAGGGTGAACCATGTGCCTCTTGTAAAATCAACTTCCTGATCTCCGGGTCATTTGGCACGTAAACAGGGTCCTCAAACCATAGGGTATCGTGCTCATCCTCACGAAATCCCTTTGCTTTTCCTTTGGTTAGTTTCTCCTTTATAGCAGCAATCTCCTTGTCAGATTTCTGAGCCTCTCTGATTTTATCCATCAATGTTGACTGAATCTCCAATGCTGCTACATAGCCTTTCGGAACTATCTCTAAACTTAGTTCACGAAGGTTTTCTGATAACTCCTTGGGTATTTCCTCCGTCATCAACATATTTACATGGCTCTTACGGCTCAATGCGTCAGCTACTACATTAGCTTTACCGGGATGATAATGCAATCTCATATCATAATCCTTGATGAGCTCCAACCATCTCCTTTGTCTGAGATTCAACTCCTTCTGCGTGAAAATGTACTTCAAACTCTTGTGATCCGTGTACACCTCACAATGGTTTCCAATGAGGAAATGTCTCCATGTCTTCAATGCATGCACTACGGCTGCTAACTCCAAATCATGTGTGGCATAATTCAACTCATGAGGCTTCAGTTGTCGTGAAGCATACGAAACAACTCTTCCTTCCTGCATAAGCACTGCTCCAAGTCCTCGACGTGAAGCGTCACAATACACCTCATAATGCTTGGTCTGATCTGGCAAAATCAACACCGGTGAGGTAACCAATCGTTTCTTCAACTCCTAGAAACTAGCCTCACACTCCTCAGTCCAATTGAACTTGCTATCCTTCTTCAACAACTCCGTCATAGGCTTCGCAATCTTTGAAAAATTCTCAATGAATCTCCGGTAATATCCTGCGAGTCCAAGAAAACTCCGGATCTCTCCAATTGTCGTTGATGCTTCCCATTCAGTTACGGTCTCAACCTTTGCGGGGTCAACTGCTATCCCTTCTCCGGATATAACATGTCCGAGGAATCCTACTTCCTTCAACCAAAACTCACATTTACTAAATTTGGCATATAACTGATGTTCCCTTAGTTTCTCCAAAACCAAACGCAAATGTTCCTTATGCTCTTCTTCATTCTTCGAATAAACCAGAATATCTTCAATGAACACTACGACGAACTTATCCAAAAACTCCATAAACACTTTGTTCATCAGGTTCATAAAATAGGCAGGCGCGTTAGTCAATCCAAATGACATAACGGTATACTCATACAGTCCATATCTCATGGTGAAAGCGGTCTTCGGAATATCCTGTTCTCGAATCTTCAACTGATGGTACCCTGATCGCAAATCGATCTTGGAAAACACTTTAGCTCCTTGCAAACGATCAAACAGATCATTAATCATTGGCAGTGGGTCTTGTTCTTGATGGTTACTTCGTTCAATCCACGGTAATCAACAACCATCCGTAATGATCCATCCTTCTTCTCCACTAGAAGTACGGGTGATCCCCAAGGCGAAGAACTTGGGCGAATGTAACCCTTCTCCAATAACTCCTTAATCTGCTTCTTAATTTCTACCAAATCCTTTGCTGGCATCCGGTATGGTCTCTTTGATATTGGGCCTGTACCTGGCAATAACTCAATCAAAAACTCAATGTCTCTGTCCGGTGGCATGCCTGGCAACTCTTCCAGAAATACATCAAGGTAATCCTTCACCACAGGTACTTCCTCCTGCACAACTCCTGTCAGGCAATTTACTTGTGTCCTATTTGGCACATGCCGGGATACATACTTGATCCTTCTTCCTTCTGGCGTTGTTAGCAAAACCGTCTTACTAGCACAATCGATGTTTCCTCCATATATCGACAGCCAATCCATACCGAGAATTACATCCAAACCTTGGGATTCCAGAATAATTAAATCTGTTGGAAAACATGCCTTCCTATGCTTAATGGCACTTGAAAACATCCTTGACTGGCCATGTACTCTGCTCCTGGTGAGCTTACTAGCATAGGTGTTTTAAGAATCCTAGTGGGCAGGCTATATTTTTCCACAAATCCCCATGATATGTATGAATGTGATGCACCAGTATCGAAAAGGAAGAGTGCGGTAAATGACTTAACCAAAAACTTACCGATTACTACATCAGGCTGATCTTCAACCTCCTCCACGTTAACGTGGTTCACCTGTCCCCTATTGAGAGGGTTCGGCTTCTTCCCTGAGCTTCCATTGTCATTTCCATTCTGGCCTTCAGGACATTCATTGGCATAATGTCCGGTCTTGGAACACTTGAAACAGGTGACTTGACTCAGATCTCTCTTGGCTGGGGTTGATGGGGTGGTCCGGTTCTGGCCGTTGCTTCCTCCATTCCCAGTACCGTTCTTGTGGCCATTGTGGTTGTGTGAACTACCTCCTCCATGGGTATGCTAAAACTGAAATCCCGATTTAGGGGTAAAATGTGGCTTCTGCTGAGCTCCTGAATTGTACTTCCCTTGTCCATACTTCCTCTTGCGGTTCTCAATCTGCTGCTGCTTCCCTTCAATCATGAGAGCATGATCTACCAACTCCTGGTAGTTGTTGAAGCTTGCTACCATCAACTACATGCTTAACTCATCATTCAATCCTTCCAGAAACTTCTCCTGCTTGGTTGCGTCCGTAGCAACGTCATCTTGGGCGTAACGTGCTAGCTTGCTGAAGTCGTCAACATACTGGCCAACTGTCCTTCCTCCTTGGCGTAAGTTGCGAAACTCACGCTTCTTCATGGCCATAGCTCCTGCTGAAACATGTGCAGTGCAGAAAGCTTGCTGAAACTGATCCCATGTGATCGTGTCAACTGGGAAGGTGGCTGTGAAATTCTCCCACCATGCTGCCGCGGGTCCTTCTAACTGATGTGCGGCAAACTTCACTTTCTCACCATCCGTGCATCCTGCAGTGGTCAACTCCCTTCCTATCTTGCGGAGCCAATCGTCTGCTACAATCGGCTCGATGCTACTAGAAAACACCGGCGGGTTTAGCCTAAGGAAACGGGCTAAGTGGTCAACAGGTGGTGGTGGTGGTGGTGGGTTGTTGTTGTTGTTCTGCTGATTCTGAACTAACATCTGCATCAATTGATTCTGTTGTTGGATCAATTGAGTGAGCTCCGGTGGAAATCCATTGTCACGTCTCGGAGGCATCTGGGGTTTTTAGAAAAGATGAGAAATAAGAATAGACTGAGGTCTAAAGAGAAAACACTACCCCAATGCACATGAGCAATTTCACACAAAATCACTTCATTCAATTCAAACAAGGGCATACAATCGATCTAGCTATCACAAAAATGCTCAAACTATAATGTATACATGGGGGAATACTACTAATATTTGGTGGTCATCTAGAAATTTGAACCGGTGGAAGACTCCATGATGTCCGCTCCAGCTTCGTCTTCAAAGTCGGGTTCACTTGGATCCGAGTCGGTGTCGTCGATGATGATGTAGTTGTCCGGACATGCGACGTACATGTCTTCCTTCCTGGATGCTAACTCCCTCTTGAGTTCTTCAATCTCTTGCTTAAGATCGCAGTTGTGTCTTGCTAGAGCTACAATCTCGTCCATGTAGTCCTTGCGTGGAGCCTTCAGTTCTCCTTCTAGCTCGATGATCCTTGTCTTCACATTCTTCAATTCTATCATATCATTGCACACCTGGTTCTCGTGGCGTCGAATGTGCTGGTTTAACTCCTGGATAAAAGCTGCAATGGATCTATCCTTCTTGGTGCTGACTAACTCCCATTGTTCATCTCGGCGTCCGCAAATCTGGTAGATAGTGTCCTTGAGGTGTTCTTGATAAACTTCTCCAATGCGTCCTATGGTGATATGGGCTGCCATGCTCTTTCCTAGACTCCAAGTTGGTGCATTGAAAACACTATCTATGGGCTTTGTGATTGGCGCGAATGTCCTTCCCGGAACGTGAGCTTGAATCTTCCAGCGCTCCTCTTCAAGTAGAGTGGCGTTGAATGTTCCCGTGAAACTTGGTAATCCAATGTTTAGGTACTTGGTGACTTCCTTCAAGTGAAATCCAAAAGGTGTGCCTTCATCCGGTTGAGTGTACTTGATCTTCGCATCCTTCATCCTAAAGAGTAGAAAAGATGAGGAGTTAGAAAATGAGGAGAGAATAGTGATCTATGGCTTTAACTTAGTGGTCGTTTCTTAAAGTCAGCGTGTGCTCTGATACCGTCTCTGTAGCGACCCGACCCGGATGGATCAAGTCTACTGTGCTCCGCTGTCATCCCTGGATCAGTAATGCTGACACCACACAGTACTTCGAAGGATTTATAGCAGAGTGGCAATCACACACTTATTACATCGATGTCTCAAAAGAGAACTTATTACAATAAATATGGCTTAAGGCCATCTAATATCGATATCAGCGGAAGACTTGGAAGGTACATGGGTCCATCAACTCCAACGGCATCACTGAGTATAGAACCACGACCTAAAAGCACCTTAATCATCGTCTGAATAGTCTGCAACATTAACATTGCAGCCCGAAATGGGTCAGCACATGGAATATGTTAGCAATGTAACACATAGAGAATAATGGAATGAAACAGCTATACTATATGCATATTTGGCTGGTGGAAAGCTCTATGGTTACTGTTTTGCGTAAAGCCAGTTTTTCCCTACTGCAAAGGAATAAATTTATTTAACTATCATGGTGGTTGTTAAACATTGAGAATGGTTGACAGCATTCTCAATCCCAATTAAAAGTAGTCATCAATAACCCAACAATATTAATTTAGAAGTAACATGATGAGATTCACATGATATTCAAGTACTAGATACTCAAGATGTCCATAATCGGGGACACGGCTAATCATGATTAGTTTATTACACTCTTCAGAGGTTTCCGCACTTTTCCCCACAAGACTCGATCGCCTCCGTTGGATTTCTCGAACTACTGGTGTTTGAGAAACGGATGACCGAGACACAGTCTTTCAGAAGCGCTAGCACCTTACGATGGATAGACCGGTACACCTACTTTCCCCTACATCTGCTAGTCTACCCTGTAAGAGTTCGCACGACTTAGTCAACTATGCCAGAGCCCATATTGGCTTGTGGCTGCACACGTAAGTATTTAGCATGAAAGATCTTATGATCCCTTCGAGCCTGGGTGGCGGTCCAAAGAAAAACAGGCAAGTCCTGATAGACATCAGGTGCCTCAATCCACCCAGATGTGTGTTTAAGTTGCCACCTTAGATAAACCATTAAAATTTTCACTCTCACATCTGTCATGGATATCACTCACCCAATCCACGTCTACTAGCATAGCATGGCATAATAAGCAAACGTAGAAGTAACTCCCAAAGGTTTCATAACAAACAGGTAATAGGTACTACCTCATCTACTTCCCATCCCACAATTTAATTAGATCCTAATCATGCAATGTGTGAGGATGGATCTAATGCAATAAAACTGGGTTGTAGAAAAGGTATGATCAAAGTGTTACTTGCCTTGCTGATGATCCGCAAGTCCTAAAGATTCGAAGTAACAGGCGGCGCAATCCGGGTAATCTATCGCAGACAAACAACAAGCATACAATAAGTACTCATCTAATGCACAGGTAAAACTCAAACAAGAGATCAAACCAGATAGTTCTACTTAAGAACTCCGATTGCAAAGAAAAAACCGAACAAAGAAACCGAAAACAAGCGGCGGAAGAAAACAACTCGGTTCTAGCAAGTTGAAACTAGGTCAAGTTTTACAGTAGCAAAACTTAGTTAAAGTTGATTAGTCGGAACGGCGGTTTCGAAACGAAACTCCAGGCGCTTGAATCACCTGATTCCGTTAAACGAGCAAGAAGATAGACTAGAACGAAGATCGGATCTGAGATCGCGATCGCGGAATAAATCCGACGAAAAGAAAAAGAAGAACGGTTAAACGAACAGACGTTCGTTAACCTAGAAATAATCCGGTGATCACGTTCGTTAGGACGAACAGTCCGGCGAATGGTCGCTAGGCAACTAAATCGGAAAAGAGAACGAAACCGATCTAGGGTTTCGGAAAAGAAATCGAAACGAAGAACCGATCTAGAAAACCGGAACGGTTTAGAGAAGAACCGGAAAGAAAATGAATCGGAAGAGAAGAAAAAGAACCGGAACGGTTTAGAAGAAAAACCGAATCGAGGAAAAGATGAGATGCGGCGCGGTACCTCCGGTGAGCGGGGGCTCCGGCGGCGGCGGCGCTAGGGTAAGGCGGCGGCGGCGGGGGGGCACTAGGGGCGGCGGCGCGGTGACGCAGGGCGCGGGCGGCGGGGCACTAGGGGCGGCGGCACGGTGACGCAGGGCGAGGGGCTTGGGGTGTTTGGGGCTTGATTTGATGTTTAAAGGGGGGGTGTGGGGGTATATAAAGATGGGAGAGGAGAGGAGACTTGGGGGAGGGAGCAAGAAAAAAAGAGGAGAGGAAAGGAAAGAGGAGAAGAGTCCAAGTAGGACTCCTACTTGGGGCGGCGACGGCGGCCTTGGCGCGCTAGGCGCGCGCGGCGCGCGGGAGAGGCCCGGCCGGCTGGGCCTTTGGCCCAAGCGGCGCTGCGATTTTTTTTTCAAAACGGTTACGCGCGCAGAAAAACAAAAGAAAAGAAATCTTGACGAACTCCAAAACTCTCAAAGTAAATTTTCCCCGACTCCTAAAAATGAGTCGAACAAAATGAACTTTTCTCGGGACCTAGAATGCAACTTTTGAAAACGCGCATTTTTCCCTATCCAAATAAAAGGCAAATAAACTCCAACAAATCCAATGATCCTCTTCTCAAAATTTGAGAAAACTCAAATTTGAAAATAACGAAATCTCCAACTCTCTCCGAGGGTCCTTGAGTTGCGTGAAATTTCTAGGATCGACCAAAATGCAAGAAATATGATATGCATGATGATCTAATGTATAACATTCCAAATTGAAAATTTGGGATGTTACAGCTCCTTTATATACGGGGGCAGGGGGCACCCTAGGACACACAAGTTGATCTTTGTGATCGTTCCTTAGCCGTGTGCGGTGCCCCCCTCCACCATATTCCACCTCGGTCATATTGTTACAGTGCTTAGGCGAACCCCTGCGATGGTAGAACATCAAGATCGTCACCACGAAGTCGTGCTGACAGAACTCCTCCTCGACGCTTTGCTGGATCGGAGCCCGCGGATCATCATCGAGCTGAACGTGTGCCAAGAACTCGGAGGTGCCGGAGTAACAGTGCTTGGATCGGTCGGACCGAGAAGACGTACGACTACTTCCTCTACGTGGCGTCAACGCTTCCGCTTCGGTCTACGAGGGTACGTAGACAACACTCTCCCCTCTCGTTGCTATGCATCACCATGATCTTGCGTGTGCGTAGGAATTTTTTTGAAATTACTATGTTCCCCAACATTAACGTAGGGTAAACATACAAAGGGAAGACCGAACAGGAAGATACCAAAAGTGTTGCAGAGTTATATTACATCATTGTTGCCGCGGTTCAAACTAAAGATAAAAACTGTCTTGGTCATGAACATGAAGCGGCAGTTGGAGACGGGCTGCCTAATCTCAGCGCTGGCCCTCTATCCTCTCGATTTCACCGATGCGGCTGATGATGGGCTTGATACGCTCCTCGAGCGCCGCGAGGTCCACACCCACCAGCAAGCTGTCCAGCGTGGCGTCGAAGTCGAGGTTGGAGTTCCAGTGCGCCATCTTGGTGAGAACCTTGGTCATGGCACCCTGGCAAAGCCTCCGGGACTCCTTGGCCATGGAGGCCGCCCGATTGGAGTGGAGCTGCTCCAGGGCCCCGAGGACGCCCTCGAAAAAGATGGTCAGCTTGGCATTGGGACTCGCATTCCGCTCCAGGGTATACCTCGCATTTGGCATCCCCATGGTAGCCAGCTGCATGGTGATCCTGCCGCCGACGCCTTCGAGACGCCCGATCCAGTGGTACTCGCCTTCCACAAAATCCTCGTGGTTGGCGGCTTCATTCTTCTGCAGCTGCTTCTCGGTCTCCAGGTCCGTGGCCAGGGCCTCCTCCTGGGCCTTTCCCTCCGACAGCATCCCCTCGAGACCCTCCAGCTTCAGCTTGAGGTCTTTGATGGAGTTGTTGGCTTTGGAGAGCTAACCGGCCTTGTCGAGGACTGCGCCCTATGCCTCAACCAAGGCACCGTTGAGCGTGTCCTTCTCCTTGGACAGCTTCAGGACCTGATCCTTGAGCTCGTCCCGCTCCACCTCCAGCTCCTTCACCTTGTCGGCATGAACCAGAGCCTGGGCATCGAGCGCCTCTGGTCCAGCTCCTGGGTCTGCTGCACGACGAGCTTCTCCCCCTCCTCATCCTTGCCGCGGAGCATTGGGCAAGCTTCTCATCACGCGCGGCAAGGTCCTCCTCCTGGTAGTTCAGCGTGGCCTGGTGCTGGGCTCGAGTGGCCTCAGCTACGGCGGCCAAGTTCTCCGCCGTCTCCTGGGTGTCGGCCCGCTTCATGGTGAGCTCCACCTCGCGCTTGGCCAGCTCACCCTGGGCAGCCTTTAGCTCCTCGCAAGCTTAGCGAAACCAAGTCCGCGTCTCGGCGACGCATACCTCGAGGTCTGCCTCCGCCTTGTCCACCATTGCCGCCTTGGATTTGGCCTTGTCCAGGCGGCCGTGGTGGAGCGCCTGGAGCTTCCAGAAGTTGGCACCCATGTAACACCCCAAATTTATTGCATATCATATTTGGAATGTTATACAATAGATCATCATTGCATATGATATTTTATTGCATTTTGGTTGATCCTAGAAATTTCACGCAACTCAAGGACCCTCGGAGAGAGTTGGGGATTTCGTTATTTTCATATTTGAGTTTTCTCAAATTTTTAAAATAGGATCATTTGATTTTATTTATTTTATCTTCCATTATTACTATTATAAAAGTATGAGAGAGGGAATAAAACGACTTTCCCAAAATAAAGAAATATTGAGGATTTAATAATAAAATCAAATAAGATTTTATTTGAGTTTTATTGCTATTTTATTGGAATTTAGGAAAAATCCGCGTTTTTCAAAATTGCATTTAGGCCCCAAATAAATGTTCATCCTGTACGGCTTGATTTTAGAAGCCGGGGAAAATTTATTTCGGGATTTTTGGAGTCCGTTTAGTATTGCTTTTGTTTTTTTCTGAGCGTAACTATTTAAAAAAACGCGAACCGACCTATCGGGCCGTGTCCGACCCGGACACCTGGCCCGGCCGGCCTTATAAGTAGGGGGAGCCTAGCCGAGCCACCCCCAAACCCTAGCGCGCCCCGCCGCCCCTGCCGCCGCCGCCCCGCGCCGCTCGCATCGCCGCCCGCCGGAGGCGCCGCCCGCCGCCTCGCCTCGCCGGAGGTTGACCCTGCCCTGCCGCCGGTTTTTCTAGAAAAACCCATCGGTTTTTCGTTCGGTTTTTTTAGATTTGTTTTTTTATAGATTGATTTTTTCCGGTTTATTTAATTAGCGAGCGTTCGCTCATTCGTTCTTTTAACGAACGCGGTCATCATTTAGATCCAGTTAACGAACATTCGTTCGTTAATCTGTTCGTTGTTTTTCTTTTTCTCGGATTAAATCTGTGATTTTTCTGATTGCGATTCCTGATCCGATTTTCGTTCTAGTATACCTTTTTGCTCGTTTATCGGAATCAGGCGATTCAAGCGCCTGGAGTTTCGTCTCGAGACCCTCTTTCCATTTAACCAACTCAAACAAGTTTTTTCCTCTGTAAAAATTGCCCTAGATCCAGAATAGTAAATGAAGCCTGTTTCTTTTGCCGTTTGTCTTTCGTTGCTCCGTTCGATTTGGTTCTTTTTGCCAACCGGAGTTCTTAAGTTGAACTTTCTAGTTAGATCTCTTATTTGAGTTTTACCTATGCATTAGTTGAGTACTTATTGTATGCTTGTTTGTTTGCGATAGAGTACCCGGAGTGCACCGCTTGCTACTTTGAATCGCTAGGTTTCCCGGATCATCAGCAAGGCAAGTAACACTTTGACGATTCTTCCTTTTACCCAGTTTTTATTACATTAGATCAATCCTCACACATTGCATGATTAGGATCTAATTAAATTGTGGGTTCTGGGAAGTAGATGAGGTAGTACCTATCACCTGTTTTATTATCAAACCTTTGGGAGTTACTTCTACGTTTGCCTGTTATGCCATGCTATGCTAGTAGACGTGGATTGGGTGAGTGTATCCATGACAGATGTGAGATTGTTAAATTAATGGTTTATCTAAGGTGGAAACTTAAATACACATTTGGGTGGATTGAGGCACCTGGGTATTCCAGCGATTGCTTGTTGTTTTTCTTTTGGACCGCCACCCAGGCTCAAAGGGATCATGAGATTATTCATGCTAGAAACTTCTGTGTGTAGCCACAAGCTACTATGGGCTCTAGCATAGTTGACTAAGTTGCGCGGACTCTTACAGTGGTAGACTAGCAGATGTAGGGGAAAGTAGGTGTAACGGTCTACTCGATCGTAAGGTGCTAGCGCTTCTGATAGACTATGTCTCGGTCATCCGTTTCTCAAACATCATGTAGTGCGAGAATCCCAACGGAGGAGATCAAGTCTTGTGGGGAAAAGTGTGCAAACCTCTGCAGAGTGTATAAACTAACCATGGTTAGCCATGTCCCCGGTTATGGACATCTTGGGTATCTAGTACTTGGATTATCATGTGAATCTCATCATGTTACTCTAAATTAATTTGGTTGGGTTTTAATGATGTTTCCTAATTGGGATTGAGGATGCTGTCAACCATTCTCAATGTTTAACACCTACCATGATAGTTAAATAAAATTTATTCCTTTGTAGTAGGAAAAAATTGGCTTTACGCAAAACTGTAACCATAGAGCTTTCCACCAGCCAAATATGCATGTAGTATAGTCTTATTCTTTCATTGCTCTCTATGTGTTACATTACCAGCATATTCCATGTGCTGACCCGTTTCAGGCTGCAACGTTCATGTTGCAGACTTCTCAGACGACGAGTAAGGTGCCTTTAGGTCATGGTTCTATACTCAGTGATGCCGTTGGAGTTGATGGACTCACTTATCTTCCAAGCCTTCCGCTGTTATCGTTATTAGATGGCCTTAAGCCATATTTATTATAATAAGTTCTCTTTTGAGACACTCGGTGTAATAGGTGTGTGATTGCTACTCTGTTATAAATCCTTCAAGTACCGTGTGGTGTCAGCATTACTGATCCAGGGATGACACCTGAGCACAGAGATTGGACCGTTTGAGGTTTGGTCGCTACAAGATGGTATTAGAGCACACGCTGACTATAGGACATGACCACTAAGATAAAGACCTAGATCACTACTCACTCTCTTCTCATTCTGACTCCTCATCTTTTCTACTCTTTTAGGATGGCGGATGCAAGGAACAAGTTCACACAACCGGATGAAGATACACCCTTTGGACATCACTTGAAGGAAGTCACTAGATACCTGAACATAGGAGTACCAAGCTTCACTGGAACCTACAAGGCCACTTTACCTGAAGAAGAGCGATGGATGATTCAAGTTCAAGTTTCAGGAAGGACGTTCATGCCAGTCACTGAGCCCATAGAGTTTTCCTTTGATGCACCAACATGGAGTCTAGGAAAGAGCATGGCATCTCACATCGCCATGGGACGCATTGGAGAAGTTTACCGCAATGATCTCAAGGATACTATCTACCAGATTTGTGGGTGCCGAGATGAGCGCTGGGAGATGATCAGCACCAGGAAGGATAGGTCAATTGCAGCTTTTATCCAGGAGTTAAACCAGCAGATTCGACGTCAGGAGAACCAGATGTGCGCCGACATGATAGATCTGAAGAAGGCAAGGACTAGAATCAAGGAACTGGAGGAAGAACTCAAGGTTACACGTGAAGATTATGAAGAGGAAATTGAAGTATTAGTGGAGAAGAATGACGATCTGATCAAGAAGATTGGAATATTTATGGGAGGCCCTACACTAGTAGAAGAAGACGAAGAACCCAAGGAGATTCGCCCGGAAGACTACATCATCATCGACGACACCGACTCAGATCCATATGATAGCGATGATGACTATGTTGATGAAGCTGGAGCAGATATCATGGAGTCTGCAACCGAAGAATATTTCTAGTAGACCACCCCATTAGTAGTAGTAGTCCACCATGTAAATATAGTAGTCTGAGCACTTTTGCGATAGTTAGATCGATTGTATGCCCTTGTTTGATTGAATGAAGTGAATTGTTTGCTTTTGCCTCATGTGCATATGGGTAGTGTTTTCTCTCTAGACCCCTCTCTATTCTTAAATATCATATTTTCTAAACCCTCAGATGCCTCCTAGACGTGACCCCAGATTTACCTTTTCACCGGAGCTCACCCAGTTGATGCAGCAGCAAAATACATTGATGCAGTTGCTAGTCCAGAATCAGAATCAGGGGAACAACAACAACAACTCACTACCATCACCACCACCTGTTGATCACTTAGCCCATTTTCTTAGGCTGAATCCTCCGGTGTTTTTCAGTAGCACCGAGCCGATAGTAGCAGATGATTGGCTCCGCAAGACAGCAAGGGAGTTGACCACGGTAGGATGCACAGATGCGGAAAAGGTGAAGTTTGCCGCACATCATCTTGAAGGACCCGCAGCATCATGGTGGGAGAATTTCACCGCCACTTTCCCTATCGACACTGTCACATGGGACCAGTTTCAGCAGGCTTTTCGTACTGCCCATGTTTCAGCAGGAGCTATGGCCATGAAGAAGCGAGAGTTTCACAACTTGCGCCAAGGAGGACGGACAGTTGGCCAGTATGTGGAGGACTTTAGTAAGCTAGCACGTTATGCTCTAGATGACGTTGCTATGGATGCAGCTAAGCAAGAGAAGTTTCTGGAAGGACTGAATGATGAGTTGAGCATGCAGTTGATGGTAGCAACCTTCAACAACTACCAGGAGTTGGTAGATCATGCTCTCATGATTGAAGGGAAGCAGCAGCAGATTGAGAACCGCAAGAGGAAGTATGGACAAGGGAAGTACAATTCAGGAGCTCAGCAGAAGCCACGTTTTACCCCTAGACCGGGAGGACATTTTCAGCATACCCATGGAGGAGGTAGTTCACACAACCACAATGGCACCAAGAATGGTAATGGGAATGGAGGAAGCAACGGCCAGAACCGCACCAACCCATCAACCCCAGCCAAGAGAGACTTGAGCCAAGTCACTTGTTTCAAGTGCCAGAAGACCAGACATTATGCCAATGAATGTCCTGAATCCCAGAATGGAAATGGCAATGGAAGCTCGGGGAAGAAGCCGAACCCTTTCAATAGGGGACACGTGAACCACGTTAACGTGGAGGAGGTTGAAGAGCAACCAGATGCAGTAATCGGTAAGTTTTTGGTTAAGTCATTTACTGCACTTGTTCTTTTTGATACTGGTGCATCGCATTCATACATATCAAGGGGATTTGTGGATAAGTATAACGTGCCCACCAAAGTTCTTAGAACACTTATGTTAGTAAGCTCACCAGGAGCGGAGTACATGGCTATCAAGGGATGTTTTCAAGTGCCATTGAGTATAGGTAGGCATGTGTTTCCCTTGGATTTGATCATTTTGGAATCACAAGGATTGGATGTAATTCTGGGTATGGATTGGCTGTCGATGTATGGAGGAAACATCGATTGCACCAGTAAGTCAATTCTACTTACCACCCCAGAAGGAAGAAGGATCAAGTATGTATCCCGGCATGTGCCAAAAAAGGACTCAAGTAAATTGCTTAACAGGAGTTGTGCAGGAGGAAGTACCAGTAGTGAAGGATTTCCCTGATGTATTTCCAGACAAGTTGCCAGGCATGTCACCGGGTAGAGATATTGAGTTTTTGATTGAGCTTTTGCCAGGCACAGGGCCAATATCTAAGAGACCATATAGGATGCCCGCAAAGGATTTGGTGGAGATTAAGAAGCAGACTAAGGAGTTACTTGATAAAGTTTATATTCACCCAAGTTCTTCGCCTTGGGGATCGCCAGTACTTCTACTAGAGAAGAAGGATGGATCGTTAAGGATGGTTGTTGATTATCGAGGATTGAATGAAGTAACCATCAAGAACAAGTACCCACTACCGATGATCAATGATCTGTTTGATCGATTGCAAGGAGCTAAGGTATTTTCCAAGATCGATCTGCGGTCAGGATACCATCAGTTGAAGATTCGAGAACAGGACATACCTAAGACAGGTTTTACCACCAGGTATGGGCTGTACGAGTATACCGTTATGTCATTTGGTCTGACTAACACACCTGCATATTTTATGAACATGATGAACAAAGTGTTTATGGAGGTTTTTGATAAGTTCGTCGTAGTGTTCATCGATGATATCCTGGTATACTCGAAGAATGAAGAGGAGCATAAGGAGCATTTGCATTTGCTACTTAGTAAGCTCAGAGAACATCAGTTATATGCCAAGTTTAGCAAATGTGAGTTTTGGTTGAAGGAAGTTGGATTTCTCGGACATGTTATATCCAGAGAAGGTATAGCAGTAGATCCCACCAAGGTTGACACTGTGAAAAATTGGGAAGCCCCAACAATAGTTGGAGATCCGGAGTTTTCTTGGACTTGCAGGATACTACCGGAGATTCATTGACAATTTCTCGAAGATTGCGAAGCCTATGACGGAGTTGTTGAAGAAGGATACCAAGTTCAAATGGACTGAAGAGTGTGAGGCCAGTTTCCAGGAGTTGAAGAAATGTTTGGTTACATCACCAGTGTTAATTTTGCCAGATCAGACCAAGGTTTATGAGGTGTATTGCGACGCTTCACGTCGAGGACTTGGAGCAGTGCTTATGCAGGAAGGAAGAGTTGTTTCCTATGCCTAACGACAGCTCAAGCCTCATGAGTTAAATAATGCTACACATGATTTGGAGTTAGCAGCCGTAGTGCATACATTGAAAACCTGGAGACACTTTCTCATTGGAAATCATTGTGATGTGTACACAGATCACAAGAGTTTGAAGTATATTTTCACGCAGAAGGAGTTAAATATCAGACAAAGGAGATGGTTGGTGCTCATCAAGGATTATGATATGAGATTGCATTATCACCCTGGAAAGGCTAACGTAGTAGCTGACGCGTTGAGCCGTAAAAGCCATGTCAACACCTTAATGACGGGAGATTTACCAAGAGAGTTAGCCGAGAATCTTCGTGAGCTATGTTTGGAGATAGTCCCGAGAGGCTATGTAGCAGCATTGGAGATTCAGTCTACTTTGATGGATAAGATCAGAGAAGCCCAGAAGACTCACAAGGAGATTGCTTCTATCAAGGAGAAAACGAGCAAAGGAAAAGCTAAGGGATTTCGTGAGGATGAGCACGATACCTTATGGTTTGAAGACCATGTTTATGTGCCTAATGACTCGGAGATCAGGAAGTTAATTCTGCAAGAGGCCCATGATTCACCATATTCGATTCACCCAGGAAATACCAAGATGTATTTGGATTTGAAGGATATTTTCTCGTGGACCGGAATGAAGAAGGATATTGTGGAATATGTAGCGGTTGTGATGTATGTCAGAGAGTAAAGGCAGAGCATCAGAAGACAGCAGGATTGCTACAACCATTGCCAATACCTGAATGGAAGTGGGATAAGTTAGGCATGGATTTCATTAGAGGATTGCCCAGAACACGTTCAGGCTATGACTCCATATGGGTTGTAGTCGATCGTTTGACAAAGGTAGCTCATTTCGTTCCAGTGAAGACTACCTATACCACTGCAAAGTTAGCAAAGATATACATGACCAGGTTCGTATGTCAGCATGGAGTTCGAAGGAGCATTGTATCAGATAGAGGAACCCAGTTTACCTCAAAGTTCTGGAATCAGTTGCATGAAACTTTGGGTACCAGGCTGGAGTTTAGTACAGCTTTCCATCCACAGACAGATGGACAAACCGAGAGAGTCAATCAGATTTTGGACGATATGCTAAGCGCTTGTGCGCTAGATTACGGATCTAGATGGGACGAGAATTTTCCATAGGCAGTGTTCTCCTATAACAATAGTTATCAATCTAGTTTGAAGATGGCCCCTTTCGAAGCCTTGTAAGGAAGGTGGTGCAGGACCCCATTATCGTGGGATGAAGTTGGAGACCACCAGTTGTTTGGACCGGATCTAATTAAGGAGTCTGAACAGAAAGTAAAATTGATTTGCAATAGGCTCAAGGTAGCCCAGTCCAGGCAGAAGAGCTACATGGATTCAAAACGCAAGGAGACAGTTTACGAAGTCGGAAACCGAGTTTATCTTCGAGTATCTCCACTTCGAGGAGTTAAGCGCTTTGGAGTTAAGGGAAACATAGCGCCACGTTTTGTTTGACCATACAAAGTTTTGGAGCATATGGGAGAAGTAGCCTACAAGTTGGAGTTGCCCGAAGGATTGTCAGGAGTTCATGACGTGTTCCACGTTTCCGAGTTGAAGAAGTGCCATGCCGAGATGGCTGATATACCACTAAGAGACACAGTACCGCTGGAAGCGATTTAGTTGGACAGTGATTTGACCTATGAGGAGAAACCAGTTAAGATTCTTGAATATGCCAGTCGAGTCACCTGCAGCAAGGTTATAAAGTTTTGCAAAGTTCAGTGGGGCCACCACACGGAGGATGAAGCCACCTGGGCGCGAGAGGAAGATTTGCTGAAGGACCACGGTCACCTATTTTCTAGCCAACCCGAATCTCGAGGGCGAGATTCATCTTAAGGGGGGTAGGTTTGTAACATCCCAAATTTTCCATTTGGAATACTATACAATAGATCATCATTGCATATCATATTTTATTGCATTTTGGTTGATCCTAGAAATTTCACGCAACTCAAGGACCCTCGGAGAGAGTTGGGGATTTCGTCATTTTCATATTTGAGTTTTCTCACATTTTGAAAATAGGATCACTTGATTTTATTTATTTTATCTTCCATTATTTCAATTATAAAAGTATGATAGAGGGAATAAAATGACTTTCCCAAAATAAAGAAATACTGAGGATTTAATAATAAAATCAAATAAGATTTTATTTGAGTTTTATTGCTATTTTATAGGAATTTAGGAAAAATGCGCATTTTTCAAAACTGCATTTAGGCCCCAAATAAATGTTCATCCTGTGTGGCTGGATTTTAGAAGCCGGGGAAAATTTATTTCGGGATTTTGGGAGTCCGTTTAGTATTCCTTTTGTTTTTTTTTCTGAGCGTAACTATTTAAAAAAACGCGAACCGACCTATCGGGCCGTGTCCGACCCGGACACCTGGCCCGACCGGCCTTATAAGCCGGGGGAGCCCAGCCGAGCCACCCCCAAACCCTAGCGCGCCCCGCCGCCCCTGCCGCCGCCGTTGCCGCACTGCTCGCTCCGCCGCCCTCGTTGTCACCGCCCCGCCCGCCGCATCGTGCCGCCGCCGCCCCTCGCCGCCAGCCGGAGCTGCCGTGCGCCGTCTCGCCTAGCCGGAAGTTGACCCCGCCCCGCCGCCGATTTTTCTCGAAAAACCGTTCGGTTTTTCATTCGGTTTTTTTAGATTCGTTTTTTGATAGATCAGTTTTTCCGGTTTATTTAATTAGCGTGCGTTCGCTCGTTCGTTTGTTCTAACAAACGCGTTCATCCTTTAGATCCAGTTAACGAACGTTTGTTTGTTAATCTGTTCGTCGTTTTTCTTTTTCTCTGATTAAGTCCGCTATTTTTCTGATCGCGATTCCTGATCTGATTTTCGTTCTAGTATAACTTTTCGCTCGTTTATCGGAATCAAGCGATTCAAGCGCTTGGAGTTTCATCTCGAAACCCTCTTTCCATTTAACTAACTCAAACAAGTTTTTGCCTCTGTAAAAATTGCCCTAGATCTAGAATAGTAAACGAAGTCTGTTTCTTTTACAGTTTGTCTTTCGTTGCTTCGTTCGATTTGGTTCTTTTTGCCAACCAGAGTTCTTAAGTTGAACTTTCTGGTTAGATCTCTTATTTGAGTTTTACCTGTGCATTAGTTGAGTACTTATTGCATGCTTGTTTGTTTGCGATAGAGTACCCAGAGTGCACCGCTTGCTACTTCGAATCGCTAGGTTTCCCAGATCATCAGCAAGGCAAGTAACACTTTGATCATATTTCCTTTTACCCAGTTTTTATTGCATTAGATCAATCCTCACACATTGCATGATTAGGATCTAATTAAATTGTGGGTTCTGGGAAGAATATGAGGTTGTACCTATCACCTGTTTTATTATCAAACCTTTGGGAGTTACTTCTATGTTCGCCTGTTATGCCATTCTATGCAAGTAGACGTGGATTGGGTGAGTGTATCCATGATAGATGTGAGATTGTTAAATTAATGGTTTATCTAAGGTGGCAACTTAAATACACATTTGGGTGGATTGAGGCACCTGGGTATTCCAGCGATTGCCTGTTGTTTTTCTTTCGGACCGCCACCCAGGTTCAATGGGATCATGAGATTATTCAAGCTAGAAACTTCCGTGTGTAGCCACAAGCTACTATGGGCTCTAGCATAGTTGACTAAGTTGTGCGAACTCTTACCGTGGTAGACTAGCAGATGTAGGGGAAAGTAGGTGTAATGGTCTACCCGATCGTAAGGTGCTAGCGCTTCTGAAAGACCATGTCTCGGTCATCTGTTTCTCAAACATCATGTAGTGCGAGAATCCCAACGGAGGAGATCGAGTCTTGTGGGGAAAAGTGTGCAAACCTCTATAGAGTGTATAAACTAACCATGGTTAGCCGTGTCCCCGGTTATGGACATCTTGAGTATCTAGTACTTAGATTATCATGTGAATCTCATCATGTTACTCTAAATTAATTTTGTTGGGTTTTAATGATGTTTCCTAATTGGGATTGAGGATGCTGTCAACCATTCTCAATGTTTAGCAACTACCATGATAGTTAAATAAAATTTATTCCTTTGCAGTAGGGAAAAATTGGCTTTACGCAAAACTGTAACCATAGAGCTTTCCACCAACCAAATATGCATGTAGTATAGTCTTATTCTTTCATTGCTCTCTATGTGTTACATTGCCAGCATATTCCATGTGCTGACCCGTTTCGGGCTGCAACGTTCATGTTGCAGACTTTTCAGACGATGAGTAAGGTGCCTTTAGGTCGTGGTTCTATACTCAGTGATGTTGTTGGAGTTAATGGACTCACTTATCTTCCAAGCCTTCTGCTGTTATCGTTATTAGATGGCCTTAAGCCATATTTATTGTAACAAGTTCTCTTTTGGGACACCCGATGTAATAGGTGTGTGGTTGCTACTCTGTTATAAATCCTTCAAGTACTGTGTGGTGTCAGCATTACTGATCCAGGGATGACACCTGAGCACAGAGATTGGACCGTTTGAAGTCTTGTCGCTACAACCGATGGCTTGGAGGAGCCGCTCCTCCGGAGAACCATCACCGCCGGTGCTTGGCTCGTCGACGACCTCGAGCCCGGCGGCGGTGAGCACCTCCTTGTCGAACACCTCTCCCTCGATGGGCACCCTGGAGCTTGACGTCCTGGGAGGTGGACGGAAAGGTCGTCGCTCACCCTCAGGTACCTTCCGGAGCTAGAGGCAGCGGAGGAGGAAGGCTGGTCATCAGCCACCTACTCCTCGGCAAAGGGCTCGCCGGCCTCCCCGGCAGGACCCTTGCCGGCCTCCTCGGCAGTAGCCTTGCTGGGCTCCCCGGTAAGCCCCTTGGTGGTGTCCTCGGCAGTGCCCTTGGCGGCTTCCTCGGCAGTGATCTTCTTGGCCTCCGCCATGGAACCCTTTGTGACATCCTCGATTACGGTGTCCAGGTGCTCCCGGTCCGCCAGGAGAGGATCTGGATAGTGGAAGGGGAGCGTGAAGTGAAGCCAAGACCAAGACTCAAGAAAAAGAAGAGGGATGGAAGGAGAATGGCTTACCCATGCCAAGCTAGGTAGACAAGGCCCCCTCCCCACCAACATCAGGCGCCGAGGTGCGGCCACCGGTGCCCAAGCTTGCCTCCTCCTCCTCCGTGTACATGGGCTCGGTGCTTGGCGCCCTTGCCGGGGACGCCCCTCAGGGCGGCGTGGTCGACGGAGGCAGTGTGTTGGGGTAGCCCTAAGTGGCTCCTCCTGCTGTTGTCCTCCTCCTGCGATCATAGCAAGGTCAACACCAAGGATCATGCCCTTGACACACGTCGACAAGGGGCGAGTGGCGAACTTACACTGGGGGCTGCTCCGGGGGCCGCTGTCCAGGCTACTCACCACCACCAGTGGTGCGTTAGAGTTGCCCGCCGGGGGCTAGCCGCTTGCCGAAGACCTGGCCATCTGCACCCTCTGGGCCAGCATCTCTACGTCCCTACCGAGACGAAAACAAGTCAAGATAATAAGCACAGTTAGATGAGCCAGAGATGATAAAGGAAACGACACTTACTCATCCTCCATCTCCTCTTCTCCTGCCTTCCTCTTCCTCCTCGGGCTGAGATACCCGAGGTCAAAGAAGACCTCCGTGTCGTCGCCTGTGGGAGGAGGAGAAGCGGGTGGAGGAGGGGATGCAGGTGGAGTTGGTTGAGGCTTGGACGAAGAAGAGGCAGATGCTTTCTTCTTCACCACCGCGGCCTTCACCAACTTATTCACCGTCGCAGTCCTCGTTTGGCGCGCGGACATCTCCTGGGCATGCCGGGGTTGCGTGGCCCTGTCGGGCCGAACTGGCTCGCCGGAGCTGGCCCGCCACAGGACTCGCCCTTTCCCCGTGACTGGGGGCTCGAGAGCTTCAGCTTCGTCCTCAGACGACTCGTCGTCATCATCCTCGACGAGAGGGGCCCCGGTGCAGGTGCTGCTGGCCTCTCTAGCAGACTCCGCCCACTCGGCGAGTTCCTTCTCCTCTGCGGCCGCTCCGGCCTTGTCCTCCACGCCGCCGGCACTGCCGGCCTCTTGGCAAGCTCTGCGTCCGCTGCCCTGGCGGTGATGTACTCCAGCTCCACCTGGGTGGTGTCCTTTACGAGCCGCGTCTCGTCGCGAACGTACTTCTCCTCCAGACTGTCGAAGAACTCCTGTGCCTGCTCCTCTGGCAGCTCGGCCCAATTGGGGACAGGGCCATGCGCGTTGCAGTCCGGCATCATGGTGATGATGTCGTTCCGGCGCGAGTTATTGCTCAGTGTGACCAACCCCCGCCGGCAATCCAAACAAGGGCCCCTTGGTGACCATGCCGGCCTCCGCGGCCTTGCCGGACCTCTCGGCCTTGCCGTCATGGCCCACGTCAAGCTCGAAGAGCCGCTGGCAGAAGTGAGTGTGCGCCAGCACCGTGAAGTTGTGGTCGAGGCCAGGACGAAGCCTCATGATATCTTCCACATTCGTGAGGAGCCAGGCCGGCCTCCCATTGTTATGAAGCGGAGCGATTTGGCGGCGGATGAAATCCGCCCCGGTCATCTCAAGGGTGTGCCCGGCCTCGGTGAGGCAAAGAATCTGGGTGATGGCGATCTCGAGCTTGTCCTCCTGGGAGTCAACGTTGCCCCAGTCGGGCTTGCGAACCGGCAATGCCTAGCGAACCCGGCAAAACTCCTGTGGGTCATCCTCATCGATCAAGCACCACCGACCCCGCCATTCTTCCCACCTCTCCTTCTGGGCACCCTCTGGGTATGCCCCTTTGGACCTCAGGATCCAGGCGACGCAACCACAGATGGCGCCTCCCCCTGGATGCGGGGGTAGAAGTAATGGCGGAAGAGTGCCGTGTTGGGGATGACTCCGGCGAAGCCCTCACAGAGGTGGGGAAAAGAGCCATGCATGACATAGCATTTGGAGTAAAATCCAGGAGGTGGAAGCCAAATGTGTGCATGACATTATTGAAGAAATCGGAGAAAGGGGGGCACAGGCCACAAGAGAAGTAGTTGACGAAAAACGGGTACCGATTCGAGGCGGCCTCGGCACAGTTGGCGGGGACGACGCGCGTGGCTGGATGCCCCTCGTCTTGCACCCCCACAGGGGCCTAAAGCTATCCCGGAGCTCAAACACGTCGACCGTTGAGGGGAAGTAGGCGAGCTGCATCCGCTGCACCACCAGCTCACTCTCCGGTGGCTCCGTCACTCCGGCGTCCTTGGCCATCCCTTTGCCCTTCTTGGTTTTGGGGGCCATGGCGACTGCGAGAGGCGAGGGGCGGAGGACAGCAAAGATGCAGCGGTGGCAACAAGGGGCAGAAGCTTGAGAAAGAAGGAGAAAGGGACGGCGGTTCCGAGATTGGAGAAGGCGCTGGGGGGTGGGTAAAGTGAGCAGCACGCGCGTGGTTATTCCTCTTTTTATGGGGAAGGCGTGGGCCGCCTCCTCTCCCATTAACCACGATGTGACACATGCGTGCGAGAACCACCCACTCATGACCCGCACGTCACGCACGACCCTCCACATCGCGCGTTCAACGCGGGTCATGGGGAAGCACAGTGAAGGAGAAGTTACTACGGTAAAATCCCGCCCCGACTGCCCGCGCACCGTTTTGGGCCTGGCCCAACAACACGTGGTGCTTATGTGTGGCACAGGCCCGGGGGCTCCTGTCGGTGTACAAAAGTAGGGGCTCTCCTTTTGACCCCTTTACTTGTGCACGGGCAGTCAGAGCCACGCGCCGGGACCACACTCAGCAGGGTAGAGGAGGGAAACCGGAGAGACGCCGAAGCACAAGACAACCAAGGCGACGCCAAGACCAGATGCGTAGGAGGGCAAGAGGGCGAGGTGGACTCCATCGACAAGATCCTTGCCGAGGCGGCCCCCCGCAGCCCCGACAAGAGCCTTGCACGGGGCAACTTGCCCAACGCCAGCAGAGTGAGCCACCCTTGAGCCCAAAGGTTCCGAACGCCATCAACAACTACGTTGGGACCAGGGCACGGGAGGCACCTCCATGGTGGCATGCAGATCTTCATCAAGATCATAAACATATGAGATCAGATGAGGACCAGAAGACGACGACCCTCGGTAGGATCCTAGCCGAGGAAATCCACAACACCCTCGGCAAGATCCTTGCCGGGGATGACAGCAACGCCACGGCAAGACCCTTGCCGGGCCCCCGGCAAGACCCTTGCCGAGGGCATCAGCAGGGCCACTGCCCAGCCCGCTCCAGCCAAGATTCCGTCGTCGTTCGCATGCAGCTGCCAGCCCAACCAGCTGTCCAGGCACCTGCGTGGCAACATGCAGCTTCCAGGCCGAATCAGCAAGCACCTGCGTGGCGGCATGCAGATCTCCATGAAGGCCCTACCACCGCGCCACCTCAGCTGCTTGCCTGCCTACATGGCGCTTCATGCATCGCTAGACTGGGCGCGTGTCAAAGCGATGCGGAGCAGCGACGGACGGGATGGGCCTCGTTCCCATCCCCGATAAAGGTAATGGACACCTACATAGCGCATTTAATGCGCTTTGTCCCGTAATGCTGTGCGATAAGCTCTCGCACTGTAGGCCTTTCCACCTCCTATGTGCCACTGTGGAAACCCCTTTTTCCTATAAAAGGAGGCCCGAGGCGACCAGGAGAGGGATTCGGTGTTTTGGAATGACACAGCCACCGTAGCTAGTTCAGAAAGCTCAAGAACACTCAATACATCCACCAAAGCAGGACTAGGGTTTTACGCATCCTTGCGGCCCGAACCTGGGTAAACGATCCGTGTGCTTGCTCGTGAACCTGCTCTTCTCATGACCCTGCGCTCGCCAACCATAGAAGGGGTCCCAGTGATCCCATAGGTGACGTTCCTACCGACACTCTTCACCATTTGGAGACTCCTTGTCATGTTAGTGATCTCATCCTGGACTCCGAACAATCTTTGATCACTAAAATGCATCACTCATAATACAAATCCTCATCGAACGTTAAGCGTGCGGACCCTACGGGTCCGAGAACATGTACACATGACCGAGACAAATCTCTGATCAATAACCAACAGCGGAACCTGGATGCTCATATTGGTTCCTACATATTCTATAAAGATCTTTATCAGTCAAACCACAATGACAACATACAACACTCAGTTTGTCATCGGTATGTTACTTGCCCGAGATTCTATAGTCGGTATCTTCATACCTAGTTCAATCTCGTTATCGGCAAGTCTCTTTACTCGTTTTGTAATGCATGATCCCACAACTAACTCATTAGTCACATTGCTTGCAAGGCTTATCGTGATGTGCATTACAGAGAGGGCCCAGAGATACCTCTCCGATACTAGGAGTGACAAATCCTAATCTCGATCTATGCCAACCCAACAAACACCTTCGGAGACACCTGTAGAGCATATTTATAATCACCCAGTTACGTTGTGATGTTTGATAGCACACAAAGTGTTCCTCCGGTATTCGGGAGTTGCATAATCTCATAGTCAAAAGAATATGTATAAGTCATGAAAAAAGGAATAGCAATAAAACTTAACGATCATTATGCTAAGCTAACGGATGGGTCTTGTCGATCACATCATTCTCTAATGATGTGATCCCATTCATCAAATGACAACACATGTCTATGGTCAGGAAACGTAACCATCTTTGATGAACGAGCTAGTCAAGTAGAGGCATACTAGGGACACTCTGTTTTGTCTGTGTATTCACACATGTATCAAGTTTCCGTTTAACACAATTCTAGCAACAATAATAAACATTCATCATGATATAACGAAATATAAATACCAACTTTATTATTGGCTCTAGGGCATATTTCTTTCAAATATAGCATGTGCAGAATGCAACGTTTGTCCTTACTAGGTGGACTAATGTTTATACTGACCATAATGTCTCGGCTTTCCTTCCAAAGAAGTGCCAATGGGTTCAGAAACTTGTGTGAAAAGGAGTGGAAAATGATGTTCTTTGAGTTCTAGGGGCAAAAAGTCCTGCTTAGGGCCAATTTTGAGGGTCCTCTAGGACTCCCGCGCAAGCCGGAAGTAGTTTCTAGATTCCCATGCTCGTCACCAGAATTTTGAATACTATTGGGTCCAAAACGGACTCCGAATGACGAAGTTATGACCGTTTTCATGAACACCAGTCCATCATATGGCAGTCCTTGAAAGAACTTCATTTTCTCGTTACGCGTTCTGGTGCGCCGCCACAAAATTTTGTGTCTTCCATAGTAGAGATATTGTTTCCACATATATATTGACCGATGCTAGGAATGCCCTCCTACTATTGGTTGTGACACATGTACGTTACGGCATGCCACAATGCAAAAACAAGGAGAATAAGGCTTATAGTTGCCTTATTTTCTTGAATTCACAACCAAATGGGATTTCCGGATCATAGAGCATGTGCAGAATGCAACGCTTGTCCTTACGAGGCATGCTAATGTTTATACTCACCATAACTCTTGGATTTCCTTCCAAAGGAGTGCCAATGGGTTGAAAAACTTGTTTGAAAAGTAGCAGCAAATGATGTTTTTTGACATTCAGGAGCAAAAAGTCCTGCTTAGGGGCCGAATTTAAGGGTCCTCCGGGACTCATGCGTAAGCCGAAAGTATTTTTTAGATTTCCATGCAAGTCGCGAGCATTTTGATTATTTTTAGGTCCAAAATAGACTTCGAATGGAAAAGTTATGACCGTTTTAGTGAACATCGATCCTTATATCGCAGTGTCCAAAAGAACTTCATTATGTCGTGCCGTATTCTAGCGCGCCGCCCCAAAATTGTGTGTCCTCCATAGTAGAGATATTGTTTCCACATATATATTGACCGATACCAGGAATGCCCTCCTATTATTGGCTGTCACACACATACGTTATGACATGCTACACGACAAAAACATGGAGAATAAGATTTATAGTCGCCTTATTTTCCCTTAATTTATAACCAAATGGGATTCCCCAGATCATAGAGCATCTGCAGAATGCAACGTTTGTCCATACCAGGATGACTAATGTTTATACTCGGCGTAACCTCTTGGCTTTCCTTCCAAAGGAGTGCCAATGGTTTCAGAAACAACTGTGAAACGCAGCGGCAAATGATGTTCTTTGATTTCTGGGGCAAAAAGTCCTGCTTAGGGGCCAAATTTGAGGGTCCTTTGGGACTCCTGCGCAAGTCGGAAGTATTTCCTAGATTCGCATGCTCGTCGCGAGCATTTTTTATTACTTGTGGGTCCATAACAGACCTCGAATAATAAAGTTATGACAGTTTTAGTGAAGACCGGTCCTTCATATGGCGGTCCTTGAAAGAACTTCATTTTCTCGTGATGCATTCTAGCGTGCCACCCCAAACTTTTGTGTCCTCCATAGTGGAGATATTGTTTCCACATATATATTGACCGATGCCAGGAATGCCCTCCTATTATTGGCTGTCACACACGTACATTACGACATGCCACATGGCAAAAACAAGGAGAATAAGGCTTATAGTCGCCTTATTTTCTTGAATTTACAACCAAATGGGATTCACCGATATAGAGCATGTGCAGAATGCATTGTTTATCTTTACCAGGCGAACTAATGTATATAGGAACCATAATCTCTCGGATTTCCTTCCAAAGGAGTGCCAATCGATTCAGGAACTTGTTTGAAAAGCAGCGGGAAAAAGTCCTGCTTAGGGGTAGAATTTGTGGGTCCTCCGGGACTTCTACGCAAGCCGGACGTATTTTCTAGATTTCCACGCTGGCCACGAGCATTTTGAGTACTTGTGGGGTCCAAAACGGACTCTGAATGATAAAGTTTTGACCGTTTTAGTGAACATCGGCCCTTCATATGGCAGTTCTTGAAAGAACTTCATTTTCTCATTATGCATTATGGCGCACCGCCCCAAAATTTTGTGTCCTCCATAGTGGTGATTTTGTTTCCACACATAAATTGACTGATGCCAAGAATACCCTCCAATTATTGGTTGTCACACACGTACGTTATGGCATGCCACACGGCAAAAAAAGGAGAATAAGGCTTACAATTGCATTATTTTCTTGAATTTACAATCAAATGGGATTCTCCGGATCGTAGAGCATCAGCAAAATGCAAAGTTTGTCCTTACCAGGCGGAGTAATGTTTATACTCACCATAATCTCTCAAACTTCTTCCAAAGGAGTGCAAATGGGTTCAAAAACCTGTTTGAAATTTAGCGGCAAATGATGTTCGAGGGCAAAAAGTCCTACTTAGGGGCCAAATTTGGGGGTCCTTCAGGACTCCTGCGCAAGCCGGAATTATTTTCTAAATTCCCATGATCGTCGCGAGCATTTTGAATACTATTGGGTCTGAAACGGACTCCGAATGACAAAGTTATGACCGTTTTACTAAACACCGGTCCGTCATATGGCAGTTCTTGAAAGAACTTCAGTTTCTCGTTACGCGTTCTGGTGCGCCGCCCCAAAATTTTGTGTCGCCCATAGTGGAGACATTGCTTCCACATATATATATATTAAACGATGCTAGGAATGCCCTCCTATTATTGGCTGTCACACACGTATGTTACGGCAAGCCACACTACAGAAACAAGGAGAATAAGGCTTATAGTTGCCTTATTTTCTTGAATTTAAAACCAAATGGGATTTCCAGATCATAGAGCATGTGCAGAATGCAAAGTTTGTCCTTACCAGGCAGACTAATGTTTATACTCACCATAATCTCTCAAACTTATTCCAAAGGAGTGCAAATGGGTTCAGAATCTTGTTTGAAATTTAGTGGCAAATGATGCTCAAGGGCAAACAGTCCTATTTAGGGGCCGAATTTGAGGGTCCTTCAGGACACCTGTGCAAGCCAGAAGTATTTTCTAGATTCTGACGCTCGTCGCGAGCATTTTGAATACTATTGGGTCCGAAACGGACTCCGAATGACAAAGTTATGACCGTTTTACTAAACACCAGTCCGTCATATGACAATCCTTGAATTTACAACCAAATGGGATTTCCATCATAGAGCATGTGCAGAATGCAACATTTGTCCTTACCAGGCGGATAATGTTTATCCTCACCATAATCTCCCAGATTTCCATCCAAAGGAGTGCCAATGGGTTAAGAAACTTGTTTGAAAGTTACTGCTTAGGGGCCAAATTTGAGGGTCCCCCAGGACTCCTATGTAAGCCAGAAGTATTTTCTATATTTCCATGCTCGTTGCGAGCATTTTGATTACTTGTGGGTCTGAAACAGACTCCGAATGACAAAATTATGACTGTTTTAGCGAACACCGGTCCTTTATATGGCAGTGCTTGAAAGAACTTCATTTTCTCGTGACGCGTTTTGGCGCGCCGCCCCAAAATTGTGTCCTCCATAGTGGAGATATGATTTCCGCATATATATTAACCGATGCCAAGAATGCCCTCCTATTATTGGCTGTCACACACGTATGTTACGGCGTGCCACACGGCATAAACAAGGAGAATAAGCCTTATACTCACCATAATTTTTTTAATTTAAAACCAAATGAGATTCCCCCGATCATAGAGCATGTGCAGAATGGAACGTTTGTCCTTACCAGGCAAACTAATGTTTATACTCTGATAGAAGCGAAGGTGTCCCAATGTTTCGATGAGATAGATATCGTTTTCTTTGGAAGTCGACTTTGACGATCCGACTACGAACGTGCGAAGCCGTCGCACCTTAGCAATCGCTAAACCAACTTCCAGAGCATGATCAACCTGACCACGAGGGTCTATTTCCTACGAGTAAACGAAGAACAAGCCAGAAACTGCGATTGCATTCTGGATATTGCGAATGAAAGAGGAAAGCTTTATTAATGATGGTGGGGTTCTCTGACGTCTTGGTCTGGTCGTTGGACACAAACGAAGTAAGCGAAGTTGCAGCTATGGAGAACTTTTAATCTAAACAAAACCCAAATTCTAAACGACGCTCTAAGGGCTGTATATATGGAGGAAGACAGGGAATTTCATGGCCCTTGGAGGAGGGGTCCGAAACCAACCCTTACTCTTGTTTCCCCACACATACAGACTCTAAAAACAGCCTATACTTAAGTATTTCGAAAATACATGGACCTGGCCCAATAATAAGGTGACACAGCACCTAGAATAGCCTTTGGACGAAATTTATGAAGTGGCATCTTGTATATTTCGTCCAAGGCTTCATGCAGTCCTTATGGTGGCTTGAAAGTCCTGAAATCATCACTTGTAACTCCGTTCTTGATCCCCTGGCGCATGCCATCATCTCCATGCTTGAACTTACTCCAAGGTTCATCTTTCTTGTCCAAGCTGGGCCCTTCATTTGTAAGAAAAACAAATGTATCCAATATAGGCTGCAACATATTCTCATGAACATTAGAATTGTTACCAAGAAACAAAAGTACCTGATAATTCAATTGGCATGCGCGAGCTCTAGTAATTGGTCCAGTACGTATAGCAGCAGGGGCTGTGGGTGTAACAATGGTGTTGATGTCGTCATCAACCATATATATGCGGAAACAATGTCCTCACTCAATACCATTATTACACCCACAGCCCCTACTGCTATACATACTGGACCAATTAATAGAGCTCGCGCACGCCAATTAAATTACCAGGTACTTTAGTTTCTTGGTAACGATTCTAATATTCATGAGAATATGATGCTGCCTAAATTGGATACATTTGTTTTGCTTACAAATGAAGGGCCTAGCTTGGACAAGAAAGACGAACCTTGGAGTAACTTCAAGCATGGAGATGATGGCGTGCGCAAGGGGAACAAGAATGAAGCTACAAGTGATGATTCCACGACTTCGAAGCCACCATAATGGGTGCATGAAGCTTTGGACGGAATATACAAGATGCCACTTCATAAATTTCGTCTAGAGGTTATCCTAGGTGCTGTGTCACCTTATTTTCGGACGAGGCTTGATTATTGGCTGTTTTTAGAGTCTGTATGTGTGGGGAAACAAGAGTTAGGGTTGGTTTTTGACCCCTCCTCCAAGGGCCGCAAAATCCCCCCCCCCCTCTCTACTCCATATATACAACCCTTAGGGCATCGTTTAGACCTTGGGTTTTGTTTAGATTAAAAGTTTGCCATGGCTGCAACTTCGCGTACTTCGTTTGTGTTCAACGACCAGACCAAGACGTCATAGAACCTCACCTTGATCAATAGAGCTTTCTTCTTATATTCGCAATATCCAGATTGCAATCTTAGTTTCTTGCTTGTTCTTCATTTGCCTGCAGGAAACAGACCTTCGTGGTCAGGTTGATCGTGCTCCGACATGGTCAATAACCTCTCCGAGTTGGTTTAGCGATTGCTAAAGCGCGATGTCCTCGCACGTTCGTAGTCGGATCATCAAAGTCGACTTCCTCCAAAACGATAGCCACCATCTCATCGAAAGACGGGACACCTTTGCCTCTATCAAGTGGTATCAGATTTCCAGGTTGCTGGGTGAGATTTTACAGTTTTTCGTAGTTTTAGATCGAGTCTGTTCTTCATACCTATAGTCCTCGAAAAAGCCAAAAAATTAGGGTTAGTTCATCATATCCGAACCAATCTGGGCCTTTGCATAATATTTTTAGGATTTTGCATTGTTGAATTTGCGGTTGCATCGCCGTGTCTAGTTGATGGTCTTAGTGTCTAGTCCTTTAGAGTTTCGAGTTCTGTTCACAAGTTGTCACGCCGCTGCCGCACCATTGTCATCACCGCTACCATATACCACCATCGTCATCACCGCTGCCATATACCACCATCGTTATCACCGCTGCCATATACCACCATCGTCATCGCCACTGTCTTATACCACCATCGTCATCACCGCTGCCATATACCACCATCGTCATCACCACTGCCTTTACCACATATGCACCGCCATCACGCCAATCCGTGTCCACCTCCACCATAGATTCGCCACTAGTCCATGCGCCACCGCCCATCATATACCATCATCACCAATCCGAGTTCCACCAAATTCATCTTCACCACTAGTCCTAGTCCGAGTCCAGTAACTCAAAAAAAGAGAAATTTCTGGCTAGGCAGTTTTTAGACCATTTGTAGACTTTTTCGAAAAAAATTTGTTGCGGAGCAAAAAAAGAGGAAAAAAGTGAAAAAAGAGGATTTTTTTTTCAGAGTGTGCTCCTCCCTTGTTTACGTGCAGCGCCATGATTTTGTTAGTGTTCTAGGCTGGCGTCTCTAGCACGGTCTAGCCTAGGACCAGCACAGTATCGTCGTTGAGCATTTATTCAACCTTGCATCTCTGAATTGATTATTGCTGACCCTTTTTGCTACCATATTATAAGCCTTCCCAGCTCCAGATACATCTATGTCGTGCGTTTGACTCTCCTTGGTAATCGCTCTATCCAAGCTTTTCCGGCCTTAAGTTATGAGATTCCCTTCGTGGTTGGGTTTTGTCTCTTTTCGTGAGCGGGTGTTAAACGTTCTCGGAATGGACCGAGATTTGCCAAGTGGCCTTGGTACACCACCGGTAGACCGCCTGTCAAATTTCGTTCCATTTGGAGTCTGTTTCATGCTCCAACGGTTAGCCGGTTACCGCAAAGGCCTCGTGTGTGTTGCAGCCCAACACCCCTCCAAAACAGCCCAATTACCCATCCAAACCATTTCCATGTCCATTTGGACACTCCTACCTCTTCATAGCTATAAATATGTGCACCCCTCCTCCAAATTCGAGTCCCGAAACCCTAGATCCACCCTCTCCGCCGCTGGACACGTCCGTCCGAGTTGGACGCATCCGCGCCGCCTCCACCGGCGAATCGCGTATCACCACGTCACCGCCGCCGTCCCGCCCACCGCCGGAGCCCGCCCGGCCCGTCTCCCCGCCGTCCGCGCCCACCGACCCCACCGCCTGGCTCCCGCGTGCCCGGTCGCCATCGTTCGTCTTCTCCATGCTGGCCGCCACCACCGTCACCAACCGCCCTCGTCCGCCGCCGCCCGTCGCCGCATCGCCCCAAGCCGACCGCCCGCGTCTCCCTGGCCACGACTCCGGCCACCTCTCCACTCCGGCGACTCCCTCCTCCGCTCGGGATCCGGCCGCTGTCCTCTCCCTCCCCAGCGAGTACTCCGGCGAACCTCGGTTCGCACACCATGAAGAACCCTAGATGTGGAAGGTTGCTTTTCTTCCAAGTCCCTAACATTTTCATGCCCTGTTCATTGCCCCATCACTCCATGACCGTAGCTCCGTTTCATGCGTATGATATATCAAAATGTTCATTGTGAGATGCTCCTCATTTCATTCCATTGTGGCATGCTTGTTGGAGTTCATCTTTATGCCCTAATCATTGATGCAACAGTGCTATAAAATGTTTACTTCTGTTACTATCAGTTTCGGGTGATTTTTCATTTTTTGTCACATTTGATGTGTGCATCAGATGGGCATTGATATCTACATGTGTTTTGAGCTATGTCATGCCATCTTTACATGGGTGCTTGCCATGTATTTGTGTGATCAATGTGGTGACTAGCACAAGCATGCAAAGTAGCCTTCGTGATATTGCTTTTTTAAGGGACTTTGGATTTTACTGTCATTTTCCTGCTGTTATTTTTATGCCTTGTAAACATGATACTACAGTGAGATCCATGCTTATTTTGAGATACTTCAGTAAGGATGTTCTTAACATATGGTTATGCTCTATCCATCCATGCCCCTGTTTGCAATTATGGAGTCCCTAGCATGTCTTAATCTTGCTCTACTTTTGCTATTAAATGTTCCTGGTAGATTGTTTACATGTTAATTAATTTTGACATGGTTGTTGCTAGTGATCCATGCATGCTATGAACTTGCTCTTGCCATGGTTAGCATAATGAGCATGTCATCATGCTGTTGGTATGCTAGTTTTGTCATGATATGCTTTGTGGCGAGTGATTTGAGCTTGCAAAGTTGCCTTCATAATTCTGTTTATGCCATGCTCTGTTTTCTGCAAAGTCTGAAACTGTTAATAAAACTTGCTATGTTTACATGAGTGCCATCATATCTTTTGTGCCTTTTTGGCTCATGACCAGTAAGAGACTTTTGATCTATGCATTTTGTCGATTCATGCCATGCCTTTGTTTGCTATTATATGTTCCTGTAGCATTTTGTTTAATTGCTCTAAACATGGCTTCCTGATGTTATTTCTGGCATGTTAGTATTTTCACTAAGTCTGTGAAGCTGATATCTTTTGCACTTTTTCCATGCGTGTTTGAACCTGCTCTTGTGTCTTGTAGCCGTAGCTCATTGTTCATGTTTTGTCAAGCATCTTGAATACATGACTGCCGTATGCTTGGTTTCTATGTTGGAGTGAAGTACCTTAGTTTCTTGTTGCATTCCAGATGGCATCGTGTTGTTAATCGCAGAATTGTGCCATTCTTGTTTTGCTTGCCATTTGCAAACTGTGCGTCCGTTTCCGATGATCTTTATATCGATTTCGACCGAAATCATCTCATCTTTCTAGCGGCACACTTGTTTGCAAAGTTGATGCCTTGATCATAATTTCCCTTCCGAAGCACGCATATGCATTGCATATCACATCTCGCATATCATGCCATGTTTTGCATCATGTTGCTTGTGCATTGCACCGTGATTGATTGTTGGTCCTTTGCTTGTGTTCTTGCTTTGGGTAGAGCCGGGAGACGAGTACATGATCGAGGAACCTGTTGAGTACGCTAACGAGGATCAAGCTTTCGACAATTCTGAGAACTTTGCAGGCAAGATGACCATACCCTTGAAATCACTTCTATCTTTGCTTGCTAGTCGTTCGCTCTTTCGCTATGCCGCGATACCTACCACTTGCTATATCATGCCTCCCATATTGCCATGTCAAGCCTCTAACCTCCTTTCCTAGCAAACTATTGTTTGGCTATGTTAGTGCTTTGCTCAGCCCCTCTTATAGCGTTGCTAGTTGCAGGTGAAGATAAAGTTTGTTCCTAGTTGGAACATGGATATTGTTGGAATATCATTATTATATCTTATTTACATTAATGCATCTATATACTTGGTAAAGGGTGGAAGGCTCGGCCTTATGCCTGGTGTTTTGTTCCACTCTTGCCGCCCTAGTTTCCGTCATACTGGTGTTATGTTCCTTTATTTTTGCGTTCCTTATGCGGTTGGTTGATAACGGGAACCCCTTGACAGTTCGCCTTGAATAAAACTCCTCTAGCAAGGCCCAACCTTGGTTTTACCATTTGCCACCTAAGCCTTTTTCCCTTGTGTTCCGCGGACTCAAGGGTCATCTTTATTTTAAACCCCCAGGCCAGTGCTCCCCTGAGTGTTGGTCCAAACTAGAGCCCCTTGCAGCGCCACCTCGGGGAAACTTGAGGGTTGCTTTTAGTTGCACGGATTGCTTATCCGGTGTGCCCTAAGAACGAGATATGTGCAGCTCCTATCGGGATTTGTCGGCAATTCGGGCGGCTTTAATGGTCTTGTTTTACCCTTGTTGAAATGTCTTGTAACCGGGATTTCGAGTTTGATAAGGTCTTCCTTGGAGAAGGAATATCCTTCATTGACCGTGAGAGCTTGTGATGGGCTAAGTTGGGACACCCCTGCAGGGTTTTGAACTTTCGAAAGCCGTGCCCACGGTTATGGGCAGATGGGAATTTGTTAATATCCGGTTGTAGAAAACTTGACACTTAACTTAATTAAAATGAATCAACCACGTGTGTAGCGGTGATGGTCCCTTTTCGGCGGACTCCGAGGAGAGAACATGGTCTTGTGTTATGCTTGAACATATGTAATTTCAGCATCACTTCTCGATCACTTATAGTTTCTCAACCGTGCGCTGCTTCTCTTCTCGCTCTCTTTTGCATAAGTTAGCCACCATATATGCTAGTGCTTGCTGCAGCTCCACCTTACTACCTTTTCCTACCTATAACCTTAAATAGTCTTGATCTCACGGGTGTGAGATTGCTGAGTCCTTGTGACTCACGGATACTTCCAAACAGATGCAGGTGCCGATGATTGCTACCTCTTGAGCACTGCGTTGGATTTCCTTGAAGAGGAAAGGATGATGCAACAAAGTAGCGTAAGTATTTCCCTCAGTTTTTGAGAACCAAGGTATCAATCTAGTAGGAGGCCACGCGCGAGTCCCTCGTACCTACACAAAGCAAATAACTCCTCACAACCAACGCGATAAGGGGTTGTCAATCCCTTCATGGTCACTTACGAGAGTGAGATCTGATAGATATAATAAGATAACATTTTTGGAATTTTTGTGGTAAAGATGCAAAGTAAAATAAAAGCAAAGTAAAAAAGAAAAGGAAATAACTAAGTATTGGAAGATTAATATGATAAAGATAGACCCAGGGGCCATAGGTTTCACTAGTGGTTTCTCTCAAGAGCATATGTATTTTACGGTGGGTGAATGAATTACTGTTGAGCAATTGACAAAATTGAGCATAGTTATGAGGATATCTAGGTATGATCATGTATATAGGCATCACGTCCGAGACAAGTAGACCGACTCCTGCCTGCATCTACTACTATTACTCCACTCATCGACCGCTATCCAGCATGCATCTAGGGTATTAAGTTCATGAAAACAGAGTAACGCCTTAAGCAAGATGACATGATGTAGAGGGATAAATTCATGCAATATGATAAAAAAACCATCTTGTTATCCTCGATGGCAACAATACAATACGTGCCTTGATGCCCCTAGTGTCACTAGGAAAGGACACCGCAAGATTGAACCCAAAGCTAAGCACTTCTCACATTGCAAGAAAGATCAATCTAGTAGGCCAAACCAAACTGATAATTCGAAGAGACTTGCAAAGATAACCAATCATACATAAAAGAATTCAGAGAAGATTCAAATATTGTTAATAGATAATCTTGATCATAAACCCACAATTCATCGGTCTCAACAAACACACCGCAAAAAGAAGATTACATCGAATAGATCTCCACAAGAGAGGGGGAGAACATTGTATTGAGATCCAAAAAGAGAGCAGAAGCCATCTTGCTAATATCTATGGACCCGAAGGTCTCAGGTAAACTACTCACACTTCATCGGAGAGGCTATGGTGTTGATGTAGAAGCCCTCCGTGATGGATGCCCCTTCCGGCGGAGATCCAGAACAGGCCCCAAGATGGGATCTCGTTGATACATAAAGTTACGACGGTGGAATTAGGGTTTTGGCTCCGTCTTTCATCGTTTGGGGATACGTAGGTATATATAGGAGGAAGGAGTACATCGGTGGAGCAACATGGGGCCCACGAGGGTGGAGGGCCCACCTGTAGGCGCGCCCCTACCTCGTGGCTTCCTCCTTTATTTCTTGACGTAGGGTCCAAGTCTCCTGGATCATGTTCGGTGAGAAAATCACGTTCCCAAAGGTTTCATTCCGTTTGGACTCCGTTTGATATTCCTTTTCTTCAAAACCCTAAAATAGGGAAAAAAAACAGCAATTCTGGGTTGGGCCTCTGGTTAATAGGTTAGTCCCAAAAATAATATAAAAGTGGATAATAAAGCCCAGTAATTTCCAAAACAGTAGATAATATAGCATGGAGCAATCAAAAATTATAGATACGTTGGAGACGTATCAAGCATCCCCATGCTTAATTCCTGCTCGTCCTCGAGTAGGTAAATGATTAAAACAGAATTTTTGATGTGGAGTGCTACTTGGCATAATTTTAATGTAATTCTTCTTAATTGTGGTATGAATATTCAGGTCCGAAAGATTCAAGATAAAAGTTCATATTGACATAAAAATAATAATACTTCCAGCATAGTAACTAAGAAATTATGTCTTCTCAAAATAACATGGCCAAAGAAAGTTCATCCCTACAAAATCATATAGTTTAGTCATGCTCCATTTCGTCATAGAATAATGCTCTCATCATGCACAACCCCGATGACAAGCCAAGCAATTGTTTCATACTTTAGTAATCTCAAACCTATAAACTTTCACACAATATATGAGCGCGAGCCATGGACATAGCACTATGGGTGGAATAGAATATGATGATGGGGGTTATGTGGAGAAGACAAAAAGGAGAAAGTCTCACATCAACGAGGCTAATCAATGGGCTATGGAGATGCCCATCGATTGATGTTAATGCAAGGAGTAGGGATTGCCATGCAACGGATGCACTAGAGCTATAAATGTATGAAAGCTCAACAAAAGAAACTAAGTGGGTGTGCATCCAACTTGCTTGCTCACGAAGACCTAGGGCACTTGAGGAGGTCCATTGTTGGAATAGACAAGCCAAGTCCTATAATGAAAAATTCCCACTAGTATATGAAAGTGACAAAACAAAAGACTCTCTATCATGAAGATTATGGTGCTACTTTGAAGCACAAGTGTGGCAAAGGATAGTAGCATTGTCCCTTCTCTCTTTTTCTCTCATTTTTTTGGCCTTCTCTCTTTTTTATGGCCTTTCTATTTTTTCCCTCACTTGGGACAGTGCTCTAGAAAATGATGATCATCACACTTCTATTTATTTACAACTCAATGATTACAACTCGATGCTAGAACAAAAGATGACTCAATATGAATGCCTCCGGCGGTGTACTGGGATATGCAATGAACCAAGAGTGAGATGTACGAAATAATTATGAATGGTGGCTTTGCCACAAATACTATGTCAACTACATGATCATGCTAAGCAATATGAAAATGATGAATGTGTCACGATAAACGGGATGGTGGAAAGTTGCATGGCAATGTATCTCGGAATGGCTTTGGAAATGCCATAATAGGTAGGTATGGTGGCTGTTTTGAGGAAGATATAAGGAAGTTTATGTGTGAAAGAGCGTATCATATCACGGGGTTTGGATGCACCGGCGAAGTTTGCACCAACTCTCAATGTGAGAAAGGGAAATGCACGGTAGCAAAGAGGCTAGCAATGATGAAAGGGTGAGAGTGCGTATAATCCATGGAATCAACGTTAGTCGTAAAGAAATCACATACTTATTGCAAAAATCTACAAGTCATCAAAAACCAAGCACTACGCGCATGCTCCTAGGGGGATAGATTGGTAGGAAAAGACCATCGCTCGTCCCCGACGGCCACTCATAAGGAGGACAATCAAAGAACACCTCATGTTTCAAATTTGTTACATAACGTTTACCATACGTGCATGCTACGGGACTTGCAAACTTCAACACAAGCATTTCTCAAAACAATCATGAAGCATCAAACTTCTCTTAGTATTCAAAACACTCATAAGAATTTTTTTTACTAATCTTGAATACCTAGTATATTAGGATTATTTAAGAAAATTACCATGATATTTAAGACTCTCAAAATAATGTAGGTGAAGCATGAGAGATCAATAGTTTCTATAAAACAAATCCACCACCCTGCTCTAAAAGATATAAGTGAAGTACTAGAGCAAAACTATATAACTCAAAAGATATAAGTGAAGCACATAGAGTATTCTAACAAATTCCAAATCATGTATGGATCTCTCAAAAGGTGTGTACAACAAGGATGATTGTGGTAAACTAAAAATCAAAGATTTAATCATACAAGATGCTCCAAGCAAAACACATATCATGTGGTGAATAAAAATATAGCTCCAAGTAAAGTTACCGATAGAAGTAGACGAAAGAGGGGATGCCTTTCTGGGCATCCCCAAGCTTTGGCTTTTAGGTGTCCTTAGATTATCTTGGGGGTTCCATGGGAATCCCAATGTTAGGCTCTTACCACTCCTTTTTCCATAATCCATCAAATCTTTACCCAAAACTTGAAAACTTCACAACACAAAACTTAAAGTAGAAAATCTCGTGAGCTCCGTTAGCGAAAGAAAACAAAAGACCTCTTCAAGGTACTGTAATGAACTCATTCTTTATTTATATTTGTGTTAAACCTACTGTATTCAAACTTCTCTATGGTTTATAAACAATTTTACTAGCCATAGATTCATCAAAATAAGCAAACAACACATGAAAAACAGAATCTGTCAAAAACAGAACAGTCGGTAGTAATCTGTAGGTAGCGCAAGATGTGGAACCCCAAAAATTCTAAAATAAATTGCTGGACGTGATGAATTTATCTATTAATCATCTTAAAAATAATTAACTAAATAGCACTTTCCAAATAAAAATGGCAGCAGTTCTCGTGAGCGCTAAAGTTTATGTTTTTTACAGCAAGATATCAAGACTTTCCCCAAGTCTTCCCAATGGTTCTACTTGCCACAAACACTAATTAAACACAAAAAACACAACCAAAACAGAGGCTAGGTAAATTATTACTTACTAAACAGGATCAAAAATCAAGGAATAAAAATAAAATTGGGTTACCTCCCAACAAGCTCTATCGTTTAACGCCCCTAGCTAGGCATAAAAAGCAAGGATAGATCTAGGTATTGCCATCTTTGGTAGGAAATCCATAAGTGGCTCTCATAATAGATTCATAAGGTAATTTAATGTTCTTTCTAGGAAAGTGTTCCATGCCTTTCCTTAATGGAAATTGGAAGCTAATATTTCCTTCCTTCATATCAATAATTGCACCAATCGTTCTAAGGGAAGTTCTACCAAGAATAATAGGACATGAAGGATTGCAATCTATGTCAAGAACAATAAAATCTACGGGCATATAATTCCTATTTGTGACAATAAGAAAATCATTGATTCTTCCCATTGGTTTCTTAATAGTGGAATCCGCAAGGCGCAAGTTTAAAGAGCAATCATCAAAATCACGGAAACCTAACAAATCACACGAAGTCTTTGGAATCGTGGAAACACTAGCACCCAAGTCACATAAAGCATAGAACTCATGATCTTTAATCTTAATTTTAATATTTGGTTCCCACTCATCATAAAATTTTCTAGGGATAGAAACTTCCAACTCAAGTTTTTCTTCATAAGATTGCATCAAGGCATCACCGATATGTTTAGTAAACGCTTTATTTTGATTATAAGCATGAGGAGAATTTTGCACGGATTGCAACAAGGAAATACAATCAATCAAAGATCAATTTTCATAATTAAATTCCTTGAAATCCAAAATAGTGGGTTTAGCAACATCAAGGGTTTTAATTTCTTCAGTCCCACTTTCATCAAATTTAGCATCAAGATCTAAAAACTCCAAATTTTTGGAACGCCTTCTAGGTAAAGGTGGATCATATTCAGTCCCATCATTATCAAGATTCATATTGCAAAACAAAGATTTAATTGGGGACACATCAATAACTTTTAGATCTTCATCTTTATTTTCATAGGAACTAGAAGAACACGCTCTTATAAAGGCATCTTTCTTAGCACGCATCCTAGCGGTTCTTTCTTTGCACTCATCAATGGAAATTCTCATGGCTTTGAGAGACTCATTGATACCATGCTTAGGAGGAATAGATCTAAGTTTCAAAGAATCAACATCAAGAGAAATTCTATCAACATTCCTAGCCAACTCATCAATCTTAAGCAATTTTTCTTCAATCAAAGCATTGAAATAGTTTCAACTTAACAATATCGTTGTCCACATCTTTCCTCTTTTGCATATCACACAAATCAATTAAGCTATTTAGATGGGTAGCGGCATCTTCACTAGGAAGGCTGGGAAACGGATCTTTCATGACAAGATTCAGCAAAGCGGCATTAATTTCACAAGATTCAGCATCGGTAAGAGGAGCAATCGGAGTGCTAATAAAATCATTGTTGTTGGTATTGGTAAATTCACACAATTTAGTGTTATCTTGAGCCATCGTGACAAGCAAGCAATCCAACACACAAGCAAACAAAAACCAAGCGGGCAAAAAGAGGCAAATAGAAAAAGAGAGGGAGGATAGAGAGAGAGGGCGAATAAAACGACAAGGGTGAAGTGGGGGGGAGGAAAACGAGATGCAAATGGCAAATAATGTAATGCGGGAGATAAGGTTTGTGATGGGTACTTAGTATGTTGACTTTTGCGTAGACTCCCCGGCAACGGCGCCAGAAATCTTCTTGCCAACTCTTGAGCACTGCGTTGGATTTCCTTGAAGAGGAAAGGATGATGTAGCAAAGTAGCGTAATATTTCCCTCAGGTTTTGAGAACCAAGGTATCGATCCAGTAGGAGGCTACGTGTGAGTCCCTCCTAGCTGCACAAAGCAAATAAACCCTCGCAACCAACGCGATAAGGGGTTGTCAATCCCTTCACAGTCACTTACGAGAGTGAGATCTGATAGATATAATAAGATAATATTTTTGGTATTTTTGTGGTAAAGATGCAAAGTAAAATAAAAGCAAAGTAAAAAAGCAAAGGAAATAACTAAGTATTGGAAGATTAATATGATAAAGATAGACCTGGGGGCCATAGGTTTCACTAGTGGCTTCTCTGAAGAGCATAAGCATTTTGTGGTGGGTGAACGAATTACTGTTGAGAAATTGACAGCATTGAGCATAGTTATGACAATATCTAGGTATGATCATGTATATAGGCATCACGTCGGAGACAAGTAGACCGACTCCTATCTGCATCTACTACTATTACTCCACTCATGGACCGCTATCCAGCATGCATCTAGAGTATTAAGTTCATGAAAACAGAGTAATGCCTTAAGCAAGATGACATGATATGGAGGGATAAATTCATGCAATATGATAAAAACCCCATCTTGTTATCCTCGATGGCAACAATACAATACGTGCCTTCCTGCCCCTACTTTCACTGGGAAAGGACACCACAAGATTGAACCCAAAGCTAAGCACTTCTCCCATTGTAAGAAAGATCAATCTAGTAGGCTAAACCAAACTGATAATTCGAAGAGACTTGCAATCATAACCAATCATACATAAAAGAATTCAGAGAAGATTCAAATATTGTTCATAGATAATCTTGATCATAAACCCACAATTCATCAGTCTCAACAAACACACCGCAACAAGAAGATTACATCGAATAGATCTCCACAAGAGAGGGGAAAACATTGTATTGATATCCAAAAAGAGAGAAGAAGCCATCTAGCTAATAACTATGGACCCGAAGGTCTGAGGTAAACTACTCACACTTCATCGGAGAGGCTATGGTGTTGATGTAGAAGCCCTCCGTGATGGATGCCCCCTCCGGCGGAGCTCCGGAACAGGCCCCAAGATGGGATCTCGTGGATACAGAATGTTACGGCGGTGGAATTAGGGTTTTGGCTCCGTCTTTCATCGTTTGGGGGTACGTACAATTCATCGTTTGGGCTGGGCCTCCGGTTAATAGGTTAGTCCAAAAATAATATAAAAGTGGATAATAAAGCCCAATAATGTCCAAAACAGTAGATAATATAGCATGGAGCAATAAAAATTATAGATACGTTCGAGACGTGTCAATGATGCCAGTGCAGGGGATGCTACCGAACTCAAGTGGGAGTTTGACGGAGACTTGGATCACTATTATGTTTCTTTTCTGGATGATCAGTAGAGGAGCCCAGTCGGGACGATCGGGGATCCAGCATTTGGGGTTGTCTTTCTTTATTTTGGTTCCATAGTCGGACCTTTGATTGTACTTTGGATGATGTATGGATTATTTATGTATTGTGTGAAGTGGCGATTGTAAGCCGACCCTTTATCCCGTTCTTATTCAGTATATGGGATGTGTAAAGATGACCCCACTTGAGACAGACCTACCATGCGGCTATGCCTCTAAGTCGTGCCCCGACACGTGGGAGATATAGCCGCATTGTGGGTGTTACAAGTTGGTAATCAGAGCCATCCTCGACTTAGGAGCCCCCTGCTTCATCGAATCACTGACGTTGTTGAGTCCAGAACAAAATGTTTTGAGTCTAGAACAAAATGTTTTGAGTCTTAGGATTATATATATCGGAGAGTAGGATTCTTTTTACTCCTCAGTCCCTTCGTCCCTCTGGTGAGGCCTCCAGACGTAGAGTTTCGACCCTTCTCTCCTCAAATTTCACTAATTTTTTAGTATCACGCAGGTATCTTGGAATCGTTCTGATGGTTTTGTGATGAGAACATTGTTCTTGGTGCCTCCTAACATTTAGGGGTTGTGGCAATGTCCCGGGGTGTTGAGCTCCAAGGTGTTGTCGTCACAATTTTATCGTTGCAGTTCTGGAATACCTGAGTTCGCCGACATCAAAAATCTCTTTTATGCAGTTGTTGGTGAGATAACCACGACGCCACCCAGTACTGGGGCGGGAGTTCAGGAGAATTTCCATAACTCGTATAAGAGATGCTTTTCGAAGGTTGCGGTACATGATTTCCGAAGGTTTCTTTGTTATGTGTTGAAGGATGGATATAGCTGGATGTAGCATTTGCTAGTTTTGGGTGAGATATTATGCTTCCCCTGTATCCCCAACACCTGATTGCATAACCAGAAAGTGTCGGGAGTTTCATAGGTGGGAATTCATGCAGATCTAGTTTTTCTTCTCGCAGATATTTGTTTTGTGATTGGGTAATCCTTACCACTTATTTGTTCATATCCATACCTTGTTGCTTTATTCATCTACCTTTATCTAAGTGGCTTCTCAACATTAATGTAAGTGTGATGATTTACTTTGGAATTCATTCGTTCATCCTTGTTCGAATGTTCAGACTTTATGTTACAATTTCGATCCATTGATTCAGCTTGAATATCTATTTTTGAAGATGCTAACGGATGTCAACCTCTTCAGGATGGCTCCTCCAACGCGTCAGAATTCGGAACCTCCGCCACCACCTCCACCTCCGGAGGCATGGCAAGCTGTCATGGCAGCCACCAACGCCAACACTCACATGCTTTTGCAACTCTTGCAAGAGCGCAACCAAGGGCAAGGCAACCAACGAAATCAAGGCCAAGACAACAATCAGCCTCAGTTTGCTACCCTCAACTAGTTCCTCGCAAACCAGCCAAAGCCCTTCAGCAACTGTGTCGAGGCCACAGACACCGACGACTGGCTCGTGGATATCTACAAACATTTTGAGTGTAGCAATGTCAGGCCTGAGGACTTTGTCAAGTTTTCTTCATTTCAACTCAAGGATCGAGCTACTGACTGATATCAACAATACAGAGATTCCAGAGGAGGGCGTGTGATTACCTGGAATGATTTCCGTCGAGACTTCAAAGCTCATCACATTCCACCAAGTGTTGCTGAGCGCAAGCGTGAGGAGTTCCGCAGTCTCGAGCAAGGCAGCATGTCCGTGTATCATACAATATCCAATTTTAGAAACTTGCTCTCTTCGCTAAACCAGACGTCCCTGATGAAAAGAGTATGATTTATCAATTCAGAGGTGGCCTCAGAGAAGATTTGCAATTAGCTCTCGTCCTTCTTGAGCTGACTAAGTTTGATCAAATCTACAACATGGCACTAAAGCAAGAAGCTACTCAGCTTAAGTGTGAGGCATCTAAGGAGAGAGTCAGGGATGCAGTTCAATCTTCTTCTTCATCACAAGTGGCAGCTAAACAACAGAAGTTCTGGTTGCCTCCTCCTCCTCCGTTTCATCAGCCCTACCAGCAGAAGAGGAAAGGTGGCTGTAACACCCACGATGCGGCTATATCTCCCACGTGTCGGAGCACAACTTAGAGGCATAACCGCATTGTAGGCGTTTCCCAAGAGGGGTAATCTTTACACATCCCATGTACTGAATAAACAAGAGATAAAGAGTTGGCTTACAATCGCCACTTCATACAATACATAAAAATAGCATTACATCATCCAGAATACAATCAAGGTCTGACTATGGAACCAAAATAAAGACAACCCCAAATGCATAAGATCCCTGATCGCCCCAACTAGGCTCCACTACTGATCGTCTGGAAAGGAAACATAGTAATGTCCTGAATCCTCGTCGAACTCCCACTTAAGTTCGGTCGCTTCCCCTGGACTGGCATCATCGGCAGCTACATCTGGTTTTTGGAAGTAATCTATGAGTCACGGGGACTTAGCAATCTCACACCCTCGCGATCAAGACTATTTAAGCTTATGGGAAGGAAAAGGTAGTGAGGTGGAGCTGCAGCAATCACTAGCGTATAGGGTGGCTAACATGCGCAAATGAGAGCGAGAAGAGAAGCAAAGCACAGTCGATAAACTACGATCAAGAAGTGATCCTAGAACTACTTACGTTCAAGCATAACACGAGACCGTGTTCTCTTCCCGCACTCCGCCGAAAAGAGACCATCATGGCTACACACGTTGTTGATTCATCTTATTTAAGTTAAGTGTCAGGTTTTCTACAACCGGATATTGACAAATTCCCATCTGCCCATAACCGCAGGCACGGCTTTCGAAAGTTCAAAACCCTGCAGGAGTGTACCAACTTAGCCCATCACAAGCTCTCGCGGTGAACGAAGGATATTCCTTCCCCAGGACGACCCGATCAGACTCGGAATCCTGGTTACAAGACATTTCGACAATGGTAAAACAAGACCAGCAAAGCCGCCCGATGTCCCGACAAATCCTGATAGGAGTCGCACGTATCTCGTTCTCAGGGCACACCGGATGAAACATCCTACGAGTAAAACCAAACCTCAAGTTGCCCCGAAGTGGCCCCGCAGTCTACTCGTTTTGGACCAACACTCAGAGGAGCACTGACCCGGGGGGGTTTAAAATAAAGATGACCCTTGAGTCCGCGGAACCCAGAGAAAAAGGCTTATGTGGCAAATGGTAAAACCAAGGCTGGGCCTTGCTGGAGGAGTTTTATTCAAGGTGAACTGTCAAGGGGTTCCCATTATAACCCAACTGCGTAAGGAATGCAAAATCAAGGAACATAACACCGGTATGATGGAAACTAGGGCGGCAAGAGTGGAACAAAACACCAGGCATAAGGCCTAGCCTTCTACCCTTTACCAAGTATATAGGTGCATTAAAGTAAACAAGATATAATAATGATATCCCAACAATAATCATGTTCCACACAAGGAACAAACTTCATCTCCACCTGCAACTAGCAACCCTATAAGAGGGGTTGAGCAAAGCGGTAACATAGCCAATCAATGGTTTGCTAGGACAAGGTGGGTTAGAGGTTTGACATGGCAATATGGGAGGCATGATAAAGATAGTGGTAGGTATCGCGACATAGCAGTAGAGCGAGTAACTAGCAAGCAAAGATAGAAGTGATTTCGAGGGTATGGTCATCTTGCCTGCAAAGTTCTCCGAGTTGACGTAAGATTGATCCTCATAAGCGTACTCAATGGGTTCCTCGATCACGAACCCGTCTCCCGGCTCTACCCAAGGCAAGAACACAAGCAAAATAAACCACAATCAACCACGGTGCAATGCGGAAGCAACATGATGCAAAACATGGCATAATATGCGGGATGTAATATGCAATGCATATATGTGCCCCGGAAGGAAAAGATTAAACCAGGCCTCAACTTGGCAAACCAAGTGCACCGCTAGAAAGATAAGTTGATTTCGGTCGAAATCGATATAAAGATCACCGGAATCGGATGCACGATTTGCAAATGGCAAGCAAAACAAGAATGGCATGATTCTGCGATTAACAACACGATGCCATCTAAAATGCAACAAGAAACTAACCTACTGCACTCTAACATAGCAACAAAGCACATGGAAGTGATCTACTCAAGATGCTTGACAAAAGATGAACACTGAGCTACGGATAAATCACAAAATAGCAGGTTCAAACAAGCATGGCAAAAGTGCAAAGGATATCAGCTTCACAGACTTAGTGAAAATAACAACATGCCAGGAATTAACATCAGGAAGCAAAATTTTAGAGCAAGATATCAACATGCTACATGAACAGAACATAGCAAAAAAAGGCATGGCATGAATCTACTCAAAGCATATAACAAAAGTCCCTTGCTGACCATAAGCCAAAAAGGATCAGAAAATATGATGGCACCCATGTATACATAGCAAGTTTCGTTAACAGATTCAGACTTGGCAGAAAACTGGACATGGCAAAAACAGAGTTATGTAGGCATGTCTGCGAGCTCGATGCACTCAACACAAGGAATTGCATGACAAGCTAAGCATGCTCCCAGCAAAAAGACATGATCATGAAGCCAAGGAAAGCAAGAACAAGTTCATAGCATGCATGGATCAACTACAATAACCTTGGCAAAATTGAATAACATGTAAACAATTTGCCAGGAACATTTTATAGAAAAAGTAGAGCAAGATTGAGTCATGCTAGGGTAGTCCATAAATGCAAACAAGGACATGGATGGATAGAGCATAACCATATGTCAAAATCATCCTTACTGAATATACTCAAAAGAGGCATGGATCTCTTTGTAGCAACATGAATACATGACATAAAAACAACATCAGGGAAATGACTTAGTGAAAATCTAAGTCCCTGAAATCAGCAACATTACGAGAGCTACTTTGCATGCATGTGCTAGTCACCACATTGATCACAAAATACATGGCATACACCCCTGGAAAGATGGCAAAAATGTAGGACTCAAGTTCATATGCAGCATGACATAATCATGGCAAAAATGACAAATGCTCATAATCTGATAAGAAACAGGAACTAACATTTTATAGCACTCTTGCAACAGCAATTTGGGCATCAAGATGGACTCAAACAAGTGCAATGGAACAAAGTGAAGAGGACATCCTAATGAACATTTTGATATATCGCACGCCCAAAACGGAGCATCACACAGGAAGTTATGTCATGATGAATAATGCATGAAAAAATGAGAAGGGGTGAAGACTTAGTGAAAACCACCTCAGATCTAGGGTTCTTCGGATTTGCACGCGAACCAAGGAGGGCGCGAGCTCGCCGGATATGGAGGTGGAACTCGCTGGAGAGGCGGGGGTCGTCGGAGACCCGGCCGGACCTCATCGGATCTGGCGCCAGCGGAGGTTGCACGGCGACGAGGGGCGGAGGAGGAGGCGCGGCGAGCGGAGCTTCCGGGCAGCGGCGGCGGAGCACCGAGCGGAGACCTCGCCAGCGTCGAGTGGCGGCGGAGGAGGCGGCCGGAGCAGGGCAAGGAGGAGGCGGCGCGTGGCGCTGGGTCGGGTGGCAGGCGGTGGAGGAGCTCGCGGGCTCGGGGGCCCGCCTCGGTCCTGACGGGCCGGCGGCGCAGGGGCGGCGGACGAACCATGTGGTGGTATGGGGTTGGATGGGCAGCGGTGGCAGATGCGCCGGACGTGTCCGGTGGCGGCGGGAGGAAGTTAGGGTATGTTTTGACCGCGAATTTCGGAGGGGAAGGAGTTTTTATAGGTAGAGGGAGCTAGGAGAGCCCAAATGAGATGCGGTTTTCGGCCACACGATAGTGATCGACCGGCCGAGAGGATGCAGAGGGTTTGGATGGGTTTTGTGCCTCTTTGGAGGGGTGTTGGGCTGCAACACACACGAGGCCTTTACGGTTCCCCGGTTAACCGTTGGAGTATCAAACGGACTCCAAATGGCACGAAACTTGATAGGCGGTCTACCGGTAGTGTACCAAGGACACTTGGCAAATCTAGGTCCATTCCGAGAATGTTTAACACCCGCTCACTAAAAGAGGAAAAAGGGGGCACCGGAGGACATAGGAGTGCTGGAATGCAAAACGGACAACGGGGAAAATGCTCCGTTGGAGTATCAAACGGAGTCCAAATGGCACGAAACTTGATAGGCGGTCTACCGGTAGTGTACCAAGGCCGCTTGGAAAATCTCGGTCCATTCCAAGAATGTTTAACACCCACTCACTAAAAGAGGCAAAAGGTGGCACCGGAGGACATAGGAGTGCCGGAATGCAAAACGCACAACGGGGAAAATGCTCGGATGCACATGGTGACATGATATGAAATGCATGACATGGAAAAAATGCAAAACCAAGACAACACCAACCACAAGGGAATATCATAACTTAGAGCCAAAAATGGCAAGAGTTGGAATACAAATATGGCAAGTTACATCCGGGGCGTTACAACACTCCACCACTACGAAAGGACCTCGTCCGGAGATCTAGGACTGAAAAAACTCCGGATATTCGGAACGGAGGTGGTCCTCATGGTCCCAGGTTGCCTCTTGGTCAGAATGGTGTGACCACTTCACTTTTAGGAATTTGATAGACTTGTTGCGAGTCTGGTGCTCAGTTTCTTCAAGAATAGCAATGGGATGCTCATGATAAGACATGTGTTCTTGGAGATCAATCTCTTTGAAGTGATGGTGCGGTCAGGAGTCTTGAAACACATGCGAAGCTGAGACACGTGAAACACGTCATGCACGTTTGCAAAGTTGGATGGAAGATCAAATTGATAGGCGAGGTCGCCTCTATTGCCAATGATCTTGAAAGGACCCACGTATGTAGGGGCAAGCTTCCCTTTGATACCGAAGCGACGAGTACCTTTCATTGGAGAGACGCGGAGGTAGACATGGTCTCTGATCTCGAAAGCCAAGTCATGATGCTTGCTATCAAAGTAACTCTTCTGGCGCGATTGCGCGGCTTTGAGATTTTCACGAATGACTTTGCACATTTCTTTAGCCTCTATGATCAAGTCATTGCCAAGAAGTTGGCGTTCATGAGTCTCTGACCAATTAAGAGGAGTACGGCACTTTCTGCCATAGAAAATCTCGAATGGGGCCTTGCCCGAACTCGCCTGGAAGCTGTTGTTGTAGGAGAACTCGTCATATGGAAGACAATCTTCCCACTTCATACCGAAAGAGATGACGCAAGCCCTGAGCATATCTTCAAGAATTTCATTTACTTGCTCGACTTGTCCACTAGTTTGAGGATGGAAGGCTGTGCTAAAGCGAATGTTGGTGCCCATGGCCTTCTGCAAGGAATCCCAAAACTTAGAAGTCAAGCTGCTTCCACGGTCTGAAGATATCAACCGTGGAATGTCGTGCAAGGAGACAATCCTGGAGGTATATAGCTCTGCCAACTGAGCTATTGTGATAGATTCTTTGACAGGAAGAAAATGAGCCACTTTAGTAAGCTTGTCGATGACAACAAAGATAGCATCATTGCCATGCTTGGACTTGGGAAATCCAGTCACGAAGTCCATCTCAATATGGTCAAACTTCCATTCTGGAATGGAAAGAGGTTGGAGGAGACCAGCTGGCCGTTGGTGTTCTGCTTTCACTCTTCTGCAGACATCACAGTCATTCACGAACTAAGCAATCTCGCGCTTCATTCGAGTCGACCAATACGATTGCTTGAGGTCATGGTACATCTTTGTACTTCCAAGATGAATAGATAGGAGTGAATTGTGAGCCTCAAGCAGTCATTATGAACGAGGCTCACAATTCCCTTCTATCCATTCATCCTGGAAGTACAAAGATGTACCATGACCTCAAGCAGTCGTATTGGTGGACTCGAATGAAGCGAGAAATTTCTCAATTCGTGAACGAATGTGATGTCTGCAGAAGGGTGAAAGCAGAACACCAACGGCCAGCTGGTCTCCTCCAACCTCTTGCAATTCCAGAATGGAAGTTTGACCATATTGAGATGGACTTCATGACTGGATTTCCCAAGTCCAAGCGTGGAAATGATGCTATCTTCATTGTCATCTACAAGCTCACTAAAGTGGCTCATTTCCTTCCAATCAAAGAATCTATCACAACAGCTCAGTTCGCAGAGCTATACACCTCCAGGATTGTCTCCTTGCACGGCATTCTGCAATTGATATCTTCATATTGTGGAAGCATCTTCACTTCTATGTTCTAGGAGTCCTTCAAGAAGGCCATGGGAACCAACATTCGCTTCAGCACAGCCTTCCATCCTCAAACTACTGGCCAAGTCGAGCGAGTGAATCAAATCCTTGAAGATATGCTCAGGGATTGTGTCATTTCTTTCAGTATGAAGTGGGAAGATTGTCTTCCATATGCCGAGTTCTCCTACAACAACAGTATCCCAGCGAGTTCGGGCAAGGCCCCATTCGAAATTCTCTATGGCAGAAAGTGTCGTACTCCTCTCAATTGGTCAGAGACTGGTGAACGCCAACTTCTTGGCAATTACTTGATCACAGAGGCTGAAGAAATGTGTAAAGTCATCCATGAAAATCTCAAAGCCGCACAATCACGCCAGAATAGTTACGATGATAGCAAGCACCGTGACTTGACTTTCGATATCGGAGACCATGTCTATCTCCGCGTCTCTCCAATGAAAGGTACTCGTCGCTTCGGTATCAAAGGGAAGCTTGAACCTAGATACGTGGGTCCTTTCAAGATCATTGGCAAAAGAGGCGATCTCACCTATCAACTTGAGCTTCCGTCCAACTTTGCAAATATGCACGATGTGTTTCACGTGTCACAGCTTCGCAAGTGCTTCAAGACTCCTGAGTGCACCATCAACTTCGAAGAGATTGATCTCCAAGAAGACAGGTCTTATCATGAGCAACCCGTTGCTATTCTTGAAGAAACTGAGCGCAAGACTCGCAACAAGTCTACCAAATTCCTGAAAGTGAAGTGGTCACACCATTCCGACCGAGAAGCCACTTGAGAACACGAGGATAACCTCCGTTCTGAATATCTGGAGTTCTTCCAGTCCTAGATCTCGGGACGAGATCCTTTCGTAGTGGTGGAGTGTTGTAACACCCCGGATGTAACTTGCCGTATTTGTAACTCCGAATCTTGCCTTTTTCCGGCCTTAAGTTATGAGATTCCCTTCGTGGTTAGGTTTTGTCTTCGTTCTGCATTTTGTTCATGTCATGCATTTCATATCTTGTCATCATGCGCATTGTATTTGCATTCGTGTTTGTCTCATGCATCCGAGCATTTTCCCTGTTGTCCGTTTTGCAATTCGACACTCGTACGTGCACTGACATACCCCTTTTGTCTCTTTTCGTGAGCGGGTGTTAAACGTTCTCGGAATGGACTGAGATTTTCCATGTGGCCTTGGTACACCACCGGTAGACCGCTTGTCAAATTTCGTTCCATTTGGAGTCCGTTTGATGCTCCAACGGTTAACCGGGGAACCGCAAAGGCCTCGTGTGTGTTGCAGCCCAACACCCATCCAAAACGGCCCAATAACCCATCCAAACCACTTCCATGTCCATTTGGATGCTCCTACCTCCTCCTAGCTATAAATATGTGCACCCTTCCTCCAAATTCGGGTCCCTAAACCCTAGATCCACCCTCTACGCCGCCGGACACATCCGTCTGAGTCGGACGCGTCCGCACTTCCTCCACCAGCGAATCGCGTGTCGCCATGTCACCGCCGACGTACCGCGCGCCACCGAAGCCCGCCGGGCCTAGATCTGGCCCCCGCGGCCCGTCCCCCTACAGCCTGCGCCGACCGACCCCGCCGCCAGGAGCCCGCGCCACCCTGCGCGCCTGGTCGCCGCCGTTCGTCTTCTCCACGCCGGCCGCCACCTTCATCGCCAACCACCCTCGTCCGCCACCGCCCATCGCCGGGGCGCACCGCCGCCGCCGCATCGCCCCAAGCCGACCGCCCATGTCTCCCTGGCCATGACTCCAGCCACCTCTCCACTCCAGCCACTCCCTCCTCCGCTCGGGATCCGGCCACCGTCCTCTCCCTCCCAGGCGAGTACTCCGGTGAGTTGCTCCGGCAAACCTCGGTTCGCAGGCCACGAAGAACCCTAGATCTGGAAGGTTGTTTTTCTTCTAAGTCCCTAACATTTTCATGCCCTGTTCATTGCTCCATAACTCCATGACCGTAGCTCCGTTTCATGCGTATGATCTATCAAAATGTTCATTGTCAGATGCTCCTCATTTCATTCCATTGTGTCATGCTTGTTGGAGTTCATCGTGATGCCCTAATCATTGATGCAAGATTGCTATAAATTTTTTACTTCTGATACTTATCAGTTTGGGGTGATTTGTCATTTTTGTCACATTTCATGTGTGCATCATATGGGCATGAGATCTACATGTGTTTTGAGCTATGTAATGCCATCTTTACAGGGGTGCTTGCCATTTATTTGTGTGATCAATGTGGTGACTAGCACAAGCATGCAAAGTAGCCTTCCTGATATTGCTGATTTCAGGGACTTAGGATTTTACTGTCATTTTCCTGCTGTTATTTTTATGCCTTGTAAACATGATGCTACAGTGAGATCCATGCTTATTTTGAGATACTTGAGTAAGGATGTTTTGAACATATGGTTATGCTATATCCATCCATGCCCCTGTTTGTAATTATGGAGTGCCATAGCATGTCTTAATAGTGCTCTACCTTTGCTATAAAATGTTCCTCGCAGATTGTTTACATGTTAATAAATTTTGCCATGGTTGTTGCTAGTGACCCATGCATGCTATGAACTTGCTCTTGCCATGGTTAGCTTAATGAGCATGTCATCATGCTGCTGGTATGCTTGTTTTGTCATGAAATGCTCTGTGGCGAGTGATTTGAGATCGCAAAGTTGCCTTCATAATTTTGTTTATGCCATGCTCTGTTTTCTGCTAAGTCTGAAAACTGTTAATAAAAATTGCTATGTTTACATGAGTGCCATCATATCTTCTGTGCCCTTTTGGCTCATGACCAGTAATAGGCTTTTGATCTATGCATTTAGTCGATTCATGTCGTGCCATTTTTGCTATTATATATTCCTGTAGCATGTCGTTTTCTTGCTCTAAACATGGCTTCCTGATGTTATTTCTGGCATGTTAGTATTTGCACTAAGTCTGTGAAGCTGATATCTTTTCCACTTTTTCCATGCTTGTTTGAACCTACTCTTGTGTGTTTTAGTCGTAGCTCAGTGTTCATGTTTTGTCAAGCATCTTGAGTTCATCACTGTCGTGCAGTAGCTTAGTTTCTTGTTGCATTCTAGATGGCATCGTGCTGTTAATCGCAGAATTGTGCCATTCTTGTTTTGCTTGCCATTTGCAAACTGTGCGTCCATTTCCTGTGATCTTTATATCGATTTCGACGGAAATCATCTCATCTTTCCAGTGGCACACTTGGTTTGCCAAGTTGATGCCTTGATCATTCTTTTCCTTCTGAAGCACGCAGATGCATTGCATATCACATCTCGCATATCATGCCATGTTTTGCATCATGTTGCTTGTGCATTGCACCGTGATTGATTGTTGGTCCTTCACTTGTGTTCTTGCTTTGGGTAGAGCCAGGAGATGAGTACGTGACCGAGGAACCTGTTGAGTACACTAACGAGGATCAAGCTTTCGACAACTCTGAGAACTTTGCAGGCAAGATGACCATACCCTCGAAATCACTTCTATCTTTGCTTGCTAGTTGTTCGCTCTTTCGCTATGCCGCGATACCTAACACTTGCTCTATCATGCATCCCATATTGCCATGTCAAGCCTCTAACTGTCCTTTCGTAGCAAACCGTTGTTTGGCTATGTTACTGCTTTGCTCAGCCCATCTTATAGCGTTGCTAGTTGCAAGTGAAGATGAAGTTTGTTCCTTGTTGGAACATGGATATTGTTGGGGTATTATTATTATATCTTATTTACTTTAATGCATCTATATACTTGGTAAAGGCTGGAAGGCTCGGCCTTATGCCTAGTGTTTTGTTCCACTCTTGCCGCCCTAGTTTCTGTCATACCAGTGTTATGTCCCTTGATTTTTGTGTTCCTTATGCGGTTGGGTGATAATGGGAACCCCTTGACAGTACGCCTCTAATAAAACTCCTCCAGGAAGGCCCAACCTTAGTTTTACCATTTTCCATCTAAGTCTTTTTCCCTTGGGTTCCGCAGACTCAAGGGTCATCTTTATTTTAAACCCCCGAGCCAGTGCTCCTCTGAGTGTTGGTCCAAACTAGAGCCCCTTGCAGTGCCACCTCGGGGAAACCTGAGGGTTGGTTTTAGTTTTACGGATTGCTTATCCGGTGTGCCCTGAGAACGAGATATGTGCAGATCTATCGGGATTTGTCTGCACATTCGGGTGGCTTTGCTAGTCTTGTTTTACCATTGTCGAAATGTCTTGTAACCGGGATTCCGAGTCTGATCGGGTCTTCCTGGGAGAAGGAATATCCTTCATTGACTATGAGAGCTTGTGATGGGCTAAATTGGGACACCCCTGCAGGGTTTTGAACTTTCGAAAGTCGTGCCCACAGTTATGGGCAGATGGGAATTTGTTAATATCCAGTTGTAGAAAACTAGACACTTAACTTAACTAAAATGAATCTACCGCGTGCGTAGCCGTGATGGTCTCTTTTCGGCGGAGTCCGGGGAGAGAACACAGTCTTGTGTTATGCTTGAACGTATGTAGTTTCAGCATCACTTCTTGATCCCTTATAGTTTCTCGACCGTGCGCTGCTTCTCTTCTCGCTCTCTTTTGCGTAAGTTAGCCACCATATATGCTAGTGCTTGCTGCAGCTCCACCTTACTACCTTTTCCTACCCATAAGCTTAATTAGTCTTGATCTCACGGGTGTGAGATTGCTGAGTCCCTGTGACTCACGGATACTTCCAAACAGATGCAGGTGCCGATGATGCCAGTGCAGGGGACACTACCGAACTCAAGTGGGAGTTCGACGAAGACTTGGGTCGCTATTATGTTTCTTTTCCGGATGATCAGTAGAGGAGCCCAGTTGGGGCGATCGGGGATCTAGCATTTGGGGTTGTCTTTCTTTATTTTGGTTCCGTAGTCGGACCTTTGATTGTACTTTGGATGATGTATGGATTATTTATGGTGAAAACTTTGTTTTTGCCACTCTAGTTTTTGCCCACTTTGCTTATGCCACTCTAGAATATGACATCTCACTTTTGCCACTCTTAGCTTTTGTCAATACCTCACAAATGCCATTCAGTGGCAAAAACGATCATTTTTCATTTCACTTTTGCCACTCTTAGGTTTTGCAATGTATCACAATTGCCACTCTGAAAATTTTGCTTTTGCCACTGAATGGCAAAATTGATATATTGTCAAAAGCTAAGAGTGGCAAAAGTGAAGTGTTAAATTTTAGAGTGGCATAAGCAAAGTGGGAAAAAGCTAGAGTGGCAAAAACAAACTTTTCCCTTATGTATGTATTGTGTGAAGTGGCGATTGTAAGCCGACTCTTTATCCCTTTCTTATTCAGTACATGGGATGTGTAAAGATTACCCCACTTGCAACAGACCTACCACATGGCTATGCCTCTAAGTTGTGCCCTGACACGTGGGAGATATAGCCGCATTGTGGGTGTTACATCTAGATACCAAGATGATGTAGGGTAGAACCCTAATCGCCCAATATTTCACGAAAGGAGCGGATCCCGCGACGAACACGAAGAACACTAGGGGGAAACGAGAGGAAACATGAGGGAAAACACGAGAGAATCACTAAACCAACAAGAAATAGTCACACATATGCTAGATCCTCGAGTACATAAGAGATCACACGGTCCATGGTCAACTAGGGACGATACAAAGTTAGCCGGTCTTCTCCGTGAGGAGGTCTTGATGTTCTTCTCTGCAAGGAGGTCTTGACTCCAAAGGGATCTTCTCCGAAGAGGGGCCAAGGTCTCTCTAGTGGAGTAGATTAGATGGCGATGAGCAATGCTCTATCTCTAATATGAGCCAAACCAATGCTAACCCTAAAATGTAGGTAGGAAAAGAGTATATATAGTCTAGGTGGGTGAAGGGGTGGACCTGCCTCGGGCCGTTACACTGTGCGCAGACAGGGGAGGTCGGACGTCCGGGCGTCGGGCCGGATGTCCGGGCTTTCACGAGGGGCCAGATGTCCGGGCTGGGGTGGCCGGATGTCTGGGCTGGAGGCGCTGGCCTTGCTGCTCTCTGGAAAGGTGGTGTCCGGATATCCGGGCTTGAGGCCGGATGTCCAGGCTGAGGCCGGAAGTCCGGGGCCTATAGATGCGCGGCAGATGGTAGGCTCTTGTAGTTGAAGTCTCCAGCGGCCGGATGTCCAGGCTCGGGGCCGAATGTCCGGGTCCTAGAGCTGCCTTCTTCTCCTCCCAGCGGTCCTCTTGATCCATGGACTTGGCGGCTTGTCCGTCTTCACGAGCGTCTTCGGGAGGGTCCTCTTAGTACCTAATCATGCATAACATCTCGGACTTTGGTAGTAGCCATGTCTCGAGAGGATCATTTGTAATATCACTAAGGAGAGAAGTCACCTCGGTCTCAAGAGCTCTAGCTCTAGATCGAGTCATGGGTCCCCTTGGCACTTCGTGATACGATGGTGGGTCCATGCAGATGACCGTAGGATGCTCTGCATCACTGATGACGCATTCTGGCGCGCCACACTCGTGACGCATTTTGTGTCCTCCATACTGGAGATATTTTTTCCACATATATATTGACCGATGCCAAGAATGCCGTCCTATTATGGGTTGTCACCCACGTACGTTACGGCATGCCAGACGGCGAAAACAAGGAGAATAAGGCTTATAGTCGCCTTATTTTCTTGAATTTACAATGAAATGGGATTCCCCAGATCAAAGAGCATGTGCAGAATGCAACGTTGGTCCTTACCAGATAGACTAATGTTTACACTCACCATAATCTCTCGGATTTCCTTCCAAAGGAGTGCCAATGGGTTCAAAAGCTTCTCTGAGAAGCAGCGGCAAATGATGTTCTTTAACTTTCAGGGGCAAAAAGTCCTGCCTAGGGGGCGAATTTGAGGGCCCTCTGGGTCTCTTGCTTAATCCGGAAGAACTTTCTAGATTACCAAGCTCGTCGCGAGCATTTTGATTACTTGTGGGTCCGAAATGGACTCCAAATGACAAAGTTATGACCGTTTTAGTGAACACTAGTCCTTCATATGGCAGTGCTTGAAAGAACATCATTTTCTAGTGACATGCTGTGGCGCGCCGCCCCAAAATTGTGTGTCCTCCATAGTGGAGATATGGTTTCCACATATATATTGATCGATGCTAGGAATACCCTCCAATTATTGGCTGTCACACACGTACATTACGGCATGCCACAAGGCAAAAACAAGGGGAATAAGGCTTATTCTCGCCTTATTTTTCCTTAATTTACAACCAAATTGGATTCCCCAGATCATAGAGCATGTGCAGAATGCAACGTTTGTCCTTACCAGGTGGACTAATGTTTATACTCACCATAATCTCTCGGATTTCCTTCCAAAGGAGTGCAAATGGGTTCAGAAAATTGTTTGAAAAGCAGCAGCAAATGATGTTCTTTGACTTTCAGGGGCAAAAAGTCCTACCTAGGGGCCGAAATTGGGGGCCCTCCGGGACTCCAGCGTAAGACGGAAGTATTATTTAGATTCCCATGCTCATCATGAGCATTTTGATTATTTGTGGTTCCAAAATGGACTCCAAATGATAAAGTTATCACCGTTTTAGTGAACCCCGGTCCTTCATATGGAAATGCTTGAAAGAACTTCATTTTCTCGTGACACATTGATAGAGGCGCAGGTGCCCTGATGTTTCGATGAGATGGTGGCTATCGTTTTGGAGGAAGTCGACTTTGACGATCCGACTACAAACGTGCCAAGACGTCGCGCCTTAACAATCGCTAAACCAACTCTGAGAGGTTATTGACCACGCCGGAGCACGATCAACCTCACCACGAAGGTCTGTCTCCTGCAGGCAAACAAAGAACAAGCAAGAAACTAAGATTGCAATCTGGATATTGCCAATATAAGAGGAAAGCTTTATTGATCAAGGTGGGGTTCTGTGACGCCTTTGTCTGGTCGTTGAACACAAACGAAGTACGTGAAGTTGCAGCTATGGCGAACTTTTATCTAAACAAAACCCAAAGTCTAAACGATGCCCTAAGGGTTGTATATATGGAGAAGAGAGGGGGAATTTCGTGGCCCTTGGAGGAGGGGTCCAAAACCAACCCTAACTCTTGTTTCCCCACACATACGGACTCTAAAAACAACCTATACTTAAGTATTTAGAAAATACATGGGCCTGGCCCAATAATAAGGTGACGCAAGACCTAGAATAGCCTCTGGATGAAATTTATGAAGTGGCATCTTGTATATTTCGTCCAAGGCTTCATGCACTCCTTATGGTGGCTTCAAAGTCCTGAAATCATCACTTGTAACAACGTTCTTGATCCCCTTGCGCATGCCATCATCTCCATGCTTGGTCTTGCTCCAGTCTTCATCCCTCTTATCCATGCCAGGCCCTTCATTTGTAAGAAAAAGAAATGTATCCAATTGAGGCAGCATCATATTCTCATAAAAATTAGAATCATTACCAAGAAATGAAAGTACCTGATAATTTAATTGACGTGCGTGAGCTCTAGTAAATCGTCCTGTATGTATAGCAGCAGGGGTTGTGGGTGTAATAGTGGTATTGATGTCCTCATCATCCTCCCCTTCTTGAAACGAAGTCATCTTCAATGGAAGCTCATCTTCCTCACCCAAATGAGGCTTCAAATCAGCAATGTTAAAAGTGGGACTAACCCCAAAAGCTGCAGGCTGGTCAAGTTTATATGCATTATCATTTATTTTCTCTAACACCTCAAAAGGACCATCAGCACGTGGCTTTAGCTTTGATTTGCAAAAATTAGGAAATCTATCCTTCCGCAAATGTAACCAAACCACATCACTAGGTGCAAACACAACATGTTTTTTACCCTTATCACCAGCAAGTTTATATTTAGCATTCATACGCTCAATGTTTTGCTTAGTTAACTCATGCATTTTTAAAATCAATTCAACATGTTCTTTAGCATCAAAATTAACCTTCTCCGAAGATGGAAGAGGCAACAAATCAATAGGTGCCCGAGGTAGGAAACCATACACAATTTCAAAAGGGCACATCTTAGTAGTAGAATGCAATGAATGATTATAAGCAAATTCAATATGAGGCAAGCATTTTTCCCACATTTTCTTATTATTCTTCAAAACAGCCCTAAGCATAGTAGACAATGTTCTATTGACTAATTTAGTTTGTCCATCAGTTTGGGGGTGACAAGTAGTACTAAAAAGCATTTTAGTCCCCAACTTATCCCATAAACATTTCCAAAAGTGGCTAAGAAATTTACTATCAGGATTTGTAACAATAGTATTTTGCACACCATGCAAGCGAATAATTTCACGAAAGAACAAATCAGCAACATTAACAGCATCATCGCTTTTATGACATGGTATAAAGTGTGTCATTTTCGAGAACCTATCCACGACAACAAATATGCTATCCCTCTCCTTCTTTGTTCGAGCCAAACCTAAAACAAAGTCCATAGATATATCCTCCCAAGGCAAACTAGGTACATGCAAAGGCATATATAAAACATGAGGATTTAGTCGTGACTTAGCTTTTTGACATGTAGTGCAGCGAGCAACAAAACGCTCAACATCACGTCTCATATTTGGCCAAAAGAAATGTGTAGCAAGTATATCCTACGTATTCTTCACGCCAAAGTGTCCCATTAAGCCTCCTCCATGCACCTCCTGCAACAACAAAAGATGAAAAACCTAGCTGGAATGCATAGCTTGTTAGCACGAAACACAAATCCATCATTAATGACGAAATTGCTCCATGTTCTTCCTTGTTTACAATTCTGCATTACATCTTTAAAATTAGCATCATGCACATATTGATCTTTGATGGTCTCCAAACCAAATATTTTGAAGACAAGTTGTGAAAGCATAGTATATCAATGAGACAATGCATCAGCAATAACATTTTCTTTACCCTTCTTATGTTTAATGACATAAGGGAAAGTCTCAATGAATTCAACTCATTTAGCATGTCTACGATTCATTTTAGCTTGACTTTTAATATGTTTCAAAGATTCATGATCAGAATGTATAACAAATTCTTTGGACCATAAATAATGTTGCCATGTTTCTAAAGTCCGAACAAGAGCATATAATTCTTTATCATATGTAGAATAATTCAGACTAGGCCCACTCAATTTTTTAGAAAAGTATGCAACAGGTCTGCCATCTTGTAATAACACACTTCCTAATCCAATTCCACTGGCATCACATTCAAGCTCAAAAGTCTTATTAAAATCAGGAAGTTGGAGTAAAGGAGCATGTGTCAACTTATCTTTCAATACCGTGAAGGCTTCTTCCAATGTGGTACCCAAACAAAAGGCACATCCTTCTTTGTAAGCTCATTGAGAGGTACAGCAATGGTGCTGAAATCTCTCACAAAACGCCAATAGAATCCAGCGAGGCCAAGAAAACTCCTCACTTGTGTGACCGTTTTGGGCTGCGGCCAACTATCAATAGCTTCAATCTTGGCTTTATCAACTTCAATTCCCTGTGGAGTAACAACATAGCCAAGGAAAGATACTCGATCGGTGCAGAAGGTGCACTTCCCAAGGTTACCAAACAAACGTGCATCACATAGAGCAATAAAAACATCACGTAAATGTTCCAAATGTTCCTCCAAAGATCTGCTATAAATTAGTATATCATCAAAATAGACGACCACAAATCGTCCAACGAAAGCACGTAAAACTTCGTTCATTAGTCTCATGGAAGTACTAGGTGCATTAGTTAACCCAAAAGGCATGACTAACCACTCATATAAACCAAACTTAGTTTTAAATGTTGTTTTCCATTCATCTCCCAATTTCATACAAATTTCATGGTATCCACTACGCAAATCAACTTTAGAGAAAATTGTAGAGCCACTCAATTCATCAAGCATATCGTCTAGCCTAGGAATAGGATGACGATAACGAATAGTAATATTATTAATGCCTCTACAATCAACACACATACATGACGCACCATCCTTTTTAGGCACTAGTATAATAGGAACAACACAAGGACTAAGAGATTCGCATAAGTAACCTTTGTCGAGCAGCTCCTGTACTTGACGCATAATCTCCGTTGTCTCCTCTGGATTGGTATGGTATGCTGCATGGTTGGGTGGCGATGCACTGGGAATTAAGTCAATTTAATGCACGATCCCTCGAATAGGTGGTAATCCCGGTGGCACGTCTTGTGGGAAGACGTCAGCGAACTCCTGCAAAATGTTAGTGACACCAGGGAGCAAAGAGGAAGGAACATCCTCGAATGAAAATAATGCCTCTTTGCACACAAAAGCATAACAAACAAATTTGCTGAAATCTAGCTCATCAATATCAGATTTTGTGGCAAGTAAACATGCAATTTTCAATTCAATTTTAGAAGAAACACTAGATGGTTGATTATTAGGTTTCATTTGTTGCGCAAATTCTTTGGCCACAATCTGATTTTCACTCTTATTTTTCTCCTATTTTGCTTTATTAGCTCTATTAATATCATCTTTCAAAAAGGATTCAGGAGTCATAGGAAGCAAAGTAATATGGCTATCCTTATGAACAAGAGTATACTGATTATTTCTACCATGGTGTACATAACTTTTATCAAATTGCCATGGTCTATGAAGTAATAACGAACATGCTTGCATGGGTACCACATCACAATCAACATAATGAGCATATGTAGAGATACTAAAATGCACACGAACAATATGTGTTACCTTAACCTTGCCGCAGTTGTTGAACCATTGGATGTAGTAAGGATGTGGATGTGGTCTTGTGGAGAGAGATAGCTTCTCCACCATCTCCATGCTAGCCAAGTTGTTGCAGCTCCCTCCATCTATAATGACGCGAGCAGAACGTTCCTTCACAACTCCCTTTGTATGGAACAAATTATGCCTCTGATTTTGCTCAGCTTGTGTGACTTGCACACTCAAAACACATTGAGCAACTAAACATTCATACATATCACCATCTTCAGGAGCCATGTATTGCGTCTCATGATCAGAATCATCTCCACCATGTTCTTCACGTGTAATAAGAGCCAAAGTCACCTCATCATAGTCACTAGCGGACTCACACCCACCATCCTCAGTGGCAATCATCACACGCTGAGATTTGCATTCTCTCGCAAAATGTCCTCTTCCCTTACAACGACGACAAATAATATCACTTATGTGCCCCATTGATGCCATGGAAAAAGAAGAGCTCTACGCAGGCCCAGCGGGTGTGCTCTTGGGAGATAGTGATGGTTGTGCCTGCTTTCTTGTATCACGGCTGGAGGTGGCACTTGATGGAGGTGCTGGTGCAGTGGAAGTAGAGGATGCACGTGGTGTCCATGATGAAGATTGACCTGCAGAAAAGTTAGTTCGCGCCAATGCCTGTCGATCCTGCACTTCACATTCAGCTTTACAAGCAAGATGGAATAAACAAGTGATATTATTGTACTCCTTATACTCTAGAATGGTCTGAATCTCTGTATTTAATCCACCCATAAAACATGCAAGCATAGATTCATTCTTCTCAACAATACCACATCTAATCATGCTAGTTTGTAATTCCTGATAATATTCTTCTACAGAATTTTTGCTTGTCTTAAACACTGTAATTTTTGAAGTAATTCACGTTGTTAATGTGGTGGAACCCAACGAGTACGCATAGCAATTTTCAAAGCAGCCCAAGTAGTTGGAATAGGATATAATCTACAATGTTCAGACCACCAAACACATGCGAAGCTAGTGAAAGCACAAACAACAGCAAGAACACGTCTCTCCTCGGGATATTGTAAACATGTAAAATGTTGTTCCGTTTGTAACTCCCAAGTAAGATATATATCAGGAACATATCTACCCTCAAATGTTGGAATATTCAATTTTAGTTTAGGAAGATGGTAATGATCTCGTACCTCATATGGTGCTGCAACCCTACCGTTGCGATGATATACATGAGGACGACCTGGTGGTGGTGGTGCTAGAGGTTGCACGTAATTCTGATTTTGATCAACCTCATCCTCGTAATGGTCCTCCACCGCTGCAGTAGCAGCAGGAGCTACAGAAGCATCAACAGCGGCACCAGAATTTTGCTCAGGGTCAATGGGAACGCGTTGTGCTCGTCCCACTAGATTTGGAAGGCGACGTTGTTGTTGTTGTTGTTGATGATGATGTTCGTTAGGTATAGCCGGCGGTGGTCGTGGTGGAAGACGTGCGAGCAATTCATTAAACTTGTTATCGAGCTTTGTTTCAAACGTCTTCTCCATGCCATCTATCTTCTCCATGGCCTCTTCAAATCTGTTTAGCGCATCTTGCACCTATCCACTCATCATTTGCTGAAATTTATCATGCAACTCCTTATTCGTCATGTTCTTCCAGTCAGTCTCATCGGCTTTGTGATCCTACCATGGTCCTAGAGACTACTAACAAGAGGTGGTGGTGGGTGTCACAAATCCGTCAAGCAAATCTCAAATTCTTACTAGTTCTTACCCAGTAGCAGGTAGTGATCGGCAACTGTCGTAGTCAAAACCCTCAAAGCTTGGATAGAGAGATTACCAGGGAGAGTCAAACGCAAGACGTAGATGTATGTGGAGCTTGGAAGGCTTATAATATGGTAGCAAAAAGGGTCAGCAATAATCAATTCAGAGATGCAAAGTTAAATAAACGCTCAACGATGGTATTGTGCTGGTCCTAAGCTAGACCATGGTAGAGACGCGATCTTAGAACACTAACAAAATCACGACGCTTTACGTAAACAAGGGAGGAGCACGCTCTGATTTTTTTCTTTTTTTCACTTTTTGCACTTTTTCCTCTCTTTTTTACTCCGCAACAAATTTTTTTCGAAAAAGTCTACAAATGGTCCAAAAATTTTTTGCAATCTATTTTGAATTTTCGAGTATTTTTTTAGTTTGGAACTATTTTCCTACTGTGGGTAGAACGAAAGTTTGGGAGTCCTACTCTGTCATGACTCGGAGTATGGCGTGATATGGAAATCCAAAACAGAGTAACAAAATACTGGACTTGGACTGGTCGCGGAGATGAATCTGGTGGAACTTGGACTGCTGGCGGCAATGAATCTGGTGGAACTCGGACTGGTGGTGAATCGGTGATGGAGGTGTACTCGGATTATCGTGATGGCGGTGGATATGTGGTATATGGCAGCGCTGATGATGATGGTGGTATATGGCAGCAGTGATCACGATGGTGGTATATGGCAGCGGTGACGATGATGGTGGTATAAGGCAGCGGTGATGATGGTGGTGGTATATGGCAGCGGTGATGATGATGGTGGTATATGGCAGCGGTGACGATGATGATGCGGCGATGGCGTGACAACTTGTGAACAGAACTCGAAACTCTAAAGGACTAGACACTAAGAACAGCATCTAGACACGATGATGCAACCACAAATTAAAACCCTAAAAAGATTATCCAAAGGCTCAGATTAGTTCGGATATGATGAACTAGCCCTAAATTTTTTTGGCTTTTTCGTGGACTGTAGGTATGAAGAACAGACTCGATCAAAACAATGAAAACTGTAAAATCTCACCGAGCAACCTGGAAATCTGATACCACTTGATAGAGGCGAAGCTGTCCCGAAGTTTCGATGAGATGGTGGCTATCGTTTTGGAGGAAGCCGACTTTGACGATCCGACTATGAACGTGCGAAGACGTCGCGCTTAGCAATCGCGGGAGCACGATCAACCTGACCACGAAGGTCTGTTTCCTGCAGGCAAACGAAGAACAAGCAAGATTAAGATTGCAATCTAGATATTGCGAATATAAGAGGAAAGCTTTATTGATCAAGGTAGGGTTCTGTGACGCCTTTGTCTGGCATTGAACACAAACGAAGTACGCGAAGTTGCAGCTATGGCGAACTTTTATCTAAACAAACCCAAAGTCTAAACGATGCCCTAAGAGCTGTATATATGGAGAAGAGGGGGGAATTTTGTGGCCCTTGGAGCAGGGTCCGAAACCAACACTAACTCTTGTTACCCCACACATACAGACTCTAAAAACAGCATATACTTAAGTATTTCGAAAATACATGGGCCTGGCCCAATAATAAGGTGACGCAGCACCAGACATGGCAAAAAAGTTGAATAAGGCTTATAGTCGCCTTACTTTCCTGAATTTACCACCAAATGGGATTCCCCGCATCATTGAGCATGTTTAGAATGCAATGTTTGTCCTTACCAGGCGGACTAATGTTTATACTCACCATGATCTCTCAAATTTCCTTCCAAAGGAGTGCCAATGCTTCAGAAACTAGTTTGAAAAAGCAGGGGCAAATGTAACCAAACCAGATCTCTAGGTGCAAACACAACATGTTTTTTACCCTTATCACCAGCAAGTTTATATTTAGCATTCATACGCTCAATGTTTTGCTTAGTTAACTCATGCATTTTTAAAATCAATTCAGCATGTTCTTTAGCATCAAAATTAACCTTCTCCGAAGATGGAAGAGGCAACAAATCAATAGGTGCCCGAGGTAGGAAACCATACACAATTTCAAAAGGGCACATCTTAGTAGTAGAATGCAATGAACGATTATAAGCAAATTCAATATGAGGCAAGCATTTTTCCCACATTTTCTTATTATTCTTCAAAACATCCCTAAGCATAGTAGACAATGTTCTATTAACTAATTTAGTTTTTCCATCAGTTTGGGGGTGACAAGTAGTACTAAAAAGAAGTTTAGCCCCCAACTTATCCCATAAACATTTCCAAAAGTGGCTAAGAAATTTACTATCACCATTTGTAACAATAGTATTTTGCACACCATGCAAGCGAATAATTTCATGAAAGAACAAATCAGCAACATTAACAGCATCATCGCTTTTATAACATGGTATAAAGTGTGTCATTTTCGAGAACCTATCCACGACAACAAATATGCTATCCCTCTCCTTCTTTGTTCGAGCCAAACCTAAAACAAAGTCCATAGATATATCCTCCCAAGGAAAACTAGGTACATGCAAAGGCATATATAAAACATGAGGATTTAGTCGTGACTTAGCTTTTTGACATGTAGTGCAGCGAGCAACAAAACGCTCAACATCACGTCTCATATTTGGCCAAAAGAAATGTGTAGAAAGTATATCCTACGTCTTCTTCACGCCAAAGTGTCCCATTAAGCCTCCTCCATGCACCTCCTGCAACAACAAAAGATGAAAAACCTAGCTGGAATGCATAGCTTGTTAGCACGAAACACAAATCCATCATTAATGACGAAATTGCGCCATGTTCTTCCTTGTTTACAATTCTGCATTACATCTTTAAAATTAGCATCATCCACATATTGATCTTTGATGGTCTCCAAACCAAATATTTTGAAGACAAGTTGTGAAAGCATAGTATATCGATGAGACAATGCATCAGCAATAACATTTTCTTTACCCTTCTTATGTTTAATGACATAAGGGAAAGTCTCAATGAATTCAACTCATTTAGCATGTCTACGATTCATTTTAGCTTGACTTTTAATATGTTTCAAAGATTCATGATCAGAATGTATAACAAATTCTTTGGACCATAAATAATGTTGCCATGTTTCTAAAGTCCGAACAAGAGCATATAATTCTTTATCATATGTAGAATAATTCAGACTAGGCCCACTCAATTTTTTAGAAAAGTATGCAACAGGTCTGCCATCTTGTAATAACACACTTCCTAATCCAATTCCACTGGCATCACATTCAAGCTCAAAAGTCTTATTAAAATCAGGAGGTTGGAGTAAAGGAGCATGTGTCAACTTATCTTTCAATACCGTGAAGGCTTCTTCCAATGTGGTACCCCAAACAAAAGGCACATCCTTCTTTGTAAGCTCACTGAGAGGTACAGCAATGGTGCTGAAATCACTCACAAAACGCCAATAGAATCCAGCGAGGCCAAGAAAACTCCTCACTTGTGTGACCGTTTTGGGCTGCGGCCAACTATCAATAGCTTCAATCTTGGCTTTATCAACTTCAATTCCCTGTGGAGTAACAACATAGCCAAGGAAAGATACTCGATCGGTGCAGAAGGTGCACTTACCAAGGTTACCAAACAAACGTGCATCACATAGAGCAATAAAAACATCACGTAAATGTTCCAAATGTTCCTCCAAAGATCTGCTATAAATTAGTATATCATCAAAATAGACGACCACAAATCGTCCAACGAAAGCACGTAAAACTTCGTTCATTAGTCTCATGGAAGTACTAGGTGCATTAGTTAACCCAAAAGGCATGACTAACCACTCATATAAACCAAACTTAGTTTTAAATGCTGTTTTCCATTCATCTCCCAATTTCATACAAATTTCATGGTATCCACTACGCAAATCAACTTTAGAGAAAATTGTAGAGCCACTCAATTCATCAAGCATATCGTCTAGCCTAGGAATAGGATGACGATAACGAATAGTAATATTATTAATGCCTCTACAATCAACACACATACATGACGCACCATCCTTTTTAGGCACTAGTATAATAGGAACAACACAAGGACTAAGAGATTCGCATAAGTAACCTTTGTCGAGCAGCTCCTGTACTTGACGCATAATCTCCGTTGTCTCCTCTGGATTGGTACGGTATGCTGCATGGTTGAGTGGCGATGCACTAGGAATTAAGTCAATTTAATGCACAATCCCTCGAATAGGTGGTAATCCCGGTGGCACGTCTTGTGGGAAGACGTCAGCGAACTCCTGCAAAATGTTAGTGATAGCAGGGAGCAAAGAGGAAGGAACATCCTCGAATGAAAATAATGCCTCTTTGCACACAAAAGCATAACAAACAGATTTGCTGAAATCTAGCTCATCAATATCAGATTTTGTGGCAAGTAAACATGCAATTTTCAATTCAATTTTAGAAGAAACACTAGATGGTTGATTATTAGGTTTCATTTGTTGCGTAAATTCTTTTGCCACAATCTGATTTTCACTCTTATTTTTCTCCTATTTTGCTTTATTAGCTCTATTAATATCATCTTTCAAAATGGATTCAGGAGTCATAGGAAGCAAAGTAATATGGCTATCCTTATGAACAAGAGTATACTGATTATTTCTACCATGGTGTACATAACTTTTATCAAATTGCCATGGTCTATGAAGTAATAACGAACATGCTTGCATGGGTACCACATCACAATCAACATAATGAGCATATGTAGAGATACTAAAATGCACACGAACAATACGTGTTACCTTATCCTTGCCGTAGTTGTTGAACCATTGGATGTAGTAAGGATGTGGATGTGGTCTTGTGGAGAGAGATAGCTTCTCCACCATCTCCATGCTAGCCAAGTTGTTGCAGCTCCCTCCATCTATAATGACGCGAGCAGAACGTTCCTTCACAACTCCCTTTGTATGGAACAAATTATGCCTCTGATTTTGCTCAGCTTGTGTGACCTACACACTCAAAACACATTGAGCAACTAAACATTCATACATATCACCATCTTCAGGAGCCATGTATTGCGTCTCATGATCAGAATCATCTCCACCATGTTCTTCACATGTAATAAGAGCCAAAGTCTCCTCATCATAGTCACTAGCGGACTCACACCCACCATCCTCAGTGGCAATCATCACACGCTGAGATTTGCATTCTCTCGCAAAATGTCCTCTTCCCTTACAACGACGACAAATAATATCACTTGTGTGCCCCATTGATGCCATGGAAGAAGAAGAGCTCTACGCAGGCCCAGCAGGTGTGCTCTTGGGAGATAGTGATGGTTGTGCCTGCTTTCTTGTATCACGGCTGGAGGTGGCACCTGATGGAGGTGCTGGTGCAGTGGAAGTAGAGGATGCATGTGGTGTCCATGATGAAGATTGACCTGTAGAAAAGTTAGTTCGCGCCAATGCCTGTCGATCCTGCACTTCACATTCAGCTTTACAAGCAAGATGGAATAAAAAAGTGATATTATTGTACTCCTTATACTCTAGAATGGTCTGAATCTCTCTATTTAATCCACCCATAAAACATGCAAGCATAGATTCATTCTTCTCAACAATACCACATCTAATCATGCCAGTTTGTAATTCCTGATAATATTCTTCTACAGAATTTTTGCTTGTCTTAAACACTATAATTTTTGAAGTAATTCACGTTGTTAATGTGGTGGAACCCAACGAGTACGCATAGCAATTTTCAAAGCAGCCCAAGTAGTTGGAATAGTATATAATGTACAATGTTCAGACCACCAAACACATGCGAAGCTAGTGAAAGCACAAACAGCAGCAAGAACACGTCTCTCCTCGGGATATTGTAAACATGTAAAATGTTGTTCCGTTTGTAACTCCCAAGTAAGATATATATCAGGAACATATCTACCCTCAAATGTTGGAATATTCAATTTTAGTTTAGGAAGATGGTAATGATCTCGTACCTCATATGGTGCTACAACCCTACCGTTGCGATGATATACATGAGGACGACCTGGTGGTGGTGGTGCTAGAGGTTGCACGTAATTCTGATTTTGATCAACCTCATCCTCGTAATGGTCCTCCACCGCTGCAGTAGCAGCAGGAGCTACAGAAGCATCAATAGCGGCACCAGAATTTTGCCCAGGGTCAATGGGAACGCGCTGTGCTCGTCCCACTAGATTTGGAAGGTGACGTTGTTGTTGATGTTCGTTAGGTGCAGCCGGCGGTGGTCGTGGTGGAAGACGTGTGAGCAATTCATTAAACTTGTTATCGAGCTTTGTTTCAAACGTCTTCTCCATGCCATCTATCTTCTCCATGGCCTCTTCAAATCTGTTTAGCACATCTTGCACCTATCCACTCATCATTTGCTGAAATTTATCATGCAACTCCTTATTCGTCATGTTCTCCCAGTCAGTCTCGTCAGCTTTGTGATCCTACCATGGTCCTACAGACTACTAACAAGAGGTGGTGGTGGGTGTCACAAATCCGTCAAGAAAATCTCAAATTCTTACTAGTTCTTACCCAGTAGCAGGCAGTGATCGGCAACCGTCGTAGTCAAAACCCTCAAAGCTTGGATAGAGAGATTACCAGGGAGAGTCAAACGCAAGACGTAGATGTATGTGGAGCTTGGAAGGCTTATAATATGGTAGCAAAAAGGGTCAGCAATAATCAATTCAGAGATGCAAAGTTAAATAAATGCTCAACGACGGTATTGTGCTGGTCCTAAGCTAGACCATGGTAGAGACACGATCTTAGAACACTAACAAAATCACGACGCTTTACGTAAACAAGGTAGAGCAGGCTCTGATTTTTTTTTCTTTTTTTCACTTTTTTGCACTTTTTCCTCTCTTTTTTGCTCCGCAATAATTTTTTTTCTCGAAAAAGTCTACAAATGGTCCAAAACATTTTTGCAATCTATTTTGAATTTTTGAGTATTTTTTTAGTTTGGAACTATTTTTCTACTGTGGGTAGAACGAAACTTTGGGAGTCCTACTCTGTCATGACTCGGAGTATGGCATGATATGGAAATCCAAAACAGAGTAACAAAATACTGGACTCGGACTGGTCGCGGAGATGAATCTGGTGGAACTTGGACTGCTGGCGGCAATGAATCTGGTGGAACTCGGACTGGTGGCGAATCGGTGATGGAGGTGTAATCGGATTATCGTGATGGCGGTGGATATGAGGTATACGGCAGCGCTGATGATGATGGTGGTATATGGCAGCGGTGATGACGATGGTGGTATATGGCAGCGGTGACGATGATGGTGGTATAAGGCAGCGGTGATGATGGTGGTGGTATATGGCAGCGGTGACGATGATGATGCGGCGATGGTGTGACAACTTGTGAACAGAACTCGAAACTCTAAAGGACTAGACACTAAGAACAGCATCTAGACACGATGATGCAACCACAAATTAAAACCCTAAAAAGATTATCCAAAGGCTCAGATTAGTTCGGATATGATGAACTAGCCCTAATTTTTTTTGGCTTTTTCGTGGACTGTAGGTATGAAAAACAGACTCGATCAAAACAATGAAAACTGTAAAATCTCACCGAGCAACCTGGAAATCTGATACCACTTGATAGAGGCGAAGTTGTCCCGAAGTTTCGATGAGATGGTGGCTATCGTTTTGGAGGAAGCCGACTTTGACGATCCGACTATGAACGTGCGAAGACGTCACGCTTAGCAATCGCCGGAGCACGATCAACCTGACCACGAAGGTCTGTTTCCTGTAGGCAAACGAAGAACAAGCAAGAAATTAAGATTGCAATCTAGATATTGTGAATATAAGAGGAAAGCTTTATTGATCAAGGTAGGGTTCTGTGACGCCTTTGTCTGGCGTTGAACACAAACCAAGTACGCGAAGTTGCAGCTATGGCGAACTTTTATCTAAACAAAACCCAAAGTCTAAACGATGCCCTAAGAGCTGCATATATGGAGAAGAGGCAGGAATTTTGTGGCCCTTGGAGCAGGGTGCGAAACCAACACTAACTCTTGTTACCCCACACATACAGACTCTAAAAACAGCATATACTTAAGTATTTCGAAAATACATGGGCCTGGCCCAATAATAAGGTGACGCAGCACCACACATGGCAAAAAAGTTGAATAAGGCTTATAGTCGCCTTATTTTCTTGAATTTACCACCAAATGGGATTCCCCGCATCATTGAGCATGTGTAGAATGCAATGTTTGTCCTTACCAGGCGGACTAATGTTTATACTCACCATGATCTCTCAAATTTCCTTCCAAAGGAGTGCTAATGCTTCAGAAACTAGTTTGAAAAAGCAGGGGCAAATGATGTTCTTTGACTTTCAGGGGCAAAAAGTCCTGATTTGGGGCCAAATGTGAGGGTCCTCCGGGCCTCCTGCGCATGCCGGAAGTATTTTCTAGATTCCCACACTCGTCACGAGCATTTTGAGTACTTGTGGGTGCAGAACAGACTCTGAATAGCAAAGTTATGGCTGTTTTAGTGAACACTGATTCTTCATATGGCACTCCTTGAAAGAACTTCATTTTCTCATGAACCGTACTGGCGCGCCGCCCAAAAATTTTGTGTCCCCCATAGTGGAGATATTGTTTCTGCATATATATTGACTATTGTCAGGATTACCCTCCTATTATTGGATGTCAGACACATACGTTACAGCATGCCACACGGCAAACACAAGGAGAATAAGGCTTATAGCCGTCTTGTTTTTCTTGAATTTGCAACGAAATGGGATTCCCCGGATCATAGAGCATGTGCAGAATGCAACATTTGTCCTTACCAGGTAGACTAATGTTTGTACTCACTGTCGGCGTTCTGGGAACGGGGGTCCCCAGACTTGCCTGCCTGTGGCCTGCGGCATGGCTCAAAGGGGGGCCCAGCACGGCCCATCTTCATCAACATAGACCCAAGACCCTCACGAGGGGCCAAGCCTCGCTGGGCGGACGACAGGAGCTTCCTCGGGCATGGCCTCATCAGGCTGGCTCACGAGGAGGCGGAGAGATCAAGGCGGGGTACCTCACGAGGTGCCCGTGACGCAAGCCATGACGACCAAGGGTGCCATGAGGGCGCCAGCCCACGTAGTGTCCTCCTCTTCTCTTTGGTGCAAAGGGAGCAAGCGCAGGCGAGAGCATCAAGCAAAGGCACCCGTTTCGGTTCAACAAGACCAAGACCAGTCCAACGGCAGGAAGGAAGTCATTGTGGAGCCCAAGCCAGCGTCACCACCAGAGCCTTTGGCAGGCGAGGACCAACTTTAGTCAGGATAAGTGTACCAGATGTTCCCCTTCAAAATGGCCAATTGTTGGCGCCCTTCCCGCTCAATATTTGGGAAGAGGTCCAGGGCCTTTGCCTATAAATAGGACTAGCCACCCACAGGGTAGGGGGATCGAGGAGCATCACACACAAAGAGAGAGAGAGAGAGAAGGGCGACTGAACCCCTCCTAGCAGTTCATCCCCTCAGCCAAGAACAGACCCTCGCGAGGCTGTTCTTCCTTGTGTTGCTCATCACCATCAGCCCAAGAGGCAATCCACCACACCACACACTGGAGTAGGGTATTACACCACAATGGTGGCCCGAACCAGTATAAACCCTGTGTCTCTTTTGTTGTTCTTTCCATAGCTTAGATCTTTGCGAGGCGGAGGGGTACAGGCAGGTAGAAGGCGAAATCTCCACGCGCACCCCATTGTTCGAACCTTAAGGGTCTGCCAGAACCCGAAATCCGACATTTGGCGTGCCAGGTAGGGGTGTGCCGGAATTAGTATTCCACCACCCCGTTCTCCTCCGACCATCGCGTCCATGTCTGACGCTCGTCGGGCCCGCACTGAGCGCCGAGCCGCTCTCACTTCCTGCGTCGCCCAGACGGCTCCTGTCGGCGGGCGCCCTCGCCGTTCCCCGTCACCTGCCGTCAACGCCGCCACCGGCCCGGCGGGGGACGAGCAGCAAGCATCGTCTCAGCATCCGTCCGTGCGGCAAGACGGCCGCACCGCTACTCCCTCGCTCACCCCAGCTGGTTCTTCGTCCCGCGCGCTCCACGCACCCATGGAGGCTCGAGCTGCGTTCATCACGGCAAACGAGCTCCTGCGCTACCGTCCCGTCGACAACGTCTACGAAGAATGGCTCGACCGCGTCGCCGAGCTTGTCCGCGCCACAGGAGGCTCTCCTGCGTCGTCCGTTCCGCTACGCCGCACCCCGCCCCGCGTGGGCGACGAAGCTCCGGGGGTGCCCCAGCCGCCTCCTCCTCGAGAAGGCGCCATGGCTCCTAGGCGCGTGGCCCCTGGGCAGAACCCGCTCCGTCAGGTGCCAGCGCGGCAAGAGCAGAGCTGCCAAGAAGTCCCTCGCCCGCAAGAAGCTGCCCGGGCGCTCCCTGCTCCAGCACGTCGCGACCATGCTCCTGCTCCCGCATGTCAAGACCCCACGCTGCTCCCAGCTGCAGCGCGTGGGGACATGCAAGACCAAGCTCTCCGTCACCTAAGGCCTCCCGTGGCCACAACAGGCTACCGTGCCTTCACCACCGAGCTACACAGCATTGCGTGGCCCGGCAAGTTCAAGCCAGACCTGCCTTGTCGACCCTGCGGAGTTCCTCCAGCTCTTTGAGCTGGGCATCGAAGCTGCCAACGGAGACGAGAAGGTCATGGCGAACTAGTTTCCCATGGTGCTCAAGGATGGGGCCCGCACCTGGCTCCTGAACCTGGCTCCAGGCACGATCTCCTCCTGGGACGAGATGCGCACCCGCTTCATCACCAACTTCCAAGGTACTCGTGACCGGCCACCCGCCGTGAGCGACATGTGCCGCATCAAGCAACAACCCGGAGAGACCCTGCAGAAGTACATCCAGCGCTTCAATAACGCACGCCTCAAGATTCCCAAGGTGACCGAGGAGGCCATCATCTCAGCCTTCTCCGACGGCGTGCGCGATGTCAGGATGAAGGAGGAGCTGGCGATGCATGAAGACCTGTGCACTTCCTTGGAGTTGTTCAACTTGGCAACCAAGTGTGCCAGGGCTAAGGAAGGGCGGCTCTCCCTCCTCGAGCTGCCTGCCGCAGACCCAGAAGAGAAGAAGCCCAAGGCGAAGGATGTGAAGCGCAAGGGGGCTGCCGTGCTCGCGGTAGAACCAGACACCAAGCGGGGCAGAGATCAGCCCGAACCTTCCAAGGGCAGTCGGTACTGTGTGTACCACGACCTCCACACCCACAACACCAACGAATGTCAAGAGCTCCGAGCCGTGCGAGAAGGAAGGATCGGCCATCGCCCCGACCACGGTGACCGGGGCTATGGTCGAGGAGGAGGAAGGAACGCAGGACGCTGGGAAGACCGCTGCCCGCGCCAAGGGTGGCGCGATCGACCTCGCGAGGATCGCTGGCAAGACCCGCCTCGCAAGGGAGACTGGAGGGATCAGCTTCGCGAGGATCGCCCGCAAGGCAATGCATGCCTCCCTCCACTGCTGCCGCAGCCAAGGAGAAACGAGGACTGCCATCAGGACGAGGGGGCTGGGGGCTTCCAGGAGCCGCGCGCGATCGCCTGCATCCTGGGCAGGCTCAAGCCCCAGCCTCTCAACGCATCTTCATGTAGTTCGCCTGCGAAGTGAATGCAGTCCTCCCCAAGCTCGAAGCCACGCACCCTCTCAGGTGGTCGCATGCGCTATCACGTTCAGCTCAGCAGATCAGCTCAAGTGTGCGGCCACAGACGGAGTCCTCCCGATGCTTTGTTCCCCAATCATCAATGACGTGGTGGTCACCAGGACCCTCATCGATGGCGGGGCAGGGCTCAACGTCCTGTCCGTGGAAACATTCAACAATCTCCATGTGACCTACAACCAGCTTCAGCCAACCATGCCTTTCTCTGGAGTCACCGACGGCTCCACAGTCCTGATTGGGCAGGTCCGCCTCCCTGTCACCTTCGTGGCACGTGACAAGTACCGCACCGAGCTCATCGACTTCGACGTCGCTCACATTCGCCTGCCTTACAATGCCATCCTTGGGTAGCCAACGCTGGCCAAGTTCATGGCCGTAACTCACCACGGCTACAACGTCCTCAAGATGCCAGGAAGTAGCGGAGTCATCACGGTGCCCTGTGAAGAGAAGGACGCGGTGTGTTCCCTGGAACGAGCCTTTCAGGCCGCATCACTGGAAGACCCGGATCGCGGAAGCAGGAGGCTTCCCGAGACCGCCCCCAAGAAGAAGAAGACATCGTCCGGCCCGGCCCCTCAGGAGGCAGGCCCATCAGGGCCCGCGCCTGCCGAGGGGGAACCTCCTTCCATCGCATAGGAAAGCGCGCCCGGCGCCCTCCTCAGGCAGGGCTCGGGGGCTCTCCCCTGGAGGGCCACCAACCTGGCTAAGGTCACGAGGGAGGCGCTTGGGCACCTCATGGAGGCGTGTTTCGAAGCACGTTTCCCTCAAGAAGGAGTAAGGCAAGGAGAGCCAGACCCTCAGGAGTTCGTCAGCAAGGCCATTCAGGAGCTACAGGAGTCAAGAGTCATGAAGGGCGGCCGCCGCCTACCAGCTGTGGCTCCCCATCCAGGCGAGGATGGTGGGCTGCGCGTCTGCATCGACATACCAGGGCTCAATCGAGTCGCCTCTCTGGAGCGCCTCTGGCCCTCGCGAGTGGCGCGCTGTGAAGGTTCACCCCACAGCTACATCCGCAGGCCTTACGGCTTGCCGAACGCGGCTGCCACATACCAGTGCCTCATGAGGGGCATCATGGAGGCTCAAGAGGCCAGGCGTTCCGCAACCTTGGCGGAGATGGAGATGGTGCGCGAGGAGCCACCAGCGCCTCCGGAGCCTCCCGAGGACCCTGGGCCTGTGGGCTCGTGAGGATGGGCTTCTGCAGCCCACCGAGTCTGCTACACCAACACTCCTTCGCCCTCAACATCATCAGGTGATATCTTTCAAGTTTCATTTCCAGCTGGGAGCGCGCCCCAGGGCTGCATTATTCCCAGGCCGCTTGGGTCCGTCCCTAAGGCATGTATCCCTTTTATTTCATGTTGTTAGCTTACTTTGTTGGGGGCGCCCCACGGGCTGCATCATCCCCCAAGTCACTCGGGCAAGACCCAACGACATGTATCCCTTTTGCATTTATTTTCGGCTATGCGTTCGACCCACCATGCTTGATTATTTGATGCCTGTCCACGGCACCTCTTCTTCTCCATGCCGACCACTTGAACGTTAAAGGGGGGGTACTTGAGCATCCCGACTCAGGGCTCTTACTGGCTCTCCAGCCCTCACCCTCTGGCCTTGTCCACGGCATCGCGACCTGGCATACCAGCGACGGCTGAGACCAGCTCGAGGGCCGGGACCCAAGGACGTAGAGTGCCGGCATCTAACCAAATTTGCAGGGACACATCACAAGATAAGGCCCAGTGCCAGGCGCAACCCGCCTAGAGGTAGGGCCCCATGAGTCCCGTGCTGGCTCACGGGTGCCCAGATACACCTCGCCTGGCCCTACCGTGCCAGCCACGTGTCAGGGCGGGGCTGTACACGCCCCGGGGGCTCCTCCCGGAGGGGAGCCCCCTCCCACGTACCAGTGGAAGCACCATGCTCCGCGCTGGCTGACGACACTGCCGAGGAGCGGCTATGCCCGTACACATACGGATGCGCTATGCTCCGCGCTGGTGATAAACAACTAAGGGTGGCCCCCGGGCCGCATCAACCTCAGGGATCCCAGAGCTCAGTGTCTAGCCTCATCGTAGCGCCTCCCCTCGGGAGTGCCGCACGAGGGGGCTGGGCACGGGGGCTGCGCCTGGGTCACGCCCAGACGCACGCCACCCAGCCAGGCCCCCCCGGGCCTGGTTCATCGCGTGTCTCTCCCCGAGCGGAGCCAAGGTACGAAGGTCGTTCGAGCGTCAAGGGGGACTCCTGAGCATCGCGACTCGGGAGCCTAACTGGTCACGTAGCCCCTCACTCCTTAGTTCCGAAAGGCTAACGCTGGGTGAGGTATGCGCGGGTCCGGGCTCTGCAGACGTAGAACGGTAGATCCACCCACATCTCACATCCCTACTTGCTGTTTGTGCACCAAGGGGGACTGCTGAGCATCGCGACTCAGGAGCCTAACTTGTCACGTAGCCCCTCACTCCTTGGTCCCGTCCTGGTTTCCGGTCGGGGCTAACGCTGGGTGAGGTATGCGCGGGGCCGGGCTCTGCCGGCGCAGAACATAAGCAAGTAGGAAGGAAAAGCGTAAATTTCAAGGAATTCAAAAGCAAATATTACAGTCCACACTGTTATCTCAATGTCAAACGCAAGTTTAAATGCCTCCCCGAGGCATGATACACGTGCAGGAATTAAAGGCAGGACAGGAGCCACAACGGAGTCACTTGTCGGCGGTGGAGCAGCGCGGAGTGGGTTCGCCTCATGGAGCAGCGGGGTCGGCAGCGCCTTGCTTCGGCTTGGTGCTGAAGGCCCGGAACTTCCGCAGCAGAGCCTCTGCGCGACCCTTCACGGCCTCGGCAGCGGCAGCGGGACGCTCGCCACTTACTGGCTCCAGCAGGTTGTCAAGGTCGACGCCGGGATCGCGAAGGTAGATGTGGGTGAGGACCCGCGTCAGCGCAGCAGAAGACAGGACATGCGCCTCGGCCTTGGCCGTGGGGCCAAGGCCAAGGGCGACATCTTCAAGAGCGCGAACCAGGAAGGGAAGCAGCTTGGCAGGGCCGTCCTCGGCGCCAGCCAGCAGGCTCTCCAGGCCACTGTCGTAAAGCGTCCTCAACAAGGAGCGAGCCTTCGCCTCCATCTCTGTGAAGGCCACGCGGTCCTCGGCAAGAACCTGGGCCTTGTCGTCCAGCTCGACCTTCCTCGCCTCCAACTCCTGCTCCATCGCGCCTAGGCGGTCACGGCGCTTCCTGAGCTTGGCCTCCCGGCCCTTCACGGCCGCCTCGCGAGCCTTCATGCCTTCTTCCTGCTCTTGGTGAAGGCGGGCCTCTTTTGCGAGCTGGTCCCGCAGGCCTTGCAGCTCGTCCTCCAGCGCCTTGCAGCGACCACGGACGTCGACCACCTCCCCCAGGGCTGCGTCACGAGCAGCCTTCGCCTCAAGGACGGCCTGCCTCTCCTCATCGCAAGCCGTCGAGGCCTGGACCAGCGCCACCCGAATCAAAGCGTCGGAGTGAATCCATCCTGAAGCTAGAACCAAGCGCCCAGCCACCAAGCAAGGGTCGGCGCCAAGAAGATCCTGCCGCAGTCGGTCCAGCTCAGCCGCAGCACGATCTAGAATGGCAAGAGGAGTCGGAGAGACAGCAGTCGGTGGAGTAGGAGGAGAAGGCGGCAGCGCAACCACAGCATCCTGAGGCGGAGCCTGCTGTGCCCCAACAGCTGAAGTGGCGGCAGCAGGCAAAGGCCCCTCGGGAGTCACTTGGGCCATGGGGGCTGAGCTCGCCCTAGCCGGTTCAGCCAGGCCTCGCGAGGATGATCGGGCAGGAGAAGCCCGTGCGTCACGGTCACCTTCCTTCGCGGGCAGAGGCGCTGCCACGGATGGAACCTCAGGAGCTACCTTCGGCTTCTTTGCTGCGGGCGCCAGCCTATCCAAGAGATGCGGACGTCAAGCCTCAGCAGCAGAACAACAAATAAAGACAAGAATTAAGTGCTTATGGGTCGTCGCCAGTGAGATCAAGCAGCCTCCGGCCAAATTTGAAGCCCGAAAGCCGGCTGGAAGGGTCAACCTCGGGAAGCTTGGAAGCGGAAGGCGCGTCCGCGGTCCGCCTCGGGGTTGGGGCAGACCCGCGGTAGATCAGCCCAGTCCTGTCCTTCTTCAGGATTGGGGGCAGGCTCCCGCCGCCCTGTTCGTCGTCATCCTCGTCGTCATTGCTCGGAGAGAGGCGGAGAGCGCGGGACCTGCGCCGGGGGAGGGGAGCCCTCGACTCTCCGTCAGTCGCCTCGGTGTCAGGCCCTTTTTCCGCTCCCCTCCTTCCTCCTCTTCGCTGGAGTCGTCGGAGGACACGTCCACCGATTCCCCGGGAGTTTCCATGGGCATGGGCCCGTCCCCGTTGAAGACGGGCATGGACTCCACTACCTGCTCCCAATCGTCGCGGAGTAACAAGGGCATAGGAGCTCCCTCCAACCTCGCTAGACGCCCTCGACCAGAGATTGGAGGACCGCAGCCAGATCTTCGTCGGCCAAGGCCGCGGGGCTCGGATGGGGCCTCCACACCAGAAGTGAGTACTGCCTAAGCGGAGCCAGCCGGTGCTCCAGGAATTCCCTCAGCAGCGACGCGCCGGTCAGCTTCGCCGCCACCATGTTGGCCGGTCTCAGATCGGCGTCCATCTTCTCCAACACCAGCTTCGCGCGGGGGTCCGTGAGCTCCGCTCGACCCCAATCGCTGGAGCTTGTGGGTTGCTCCATGGGCAAGATCAGCCGAGGGTGGATGCGCCCAGCATCTGCCAAGACCCACTTGCTCCTGAAGCCCTCAATCCTTTTCCCGGGGTTCGAAATGGCAATGGCGCCACCGTACGCGATGAAGCTCGCGCACACGGAAGCAGGACCGCGAGAGGTCCGGAGGTAGAAGTAGTGGCGCAGCAAGGCCACCGAGGGCTGCACCCCTACGTGAGCCTCGCAGTAATAGGCGAAGATTGCCAGGAGAAGGACAAAGTTGGGGTGGAGATGCAGAGCCTATAGCTTATAATGGCGGAGGACAGAGAAGAAGAACTCGGAGAAGGGAGGCACCAGGCCAGCAGCAATGGAGCTTACAAAGAACGGATAGAAGGTGCTCCCTTGGCCCTCAGGGGTAGCGGAGCTGGCCTTGAACACCTTCGCCCCGTCGATGCCCTCCGCCGCCGCCATCCGGCGCAACCGGGCGAGGCTCACCTCTGACACGTTCGGCGAGTACAGGGCAGACGAGTACCAAGCTCCGGCTGGGGACTGACGAGGCGCCATGGCTTCCTAGGTCACGCGGTCGAAGTCGATCTGGAAATTTTGGAGGAAGGAAGGAGAGGCGCAAGAAAGGGGATCTGAGCAGCAACCGGAGAAAGCAAAAAGCAAAGCCTAGGCAGATGCCGCTCGTTTATCAACTCACGCGGTTGCTGAGGCGCTCACGTCCAATCAACCGCCACGTGGCGCCCAAGGCCGCAGGCTGTTAGGGCCCGCGGCGCTTCGCCCTTGCCCTTTCGCCTCCCTGCACGGCCAAGTCCGGGCGCGCCTTGGGCCCGGGGGCTACTGTCGGCGTTCTAGGAATGGGGGTCCCCAGACTTGCCTGCCTGCGGCCTGCGGTGTGGCTCAAAGGGGGCCCCAGCACGGCCCGTCTTCATCAACACAGACCCAAGACCCTCGCGAGGGGCCCAGCCTCGCGGGGCGGACGACACGGAGCTTCCTCAGGCACGGCCTCATCAGGCTGGCTCGTGAGGAGGCGGAGATATCAAGGCGAGGTACCTCACAAGGTGCCCGTGACGCAAGCCATGACGACCAAGGGTGCTAGGCGGGCGCCAGCCCGCGTAGTGTCCTCCTTTCCTCTTTGGTGCAAAGGGAGCAAGCGCAGGCGAGAGCATCAAGCAAAGGCACCTGTTTCGGTGCAACGAGACCAAGACCAGTCCAATGGCAGGAAGGAAGTCATTGTGGAGCCCAAGCCAGTGTCACCACCAGAGCCTTTGGCAGGCGAGGACCAACTTTAGTCAGGATAAGTGTACCAGATGTTCCCCTTCAAAATGGCCAATTGTTGGCGCCCTTCCCGCTCAATATTTGGGAAGAGGCCCAGGGCCTTTGCCTATAAATAGGACTAGCCACCCACAGGGTAGGGGGATCGAGGAGCATCGCACAGAGAGAGAGAGAAGGGCGACTGAACCCCTCGTAGCAGTTCATCCCCTCAGCCAAGAACAGACCCTCGCGAGGCCGTTCTTCCTTGTATTGCTCATCATCATCAGCCCAAGAGGCAATCCACCACACCACACACTGGAGTAGGGTATTACACCACAATGGTGGCCCGAACCAGTATAAACCCTGTGTCTCTTGTGTTGCTCTTTCCATAGCTTCGATCTTAGCGAGGCGGAGGGGTATAGGCAGGTAGAAGGCGAAATCTCCGCGCGCACCCCAGTGTTCGAACCTCAAGGGTCTACCGGAACCCGAAATCCGACACTCACCTTAATCTCTCGGATTTCCTTCCAGAGGAGTGCCAATGGGTTCAGAAACTTGTCTAAAAGCAATGGCAAATGATGTTCTTTGACTTTCTGGGTCAAAAATTCCTGTTGGGGGGGCGAATTTGAGGGTCCTCCGGGCCTTCTGCACAAGCGAAAAGTATTTTCTAGATTCACATGCTCGTCGCAAGCATTTCAAATACTGTTGGGTCCAAAATTGATTCTGAATGACAAAGTTATGGCCATTTTAGTGAACACCGGTCCTTCATATGGTAGTCCTTGAAAGAACTTCATTTTCTCATGGCGTGTTTTAGCGCACTGCCCAAAATTTTTTTGTCCTCCATAGTGGAGATATTGTTTCCACATATATATTGACTCATGCCAGGAATGCCCTCCTATTATTCGCTGTCACACACGTACGTTACGGCATGCCACATGGCAAAAACAAGGAGAATAAGTCTTATAGTCGCCTTATTTTCTTGAATTTACAACCAAATGGGATTTCTGGATCATAGAGCATGGGCAGAATGCAAAGGTTGTCCATACAAGCAGACAAATGTTTATACTCACCATAATCTCTCGGATTTCCTTCCAAAGGAGTGCCAATGGGTTCGGAAACTTGTCTGAAATATAGCGGCAACTGATGTTCTTTGAATTTCAGGGGTAAAAAGTCTTGCTTAGGGGCCGAATTTGAGGGTCCTTCGGGACTCCTGCCTAAGCCGAAAGTATTTTCTAGATTCCCACGCTCATCGCGGGAATTTTGATTAGTTTTGGGTCTGAAACGGACTCAGAATGACAAAGTTATGAGTGTTTTAATGAACACTGGTCCTTCATATGGCAGTGCTTGAAAGAACTTCATTTTCTCGTGACGCGTTCTGGCGCGTTACCCCAAAATTAAGTGTCCTCCATAGTGGAGATATTGTTCCACATATATATTGAACGATGTCAGGAATGCCCTCCTATTATTGGCTGTCACACATGTACGTTGCGACATACCACACAGTAAAAACAAGGAGAATAAGGCTTATAGTTGTCGTGGTTCTAAGACTAACAGTAGAATAGGGGGGTAGGAATGTAGAGTTAAGATACTAGCTATGGAGGAGTTGTACACAAGAGTTTACGAGTTCAGGCCCTTCTCGGAGGAAGTAACAGCCCTACGTCTCGGAGCCCAGAGGTTGTCGACTGAATATGTGTGTGTGAATTACAGAAAGTGCGAACCCTTGTTCCAGAGGAGGGTGGTGCCTTATATAGAGTGCGCCAGGAACCTAGCTCCCGTCCGTTACACAAGGTTCAATGCTCATAAAGGAAAGGCGTTACTGGTAACATCTACAGTAAAGTGTTATAAATGCCCATGAAGCTATTGTTTAAGTCCTGACCGTTGCAGAGTGGAGAGTTTCTCATCTTCTAGTGGTCGAGTGTCTTCAAGGTGGTCGAGTGAGCACATCTTCACGGTCGAGTGGATGATGGTTTTTCTTCGACTGTTTTCGATTCTTTGTAGAGATGTCCTTGGGGAGGGTATGTTGGATAGATCCATGACCCTACCCTAGGTACATAGCTTCATCATTAGCCCCCGAATGGATCAGGGTTTGAGTGAGGAAGGAGTTGGGAACACTTCCGACCCACTCTTTATGCTATTAGTATATCTTGTTCTGGAACAGTGAGTTGAGGTGACGACGTCGACTCCTTTCTCAGTCGCCTTGGTCCATTCTTGGTTTTTGTCGAGTGAATTTTCGTGATAGAATTCCAAATGATGATGTTGAGGATGTTTGCCTTCAATCTGACAGGTTGTTCTGCTCTCCGCGGATCTCGCGGGATTCGAATTTTGGGAAGTGCACCAGACGGGCGGAACCAAGGTTATCGGGACGGATTAGGCAAGTCTCCTCGATCCCCGCGCCACCTTTTTCGCCACGTACTACGCGCGCGACTGTTGCGGGATCTGTTTTGATCATCTGGGTCCACCAGTCAGCCACTCAGTGAAAACCCTTATAAAAGGTCCCGGACCAGGCCTCTGCCCCGCGCGCTCCCATTCTCTCTTCTTTTTCCCTCGATCTCTCCGCCATGCTTGCTTCTGCCTCGTCGCCGGACCTCTGCTCGAGCTCAACCCGTCGCCATGGGGAAGGAGAAGACGCTGGCGCTGGAACGTGCAAAGAAGGCGACCGCGAAGGCGAAGGGCAAGCGGACCAGCTAGGGCGGATCCTCGTCAAGGTCCCACCTGCCGGCGGGCTGGATCCAGGGCGACTGGATCCGATCGGCAATCACCCAGGACGACCTCGACAACCTACTGGAGGGGGGACTGATCCCCCACAAATCGGCACGGCTCTCGGGGAATGAGACCGAGCTGCAGCCAAGGGAGGTGAGTGTGTTCTCCTCGCCACCCACGTAGATCACGGATATTCATTGCCTCCCCATCCTTTCTTCCGGGGTTTTTTGAACTTCTTTTGGGCCCAGCTCCACCATTTCACTCCAAACACCATAGTCTATCTGGCTGCTTTCGTGTCAATGTGAGAAATTTTCCTGGGCTATGGACCGCACTGGGGTCTTTTCAAACACATCTTCACCTGCCGCTCCCAGTCGGTCAAAAAGGCCAAGTCGAGTGACAAGAGCACACGAGTGATCCCGATGTGCAGGGGTTTGGGGATCCAGATGAGGAGCAAGAGTACCTTCCCAGCCATTATCCTTCCCGACTCGTCCCAAGGCTGGCAGTCCACTTGGTTCTACTGCAAGGATCAGCCGACCCCGGGTCAGTCGACTAGACTTCCTCCCTTTTCCTTGGCTCGAGTGGAGAAGATCGCCCCCCTGAAGGTAGTTCCAGAAGAGAAGGCGCAGGTTAAGGTGCTGGTCGAGCGGGTCGTCCAACTTGTCCATGATGGGGTGACCAGGATGGACCTGCTGGAGGTCTTTCTCGGTCGACGCATCCAACCACTTTAGGCGTGCGATGATCCGACGTGGATGTACTCTAGGCTCGAGGATTCCACTCGGATCCACCCAGAGGATGTCACCGAGGATACCTTGGAGAAGTGGCTGATGGGGATCACCGGCAACAAAGACAACCCCCGGGGGTCTAGGAGGGTGATTCCATTCGACAACTCACACTAGCCGGAGCAGGTATAATTTTGTTTTGTCAAGTATCTTTCCGATTCATCATGTGATATCTTGTTTATGGTGGACTGAATTTCCTTTGATCGTTGTCCTTTCAGGCCCTCATCGACATGTACTCAATGCCGAACGGAGTGCAGGGCCCAGACGCCGAGGAAGAAGCGAACAGGGTGAGAGCGGCGAGGAGCATTCAGATGCTGAGGAGGATGAGGAGAGTGACGAATCGACTCAAGGCAAAGAGGTCGACTCGCCTACTCGCAGGGAGAGGAGATCCAAACACGCTCACGACACGACGAGCGCTCCGGACTTGGCGGCCGTGCCGATTGGTCGGTCTTCGAAGCGTCCCAGGACGTCTTCCCCAACGCCGACTGAGAAGGCACCAAAGCAGTCCAAAGTTGCGCCGCCGAAAGCGTAGAAGGCCACCTCCTCCAAACTTCCAAAAGCTTTGCCCAGGATCAAAGTGACCGTTCCTACTATCTCCGGGTAACCATCTGACTTGTCCTTTTCGTCGACTCGATTACTAGATGCAACCGATTGAACGTGGGCCTTGATGTGGTGACCTCCAACCCAGGTATAAACTATTGCGATTTTGTTCTTGATTCTTTGGTCGATTGCATTCGAGTGGTTCACTTGGAGTCGAGTGATCTGCCTTGTTGCTCCAGCCAACGTCATAGATCTTCCAGACGACGACGAAGATGTGGCTCTTAAGCCCAGGAAGAGCAAGAAGGTAGCAGCTGGCAGGATGGCTTGGCAAGAACCAACTACAGCACCTCCCATCCGTCAACCAGAAGACGCGGGCAGGGCCTCTGTGACCTTCACCGCACCCTTGTCGAGTGGGCATCCCGCACCATTGACTGCACCTGTGATTCCTTCAGCTGTCCAACTCCATGCCACGGAGCTCCAAGCCGCCGCACGTGGGTTGTCTGCCCACTTTTTTCACTAGCTACCCTGTCCCGGACAACCAGTCGGAAGCGGTTGCGGAAGCCATCCGACAAGCTGACATGATGATGGAGCGGGTGAAGACAGTGCATGAGAACAGCCAGGCTACCTACGACGCCAGCGCTGCTCTTCGGTCCAATGTCCAGGTGAGTAGACTTTCCGACTGTTTTTGTTCTATGAAGAAATGTTACTCGAAAAATCTTCTTCTGCACTGGGTGTTTTGTTGTTTTTGGTACTTTCGCTCTTCCACTCAGTCTGGGCGAGTGGGATCAAAACCGGTGGGGGCACGCTAAGTGCACCCACTGGGTGTAGTCCCCGAGACCACGGTCGACTGCTGGAAGTCGACTGGGGTCCGAGTTCTCCTATCTTTTCTTTTTTACTCCTTGCACTCGACTCCGGCGGGCCGGTCGAGTAGGACCTGAACTGGTGGGGGCACGCCAAGTGCACCCACTGGGTGTAGTCCCCGAGATCGCAGTCGACTGCCGGTAGTCGACTGGGGTCTAAACAGCCTTTTTTTAATTTTTTTTATTTGGTCCAGGCGGACCGGACGAGTTGAGTCTTAGTCAGCGGGGGCACGCCAAGTGCACCCGCTGGGTGTAGCCCCTGAGACCGCAGTCGACTGTGTGCAGTCGGCTGGGGTCTAAATGAACTTCTTTAGGTTTTATTCACTCGGAAGTGAACCACCTTCGATCTTATCGATTGATCCGTCTTTTGCCTTCTGCAGAAGTCTTGTACTCTAATTTCCAAATTAGCTGAACTTGAGGAGAAGCAGAGGCAACTCAACCTAGACTTGGAATTGGCCCAGCAGAATCTGAAAAAAGCTCAAGACGAGGACACTGGTATGGAAGGTAACTGATTGTCGACTGACTTTCAATATATCTCATTGATCTCTTCTTTGATTCGATTGCTTCTTTTGCAAAGAAAATGAAGTTGGCTCTGGAGAAGCAGGACTCGGACCTCGCCGCAACGCAAAAAGCAGCCCAAGACAAAACCGCTCTCGCAGACCAGAAGCTTACTTCAATCGGAACGCTGGAAGGAGAGGTGAACAAACTGAAATCTTGTCTTAATGAAGCTAACCGCGAAGTGACCAGTCTGAAGAAGGACAAGGTCGTCTTGAATGAAAAGTTGGAATCTGCAATCCGCAAGAGGAATGACACAGAAGCTTATCTGAGGACTCTCGCCAGAAGCTTTATCTCACGCTGGAAGGTATTTCTTTTAATCCGACTGTGTTGATGCTTGCGATCGGATCTTGCTCGATCGATAGACTAACTTTTTGGCTGCACAACTCTGCCAAGACTTCGACAAAGAAACTGGGAGGGTCGAGACGGGTCTGGACCCTATCGCTTGCCCAGTCTGCGAAGAAACTGCGATGAACATGCTCCGACTGGAGTCCCGTATCACCAGTGCCACAAGCTACCTCGCGCGCCTGAAGGAGGTTGTCTCTCGAATCGACTCATCGCTTTGGCTGGGGGCTACGCTTCAGAATGACCTGGAATCCCTGATGACTCGACTGAATGAGATCCCTGACCGAGTGCAAGAATGGAAGAAATCCTCCGCCCGGTGTGGTGCCGACATGGCGCTGTCGTTGGTGCGAGTCCATTGCAAGGAGGCTCGTGAGGACAAGCTGGCTGTGATCAAAGTCGCTAAACCAAAAAGAACAATTTCCAGTCCTTCATGGAGACTTTCATTGCTGCTGCCACTAGGATCGCCGATGGGATCGACCTGGACTCATTCGTGGAGCCTGCCAGCCCTCCTCCGGCCGGGTGAACAAACTTATGAAACTTGAATCCGCTTTAAATTTGCCTCGGAATGCCGAGTGATTGCTATAACCGTTGAACTCCTTCGGGTTTGATGCCCGAGTACTTTTGATTTGCTGCTTGGAACTTTTAGGATTTATTTGAATTTGGTTTACTTCCGAATGTGCTTGTGCTTGCCTTCGAATGGAATTTGTTCACTGCTCGGAACGCTTCGCCGTCCTTGTGGATAGGGATGGAGCGGACTTTGTATTTGTGCCGTAGCTCTGAAGGAGAAGGTTGCAGTCGACCTGCACCTCATCGTCCTTGCAGATAGGGACGGAGCGGACGTGGTATTTGTGCCGCAGCTCTGAAGGAGAAGGTTGCAGTCGACCTGCACCTCATCGTCCTTGCGGATAGGGATGGAGCGGACATTGTATTTGTGCCGCAGCTCCGAAGGAGAAGGTTGCAGTCGACCTGCACCTCGTCGTCCTTGCGGATAGGGATGGAGCAGACGTTGTATTTGTGCCGAAGCTTCGAAGCAGAAGGTTGCAGTCTACCTGCACCTCGTCTTCCTTGCGGATAGGGATGGAGCGGACGTTTTATTTGTGCCACAGCTCCAAAGGAGAAGGTTGCGGTCGACCTGCACCTCGTCGTCCTTGCAGATTGGGGTATGTTTCAAACTTAGGCGAGTACTGGACTGTAGCTAAGCCCCCGAGTGGGAGGATTGCTCTCCACTCGGTAGGATTTTTTCAACCTTAGGCGAGTACCGGACTGCAGCTAAGCCTCTTAGTGAGAGAACTTAGGCGAGTGCTGGATTGCAGCTAAGCCCCCGAGTGGGAGGATTGCTCTCCACTCGGTAGGATTTTTTCAAACGTAGGCGAGTACCAGACTGCAGCTAAGGCTCTTAGTGAGAGAACTTAGGCGAGTGCTGGACTGCAGCTAGGCCCCCGAGTGGGAGGATTACTCTCCACTCGGTAGGATTTTTTCAAACTTAGGCGAGTGCTGCACTGCAGCTAAGCCCCCGAGTGGGAGGATTGCTCTCCACTTGGTAGGATTTTTTCAACCTTAGGCGAGTACCAGACTGTAGCTAAGCCTCCTAGTGAGCGAACTTAGGCGAGTGCTGGACTGCAGCTAAGCCCTCGAGTGGAGGATTGCTCTCCACTCGGTAGGATTTTTTTTCAAACTTAGGCGAGTACCAGACTACATCTAAGCCTCTTAGTGACAGAACTTAGGCGAGTGCTGGACTGCAGCTAAGCGCCCGAGTGGGAGGATTGCTCTCCACTCGGTAGGACTTTTTCAAACTTAGGCGAGTAGCGGACTGCAGCTAAGCCTCTTAGTGAGAGAACTTAGGTGAGTGCTGGACTGCAGCTAAGCCCCCGAGTGGGAGGATTGCTCTCCACTCCGTAGGATTTTTTCAAACTTAGGCGAGTACCAGACTGCAGCTATGCCTCTTAGTGAGAGAACTTAGGCGAGCGCTGGACTGCAGCTAGTCCCCCGAGTGGGAGGATTGTTCTCCACTCGGTAGGATTTTTTCAAACTTAGGCGAGTACCGGACTACAGCTAAGCCTCTTAATGAGAGAACTTAGGCGAGTGTTGGACTGCAGCTAAGCCCCCGAGTGGGAGGATTGCTCTCCACTCGGTAGGATTTTTTCAAACTTAGGCGAGTACCGGACTGCAGCTAAGCCTCTTAGTGAGAGAACTTAGGTGACTGCTGGACTGCAGCTAAGCCCCCGAGTGGGAGGATTTTTCTCCACTCCGTAGGATTTTTTCAAACTTAGGCAAGTACCGGACTGCAACTAAGCCTCTTAATGAGAGAACTTAGGCGAGTGCTGGACTGCAGCTAAGCCCCCGAGTGGGAGGATTGCTCTCCACTCGGCAGGATTTTTTCAAACTTAGGCGAGTACTGGACTGCAGCTAAGCCTCCGAGTGGGGAATTGCTCTCCACTCGGTAGGATTTTCTTTCGAACTTAGGCAAAACTCATTCGCGAGTAAGCCCACCCACTGGGGATTTCAGAAGTAAATAAGAACAACACAATCGAATGAGAAAACCGTAAGCTCTTGTCTTTGAGAGAACCATGAGGGCATCTGTCTTCATGTGGCCGAGGCACATATGACCCACTCCTTGGAGGAGGCATGGGCACTCGACGGCGATCATCACGATCGGCACAGCGATCGTACAGCTCTCGATTTCTGTACTGATCACGTCGATCTCCACATCCCTCACGCCCCGGGGCGATCTTGGGCTATGGGATGACTGAATTGTGTCTGCAACCACGGACCTGCTATGGATCCTATTCCGCGACTGAGATAGGACCATATTCTGCTCCCCCGCTGCCCGGAGCAAGGCTCTGATCTGCACTAGACCTCGGGAAGCTTCTGATTGGGAAGGTTGGATCGACTCTGCTATTCGGGCAGAAGATGCTAGATTCTGGATGGGGGTTCGATATACCTGAGTTGGAGGTGGAAAAAGTTGACGTCGACTGGACTCAGGAGCACGCTGGAGGTTCTCCAACTGAATGCGCTCAGCCAGGTTGGCCAAGCGCGCCTGCTCCAAGGCCTGGGCCTCAGGGGTCTCTCCAACTATAGGAGTATGCCGGGCATCCATGTTCCAGTGACCAAGTTCCTCCCTCCGCTGTGAGGAGAGGGGTTCGGGACGGTACTCCTCGTGAACGCGCGACGGATCGCCGTTCCCGTCACCTCCGTCTTCACGATTGAAGCCAGGGGGACTGCGTGGTCCATTGACCATCAGGACTTCTGCCGCTGGGTCGCTGCTATCGCACTCGGATGCGGTCTCTATGGAGCCAGTTGACAGATCGAGCATGCCGTAGAGAGATTCGTCGGGCTCGATCGACGCGACTTGAGGGGTGGCCGACCGGCGGGCCACCGCATGCTTCACCCACCGCTGAAGCCTCGACCGACCGATGCGCTTGCTCCGGCGGGTCGCAGGAAGGGGGAAAGCTGCTGGAGTCGACTGGTACTGGGTCGACGGTTGCCGCAGGAGGACGCCACGGACGCACGCGCCAAAAGTGCATCACCCCGCGGGCGGGGAGCGCGTCGGCGTTGAGTGGTGCCTCCTGAAGCCAAGCGGAGTCGTCGGCAACAAACACAAGCGTGCTGAGACGGATCTCACGTCCCTCAGTCAAACCTCCGCCTGGAACCATGATGATGAAGGGGATCGGAAAAATTGCAACTTCTCCAACAAGTCGCTAAGACACCTGCCCCATGGTGGGCGCCAACTTTCATGGTTCTAAGACTGATAGTAGAATAGGGGGTAGGAATGTAGAGGCAAGATCCTAGCTATGGATGAGTTGTACACACGACTTTACGAGTTCAGGCCCTTCTCGGAGGAAGTAACAGCCCTACGTCTCGGAGCCCAGAGACGGTCGACTGAATATATGTGTGTGAATTATAGAAAGTGCGAACCCTGGTTCCAGAGGAGGGGGTGGCTTATATAGAGTGCGCCAGGACCCTAGCTCCCCTCCGTTACACAAGGTTCAATGCTCATAAAGGAAAGGCGTTACTGGTAACGTCTACAGTAAAGTGTTATAAATGCCCATAAAGCTATGGTTTTAGTCCTGACCGTTGCAGAGTGGAGAGTTTCTCATCTTCTGGTGGTCGAGTGTCTTCAAGGTGGTCGAGTGAGCACATCTTCACGGTTGAGTGGATGATGGTTTTTCTCCGACTGCTTCTGATTCTTTGTAGAGATGTCCTTGGGGAGGGTATGTTGGACAGATCCATGATCCTACCCTAGGTACATAGCTTCATCAATAGTCGCCTTGTATTTCTTGAATTTACAATGATATGGGATTCCCTGGATGATAGAGCATGTGCAGAATACAAAATTTGTCCTTACCAGGCAGACTAATGTTTATACTCACCATCATCTCTTGGATTTCCTTCCAGAGCAGTGCCAATGGGTTCAGAAACTTGTCTAAAAAGCAATGGCAAATGATGTTCTTTGACTTTCAGGGTCAAAAATTCCTTCTTAGTGGCCGAATTTTAGGGTTCTTCGGGCCTTCTGCACAAGCGAAAAGTATTTTATAAATGCCCATGCTCATCGCGAGTATTTCTAATACTATTGGGTCCAAAATAGACTCCGAATGACAAAGTTATGACCATTTTAGTGAACACCGGTCCTTCATATGGCAGTCCATGAAAGAACTTCATTTTCTCTTGACGCATTCTGGTGTGCTGCTCCGAAATTTTGTGTCCTCCATAGTGGAGATATTGTTTCCACATTTATATTGACTCATGCCAAGAATGCCCTCCTATTATTGGTTGTCACACACATACTTTACGGCATGCCACACGCCAAAAACAAGGAGAATAAGCCTTATAGTCGCCTTATTTTCTTGCATTTCCAACCAAATGGGATTTCTGGATCATAGAGCATGTGGAGAATGCAAAGTTTGTCCTTACAGGCAGAATAATGTTTATACTCACCATAATCTCTCGGATTTCCTTCAAAAGAGTGCCAATGGGTTCAAAAACTTGTTTGAAATGCAGCGACAAATGATCTTCTTTGACTTTGAGGGGCAAAAAGTCCTTCTTAGGGGCCGAAATTGAGGGTCCTCTGGGACTCCTGTGTAAGCCGGAAGTATTGTTTAGATTCCCACACTTGTCGCAAGCATTTTGATTACTTGTGGGTTCAAAACGGACTCAGAATGACAAAGTTATGACCGTTTTAGTGAACATTGGTCCTTCATATGGCAGTGCTTGAAAGAACTTTATTTTCTCGTGACGCGTTCTGGCGCGCCGCCCCAAAATTGGTTGTCCTCCATAACGGAAATATTGTTTCCACATTTATATTGGCTTATGCCAGGAATGCCCTGCTATTATTGGCTGTCACAAACGTACGTTACGACATGCCACACGGCAAAAAAAATTGAGAATAGGGCATATAGTCGCCATATTTTCTTGAATTTACAACCAAATGGGATTCCCTGGATCATAGAGCATGTGCAGAATGCAAAGTTTCTCCTCACCAGGTGGACTAATGTTTACACTCACCATAATCTCTTGGATTTCCTTCCAAAGGAGTGCCAATGGTTCAAAAACTAGTTTGAAAAAGCAGGGGGAAATGATGATCTTTGACTTTCAGGGGCAAAAAGTCATGCATGGGGGACGAATTTGAGGGTCCTTCGGGCCTCCTGCGCAAGCCAGAGTACTTGTGGGTCCGGAACAAACTCCGAATGACAAAGTTATGACCGTTTTGGTGAACACCAATCCTTCATATGGCAGTCCTTGAAAGAATATCACTTTCTCGTGATGCGTATTAACGCGCCGCCCAAAACTTTTGTGTCCTCCATAGTGGAAATATGGTTTCCGCATATATATTGACCGATGTCAGGAATGCTCTCCTATTAATGGTTGTCACACAGGTATGGTACGACTTGCCACACGACAAAAACAAGGAGAATAAGGCTTATAGTCGCCTTGTTTTTCTTGAATTTGCAATGAAATGGGATTCCCCGACTCATACAGCATGTGTAGAATGCAACATTTGTCCTTACCAGGCAGACTAATGTTTATACTTACCATAATCTCTCAGATTTCCTTCCAGAGGAGTGCCATTGGGTACAGAAACTTGTCTAAAAACCAACGGCAAATGATGTTCGTTGACTTCCAGGGTCAAAAATTCCTGCTTAGGGGCTCAATTTGAGGGTCCGCTGGGCCTTGTGTGCAAGCTGAATCTATTTTCTTGATTCCCACGCTCGTCGCGAGCATCTCAAATACTATTGGGTTCGAAATGGACTCCGAATGACAAAGCTATGACCGTTTTAGTGAACATTGGTCCTTCATATGGCAGTCCTTGAAAGAACTTCATTTTCTCATGACTCGTTTTGGCGTGCAGCCCCAAAATTTTGTGTCCTCCATACTGGAGATATTGTTTCCACATATATATTGACTCATGCCAGGAATGCCCTCCTATTGTTGGATGTCGTACATGTATGTTACGACATGCCACACGACAAAAACAAGCAGAATAAGTCTTATAGTTGCCTTATTTTCTTGAATTTGCAACCAAATGGGATTCCCCGGATCATAGAGCATGTGCAGAATGCAATGTTTCTCCTTATCAGGCGGACTAATGTTTATACTCACCATAATCTCTCGAATTTCCTTCCAAAGGAGTGCCAATGGGTTAAGAAACTAATTTGAAAAAGTAGGGGCAACTGATGTTCTTTGATTTTCAGGGGCAAAAATTCCTACATGAGGGCCAAATTTGATGGTCCTCCGAGCCTCCTGCGCAAGCCGGAAGTATTTTCTAGCTTCCCATGCTCGTCGTGAGCGTTTTGAGTACTTGTGGGTCCAGAATAGACTCTGAATGACAAAGTTACGACCGTTTTGGTGAACAACGATCCTTCATATGACAGTCCTTGAGAGAACTTCACTTTCTCATGACACCTACTGGCGCGCCGCCTAAAAAAATTGTGTCCTCCATAGTGTAGATATTGTTTCCGCATATATATTGACCGATGTCAAGCATGCCCTCCTATTATTAGCTGTCACACACGCATGTCACGGCTAGCCACACGACCAAAACAAGGAGAATAAGGCTTATAGTCGCCTTGCTTTTCTTGAATTTACAAGGAAATGGGATTCCAGGATCATAGAGCATGTGTAGAATGAAACATTTGTCCTTACTAGATGGACTAATTTTTGTACTCCACATAATCTCTCGGATTTCCTTCCAAAGGAGTGCCAATGGGTTTAGAAACTGGTCTAAAAAGAAACAACAAATGTTTTTCTTTGACTTTCAGGGGCAAAAAGTCCTACTCTGGGGCCGAATTTGAGGGTCCTCCGGGACTCATACATAAGCTGAAAGTATTTTCTAGATTCCCACGCTTGTCGCGAGCATTTTGATTATTTGTGGGTCCGAAACGGACTCCGCATGACAAAGTTATCACCATTTTAGTGAACACCGGTTCTTCATATGGTTGTGCTTGAAAGAACTTCATTTTCTTGAGACTCGTTTGTTGGGGAACGAAGTAATTTTAAAAAAAATCCTACGCAAATGCCAGATCGTGGTGATGCATAGCAATGAGAGGGAAGAGTGTTGTCTATGTACCCTCGTAGACCATAAGTGCAAGCATTATAACAACGCGGTTCATGCAGTCGTACGTCTTCATGATCGACCAATCCTAGCACCGATGGTACGGCACCTCCGCGATCTGGACATGTTTAGCTAAGTGATGTCCCATGAACTCACGATCCGGTGGAGCTTCGAGGGAGAGCTTTGTCAGCACGACAGCGTGATGACGGTGATGATGATGCTACCAGAACAGGGCTTCGCCTAAGCGCCGCTACGATATGACCGAGGTGGATTATGGTGGAGGGGGCACCGCACACGGCTGGAAATAATCAACCTGTGTGTTCTAGGGTGCCCCTGCCCCCATATATAAAGGAGCAAGGGGGGAGGCCGGCCGGCCTTGGGGAACGCAAAGGAGAGGGGGAGTCCTCCTCCTAGTACGAGTAGGACTCCCCTTTTCCTATTCCAAATAGGAAGGGGGAAGGAAGGAGAGGGAGAGAGGGAGGAAAGAGGGAGCCCCCCTCCTTGTCCAATTCGGACAGCCAAGGGGGAGCCCTAGGCCCTCTCCTCTCTCCCACAAGGCCCATGTTGGCCCATTAGTTCCCCCAGGTGTTCCGATAACCCCCTGGCACTCCGATAAATATCCGGTCACCCCGGGAAGTCATCTAGTGTCCAAATATAGTCGTCCAATATATCAATCTTTGTGTCTCAACCATTTCGAGACTCCTCGTCAAGTCCGTGAGAACATCCGAGACTCTGAACTATCTTCGGTACATCAAAACACATAAACTCATAATACCCATAATCACTGAACATTAAGCGTGCGGACCCTATGGGTTCGAGAACTATGTAGACATGACCGAGACACGTCTCTGGTCAATAACAAATAGCGGAACCTGGATGCTCATATTGGATCCTACATATTCTACGAAGATCTTTATCTGTCAAACCGCATAACAACATACGTTGTTCCCTTTGTCATCAGTATGTTACTTGCCTGAGATTTGATCATCGGTATCTCAATCCCTAGTTCTATCTTGTTACCAGAAAGTCTCTTTACTCGTTCTGTAATGCTACATCATGTAACTAACTCATTAGCAACATTGCTTGCAAGGCTTATAGTGATGTACATTACCGAGAGGGCCCAGAGATACCTCTCCGACAATAGGAGTGACAAATCCTAATCTCGATCTATGCCAACTCAACAAACACCGTCGGAGACACCTGTAGAGCACCTTTATAATCACCCACTTACTTGTGACGTTTGGTAGCACACAAAGTGTTCCTCCGGTATTCAGGAGTTGCATGATCTCATAGTAATCGGAACATGTATAAGTTATGGAGAAAGTAGTAGCAACAAACTAAACGATCATCGTGCTAAGCTAATGGATGGGTCAAGTCAATCACATCATTATCTAATGATGTGATCCCATTAATCAAATGACAACTCATGTCTATCGTTAGGAAACATAACCATCATTGATTCAACGAGCTAGTCAAGTAGAGGCAAAATAGTGACACTCTGTTTATCTATGTACTCACACATGTACTAAGTTTCCGGTTAGTACAATTCTAGCATGAATAATAAACATTTATCATGATATAAGGAAATATAAATAACAACTTTATTATTGCCTCTAGGGCATATTTCCTTCAATCTCCCACTTGCACTAGAGTCAGTAATCTAGATTACATTGTAATGATTCTAACACCCATGGAGTCTTGGTGTTGATCATGTTTTTCTCGTGAGAGAGGCTTATTCATCGGGTCTGCAACATTTAGATCCGTATGTATCTTGCAAATCTCTATGTCTCCCTCCTTGACTTGATCGCGGATGGAATTGAAGCGTCTCTTGATGTGCTTTGTTCTCTTGTGAAATCTGGATTCCTTTGCCAAGGCAATTGCACCAGCATTGTCACATAAGATTTTCATTGGACCCGATGCACTAGGTATGACACCTAGATCGGATATGAACTCCTTCATTTGCTACTTCCGAAGCAGCTATGTGTTCCGCTTCACACGTAGATCCCGCCACGATGCTCTGCTTCGAACTGCACCAACTGACAGCTCCACCATTTTATAAAAGCGCGTATCCGGTTTGTGACTTAGAGTCATCCGGATCAGTGTCAAAGCTTGCATCAACGTAACCATTTACGACAAGCTCTTTGTCACCTCCATATACGAGAAACATATCCTTAGTCCTTTTCAGGTATTTCAAGATATTCTTGACCGCTGTCCAGTGATCCACTCCTGGATTACTTTGGTACCTCCCTACTAAAGTGATAGCAAGGCACACATCAGGTCTGGTACACATTATTGCATACATGATAGAGCCTATGGCTGAAGCATAGGGAACACCTTTCATTTTCTCTCTATCTTCTACAATGGTCGGGCATTGAGTCTGACTCAACTTCACACCTTGTAACACAGGCAAGAACCCTTTCTTTGCCTGATCCATTTTGAACTTCTTCAAAACTTTATCAAGGTATGCGCTTTGTGAAAGTCCAATTAAGCATCTTGATCTATCTCTATAGATCTTAATGCCCAATATATAAGTAGCTTCACCGAGGTCTTTCATTGAAAAATTCTTATTCATGTATCCTTTTATGCTATTCAGAAATTTAGTATCATTTCAGATCAACAATATATAATATAAAAAATGCTAGGGAGGTCCCACTCACTTTCTTGTAAATATAGGCTTCTCCAAAAGTCTATATAAAACCATATGCTTTGATCACACTATCAAAGCATATATTCCAACTCTAAGAGGCTTGCACCATTCCATAAATGGATCGCTGGAGCTTGCATACTTTGTTAGCACCTTTTGGATCGATAAACCTTATGGTTGCATCATATACAACTCTTTTTTAAGATATCCATTAAGGAATGCAGTTTTGACATCCATTTGCCAAATTTCATAATCATAAAATGCGGCAATTGCTAACATAATTCGGACGGAGTTAAGCATCGCTACGGGTGAGAAGGTCTCATCATAGTCAACTCCTTGAACTTGTCAAAAACCTTTTGCAACAAGTCAAGCTTTGTAGATAGTAATATTTCCGTCAGCATTAGTCTTCTTCTTGAAAATCAATTTATTCTCTATGGCCTGCCGATCATCGGGCAAGTCAACCAAAGTCCATGCTTTGTTCTCATACATGGATCCCATCTCAGATTTCATGGCCTCAAGCCATTTTGCGGAATCTGGGCTCATCATTGCTTCCTCATAGTTTGTAGGTTCGTCATGGTCAAGTAACATGACTTCCAGAACAGGATTACCGTATCACTCTGGTGCGTATCTTACGCTGGTTGACCTACAAGGTGCGGTAGTAACTTGATCAGAAGTTTCATGATCATCATCATTGGCTTCCTCACTTACTGGTGTAGGAATGAGTGGAACTGATTTTAGTGATGAACTACTTTAAAATAAGGGAGAAGGTACAATTACCTCGTCAAGTTCCTCCCACTCACTTCTTTCGAGAGAAACTCCTTCTCTAGAAAGAATCCATTCTTAGCAACGCATATCTTGCCTTCGGATCTGTGACAGAAGGTGTACCCAACAGTCTCCCTTGGGTATGAATGAAGACACATTTCTCCGATTTGGGTTCGAGCTTATCAGGTTGAAGCTTTTTCACATAAGCATCGCAGCCCCAAACTTTAAGAAACGACAACTTGGGTTTCTTCCCAAACCACAGTTCATAATGTGTCGTCTCGATGGATTTAGATGGTGCCCTATTTAATGTGAATGCAGCCGCCTCTAAAGCATAACCCCAAAACGATAGCGGTAAATCAGTGAGAGACATCATAGATCGCACCATATCTAATAAAGTGCGGTTACGACGTTCGGACACACCATTACGTTGTGGTGTTCCAGGTGGCGTGACTTGCGAAACTATTCCGCATTGTTTCAAATGAAGTCCAAACTCATAACTCAAAAATTCACCTCCACGATCAGGTCGTACAAACTTGATTTTCTTGTTATGATGATTTTTCCACTTCACTCTTAAATTCTTTGAACTTTTCAAATGTTTCAGACTTATGTTTCATTAAGTAGATATACCCATATCTGCTCAAATCATCTTTGAAGGTGAGAAAATAACAATATTCACCGCGAGCTTCAATGTTCATTTGACCACATACATCAGTATGTATGATTTACAATAACTCTGTTGCTTGCTCCATTGTTCCGGAGAACGGAGTTTTAGTCATCTTGCCCATGAGGCATGGTTCGCAAGTACCAAATGATTCATAATCAAGTGATTCCAAAAGTCCATCACAATGGAGTTTGTTCCTGTGCTTTACACCAATATGACCTAAACGGCAGTGCCACAAATAAGTTGCACTATCATTATCAACTCTGCATCTTTTGGCTTCAATACTATGAACATGTGTATCACTACTATCAAGATTTAGTAAAAAATAGACCACTCACCAAGGGTGCATGACCATAAAAGATATTACTCATATAAATAGAACAACTGTCGGGGATATTGCTGGGCGTAAACCGGCCTATGTGGGCCGGGTTAACTTCATCAGTAGTCCAAGAGTGTTAAAGCCCAAGAAGATAGATGACGGCCTAAAGCCCGTGGCCGGATTAAAACTTGTAGCCGTAAACCGGCATGTATATGCAAACTTGTACTGTAAGTTAGGAATAAGAAGAGACCAACCTGGATATGAATATGAACCGGTGTTGGGACTCTGTGAACCGACGGGTGTCACCCGTGTATATAAGGGGACGACCCGGCGGCGGTTCAGGAAGATAAACAACAACTCAAGACTTAGGCGAAGCTTATTTGCTCCCTAGTCATCGAAACCCCATCAATTCCATCACAACTAGATGTAGACTTTTACCTTCATTGAAGGGGCCGAACTAGTATAAACTCTCTTGCGTCCCCATGTCCGCTTTAACCCCTCCAAGCTAACCCGTTGCGATGGCTCCACGACTAAGTCCTATCACGAGGACATCTGCCGTGACAAAACCACGATAGTTGGCGCCCACCGTTGGGCAATCGCACGATGGTTTCAAGTTCTTGGAGGGCCACTTTGAAGGACTCGAGAGCTACGCTGTGGGCCGGAGGACTAAGAGTCATCGCGGCAAGCTCTACATCGATGATGTAGGCTGGGGCCCCAAGGCCGGCTCAGTTGAGTATGGGTACCGGGTCCCCTTTGGTGGCATACACGTTTTCATCGGCAAGATCGGTGAACCGGGCCCTGAGCCGGACATCTGCAGAGACCTCGTCGAAACGGCTCAGCATGCGCGATCCGCCTTGCTTAAACTGGCCGTGAAGCATGCCTTCGTGGGAGTCATCCATGGAGGAAGTTATGAGGATGGATCGGAATCTCGCGGCGAGACCGTCGTTTATTCCGGCGACGATTCATCAACCGGAGAAACCGAATCTCTATATCAGCTACAAGATGGCCAGATTGGGGCTGTTCCGATGGCGACGGTATTCCAGACCCCTCTGATCTACCCAACCGAGTTGGAATATTCATGGCCGGCACACAAGCAGCGCTTCATTCTTCGACCGCTGCGCCAATAACCTCTGGTTCGGTAGCGGCGACGGCTGCCGGGGCAGGAGGCTCTGTACGACCGCCGGCTCAAGTCCTATCAGATCTATTTGATGCATTGGCTGTGCTTATGGCAGAAGCTAACCCAGCGGATCAGGACATCCACAACGCGGAGATAGCAAAGGTGAAGGAACAGATCACCCAGGCCAAGGCAGACCTGGCAGCTGAGAATGCCAGGATGACCGCAGAGCGGGCCGCTTTAGATGCACAAGCCTACAGACTCATGTTGGACCAGAACGCGTCGCATGAAGTCATGAAGATGAATTACCGATCCCGTTTGCCTTCGGTTTTCGAGGCCAGAGACCTTTTCAACACCCCAGGAGCAGGAACCTGTAATCTGCTGGAGGGAAACCGGGCGGAAGCTCCTGGGACCGGGGCGCCGGTTCAGCCCCGTCTGATGGATCTGCCTCGTCAAAACACTGTTATACCTCAGGCTGTTTCAACACCTTCGGGTCACTACTCCAACCCGATGGACAATCTCGTTGCCGCTGCTGCATGACTGGAGGCCATTCCAATTGAAGGTGACTCGCCGCAGGCGGTAGAGACACGACGGGTCAAGGAGCTTCTTAGGACAGCTTTGCTCCAACAGGAAGCATACTCGTACAGCCGCGACCGGATCCACTCGACCCCTCGTCCAAGCCAGAGTTATAGCAGGCATATGGATGAACCGGCCGAGTCAAGTAATGAACGATGGGGAGCACCCCGCGGCAACAACCCGGCGGGTGGTGCTGATAACGCTCAGGAAGTGGTGGACCGGGCCTGAGCGCGCAGGGAGGCCGAGTTAGCCACACAGTATAAGGCTCGGCGGTTTACGCCGGTTCGTCCAACTATCTCGGTCGAACCTGGTGTTACTTCTAGTTCTTTGGGGGTGCCTTGCCTTGTCCCCGCTTTACGCAATGTGCGCCTGCCCATGGATTTCAAAGGCCCGCGCAAGGTACCATATTACACGGCGGATCAACCTCCAGAGACATGGGTGGAGAGCTATGAGATGGCCATGGAGATGCTTGATGTGGATGATGCGGCATGTGCGAAATACTTCACCATGATGCTTGAAGGAACGGCCCGTACTTGGTTAAAAAGCTTACCGGCCAATTCTATCAGTTCATGGGCCCAATTACGAGCCCGGTTTATCAGTAATTTCAAGGATACATGTAAGCAGCCTATGTCGATAGTGGACTTAGCTGCCTGCGTCCAGGAGGGAGGAGAATCGACGACTCATTGGGTGCGCCGGGTCTCACAAGTGTTGCATTCATCAGACCGCATCAACGCTGACACTGCAGTCATAACCCTAGAAGGCAACTGCCGGTTTGGGCCCCTAAAGCTGAAGTTAGGACGGATGAAGCGCCATTGCACTGACATGGGGACCCTCATGGCTACCTTGGTAAAGTATGCTGATTCTGATAGTACCAAGGATCCCGAGTCTGATGATGACAAGACAGGGAAGGGAAAGAAGAACAGCAACTCCAAAGGTCAGCAGCATCACTCAGCAGGTAACGGTAGCGGAGGCAAGCGTAAAGCGAATGGCAACATGGACTTCGTGGCTAATACCAACGCGCAGGACAAGGGTCAGCGACGCAAGGGTAAACCGCCGAATCGCGGTGGAGCGCCTAACCCTAACCTGGACCGCTTAAATTATCTATTGAACCAGCCCTGTCCAAAGCATGGGACGAAGGAGGTGCCAGCAAACCACCTTTGGAAGGATTGCTACATTATGCAGGAGTTCAAGAATTCTAATGATTTCCGATATGATCACGGCTCCGGCGGTGGCTCACGATCCGGGCCGGGTTATGGTGGAGGAAATTCCGGTTCAGGATTTAATGGTAATCCGGGTGGACATAACAATCAAAATAATCAAAATAACCAGGGTGGTTACAACCAGCAGCAGCAACAGTCGGGTTACCAGAGCAACCCAAAAGCAGTTGAATATTGGGCAGTACCATGTCTTCACCACTAGCTTGGACAAGCGAGACCGGAAGGTTCAGAAGCGAGCAGTCAACTCTGTTGAACCGGCCGTGCCCCATTACTTATGCTGGTCTGAGCAGCCAATCATATGGAGCAGAGAGGATCACCCACCCCGGCTTGATAACCCGGGTCAGCTAGCATTGGTGGTGGCGCCTCAGGTGGGAGGTTATAAGTTCACCAAGGTACTCATGGATGGAGGGAGTAGCATTAATATCTTGTACTATGAGACCTTCCGTCGTATGGGACTAACAGATAAAAATCTCAAACCGTCTAACACGGTGTTCCACGGTGTGGTGCCTGGCAAGTCAGCATATCCTGTTGGTAAGATAGCTCTGGAACTGGCCTTTGGAGATGATCATGATTCCAGGTCGGAAACATTGACGTTTGAAGTGGTGAAAATCCAAAGTCCATATCACGCCCTGTTTGGGCGACTGGCCTACGCCAAGTTTATGGCATGACCCTGTTATGTGTATTTGCAGCTCAAGATGCCGGGTCACAAGGGGACAATAACGGTTCACGGAAGTAGAATCGCTTTGGAGTGCGAGGAAGGAGATGCGGCCTACGCACAGTCGGTTTGTGCCACCGAGGAGCTGAAGTATTATAAGGACAATGTTGATTCGGCGGACATGACTCCATTAAAGAAGCCAACTACGGAGCATGATCCGGCCCTGAAGTTCAAATCGGCAGCTGAAACTAAGTTTGTTGACTTCGTGCCAGGCGATTCGTCCAAGCAGTTCAGCATCAGTGCCAACTTGGATCCGAAATAGGAAAGCGTGCTCATCGAGTTCATCCGTGAGAATCGGGACATTTTTGCGTGGAAGCCCTCTGACATGCCAGGTGTACCGAGGCAACTCGCTGAGCACACCCTTAATGTGGATCCTAAATACAAACCGGTGAAACAGTTCCTCCGCCGGTTTAACGAAGAAAGACGCAAGGCGATTGGAGAAGAGGTAGCCAGGCTCTTAGCAGCTAGCTTTACTATTGAAGTTTTGCACCCTGAGTGGCTTGCCAATCCGGTGCTGGTCCTTAAGAAAAATGGCACCTGGCGCATGTGTGTGGATTACACAGATCTTAATAAGGCTTGTCCAGCAGATCCTCTTGCCCTCCCCCGTATTGATCAAATTATTGATGCCACGGCGGGTTGTGAGCGTTTGAGTTTTTTGGATGCATATTCTGGCTATCATCAGATCAAAATGGCAGTTAAGGACCAGGAGAAGACGGCATTCATAACTCCCTTTGGAGCCTTCTGCTATGTGTCTATGCCCTTTGGGCTCAAGAGTGCCTAGGCAACTTATCAACGGTGTGTACAAAATTGTCTTCACAAGCAGATTGGCCGTAATGTACATGCTTACGTGGATGATATTGTGGTTAAGTCCAGGGAGAAGGAGACTCTGGTTGACGACTTGAAGGAAACCTTTGATAACCTGAGGTCGTACAAGATGATGCTCAATCCGGCCAAGTGTGTCTTTGGTGTACCGGCAGGCAAGTTATTGGGTTTTCTGGTGTCCAACAGGGGAATCGAGGCTAATCCGGAGAAGATCACAGCCATCACCTCCCTGGCTAAACCGAAGTGTATCAATGATGTTCAACGCCTGGCAGGCCGGATTGCCGCGTTAAGCCGGTTTATGAGCCGCCTTGGTGAGAAGGCAATCCCTTTGTATCAGATGTTGAAGAAGATGGATCAATTCGTCTGGAGTTCTGCTGCTGATAAAGCATTTGAGGACTTAAAGCGGCAATTGGCCAATCTTCCTGTGCTCGCCGCTCCCATTGACAAGGAGCCGTTGCTGCTATATGTTGCTGCTAATGCTCGTGCGGTCAGTGTGGCTATTGTGGTGGAGCGAAAAGAGGCAGGCAAGGAGCATCCGGTTCAATGTCCGGTCTATTATATCAGCGAGGTACTCATTGAGTCCAAGCAAAGGTATCCGCATTGGCAGAAGCTGGTATATGGAGTTTTTATGGCAAGCCGGAAGCTTAAGCAATACTTCAAGGGCACCCCATTACGGTGGTCAGTTCTGCTCCCTTGGGGGATATCATCCAGAACCGGGAAGCGACTGGCCGGATTGCCAAGTGGGCTATAGAGCTTGGGCCGCACGGGTTGAAGTATGTGCCTCAAACGGCGGTTAATTCTCAAGCACTTGTTGATTTCATTAATGATTGGACGGAACTGCAAGCACCTGAAGAAAAGCCGGATCACACATATTGGACCATCCATTTTGACGGATCCAGGTAATTGGAAGGCTCGAGGGCTGGAGTCGTATTAACTTCCCCACGAGGTGATAAGTTTTGTTACGTTCTCCGCTTAATGTTCCCTTGTACTAACAATGCTGCTGAGTATGAAGCCTTGCTCCATGGTCTCCGGATGGCCAAGGAGATGAATCTAAGTTGAGTTAAGTGCTTCGGTGACTCGGACCTCGTGGCTCAACAAGTGTCTGGCACTTGGGATTCCAAGGACCCACTCATGGCAGCATATCATCGTGAGGTGGATATGGTTCCAGGTCACTTTAAAGGCCATCAGGTGGACCACGTGGACCGACGGAAGAATGAATCGGCAGACGCTTTAAGCCGGCTGGGCTCTCAGCGCAAACCGGTCCCGCCCAATGTTTTTCTGGATGTGCTGCACAACCCGTCGGTCAAGCTCCCTAGTGAAGTGGATTTGGCTATTCCTGATCCGGAGGCTCAATTGGTGGCAGCTCTTCATGTCATTCCGGATTGGATGCTTCCTTACCTGGCGTACATGAACTGGGGCGAGTTACGAGAGGATGAGACTCTGGCCCGACAGATAATCCGGCGGTCCAAGTCCATGACTATTGTCAATGGCGAGTTGCATCATTGCAGTGTATCAGGGGCGCTTCAACGCTGTGTGTTTCCTGAAAAAGGCTGTGAAATTTTGCGTGAGATCCACGAAGGAGATTGTGGTCACCACGTCGGTTCAAAATCTTTGGTGGCTAAAGCGTTCCACCATGGCTTCTATTGGTTAACTGCTCATGCTGATGCGGAGGATCTGGTCAGACGATGTGACGGTTGCCAAAAGTTTTCAAGACGTGCACATATGCCAGCTCGAGAATTGAGAATGATTCCAATTACTTGGCCGTTTGCGACTTGGGGGCTGGATATGGTTGAGCCTTTCAAAAGATCCAAAGATAAGAAGACCCACCTCCTGGTGCGGTTGACAAGTTTACAAAGTGGGTGGAGGCAGAACCTGTTAGCAAGTGTGATGCGGCCACGGCGGTTCAGTTCATCAAAAAAGTGATTTTCCGGTTTTTTCTTTCCACACAGTGTCATCACAGATAATGGTACCAATTTGTCCAAGGGTGCCATGAAGGAGTTCTGCGAACAAGAGCACATCCGGCTTGACGTTTCATCAGTGGCACACCCACAGTCCAATGGTCAAGCAGAAAGGGCTAATCAAGAGATCTTGAGAGGCATCAAGCCCCGGCTTATGGTTCCTTTGCAGAGAACACCGGGTTGTTGGGTAGAAGAGTTACCATCTATGTTATGGAGCATCAATACTACACCCAACAGATCAACAGGATACACACCATTCTACATGGTCTACGGAGCGGAGGCGGTTCTCCCAAGTGATATCCTTCATGACTCACCTCGTGTGGCGGCTTATGTTGAAGCGGACAACGAGACAACACGGCAAGACGCTTTAGACCTGTTGGATGAAGAACGTGACATAGCAGCCGCCCGCTCGGCGATTTACCAACAGGGTCTTCATCATTATCACAGTCGCCGAGTCAGAACCAGAACCTTTCAGGAAGGAGATTTGGTGCTTCGACTCATCCAAGATCAGACTGATATGCATAAGCTATCTCCACCTTGGGAGGGACCTTTCATGGTCAGCAAGAATCTGCACAACGGGTCATACTATCTGATCGATATTCGAGAGCATAAAGACTCACATACATCAGAGGAGGAGACCAACATGCCGTGGAACATAGCTCATCTTCGGCCTAACTATACCCGAGCCATTCGCTCTACTTATGTACATATTACGACGATGTATATATTATGATTAATATAATAAACTGGAGCCTCAGCTAAGGCGGGGTATCTGTTTCTTTTACATCATGTGTGGTTACACGGAGTTGTTCTAAAGCGGCCTCCGGTTTACCCCTTGAGTTAGCTTTTCAAAGAATCATGTTAATATCACTTGGGGGCTTGGTCATATCTGAACCAATGCAACACCTTTTGATAGGTGAGAGCCACCAAATCACTTGGGGACATGGTCAAGTCTGAACCAGTCACGCCTCTTGATCAACCTAAGGCCACAGAATCACTTGGGGGCTTGGTCGAACCCGAACCATTGCCACGCCTCTTGATCGGCATAAATGCCACGGTTTCATTTGGGGACCTGGCTGACTTGAACCATAGCTACACCTATTGGGAGCTTGGTCGTGTCCGACCATGGTAATGCCATCTGATCGGCTCAAATAAGCCTCTTTTTGCAAACGGTTTTATCATTGCCTTTGCTTGAAATTCTCTTTGATAAAATATCTTTTTTGTTGCGTTTTAAACCGACAAATTTTTAAGCCGGTTCAAATGTCGATTGATGGAACACGGTCCATTATTCATCCGGAGACTCTTTGCCCAGTTTGATTTTTTATTAACATCCTATTACGGAGTAACACGGTGTTTTATTATAACCCGGCACGGTTTACATGATAAACCGGCATTATATATATACAGGAGATGCTATCTCCTCCAATAGTGTGGGTTTATAACCCTCCGCTTCAAGATTGGCCAAGCCAACTTCATGCCCAACGATGGTAGGTATTATGTATCCCAAAGATTTGATCATAAGCTTAAATTTCAGATATTTTGATTTCACATATGCAGACATCATACTCCGCCTGAACGGTACAACCGCGGTGGCACTTTAAGATTTTCTGTATTGCAGAAAATACTTTGAAAGTCCATCACCCAAAGGAAGAACAAGTTGCAGTAATTATGCATGAAGGCATATCAAAATCAAGAGTATCGGTTAGCCTATTACAAGGCAACACAGTGCCCGAAATAAGATCATTGTTTTTCCGCAAAGGAGAAGAAGTTTAAACCGGCTTCCGGTTCAAGCTTGGTCACCAGCCTGGCCTGATGGTTGTGGGTCATCCCGCGCCGCTTCAACTTCAGCTTCTCTACCCAGCGGCTGGAAATCAACAATTGTCCAGTCGATTCCCATTAATGCTTGAAAGACAGCTTCATCATGGATCAACAACGACGGTTCAATATCGCGAGCGTAAGTATGCTTACGGATTGGAGGGATAAGATTTCACGCTTCAGGAATTGGTGCAACTACTCGCTTGTTTTGGTTGTCATATTGGGCTTGATAATGAGACAAGTCTGCTTCTTCAACCAATTGACAAGCTTGTGGACGCACCTCCCGGTTTCTTGCTCGCAGATCCGCTTCACTAAACTCTGACCCGTCTTCCTTCAAGCTAGGATAGCCCTGAGCCGCTTCAACAGGATCAAAATCCGGCACCCAAGCTTTTGCCCAGATTAAGGCATTGATCGCACCGGTTTGAGCAGCAGATTTCTTCAGCTCTTCAACCCGGGCAGGAAGCATCGACAGTCTCTTCAGAGTGTCCTGAATCAAAGTGGGCGCCGGATTGTTGTGGGAGGCAGTAGAGATGATCTGCTGTGCACCAGTGTACAGTTGTTCGATCAATGTGTAGGCGGCTTTCAATTTCTTCCGCACATCTGACTCCAAGTGACGAATGCGTGTCCCTGAAATATTACAAAGGGTTAACAAACCGGCAGCTCTATAAGACGACCGAGTCAATCTAGAAATCAAACCAGCTTACCAAAGATAGCAGCGGTCAAGGCATGCACTTGCCGCTTTATGCTGGTCAGTTCGTCCACCACCGGTTTCAGTGCAGCCTCGGCATCTTCCGCTCGTTTGGTTAAAGCGGATTTTTCAGTGGCCCAATCCGCCCGCCCCTTCTTGAAGCCCTCCTGAAGTTGTTCCAAGGCGCTTAAAGCGCTGATTAATTCCTCTTTTCCTTTGGAGGTTACAGCTTTTTGGCACTTCAGATTTTCTTGCAGATCAGCGATTTGGTTTTCCCTTTTGTTCAGCTCAGCCTGCATATAGATAGTCATACAATTCAGATAACTGTACCAGAATTGATGTACCAACCACATAACAAGTTATGCCCTTGGTACTTGGGGGCTAATGCATGTTTGCGCTTCAATTATTCAGAAAAGTCCAGAGCTCAATACAAGTATTCAACTTGGCACTTGGGGGCTAATGGCTATTTCTTTAGTTAATACTACTGCTACAATCTTTATTACCTAAAGTCCCGGTTTAACTACACTAAGTTGAACCGCCCCTTGGGGGCTATATCAGCAAATTAAGAAAACATTGAAGTCTGCATTGACAAGTCCCCGTTTGAACAGAGATTCTAAACCGGCCCTTGGGGGCCAGGAGAGTTGACAGATTGAAGTACATACGCAGATAAGCATATGGAAGTTACCTCATATTTCTCTTTCATCATATTAACCAGACCAGCTTCATAGTCACGGCTGGTGTATAGCCGGTTTAGATAGCCGGAATGGAGATCTTGGGCGTTTAGAGCGGCATAAGTTGTGAGATCGGCATTCCATTTTCCCTTGCCAACGGCAGCAAATTCTTCCTTGGCAGTGTGTCTGGATAAAGCAAAGAGATTGCCTGGCTCGGTGCGACCAATGCCAGTAATGACAACCTCATCATCCTTGGCATCGCCGGTTTGCACTGGGGCCGTTGGCTTATCAGTAGGATTTGATGGACTGGTGGATTTCTCAATCCGGATGGGGCTTGTGGGCTGGTTGACATGGCCTGAGGTGTCAATAGGCCTTTCTTCAGCAATAAAATCGTCATCCTGCTGTGGTGGATCATTGGGTATATCTTCATGAATGGCCGCTTCAAGATCTGGTGTTTTACCCGGTTCAGGGACGGCGTCCTCCTCGGCCGCTTTATCCAGGCGAGCCTTCTTGCTCGGCCTAGGCTTGGCCCTGAAAAGAACAAAGTCAAATACAGCATATGTTCCAATGTGATGTACCAGAAATATTATGATAAGTATAGCTTACCCAAGCACCGTTTTGAGCGGTGGCAGCTGATTAGCCGATGACTCGCTAGAGGATGAGTGGGAAGTAACCTCATAATCGGAGTTAGATGGATTAAGAGGTTGACGAAAACAGCCCGCTTTAGGACAAGCACTGACAAGCAAATTAGAGACCTCTGAACGGCGTTTCTGAACCGGACTGTTCGGTAAACCGGCGGAGGTAACTACCTGGCCGCTGTGTCGGGTTGTGCGGCGAGCTTCGTGCTTTTGGGTCTTCATAAGAAATTTGGGATCCAAGTAAGCAATAGGATGAGAAAATTTAACCTTCCGGTTTGCCTGACGGATTTTTAGCGAAGGCAAAGGGTTTGAATCAGAAGAGAGAGTAATTACCTCTGCAGCATCAGCATGGCTGGCTTCGGCATCATCCTGACAAATATCATCATCAATAAGGCGTGTGAAAAATAAGCCAAGTGAGTTAAGCTCTACCTCAAGGTGCGGATTACCCACATCATCATCAGGGGCCAGATCAGAAGATGCAGTGGTTTTTTTCTTATGAGCAGGCTGTTTCACGACTTTAGTCTTTGGCTGGGTTAGTCTTTCCGGTTTGTCTATTTTTTCTGGCTTCTCCTGTGGAAGCTTCTTGCTCCAAAACGAATCATTGCCCTGTTTAAACAGACATTGATATCAAACAATGACCAGATATATCAATAACAGGTTCAGTAAAAAGAAAAATCAAACTCTTACAGCTGGCGGTTTGTTGGTGGCACAGAAGGGAAGCAGGCCGATTCGAGCACAGATGTGTTCCGGTTCATTCAGCATTTTATTCACAGCCTCTGTGATTTCTTCGTCGATGAGCTGGATGTTAGCATGTCGCAGTGGGTCATCAACACTGCCAGTATACTCGCACATCAAACCGGAGCGCTGACTAAGGGGCAGTATGCTCCACGATATCCAACAGCGAGCGAGATCAACCCCTGTTAAACCGTTGGCCATGAAGGCTCTGAGCTTGGACAGTTGAGGAGCATATTTGCTTCTCTCCTTGGTAGTCAACCTTTGCGGAAAGGGGTGTGTATTGCTAAGCCGCTCCCGACGAAAGCCAGGCAAAGGATTTTCATCAGCAGGGGAGGTGTCTTTGCAATAGAACCATGTTTGATTCCACTCTTTGGGGTGGCTGTGCAGTTTAGCGTGAGGGTATGTGACCTCTTTCCTTTTCTGAGTCGCCACACCACCCAATTCTATATTGGAACCGTCAGTAAACTTAGTGCGGCGATTTAGATGGAAGCAGTCTCTGAACAACTCAACTGTGGGCTCCCCTTGAAAGAACGCCTCACGGAGTACTTGGAAGTGACACATGTTTGTAATAGAGTTGGGGCCAGTGTCTTGTGGGCGGAGTTGAAAATTGGCTAAAACGTCCCGATAAAATTTAGAACCGGGTGGCTTAAAGCCCCAGGCCAAGTGATCTACCAAAACGACAACCTCTCCTTCTTGAGGTGTGGGAGCACATTCTTCGCCAGGGACCCTCCAATGGATGGTGTTTTGCTGCCTAAAGCGCCGATCAGGACTAAACTGTTCAGTTGGGTCTCTGTGACGTGAGAAGGAACCCAGTTGCACTCATATACTTGCTTGGCCATGATGAAATCTGCAAGATAGGTGATTCCGGTTCAAGAATGCATTGATTAAAGTATACCGGCATGTACAATGTTAAACCGGAGACAGCTCTATCTAAACCGGAGTTTTATGAAGCAACAACATCTCGCGGTTCAACAAGGGGACTAATGGTATATACCGGTTTGTCAATTTTTTCAACACCAAGTTAAACCGCCGGATGGGTAAGTGTACAAAAACAGATTTCACAAGATTTCTCTACAGCGATGGATCTGAAGCAAGTTCAGAAAAGAAGGAAAATATTCAAAAGCTCAAAGCAGAACAGCATTGAATCAATGGGCGGAAATATATGTGAGATCTATGGTTTGATGCATGAAACTAAAGGCGGATACTAAAAGTTATCAATACACAGAGAAGGGGTTCACAGATGCATCCAGGAGCTAGCATACGAACATGAACAGGTGATGAACGCAGCAAGAACACGAAACCCTAGAACAAATCTATGTTGAGAAGAGCAGAAGACCTACCAGAGCTGAGGAAGATGCGGAAGGTCGCCGCAGTTTTCTGGTACGCTCAGGTTGATGTAGCGGCCAAAGTCGATGCAGAAGATGACGGCGGCGACGGAGCTCTGAGACTGGCGACGCGAGGAAGACGAAGAGGAAAGGCACGAAGGGGAGAAAAGAAATGACCCTTCGGCCCTATTTATAAGGCAGAAAGACATGTGTCAGGCGCGTGAATCCAGGAACCGAAAATTTCGGAAGCGGAGCTGTCGCTTTGGTTCTTGTGAGTTTATTAAACGAGGAGATATCATGGATACTTTCTTTATGACAGATGACGTCACTCCGGTTTACAGCAACTGGAGAAGGTGACATCATAGCGGTTCAACAACTACAAGAAGATGTTGAAGATGAAGATTGTTGCTAGGGATTGACATGAACCCGTTCAAATCAATCTGGGGCCTAATGTCGGGGATATTGCTACTGGGCATAAACCGGCCTATGTGGGCCGGGTTAACTTCATTAGTAGTCCAAGAGTGTTAAAGCCCAAGAAGATAGATGAGGGCCTAAAGCCCGTGGCCGGATTAAGACTTGTAGCCGTAAACCGGCATGTATATGCAAACTTGTACTGTAAGTTAGGAATAAGAAGAGACCAACCCGGATATGAATATGAACCGGTGTTGGGACTCTATGAACCGACGGGCGTCACCCGTGTATATAAGGGGACGACCCGGCGGTGGTTCAGGAAGACAGACAACAACTCGAGACTTAGGTGAAGCTTATTTGCTCCCTAGTCATCGAAACCCCATCAATTCCATCACAACGAGACGTAGGCTTTTACCTTCATTGAAGGGGCTGAACTAGTATAAACTCTCCTGCGTCCCCGTGTCCGCTTTAACCCCTCCAAGCTAACCCGTTGCGATGGCTCCACGAATAAGTCCTTTCACGAGGACATCTGCCGTGACAAAACCATGACAACAACCATTATTCTCCGATTTAAATGAATAACCATCTCGCATCAAACAAGATCCAGATATAATGTTCATGCTCAACGCTGGCACCAAATAACAATTATTTAGGTCTAAAACTAATCCCGGAGGTAGCGTGCCAACGGCGATTACATCGACTTTGGAACCATTTCCCACGCACATCGTCACCTCGTCCTTAGCCAATCTTCGCTTAATCGGTAGCCCCTGTTTTGAGTTGAAAATGTTAGCAATTGAACCAGTATCAAATACCCAGGCACTACTACAAGCATTAGCAAGGTACACATCAATAACATGTATATCAAATACTTGGGGCAGTTCCTCTTCTAGTGACTAGCTCCTTTGCAGTAAAAGCACTCAGTCTCAGGCTTAGGTCCAGACTTGGGTTTCTTCACTTGAGTAGCAACTGGCTTGCCGTTCTTCTTGAAGTTCCCCTTCTTCCCTTTACCCTTCCATGATGTAATTCTTTTGTGCAGCAATGAGGATAATCCTCAAGTTACAGACCCAGCCCGTGTAGTTGCTACCATCATCTTTCAACTTAGCTTTCTCTAGGAACGCATTAAAATTCAACGGAACAACAGCACGGGCCATCTATCTACAAGAACATAGACATCCAATATACTATCAGGTACTAAGTTCATGATAAATTAAAGTTCAATTAATAAAATTACTTAAGAACTCCTACTTAGATAGACATCTCTCATATCATCTTATGAGGACCAATTACTAGAGCTCGCGCACGCCAATTAAATTATCAGGTACGTTTCTTGGTAATGATTCTAATGTTCATGAGAATATGATGCTGCCTAAATTGGATACATTTTTTTGCTTACAAATGAAGGGCCTGGCATGGATAAGAGGGATGAACACTTGAGCAAGACCAAGCATGGAGATGATGGCATGCGTAAGGGGAACGAGAACGGAGTTACAAGTGATGATTTCAGGACTTTGAAGCCCCCATCAGGAGTGCATGAAGCCCTGGACAAAATGTACAAGAAGCCACTTCATAAATTTCATCCAGATGCTATTTTAGGTGTTGTGTCACCTTATTATTGGGCCAGGCCCATGTATTTTCGAAATACTTAAGTATAGGATGCTTTTAGAGTCCGTATGTGTGGGGAAACAAGAGTTAGGGTTGGTTTCGGACCCCTCCTCCAAGGGCCACGAAATTCCCCCCTCTTCCTCCATATATACAGCCCTTAGGGCGTGGTTTAGACTTTGTGGTTTGTTTAGATTAAAAGTTCGGCATAGCTGCAACTTTGCATACTTCGTTTGTGTCCAACGACCTGACCAAGACGTCACAGAACCCCACCTTCATTAATAAAGCTTTCCTCTTTTATTCGCAATATCCAGATTGCAATCTCAGTTTCTTGCTTGTTCTTTGTTTGCTCATAGGAAATAGACCCTCGTGGTCAGGTTGATTGTGCCCCGGCGTGGTCAATAACCCTCAGGAGTTGGTTTAGCGATTGCTAAGGCGCGACGTCTTCGCATGTTCGTAGTCGGATCGTCAAAGTCGACTCCCACAGAAAATGATATCTATCTCATCGAAACATCAGGACGCCGTCGCCTCTATCAAGTGGTATCAGATTTCCAGGTTGCTCGGTAAGATTTTATAGCTTTTCATAGTTTAGGTCGAGTCTGTTCTTCATACCTATAGTCCATGAAAAAGCCAAAAAAAAATTAGGGTTAGTTCATCATATCCGAACCAATCTGAGCCTTTGCATAGTCTTCATAGAGTTTTGCTTTGTTGAATTTGCGGTTGCATCGTCGTGTCGAGTTGTTGGTCTTAGAGTCTAGTCCCTTAGAGTTTCGAGTTCTGTTCATAGGGTGTCAAGCTGCCACCGCTCCATCATCATCATCGTTGCCATATACCACCACCCCACCATCGCCACTGCCATATACAACCACCAATCCGAGTCCACATATATCATTGCCATATACAACCACCAATCCGACTCCACATATACCATCACCATATACCACCACCAATCCGAGTCCAGATATACCATCGCCATATACAACTACCAGTCCGAGTTCCACCAGATTCATCTCCGCCACCAGTCCTAGTCCAAGTCCAGTATGTGTTGCTTTGTTTTTGAGTTCCAGATCACATGATACTTTGAGTCGGGATCAAGTCGGACTCCCCAACTTCCGTGCTATCCGCAGAAGACAAATAGTTCCAAACTAAAAAAAAATTTGGCTAGGCAGTTTTTAGACCATTGGTAGACTTTTTCGAAAAAAATTGTTGCGGCACAAAAAAAAGTGAAAAAAAGGAAAAAAATTCAGAGAGTGCTCCTCCCTTGTTTACGTGTCGCGCCGTGATTTTGTTCATGTTCTAGGCTCGCGTCTCTAGTACAGTATAGCCTAGGACCAGCACAGTACCGTCATTGAGCGTTTATTCAACTTTGCATCTCTGAATTGATTATTGCTGACCCTTTTTGCTACCATACTATAAGCCTTCCCAGCTCCACATACATCTACATCGTGCATTTGACTCTCCCTGGCAATCGCTCTATCCAAGCTTTTGAGAGTTTTGACTACAACGATTGCCGATCACCACCTGCTGCTTGGTAAGAACTGGTAAGAATTTGAGATTTTCTTGAGGGATTTGTGACACCCACCACCACCTCTTGTTAGTAGTCTGTAGGATCATATTCTTGTGTGTTTCTATTGATGCTAACCATGGCATGATCACAAGCCGACGAGACTGACTAGGAAAACATGACGAATAAGGAGTTGCATGAGAAATTTCAGCAAATGATGAGTGGACATGTGCAAGATGTGCTAAACAGATTTGAAGATGCCATCATGGCATCTTCAAATCTGTTTAGCACATCTTGCACATTCCACTCATCATTTTCCATGGAGAAGATAGATGGCATTGAGAAGACGTTCGAAACAAAGCTTGATAACAAGTTTAATGAATTGCTAGCGCGTGTTCCACCACCACCGCTAGCTGCACCTATCGCACCTCAACAACAACAACAACAACAACAACAACAACAACAACAACAACAATAGCAACAGCAACAACAGCAACAGCAACAACAACAACAACAACAACAACAACAACAACAACAACAACAACAATAACAACAACAACGTCGCCTTCCAAATCAAGTGGGACGAGTACAACGCGTTCCCATTGACCCTGGGCAAAATTCTGGTGCCGCTGTTGATGCTTCTGTAGCTCCTGCTGCTACTGCAGAGGTGGAGGAGCAATACGAGGATGAGGTTGATCAAAATCAGAACTACGTGCAACCATCAGCACGACCACCACTAGGTCGTCCTCAGGTATATCATCGCAATGGTAGGGCTGCACCACCACCTGAGGTACGAGATCATGACCTTTTTCCTAAACTGAAGTTGAATATTCCACCATTTGAGGGTAGATATGTTCCTGATATATATCTTACTTGGGACTTAGAAACTGAACTATGTTTTACATGTGTTTGGTGGTCTGAACATTATAGATTATATCCTATTCTAGCTACTTGCACTGCTTTGAAAACTGCTATGCGTACTCATTGGGTTCCACCATATTATCAACGTGAATTACTTCAAAAATTGCAGCGTTTAAGACAAGGAAAAAATTCTGTAGAAGAAAATTATCAGGAATTATGAAAACTGGCATGATTAGATGTGGTATTGTTGAGGAGAATGAAGCTATGCTTGCACATTTTATGGGTGGATTAAATAGAGAGATTCAGACCATTCTAGAGTATAAGGAGTATACTAATATCACTCGTTTATTCCATCTTGCTTGTAAAGCTGAATGTGAAGTGCAAGATCGACAGGCATTGGCGCGAACTAACTTTTCTGCAGGTAGATCTTCATCATGGACACCACGTGCATCCTCTACTTCCACTGCACCAGCACCTCCATCAGGTGCCACCTCTAGCCGTGATACAAGAAAGCATGCACAACGACCACTATCTGCCAAGACCACACCTGCTGGGCCTGCGTAGAGCTCTTCTTCTTCCATGGCATCAACAGGGCACACAAGTGATATTATTTGTCGCCGTTGTAAGGGAAGAGGAGTTTTTGCGAGAGAATGCAAATCTCAGCATGTGATGATTGATACTGAGGATGGTGGGTATGAGTCCGCTAGTGACTATGATGAGGAGACTTTGGCTCTTATTACATGTGAAGAACACGGTGGAGATGATTCTGATCATGAGACGCAATACATGGCTGTTGAAGATGCTGACAGGTATGAATGTTTAGTTGCTCAACGTGTCTTGAGTGTGCAGGTTACACAAGCTGAGCAAAATCAGAGGCATAATTTGTTCCAAACAAAGGGAGTTGTGAAGGAAGAGTTCTATTCGCGTCATCATAGATGGAGGGAGCTGCAACAACTTGGCTAGCATGGAGATGGTGGAGAAGCTCTCTCTCACCGCAAGACCGCATCCACATCCTTACTACATCCAATGGTTCAACAACAGCGACAAGGTTAAGGTAACACGTACCGTTCGTGTGCATTTTAGTATCTCTACATATGCTGATTATATTGATTGTGATGTGGTACACATGCAAGCATGTTCCTTATTACTTGGTAGACCATGGCAATTTGATAAAAATTCTGTACACCATGGTAGAAACAATCAGTATACTCTTGTTCATAAGGACAAAAATATTACTTTGCTTCCTATTACTCCTGATTCCATTTTGAAAGATGATATTAATAGAGCTAATAAAGCAAAACAAGAGCAAAATAAGAGTGAAAATCAGATTGTGGCAAAAGAATTTGAGCAACAAATGAAGCCTAATAATAAACCATCTAGTGTTGCTTCTGAAATTAAATTGAAAAGTGCATGTTTAATTGCCACAAAATTTGATATTGATGAGCTAGATTTCAGCAAATCTGTTTGCTATGCTTTTGTGTGCAAAGAGGCATTATTTTCATTTGAGGACGTGCCTTCCTCTTTGCCCCTTGCTGTCACTCACATTTTGCAGGAGTTTACTGACGTCTTTCCACAAGACGTGCCACTGGGATTACCACCTATTCGAGGGATAGTGCATCAAGTTGACTTAATTCCCGGTGCATCGCTACCCGACCGTGCACCATACCGTACCAATCCAGAGGAGACGAATGAGATTATGCGTCAAGTACAGGAGCTGCTCGACAAAGGTTATATACGTGAATCTCTTAGTCCTTGTGCTGTTCCAAATATACTGGTGCCTAAAAAGGATGGTACGTCATGTATGTGTGTTGATTGTAGAGGCATTAATAATATTAGTATTCATTATCGTCATCCTATTCCTAGGCTAGATGATATGCTTGATGAATTGAGTGGCTCTACAATATTCTCCAAAGTTGATTTGCGTAGTGGATACCATAAAATTCATATGAAATTGGGAGACGAATGGAAAACAACATTTAAAACTAAGTTTGGATTATATGAGTGGTTAGTCATGCCTTTTGGGTTAACTAATGCACCTAATACTTTCATGAGACTAATGAACGAAGTTTTACGCGCTTTCATTGGATGATTTGTCGTAGTCTATTTTGATGATATATTGATTTATAGCAAATCTTTGGAAGAACATTTGAAACATTTGCGTGCTGTTTTTATTGCTCCGCGGGATGCACGTTTGTTTGATAACCTTGGGAAGTGCACCTTTTGCACCGACCGAGTATCTTTTCTTGGCTATGTTGACTCCATAGGGAATTGAAGTTGATAAAGCCAAGATTGAAGCTATTGAGAGTCGGCCGCAGCCCAAAACAGTCACACAAGTGAGGAGTTTTCTTGGTCTCGCTGGATTCCTTTTCTTGGTCTCACTGGATTCTATAGGCGTTTTGTGAGAGATTTCAGCACCATTGCTGCACCTCTCAATGAGCTTACAAAGAAGGATGTGCCTTTTGTTTGGGGTACCACGCATGAAGAAGCCTTCATGGTATTGAAAGATAAGTTCAAACATGCTCCTTTACTCCAACTTCCTGATTTTAATAAGACTTTTGAGCTTGAATGTGATGCTAGTGGAATTGGATTAGGAGGTGTGTTATTACAAGATGGCAAACCTGGTGCATACTTTTCTGAAAAATTGAGTGGGCCTAGTCTGAATTATTCTATTTATGATAAAGAATTATATGCTCTTGTTCGGACTTTACAGACATGGCAACATATTTATGGCCCAAAGAATTTGTTATACATTCTGCTCATGAATCTTTGAAACATATTAAAAGTCAAGCTAAACTGAATCGTAGACATGCTAAATGGGTTGAATTCACTGAGACTTTCCCTTATGTTACTAAACACAAGAAGGGTAAAGAAAATGTTATTGCTGATGCATTGTCTCATTGCTATACTATGCTTTCACAACTTGACTTCAAAATATTTGGTTTGGAAACCATCAAAGATCAATATGTGCATGATGCTGATTTTAAAGATGTAATGCAGAATTGTAAAGAAGGAAGAACGTGGAACAAGTTCGACGTTAATGATGGATTTGTGTTCCGTGCTATAAAGCTATGCATTCCAGCTAGCTCCGTTCATCTTTTGTTGTTGCAGGAGGCGTGTGGAGGAGTCTTAATGGGACACTTTGGCATGAAGAAGACGGAGGATATACTTGCTACACATTTCTTTTGGACAAAGATGAGACGTAATGTTGAGCGTTTTGTTGCTCGCTGCACTACATGTCAAAAAGCTAAGTCACGACTCAAGCCTCATGGTTTATATATGCCTTTGCCTGTACCTAGTGTTCCTTGGGAGGATATATCTATGGACTTTATTTTAGGTTTACCTCGAACAAAGATGGTGAGGGATAGCATATTTATTGTCGTGGATAGATTTTCGAAAATGGCACACTTTATACCATGTCATAAAAGTGATGATGCTGTTAATGTTGCTGATTTCTTCTTTCGTGAAATTATTCGCTTGCATGGTGTGCCAAATACTATTGTTTTAGATCGTGATACTAAATTTCTTAGCCACTTTTGGAGATGTTTATCGGCTAAGTTGGGGACTAAACTGCTTTTTAGTACTACTTGTCACCCCCAAACTGATGGACAAACTGAACTAGTCAATAGAACATTGTCTACTATGCTTAGGGTTGTTTTGAAGAATAATAAGGAAATGTGGGAAGAATGCTTGCCTCATATTGAATTTGCTTATAATCATTCATTGCATTAAACTACTAAGATGTGCCCTTTTGAAATTGTGTATGGTTTCCTACCTCGTGCAACTATTGATTTGTTGCCTCTTCCATCTTCGGAGAAGGTTAATTTTGATGCTAAATAATGTGCTGAATTAATTTTAAAAATGCATGAGTTAACTAAGGAAAACATTGAGCTTATAAATGCTAAATATAAACTTGTTGGAGATAAGGGTAGAAAACATGTTGTGTTTGCACCTGGAGATCTTGTTTGGTTACATTTGCGTAAGGATAGATTTCGTAACTTGCGCAAATCAAAGATAATGCCACGTGCTGATGGTCCTTTTAAGGTGTTAGAGAGAATAAATGATAATGCATATAAACTTGAGCTGCCTGCAGCTTTTAGGGTAGGTCCCATTTTTAACATTGCATATTTGAAGCCTTATGTGGGTGAGGAAGATGAGCTTCCGTCGAGGACGACTTCATTGCAAGAAGGGGAGGATGATGAGGACATCAATACCATTGTTACACCCACAACCCCTGCTGCTATACATACTGGACCAATTACTTGAGCTTGTGCAAGCCAATTCAATTATCAGGTACTTTTGTTTCTTGGTAATGATTCTAATGTTCATGAGAATATGATGCTGTCTAAATTGGATACATTTGTTTTGCTTACAAATGAAGGGCCTAGCATGGATAAGAGGGATGAACACTGGAGCAAGACCAAGCTTGGAGATGATGGCAAGCGCAAGGGGATCCAGAACCGAGTGCATGAAGCCTTGGATGAAATATACAAGAAGCCACTTCATAAATTTCGTCCAAAGGCTATTCTAGGTGTTGTGTCACCTTATTATTGGGCCAGGCCCATGTATTTTCGAAATACTTAAGTATAGGCTATTTTTAGAGTCCGTATGTGTGGGGAAACAAGAGCTGGGTTGGTTTCGGACCCCTCCTCGAAGGGCCACGAAATTCCACCCTCTTCCTCCATATATACAGCCCTTGGGGCGTCGCTTAGACTTTGAGGTTTGTTTAGATTAAAAGTTCTCCATTGCCGCAACTTCGTGTACTTCGTTTGTGTCCAACGACTAGACCAAGATGTCACAGAACACCACCTTCATTAATAAAGCTTTCCTCTTTTATTCGCAATATCCAGATTGCAATCTCAGTTTCTTGCTTGTTCTTCGTTTGCTCGTAGGAAATAGACCCTCGTGGTCAGGTTGATCGTGCCTTGGCGTGGTCAATAACCCTCGGAAGTTGGTTTAGCGATTGCTAAGGCGTGATGTCTTCGCACGTTCGTAGTCGTATCATCAAAGTCGACTCCCACAAAAAAAGATATCTATCTCATCAAAACATCGCGACACCTTCGCCCATCTAAGTGATCACGTGATCCATATCAACTAAACCATGTCCGATCATCACGTGAGATGGAGTAGTTTTCAATGTTGAACGTCACTATGTTGATTATATCTACTATATGATTCACGCTCGGCCTTTCGGTCTCAGTGTTCCGAGGCCATATCTGCATATGCTAGGCTCGTCAAGTTTAACCTGAGTATCCCGCGTGTGCAAAAACTGGCTTGCACCCATTGTATGTGAACGCAGAGGTTATCACACCCGATCATCACGTGGTGTCTCGGCATGATGAACTATAGCAACGGTGCATACTCAGGGAGAACACTTATAACTTGAAATTTAGTGAGATATCATCTTATAATGATACCGCCGAACTAAGAAAAATAGGATGCACAAAGGATAAACATCACATGCAATCAATACAAGTGATATAATATGGCCATCATCATCTTGTGCCTTTGATCTCCATCTCCAAACCACCATGATGATCACCATCGTCACCGGCTTGACACCTTGATCTCCATCGAAGCATCGTTGTCGTCTTGCCAACTATTGCTTCTACGACTATCGCTACCACTTAGTGACAAAGTAAAGCAATTACATGGCGATTGCATTTCATACAATAAAAGCGACAACCATATGGCTCCTGCCAGTTGTCGCTAACTGTGTTACAAAACATGATCATCTCATAGAATAAAATTTAGCATCGTGTCTTGACCATATCACATCACAACATGCCCTGCAAATAACAAGTTAGACGTCCTCTACTTTGTTGTTGCAAGTTTTATGTGGCTGCTACAGGCTGAGCAAGAACCGTTCTTACCTACGTAACAAAAACCACAATGCGGTATAGTGACTGCTTTTTGATCTTCAGAAAGAACCCTGTTCATTGAATACGATTCAAGTAAAGTTGGAGAAATTTACACCCACCAGCCACCTGTGTGTGAAGCACGTCGGTAGAACCAGTCTCGCGTAAGCGTACGCGTAATGTCAGTCTGGGCCGCTTCATCCAACAATACTACCGAATCAAGAATCAACTAGTGACGGTAAGCAATACGTATATACCCATGCCCACAACTCCTTTGTGTTCTACTCGTGCATATAACATCTACGCATAAACCTAGCTCGGATGCCACTGTTGGGGAATGTAGTAATTTCAAAAAAAATCTTACGCACAGGCAAGATCATGGAGATGCATAGCAACGAAAGGGAAGAGTGTTGTCTACGTACCCTCGTAGACCATAAGCGGAAGCGTTATGACAATGCGGTTGATGTAGCCGTACGTCTTCACGATCAACTGATTGTAGCACCGAAGGTACGGCACCTCCGGGATCTGCACACGTTCGGCTTGGTGACGTCCCACGAACTCACGATCCAATAGAGCTTCGTCAGCACGACGGCGTGATGACTGTGATGATGATGCTACCAGAACGGGGCTTCACCTAAGCACCACTATGATATGACCGAGGTGGATTATGGTGGAGGGGGGCACCGCACACAGCTGGAAACAATCAACTTGTGTGTTCTGGGGTGCCCCCTGGCTCCACATATAAAGGAGTAAGGGGGAGGCCGGCTGGCCTTGGGGCGTGCCAAGGAGAGGGGGAGTCCTCCTCCTAGTAGGAGTAGGACTCCCTTTTTCCTATTCCATCTAGGAAGGGGGAAGGGGGAAGGAAGGAGAGGGAGAGAGGGAGGAAAGAGGGGGCACCGCCCCCTCCTTGTCCAATTCGGCCTCCCAAGGGGGGGCGGCCCTAGGCCCTCTCCTCTCTCTCCCACAAGGCCCATGTTTGCCCATTAGTTCCCCTGGGGGTTCCGATAACCCCTCTGGCACTCCGATAAATATACGGTGACCACCGTAACTCATCCGGTGTCCGAATATAGTCGTCCAAGATATCAATCTTTATGTATCGACCATTTCAAGACTCCTCGTCATATCCGTGATCACATTCGGGACTCCAAACTATCTTCGGTAGATCAAAACACATAAACTCATAATACCGATCGTAACCGAATGTTAAGCGTGCGGACCCTACGGGTTCGAGAACTATGTAGACATGACCGAGACACATCTCCGGTCAATATCCAATAGCGGAACCTGGATGCTCATATTGGCTCCTACATATTCTATGAAGATCTTTATCGGTCAAACCGCAAAACAACATACGTTGTTACCTTTGTCATCGGTATGTTACTAGCCCGAGATTCAATCGTCGGTATCTCAATACCTAGTTCTATCTCGTTACTGGTAAGTCTCTTTACTCGTTCCGTAATGCTACATCTCGTACCTAACTCATTAGCTACATTGCTTGCAAGGCTTATAGTGATGTAGATAACCGAGGGGGCCCAGAGATACTCTCCGACATTCGGAGTGACAAATCCTAATCTCGATCTATGCCAACTCAACAAACACCATCGGAGACACCTGAAGAGCACCTTTATAATCACGTAGTTACGTTGTGATGTTTGGTAGCACACAAAGTGTTCCTCCAGTATTCAGGAGTTGCATGATCTCATAGTCATAGGAACATGTATAAGTTATGGAGAAAGCAATAGCAACAATGTAAACGATCATCATGCTAAGCTAATGGATGGGTCAAGTCAATCACATCATTCTCTAATGAAGTGATCCCATTAATCAAATGAAAACTCATGTCTATGGCTAGGAAACATAACCATCATTGATTCAACGAGCTAGTCAAGCAGAGGCAAACTAGTGACACTCTATTTGTCTATGTATTCACACATGTACTAGGTTTCCAATTAATACAATTCTAGCATGAATAATAAACATTTATCATGATATAAGGAAATATAAATAACAACATATATAAGGTTCAACGTTCTAGCGCGCTGCACCAAAATTGTGTGTCTTCCATAGTGGAGATATTGTTTCCACATATATATTGACCGATGCTAGGAAAGCCCTCCTATTATTGGCTGTCACACAGGTACATTATGGCGTGCCACATGGCAAAAAAAGGAGAATAATGCCTATAGTCGCCTTATTTTCTTGAATTTACAAGCAAATGGGATTCCCCGGATCATAGAGCATGTGCAGAATGCAAAGTTTGTCCTTACCATGCGGACTAATGTTTATACTCACCATAATCTCTCGGATTCGCTTCCAAAGGAGTGCCAACGGGTTCAGAAACAAGTTTGAAAAGCAACGGTAAATGATGTTCTTTGACTTTTAGGGTCAAAAGTCCCTACTTAGTGGCTGAATATGAGGGTCCTCTGGGCCTTCTCCGCAAGCTGGAAGTATTTTCTAGATTCCCACGGTCGTCGCAAGCATTTCAAACACAATTGGGTCCGAAATGGACTCCGAATGACAAAGCTATGACCGTTTTAGTGAACACCGGTCCTTCATATGGCAGTCCTTCAAAGAATTTCATTTTCTCATGACGCGTTCTAGCGCGCAGCCCCAAAATTTTGTGTCCTCCATAGTGGAGATATTGTTTCCACATATATATTGACTCATGCCAGGAATGCCCTCCTATAATTGGCTGTCACACACGTACGTTATGGCATGCCACATGGCCAAAACTAGGAGAATAAGGCTTATAGTCGCCTTATTTTCTAGAATTTACAACCAATTGGGATTGCCCGGATCATAGAGCATGTGCAGAATGCATCGTTTCTCCATACCAGACAGACTAATGTTTATACTTAGCATAATCTCTTGGATTTCCTTCCAAAGGAGTGCCAATGGGTTAGGAAACTAGTTTGAAAAAGCAGGGGCAAATGATGTTCCTTGACTTTCAAGGGCAAAAATTCCTACATGGGGGCCGAATTTGAGGGTCCACCAGGCTTCCTGCGCAAGCCGGAAGTATTTGCTAGCTTCCACGCTCGTCAGGAGCGTTTTCAGTACTTATGGGTCCAGAACAGACTACGAATGACAAAGTTATGACCGTTTTGGTGGACACCGATCCTTCATATGGCAGTCCTTGAAAGAACTTCACTTTTCTCGTGACGCGTACTGGCGCGCTGCCCAAAAATTTTGTGTCCTCCATAGTGGAGATATTGTTTCCGCATATATATTAACTGATGTCAAGAATGCCCTCCTATTATTAGCTATCACACACGTAAGTTACGGCTTGCCACATGGCAAAAAAAAGAAGAATAAGGCTTAGAGTCGCCTTGCTATTCTTGAATTTACAACAAAATGGGATTTCCAGGATCATAGAGCATGTGCAGAATCCGACATTTGTCGTTACCAGATGGACTAATGTTTATACTCACCATAACCTCTCGGATTTCCTTCCAAAGGAGTGCCAATGGGTTTAGAAACTTGTCTAAAAAGCAACGGCAAATGATGTTATTTGACTTTTAGGGTCAAAAATTCCTGCTTAGGGGCCGAATTTGAGGGTCCTCTTGGCCTTTTGCGCAAGCCGAAATTATTTTCTAGATTCCCACGCTCGTCGCGAGCATTTTGAATACTATTGGGTCCAAAATGCACTCTGAATGACAAAGTTATGACCGTTTTAGTGAACACCGGTCCTTCATATGGTAGTGCTTGAAATAACATCATTTTCTCGTGATGCGTTGTGGCACGCCGCCCCAAAATTATGTGTCCTCCATAGTGGAGATATTGTTTCCACATATATACTGACCGATGCCAGGAATGCCCTCCAATTATTGGCTGTCACACACGTACGTTACTGCATGCCACACGGAAAAACAAGGAGAATAAGGCTTATTCCCGCATTATTTTTCCTTAATTTCCAACCAAATGGGATTCCCTGGATCATAGAGCATGTGCAGAATGCAACGTTTGTCCTTACTAGGCGGGCTAATGTTTGTACTCACCATAATCAGCGGCAAATGATGTTCTTTGACTTTCAAGAGCAAAAAGTCCTACTTTGGGGGCGAATTTGAGGGTCCTCCGGGACTCCTACGTGAGCCCGAAGTATTTTTCTAGATTCCCACACTCGTCATGAGCATTTTTGTTACTTGTGGGTCCGAAACAGACTCCGAATGACAAAGTTATCACCATTTTAGGGAACACCGGTCCCTCATATGACAGTGTTTGAAAGAATTTCATTTTCTTGAGATGCGTTCTGGCGTGTCGCCCCAAAATTGTGTGTATTCCATAGTGGAGATATTGTTTCCACATATATATTGACCGATGCTAGAAACGCCCTCCTATTATTGGTTGTCACACAGGTACATTACGGCATGCCACATGACAAAAAAGGAGAATAAGTCTTATAGTCGCCTTATTTTCTTGAATTTAGAACAAAATGGGATTCCCCGGACATAGAGCATGAGCAGAATGCAACGTTTGTCCTTACCCAGCGCACTAATGTTTGTACTCACCATAATGTCTCGGATTTCCTTCCAGGGGAGTGCCAATGGGTTCAGAAACTAGTTTGAAAAGCAACAGCAAATGATGTTTTTTGACTTTCAGGGTCAAAAATTCCTACTTAGGGGCCGAAAGTATTTTCTAGATTCCCGCACTCGTCGAGATCATTTCAAATACTATTGGGTCCAAAATGGACTCCGAATGACAATGCTATGACCGTTCTAGTGAACACCGGTCCTTCATATGGCAGTCCTCGAAAGAACTTCATTTTCTCTTGACGCGTTCTAGCGCACTGCCCGAAAATTTTGTTTCCTCCATGGTGGAGATATTGTTTCCACTTATATATTGACTCATGCCAGGAATGCCCTCCTATTATTGGCCGTCACACACGTACGTTACGGCATGCCACAAGGCAAAAACAAGGAGATTAAGTCTTGTAGTTGCCTCATTTTCTAGAATTTACAAACAAATGGGATTCCCCGGATCATACAGCATGTGCAGAATGCAATGTTTCTCCTTACCAGGTGGACTAATGTTTATACTCACCATAATCTCTTGGATTTTCTTCCAAAGGAGTGCCAATGGGTTAAGAAACTAATTTGAAAAAGCAGGGGTAAATGATGTTCTTTGACCCTCAGGGGCAAAAAGTCCTTCACCGGGGCCAAATTTGACGGTCCTCCGGGCCTCCAGCGCAAGCCGGAAGTATTTTCTAGCTTCCCACACTCGCCGCGAGCATTTTGAGTAATTGTGGGTCCAGAACAGACTCCGAATGACAAAGTTATGACCGGTTTGGTGAACACTGATCCTTCATATGGCAGTGCTTGAAAGAACTTCACTTTCTCGTGACGCGTACTGGCGCGCTGCCCAAAATTTTTGTGTCCTCTATAGTGGAGATATTGCTTCCACATATATATTGACCGATGTCAGCAATGCCCTCCTATTATTAGCTGTCACACATGTACATTACGGCTTGCCACATGCCAAAAACAAGGATAATAAGGCTTATAGTCGCCTTGATTTTCTTGAATTTGCAATGAAATGGGATTCCCCGGATCATAGAGCATGTGCAGAATGCAACATATGTCCTTACCAGGCTGACTAATGTTTATACTCACCATAATCTCTCGGATTTCCTTCCAAAGGAGTGTCAATGGGTTTAGAAACTAGTTTGAAAAGCAAGGGCAAATGATGTTCTTCGACTTTCAGGGTCAAAATTTCATACTTAGGGCCGAATTTGAGGGTCCTCCGGGCCTTCTACGCAAGACAGAAGTATTTTCTAGATTCCCACGCTCGTCGCGAGCATTTCAAATAATATTGGGTCCTAAATGGACTCCGAATGACAAAGCTATGACCGTTTTAGCGAACACCGGTCCTTTATATGGCAGTCCGTGAAAGAACTTCATTTTCTCGTGATGCGTTGTGGCGCGCCGCCCCAAAATTTTGTGTCCTCCATTGTGGAGATATTGTTTCCACATATATATTGACCGATGCCAGGAATGCCCTCCAATTATTGGATGTCACACACGAATGTTACGACATGCCACATGGAAAAAACAAGGAGAATAAAGCTTATTCTCGCCTTATTTTTCCTTAATTTACAACCAAATGGGATTCCCCGGATCATAGAGCATGTGCAGGATGCAACCTTTGTCCTTGCCAGGCTGACTAATGTTTATACCTACCATAATCTGTCAGATTTCCTTCCAAAGGAGTTCCAATGGGTTCAGAAACTTGTTTAAAAACCAGCAGCAAATGATGTTCTTTGACTTTCAGGGGGAAAAAGTCCTACTGAGGGGCCGAATTTGAGGGTCCGTCGGGACTACTGCATAAGCCGGAAGTATTTTCTAGATTCCCACGATCGTCGCGAGCATTTTGATTACTTGTGGGTCCAAAACGGACTCCGAATGACAAAATTATCACCATTTTAGTGAACACCGGTTCTTCATATGACAGTGCTTGAAAGAACTTCATTTTGTTGAGAGGCGTTTTGGCGCGCCGCCCCAAAATTGTGTGTCCTCCATAGTGGAGATATTGTTTCCACATATATATTGACCGATGCCAGGAATGCCCTCCTATTATTCCCTGTCACACAGGTACATTACGGCGTGACACACGGCAAAAAAAGGAGAATAAGGCTTAGAGTCGCCTTATTTTCCTGAATTTACAACCAAATGGGATTCCCCGGAGCATAGAGCATGTCCAGAATGCAATGTGTGTCCTTACCAGGCGGATTAATGTTTATACTCGCCATAATATCTCGGATTTCCTTCCAAAGGAGTGTCAATGGGTTCAGAAATAAGTTTGAAAAACAAAGGCAAGTGATGTTCTTTGACTTTCAGGGTCAAAAATTCCTACTTAGGGGCCGAATTTGAGGGTCCTCCGGGCCTTCTGCGCAAGCCAGAAGTATTTTCTAGATTCCCACGCTCGTAGCAAGCATTTCAAATACTATTGGGTCTGAAATGGACTGCAAATGACAAAGGTATGACCATTTTAGTGAACACCGGTCCTTCATATGATAGTCTTTGAAAGAACTTCATTTTCTCATGAAGCGTTCTGGGGCGCTACCCCAAAATTCCGTGTCCTCCATAGTGGAGATATTGTTTCCACATATTTATTGACTCATGCCAGGAATGCCATCCTATTATTGGTTGTCACACATGTATGTTACGGCATGCCACATGGCAAAAACGAGGAGAATAAGTCTTATAATAGCCTTATTTTCTAGAATTTACAATCAAATGGGATTCCCCGGATCATAGGGCATGTGCAGAATGCAACGCCATTTTAGTGAACACCGGTCCTTCATATGATAGTCTTTGAAAGAACTTCATTTTCTCATGAAGCGTTCTTGGGCGCTGCCCCAAAATTCTGTGTCCTCCATAGTGGAGATATTGTTTCCACATATTTATTGACTCATGCCAGGAATGCAATCCTATTATTGGTTGTCACACATGTATGTTACGGCATGCCACATGGCAAAAACAAGGAGAATAAGTCTTATAATAGCCTTATTTTCTAGAATTTACAATCAAATGGGATTCCCCGGATCATAGAGCATGTGCAGAATGCAACGTTTCTCCTTACCAAGCGTACTAATGTGTATACTCACCATAATCTCACCAAACTAGTATGAAAAAGTAGCGGCAAATGATGTTCTTTGACTTTCAGGGGCAAAAATTCCTACATGGGGACCGAATTTGAGGGTCCTTCGGGCCTCCTGCGCAAGCCGGAAGTATTTTCTAGCTTCCCACGCTCGTCGCAAGAGTTTTGAGTACTTGTGGGTCCAGAACCGTTTTGGTGAACACCGATTCTTCATATGCTAGTCCTTGAAAGAACTTCACATTCTCGTGACGCGTAATGGCGTGCCGACCAAAATTTTTGTGTCCTCCATAGTGGAGATATTGTTTCCGCATATATATTGACCGATGTCAGGAATGCCCACCTATTATTAGCTATCACACACGTACATTACGGCTTGCCACACGGCAAAAACAAGGACAATAAGGCTTATAGTCGCCTTGCTTTTCTTTGAATTTACAACATTTCTCCTTACCAGATGGACTAATATTTTAATCACCATTGTCCCTTGGATTTCCTTCCAAAGGAGTGCCAATGGGTTTAGAAACTTGTCTAAAAAGCAACGGCAAATGATGTTCTTTGACTTTCGAGGTAAAAAATTCCTGCTTAGGGGTCAAATTTGAGGGTCCTCCGGGCCTTTTGCGCTAGCCAAAAGTATTTTCTAGGTTCCCACGCTCGTCACGGGCATTTCGAATACTATTGTGTCTGAAATGCACTCCAATGACAAAGTTCTGACCGTTTTAGTGAACACCGGTCCTTCATATGGTAGTGCTTGAAAGAACATCATTTTCTCGTGATGCGTTGTGGCGCGCTCCCTAAAATTATGTGTCCGCCATTGTGGAGATATTGTTTCCACATATATACTGACCGATGCCAAGAATGCCCTCCAATTATTGGCTGGCACACACGTACATTACAGCATGCCACACGGCAAAAAAAGGAGAATATGGCTTATTCTCGCCTTATTTTTCCTTAATATATAACCAAATGGGATTCCTCGGATCATAGAGCATGTGCAGAATGCAACGTTTGTCCTTACCAGGCCGACTAATGTTTATACTCACCATAATCACTTAGATTTCCTTCCAAAGGATGCCAATGGGTTTATAAACTTTCAGGGGCAAAAAGTCCTACTTAGGGGCGCCGCGAGCATTTTGATTACTTGTGGGTCCAAAACGGACTCCAAATGACAAAGTTATGAACATTTTAGTGAACATCGGTTCTTCATATGGCCGTGCTTGAAAGAACTTCATTTTCTGGAGAGGCGTTCTACCGCGCCGCCCCAAAATTGTGTGTGTTCCATAGTGGAGATATTGTTTCCACATATATATTGACCGATGCCAGGAATGCCCTCCTACTATTGCCTGTCACACAGGTACTTTACGGCGTGCCACACGGCAAAAAAAGGAGAATAAGGCTTATAGTCGCCTTATTTTCTTGAATTTGCAACCAAATGGGATTCCTCGGATCATAGAGCATGTACAGAATGCAACATTTCTCCTTACCAGGTGGACTAATGTTTATACTCACCGTAATCTCTCGGATTTCCTTCCAAAGGAGTGCCAATGGGTTCAGAAACTAGTTTGAAAAGCAATGGCAAATGATGTTCTTTGACTTTCAGGGTCAAAAATTCCTACTTAGGGGACGAATTCGAGGGTCCTCCGGGCCTTCTGCGCAAGCTAGAAGTATTTTCTAGATTCCCACGCTTGTCACGGGCATTTTGAATACTATTGGGTCCGAAACGGACTCCGAATGGCAAAGTTATGACTGTTTTAGGGTGTGTTTGCTTTCTGTCATTGGATGAAATGTAATGGGTCGGACCCATCCTGAAAAACCATTCTCGCATTTGGCTCGTCGTAGGAACCGGAACTCACCAGTTCCCAGGAACGGCATATTCTCCCATTATCCCGAACCGGGCCGTTCCTCGAAAACGAGCGGACCACGCGGAACGCCTCTCTGCCCCGACTTTGATCCTCTCCCTCGTCTCTCTCCGCCTCGGTGCGCCGCCAGCCGCCACCCCTCGTCTCTCACCCCGTCTGATCTGCGACGCCATCGGCCACTCTCGCGTCTCGCCCTCTCCAGCGCCGCCACTCCCTCCCCAATCTTGCGCACGCCGCCACTAGCAGCCCCACCGCACGCGGCGTGAATCGCCACCGCCGCATCCTCGCGTTGGTGCTTCTTGTCGTCGCGCTCGCGGCCCTCTCACTCGTTTTCTTCAGCCGAGTAGGGAGACCAGGCAGCCCGCTCAATCGTCTTCTTCAGCCGGTCGAGCGCACCTGAAGTGCCCATCTTCGGTCGCCGCGAGCTCGCGCACGTCGTTCTTCTGGTTCTGGTTTCCCTCATCTCTCTTGGTGCAGCAGCGGCGTGCGGGGCCGGTGGCCGGCTGGGCAGCGACAGGCGGCATACATGATACATGCACTAGGCAACGACTCAGCTCGCAGCAAAAAACAGTAGGCGGCAGCGACTAACAACAATTCCAGTATAATTACAATGCAACCTCTGATTATCACTCGTCACATTCGCCGTCCATTGATTTTTCCAATCCTGTGATGTTGGCAGAACCATGAGTTGTGGCTACCTGAACTCTTGATTTGTTCTGCACCGCAAGGTCTAATGCACCGTTCTCTGAATCAGTTTAATGAGATGAACAATTCTATTCCATTTCATATCTCAAACCAAACACCAAAACATAATCGTTCCATTCCTCACAATTGCTCCTACCAAACATAAAGACGAAACCAACCCGTTCCGGTGGAATGGAACCATTACATTCCGCTCCACTTCGTTGTCGAACCAAACACACCCTTGGTGTACACCCGCCCTTCATATGGTTGTGCTTGAAAGAACTTCATTTTCTCATGACGCGTTCTAGCGCGCCGCCCCAAAATCGAGTGTCCTCCATAGTGGAGATATTGTTTCCACATATATATTGACTCATGTCAGGCATGCCCTCCTATTATTAGCTGTCACACATGTACCTTACGCCATGCCACATGGCAAAAACAAGGAGAATAAGGCTTATAGTCACCTTGTTTTTCTTGAATTTACAACCAAATGGGATTCCCTATTTCATAGAGCATGTGCAGAATGCAACGTTTCTCCTTACCAGGCAGACTAATGTTTATACTCCCCATAATCACTCGGATTTCCATCCAGAGGAGTGCCAATGGGTTCAGAAACTTGTCTAAAAAGCAACGTCAAAAGATATCCTTTGACTTTCAGGGTCAAAAATTCCTGCTTAAGCGCCGAATTTGAGGGTCCTCCGGGCCTTCTGCGCAAGCCGAAAGTATTTGCTTGATTCCCATGCTCACCGCGAGCATTTCGAATAATATTGGGTCCGAAATGGACTCCGAATGACAAAATTATGACCGTTTTAGTGAACACCGGTCCTTCATATGGCAGACCTTGAAAGAACTTCATTTTCTCATAATGCGTTCTGGTGTGTTGCCCGAAAGTTTTCTGTCCTCCATAGTGGAGATATTGTTTCCACATATATATTGACTCATACCAGGAATTCCCTCCTGTTATTGGCTGTCACACACGTACATTACGACATGCCACACGACAAAACTAAGGAGAATATGGCTTATAGTCGCCTTATTTTCTTGAATTTACAACCAAATGGGGTTTCTCGATCATAGAGCATGTGCAGAATGCAAAGTTTGTCCTTACAGGCGGACTAATGTTTATACTCACCATAATTAAGATATTGTTTCCACATATATATTTACCGATGCTAGGAATGCCCTCCTATTATTGGCTGTCCCAAACGTACGTTACGGCATTCCCCGCGGCAAAAAAAGGAGAATAAGGCTTATAGTCGCATTATTTTCTTGAATTTAAAACAAAATGGGATTCCCCAGATCATAGAGCATGTGCAGAATGCAATGTTTATCCTTACCAGGCGGACTAATGTTTATAATCACCATAATCTCTCAGATTTCCTTCCAAAGGAGTGCCAATGGGTTCAGAAACTAGTTTGAAAAAGCAGGGGCAAATGATGTTCTTCGACTTTCAGGGGCAAAATGTCCTGTAAGGGGGCTGAATTTGAGGGTCCTCCTGGCCTCAAGCGCAAGCCGGAAGTATTTTCTAGATTCCCAAGCTTGTTGTGAGCATTTTGAGTACTTGTGGGCACAGAAAGACTCCGAATGATAAAGTTATGACCGTTTTGGCGAAGACGGATCCTTCAAATGGAAGTCCTTGAAAGAACTTCACTTTCTCATGACGTGTATTGTCGCGCCGCCCAAAAATTTTGTTGTCCTGCATAGTGGAGATATGTTTCTGCATATGTATCGACCGATGTCAGGAATGCCCTCCTATTGTTGGCTATCACACACATATGGCACGGCTTGACACACGACAAAAAAGGAGAATAAGGCTTATAGTCGCCTTGTTTTCCTTGAATTTACAAGGAAATGGGATTCCTAGGATCATAGAGCATGTGCAGAATGCAACATTTGTCCTTACTACACGACTAATGTTTATACTCACCATAATCCCTTGGCTTTCCTTCCAGAGGAGTGCCAATAGGTTCAGAAACTTGTCTAAAAAGCAACGACAAATGAATTTCTTTGACTTTCAGGGTCAAATATTCCTTCTTACGGGGCGAATTTGATGGTCCTCTGGGCCTTCTGCGCAAGCCAAAAGTATTTTCTAGATTCCCATGCTCGTCGCGCGCATTTCAAAAGCACACCGAATGACAAAGGTATGACCGTTTTAGTGAACATCGGTCCTTCATATGGCAGTCCTTGAAAGAACCTCATTTTCTCATGACGCGTTCTGGCGCACTCCCTGAAAATTTTGTTTCCTCCATAGTGGAAATATTGTTTCCACATATATATTGTCTTATGCCAGGATTTCCCTCCTATTATTGGGTGTCACACACGTACATTACGACATGCAACATGGCAAAAACAAGGAGAATAAGGCTTATAGTCACCTTATTTTCTTGAATTTACAACCGAATGGGATTCCCCAGATCATAGAGCATATGCAAAATGCAACATTTGTCCTTACCAGGAAGACTAATGTTTATACTCACCATACTCTCTAGGATTTCCTTCCAAAGGAGGGCCAGTGGGTTCAGAAACTTGTTTGAAAAGAAGTGGCAAATAATGTTGTTTGACTTTCAGGGGCTAAAAGTCCTGCTTAGGGGCCGAATTTGAGGGTCCTCCAGGATTCCTGCGTAAGCCGAAAATATTTTATACATTCCTACGCTCATCGCGAGCATTTTGATTACTTGTCAGTCTGAAACAGACTCAGAATGACAAAGTAATGACCGTATCAGTGAACACCTATCCTTCATATGGCAGTGCTTGAAAGAACTTCATTTTCTCGTGATGCGTTCTAGTGCGCCCCCCTAAATTGAGTGCCCTTGATAATGGAGGTATTGTTTCCACATATATATTTACCGCTGCCATGAATGCCCTCCTATTATTGGTTGTGAAACACGTACGTTACGGCATGCCACACGACAAAAGAAGGAGAATAAGGCTTATAGTCTCCTTATTTTCTTGAATTTACAAACAAATGGGATTCCTCAGATCATAAAGCACGTGCAGAATGCAACGTTTCTCTTTACCAGGTGGACTAATGTTTATACTCACCATAATCTCTCAGATTTTCTTCCAAAGGAGTGCCAATGGGTTCAGAAACTTGTTTGAAAAAGCACCGGCAAATGATGTTCTTTGACTTTCAGGGGCAAAAGTCCTGCATGGGGGCTAAATTTGCGGGTCCTCCAGGCTTCCTACGCAACCCGAAAGTATTTTCTAGATTCCTATGCTCGTCGCGAGCATTTTGAGTACTTGTGGGTCCGGAATAGACTGCGAATGACAAAGTTATGACCGTTTTAGTGAACACAGATCCTTCATATGGCAGTCCTTGAAAGAACTTCATTTTGTCGTGACAGGTTCTGGCGTGCCGCCCAAAATTTTTGTGTCCTCCATAGTGGAGATATTGTTTCCGCATATATATTGGCTGATGAGGACATCAATACCATTGTTACACCCATAGCCCCTGCCGCTACACATACTGGACAAATTACTAGAGCTCGCGCACGCCAATTGAATTATGAGGTGGTTTCGTTTCTTGGTAACGATTCTAATGTTCATGAGAATATGATGCTGCATAATTGGATACATTTGTTTTGATTAAAAATGAAGGGCCCAGCTTGGACAAGCAAGATGAACCTTGGAGCAAGTTCAAGCATGGAGATGATGGCATGTGCAGAAGTATCAAGAACAGAGTTACAAGTGATGATTTTAGGACTTTGAAGCCACCATACGGAGTGCATGAAGCCATGGACGAAATATACAAGATGCCACTTCATAAATTTCATCCAAAGGCACTTCTAGGTGCTGCATCACCTTATTATTCGGCCAGGCCCATGTATTCTCGAAATACTTAAGTATAGGCTGTTTTTAGAGTCCGTATGTGTGGGGAAACAAGAGTTAGGGTTGGTTTCGGACCCCTCATCGAAGGGCCACGAAATTCTCCCCTCTTTCTCCATATATACAGCCCTTAGGGCGTCGTTTAGACTTTGGGTTTTGTTTAGATTAAAGATTTCCATAGCTACAACATCGCATACTTCGTTTGTGTTCAACGACTAGACAAAGGCGTCATAGAACCCCACCTTGATCAATAAAGCTATCCTCTTATATTCGCAATATCCAGATTGCAATCTTAGTTTCTTGCCTATTCTTCGTTTGCCTGCAGGAAATAGACCTTCGTGGTCAGGTTGATCGTGCTCCGGTGTGGTCAATAACCTCTCAGAGTTGGTTTAGCGATTGCTAAGGCGTGACGTCCTCGCACGTTCGTAGTCGGATCGTCAAAGTCGACTTCCTCCAAAACGATAACCACCATGTCATCGAAAGACGAGACACCTTTTCCTCTATCAAGTGGTATCAGATTTCCAGGTTGCTCGATGAGATTTTATAGTTTTTTGTAGTTTAGATCGAATATGTTCTTCATACCTACAGTCCACAAAAAAGCAAAAAAAATAGGGTTAGTTCATCATATCAGAACGAGTCTAAGCCTTTGCATAGTCTTTTTAGTATTTTGCTTTGTTGAATTTGCGGTTGCATCGTTGTGTCTAGTTGCTGGTCTTAGAGTCTAGTCTTTTAGAGTTTCGAGTTCTGCTCATAAGTTGTCACGCCGCCGCCGCACCATCATGATCGCCCATGCCATATACCACCACCAATCTGTATCCATATACCACCACCAATCTGTATCCATATACCACCACCAATCTCTATACATATATCACCACCGCTGCCATATCCTACCACCATATATCCACCACCAATCCAAGTCCTTTCATATTAGGTTTCTTTTCGAGATTCGTCTAATTTCTGATTCGTGTTTCCTTGCCTGAGAAGGTTTCAAAAAAAAAGATTCTGAAGACCCCCGGTAGTTTTTAGGCCAAAATTTTCATAGGAAAAAAATATTTTTTCCCTATCATTTTTAGGCTTTTCACAGACGTACATTACGACTTGACACACGGGAAAAACAAGGAGAATAAGGCTTATAGTTGCCTTATTTTCTTGGATTTACAACCAAATGGGATTCCCTGGATCATAGAGCATGTCCCGAATGCAACGTTTGTCCTTACCAGGTGGCCTAATGTTTATACTCACCATAATCTCTCAGATTTCCTTCCAAAGGAGTGCCAATGGGTTTGGAAACTTGTTTGAAGAGCAGCAGCAAATGATGTTCTTTAACTTTTAGGGGAAAAAAGTCCTTCTTAGGGGCCGAATTTGAGGGTCCTCCGGGACAACTCCATAAGCCGGAAGTATTTTCTAGGTTCGCCCACTCATCGCGAGCATTTTGATTACTTGTGGGTCCGAAATGGACTCCGAATGACAAAGTTATGACCGTTTTTGTGAATACCGGTCCTTTATATGGCAGTCCTTGAAATAACTTAATTTTCTCATGACGCCCTATTTTCTTTAATTTACAACCAAACGGGATTCCCCGGATCTTAGAGCATGTGCAAAATGCAACATTTGTCCTTACTAGGCAGACTAATGCTTAAACACACCACAATCTCTCGGATTTCCTTCCAAAGGAGCCCCAATGGGTTTCGAAACTTGTCTGAAAATCAGCAGCAAATGATGTTTTTTTACTTTTAGGGGCAAAAAGTCCTGCTTAGGGGCCAAATTTGAGGGTGCTTTTGGCCTCCTGCGCAAGCCGGAAGTATTTGCTAGATTCCCACACTGGTCGCGAGCAATATCAGCACTTGTGGGTCAAAAACAGAGTCCAAATGACAAAGTTATGATTGTTTTTGTCAACACCGGTCCTTTATATGGCAATCCTTGAAAGAACTTCATTTTCATATGATGTGTTCTGGCACGCAGCCCCAAAATTTTGTGTCCTCCATAGTGGATATATTGTTTCCACATATATATTGATCAATGCCAGGAATGCCCTCCTACGATTTCTTGTAACACACTTATGTTACCACAAGCCACACGGCAAAAACAAGGAGAATAAGGCTTACAGTCGCCTTATTTTCTTGAATTTACATCCAAATGGGATTCCCCGGATCATAGAGCATGTGCAGAATGCAACGTTTTCCCTTACTAGGCGGACTAATGTTTATACTCAGCATAATCTCTCGGATTTCCATCCAAAGGAGTCCAATGGTTTCAGAAACATGTTTGAAAAGCAGTGAAAAATGACGTTCTTTGACTTTCTAGGGTAAAAAGCATACTTAATGGCCAAATTTGACGGTCCTCCGGGCCTCTTGTGCAAGCCGAAAGTCTTTTCTAGATTCCCACATTCGCCGTGAGCATTTTGAGTACTTGTGGGTCTGAAACGGACTTTGAATGGCAAAGTTATGGCCTTTTTTCTGAACACCGGTCCTATATATGGCAGTCCTTGGAAGAACTTCATTTTCTCATGACGCCTTATTTTCTTGAATTTACAGCCAACTGGGATTCCCCGGATCATCGAGCATGTGCAGAATGCAATGTTAGTCCTTTCCAAATGGACTTATGTTTATACTGACCATAATTTCTCGGATTTCCTTCCAAAGGAGTGCCAATGGGTTTAGAAACTTGTCTCAAAAGCGGTGGCGAACGATGTTCTTTGACTATCAGAGGCAAAAAGTCCTGCTTAGGGGGGCGAATTTGAGGGTCCTCCGGGCCTCCTGCGCAAGACAGAAGTATTTTCTGGATTCGCACGCAAGTAGCGAGCATTTTGAGTACTTGTGGGTTTGAGACGGACACCGAGTGACAAAGTTATGGCCATATTTTAGAACATCGGTCCTTTATATGGCAGTCCTTGAAAGAATTTCATTTTCTCGTGACGCGTTCTGGCACGCCGCCCCAAAATTTTGTGTCCTCCATAGTGGAGATATTGTTTCCACATATATATTGACCGATGACAGGAACGCCATCCTATTATTGGTTGTCACACATGTACGTTACGGTATGCCACACGGCAAAAACAAGGAGAATAATGATTATAGTCGCTTTATTTTCCTGAATTTACAACCGAATGGGATTCCTCGGATCATAGAGCATGTGCACAGTGCAACGTTTATCCTTAACAGGCAGACTAATGTTTATACTCACCATAATCCGCCGGACATCCTTCCAAAGGAGTGCCAATGGGTTCAGAAACTTGTCAGAAAAGAAACGGCAAATGATGTTATTTGACATTCAGGAGCAAAAAGTCCTGCTTAGGGGCCGAATTTGATGGTCCACCGAACCTTCTATGCAAGCCATATGTATTTTCTAGATTCCCACACTCGTCGCAAGCATTTTGTGTAACGGACTTCGAATGACAAAGTTATGGCTGTTTTTTGAACACTGGTCCTTTATGTGGCAGTCCTTGAAAGAATTTCATTTTCTCGTGACGCATTTTGGCACGCCGCCCAAAAAATTTGTGTCCTCCGTAGTGGACATATTGTTTCCACATATATATTGATTGATGACAGGAATGCCCTCCAATTATTGGTTGTCACACATGTACGTTATGGCAGCCACACGGCAAAAACAAGGAGAATAAGGCTGACAGTCGCCTTATTTTCTTGACTTTACAACGAAATGGGATTCCCTGGATCATAGAGCATGTGCAAAATGCAACGTTTATCCTTACCAGGTAGACTAATGTTTATACTCACCATAATCTCTCATATTTCCTTCTAAAGGAGTGCTAATGGGTTCAGAAACTTTTTTGAAAAGCAACGACAAATTATGTTATTTGACTTTCAGTGGCAAAAAGTCCTGCATGGGGCTGAATTTGAGGCTCCTCTAGGCCTCCTACGCAAGGTATAACTATTTTCTAGATTCCCACGCACGTCGCGAGCATTTCGAGTACTTTTGGGTCCGAAACGGACTCCGAATGGCAGAGTAATGACCGTTTTAGTGAACACTGGTCCTTTGTATTGCATTCCTTAAAAGAACTTCATTTTCTCATGACGCGTTCTGGCACACTGCCCCCAAAATTTTGTGTCCTCCATATTGGAGATATTGTTTCCTCATATATATTGACCGTTGCCAAGAATGTCCTCCTATTATTGCCTGCAAAAAAGGAGAATAATGCCTATAGTCGCCTTATTTTCTTGAATTTACGACCAAATGGGATTCCATGGATTATATAGCATGCGCAGAATGTAATGCGTGTCCTTACCAGGCGGACGAATGTTTATACTTACCGTAATCTCCCGGATTTCCTTCCCAAGGAGTGCCAATGGGTTCATAAACTTGCTTGAAAAGCAATCGCAAATGATGTTCTTGGACTTTCAGGGGCAAAAAGTCCTGCTTAGGGGCCGAATTTGACGGTCCTCCGGGCCTCCTATGCAAGTCAGAAGTATTTCTTGATTTCCACGATCATCGCGAGCATTTGGAGTACTTGTGGGTCTGAAATGAACTCCGAATGACAAAGTTATGACCTTTTTCTAAACACTAGTCCTTTATATGGTTGTCCTCGAAAGAACTTCATTTTCTCATGACGCATTATGGCACGCTGCCCAAAAAATTTGTGTCTTCCATAGTGCAGATATTGTTTTCGCATATAAATTGACCGATGCCAGGAATGCCCTCCTATGATTGGCTATAACATACGTACGTTACGACATGCCATAGAACAAAAACAAGGAGAATAAAGCTTACATTCGCCTTATTTTCTTGAAATTATAACCCAATGGGATTCCCCGGATCATAGAGCATGTGCAGAATGCAACGTTTGTCCTTACCAGGCAGACTAATGTTTATACTCACCATAATCTCTCGGATTTCCTTCCAAAGTGTGCCAATTGGTTCAGAAACTTGTCAAAAAGTTGCGGCAAATGATGTTCTTTGACTTTCAGGGGCAAAAAGTCATGCCTAGGCGCTGAATTTGAGGTCCAACGACACAAGATGGATGTATTTCTAGATTCCCATGCTCGGCGTGAGCATTTTGAGTATTTGTGGGTCCGAAACAGACTTTGAATAACAAAGTTATGACCGTTTTAGTGAACACCAGTCCTTTATATGGCAATCCTTGAAAGAATTTCATTTTCTTTTGACGTGTTTTGGCGCCAACCCAAAGATTTGGTCCTCCATAGTGAAAATATTGTCTCCACATATATATTTACTGATGCCAGGAATGCCATCCTATTATTGGCTGTCACACATGTACGTTACGGCATGCCACATGGCAAAAACAAGGAGAATAAGGCTTATAATCGCCTTATTTTCTTGAATTTACAACCAAATGGGTTTCCCCAGATCATAGAGCATGTGCAGAATGCAATGTTTGCCCTTACTAGGCGGACTAATGTTTATACTCACCATAATCTGCCGGACATCCTTCCAAAGGAGTGCCAATGGGTTCAGAAACTTGTCAGAAAAGAAACGGCAAATGATGTTATCTGACATTCAGGAGCAAAAAGTCCTGCTTAGGGGCCGAATTTGATGGTCCTACGGACCTTCTACGCAAGCCATATGTATTTTCTAGATTCCCACACTCGTCGCAAGCATTTTGTGTAATGGACTTCGAATGACAAAGTTATGGCTGTTTTTTGAACACTGGTCCTTTATGTGGCAGTCCTTGAAAGAATTTCATTTTCTCGTGACGCATTTTGGCACGCCGCCCAAAAATTTTGTGTCCTCCGTAGTGGACATATTGTTTCCACATATATATTGATTGATGACAGGAATGCCCTCCAATTATTGGTTGTCACACATGTACGTTATGGCAGCCACACGGCAAAAACAAGGAGAATAAGGCTGACAGTCGCCTTATTTTCTTGACTTTACAACAAAATGGGATTCCCTGGATCATAGAGCATGTGCAAAATGCAATGTTTATCCTTACCAGGCAGACTAATGTTTATACTCACCATAATCTCTCAGATTTCCTTCTAAAGGAGTGCTAATGGGTTCAGAAACTTTTTTGAAAAGCAACGGCAAATTATGTTATTTGACTTTCAGTGGCAAAAAGTCCTGCATGGGGCTGAATTTGAGGCTCCTCCAGGCCTCCTATGCAAGGTATAATTATTTTCTAGATTCCCACGCACGTCGCGAGCATTTCGAGTACTTTTGGGTCCGAAACGGACTCCGAATGGCAGAGTAATGACCGTTTTAGTGAACACTGGTCCTTTGTATTGCATTCCTTAAAAGAACTTCATTTTCTCATGACGCGTTCTAGCACACTGCCCCCAAAATTTTGTGTCCTCCATATTGGAGATATTGTTTCCTCATATATATTGACCGTTGCCAAGAATGTCCTCCTATTATTGCCTGCAAAAAAAGGAGAATAATGCCTATAGTCGCCTTATTTTCTTGAATTTACGGCCAAATGGGATTCCATGGATTATAGAGCATGCGCAGAATGTAATGCGTGTCCTTACCAGGCGGACGAATGTTTATACTTACCGTAATCTACCGGATTTCCTTCCCAAGGAGTGCCAATGGGTTCATAAACTTGCTTGAAAAGCAATGGCAAATGATGTTCTTTGACTTTCAGGGGCAAAAAGTCCTGCTTAGGGGCCGAATTTGACGGTCCTCCGGGCCTCCTATGCAAGTCGGAAGTATTTCTTGATTTCCACGGTCATCGCGAGCATTTGGAGTACTTGTGGGTCTGAAACGAACTCCGAATGACAAAGTTATGACCTTTTTCCGAACACCAGTCCTTTATATGGTAGTCCTCGAAAGAACTTCATTTTCTCATGACGCATTATGGCACGCTGCCCAAAAAATTTGTGTCTTCCATAGTGCAGATATTGTTTCCGCATATAAATTGACCGATGCCAGGAATGCCCTCCTATGATTGGCTATAACATACGTACGTTACGACATGCCATAGAACAAAAACAAGGAGAATAAGGCTTACATTCGCCTTATTTTCTTGAAATTATAACCCAATGGGATTCCCCGGATCATAGAGCATGTGCAGAATGCAACGTTTGTCCTTACCAGGCAGACTAATGTTTATACTCACCATAATCTCTCGGATTTCCTTCCAAAGGTGTGCCAATTGGGTCAGAAACTTGTCAAAAAGTTGCGGCAAATGATGTTCTTTGACTTTCAGGGGCAAAAAGTCATGCCTAGGCGCTGAATTTGAGGTCCAACGACACAAGATGGATGTATTTTCTAGATTCCCATGCTCGGCGCGAGCATTTTGAGTATTTGTGGGTCCGAAACAGACTTTGAATAACAAAGTTATGACCATTTTAGTGAACACCAGTCCTTTATATGGCAATCCTTGAAAGAATTTCATTTTCTTTTGACGCGTTTTGGCACCAACCCAAAGATTTGGTCCTCCATAGTGAAAATATTGTCTCCACATATATATTTACTGATGCCAGGAATGCCATCCTATTATTGGCTGTCACACATGTACGTTACGGCATGCCACATGGCAAAAACAAGGAGAATAAGGCTTATAATCGCCTTATTTTCTTGAATTTACAACCAAATGGGTTTCCCCAGATCATAGAGCATGTGCAGAATGCAATGTTTGCCCTTACTAGGCGGAATAATGTTTATACTCACCATAATCTCTTGGATTTCCTTCCAAAGGAGTGCCAATGGGTTTAGAACCTTATCTGAAAAGAAATGGCAAATGATGTTACTTAACTTTCAGGGGCAAAAAGGCCTGCTTAGGGGCCAAATGACGGTCCTCCGGGCCTCCTGCGCAAGCCGGAAGTCTTTTCTAGATTCCCACAGTCACCGCGAGTGTTGTGAGTACTTGTGGGGTCCGAAAAGGACTCTGAATGACAAAGTTATGACCGTTTTTGTGAACACCGGTCCTTTATATGAGAATCTTTTAAAGAATTGCATTTTATTGTGACGGCTTATTTTCTTGAATTTGGAACCAAATGGGATTCCCCGTATCATAGAGCATGTGCATAATGCAACGTTTGTCCTTTCTAGGAGGACTAATGTTTATACTGACCATAATATCTCGGATTTCATTCCAAGGGAATGCCAATAGGTTCAGAAACTTGCCTGAAAAGCGATGGCGATTGATGTTCTGTGACTATCAGGGGCAAAAATTCTTAGGGGCCGACTCGGAGGGTCCTCCGGGCCTCCTGCACTAGCCGGATGTATTTTCTAGATTCCCACGCTCGTCGCGAGCCTCTTGAGTATTTGTGGGTCCAAAACGGACACCGAATGACAAAGTTATGGCCGTTTTTTGGAACACCAGTCCTTCATATGGCAGTCATGGAAAGAATTTCATTTTCTCGTGAGGCGTTCTGGCGCGCCGCCCCAAAATTTTGTGTCCTCCATAGTGGAGATATTGTTTCCACATATATATTGATTGATGATAGGAATGCCCTCCTATTATTGCCAATAACACACGTACGTTACGGCGTGCCACATTGCAAAACTAAGGAGAATCAGGCTTACAATCGCCTTATTTTCTTGAATTTGCAACCAAATGGTATTCCACGGATAATAGAGCATGTGCAGAATGCAATGTTTATCCTTACCAGGCGGACTAATGTTTATACTCACCATAATCTCTCGAATTTCCTTCCAAAGGAGTGCCAATGGGTTCAGAACCTTGTCTGAAAAGCAATGGCAAATGATGTTCTTTGACTTTCAGGGGCAAAAAGTCCTGCTTAGGGGCCAAATTTGAGGTTTCTTTGGCCCTCCTGCCCAAGCTGGAAGTATTTTCTAGATTGCCAAACTCTTCGCGAGCATTTGGAGTACTTGTGGGTCCAAAATGGGCTCCAAATGACAAAGTTATGACCGTTTTTGTGAACACCAGTCCTTTATATGCTAGTCCTTCAAAGAACTTCATTTTCTCGTGACGCGTTCTGGCATGCCGCCCCCAAATTTTGTGTCCTCCATAGTAGAGATATTGTTTCCACATATATATTGACCGATGCCTGGAATGCCCTCCAATTATTGCCTGTAACACACGTACGTTACGACATGCCACACTACAAAAACAAGGAGAATACAGCTTAAAGTCACCTTATTTTCTTGAATCTACAACCAAATGGGATTCCCCGCGTCATAGAGCATGCGCAGAATGCAAGATTTGTCCTTACCAGGCAGACTAATGTTTATACTCAACATAATCTCTCGGATTTCCTTCCAAAGGAGTGCCAATGGGTCCAGAAAGTTGTCTAAAAAGCAGCGGGAAATAATGTTCTTTGACTTTCAGGGGCAAAAAGTCCTGCTTAGGGGCCGAATTTGAGGTTTCTCCGGGCCTCCTACGCAAGCTGGAAGTATCTTCTAGATTCCCACGCTCGCCGCGAGCATTTTGAGTACTTTTGGGTCCAAAAGGGACTTGGAATGACAATGTTATGACCATTTTTGTGAACACTGGTCCTTTATATGGCGCGCCGACCCAAATTTTTGAGTTCTCCATACTGGAACATTGCTTCCTCATATATATGAACCGATGTCAGGAATGCTCCTCTTTTTGGTTGTCAGACACGTACGTTACGACATGTCACACGGCAAAAACAAGGAGAATAAGGCTTATAGTCGCCTTGCTTTTCTTGAATTTACAACGAAATGGGATTCCCAGGATCATAGAGCATGTGCAGAATGCAACATTTCTCCTTACCAGACGGACTCATGTTTTAGTCACCATAATACCTTGGATTTCCTTCCAAAGGAGTGCTAATGGGTTTAGAAACTTGTCTAAAAAGCAACGGCAAATGATGTTCTTTAACTTTCGGGCTCAAAAATTCTTGATTAGGGGCCGAATTTGAGGGTCCTCCGGGCCTTTTGCGCAAGCCGAAAGTATTTTCTAGATTCCCATGCTCATCGCGATCATTTCAAATACTATTGGGTCCGAAATGCACTCCGAATGACAAAGTTATGACCGTTTTAGTGAACACCGGTCCTTCATATGGTAGTGCTTGAAAGAACATCATTTTCTCGTGATGTGTTGTGGCACGCTGCCCCATAATTATGTGTCCTCCATAGTGGAGATATTGTTTCCACATATATACTGACCGATGCCAGGAAGGCCCTACAATTATTGGCTATCAAACACGTACGTTATGGCATGCCACACGGCAAAAACAAGGAGAATAAGGCTTATTCTCCCCGTATTTTTCTTCAATTTACAACCAAATGGGATTCCCTGGATCATAGAGCATGTGCAGAATGCAATGTTTGTCCTTACTAGGCGGGCTAATGTTTGTACTCACCATAATCTCACGGATTTCCTTCCAAAGGAGTGCCAATGGGTTCAGAAACTTGTTTGAAAAGCAGTGACAAATGATGTTCTTTGACTTTCAGGGGCAAAAAGTCATGCCTAGGGGCTGAATTTGAGGGTCGCCCTACACAAGATGGATGTATTTTCTAGATTCTCATGCTTGTTGCGAGCATTTTGATTACTTGTGGGTCCGAAACAGACTCCGAATGACAAAGTTATCACCCTTTTAGTGAACACCGGTTCTTCATATGGCAGTTCTTTAAAGAACTTCATTTTCTTGAGAGGCGTTCTGGCGCGCCACCCCAAAAATTTTGTGACCTGCATAGTGGAGATATTGTTTCCGCATATGTATTGGCTGATGAGGACATCAATACCATAGTTACGCCCACAGCCCCTGCCGCTATACGTACTGGACCAATTACTAGAGCTCGCGCATGCCAATTGAATTATCAGGTGCTTTTGTTTCTCGGTAACGATTCTAATGTTCATGAGAATATGATGTTGCCAAAATTGGATATATTTGTTTTGCTTACAAATGAAGGGCCTCGCTTGGACAAGAAAGATGAACCTTGGAGCAAGTTCAAGCATGGAGATGATGACATGCGCAAGGGGATCAAGAACAGAGTTACAAGTGATGATTTCAGGACTTTAAAGCCACGATAATGAGTGCATGAATCCTTGGACGAAATATAAAAGATGTCACTTCATAAATTTTGTCCAGAGGCTATTCTAGGTGCTGCGTCACCTTATTATTGGGCCAGGCCCATGTATATTCGAAATACTTAAGTATAGGCTGTTTTTAGAGTCCGTATGTGTGGGGAAACAAGAGTTAGGGTTGGTTTCGGACCCCTCCTCCAAGGGCCACGAAATTCCCCCCTCTTCCTCCATGTATACAACCCTTAGGGCGTCGTTAAGACTTTGGGTTTTGTTTAAATTAAAGTTCGCCATAGCTGCAACTTCGCGTGCTTCGTTTGTGTTCAACGACCAGACAAAGGCGTCACAAAACCCCACCTTGATCAATAAAGCTTTCCTCTTATATTCGCAATATCCAGATTGCAATCTTAGTTTCTTGCCTATTCTTCGTTTGCCTACGGGAAACAGACCTTTTTGGTCAGGTTGATCATGCTCCGGCGTGGTCAATAACCTCTCGGAGTTGGTTTAGTGATTGCTAAGGCGCGACGTCCTCGCACATTCGTAGTCGGGTCGTCAAAGTCGACTTCCTCCAAAATGATAGCCACTATCTCATCGAAAGACGGGACACCTTTGCCTCTATCAAGTGGTATCATATTTCCAGGTTGCTCGGTGAGATTCTACAGTTTTTCGTAGTTTAGATCGAATCTGTTCTTCATACCTACAGTTCACGAAAAAGCTAAAAAAATTAGTGTTAGTTCATCATATCCGAACCAGTCTGAGCCTTTGCATAGTCTTTTCAGTACTTTTCTTTCTTGAATTTGCGGTTGCATCGTCATGTCTAGTTGATGGTCTTAGAGTCTACTATTTTAGAGTTTCGAGTTATGGTCCTAAGTTGTCACGCCGCCGCCGCACCATCATCATCGCCCCTGCCATATACTACCACCAATCCGTATCCATATACCACCACCACTGCCATATCCTACCACCATATATCCACCACCAATATGAGTCCTTTCATATTAGGTTTGTTTTCAAGATCCATCTAATTTCCGATTTGTGTTTCCTTGCCCGAGTAGGTTTCGAAAAAAAAGAGTCTGGAGACACCCGGGCAGTTTTTAGGCCAAAATTTTCACAGGCAAAAATATTTTTTCCCTATCCTATTTTTAGGCTTTTCACACACGTACGTTACGGCTTGACACACGGCAAAAACAAGGAGAATAAGGCTTATAGTCGCCTTATTTTCTTGGATTTACAACCAAATGGGATTCCCTCGATCATAGAGCATGTCCAGAATGCAACGTTTGTCCTTAAAAGGCGACCTAATGTTTATACTCACTATAATCTCTCAGATTACCTTCCAAAGGAGTGCCAATGGGTTCGGAAACTTGTTTGAAGAGCAGCGACAAATGATGTTCTTTGACCTTCAGGGCCAAAAAGTCCTACTTAGGGGCTGAATTTGAGGGTCCTCTGTGATTCCTCCATAGGCCAGAAGTATTTTCTAGATTCGCATGCTCGTCGCGAGTATTTTGATTACTTGTGGGTCCGAAATGGACTCCGAATGACAAAGTTATGACCGTTTTTGGGAACACCAGTCCTTCATATGGCAGTCCTTGAAATAACTTCATTTTCTTGTGACGCCTTCTTTTCTTTAATTTATAACCAAATGGGATTCCCCAGATCATAGAGCATGTGAAAAATGCAACATTTGTCCTTACCAGGCAGACTAATGCTTATACTCACCACAATCTCTCAGATTTCCTTCCAAAGGAGTCCCAATGGGTTCGGAAACTTGTCTGAAAAGCAGCGGCAAATGATGTTTTTTTTACTTTCAGGGGCAAAAAGTCCTGCTTAGGGGCCGAATTTGAGGGTCCTTCTGGCCTCCTGTGCATGCCGGAAGTATTTGTTAGATTCCCACACTGGTCGCGAGCAATTTCAGCACCGGATCATATATGGCATTCAGGGGCAAATGACAAAGTTATGACCGTTTTTGTCAACACCTGTCCTTTATATGGCAGTTCTTGAAAGAACTTCATTTTCTCGTGACGCGTTTCGGCACACCGCCCCAAAATTTTGTGTTCTCCATAGTGGATATATTGTTTCCACATATATATTGACCGATGCTAGGAATGCCTTCTAATTATTTCCTGTAACACACTTATGTTACGGCAAGCCACACGGCAAAAACAAGGAGAATAAGGCTTATAGTCGCCTTATTTTCTTAAATTTACAACCAAATGGGATTCCCCGGATCATAGAGCATGTGTAGAATGCAATGTTTGCCCTTACCAGGCTGACTAATGTTTATACTCACCATAATCTCTCGGATTTCCATCCAAAGGAGTGCCAATGGTTTCAGAAACTTGTCTGAAAAGCAGCGACAAATGATGTTCTTTGACTTTCAGGGGTAAAAAGTCCTGCTTAGGGGCCAAATTTGACAGTCCTCCAGGCCTCCTGTGCAAGCCGAAAGTCTTTTCTAGATTCCCACACTCGCCGTGAGCATTTTTAGTACTTGTGGGTCTAAACTGGAATCTGAAAGAAAAATTTATGGCTGTTTTTGTGAACATCGGTCCTTTATATGGCATTCCTTGAAAGAACGTCATTTTCTCGTGACGCCTTATTTTCTTGAATTTATAGCCAATTGGGATTCCCCGGATTATAGAGCATGCGCAGAATGCAACTTAGTCATTTCCAGGCAGACTAATGTTTATACTGACCATAATCTCTCGAATTTCCTTCCAAAGGAGTGCCAATGGGTTCAGAAACTTGTCTGGAAAGCGGCGGTGAATGATGTTCTTTAACTATCAGAGGCTAAATGTCCTGCTTATGGGGCGAATTTGATGGTCCTCTGGGCCTCCTGCACAAGACATAAGTATTTTCTAGTTTCGCACGTTCATCGCGAGCATTTTGAGTACTTGTGGGTTCAAGACACACACCGAATGACAAAGTTATGGCCGTATTTTAGAACATCGGTCCTTTATATGGCAGTCCTTGAAAGAATTTCATTATCTCGTGACGCGTTCTGGCACGCCGCCCCAAAATTTTGTGTCCTGCATAGTGGAGATATTGTTTCCATATATATTGACCATTGACAGAAATGCCATATTATTACTGATTGTCACACATGTATGTTACGGTATGCCACATGGCAAAAACAAGGAGAATAAGGATTACAATCACCTTATTTTCTTGAATTTTGAACCGAATGGCATTCCTCGGATCATAGATCAGGTGCACAATGCAACGTTTATCCTTAACAGGCAGACTACTAATTATACTCACCCTAATCCGTTGGACTTCCTTCCAAAGGAGTGCCAATGGGTTCAGAAACTTGTCAGCAAAGAAACGTCAAATGATGTTATTTGACATTCAGGGGCAAAATTTCCTGCTTAGGGGCCGAATTGGATGGTCCTCCGGGCCTCCTACGCAAGCCGGATATATTTTCTAGATTCCCACGCTCGTCGCAAGCATTTTTAGTAACGGACTTCGAATGACAAAGTTATGGCTGTTTTTTTGAACACCGGTCCTTTATATGGTTGTCCTTGAATGAATTTCATTTTCCCGTGACGCGTTTTGGTGCGCTGCCCTAAAATTTTGTGTCCTCCATAGTGGAGATATTGTTTCCACATATATATTGATCAATGACAGGAATGCCCTCCTATTATTGGCTGTCACACATGTACGTTACGGCAGGCCACCCGACAAAAATAAGGAGAATAAGTCTTACATTCACCTTATTTACTTGAATTTACTACCAAATGGGATTCCCCAGATCATAGAGAATGTGCGGAATGCAATGCTTATCCTTACCAGGCAGACTAATGTTTATGCTCACCATAATCTCTTAGATTTCCTTCCGAAGGAGTGCCAATGAGTTCGGAAACTTGTTTGAAATGCAAAGGCAAATGTAACATCCCAAAATTCTAAATTTTGGAATGTTATATTAAATAAATATTTATGATTGTTTGTTTGATTAATGTGTGACTGATTGTGTGAAATTGAGTGGCATTTGGAAATTTCAGAGGCATTTGAATTTTATTTGAATTTGGATTGAACTTGGCACTCGAAATTTATTTCATATACCACTGACAAATACTTGTTTGAAAGTATGAGAGGAGCTAACATGACACTCCAAAAAGCCAGGAGAAATTAATGCCAAAAGTTTTTGAATTCAAATTGGAGTTTATTTGGAATTTAAAAAAATGTTTTCTTTTAGTTTGGTTTTTGCCTCTGGAAAAATGTTCACGTTGTAGGGTTTATTTTTCTGTTTATATATATATATATATATATATATGTACTATATAAAAATATTATAGATTTATCTTATTTTAGTTTTTTTCCTCTGCCTTATTTCAAAAAAAAGAGAAGCCCTCCGAACTGGCCAGGCCGCCAGCCCAGCCAGCGAAGCCGACGGCCCCGCCAGCGCCGAGCTGCCAGCCCAGTGCAGCGCGCCCCGCGCTAAAGCACTTCACCTCGGTCGCCCGCTGCTCGATCACATGGCCTCTCCCGCTGACCGCTGGACCCCACCCCTCTTCTTCTTCCTCTCCACGTAATGCCAAGCCAGAGCGCGCCCATGCCGCCACCGAATCCCGATCTTCTCGGGATCACGCTCCCGAGCTTTCCCCTTGCGCACGCCTACGCCCTATATAATCCCCGCACCCTCCTCTCTCGATTCCCCTTTGAACCCTCGCCCGAGACCAACCACCTCGTCCGTCATCGTCGTTTGGATCTCCGCCGCCGAAGCTTCGGAGCGCCGCCGTTTCCGTCGCCGGTAAGCCTCCCCAAGGCCCCTTCCTTCTCCCGATGGCTTCCCTTGTTGTCGTGCTCCGTTTTGACATGTACTTGTGCCTCGTCTCCCTCCAGAGTACATGCCCCGACCACGCGCGATCTCGCCGGAGTTCGCGAGCTCACCCGAAGCTCCGCCACCTTCTGCCACTCCGTCCTGACACCCTCGACCGCCTCCGAATCCACGCTCGGCGTCCCCTCGCCGATCCGCGTCCGACGAATGCCATAGCCGCCTTCTGAGACCACCGGAGCCGCCGCCATCTTCACCACCGACGCCATCGCCGGAGCCGAAGCTCACCGAGATTGCCACACCGCCATCCGTCGTCCTCGAACACTACCTCCAACACCCCTGGACGCGGCACTCCTCGTCGCGCCCGACCAACATCGCCGCCGCCTTCCGCGACTACCGGAGCATCCTTGCCGGCCACACCCGAGGAGCCCTCGCCGTCGTTCATGGCGTGCCACCGCGGTAAGCCTCCCCACCGCCCGATCCTTTTCCTACGGCGTAGATTAGATCGGAGTCAACAATTAGGTTTTTATTAAGTAGACCAGTTTTATTTACGGCTAATACTCGGTTTAAACCTGGCCGGTTCGCCGGTTTCTTTTTACTAAACGTGCATGCATGTTTTTGTTAAGTTTCGGCCGAGCTCAATATAGGTACGGATCACCCACCATTTAGCCCAGTAACAGCCCACCACGTAGCACTTGTCCGATTTGTTTTTGTTCTGTTAAAAAAACAGGAATAGTTTCAATCTTAGATTGCTTATATCTTTTAGGTTTTTAGTCTAAATTGAGTGATTCCTTTTGCATTAGATTCAAAATTTCTTGAAGTCTCTGGTAGTTCCATTGGATTTCAAATTTGAGTAGTTTAAAATCTAGTTTGATGAAATTTATTCAAATCACTATTTTGGCCGTATTTTGAGTTTTATAAAATATTTTTGATTGATTCTTTTTGCTACTGTTTTGTTATTGTTTTGCCTATGCAGTAGCTTATAGTTATTTATTTTTAGTTTAATTTAATTAGGTTTATTGCGAAAATAGTAATGTTTTGCTTATGAAGTTGTTTTAGTCATAAAATTAGTGTTTTTAATTATTTTTAGTTAATTCTTTTTGTAGATTTTTACATGTTGTCATATGTTTCTGTTAGACTACAGTAGATAAATTTTTGTAGTTATTTATTAGTGTTTAGCTACTGTTTTAGTATTTTTTTTGTTTAGTTCATAGTGATAGTTGATAATAATAGTTTTATTAGTTTCAAAAGTAAATTATTTTTTCCACTTAAATATATGTTGTTATTGATTCTGTTATTTAGAAGTAAATTATTTTTCATAATTATTTTAGTATTATTTATTATTGTCTTAGTGCCTTATTAGTTGTTATAGTTTTTCTAGTGTTAACTAGATAGTTATAGTAGTTTTTATATTAGTTCTTTTTTTGCTAGTTATTAATTTAGTAAATTATTTTCTGTTGTTGCATTAGGATTTATATTTTCTTTTCTATAGAGAAGTTATTAGAGTAATTTAGTGTTGCTAGGAGAGTATTGGTTGATATTGTGTGAGTTGATTTCTCCCTTTTCCTTGAAGTTTTCTTTGGAATTTCATTTGATTTTCTTTGATTTCATTATTATTTTCTTTATTACCCTTTTGATTGTTAATTTGATTGATAGAGTTGATTGCTAGAATTGTTGCTTATGTGAATTCAATGTTTGACTATATAGATTTTCATCGGAGAGTTACGTATAGTGCTATCAAGTGTTCCGAGAGCGTTATTATCTTCATCAAGTATTACCAGGCAAGTTCACTTTGACCATGTTTTTCATACCTATATTTTTATTGCATTTAGTGTCATCCTTGCAACAACTTCTCCAGTAGTGATATTGATTCTTGTAGTTGAGTAGAATGCATGAGGTAGGAACCCACCTCCCTGTTACCAAGCCCGGGACGTATATAGTTTTAATGCTACGGTGTAGTAGACGGGGTTTGGTATGAGTGCTCGGGAGTGGTGTGAGAATGAAGGACTTTACGTCAAAGACGACAACTTCATGATGGCATCTGCAAGGACTGCATCTTCAGGACTCCTCAAGATTTCGAGACTCGAGACAAGAATGCAATTCACACTAATGGGTGAAGGACGGTTGATGGGCACCCTGGAGAAACCAGTGGTTGGCCGGGATGCATGGAGAAGCGCCATGACATCTTGCGGAAAGCTTCACCCAGACTCAAAGAGACGGAAGAATACTTCATGCCCGGAAGCTTACCTGTGCAACCGCAAGTCACTATGGGCTCTGGCTTGGTTGACCTTAGTGGTGACTCTAGCTGGGACGGTGCTAGCAGATGTAGAACTACGGTAGGATTGGATGAGCACCGGACAGTGGTCAGAGGAACTCTTCGGAAGACCATGTTTCGGTCATCTTGTTCTCAAACACCCTGAAGTGTGAGAACACAAAAGAGGGATCGAATCTTGTGGGTAAAGTGTACAAACCTCTGCAGAGGGTTAAAACCTAATCAATTAGCCGTATTCCCGGTTACGGACAATTTGAGCCTCTGGACTTGGATCTATCTCGGAACTGTCCGTAACCGGATCAATTTATCAGTCGGAACTGTCCGTACTGCGCAAGGCGGAACCATGTCATGATTGAAAACTCCATAGTACGGACTCCAGATAATTCATTTGTTGTAGGGAAAATAAAACCAACTTTTACGCAAACAACTCAGACCCAAAGCCACAAAGCCATATTGCATATAGAATAGTTTTATCAATCTGCTTTCTCTTATTGTGATCTTGCCGGTACATTCAATGTACTGACCTACATGGCTGCAACGTATCATGTTGCAGGATTTTTCTCCGACGAGTAAGAGTTACTTCATGAGGTTACGGTCTACACTCAACCTGCCGATGGCGTTGATGGGACTCCACACCCATTTGTTTGTTTCCGCTGTTACTGCTGAGGTATATATCAGTTTTACGTTATTTATACATGTGATTGCACTTTGATATATACATTGATGTATTGTGTGTGCCAGCATACCGATCCAGGGATGGCACAGATACACAGAGGCTTGACCGTCTGTGATCGGGTCGCTACAGCAAATGATGTTCTTTCACTTTCCGGGGCAAAAAGTCCTTCTTAGGGGCTGAATGTGTGGTTCCTCCATGCCTCCTGCGCAAGCCGGAATTATTTTCTAGATTCCCACGCTCGTTGCGAGCATTTGAGTACTTGTGGGTCCGAAACGGACTTCTAATGACAAAGTTGTGGCTGTTTTTCTGAACATCAGTCCTTAGAAGAATTTCATTTTCCCGTGACGCATTTTGGCACGCCGCCCCAAAATTTTGTGTCCTCCATAGTGGAGATATTGTTTCCACATATATATTCATTGATAACAGGAATGCCCTCCAATTATTGGTTGTCACACATGTACGTTAGGGCAGGCCACACGGCAAAAACAAGGAGAATAAGGCTGACAGTCGCCTTATATTCTTGAATTTACAACCAAATCGGATTCCCCAGATCATAGAGCATGTGCAGAATGCAATGTTTATCCTTACCGGGCAGACTAATGTTTATACTCACCATAGTCTCTCAGATTTCCTTCCAAAGGAGTGCCAATGGGTTCAGAAACTTTTTTGAAAAGCAACGAAAAATCATGTTATTTGAATTTAAGGGGCCAAAAATCCTGCATGGGGCTGAATTTGAGGCTCCTCCGGGCCTCCTACGTAAGTTGGAAGTATTTTCAAGATTCCCACGCACGTCGCGAGCATTTTGAGTACTTGTGGGTCCAAAACAGACTCCGAATGATAGAGTAATGACCGTTTTAGTGAACTCCGGTCCTTTATATGGCAGCCCTTAAAAGAACTTCATTTTCTCGTGACGCGTTCAGGCACGCCGCCCCAAAATTTTGTGCCCTCCATAGTGGAGATATTGTTTCCGCATATATATTGACCGATGCCAAGAATGCCCTCCTATTATTGCCTGTAACACACTTATGTTACGACATGCCACATGGCAAAAACATGGAGAATAATGCTTATAGTCACCATATTTTCTTGAATTTACGACCAGATGGGATTCCCCGGATCATAGAGCATGTGCATAATGCAATGCTTGTCCTTACGAGGCAGACTAATGTTTATACTTACCAAAATCTCTCAGATTTCCTTCCCAAGGAGTGCTAATTGGTTCAGAAACTTGCCTGAAAAGCAATAGTAAATGATGTTCTTTGACTTTCAGGGGCCAAAATTCCTACTTAGCGGCCGAATTTGACGGTCCTCCTAGACTCCTACGCAAGCCGGAAGTATTTCTTGATTTCCATGATCGTCGCGGGCATTGGTAGTACTTGTGGGTCCGAAACGGACTCCGAATGACAAAGTTTGGACCATTTTTCTGAACACCAGTCCTTTACATAGCTGTCCTCGAACGAACTTCATTTTCTCATGACGCGTTATGGCACGCCACCCCGAAAATTTGTGTCCTCCATAGTGGAGATATTGTTTTCACATATATATTGACCGATGCCAGGAATGCCCTCATATGATTGGCTGTAACACACGTACGTTATGGCATGCCACACAACAAAAACAAGGAGAATAAGGCTTACAATCACCTATTTTCTTGTATTGATAACCCAATGGGATTCCCCGAATCCTAGAGCATGTGCAGAATGCAACGTTTGTCCTTACCAGGTGGACTAATGTTTATACTCACCATAATCTCTTGGATTTCCTTCCAAAGGTGTGCCAATGGGTTTAGGAACTTGTCAAAAAAGTAGCGGCAAATGATGTTCTTTGACTTTCAGGGGCAAAAATTCCTGCCTAGGGGCTGAATTTGAGGGTCCTCCTGCACAAGATGCGAGCATTTTGAGTACTTGCGGGTCTGAAACGGACTTTCAATAACAAAGTTATGACCGTTTTAGTGAACACCAGTCCTCTATATGGCAGTCCTCGAAAGAATTTCATTTTCTCGTGACGCGTTCTGGCGCCACTCCAAAGATTTGGGTCCTCCATAGTGAAAATATTGTTTCCACATATATATTGACTGATGCCAGGAATGCCATCCTATTATTAGATGTCACACATGTACGTTACGGCATGCCACACGACAAAAACAATTAGAATAAGGCTTATAATCGCCTTGTGTTCTTGAATTTACAACCAAATGGGATTCCCTGGATCATAGAGCATGTGCAAAATGCAATGTTTGCCCTTACTAGGCGGACTAATGTTTATACTCACCATAATCTCTCTGATTTCCTTATCTAAGAAGCAATGGCAAATGATGTTCTTTGACTTTCAGGGGCAAAAAGTCATGCTCAGGGGCCAAATGACGGTCCTTTGGGCCTCCTGCGCAAGCCGAAAGTCTTTTCTAGATTCCGACGGTCACCGCGAGCGTTGTGAGTACTTGTGGGTCCGAAAAGGACTCCGAATGACAAAGTTATGACCGTTTTTGTGAACACCGGTCCTTCATTTTCTCGTGACGCGTTCTGGCATGCCACCCCAAAATTTTGTGTCCTCCATAGTGGAGATATTGTTTCCACATATATATTGATCGATGAAAGGAATGCCCCCCTATTATTGCCTGTAACACACGTACGTTATGGCATGCCACACTGCAAAAATAAGGAGAATAAGGCTTAGAATCGCCTTATTTTCTTGAATTTGCTACCAAATGGGATTCCACGGATAATAGAGCATGTGCAGAATGCAACGTTTATCCTTACCAGGCGGACTAATGTTTATACTGACATAATCTCTCGGATTTCCTTCCAAAGGAGTGCTAATGGGTTCAGAACGTTGTATGAAAAGCAACGGCAAATGATGTTCTTTGACTTTCAGGGGCAAAAAGTACTGCTTAGGGGCCGAATTCGAGGTTTCTTCGGCCCTCCCGCCCAAGATGGAAGTATTGTCTAGATTGCCACGCTCGTCTCGAGCATTTTGATTACCTGTGGGTCCGAAATGGGCTCCAAATGACAAAGTTATGACCGTTTTGTGAACACTGGTCCTTTATATGGCAGTCCTTGAAAGAACTTCATTTTCTCATGACGCGTTCTGGCATGCCGCCCCCAAATTTTGTGTCCTCCACAGTGGAGATATTGTTTCCACTTCTATATTGACCGATTCCAGAAATGCCCTCCATTTATTGCCTGTAACACACGTACGTTATGGCATGCCACACGGCAAAAACAAGGGGAATACGGCTTATGGTCGCCTTATTTTCTTGAATCTACAACCAAATGGGATTCCCCACATCATAGAGCATGCGCATAATGCAACGTTTGTCCTTACTAGGCAAACTAATGTTTATACTCACCATAATCTCTTGGATTTCCTTCCAAAGGAGTGCCAATGGGTCTAGAAATTACTTGTCTCAAAACCAGCGGGAAATGATGTTCTTTGACTTTCAGGGGCAAAAAGTCCTGCTTAGGGGTTGAATTTGAGATTTCTCCGGGCCTCCTGCACAAGTTGGAAGTATTTTCTAGATTCCCACGCCCGCCATGAGCATTTTGAGTACTTGTGGGTCCGAAACGGACTAGTAATGACAAAGTTATTACCTTTTTTGTGAACACCGGTCCTTTATATGGCAGTCCTTGAAAGAACTTCATTTTCTCGTCACCCGTTCTGGCGCGCCGGCCCAAATTTTTGAGTTCTCCATACTGGAATAATGTTTCCACGTATATATTAACTGATTCCAGGAATACTCCTCTTTTTGGTTGTCACACACGTACGTTACGACATGTCACACGACAAAAAAAAGGACAATAAGGCTTATAGTCGCCTTAGTTTCTTGAATTTACAACCAAATGGGAGTCCCCAGATCATAGAGCATGTTTAGAATGCAATGTTTGTCCTTACCAGGTGGACTAATGCTTATACTCACCATAATATCTGGGATTTCCTTCCAAAGGAGTGCTAATGGGTTCAGAAACTTGTCCAAAAAGCAACGCCAAATGATGTTCTTTGACTTTCAGTGTCAAAAAGTCCTGCTTAGCGGCTGAATCTGAGGGTCCTTTAGGCCTCCTATAGAAGCCGAAAGTATTTTCTAGATTCCTACACTCGTCGCAAGCAATTTGAGTACTTGTGGGTCCGAAACAAACTCCGAATGACAAAGTTATGACCGGTTTTGTGAATACCGGCCCTTTATATGGCACTCCTTGAGAGAACTTCATTTTCTCATGACGCGTTCTGGCACGCCACCCTAAAATGTTGTGTCCTCCATATTGGAGATACTGTTTCCACATACATATTGACCGCTGCCAGGAATGCCCTCCTATTATTGGTTGTGACACACGTACGTTACGACATGCCACACCGCAAAAGAAGGAGAATAAGGCTTATAGTCGCCTTATTTTCTTGAATTTACAACCAAATGGGATTCCCCGGATCATAGAGCATGTGCAGAATGCAACGTTTGTCCTTACCAGGCGGACTAATGTTTATAATCACCGTAATCTCTCGGATTTCCTTCCAAAGGAGTGCCAATGGGTTCAGAAACTTGTTTGAAAAAGTAGCGACAAATGACGTTCTTTAACTTTCAGGGGCAAAATGTATGCATGGGGTCTGAATTTGAGGGTCCTCCGTGCTTCCTGCGCAACCCGAAAGTATTTTCTAGATTCCCATGCTTGTCACGAGCATTTTGAGTACCTGTGGGTTCGAAACAGACTCCGAATAACAAAGTTATGACCGTTTTAGTGAACACCGATCGTTCATATGGCAGTCCTTGAAAGAACTTCATTTTGTCATGACATGTTCTGTCACGCCGACCAAAAATTTTGTGCCCTCCATAGTGGAGATCTTGTTTCCGCATATGTATTGGCTGATGAGGACATCAATACCATTGTTACACCCACATCCCCTGCCGCTATACATACTAGACCAATTACTAGAGCTCGCGCATGCCAATTGAATTATCAGGTGCTTTTGTTTCTTGGTAATGATTCTAATGTTCATGAGAATATGATGCTGCCTAAATTGGATACATTTGTTTGGCTTAAAAATGAAGGGCCTAGCTTGGACAAGAAAGATGAACCTTGGAGCAAGTTAAAGCATGGAGATGATGGCATGCGCAAGGGGATCAAGAACGAGGTTACAAGTGATGATTTCAGGACTTTGAAGCCACCATAAGGAGAGCATGAAGCCTTGGACGAAATATACAATATGCCACTTCATAAATTTTGTCCAGAGGCTATTCTAGGTGCTGCGTCACCTTATTATTGGGCCAGGCCCATGTATATTCTAAATTCTTAAATATAGGTTGTTTTTAGAGTCCGTATGTGTGGGGAAACAAGAGTTAGGGTTGGTTTCGGACCCCTCCTCCAAGGGCCACGAAATACCCCCCTCTTCCTCCATATATACAGCCTTTAGGGCGTCGTTTAGACTTTGGGTTTTGTTTAGATTAAAGTTCGCCATAGCTTCAACTTCGCGTACTTCGTTTGTGTTCAAGAACCCCACCTTGATCAATAAAGCTTTCCTCTTATATTCGCAATATCCTGATTGCAATCTTAGTTTCTTGCTTGTTCTTTGTTTACCTGCAGGAATCAGACCTTCGTGGTCTGGTTGATCACGCTTTGGCGTGGTCAATAACCTCTTGGAGTTGGTTTAGTGATTTCTAAGGCACGACGTCCTCGCACGTTCGTAGTCGGATCGTGAAAGTCGACTTCCTCCAAAACGATAGCCACCATCTCATCGGAAGATGGGACACCTTTGCCTCTATCAAGTGGTATCAGATTTCCAGGTTGCTCGGTGAGATTTTACAGTTTTTCGTACTTTAGATCGAGTCTATTCTTCATACCTACAGTCCATGAAAAGGCCAAAAAAATAGGGTTAGTTCATCATATCCGAACCAGTTTGAGCCTTTGCATAGTCTTTTCAGTACTTTTCTTTCTTGAATTTGCGGTTGCATCGTCATGTCTAGTTGCTGGTCTTAGAGTCTAGTCTTTTAGAGTTTCGAGTTATGGTCATTTGTTGTCACGCCGCCGCCGCACCATCATCATCGCCCCTGCCATATACTACCACCAATCCGTATCCATATACCACCACCACTGCCATATCCTACCACCATATATCCACCACCAATCTGAGTCCTTTCATATTAGGTTTTTTTTTCGAGATCCGTCTAATTCCTGATTTTTGTTTCCTTGCCCGAGTAGGTTTCGAAAAAAAAGAGTCTGGAGACACCCGGGCAGTTTTTAGGCCGAAATATTCAGAGGCAAAAATATTTTTCCCTATCCTATTTTCAGGCTTTTCACGCACGTACGTTACGGCTTGACACATGGCAAAAAACAAGGAGAATAAGGCTTATAGTCGCCTTATTTTCTTGGAGTTACAACCAAATGGGATTCCCTGGATCATAGAGGATGTCTGGAATGCAACGTTTGTCCTTACCAGGCGGCCTAATGTTTATATTCACTACAATCTCTCAGATTTCCTTCCAAAGGAGTGTCAGTGGGTTCGGAAACTTGTTTGAAGAGCAGCGGCAAATGATGTTCTTTGACTTTCAAGGGCAAAAGGTCCTACTTAGGGGCCGAATTTGAGGGTCCTCCGGGACTCCTCCATAAGCCAGAAGTATTTTCTAGATTCGCATGCTCGTCGCGAACATTTTGATTACTTGTGGGTCCAAAATGGACTCTGAATGACAAAGTTATGACCGTTTTTGTGAACACCAATCCTTCATATGGCAGTCCTTGAAATATCTTCATTTTTGTGTGACGCCTTCTTTTCTTTGATTTACAACCAAATGGGACTCCCCAGATCATAGAGCATGTGCAAAATGCAACATTTGTCCTTACCAGGCAGACTAATGCTTATACTCACCACAATCTCTCGGATTTCCTTCCAAAGGAGTCCCAATGGGTTCAGAAACTTGTCTAAAAAGTAGTGGAAATGATGTTTTTTGACTTTCAGGGGCAAAAAGTCATGCTTAGGGGCCGAATTTGAGGGTCCTTCTGGCCTCCTGCGCAAGCCGGAAGTATTTGCTAGATTCGACACTAGTCGCGAGCAATTTCAGCACTTGTGGGTCCAAAACGGAGTCCAAATGACAAAGTTATGACCGTTTTTGTCAACACCGGTCCTTTATATGGCAGTTCTGGAAAGAACTTCATTTTCTCGTGACGCGTTTCGGCACGCCGCCCCAAAATTTTGTGTTCTCCATAGTGGATATATTGTTTCCACATATATATTGGCCGATGCTAGGAATGCCCTCTTATTATTTCCTGTAACACACTTTTGTTACGGCAAGCCACATGGCAAAAACAAGGAGAATAAGGCTTATAGTCGCCTTATTTTATTAAATTTACAACCAAATGGGATTCCCCGGATACAGAGCATGTGTAGAATGCAACGTTTTCCATTACCAGGCGGACTAATGTTTATACTCACCATAATCTCTCGGATTTACTTCTAAAGGAGTGCCAATGGTTTCAGAAACTTGTCTAAAAAGCAGTGACAAATGATGGACTTTGACTTTCAGGGGTAAAAAGTCCTGCTTAGGGGCCAAATTTTGTCAGTCCTTCGGGCCTCCTATGCAAGCCGAAAGTCTTTTCTAGATTCCCACATCAGCGCGAGCATTTTGAGTACTTGTGGGTCTGAAACGGAATCCGAAGGACAAATTTATGGCCGTTTTTTTGAACACCGGTCCTTTATATAGCATTCCTTGAAGGAACGTCATTTTCTCGTGACGCCTTATTTTCTTCAATTTACAAACAATTGGGATTCCCCGGATCATAGAGCACGTGCAGAATGCAACGTTAGTCCTTTCCAGGCGGACTAATGTTTATACTGACCATAACCTCACGAATTTACTTCCAAAGGAGTGCCAATGGGTTCAGAAACTTGTCTGAAAAGCGGCGGCGAATGATGTTCTTTGACTATCAGAGGCAAAAAGTCTTGCTTAGGGAGCGAATTTGAGGGTCCTCCGGGCATCCTGCGCCAGACAGAAGTATTTTCTAGTTTCGCATGTTTGTCGCGATCATTTTGAGTACTTGTAGGTTCGAGACAGACACCGAATGACAAAGTTATGGCCGTATTTTAGAACATCGGTCCTTTATATGGCACTCCTTGAAAGAATTTCATTTTCTCGTGACGCGTTCTGGCACGCCACCCCAAAATTTTGTGTCCTGCATAGTGGAGATATTGTCTCCACCTATATATTGACCGATGACATGAATGCCATATTATTATTGGTTGTCACACATGTATGTTACGGTATGTCACACGGCAAAAACAAGGAGAATGAGGATTACAGTCACCTTATTTTCTTGAATTTACAACCGAATGGCATTCCTCGGATCATAGAGCATGTGCACAATGCAACGTTTATCCTTAACAAGCAGACTACTGTTTATACTCATCGTAATCTGCTGGACATCCTTCCAAAGGAGTGCCAATGGGTTCAGAAACTTGTCACCAAAGAAACGTCAAATGATGTTATTTGACATTCAGGGGCAAAAATTCCTACTTAGGGGCCGAATTTGATGGTCCTCCAGGCCTCCTGCTCAAGCCGGGTGTATTTTCTAGATTCCCATGCTCGTCGCAAGCATTTTTAGTAATGGACTCTGAATGACAAAGTTATCGCTGTTTTTTAATACCGGTCCTTTATATGGCAGTCCTTGAAAGAATTTCATTTTCTCGTGACGCATTCTGGCGCGCCGCCCTAAAATTTTGTGTCCTCCATAGTGGAGATATTTTTTCCACATATATATTGACCAATGACAGGAATGCCCTCCTATTATTGGCTGTCACACATGTATGTTACGGCAGGCCACACGACAAAAACAAGGAGAATAAGGCTTACATTTGCCTTATTTTCTTGAATTTACTACCAAATGGGATTCCCCGGATCATAGAGAATGTGCAGAATGCAATGCTTATCCTTACCAGGCAGACTAATGTTTATGCTCACCATAATTTCTCAGATTTCCTTCCAAAGGTGTGCCAATGGGTTCGGAAACTTCTTTGAAAAGCAAAGGCAAATGATGTTATTTGACTTTCAGGGGCAAAAAGTCTTTCTTAGGGGCTGCATTTGAGGGTCCTCCATGCCTCCTACGCAAGCCAGAAGTATTTTCTAGATTCCCACGCTCGTTGCGAGCATTTTGAGTACTTGTGGGTCCGAAACGGACTTCGAATGACATAGTTATGGCCATTTTTTTTAACATGAGTCCTTGGAAGAATTTCATTTTCTCGTGACGCATTTCGGCACGCCCCCAAAATTTTGTGACCTCCATAGTGGAGATATTGTTTCCACATATATATTCATTGATGACAGGAATGCCCTCCAATTATTGGTTGTCACACATGTACGTTACGGCAGGCCACACAGGAAAAACAAGGAGAATAAGGCTGACAGTCACCTTATAGTCCTGAACTTGCATCCAAATTGGATTCCCCGGATCATAGAGCGTGTGCAGAATGCAGCGTCTATCCTTACCAGGAAGACTGATGTTTATACTCACAATAATCTCTCAGATTTCCTTCCAAAGGAGTGCCAATGGGTTCAGAAACTTTTTTGAAAAGCAACGGCAAATGATGTTATTTGAATTTAAGGGGCAAAAAATCCTGCATGGGGCTGAATTTGAGGCTCCTCCGGGCCTCCTACGCAAGCTGGAAGTATTTTCTAGATTCCCACGCACGTCGCGAGCATTTTGAGTACTTGTGGGTCTGAAATGGACTCCTAATGACAGAGTAATGACCGTTTTAGTGAACAACGGTCCTTTATATGGCAGTCCTTAAAAGAACTTCATTTTCTCGTGACGCGTTCAGGCACACTGCCCCAAAATTTTGTGTCCTCCATAGTGTAGATATTGTTTCCACATATATATTGACCGATGCCAAGAATGCCCTCCTATTATTGCCTGTAATACACTTATGTTATGGCATGCCATATGGCAAAAACAAGGAGAATAATGCTTATCGTCGCCTTATTTTCTTGAATTTACGACCAAGTGGGGTTCCTTGGATTACAGAGCATGCGCAGAATGCAATGCGAGTACTTACCAGGTGGACTAAAGTTTATACTTACCATAATCTCTCGGATTTCCTTCCCAAGGAGTGCCAATGGGTTCAGAAACATGCCTGGAAGCAACGGCAAATGATGTTCTTTAACTTTCAGGGGGAAAAAGTCCTGATTAGGGGCCGAATTTGACGGTCCTCCGGGCCTCCTACGCAAGTCGGATGTATTTCTTGCTTTCCATGATCGTCGCGAGCATTTGGATTACTTGTGGGTCCGAAATGGATTCCGAATGACAAAATTTATGACCTTTTTCTCAACACCAGTCCTTTATATGGCAGTCCTTGAAAGAACTTCATTTTCTCTTGAGGCATTATGGCACACTGCCCCAAAAATTTGTGTCCTCCATAGTGGAGATATTGTTTCCGCATATATGTTGACCGATGCCGGGAATGCCCTCCTATTATTGGCTTTAACAGACGTACATTACGGCGTGCCACACTTTTAAAACAAAAACAAGGAGAATAAGGCTTACATTCGCCTTATTTTCTTGAATTTATAACCCAATAGGATTCCCCGGATCATAGAGCATGTGTAGAATGCAATGTTTGTCCTTACCAGACATACTAATGTTTATACTCACCATAATCTCTCGGATTTCCATCCAAAGGTGTGCAAATGGGTTCAGAAACTTGTCAAAAATTAGTGGCAAATGATGTTCTTTGACTTTCAGGGGCAAAAATCCTGCATCCGGGCTGAATTTGAGGGTATTCATGCCCAATATGGAAGTATTTTCTAGATTCCCACGCTCGGCGCAAGCACTTTGAGTACTTGTGGGTCCGAAACGGACTTTGAATAACAAAGTTATGATCGTTTTAGTGAACGCCGGTCCTTTATATGGTAGTCCTTGAAAGAATTTCATTTTCTTGTGACGCGTTCTGGCGCCACCCCAAAGATTTGGGTCCTCCATGGTGAAAATATTGTTTCCACATATATATTGACTGATTCCAGGAATGCCATCCTATTATTGGATGTCACACATGTACGTTACGGCATGCCACACGGCAAAAACAAGGAGAATAAGGCTTATAATCGCCTTATTTTCTTGAATTTACAACCAAATGGGATTCCTCAGATCATAGAGCATGTGCAGAATGCAACATTTGCCCTTACTAGGCGGACTAATGTTTATACTTACCATAATCTCTCGAATTCCTTCCAAAAGAGTGCCAATGGGTTCAGATACTTATCTGAAAAGCTATGGCAAATGATGTTCTTTGACTTTTAGGGACAAAAAGTCCTGCTCAGGGGCCAAATGACGGTCCTCCGGGCCTCCTGCGCAAGCCGAAAGTCTTTTCTAGATTCCCACGGTCACCGCGAGTGTTGTGAGTACTTGTGAGTCCGAAAAGGACTCCGAATGACAAAGTTATGACCGTTTTTGTGAAGACCGGTCCTTTATATGACAGTCGAACAACATTTTGTTGTGATGGATTATTTTCTTGAATTTGGAACCAAATGGGATTCCCCGGATCATAGAGCATGTGCAGAGTGCAACATTTGTCCTTTCCAGGAGGACTAATGTTTATACTGACCATAATCTCTCAGATTTCATTCCAAAGGAGTGCCAATGGGTTCAGAAAGTTGCATGAAAAGCGAGGGGGTATGATGTTCTGTGACTATCAGGGGCAAAAATTCTTGCTTAGGGGCCGAATTGGAGGGTCCTCCGGGCCTCCTGCGCAAACCGGAAGTATTTTCTAGATTCCCACGCTCGTCGCGAGCCTTTTGATTACTTGGGGGTCCAAGACGGACACTGAATGACAAAGTTATAGCTGTTTTTTGGAACACTGGTCCTTCATATGGCAGTCATTGAAAGAATTTCGTTTTCTCGTGACGCGTTCTGGCGCGCCGCCCCTAAATTTTGTGTCCTCCATAGTGGAGATATTGTTTCCACATATATATGGATCGATGACAGGAATTTCCTCCTATTATTGCCTGTAACACACGTACATTACGGCATGCCACACTTCAAAAATATGTAGAATAAGGCTTACAATCGCCTTATTTTCTAAAATTTGCAACCAAATGGGGTTCCACGGATAATAGAGCATGTGCAGAATGCAACGTTTATTCTTACCACGCGGACTAATGTTTATACTCACCATAATCTCTCGGATTTCCTTCCAAAGGAGAGCCAATGGGTTCAGAACCTTGTCTGAAAAGCAATGGCAAATGACGTTCTTTGACTTTTAGGGGAAAAAGTCCTGCTTAGGTGCCGAATTTGAGGTTTCTTCGGCCCTCTAGCCCAAGATGGAAGTATTTTCTAGATTGCCACCTTTGTCGCGAGCATTTTGAGTACTTGTGGGTCCGAAATGGGCTCCAAATGACAAAGTTATGACCGTTTTTGTGAACACCGGTCCTTTATATGGCAGTCCTTGAAAGAACTTCATTTTCTCGTGACGCGTTCTGGTATGCCGCCTCCAAATTTTGTGTCCTCCATAGTGGAGATATTGTTTCCACATATATATTGACCGATGCCAGGAATTCCCTATAATTATTGCCTGTAACACACGTACATTACGGCATGCCACACTGCAAAAACAAGGAGAATACGGCTTATAGTCACCTTATTTTCTTGAATCTACAACCAAATAGGATGCCCCGCATCATAGAGCATGCCCAGAATGCAACGTTTGCCCTTCCCAGGCTGACTAATGTTTATACTCACCATAATCTCTCGGATTTCCTTCCAAAGGAGTGCCAATGATGTTCTTTGACTTTGAGGGGCAAAAATTCCTTCTTAGGGGCAGAATTTGAGGTTCCTCCAGGCCTCCTACACAAGCTGGAAGTATTTTCTAGATTCCCACGCTCTTCACGAGCATATTGAGTACTTGTGGGTCCGAAATGGACTCGGAATGACAAAGTTATGACCGTTTTTGTGAACACCGGTCCTTTATATGGTACTCCTTGAAAGAACTTCATTTTCTCGTCACACGTTCTGGCGCGTCGGCCCAAATTTTTGAGTTCTCCATACTGGAATATTATTTCCACATATATATTAACCGATGCCAGGAATGCCCTACTCTTTTTGGTTGGCACACACGTTCGTTACAACATGTCACACGGCAAAAACAAGGACAATAAGGCTTATAGTCGCCTTATTTTCTTGAATTTACAACCAAATGAGATACCCCGGATCAAAGAGCATGTGCATAATGCAATGTTTGTCCTTACCACGCAGACTAATGTTTATACTCACCACAATCTCTCGGATTTCCTTCCAAAGGAGTGCCAATGGGTTCAGAAACTTGTCTAAAAAGCAACGACAAATGATGTTCTTTGACTTTCATTGTCAAAAAGTCCTGCTTAGTGGCTGAATTTGAGGGTCCTTTAGGCCTCCTACAGAAGCCAAAAGTATTTTCTAGATTCCCACACTCGTCGCAAGCAATTTGAGTACTTGTGGGTCCGAAACGGAGTCAGAATGACAAAGTTATGACCGTTTTTGTGCACACCGGCCCTTTATATGGTAGTCCTTGAAAGAACTTCATTTTCTCGTGACGCGTTCTGGCACGCCGCCCGAAAATTTTGTGTCCTCCATAGTGGAGATATTGTTTCCACTATATATTTTCTGATGCCAGGAATTCCCTCCTACTATTGATTGTAACACACGTGTTTTACGGCATGCCACATGGCAAAAACAAGGAGAATAAGGCTTACAATCGCCTTATTTTCTTGAATTTACAACCAAATGGGATTCCCCGGATCATAGATGTGTAGAATGCAACGCCTGTCCTTACCAGGCAGACTAGTTTTTATACTCAACATAATCTCTCGGATTTCCTTCCAAAGGAGTGTCAATGGGTTTAGAAACTTGTCTAAAAAGTAGCGGCAAATGATGTTCTTTGACTTTCAGGGGCAAAAAGTCCTGCTAAGGGGCCGAATTTGATAGTCCATCGGGCCTCCTACACAAGCTGGAAGTATTTTCTAGATTCCCATGCTCGTCGAGAGCATTTTGAGTACTTGTGGGTCCGAAACGGACTTCGAATGACAAAATTATGACTGTTTTTGATACTGGTGAAGGTGTCCCGATGTTTCGATGAGATGGTGGCTATCGTTTTGGAGGAAGCCGACTTTGATGATCCGACTACGAACATGCGAAGACATCGTGCCTTAGCAATCACTAAACCAACTCCGAGAGGTTATTGACCACGCCGGAGCACGATCAACCTGACCACGAAGGTCTGTTTCCTGTAGGCAAATCAAGAACAAGCAAGAAACTAAGATTGCAATCTGGATATTGTGAATATAAGAGGAAAGCTTTATTGATCAAGGTGGGGTTCTCTGACGCATTTGTCTGGTCGTTGAACACAAACGATGTCGAGGAACGTAGCAATAATTCAAAATTTTCCTACGTGGCACCAAGATCAAACTATGGAGAGACTAGCAACGAGAGAGAGAGAGAGGAGTGCATCTTCATAACCTTGAAGATCTTGATGTGGAAGTGTTACGAGAATGCGGTTGGTGGAGTCATACACGTAGCGATTCAGATCGCGGTCGATTCTGATCTAAGCGCCTAACAACGGCGCCTCCGCGTTCAACACACGTACAGCCCGATGAAGTCTCCCGCGCCTTGATCCAGCAAGGAGAGAGGGAGAGGTTGGGGAAGACTCCGTCCAGCAGCAGCACGACGACGTGGTGGTGGAGGACCGCGGTACTCCAGCAGGGCTTCACCAAGCACTACGAGAGACGAGGAAGGAGAGGGGTAGGGCGGCGCCAAGAAGGAGAGAGACTCACGTGTTGTGCAGCCCCAAAACCTCCACTATATATAGGAGCAAGGGCAAGGCGAGGCACCCTAGTGTTTCCCCTAGTGGGGCAGCGGCCAGGGCAGATGTCATCTCCCCCTTGGGTGACTTGTCCCCAAGCCAGGAGATGGGAACCCTAGATGGGGCACCCCAAACCCCCTGGTCACGTGGGAATAGGTGAGGGGGCGCACAACCCCTTAGTGGGCTGGTTTGCCCCCTTCCCTTGGCCCATGAAGCCGCCCAACACTTGTCGGGGCTCCCGAAACACCTTTCGGTCATGCTGGTCATCACCCGGTACCTCCGGAACACTTCCAGACTCCAAAACCCTTCGTCCAATATATCAATCTTCACCTCCGGAACTCCTCGTGACGTCCGGGATCTCATCCGGGACTCCGATCAACATTCGGTAACTACGTACAAACTTTCCCTATAACCCTAGCGTCATCGAACCTTAAGTGTGTAGACCCAACGGGCTCGGGAATGATGCAGACATGACCGAGACATCTCTCTGGTCAATAACCAACAGCGGGATCTGGATACCCATGTTGGCTCCCACATGTTCCACGATAATCTCATCGGATGATCCACGATGTCAAGGATTCAGTCAATCCCGTATACAATTCCCTTTGTCTACCGGTATAGTACTTGCCCGAGATTCGATCGTCGGTATCCCGATACCTTGTTCAATCTCGTTACCGGCAAGTCTCTTTACTCGTTCCGTAACACATCATCCCGTGATCAACACCTTGGTCACATTGTGCACATTATGATGATGTCCTACCGAGTGGGCCTAGAGATACCTCTCCGTTTACATAGAGTGACAAATCCCAGTCTCGATTCATGCCAACCCAACAGACACTTTCGGAGATACCCGTAGTGCACCTTTATAGCCACCCAGTTACGTTGTGACGTTTGGTACAACCAAAGCATTCGTATGGTATCCGGGAGTTGCACAATCTCATGGTCTAAGGAAATGATACTTGACAATAGAAAAGCTTTAGCAAACGAACTATACGATCTTGTGCTAGGCTTAGGATTGGGTCTTGTCCATCACATCATTCTCCTAATGATGTGATCCCGTTATCAATGACATCCAATGTCCATGGTCAGGAAACCATGACCATCTATTGATCAACGAGCTAGTCAACTAGAGGCTTACTAGGGACATGTTGTGGTCTATGTATTCACACATGTATTACGGTTTCCGGTTAATACAATTATAGCATGAACAATAGACAATTATCATGAACAAGGAAATACAATAATAACCATTTTATTATTGCCTCTAGGGCATATTTCCAACAGTCTCCCACTTGCACTAGAGTCAATAATCTAGTTCACATCACTATGTGATTGTAATGAATCCAACACCCATGGGGTTTGTTCATATCTTGCTTGTGAGAGAGGTTTATCAATCAATGAGTCTGAACCTTTCAGATCCATGTGTGCTTTACAAATCTCTATGTCATCTTGTAGATGCAGCTACCACGCGCTACTTGGAGCTATTCCAAATAACTGCTCTACTATACGAATCCAGTTTACTCCTCAGAGTCATCCGGATTAGTGTCAAAGTTTGCATAGACGTAACCCTTTACGACGAACTCTTTTACCACCTCCATAATCGAGAAAATTCCTTAGTCCACTAGTTACTAAGGATAAGTTCGACCGCTATCGTGTGATCCATTCCTGAATCACTCCTGTACCCCTTGACTGACTCATGGCAAGGCACACTTCATGTGCGGTACACAGCATAGCATACTATAGAGCCTACGTCTAAAGCATAGGGGACGACCTTCGTCCTTTCTCTCTCTTTTGCCGTGGTCGGGTCTTGAGTCTTTACTCAATACTCACACCTTGTAACACAGCTAAGAAATCCTTCTTTGCTGATCTGTTTTGAACTCCTTCAAAATCTTGTCACGGTATGTATTCATTCAAAAGTACTATTAAGCGGTTTTTATCTATCCTTATAGATCTTGATGCTCAATGTTCAAGTAGCTTAATCCAGGTTTTCCATGGAAAAACACTTTTCAAATAACCTTGCATGCTTTCCAGAAATTCTACATCATGTTTGATCAACAATATGTTAACAACATATACTCATCAAAAATTCTATAGTGCTCCCACTCACTTCTTTGGAAATACAAGTTTCTCATAAACTTTGTATAAAGCCAAAATCTTTGATCATCTCATCAAAGCATACATTCCAATTCCAAGATGCTTACTCTAGTCCTTAGAAGGATTGCTGGAGCTTTGCATACTTGTTAGAATCTTTCAGGATAGACAAAACCTTCTGGTTGTATCACATACAACCTTTCCTCAAGAAAAACGTCGAGGAAACAATGTTTTGACATCCTATCTGCAAGATTTCATAAATAATGCAGTGACTGCTAACATAATTCCAACAAACTCTTAGCATCTCTACGAGTGAGAAAGTCTCATTGTAGTTAACTCCTTGAACTTGTCGGGAAACATCTTAACGACAAGTCGAGCTTTCTTAATGGTGACACTTACCATCATTGTATGTCTTCCTTTTAAAATCCATCTGCACCCAACAGGCTTACGACCATCAAGTAGTTCTTTCAAAGTCTATACTTTGTTTTATACATGGATCCTCTCTCGGATTTTATGGCCTCGAGCCATTCGTAGGAATCCAGGCCCACCATCGCTTCTCCATAGCTCGTAGGTTCATTGTTGTCTAGCAACATGACTTCCAAGACAGGATTACGTACCTCTCTGAAGTAGTACGCATCTTTGTCTACCTATGAGGTTTGGTAGTGACTTGATCCGAAGTTTCATGATCACTATCATAAGCTTCCACTTCAAATGGTGTAGGTGCCACAGGAACAACTTCTTGTGCCCTGCTACACACTAGTTGAAGTGACGGTTCAATAATCTCATCAAGTCTCCACCATCCTCCCACTCAATTCTTTCGAGAGAAACTTTTCCTCGAGAAAGGACCCATTTCTAGAAACAATCAATTTTGCTTCCGGATCTGAAATAGGAGGCATACCCAACTATTTTTGGGTATTCTATGAAGATGCATTTATCTGCTTTGGGTTCAAACTTATCAGCCTGAAACTTTTTCACATAAGCATCGCAGCCCCAAAATTTTAAGAAACGACAGCTTAGGTTAAACCTATAGTTCATACGGTGTCGTCTCAATGGAATTGTGTGGTGCCCTATTTAAAGTGAATGTGGTTGTCTCTAATGCCTAACCCATAAACGATAGTGGTAATTCGATAAGAGACATCATGGTATGCACCATATCCAATAGGGTGCAGTTATGATGTTCGGACACACCATCACACTATGGTGGTCCAGGCGGTATTAGTTGTGAAACAATTTCCACAGTGTCTTAATTGTGTGCCAAACTCGTAACTCAGATATTCATCTCTATGATCATATCATAGACATTTTATCATCTTGTCATGACGATCTTCAACTTCACGCTGAAATTACTTAAACCTTTCAATAATTCAGACTTGTGTTTCATCAAGTAAATATACTCAGCATCTACTCAAATCATCTGTGAAGTAAGAACATAACGATATCCACTGCGTGCCTCAGCACTTATTGGACTGCACACATCAAAATGTATTACTTCCAACAAGTTGCTTTCTTGTTCCATCTGAAAACGAGGCCTTTCAGTCATCTTGCCCATGTGGTATGATTTGCATGTCTCAACTGATTCAAAATCAAGTGAGTCCAAACGATCCATCTGCATGGAGTTTCTTCATGCATATCTACCAATAGACATGGTTCACATGTCTCAATCTTTTCAAAACGAGTGAGTCCAAAGATCCATCAACATGGAGCTTCTTCATGCATTTTTTATACCAATATGAGTCAAATGGCAGTGCCAAAAGTATGTGGTACTATCATTACTATCTTATATCTTTTGGCATGAAACATGTTTATCACTACGATCGAGATTCAATGAACCATTCATTTTAGGTGCAAGACCATTGAAGGTATTATTCAAATAAATAGAGTAACCATTATTCTCCTTAAATGAATAACCATATTGCGATAAACATAATCCAATCATGTCTATGCTCAACGCAAACACCAAATAAAAATTATTTAGGTTTAACACCAATCTCGATGGTAGAGGGAGCATGCGATGCTTGATCATATCAACCTTGGAAACACTTCCAACACATATCGTCATCTCACCTTCAGCTAGTCTCCATTTATTCTGTAGCCTTTTATTTCGAGTTACTAACACTTAGCAACTGAACCGGTATTTTAATACCCTGGTGCTACTAGGAGTACTAGTAAAGTACACATTAATATAATGTATATCCAAAATACTTCTGTCGACCTTGCCATCCTTCTCATCTACCAAGTATCTAGGGTAGTTCTGTTTCAGTGACCGTTCCCCTCATTACAGAAGCACTTAGTCTCGGGTTTGGTTCAAGCTTGGGTTTCTTCACTAGAGCAGCAACTGATTTGCCGTCTCATGAAGTATCCCTTCTTTCCCTTGCCCTTCTTGAAAGTAGTGGTTTAACCATCAACAATTGATGCTCCTACTTGATTTATACTTTCACGGTGTCAAACATCGTGGGTTGCTCAAGGATCATCATGTCTATCCTTGATATGTTATAGTTCATCATGAAGCTCCAATAGCTTGGTGGCAGTGACTATGGAGAATCATCACTATCTCATCTGAAGACTAACTCCCACTCGATTCAAGTGATTGTAGTACTCGGACAATCTGAGCACATGCTCAACGATTGAGCTTTTCTCCCTTAGTTTGCAGGCTTAAGAAACTTGTCAGAGGTCTCATACCTCTTGACGTGGGCACTAGTCTGAAATCCCAATTTCGGTCTTCGGAACATCTCATATGTTCTGCGACGTTTCAAAACGTCTTTGGTGCCACAATTCTAAACCGTTAGCATTATGCACTGAACTATCACGTAGTCATCAAAACATGTATGTCAGATGTTTCCTAACATCTACAAACGATGCTCGAGGTTCAACACACTGAGCAGTGCATTAAGGACATAACCCTTCTGTGCAGCAATGAGGACAATCCTCAGTTCACGGACCCAGTCCGCATAATTTCTACTGTCAACTCTCAACTAAATTTTCACTAGGAACATATCCAAAACAGTAGAACCAAAACATGGGCTATGACATAATTTGCAAAGACCTTTTTGACTATGTTCATGATAATTAAGTTCATCTAATCAAATTATTCAATGAACTCCCACTTAGATAGACATCCCTCTAGTCATCTATGTGATACATGATGCAAGTCAACTAAGCCGTGTCCGATCATCACGTGAGACGGACTAGTCATCATCGGTGAACATCTTCATGTTGATCGTATCCACTATACGACTCATGTTCAAACTTTCGGTCTTCCGTGTTTCAAGGCCATGTCTGTACATGCTAGGCTCGTCAAGTTAACCTAAGTGTATTGCGTGTGTAAATCTGGCTTACACCCGTTGTATGCGAACGTTAGAACCTATCACACCCGATCATCACGTGGTGCTTCGGAGCAACGGACCTTAGCAGCAGTGCACAGTTAGGGGGAACACTTTCTTGAAATTTTAGTGAGGGATCATCTTATTTATGCTACCGTCGTTCCAAGCAAATAAGATGTAAACATGACAAACATCACATGCAAATCATAAAGTGACATGATATGGCCAATATCATCTTGCGCCTTTGATCTCCATCTTCGAGGCGCGGCATGAACACCATCGTCACCGGCATGACACCATGATCTCCATCATCATGATCTCCATCATCGTGTCTTCATGAAGTTGCCTCGCCAACTATTACTTCTACTACTATGGCTAACGGTTAGCAATAAAGTAAAGTAATTACATGGCGTTTTCATTGACACGCAGGTCATAAATAAATTAAGACAACTCCTATGGCTCCTGCCGGTTGTCATACTCATCGACATGCAAGTCGTGATTCCTATTACGAGAACATGATCAATCTCATACATCACATATATCATTCATCACATCATTTTGGCCATATCACATCACATAGCAAACCCTGCAAAAACAAGTTAGACGTCCTCTAATTGTTGTTGCATGTTTTACGTGGCAGCTATGGATTTCTAGCAAGAACGTTTCTTACGTACGCCAAAACCACAACGTGATATGCCAATTTCTATTTACCCTTCATAAGGACCCTTTTCATCGAATCCGATCCGACTAAAGTGGGAAAGATAGACTCCCCCTAGCCACCTTATGCAACTAGTGCATGTCAGTCGGTGGAACCTGTCTCACGTAAGTGTACGTGCAAGGTCGGTCCAGGCCGCTTCATCCCATGATGTCGCCGAATTAAGATAAGACTAGTAACAGCAAGTAAATTGACAAAATCGATGCCCACAACAACTTGTGTTCTACTCGTGCATAGAAACTACACATAAACCTGGCTCTGATACCACTGTCGGGGAACGTAGCAATAATTCAAAATTTTCCTACGTGTCACCAAGATCAAACTATGGAGAAACTAGCAACAAGAGAGAGAGGAGTGCATCTTCATACCCTTGAAGATCGCGATGCGGAAGCATTACAAGAAGGCGGTTGGTGGAGTCATACACGCAGCAATTCAGATCGCGGTCGATTCCGATCTAAGCGCCGAACAACGGTGCCTCCGCGTTCAACACACGTACAGCCTGATGACGTCTCCCACGCCTTGATCCATCAAGGAGAGAGGGAGAGGTTGGGGAAGACTCCGTCCAGCAGCAGCACGACGGCGTGGTGGTGGTGGAGGAGCGCGGTACTCCAACAGGGCTTGGCCAAGCACTACGAGAGACGAGGAGGTAGAGGGGTAGGGCTGCGCCAAGAGGGAGAGAGACTCACGTGTTGTGTAGCCCCAAAACCTCCACTATATATAGGGGCAACGGCAAGGGGAAGCGCCCTAGGGTTTCCCCTAGGGGGCGGTGGCCAGGGCATATGTGATCTCCCCCTTGGGTGACTTGTCCCCCAAGCCAGGAGATGGGATCCCTAGATGGGGCACCCCAAACCCCGTGGTCACGTGGGAATAGGTGAGGGGGCACACAACCCCTTAGTGGACTGGTTTGCCCCCTTCCCTTGGCCCATGAAGCCCCCAAACACTTGCCGGGGCTCCCGAAACACCTTTCGGTCATGCTGGTCATCACCCGGTACCTCCGGAACACTTCCGTACTCCAAAACCCTTCGTCCAATATATCAATCTTCACCTCCGGACCATTCCGGAACTCCTCGTGACGTCCGGGATCTCATCCGGGACTCCCATCAACATTCCGTAACCGCGTACATACTTTCCCTATAACCCTAGCGTCATCGAACCTTAAGTGTGTAGACCCTACGGGCTCGGGAATCATGCTGACATGACCGAGACATCTCTCTGGTCAATAACCAACAGCTGGATCTGCATACCCATGTTGGCTCCCACATGTTCCACGATGATCTCATCGGATGAACAACGATGTCAAGGATTCAGTCAATCCTGTATACAATTCCCTTTGTCTACCGATATAATACTTGCCTGAGATTCGATCGTCGGTATCCCGATACCTTGTTCAATCTCGTTACCGGCAAGTCTCTTTACTCGTTCCGTAACACATCATCCCATGATCAGCTCCTTGGTCACATTGTGCACATTATGATGATGTCCTACCGAGTGGGCCCAGAGATACCTCTTCGTTTACACGGAGTGACAAATCCCAGTCTCGATTCGTGCCAACCCAACAGACACTTTTGGAGATACCCGTTGTCGGTGTCAAAACCGGCGGATCTCGGGTAGGGGGTCCCGAACTGTGTGTCTAGGCCGGATGGTAACAGGAGGCAGGGAACACGATGTTTTACCCAGGTTCAGGCTCTCTTGATGGAGGTAAAACCCTACGTCCTGCTTGATTAATATTGATGATATGGGTAGTACAAGAGTAGATCTACCACGAGATCAAGGAGGCTAAACCCTAGAAGCTAGCCTATGGTATGATTGTTGTATATGGAGTTGATGTCCTACGGACTACAACCCTCCGGTTTATATAGACACCGTATAGGGTTAGGGTTACATAGAGTCGGTTACAATGGTAGGAGATCTTGAATATCCGCATCGCCAAGCTTGCCTTCCACGCCAAGGAAAGTCCCATCCAGACACGGGAAAGAGTCTTCAATCTTGTATCTTCACAGTCCAGGAGTCCGGCTGAAGGTATAGTCCGGCTACCCATACACCCCCTAATCCAGGACTCCCTCAGTAGCCCTTGAACCAGGCTTCAATGACGACGAGTCCGGCGTGCAAATTGTCTTCGGCATTGCAAGGCGGGTTCCTCATCCAAGTCCTTCATAGAAGATTGTAAACACCAAGAGTAGTGTCCGGCTCTACAAAATAAGCTTCCACATATTGCCATAGAGAGAATAAAATTAACACAAATCAAATCTACTGACGTATTCCGCAGTGCGTCGTCACACTATGGCCAAGTCCTTTACTCGAATCGTTTTTACTTTTCCACCTCAGTGTGTTTTGCGAGGCGGTTTCCTTGGCACGTCTTGTCAAAGCAGAGATCGGGTAACCCCCTTTTGCAGGATTCTCATCAATACGGACGTGGGTAACCCAACCGCGCCACTTATCACGGTGCTTGGGAGGCAAGCGAGTTTTACTAGGCAGGTGGGGACGCACAACCGCATCTGCCCATATAAGGGGATAAGGATCCACCTTTTTACCTACGCCTTCTTCCTCCTTTGCCTATCCATCTCTTGCGCACTCGAGCTCTAGCGCCCAAGCCCGCACTTCCCACCTCAACCTTCTCCAGCAATGTCCGGAGCGGGAGGCAAGTGGATGGTCTCCTCCGCCACGGAGGGCCAAGTCAAGAAGCTAAGGAAGGCCGGATACCTGTCCAAGGACATCGCGCACCGGCTTCCCGAAAAGGGGCAGCTTCTCCCCACCCCAAGGCCCCATGAGAGGGTAGTATTTCTCCCCCACTTCCTCTGCGGACTGGGTTTTCCACTCCACCCATTTGTCCGGGGGCTCATGTTCTACTACGACCTGGATTTCCATGATCTGGCCCCGAACTTCATCCTCAATATCTCGGCGTTTATCGTCGTGTGCGAGGCTTTTCTCCGTGTCCGCTCTCATTTCGGCCTCTGGCTCAATACCTTCAACGTCAAGCCCAAGGTGGTGCGGTGCAGCCAGGCGGAGTGCGGAGGCACCATGGCGGGCAAGATGGCCAACGTCCTATGGTTCGAGGGCTCTTTTGTGGAGACCCTAAAGGGATGGCAATCCGGGTGGTTTTACATCACCGAGCCGCGCGATCCGAAATGGACCGCAGCCCCCGAGTTCTGATCCGGACCCCCCACGCGGCTTATGTCCTGGAAAGAGATGGGCCTGTCATGGGGTGACGAAAAAGAGGTGACCGGATTGCAAACCTGCATCCAGTCCCTGGTGAACAAGCCAATCCGGCTTGTTAATGTAATCCAGGTTATGCTCGTCCGCCGGATCCTCCCGTGCCAACAACGGGATTTCAATCTATGGGAGTTTGACCCGGCGCAGCATCAAACCCTCAGCAGGCTCTTCGACACGACATACGAAGACGCCTGGAAGATGCTATTCAAGGGCGCCGAGGCTCCCGCATCTGCTTCCGAGGACCGCGGATACAGCTCGCAGCGTCATGCTAGCGAGGTAGGCCATCTGCACCTTTTACAGGATGTTAAGCTTTTTTTATAGTTTGACTCCATGCGGGATCTAAACTCCCTTACCTTTGACAGGCTTGGCGGGCGATATCCGGACCGATTAACTGTCCGGCTCCGCTGCCCGAAGACCCAGCCCCAGATCTACTAGTGAAGCTGCCGGCTCCGGCGCCTTATGTGGTGCTGTAGAAGAAGGCCAAGAAGAAGAAGTCCACGGGGACTCGAAAGAGTGCCCGCAACGTGGTGGTGTCGGACTCGTCATCTGACAAGTTCGAGACGCCCTCCTCCCGTGAAAACGAGGAGGAGGAAGAAGAAAACTCTCCCCCCCCCCAGCGGAGGGAGGAGAGAAGAGGAAGGCCGCCCCAACGGGGGAGGCCGAGGGGTCTAGGAAAAGGAAGACCCCTCCGCCGAACTACGCCCCCGATGCCGAAGAGGGCAAAGAGGAGTGGCCAAACAGGGCCAAGCGTCCGGCGAAATCGTAAGTTCGGATATTAGAGTAACTCATGATGTTCCTTCGTTGTGCAGCTTTCCCTAATGTCGAATGTAATTATGTAGTCCGCCCCGGGCCGAATTCGACGAATCGTCGGGCGGCTCCCTAGACTCATAGGACGTGAACTCAGTTCCTCCTGCTGTCTCCCCCAGCACTGCGGACGATGCCGAAGTGGCGTCGCGACAAGCCCCGGGGCAGGAGGAGGTGGTCCCGGAGGAGCCGCAAGGCAACCTCCCGGACTCCAGGAGTGAAGGGGATAAGGCTCCCTAGGGCTCCAAGTATGGCTTTGTGCCGAACACCGCGCCGGAATCTTCCATAGTTCCGGACCGCGTTAGGCGAACTCCTTCCAAGAGGAGCAAGCCTTCTGAGCCGGCGACCTCCGTCCAACCGGAGGTGCCGGACAATCTGCTGGAGGTGCTTGACGATGCCTCCATCGACGAGGGGCGCCGTACTATTATGAGTATGGTGATCCAGAAGGTTCAGTCCGCCAAGAGCGGACTGACTGAAGCTTGCGCTAGCCTTCTAACAGGCTTCGAGGTAAGTAAAAATATGTAAAAATATTACCGCATAGACAGTAGCCCCTGATGCTCTGTTTGGCGTTCGGAAAGAAAAGCCGAATAGAGGATCTATTAAATTTCGCGGGAGTCTAAAAATAGAGTCAATATGCGTATGCAGGCTTCACTGCTATCCACCGCCGCACTGACTGTGGAGGTGGGCGTCCTGAAGCAGGACCTTGAGCGGACCGAGCAAGAGCTCGGTCTTGCCAAGCGGCGGCTCGAGGAGAAAGAATGTAAGAAATACCTTACATAAAAAGTGCCTATAAAAAGGCTTGATTGCAAAAAGAATAACAGGATTGTACTGCTTATTGTAGGGGCCACGACTAAGGTGGCGACCCTTAAGCAGGCGCTGTCTGAGGCCGAAGAGAAAACGGCCGCGGAGCGCACCGAGCGAGACAGACTTGGGGCTCAGGTCGGCGAGGTGCAGCAAGAGCTTCAGGCTCTCATGAAAAAACATGAGTTTGGAGCTTGAGTCAAAGGCGCAAGCATCCGAGCTTGCGACGGCCCTAGAGGCTGCGAAGTCTGCCAAGGCCGAAGCCCAAAAGGCCCTCCAAGAGTTGGAGGAGATGAGGAAGATAGCAGCGGGTAAGGCATTCTTTATGCAAAGAAAATATATAAAAGTGAACTACTTGTTACTTACCTGACTCCGGAGCTCTCCAGGGGCATTCGCAGATCTTCCCCGCAGCGTATCCGACGCCGCCGCATTCTACCGAGCTGAAGAAGGTAGCTCGACGGAGAAGGTGTTCTGGTCTCAATATTCTGAGGCCGGACACCCTGTGCCCTTGAGTGACCAGCTGAAACAGCTGGTCGAGCTCCACAAGGCGGCCAAACAGGCCATGAAGGGCTTCATAGTTCGGTTGTGGCCCGGAGAGGCCCTGCCTGGGAGCTATCTCGGGCTGGTGCGGCGGCTGGTGGAGGCCTGTCCGAGGCTCGAGGTCATCAAGCGCTCCATCTGCATTGAAGGTGCCCGTCGAGCCCTTGCCCGTGCAAAGGTGCACTGGGGTAAGCTGGAAGGTGAGAAGCTTGTGAAGGACGGGCCGCTGCCGGGGAAGGAGCATCGCAAGCCCGAGAACTACTACAAGGATGTTCTTGCAGGTGCCCGCCTTGTGGTAGATGAATGTACCAAGGATGTGATTTTTGAATCAACTCGCTCGTGTTTATCCTGTGCGCTGAAAACTTGTTCATATGCGCTAAGCAATGCTTATTGAATTTAAAATATTACTTTCTGTGCGGCCGTTTATCAAAAATTGAGAGATGGCCAGTCGTCGGCTTCTGCCCCCATGCCACTAGTGCTGGGGTGTTCGGGATAAACCTGAGCGCTCTTTTTCCCATAGTTGGGTCCTTCGAGGGAGGCGCTCGGCACAACGAACCAGGCAATCAGACTATAATGCTTGAACACTCTCACTTAGCCATAGAACTCTATAATTTTAAATTTCGGCGAAGCCCCTAGTTCGGAAGACCGAGTTCGGGGCGCTATCCACGCCTTGGTCGGACAAAGCCAACTCCTCGCTCGAAGCGGCATAAGCCTTTAGGGACTCGAAAAACCTCTTGTACAACGTCAGTTTTAGCTTTCTCCACTGAGGTGCTTAACCCAGTTGAACCGGGGCACAATCGCAGTGGTTCTCCTAGTGCTACCTTAGCCGATATAGCGGAACGTAAGGCACCAAAACATAGGAGCCGGGCAAACCCAACTATTGACCCAAATCATGATTCGGAGCCGATGCATATAGTGCTATAAGTTTGGGGTGCCGCACTTGTGAAAGTGTACGAACTTCTCACACCATTATGAGGGGTACTGAAGCCCCTGGCGTGTTTGCCGTACCATGGTGTACGGGTGCAATCATGTCATTTAATAAACATATATGTGAAAAGAAGATGATGCAAAAAATAGACAGAAAGCTATGCATTGTTTTATAGAGAGGCTATTTATCAAAGCGGAACGATACAAATAGTGCGGTAAGCAAAAGATATTGGACTATTTAGTATGTCCTGACCAGGGGCAGGCAGCGGAATTGTATTTAAAACAGGTATACTGCTCATAATGGAGACCACCTGGTAGCTCCATAATGCGGCATGGCTTGTCTGCCTCCCTGGATCTTGCATCATTTGTGCGGCAGTTGAATTGCCGAACAGGTCGTCCGAAGTATGGAGTCCTGAAAGTAAGAAAAAATTAAAAAAATAATCCGGCAGCCCCTAGTACGTTTTAAGCCGTATTTTGGGCATGTCGTTATTGTGCCCCTTCCCCTGTGCCCATGGTATTTCAAGGGCGTAGTTATGTACGCGAGGTACTGGTTTCGCTATGTCGCGAGAGCTGGGGTTGGGGCCGCATTGCTACGCTTGCTCAGAGTGTGCCAGGCGGTCCTGCTGTGGGTTACTCCGGTCGCGCTTGGCAGTGTCTGGCTTTTTAACGACCGGACTGGAGAATTGCCTGAGAAGGCTACTTTGTACCTCCGCTGTGAGAGCCGCCGTGTGCTCCTCCGTATGGAGGGAGCGTTCGGTGTTTCCGTTGACCGTGATTACTCCTCGAGGTCCTGGCATCTTGAGCTTGAGATATGCATAGTGCGGCACCGCATTGAACTTTGCGAATGTGGTTCGTCCGAGCAGGGCGTGATAGCCACTGCGAAACGGGACTATATCGAAGATTAACTCTTTGCTTCGGAAATTGTCCGGGTCTCCGGACCACGTCAAGTGTTACTGAGCCTGTACAGTTGGCTTCTACACCTGGTATAACGCCTTTAAAGGTCGTTTTTGTGGGATTAATCCTTGAGGGATCTATGCCCATTTTCCGCACTGTGTCCTGATAAAGCAGGTTCAGGCTACTGCCGCCGTCCATGAGGACTCATATGAGATGAAATCCGTCGATGATTGGGTCAAGAACCAATGCGGCGAAGCCGCCATGACGGATGTTAGTGGGATGGTCCCTTCGATCAAAAGTGATCGGGCAAGAGGACCATGGGTTGAACTTTGGGGCGACTGGCTCCATCGCGTATACGTCCCGTAGCGCACGCTTACGCTCCCGCTTGGGAATGTGGGTTGCGTATATCATGTTCACCGTCCGCACTTGTGGGGGACAACCCTTCTGTCTATTGTTGTTCGGTGGCTTGGGCTCCTCCTCGTCGTCGCTGTGCAACCCCTTGTCTTTGTTTTCAGCTCTTAACTTGCCTGCTGCTTGAACACCCAACAATCTTTGTTAGTGTGATTGGCTGACCTTTCGGGGGTGCCATGTATCTGGCACAAGCGGTCGAGTATTCGGTCCAAATTGGATGGGCACTCAGTATTCTTTTTGAATGGCTTTTTCTGTTGACCAGATTTATAGCCTTTGAATCCAGCATTGACTGCCGTGTCTTCATTGCTCTCACTGCTAACGCGGCGTTTTTGCTTATTCCGACGTGTCCTGCCACTTTTGTTCTTGGTATCCGAATTACCAGGGTTCTTTGATAAGTTGTTACTGCGAGCTAGCCAGCTGTCTTCTCCCGCGCAAAAGCGGGTCATGAGTGTCGTGAGGGCTGCCATAGATTTTGGCTTTTCCTGTCCCAGGTGCCGGGCAAGCCATTCGTCGCGGATGTTATGCTTGAAGGCTGCTAGGGCCTCTGCGTCCGGACAGTGGACTATCTGGTTTTTCTTTGTTAGGAACTGTGTCCAGAATTGTCTGGCCGATTCCTCTAGCTGCTGAATTATGTGGCTTAAGTCGTCAGCATCCGGTGGTCGCACGTAAGTGCCCTGGAAGTTGTTGAGGAATGCGGCTTCCAGGTCCTCCCAAGAACCGATTGAGTCTGCTGGCAAGCTGTTAAGCCAATGCCAGGCCGGTCCTTTAAGTTTCAGCGGGAGGTATTTGATGGTGTATAGATCATCGCCGTGTGCCATGTGGATGTGAAGGAGATAATCCTTGATCCATACCGCTGGATCTGTTGTGCCATCGTATGATTCGATGTTTACGGGTTTGAAACCCTTTGGGATTTTATGATCCATTACTTCATTCGTGAAGCATAGCGGGTGTGCGGCGCCTCTGTACTGGGCTATATCACGACGCAGCTCGGAAGAGCTATGTCTGTTGTGTTCGGCCCGGCCGGATTTGTTGTATCCGGAGTGAAGATCATCGTCACGTGCCGTAGGGCGCCTACGCGATCCGTAGATCAATCTTGTTTGTTTTGCCTTATCCTCCAGTACATCTCGCAGGTCTGGCGCATTTTCCCGTGCCTTAGTTGAGCGGCGTCGGGGCATGGCTTGGGTGGAGGGCCGAGAGGCCTCTCTGTCGCGGCCGCGAGGTGGCCGGTCTGCCATGTCATGCGCTGGTGATGTAGGTGCTTCCTCCTCTGATCGGGGTAGCGGCCTGCGCTTTGGGTAACTCTTGGAGGGGCGTTTGAGTTCATACTCTTCGGCCGTAAGGACTTCTGTCCATCTGTCAGCTAGCAAATCTTGGGCATCTCTAAGCTGTTGCTGCTTTTTCTTGAGGCTGCTTGCCGTGGCTAAAAGCCTGTGTTTAAAACGATCTTGTTCGGCGGGGTCTGATGGTATGACGAATTCGTCGTCATCGAGGCTTGCCTCGTCTTCGGAGGGAGGCGTATAGTTATCATCCTCGACCTCTCGGTCTGCCGCTCTCTCATGAGGGATGGCTTCTCCATCTTCCTGTGCCGAATCTTGCAAGGGTGGGTGTTCTTCGGCGCTATCCGGGGTAGTATTATCTCCCGTGCCGGAATCACCATTTTTGCTTTGGCGGGATTTAGAGCGGCGCCGCTAGCGCCGGCGCTTTGGCTGTTTCTTTGAGGTGTCATCCCCCATTGTTCCATCGCCATCTCCATCTTTTGGAGTATCCACCATATATATGTCATATGACGAGGTGGCCTTCCAGCGCCCTACAGGTGCTGGTTCCTGTTCGTCTCCTACATCGTTGTCCATACCGTCGATGTCTTCGGAGCCGAAGTCAAGCATGTCGGTTAAATCGTCGATAGTGGCTACGAAGTGGGTGGTGGGTGGGCTTTGAATTTCTTCATCGTCCGTATCCCACCCTCGCTGACCGTAATCCGGCCAGGGCTCTCCTGATAAAGAGGGAGACTTAAAAGAATTCAGGATGTCGCCAAAAGGCGAGTGCTGAAAGATGTCTGTGGCGGTGAACTCCATTATCGGCGCCCAACCGGATTCGATCGGCAGGGGTGCGGGGGGTTCAGAGTTCGGAAAGGAGTCCGGATCCTCGGAGTCACGGATCATGCAGAGTGCGGGCTAGTGTTCGGCTCGATCGCCTTTGAGATCGAAGCCCCCGAGGTGACGTCCAACCGCTCTTCCTCGATTGGCGCAATAGGCTCCGAGTTAGGGGTCGGAACCGATGCGTGTGCGGCCTCCAGGACACTGTCCGGAGGCAGAGCAAGATCATGCCCCTCGAGATAGTGCGGCGCGCTTGGCCGTGGCTCGAACCCGTCGAAGATCAAGTCACCGCGGGTGTCAGCCGTGTAGTTTAAGCTTCCAAACCTGACTTGATGGCCACGGGTGTAGCTTTCGATCTGCTCCAGGTGGCCAAGCGAATTGGCCCGCAGAGCGAAGCCGTCGAAGACGAAGATCTGTCCGGGGAGAAAAGTCTCACCCTGGACCGCATCGTTGTTGATAATCAATGGAGCCATCGGGCCTAAAGGCGACGACAGAGAGGAACTCTCAATGAAAGCACCAATGTCGATGTCAAAACCGGCGGATCTCGGGTAGGGGGTCCCGAACTATGCGTCTAGGCCGAATGGTAACAGGAGGCAGGGAACGCGATGTTTTACCCAGGTTCGGGCCCTCTTGATGGAGGTAAAACCCTACGTCCTGCTTGATTAATATTGATGATATGGGTAGTACAAGAGTAGATCTACCACGAGATCAAGGAGGCTAAACCCTAGAAGCTAGCCTATGGTATGATTGTTGTATATGGAGTTGATGTCCTACGGACTACAACCCTCCGGTTTATATAGACACCGGATAGGGTTAGGGTTACATAGAGTCGGTTACAATGGTAGGAGATCTTGAATATCCGCATCGCCAAACTTGCCTTCCACGCCAAGGAAAGTCCCATCCGGACACAGGACAGAGTCTTCAATCTTGTATCTTCACAGTCCAGGAGTCCGGCTGAAGGTATAGTCCGGCTACCTGAACACCCCCTAATCCAGGACTCCCTCACCCATAGTGCACCTTTATAGCCACCAAGTTACGTTGTGATGTTTGTTACACTCAAAGCATTCCTACGGTATCCGGGAGTTGCACAATCTCATGGTCTAAGGAAATGATACTTGACATTAGAAAAGCTTTAGCAGACGAACTATATGATCTTGTGCTAGGCTTAGGATTGGGTCTTGTCCATCACATCATTCTCCTAATGATGTGATCCCATTATCAATGACATCCAATGTCCATGGTCAGGAAACCATGACCATCTATTAATCAACGAGCTAGTCAACTAGAGGCTTACTCTGGACATGTTGTGGTCTATGTATTCACACATGTATTACGGTTTCCGATTAATACAATTATAGCATGAACAATAGACAATTACCATGAACAAGGAAATACAATAATAACCATTTTATTATTGCCTCTAGGGCATATTTCCAACAAACGAAGTACGCGAAGTTGCAGCTATGGCAAACTTTTATCTAAACAAAACCCAAAGTCTAAACGATGCCCTAAGGGCTGTATATATGGAGGAGAGAGGGGGAATTTCGTGGCTCTTGGAGGAGGGGTCTGAAACCAATCCTAACTCTCGTTTCCCCACACATTAAGACTCTAAAAACAGCCTATACTTTAATATTTCGAAAATACATGGGCTTCGCCCAATAATAAGGTGACGCAGCACCTAGAATAGCCTCTGGATGAAATTTATGAAGTGGCATCTTGTATATTTCGTTCAAGGCTTCATGCACTCCTTATGGTGCCTTCAAAGTCCTGAAATCATCACTTGTAACAACGTACTTGATTCCCTTGCGCATGCCATCATCTCCATACTTGGTCTTGCTCTAGTGTTCATCCCTCTATCCATGCCAGGCCCTTCATTTGCAAGCAAAAGAAATGTATCCAATTTAGGCAGCATCGTATTCTCATAAACATTAGAATCATTACCAAGAAACGAAAGTACCTGATAATTTAATTGGTGTGCGCGAACTCTAGTAATTGGTCCAGTATGTATAGCAGCAGGGGCTGTGGGTGTAACAGTGGTATTGATGTCCTCATTATCCTCCCCTTCTTGAAATGAAGTCGTCCTCGATGGAAGCTCATCTTCCTCACCCAAATAAGGCTTCAAATCTGCAATGTTAAGAGTGGGACTAACCCCAAAATCTGCAGGAAGCCCAAGTTTATATGCATTATCATTTATTTTCTCTAACACCTTAAAAGGACCATCAGCACGTGGCATTATATTTGATTTTCGCAAATTAGGAAATCTATCCTTACGCAAATGTAACCAAACAAGATCTCCAGGTGCAAACACAACATGTTTTCTACCCTTATCTCTAGCAAGTTTATATTTAGCATTCATATGCTCAATGTTTTCCTTAGTTAACTAATGCATTTTTAAAATCAATTTAGCACGTTCTTTAGCATCAAAATTAACCTTCTCCGAAGATGGAAGAGGCAACAAATCAATAGGTGCACGAGGTAGGAAACCATACACAATTTCAAAAGGGCACACCTTACTAGTAGAATGCAATGAACGATTATAAGCAAATTCAATATGAGGCAAGCATTCTTCCCACATTTTCTTATTATTCTTCAAAATAGCCCTAAGCATAGTAGACAATGTTCTATTGACTACTTCAGTTTGTCCATCAGTTTGTGGGTGACAAGTAATACTATAAAGTAGTTTAGCCCCCAACTTAGCCCATAAACATTTCCAAAAGTGGCTAAGAAATTTAGTATCATGATCTAAAACAATAGTATTTCGCACACCATGCAAGCGAATAATTTCACGAAAGAACAAATCAGCAACATTAACAGCAGCACCGCTTTTCTGACATGGTATAAAGTGTGCCATTTTCGAGAACCTATCCACAACAACAAATATGCTATCCCTCCCCTTCTTCGTTCGAGGTAAACCTAAAACAAAGTCCATAGATATATCCTCCCAAGGAACACTAGGTACAGGTAAAGGCATATATAAACCATGATGATTGTGTCGTGACTTAGCTTTTTGACATTTAGTGCAGTGAGCAACAAAACGCTCAACATCCCATCTCATCTTTGGCCAAAATAAATGTGTAGCAAGTATATCCTCCGTCTTCTTGATGCCAAAGTGTCCCATTAATCCTCCTACATGCGCCTCCTGCAACAACAAAGGATGAACGGAGCTAGCTGGAATGCCCCCCCCCCCACTCACCTGGTAAAACCTCTTATTCCCCAAGCGTCGTAATTGATGGCGCGGTTGGGTTACCCACATCCATATTGATAAGAATCCCGTAATAAGGGGGAAACGATCTCTACTTTGACAAGACGTGTCAAGAAAACCGCCCCGTGTTATGTGCGGTACTGGTTGAGAAAAACGGTTCGAATAATGACCGGGCCATGACGTGATGTCATGTTGTCAAACGTGTCAGCAGATTGGATTTGTGGAAATATTATTCTCTCTACGATAGTATGAGGAACTTGTTTTGCAGAGCCAGACACTATTCTGGTGTTCAAAATCTTCTATGGAGTATTCGGAGGAGGAACCTGCCTTGCAATGCCGAAGACAATACTGCGCACCGGACTCATCATCATTGAAGCCTGTTTCAGGGGCTACTGAGGGAGTCCTGGATTAGGGGGTCTCCGGACAGCCAGACTATGGGACTATGAAGATACAAGATTGAAGACTTCGTCCCATGTCCGGATGGGACTCTCCTTGGCGTGGAAGGCAAGCTAGGCAATACGGATATGTAGTTCTCCTCCCTTGTAACCGACTCTATGTAACTCTAGCCTCCTCCGGTGTCTATATAAACCGGAGGGTTTAGTCTGTAGGACAACATACAATCATACCATAGGCTAGCTTCTAGGGTTTAGCTTCTACGATCTCGTGGTAGATCAACTCTTGTAAGAGTCATATCATCAAGAACAATCAAGCAGGATGTAGGGTATTACCTCCATCAAGATGGCCCGAACCTGGGTAAAAATCATGTCCCCTGCCTCCTGTTACCATCCACCTTAGACGCACAGTTCGGGACCCCCTACCCGAGATCCACCGGTTATGACACTGACATTGGTGCTTTCATTGAGAGTTCCATTGTGTCGTCACCATAAGGCTTCATGGCTCCTTCGATCATCGGTAGCGATGCGGTCCAGGGTGAGGTTTTCCTCCCCGGACAAATCTTCGTATTCGGTGGCTTCACACTGCGGGCCAATTCGCTTGGCAATCTGGATTAGATCGAGAGCTACGTCCCTGGCCATCAGGTCAGATTCGAAACCTTAAACTACACTACCGACATCCGCGGAGACTTGATCTTTAACGGATTCGAGCCCATGCCAGGTGCACCGCACAGTCACGATGAGCATGACGTAACTCTACCGTTGGACAGTATTCGAGAGATTGCATCTGCAACTACTCCGGCCGTCAATTCGGAGCAAATTGCACCATCCGAGAGCGGAGAGACAGACCCCGCCATGGAGGCCGCACTCTCAGTGGCGATAGAGCCGGATACTGACTTCACCCCTTACGAGAGTCGTGTCGCCGAACCACTAGACTCGTCTCCGGCCACGGACTCCGAGCCGCCTGCATCCGTGCCCATCGAATCCGACTGGGCGCCGATCATGGAGTCCTCCTCCGCGGATATCTTTCAGCATTCACCTTTCGGCGTTCTGCTAAATTCATTAAGGTCTCTCTCCTTGTCAGGAGAACCTTGGCCGAACTATGTCCGGCTAGAATGGGATGCGGACGAGGAAGAAATTCGCTGCCCACCCACCACCCACTTAGTAGCCAATGTCAACAATTTAACCGACATGCTCGACTTCGACTCCGAAGATATCAACGGTATGGACGACGATGTAGGAGACGAACAGGAACCACCGCCCACAGGGCGCTGGACGGCCACCTCATCATATGATATATACATGGTGGACACCCCCAAAGAAGGCAATGGCGATGAGACAGCGGAGGAAGACCCCTCCAAGAAGCAACCCAAGCGCCGACGTCAGCGACGCCGCTCTAAGTCCCACCATAACAAAAGTAGTGATACCGGCACTAGAGACAATAACACTCTGGATAGTGCCGAAGACGACAATAATCCCCTCCAGCATGATTTAGAGTAGCAAGGTGAACAAGCTAGCCCTCCAGAGTGAGGTGAGCCTCGGCGATGAAGAATTTATCATGCCTGAGGATCCCGTCGAGCAGGAGAGCTTCAAGCGTCGGCTTATGGCCACAGCAAATAGCATGAAGAAAAAGCAACAACAGCTTCAAGTTGATCCAAATGGACCGAAGTCCTTGTGGCTGAGGAAGACGAACTAGAGCGCCCCTTCAAGAATTACCCAAAGCGCAGGTTGCTACCCCACTTCGAGGAGGAAGCATCGATACCTACATCACCAGTGTACGATGCGGCTGACCGGCCACCTCGTGACCGAGCCAGAGAGGCGTTTCGGCCTGAAGTTCAGCTTGCACCCCGCCGCCACTCAAACAAAAATACCAAGGCCCGGGGCAACACACGAGACCTGCGAGATGCATTGGAAAACAAGGCAAAACATGCAAGATCGATCTACGGATCACGGGGGCACACACTAATATGCGACGATGATCGTAACGCCGGATACAGTAAAAGCAAATCCGGTCGAGCCGGTCACGGCAGACAAGACTCGTACAAACCGCGTCACGATATAGCCCGGCGTAGAGGCGCCGCACACCCTTATGCTTCACTTATGAAGTAATGGATCACGAATTCCCAGAAGGGTTTAAACCCGTAAACATCGAATCATACGATGGTACTACAGACCCCGCGGTATGGATAGAAGACTTCTTCCTCCACATTCATATGTCCCGCGGGGATAACCTACATGCCATCAAGTATCTCCCGCTCAAACTCAAAGGGTCGGCTCGGCATTGGCTCAATAGCTTGCTGGCAAACTCCATAGGAAGTTGGGAGAACCTGGCAGAGGCATTCCTGGACAACTTCCAGGGCACTTACATGCGACCGCCGGATGCTGACGATTTAAGTCATATAACTTAGCAGCCAGGGGAATCGGCTAGGAAATTCTGGACCCGGTTCCTAACCAAGAAGAACCAAATTGTCGACTATCCGAATGTAGAGGCCTTAGTGGCATTTAAGCATAATATCTGTGACGAATGGCTCGCCCGACACCTCGGCCAAGAGAAGCCAAAATCCATGGCAGCCCTCACGACACTTATGACCCGCTTTTGTGCGGGCGAAGATAGCTTGTTGCCTCGTAGTACCAATACAGCAAGAAAACCTGGCATAACACAAGCCAGGGATAGCAATGGCAAACCATGACGCAACAAACACAAGCGCCGCAAATATGGTGAAAATGCCAAAAAATACAGCAGTTAATGCCGGGTTCAGGGGCTCAAAGTCCGGTTAGCGGAAAGGCCGCCCAAAAATACAAATTTGGGTCCATCCAGTCTGGACCGCATACTCGCTCACCAATGCCAAATTCATGGCACCCTAGAAACGCAAGCCACCCATACCAACAGAGAATGCTAGGTCTTCAAACAATCTGGCAGGGCAGGCGCCAAAAATGAAGACGGGTCTCAAAGCGATGACAGCGACGAAGAGCCCAGATCGCCGAACATAGGAGGGCAAAAGAAATCCCCCCCCCCATACTCAATCGGTGAATGTGGTAAATACCACCCAAATTGCCCACTTGGACCAGAGATGCACCCTTAGGGACAGCGGCTCAACGGAACTCGCCGTCCCACAATATAAGCTAGGGCCGGTCTGTTGGGGAATGTAGTAATTTCAAAAAAAATTCCTACGCACACGCAAGATCATGGTGATGCATAGCAATGAGAGGGGAGAGTGTTGTCCACGTACCCTCATACACCAAAAGCGGAAGCTTTAGCACAATGCGGTTGATGTAGTCGTACGTCTTCACGATCCGACCGATCAAGTACCGAACGCACGACACCTCCGAGTTCTGCACACGTTCAACTCGATGACGTCCCTCGAACTCCGATCCAGCCGAGTGTTGAGGGAGAGTTTTGTCAGCACGACGACGTGGTGACGATGATGATGTTCTACCGACACAGGGCTTCGCCTAAGCACCGCTACGATATGATCGAGGTGGATTATGGTGGAGGGGGGCACCGCACACGGCTAAGAGATCAAGAGATCAATTGTTGTGTCTAGAGGTGCCCCCTGCCCTTGTATATAAAGGAGCAAGGGGGAAGGCGGCCGGCCTAGGAGGAGGGCGCGACAAGGGGGGAGTCCTACTCCCACCGGGAGTAGGACTCCTCCTTTCCTTGTTGGAGTAGGAGTCAAGGAAAGAGGAGGAGAGGGAGAAGGAAAAGGGGGCTGCACCCCTTGTCCAATTCGGACCAGAGGGGGGTGCAGGCCTCCTTCCTTTTGGCCTATCCCCTCTATTCCCGTATGGCCCAATAAGGCCCATATACTCCCCGGCGAATTCCCGTAACTCTCCGGTACTCCGAAAAATACCCGAATCACTCGGAACCTTTCCGAAGTCCGAATATAGTCGTCCAATATATCGATATTTACGTCTCAGCCATTTTGAGACTCCTCGTCATGTCCCCGATCTCATCCGGGACTCCGAACTCCTTCGGTACATCAAAACATATAAACTCATAATATAACTGTCATCGTAGCGTTAAGCGTGCGGACCCTACGGGTTCGAGAACTATGTAGACATGACCGAGACACGTCTCCGGTCAGCAACCAGTAGTGGAACCTGGATGCTCATATTGGCTCCTACATATTCTACGAAGATCTTTATCGGTCAGAACGCATAACAACATACGTTGTTCCTTTTGTCATCGGTATGTTACTTGCCCGAGATTCGATCGTCGGCATCTCAATACCTAGTTCAATCTTGTTACCAGCAAGTTTCTTTACTCATTCCATAATACATCATCTCGCAACTAACTCATTAGTTGCAATGCTTGCAAGGCTTATGTGATGTGCATTACCGAGAGGGCCCAGATATACCTCTCCGTCAATCGGAGTGACAAATCCTAATCTCGAAATACGCCAACCCAACAAGTACCTTTGGAGACAGCTGTAGAGCACCTTTATAATCACCCAGTTACGTTGTGACGTTTGGTAGCACACAAAGTGTTCCTCCGATAAACGGGAGTTGCATAATCTTATAGTCATAGGAACATGTATAAGTCATGAAGAAAGCAATAGCAACAAACTAAACGATCAAGTGTTAAGCTAACGGAATGGGTCAAGTCAATCACATCATTCTCCTAATGATGTGATCCCGTTAATCAAATGACAACTCATGTCTATGGTTAGGAAACATAACCATCTTTGATCAACGAGCTAGTCAAGTAGAGGCATACTACTGACACTCTGTTTGTCTATGTATTCACACATGTATTATGTTTCCGGTTAATACAATTCTAGCATGAATAATAAACATTTATCATGATATAAGGAAATAAATAATAACTTTATTATTGCCTCTAGGGCATATTTCCTTCAGTCTCCCACTTGCACTAGAGTCAATAATCTAGTTCACATCGCCATGTGATTTAATACCAATAGTTAACATCACCATGTGATTATCACCCATAGTTCACATCGACATGTGACCAACACCCAAAGGGTTTACTAGAGTCAATAATCTAGTTCACATCGCTATGTGATTAACACCCAAGGAGTACTAAGGTGTGATCATGTTTTGCTTGTGGGAGAAGTTTGGTCAACGGGTCTGCCACATTCAGATCTATACGTATTTTGCAAATTTCTATATCAACAATGCTCTGCACGGAGCTACTCTAGCTAATTGCTCCCACTTTCAATATGTATCCAGATTGAGACTTAGAGTCATCTGGATCAGTGTCAAAACTTGCATCGACGTAACCCATTATGACAAACCTTTTGTCACCTCCATAATCGAGAAACATATCCTTATTCCACTAAGGATAATTTTGACCAATGTCCAGTGATCTTCTCCTAGATCACTATTGTACTCCCTTGCCAAACGCAGGGTAGGGTATACAATAGGTCTAGTGCACAGGATGGCATACTTTATAGAACCTATGGCTGAGCCATAGGGAATGACTTTCATTCTCTCTCTATCTTTTTCCATGGTCGGGTTTTGAGTCTTACTCAACTTCACACCTTGTAACAAAGGCAAGAACTCCTTTTTGACTGTTCCATTTTGAACTTCTTCAAAATCTTGTTAAGGTATGTACTCATTGAAAAACTTATCAAGCGTCTTGATCTATCTCTATAGATCTTGATGCTCAATATGTAAGAAGCTTAACCGAGGTCTTTCTTTGAAAAACTCCTTTCAAACATTCCTTTATGCTTTGCAGAATAATTCTACATTATCTCCGATCAACAATATGTCATTCACATATACTTATCAGAAATGCTGTAATGCTCCCACTCACTTTCTTGTAAATACAGGCTTCACCGCAAGTCTGTATAAAACTATATGATTTGATCAACTTATCAAAGTGTATATTCCAACTCCGAGATGCTTGCACCAGTCCATAGATGGATCGCTAAAGCTTGCATATTTTGTTAGTACCTTTAGGATTGACAAAACCTTCTGGTTGCATCATATAAAACTCTTCTTTAATAAATCCATTAAGGAATGTAGTTTTGTTTATCCACTTTCCCGATTTCATAAAATGCGGCAATTGCTAACATGATTCGGACAGACTTAAGCATAGATACGAGTGAGAAACTCTCATCGTAGTCAACACCTTGAACTTGTCGAAAACCTTTTTGCGACAATTCTAGCTTTGTAGATAGTGATACTGCTATCAGCGTCTGTCTTCCTCTTGAAGATCCATTTAATATCAATGGCTCGCCGATCAATGGGCAAGTCAATCAAAGCCCATACTTTGTTCTCATACATGGATCTCATCTCAGATTTCATGGCCTCAAGCCATTTCGTGGAATCTGGGCTCATCATCGCTTCCTCATAGTTCGTAGGCTTGTCATGGTCAAGTAACATGACCTACAGAACAGGATTACCGTACCACTCTGGTGCAGATCTCACTCTAGTTTACCTATGAGGTTCGGTAGTAACTTGATCTGAAGTTACATGATCATCATCATTAGCTTCCTCACTAATTGGTGTAGTAGTCACAGGAACAGATTTCTGTGATGAACTACTTTCCAATAAGGGAGCAGGTACAGTTACCTCATCAAGTTCTACTTTCCTCCCATTCACTTCTTTCTAGAGAAAATCCTTCTCTAGAAAGGATCCATTTTCAGCAATGAATATCTTGCCGTCGGATCTGTGATAGAAGGTCTACCCAACATTTTCTTTTTGGGTATCCTATGAAGACGCACTTCTCCGATTTGAGTTTGAGCTTATCAGGTTGAAACTTTTTCACATAAGCATTGCAACCTCAAACTTTAAGAAATGACAGCTTAGGTTTCTTGCCAAACCATAGTTAATACGGTGTCGTCTCAACGGATTTAGATGGTGCCCTATTTAATGTGAATGTAGCTGTCTCTAATGCATAACCCCAAAACGAAAGTGGTAAATCTGTAAGAGACATCATAGATCACACCATATATAATAAAGTACAGTTACGACGTTCGGACACACCATTACACTATGGTGTTCCAGGTGGCGTGAGTAGTGAAACTATTTCACATTGTTTTTAACTGAACGCCAAACTCGTAACTCAAATATTTTACTTCTGCAATCATATCGTAGAAACTTTTTATTTTTGCTACGATGATTATCCACTTCACTCTGAAATTGTTCGAACTTTTCAAATGTTTCAGACTTGTGTTTCATCAAGTAGATATACTCATATCTGCTCAAATCATCTGTGAAGATCAGAAAATAATGATACCTGCCACGAGCCTCAATATTCATTGGACCACATACATCAGTATGTATGATTTCCAACAAATCTGTTGCTCGCTCCCTTGTTCCGGAGAAGGGAGTCTTAGTCATCTTGCCCATAAAGCATGGTTCGCCAGCATCAACTGATTCATAATCAAGTGATTCCACACTACAAGAAACTTGTTAATACATGACAGATTCCGACCGTCACGGATGTGCTCAAAATCATCATGGAAGGGCGCCCATGACGGATTTGAAATCCGTCATGTATATCGCGTCATAATTTATCCACCACACAGTCCATGACGGATATTGGCCGTCATGGATCCATGACGGATTTTGACCGTCACATGTGAGTATTTAACAGACGCGCTCATAACGACGTTAAGATGCATTCCACGTCATCATCTAACGTGGCGGCCTCCATGAATCTGAGGTGGCAGCCCATTTGATCACCGGCCCAGTTAAAATTTTGGCCCACTACATTTGGCTATAATTAAGATTTCAACCCAATAATTCCAATACGGCCCACATAGCACAGCCCATTCAATTCACCCAGCTAGCACAACCCAATACATATAATACAAGTAAGTTTTCACAGCCAAAAATTTCTCCATCAGCAAAACACATAATTTTGCTGAGCCCACAAATTTCCATTAAATTGTTTCATTCAATTACAATAACCATCAGAGGTACATCGCTGAAGCCACATTGCCATCATTTACAAAAAATGTCCAAAACATCAGACATTACACACAATAATCACTAACAAATTACAAATGTGCATGTCAAATGCAGCACCATGGGTTGCATGAGATTTGTCCTTGAGATGAAGCAGGTAGAAGTCAATGATGCCATTCTTGCTCTGGTACAGGCAGCTCCTGAGTAGCTGTTAAAATACTACACCAATGGGTTTCTAGCTAATATGGAATAAGGAAATAGGAAATGATCATTATATGCATAGTACAATACATATTATGGAGGAAAGGAAACAATTGTGCCTCAAAGAGAATGTGCATCACACGTCTCACTTGTATTACTATTTTGTAGACAAACCCAGTTTACAATTGTGAGAAGACCTATTTTCTATTCAAACATATATAATTCTAATGCAATATGTATTTTCCTATTTGATGTTAAGTACATAAATGAAAGATCACACTGCAGAATAAAAGTAGTTTTTTTTTGCAAATCCGCAAACCTCATAGAAGGCACATTCACAAATATGACTACACTTGACTCAACAAATCAATTCATTAGTATTTACCACTCCTACCAAACATTCACTATTCCAGCATTTAGAGGTAATGTAAGTAAAGTAGATCACTAAGAACAGAGGCAATACAGATACACTCAATATACATGTCTATTTAAAACTACAATAAAGAACTAGCAGTATAAACACTTTACTGTGGCAAATCACAACTCAAGTCTAGTATGGTAATTTCGGTTCTTATCCATTTATACTATTCTAGTTAAGTTGTAGCTAGAAGCCATGCAGAAGTAAAACAACCAACCTACAAATCACCACAGTACCATGCCAAAATTCTAAGTACCATCCTAGGAAAATTGTTGACTAGCATGCGTATTGAATATAACCCCACTAAAACTAAATAGAAACCAAAATTATTAGTGGAACAAGAATTCAGATTGAAGTTCCACAAGCCAAAAATTCAGGAGGCTGATGAAATTCAGAACAGAAAACAATTGTTCAGAGTAGGTGAGTCCAATCCTGGACCAAATGTGTAAACCAGGGATGATGGATGGAAAGGGATACCTCGTTGGTAGCTTAACTTTGTACTGTGATCTGTGCATCAAATCAAGTTATCAATCACTTTTAGTTTTGAAGTACAGTTTCCGAAAAAATATTTCAGACAAAAAGTTAGAGGGCACTAGATTTGTCTTCAATCCACAATCTTGTCCATGTGCTTTCCTGATATCTAAGTTGGAAATAATTTGGGAATATTAAACCTAGAAAGCACCTAATAATGCATTGAAACTAATGTTCAATTCGAAATATGGATCATTCAATAGCGTAACTCTGATCCTAAGGTAATTTCACATACTGTGATTGGATGCAAAGCATTTTTGCAGTTTTTTGAAAAAAATGTTGTTTCTGAATAACTTTGGTATTAAATACTTTGAGGTGTTTGGATAAAACAAATACTGTACTTTCACATAACAACGTATCTATCATACTGTGGTTTTTTTGTGATATTTAAAAAAGAGGTCGGGACCTCTTTTTTCTACACTGAACTGAGAGAACTCGTCGGCTCGTCTACATCCAAAGCTGATAAAATGCGATTGCCGCCTCTGATCCCTCTATATATTGTCTTTTCAATGAAGTGCTCCTGATTATTAGGCGCTTCAGGTTTGGTAGTTAGTTTCTCTACAGAGACGGCGCGCCCGTTACATTCTTCTGACGATCTTGCACGCTTCTATTGGAATGATGGCTGCAAATTACACAAGTAGCGCATGATTTAAACAAAGTTGCTCCTGGAGTATATCCATTGGTCGTTGGAGCACTTGTATGCAGCAGGCTAAAAGCTACCTACCCAATCAATTCTATGCGCATATAGGCTATGCGCCCATACACGCACAAAATAATTTTGCCCCGGCTAGCTAGGAGGGGATTTGACGTGCATGACATGCTGCATGCATTGGGCGTCGTTTCTACATGCAGATCAGCTCCATTAGTATAGTTGAGCAAGGCGCAGCAAGTCAAAACAACACTTGCCAAACACATAGGTGGTTTTATCAAAACTGAGGGAAAATATGGTTTTTAGAAACTTAAGTATTCATTTCCCACACATTTAAAAATTGAGGTTTCAGATTACTATGGTTTTTCAGAAAAATGGTGCTGCCAAACTAAGCTATGTTCAACTTCAATCTAAAACGACATAATCAAATACTACATCATTATTTCAATCCTAAGAAGCATCCCAACTTAAATCTGAAGTATCTAATTTGACAACATAACATAGCGAAACAAATCTCAGAACAGAGAGTAGAGATGCAGATATGAACTACTAATAAATCTGTAGTAAATCTTAGAAACAGGGGATTCGACAACAACTACATTGGTTTATCAAATAACCATAGTTCCAACCCCAACTAATCATATCTAGTGCATGGGAATAGAACAACGACTGCACCCACTAGAAGAAATTCCAGATGGATGCACGTACCGGAGATAGCGTTGGTGGGGTTCATTGAGAGCTGGTTCAGGAGATGTAGGAGGGCGTGGTGTGGTATGCGGTTGCTCTGGTCGTTGGCCATGATCTCGACCTGCTGCCACACGCTGACGTAGGAGTAGGTCGTCCCAAGGTCGATGCCGATCAACGGAACCTCGCCCTTGGTCATCCCCTCCTCTGCTCTCTTTGGGGTTGACTGGAAGACAGTAGCAGCACTCTTTCTCGCGCGCGCTCTCCTATTGAACACAGAACCGCACGCCCACCGGAGCCCACGCTTGGGTTCGGTGGATGCGATTTGGGCGCCGATGTTGGCTGCCGTGGTCGCGCCCCGGTGAGGTGGTGCCCGCCCATGTGGTGCCCGGCTCGAACACGCATCGTCGTGTTGCACCTCGTGCCTTCCTCTGGCCGGAGCAGTCGCGCGCGCCTTGCATGTTTCTGCTGCCTGCCGCCGACGGAGGAGTAGGCGGGGAGGACTAGAAGATCGAGATCCGGCCACTGCCTCGGCGGATCCGGCCACTGGCTCGGCGGATCCGGCCGCTGGCTCAGCAGATCCGGCAGGTGCGGTGGGGCGACGTCCTTTCCTCGACCTGTAAATGAATCATGGGAGGTGGGACGGCGGAGATCACGGAAGGTGGGAGAGAAAACCGGGGGGACCGGGGGGCTTCGTTCCTCTAGGTGGAAGAGCAACCGGCGGCTCGGGGTGGAGAATCAAGGAGAGAGAGAGAGGCAGTTGTCCCTACCGTTGGATCCCGGGGAATGGACGGTGATTATGTGTGATCCGCGGGAGAGTCGTATCAACCAATCAGAAAGCTGCTTCGGCAACACACGGGATCGAGGGAAGCAGGACACATCAGCACGAGAAGTCCGTGACGATCTGGATGGTTTAGAAAAAAAAGTTTAGGCTCAGCTGGTCGTTCTGTGACAGATTCCGAGAACGTCATCAGAAATCCGTCATGGATTAACAGGTTTCTTGTAGTGCCAAAAGCCCATCAGCATGGATTTTCTGCATGCACTTTACACCAATATGACCTAAACGGCAGTGCCACAAATAAGTTGCACTATCATTATTAACTTTGCATCTTTTGGCTTCAGTATTATAAAAATGTGTATCACCACGATCGAGATCCAACAAACCATTTTCATTGGGTGTATGACCATAGAAGGTTTTATTCATCTAAACAGAACAACAATTATTCTCTAACTTACATGAATAACCGTATTGCAACAAACATGATCCAATCATATTCATGCTCAACGCAAACACTAAATAACACTTATTCTAGGTTTAACACTAATCCCGAAAGTATAGGGAGTGTGCGATGATGATCATATCAATCTTGGAACTATTTCCAATACACATCGTCACTTCACCCTTAACTAGTCTCTGTTCATTCTGCAACTCCCGTTTTGAGTTACTATTCTTAGCAATTGAACCAGTATCAAATACTAAGGGGTTGCTATAAACATCAGTAAAGTACACGTCAATAACATGTATATCAAATATACCTATGTTCACTTTGCCATCCTTCTTATCCGCCAATTACTTGGGGTAGTTCCGCTTCCAATGACCAGTCCCTTTGTAGTAGAAGCACTCAGTTTCAGGCTTAGGTCAAGACTTGGGTTTTTTCACTTGAGCAGCAACTTGTTTGCCGTTCTTCTTGAAGTTCCCCTTTCTTCCCTTTGTCCCTTTACTTGAAACTAGTGGTTTTGTTTACGATCAACACTTGATGCTTTCCTTGATTTCTTCCTTCGTCGATTTCAACATCATGAAGAGCTTGGGAATCGTTTCTGTTATCCCTTGCATATTATAGTTCATCACGAAGTTCTACTAACTTGGTGATGGTGACTAGAGAATTCTGTAAATCACTATTTTATCTGGAAGATTAACTCCCACTTGATTCAAGTGATTGTAGTACCCAGACAATCTGAGCACATGCTCACTGCTTGAGCTATTCTCCTCCATCTTTTAGCTATACAACTTGTTGGAGACTTCATATCTCTCAACTCGGGTATTTGCATGAAATATTAACTTCAACTTCTGGAACATCTCATATGGTCCATGACGTTCAAAACATCTTTGAAATCCTGATTCGAACCTGTTAAGCATGGTGCACTAAACTATCAAGTAGTCATCATATTGAGCTAGCCAAACGTTCATAACGTCTGCATCTGCTCCTACAATAGGTCAGTCACCTAGCGGTGCATCAAGGACATAATTCTTCTGTGCAACAATGAGGATAAACCTCAGATCACGGACCCAGTCCGCATCATTGCTACTATCATCTTTCAACTTAGTTTTCTCTAGGAACACATATAAAACATAGGGAAGCAATAACACGAGCTATTGATCTACAACATAGATATGCAAATACTATCAGGACTAAGTTCATGATAAATTAAAGTTCAATTAATCATATTACTTAAGAACTCCCACTTAGATAGACATCCCTCTAATCATCTAAGTGATCACATGATCCATATCAACTAAACCATAACCGATCATCACGTGAAATGGAGTAATTTTCAATGGTGAACATCATTATGTTGATCATATCTACTATATGATTCACGCTCGACCTTTCGGTCTCCAGTGTTCCGAGGCCATATCTGCATATGCTAGGCTCGTCAAGTTTAACCTGAGTATTCTGCGTGTGCAAAACTGTCTTGCACCCGTTGTAGATGGACGTAGAGCTTATCACACCCGATCATCACGTGGTGTCTGGACATGACGAACTTTGGCAACGGTGCATACTCAGGGAGAACGCTTATACCTTAAAATTTTTAGTAAGGGATCATCTTATGAAGCTACCATCGAACTAAGCAAAATAAGATGTATAAAAGATAAACATCACATGCAATCAAAATATGTGACATGATATGGCCATCATCATCTTGTGCCTTTGATCTCCATCTCCAAAGCATCATCATGATTTCCATCGTCACCGGCATGACACCATGATCTCCATCATCTTGATCTATATCAATGTGCCGTTACATGGTCATCTCGCCAACTATTGCTCTTGCAACTATTGCTATCGCATAGCGATAAAGTAAAGCAATTATTTGGCGCTTGCATCTTATGCAATAAAGAGACAACCATAAGGCTTTTGCCAGTTGCCCATAACTTCAACAAAACATGATCATCTTATACAACAACTTATATCTCATCACGTCTTGACCATATCATATCACAACATGCCCTGCAAAAACAAGTTAGATGTCCTCTACTTTGTTGCAAGTTTTACGTGGCTGCTACGGGCTGAGCAAGAACCGTTCTTACCTACGCATCAAAACCACAACGATAGTTTGTCAAGTTGGTGCTGTTTTAACCTTCAAAAGGACCGGGCGTAGCCACACTCGGTTCAACTAAAGTTGGAGAAAATGACACCCGCCAGCCACCTGTGTGCAAAGCACGTCGGTAGAACCAGTCTCGCGTAAGCGTATGCGTAATGTCGGTCCGGGCTGCTTCATCCAACAATACCGTCGAACCAAAGTATGTCATGCTAGTAAGCAGTATGACTTATATCGCCCACAACTCACTTGTATTCTACTCGTGCATATGACATCTACGCATAAAACCTGGCCCTGATACCACTGTTGGGGAACGTAGTAATTTCATACGCACATGCAAGATCATGGTGATGCATTGCAACGAGATGGGAGAGTGTTGTCCACGTACCCTCGTAGACCGAAAGCGGAAGCGTTAGCACAACACAGTTAATGTAGTCATACGTCTTCACGATCCGACCGATCAAGTACCGAACGCATGGCACCTCCGAGTTCTGCACACGTTCAACTCGAGGGGAGAGTTTTGTCAGCACGACGATGTGGTGATAATGATGATGTTCTACCGACGCAGGGCTTCGCCTAAGCACCGCTACGATATGATCGAGGTGGATTATGGTGGAGGGGGGCACTACACACGGATAAGAGATCAAGAGATCAATTGTTGTGTCTAGAGGTGCCCTCCTGCCCCTGTATATAGAGGAGCAAGGGGGAAGGCGGCTGGCCTATGAGGAGGGCGTGCCAAGGGGGGAGTCCTACTCCCACCGGGAGTAGGACTCCTCCTTTCCTCGTTGGAGTAGGAGTGAAGGAAAGAGCAGGAGAGGGAGAAGGAAAAGGGGGGGTGCAGGCCTCCTTCCTTTTGGCCTATGTCCTCTATTCCCGTATGGCCCAATAAGGCCCATATACTCCCCGGCGAATTCCCGTAACTCTCCGGTACTCTGAAAAATACCCGAATCACTCGGAACCTTTCCGAAGTCCGAATATAGTCGTCCAATATATCGATCTTTACGTCTCGACCATTTCGAGACTCCTCGTCATGTCCCCGATCTCATCTGGGACTCCGAACTCCTTCAGTACATCAAAACATATAAACTCATAATATAACTGTCATCATAGCGTTAAGCGTGCGGACCCTACGGGTTCGAGAACTATGTAGACATGATAGAGACACATCTCCGGTCAGTAACCAATAGTGGAACCTGGATGCTCATATTGGCTCCTACATATTCTACGAAGATCTTTATCGGTCAGACAGCATAACAACATACGTTGTTCCTTTTGTCATCGGTATGTTACTTGCCCGAGATTCGATCGTCGGCATGTCAATACCTAGTTCAATCTCATTACCGGCAAGTCTCTTTACTCGTTCCGTAATACATCATCTCGCAACTAACTCATTAGTTGCAATGCTTGCAAGTCTTAGGTGATGTGCATTACCGAGAGGGCCCAGAGATACCTCTCCGACAATCGGAGTGACAAATCCTAATCTCGAAATACGCCAACCCAACAAGTACCTTCGGAGACACCTGTAGAGCACCTTTATAATCACCCAGTTACAGTGTGACGTTTGGTAGCACACAAAGTGTGCCCCCGGTAAACGCGAGTTGCATAATCTCATAGTCATAGGAACATGTATAAGTCATGAAGAGAGCAATAGCAACAAACTAAACGATCAAGTGTTAAGCTAACGGAATGGGTCAAGTCAATCACATCATTCTCCTAATGACGTGGTCCCGTTAATCAAATGACAACTCATGTCTATGGTTAGGAAACATAACCATCTTTGATCAACGAGCTAGTCAAGTAGAGGCATACTAGTGACACTCTGTTTGTCTATGTATTCACACATGTATTATGTTTCCGGATAATACAGTTCTAGCATGAATAATAAACATTTATCATGATATAAGGAAATAAATAATAACTTTATTATTGCTTCTAGGGCATATTTCCATCATGGTCACCTTCAACCGCACGTATCATCTGGTTAACGCCAATCGGGGCAATCCAGCCGCACTAATCCTCAACCCAATAGTAGACGGGTTCCACCTCACTCGAGTCCTTATGGATGGAGGTAGCAGTTTAAACCTGCTTTACCAGGACACAGTGCGCAAGATTGGCATCGATCATTCAGCGATCAAGCCCACTAAAGCCACTTTTAGAGGCATCATACCAGGTATGGAGGTTAGCTGTACAGGCTCCATTGCCCTCGAGGTAATCTTCGGATCACCAGAAAATTACCGTATCGAAGAGTTAATCTTCGAAATCGCCCCTTTCAGCAGTGACTATAAAGCACTGCTCGGGCGAAACGCGTTCACTCAATTCAACGCGATGCCACATTATGCCTACCGTAAGCTCAAAATGCCCAGTCCACACGGCGTCATCATGGTTCATGGCAAGGCCGAACCTCCCTTCGGCACCAACAAATACATCACTACCTTAGCACCAGGGACAACGAGTAGCACCTTGCAGCCAAACCTCGAGTTGACGCCCAGGCTCCCGGACACCATCAAGGGGCTCCGAACTACTTCGCGAAAGGATACCCCAGCTCGTCCAGAGCTCAACTAAACACTCCGGCAAAGGCCAATGCAGGCCGAACTCAGCGGTTCAACCGCCCTCCGGCACGCAAACATTTCTTATATTTGCTTCGCAGGTTCATCTTTGCACCGACCAGGATGGACTCCACAGAGGCAGCTCGAATGCGTCAGGGGATCCTTAGACATTCCCCGCAAATGTCCGGCTACAATACGGATCCATACTCAACCTCTTCCCTGGTTACAGCAGGTTCTGCTATCACAACTCCTTTTTTTATCACATTACTTGTACCCATATGCATAGACGTATTATTCAAATAAAACATGTGGATTTATATGACGTTTACCTGCTGATTATTTCTTATTGAAATCATTTCGTCAAATGTCATCCGTACACAGCGATATGCCTTAAATATGCCAGGGGCTTCGTTTTCCCCGTAACTAGGCAATAAAAGTCCGAACACCTTCACGGAAGTTCGGCACCCCGAACATATAGCATTATATGCATCAGCTCTGAATCATGTCTTGGGTCAATATTTGGGTTTGCCCGGCTCCCATGTTTTGGTACCTTACGTTCTACTATATCGGCTAAGGTAGCACTGGGAGAACTACTGCGATTGTGTCCCGATTCTTCCGGATGAGCACCTCTGTAGAGAAAGCCGAAAACTGACTGTCATGATACGGCGGGAGCTCGTCAGCTGTTCAAGCGGTCACAAAATCATTAAGGATTTCTCCCGCATAATGTCATAACTAATGCAGCGTGTGATGGATCGGCCTTTTCTCCGATTAGGTGCTTATAGAGCCCCTAGTACGGTCTTTTGAACACAAGGGGTTGCGGCAACCATAATAAAGCTCCTATGGCTAAGTGAGAGTGATAAAGCCCTATAGTCCGATTGCCTAGTTCGTTGTGTTGAGCACCTCCTTCGGAGGACCCAAAACTAGGATAAAGAGTGCTCAGGTTTATCCCGAACACCCCCATACTTCTTACGTGGGGGCAGAAGCCGACGACTGGCCAACTCTCAGCCTTAACATACAAATGGCCGCACAGGAGGGTCAACTATTATATAACATGCGACATATAAACGACCTTGTTCAAGCATTACAAAGGACAACATGATCGGCATTCATGGAAATATAATCTCCTTGGTACATAGCTCCGCTGCAAGGTAGGATCCTTTCAGGACACTCTTATAATACAATTCGGGCTTGCGGTGCTCCTTCCCCTCTGGCGGTCCCTCGGTCACTAGCTTTTCGGCATCCATCTTCCTCCAGCGCACCTTTGCGAGGGCGAAGGCCATTCGCACTCCTTCTATACAGACCGACCGCTTGATGACGTCAAGTCGAGGGCAAGCGCTTACAAGCCGCCTCATGAGCCCGTAGTAGTTGCTTGGAATTGGCTCGACAGGCCATAGCTGGATAACTATATCTTTCATGGCTAGTTCCGCCGCCTTATGCAATTCAATCAGCTGTTTTAGTTGATCGGCAAAAGGCACCGGATAATTCGGTGCCAAATACTGTGACCAAAAGAGCTTATCGGCGGTGTTCCTTCCTTCGGCTCTGTAGAATTGAGCGGCTTCTGATATACTGTGAGGTAGCTCGGCAAATACACCTGAGAAGTCCGGATTCATAATTAGAAACATAGTTTTCCCTTCAAATACTTGATTTACATGGGGAAAGCCTTACCCGCCGTGATCTTCCTCGCCTCTTGGATCCCCTGCAGGCCGCTTTGGGTTTCCCCCTGGGCATCGCTCGTGGCTTGACGCGCCTTGGTGAGTTCGGACGCTTTCTCCGTTAAAGTCTGCTCCAAGGCCTCGCATTTACTTACGGCCTCTTGCAGCTCCTGCTCAGCTTTAATAACTCTTGCTTTGTGTTCCTCACGAAGAGTATGCTCCATGGCCACCTTTTTCTCGGCCTCGGCAACGGCCCTTTTGAGGGCCTCGACTTCGGTCATAACCCCTGGCACAAATTATGCGGATTATTTCATACTGAACATTTATTTCACAATAAATGCGTGCAACGCTTGTGCATACCTTGTTTATCCCTCAAATGAATTTTTAATTGGCCAATTTCTTCTATGGCCCGCTCTAGACTTTGATCAGTCCGGAGATCTCCGCAGTGCGAGAGGCAGCAGCCGATACAGGTATCCGCTTGGGACAGAAGGGAAATCAATATCACTCAATGATTCTTCCGGTGATCATCAATACGATCCCCTGTCCGGTTCCTTCTCTCACAGACCAGGGTATCAGGGGCTACTATCTATACTATGACACTCTTCGGCAACTTATAAAACATACCTCAAAGCCTCTTATAAGGCCGATACATGCTTCGTTCAATCCACTCTCGGTTGACTAAATCTTCTCAATCACCGCACCCATAAGGGCACGGTGTTCGTCAACAATGGAGGCATCTCGTAACACCACCAACAAAGAATCCGACACCTCTGGATGGACAGAGGTCGCCGAAGGAACAGGAACGCTCCCTCTAGCTGAAGGTGGTTGCCTTCTCGATTCGGGAGCCGTATAAACCTCTGGAATCGCATCCGGTGAGGAGCTGAACTCAAGGTCGCCCCCGCCATCAGACCCTATGGGAATCTTTTCCCCCACGTGTTCGGCCCCTGCGGTTTGACCTCCAGGCGCCGCCTTCATGGTTTCTTCCTTTCCTACTTGGCTGGGGTCCTCCTGGGACGAAGCCTCGGTGTTATGCACCTATTTGGAGGTAGGGGCCTTTTGGGGCGTCCCACTCTCGATAGCATTCGAGCTCAGGAGGTCCTCTGATGAGGATTGTTTAGTACGGGACCTCACCGGACTGCCAAAAAATATGTCCTAAGGTTAAAATACTAAGCCACGATGAGTCCGGATGCTTAAATGTACTCGGATTTTATATACTTACGAGTTGACCAGGGGCTGGGCCCTGGGATCCCATGCCAGGTCGCTGTCGATGGTGGCAGGGGACTCCTCCGGAAGAGAAGCCCTTCCCCTTTTGGGCAGTTCGGCCTCCAAGGGTGCGGAGGCAGTCCTCTTCCTCCTTCCCCCCGCAGGGGATTCATCTTCCTCCTCCTTTTTATCCTCTTCGGAGGCAGAACGAGCATCAGAGCCTTCGGGTATTGTGTCTGAAGTGCCGCAACGACGAAGGCCGCCCCGGGTCTTTTTGGCCTCCTTTTCGGCCGTCTTCTTTGGCACCTTGTAGGGCGCCAGGACCAGCATCTTCGTCAGAAGTGGGATGGCCAGGTCTTCGGGCAGCGGGGCACGACAATGGATCCGCTCCGCCTTCTTCGTCCAGCTCTGGGGGAGTTGAATAAACATCCGTTAAGCGCTTCCTTCGGATCATGCGGATAGAAAAGTTTGATAACCTCACCGAACTTGCAGGGCGGGACAATTGGTACCCACGGACTTTGGCTGAGTCCGGCCATGATTTGCTGGACTTGAAAAGCACCTTCCAAATATCCTCGTGCGAGGAGCCGAAGAACCTTCGCAAAGTTTGGTGCCTGGCCGGATCGCAATCCTATAGATTGCAAGCCCGGCGTTGACAAGGCAGTATCCGGCAGACTAACATCACCTGGACTACGTTGACAAGTTCAATGTTCTTATCTCCCATGTCTTTAACACGCTTCTGAAGCTCCGACAGTTTGTCGGATGAGGACCAGTCCCGGCCTTTCTGGATCCAGGATGTAAGCCGTAGAGGGGCGCCGGATCGAAACTTGGGAGAGGCGGCCCATTCCTTGCCGCACGGCTCAGTGATGTAAAACCACTGCTGTTGCCACTCCTTGACAGAATCATTAAAGGTTCTCGTTGGCCATATGACGTTGGGCATCTTACTCACCATAGCGCCCCCGCACTCGGCGTGCTCGCCGCCCACCACCTTGGGCTTCAGATTAAAAACCTTCAGCCATAAACGGAAGTGCGGCGAAATGCGGAGGAAAGCCTCGCACACGACAATAAATGTTGATATGTTGATGAAGGAATTAGGGTACAGACCGTGAAGATCGATCCCATAATAGAACATGATGCCGCGAACGAACGGGTGGAGGGGAAACCCTAGCCCACGGACAAAATGTGGTAGGAATACAACCCTCTCATGGGGTTCCGGTGTAGGGACGATCTATCCTGCCGTCGGGAGACGATGGATGATTTTCTTGGCCAGATACCCGGCCTCCCGAAGCTTTTTGATATCCTTCTCTCGGACGGTAGAGGCCATCCATTTGCCACCTGCTCCGGATCCGGACATCTTTGGAAGGCCTTTTGTGGGCAGAGAAGATGAACGCTTGGGCGCTGGAGCCTGAGCAGAAGGGAATGAATCGGGAAGAAGGCGTGGGTGAAAAGAGTGAATCCTTACCCCTTTATAAGGGCAGAAGAGGCGGTGTGCCTCCCCACTCACCTGGTAAAACCTCTTATTCCCCAAGCGCCGTAATTGATGGCGCGGTTGGGTTACCCATGTCCGTATTGATGATAATCCCGTAATAAGGGGGACATGATCTCTCCTTTGATAAGACATGTCAAGAAAACCGCCCCGCGTTATGTGCGGTACTAGTTGAGAAAACGGTTTGAATAATGACCGGGCCATGACGTGATGTCATGCTGTCAAACGTGTCAGCAGATTGGATTTGTGGAAATATTATTCTCTCTACGGTAGTATGAGGAACTTGTTTTGCAGAGCCGGTCACTATTCTGGTGTTCAAAATCTTCTATGGAGTATTCAGAGGAGGAACCCGCCTTGCAATGCCGAAGACAATAGTGCGCGCCAGACTCATCGTCATTGAAGCCTGGTTCAGGGGCTACTGAGGGAGTCTTGGATTAGGGGGTCTCTGGACAGCCAGACTATATCCTTTGGCCAGACTGTTGGACTATGAAGATACAAGATTGAAGACTTCGTCCCGTGTCCGGATGGGACTCACCTTGGCGCGGAACGCAAGCTAGGCAATACGGATATGTAGATCTCCTCCCTTGTAACCGACTCTGTGTAACCCTAATCTCCTCCGGTGTCTATATAAACTGGAGGGTTTAGTCCATAGGACAACATACAATCATACCATAGGCTAGCTTCTAGGGTTTAGCCTCTACGATCTCATGGTAGATCAACTCTTGTAATACTCATATCATCAAGAACAATCAAGCAGGACGTAGGGTATTACCTCCAACAAGAGGCCCCGAATCTGGGTAAACATCATGTCCCCTTCCTCCTGTTACCATCCGCCTTAGACACACAGTTCGGGACCCCCTACCCGAGATCCGTCGGTTTTGACACCGACAGGGGGGAACCGACTAGGTCTCCTTGTCCAAGTCGCCCCCCTTTGCTTTCTTTAGGAGGGGGAAAGGGAAGGAGAGGGAGAGGGAGGGGGAGAAGGAAAGGGGGTCGTGCCCCCTCCCCCTTGTCATATTCGGACTCCCATGGGGGGCACCACCCCTTGCGGGCTCCCCTCTCTCTCCCCTTTGGCCCATGTAGGCCCATTACTTCCCCAGAGGGGTTCCGGTAACCTCCCGGTACTCCGAAAAATACCCGAAACCATTCCGGTGTCCGAATACTATCGTAGAATATATCAATCTTTACCTATCGACCATTTCGAGACTCCTCGTCATGTTCGTGATCTCATCCAGGACTACGAACAATCTTCAGTCACCAAAATGCATAACTCATAATACAAATCTTCATCGAACATTAAGCGTGCGGACCCTACGGGTTCGAGAACATGTAGACATGACCGAGACACATCTCCCATCAATAACCAACAGTGGAACCTAGATGCTCATAATGGTTCCTACATATTCTACGAAGATCTTTATCGGTCAAACCGCAATGACAACTTACGTCATTCAGTTTGTCATCGGTATGTTACTTGCCAAAGATTCGATCATCGGTATGTTCATACCTAGTTCAATCTCTTTACCGGCAAGTCTCTTTACTCGTTCCGTAATGCATCATCCCACAACTAACTCATTAGTCACATTGCTTGCAAGGCTTATCTTGATGTGCATTACCGAAAGGGCCCAAAGATACCTCTCCAATACTCGGAGTGACAAATCCTAATATCGATCTATGCCAACCCAACAAACACCTTCGGAGACACCTGTAGAGCATATTTATAATCACCAAGTTTTGTTGTGATGTTTGATAGCACACAAGGTGTTCCTCCGGTATCCGGGTGTTGCATAATCTCATAGCCAAAGGAATATGTATAAGTCATGAAAAAAGCAATAGCAATAAAACTTAACGACCATTATGCTAAGCTAACAAATGGGTCTTGTCCCTCACATCATTCTTTAATGATGTGATATCGTTCATCAAATGACAACACATGTCTATGGTCAGGAAACTTATCCATCTTTGATGAACGAGCTAGTCAAGTAGAGGCATACTACGGACACTCTGTTTTGTCTATGTATTCACACATGTATCAAGTTTTCGGTTAATACAATTCTAGCAAGAATAATAAACATTCATCATGATATAAGGAAATTGATGCGGAGCATCCTACGGTCATCCCCATGGACCTACCATCGCCTCAACAAGAGCCAAGAGTACCCACGAACTGAGCTAGAGCTAGAGCTCTTGAGAACGAGGTGACTTCCTTCCTTAGTGATATTACTTAGGATCCTCTCGAGACATGGCTACTACCTAAGTCCGCGACGTTGTGCATGATTAGGTACCAATAGAACCCTCCCGAAGATGCACATGAAGGTGTACAAGTCCCCAAGTTCATGGATGAAGAGAACCCACGGAAGGAGTCAAGAACACCTCCCAGGACCCGGACATCCGGCCATGACCCCAGACGTCCGGCCCCTGGAGCGTCGTCCACCACTAGCTGCACAGCTGCAAAAGCATCTACAGGCCCCGGATGTTTGACCCCTCCCCCCAGCCCAGACATCCGCCCCTTCCCGAGCTCCCGGATATCCGGCCACCAGCCCGGAAATCCGGACCCCTCCGAACCCGAGAGCAACGAAGCCCGCCGCTCCCGCCCGGACATCTGGCCTCGATTGAAAGCCCGGACATCCGGCCCGACGCCCGGACATCTGGCCTCCCCTATCTATGCACAGTGAAGGGCCAATGATGCGGAGCATCCCACGTTCATCCCCATGGACCTACCCACGTCCCCTACGACACCACTTGGACCAATGACAAGAGCCCGAGTGAAGGCTATCGAAGATAAGGTGAACTCACTCCTCTCCGAACTACCACTTTCCATGGATGAGAATTGGCTACTAACTCAAGTGGAAACCCTATGTGTGATCAGGTGCTTGGAGGAAGGCCACGGACCAACTACACTCAACGGACAAGACGGTGAGGACGCCGAGTTCATGGGACAAGAAGAAGAATGCTTGAAGTCCCCAGGCTTCGGACGACCAACGAACCCCGGAAGTCCGACAACCTCCAGGCTCCGGACATTCGGCCCCCTTTGAATGACCGACGCTTCCACACCCGAGCCAAAAACCACGGACTTCCGACACCCCACGGACGTCCGAGCCCGACCGGACGTCCGACCGAAGACCACACGAGCCGAATTTACGGACGTCCGACAGGCACCGGACGTCCGGACCCTCGCGAGCCTCCGGACGACCGGTGACTCCCGGATGTCCGACGCCTGGGTGCTGCCATGTGTTGGGCCGTAGCCCATGTACCCCCACTTCGCCCCCTTTTTGCACTATGACTTTGTATAGACCTCCTATTCCTCCTAGCTAGGGTTAGCGTTGTGAAGGCTCATAGTAGAGATAGAGCCTCGCTCATCCACATCGGATCTACTCCACGAGAGAGATAGCGGCCCCTCTAAGGAGAAGATCCACGTTGGATTCAAGACCTCCTCACAGAGAAGAACTGGTTACCCTATGTATCGTCCCTTGTTGACTTTGGGTCTTCTATCTCCTTTTGTGTTCATGGATCTAGCACAAGTGTGATCATACTTGTTGGTTTGAGTGTTTCTCTTGTGTTCCCCTTTGTGATTTCCCCTCGTGTTCTTCGTGTTCATCGCGGGATCCGCTCCTTTCGTGAAAGATCGGCCATCTAGGGTTCCACCCTACATCATCTTGGTATCAAGAGCCACGTTGATCACGATTTTGGAGCCTCCCCATTGTGTTTCTAGCCTAGTTTTTGTTGATTTTATCCCTAATTCGAAAATGCCCCACAAAAATAGCTCCAAAATTTTCTTGCGATTTGTTGGTGTGTTTTTTGTTGGGTTTGCTTTGTTTTGAGTCGATCTAGCTTCCCCCCCCCCTTTCCCCACCTTTTCCTTCCACGAAATCGCCTGAATTCCATGATTTTCACCACATCCACCCTGCCCATGTGAAGTTCATCACGTGCTAGAATTTCGCCCAAGCACCGGATGTCCGACCCCTACAGGAAGTCTGACGACCAGACGACCGGCCCAGCCCGGACGTCCGACCAACCCTGACGAAACTGAATTTTTTTCAGTTTAGTAACCACCACCGACCCACATTTCTGCATACGCACTCCCACCGCTATACACCATCGCCACTTCCGCATACCGCCACCATTGCTTACCCGTTTCGCACTTCGACACGTGTTGCCACTTCGAGCTTTGAGAATTTGAGTTGCGGTTCAGTATCCTTTTGTGTTTCGGCTATCTAGGTACGGTTCGACATCAACATCATCGCCGCTCATCTCACCACGGACACGTCATTAACAACGACCACCTCAACTACATCTTGGTATCATGAGCCACGTTGATCGAGATGATCTCGATGGATGAAGAATCGGAAAACCGCAGATTTTATTAGTGGCTTGACAAAGTTCATGAATTTGGCTGAAAGTACAAAGAGGAGAATTGGTGATGCGGATTACATCCTGTGACCATGTAATGATTGTGCCAGTACAGAGTCACATGAAGTGGCGGATGTCTAGATGCACTTAGTCTCTAGGGGATTCATGGATGGATATACACGTTGGACCAAACAAGGTGAAGAGGAGGTCCTGGATGAAGATACCCAGGGCGGCGAGATGCCAAACCCCGATCAGTGTCATATGGATGTTGAATCTAACATCGGGGCAGAGGCGTCAAGCTACCAATGGAACACCGGAAAGCCGAAACGCCCATTGTAAAACCTAGACGTCGACGCAGATGACGACGATCTTGATATGCCAGATTTTGCTGCTATCATTGCAGATTTCGAGGGCCCAAAAAAGGATATGATTTGGTACAAGGATCTGCCAACCATTGATGCGGACTCTAAGAAATAATTGTATCCAAGTTGCAAAAAGAAATATTCCAGGTTGAGTGCCACCCTGGCGCTTCTCAGATTTAAAGCAGCAAACAGTCTATCAAACAAGGGCTTCATAGAGATGTCAGGTCTTTTCAAAGAAATTCTTCCGGAAGATAGTGTGCTCCCCAAAAGCACGAATGAAGCGAAGAAAATTGTTTGCCCATTGGAACTTAAACTGCAGAAGATATATACTTGTGCGAATGATTGTATATTGTACCGTGGTGAGTACAAAGATTCACATGCATATCCCACATGCAAGCATCCACTATACAAGCGCAAGAGAGCAAAGGACAAGTACAAATTGGATGACGAGATCAAGACAGGAATCAAGTTCAAGGTTGTTTGGTACTTTCCTTTAATTCCAAGGTTGAGGTGTTTGTTTGCAAACCCCAGAGAGGCAAAGAGGTTGTAGTGGCATCGTGATGAGAGAATTGCGGATAGGTTTATGAGGCACTCGAAAGATGGGGCTCACTGGGAATTGATCGACAAAAAGTTTGAAATTTTGGCCAAGGATCCTAGAAGTATAAGGCTCGGGGAGTGTACTGATGGGATGAATCCTTTTGACGATATGAGCACCAATCACAGCACATGGCTGGTGCTTCTATGCATATATAACCTAGCTCCTTGGTTGTGTATGAAGAAAAAATACATTATGATGTCAATGATTATCCAAGGCCCGAAGCAACCTGGTAATGACACAGACATTTACTTTCAGCTACTAGTAGAAGAACTACTGATAGTGTGGATAGATGTGCCTACTGTAAAATGTTATGATGCTTACAGAAAGGAGATTTTCGATCTACATGCGATATTGGTGCACACCATTCAAGATATGCCAGCATTAGGCAACACATCAGGGCAGAAAACAAAGGGAGATGTAGGGTGTGTCACATGCATGGATAGGACAGCTAGCAGAAGACTTCCCAACTCGCGCAAAACAGTGTATTTGCATCATCATAGGTTCTTGCGGAAAATCACCCATACAGAAAGATGAAAGCTGAATTTGATGGTACGACAGAGGCAGGTGTGGGCCGAAGACCCTATGACGGGGAGGTGGTCCACAACATGGCTAAAAAATAAAAGTTGTGCTTGGCAAGAACCACCCTTTGACGGTGAAACAAACACCCAATGGTCAAGTGTTTAAGAAGAAACCGGTGTTCTGGAAATTACCTTACTGGGAGATTCTACGTGTACGTCACTGCATTGATGTCATGCACACAGAGAAGCACATATGTGAAAGCACCCTTGGTAATCTGCTCAAGATTAAAGGTAAAAGAAAGGATGGTGACGGTTCACGGCTCGATATGGTTGCTAATCAATCAAAACGCAAGAGCGAAGCAGAAGATGATGACAAATTCATCAAAGATCGCCAGAGTTACGGTTTCAGTACAAAAGAAGCAACACAATTCTTCACCTATTTGTTGTCAGTTAAGACACCCTCTTCCTACCGCGCAAACATCAGAAGTCTCGTGGATGTGAGCTCAGGTAAAATGAAGTTGGCACACATGAAGTCACATGATTGCCACGTAATGTTGACACAAATCCTCCCGGTGGCCATCGGGAATCTAATGGAAAAAGATATAAGAAACACACTCATTGACATATGTGATTTCTTCAACCAACTATGGCAGAAAGTTGTAAATCCTGAAGAGTTGGATCATATGCAAGATGATATTGCAAGAATATTGTCCAACCTAGAGATGTTTTTCCCACCGTCATTCTTTGATGTCATGGTCTATCTCACTGTGCACCTTGTTGATGAGATAAAGTATTGTGGTCCTATGTTTCTTTGCAACATGTATCCCTTCGAGGGGTTCATGGGAATACTGAAGCGCTTTTGTTGGAACCGAAACCATCTAGAGGAAAGCATCCTACGAGGTTATACTGCGGAGGAGATGGTTGAGTTTTGCACCGAATACATGAAACAAGGACCTATAGGTTTACCCCTCTCTCGCCACGAGGGAAGGCTGAAAGGCAAGCCGGTCCTTGCTGGCACGCAAATGGCTGCACTCGGAGAATTGGCAGAGAAAGCCCATTTGACGATACTGCCTAACAGCCTAGTTCTCATCGCTTATGCCGAAGAACACTTGGCGGAGATACGCTAAAGCTTCTTACCAATGGTGCCTTCATCAGATGTGGAGATGAAGGAGCCCACGATCTGAGTCATGCTTCCTGATTGGCCAGAACCCAAACCCCACGGATCGTACGTCTGCACCGTTGGATGCTCCCAGATCCAATGGCGATCCTCACCCCTTTCGACAACACATGCAGTTCCGGTTGTAATTTTATTTTTATGCACAAAATGCATGTTAATCTCAAGAAATATCTGAAATATAGCTAACAATACCTGAAAGGCGCCAGAAAATCAAACCCGTGGTATAATGGTGATTGTGTACCATGGAAATTTTTATGAGGCCAAACGATGAAGTCACCGGCCACAGGAGTTTGAATTGACACGTCTCCTTTTGGAAAACCATGATCATTCATGTGAGATGCTCCGGTTTGGAAGGAGTGGTCATCAAAACTTGTGCCAAACTTTACCAATTTTTCCCACGGGGTCGTGAGAGCACGGCACGGGCACACATCAATTTTGATGATGTCTGAACTCCATCTGGATTTCCTGTAATTAAAATACCAATTAGGCCTACGCTAGTGGCCGCACCTCGTGGCCGAAATGTTTGAAACTTCTCCCCGCTTCTCGAACAAACGCATGCAAACTCATAAAGTGACGCATAAAAGATATGTACACCTTCTTTGCTAGGCTGATAGTAAGGGGGTATCATAGCTAGTATCATGCATGCCAACTAGGTAATTTTGGTGAGCTGTAATAGAATTGATTAAATGAAGAAAGAGAGGGTTAAGTATCATATCATGAAACCGCATCATAATAAATTCTATGCTACTATGTGTCATGCATGACAATATAAATAAAGTACTACATATGATACTAGCAACTCTATGATACTATGCATTAGAGAAAGTACACAATAGAGTGACATAAGACTAGCCACAATGGGTAGTAACATAGAATGTTACTAACTAGTCTATGTTACTACCTCTATAGTGGTGAGTAACATATGTGTAGTAACATGCAACACTTCATTTATTAGGCTATAGACTCATGTTGCCTTGAGATGTGCGATGTTACTCATACTACTAGTAACTAGCTATGTTACCACTTTCCTCTGTTTTTCATTGATTGCTTGCCACATCATCTATTTTATCTAGATACGTGTGATGTTACTACCTATGTTACTTAGGGGTAGTCTAAGCAGGCTATGAGGAATAGAATAATATATATATGTGCTTATTAGTTGGAGGAAAGAGAAGAGAAGCGGGCTCTTGGTTAGTAGAGCCAGCTACAACACGAGACCCAAGACACTTTGTAAGGATGTAAGGTGGGCCAACTATTGATAAACTAGTACATATTTAAAACTTATTATTGTACATGCCCACTAAGAGGTTGGCTGTATATGACATGGCGACTTATAGCCGACCCTTGGTTGTATTATTAACCATGCTCTTAGTGTGGTAGCTAGTATATCATAGACGACTAGCTAGTATCAGACTAGCCACAGTGGGTGTAACTTCAGCAGTAACATTGACTCCAACTCAGAAAACTTGCTTATGTGGCAATAAGTTATTGAGGGGAGAGATAGTTTCAGTAACTTAGCTAGTTAATGTAACATCAAATGTCCAAATGTAATATGAGTCTATAACCTAATAAATGAAGCTTTGCATGACACTACCCTTATCACTACTTCAGGATACTACTAACGCGACACTACAATCAGAGACCCTTTGCCGAAACTGTGTGCGATGCAAAAATCGCAAACGGTGGTGTTAAAAAACCGTTAAAAAGGTGCAAAACTGATGAGGACATCAATACCATTGTTACACCCATAGCCCCTGTTGCTATACATACTGGACCAATTACTAGAGCACGCACGCCCCAATTAAATTACCATGTACTTTCATTTATTGGTAACGATTCTAAAGTTCATGAGAATATGATGCTGCCAAAATTGGATACATATGTTTTGCTTACAAATGAAGGGCCTAGCTTGGAAAAGAAAGATGCACCTTGGAGCAAGTTCAAGCATGGAATGATGGTGTGTGCAAGGGCAACAAGAACGGAGTTACAAGTGATGATTCCAGGACTTTGAAGCCACCATAATGAGTGCATGAAGACTTGGACGAAATATACAAGATGCCATTTCATAAATTTCGTCCAGAGGCTATTCTAGGTACTACGTCATCTTATTTTTGGGCCAGGCCCATGTAATTTCGAAATACTTGATTATAGGCTATTTTTGGAGTCCGTATATGTGGGGAAACAAGAGTTATGGTTGGTTCCGGACCCTCCTCCAAGGGCCACGAAATTCCCCCCTCTCTCCTCCATATATACATACCTCAGGGCATCGTTTAGACTTTGAGTTTTGTTTAGATTAAAAGTTCGCCATAGCTGCAACTTCGCGTACTTCGTTTGTGTTCAACGACCAGACAAAGGCGTCACAGAACCCCACCTTGATCAATAAAGCTTTCCTCTTATATTTGCGATATCCAGATTGCAATCTTAGCTTCTTGCTTGTTCTTCATTTGCTTGCAGGAAATAGACCTTCGTGGTTAGGCTGATCATGCTCCGGTGTGGTCAATAACGTCTTGGAGTTGGTTTAGCGATTGCTAAGGCGCGACGTCTTCGCACGTTCGTAGTTGGATCGTCAAAGTCTGCTCCTCCGAAATGATAATCACCACTCATCGAAAGACAGGACACCTTTGCCTCTATCAAGTGGTATCAGATTTCCAGGTTGCCCGGTGAGATTTTACTATTCTTCATACCTATAGTCCACGAAAAACCACAAAAAAATTAGGGTTATTTCATCATATCCAAACCAATATAAGCCTTTACATAATCATTTTCGGGTTTTGCATTGTTGAATTTGCGGTTGCATCGTCGTGTCTAGTTGCTGGTCTTTGTGTCTAGTTGATGTGGAGCATCCCACATTCATCCCCATGTACACCCCGACTACTCTCCAAGTCCCAAGAGGACATACGACGAGACCACGAACATACGCCATTGGACACAAGGTGAACTCGCTCCTCTTCGAATTGTCACTTTCCACATGCAAGACATGGCTACTACCTCCAACATGTGTGCTATGCATGACCAGGAACCAAGAGGAAGACCATGGACAAGATGGCGAGGACACCAAGCACGAGGAACAAGAGAAGGAGCTGCCCGGAGGGTACAGCCGCCGGACGGCCGGTCCTTACCGGATGTCCGACACCCTCCAATGATCGGACGTCCGAACGTCTCCAGAAATCTAGAGCCTGAATCCCGAGCCAAATGAGCGGACGCCCGACGCCACCGAATGACCGGCCACTTCGGGAAATCCGGTACTTCAGCAACCGAACCAAAATCGACAGAAGTACGAGGATCCCCGGACATCCGAACCAATGCAAGCCTCTGGACAACCGACACCTTATGGACGTCCGGCCCCTGGCTGTGTCCAGTGTTGTGGGCCGAAGCCCATGTACCCCTCACTTACCCCTTCGTCTCCCTAGAATATATACTCCTCCACCACCTTGTATTTAGGGTTAGCATTGTGTTACCTCACTTGTGAGATAGATCTTCGCTCATCCATATCAGATCTACTCCTTGATAGAGACTGTGCCCCTCTTTGGAGAAGATCAACCTTGGATTCAAGACCCCTTTACGGGAAGATCCCCTTGTGCATTCAAGACCGCCTCACAGAGAAGAACCGGCTACCCTTCGTATCGTCCCTTGTTGGATTTGGATCATGTATCTTTTTGTGTTTCGAGGATCTAGCATATGTGACCATATCTTGTTGGTTTTAGAGTTTCTCTCGTGTTTCCCCTCATGATTCCCCTCGATTTCCCCCTCGTGCTCTTCATGTTCTTCGCGGGATCCGCTCCTTTCGTGAAAGATCGTCCACATAGGGTTCTACCCTACATCATCTTGGTATCATGAGCCATGTTGATCACGATTTCGGAGCCTCCCTTGGTTGTTTTCTAGCCTAATTTTATTGTGTTCTTCCCCAATTTCGAAAATCCCCACCAAAAATAGCCCCAATTTGTTTTTTTGTGATCTGTTGGTTTGACAAAGTTTTGTTGGATTTAATCCATGGATTTGCTTGGTTTCAAGTAGATCTAGCATCTCCCCAAGTTTCCCCATCTTTCATCTACGAAATCTCCTCAATTTTGACCCCAAAATCCCCAAATTCCGCCCAAAATTGCGTCCCGAAACTCGCATCTCGCGTTGACCCCGACCCACCGGACGACCGACGTTTTACAGACGTCCGGAGCCCCAGGAAACACCGAACGTCCGACCTTTTCCGGACATCTGGAACCACTAACCCGAGCCAAATTTATGGATTTCTGAGCCCGACCGGACGTCCGGCGACCGGACATCCGTCCTTTTAAGGACGTCCGTAACCTGTAGTTTCAGACTTCTGCTGATTTTTGTTTCGGCCACAACAAATCCATCCAAACTCCAATTTTGACGTTCTTCAGCTCGTCTTGAAGCTCTTGACATCCCCCTTCCCACAAAAATACCACCAAAATCTTTTAACTCCATCAATTTTTTTGAATTTTGGCATCTTTGCCTAGGGCTTCCACCACATCTTTCGCTACACCACACCGACTTCCGCAACCTAACACATTTTTCCCCTTAGCATTTGAGGTTGTTCGAGTTGTGATTCGAGTCTCCTAAGGTGTTTCGGCTACTTAGGGACAGTTGCTTCTTCATCAACCACCACCACCACTTCTGCATAGGCTTACCCAACATATAGTTCCGCCACCCCAACTGAACCCAATTTTGTTTGTGTTGTGAGTTGTGTCTCCTAAGGTGTTCCGGCTACTTAGGGACCGTGCTTCCAACTCCGATGCCGTGTATAGTCCACCGCGCTACCCTCCTTTTTCGCAATCTCATTGAGCTTCCGCTACCACCATTTTGACATTTGATATTTTGAGTTTGTGGTTTTTCCCATTTCCTAAGGTGTTTCTGCTACTTAGGGACGAGTCTCCATCATCTTGGTATCTACATCAAGAACACCGCCACTCATCATCACCAAGGATGGTAACCTCCATATGATCTTGGTATCATGGTATCCCTCCATTGTATATTCCCCTTACCATTACATTGATACCTCCTAGCCTATTTTGCGTCACTTGCCTATCGAGACTAGACATTTGAGTATTGCCGGCAACGTTACTTGTGCACATTAGTGGTCTACTCCTTCCATTACATACATACCATATCATATCGGTATCATTTTGGTATCATATCATCCCTTGAGCCACAAGTTTGTTCCTGCATATATATACAATTGCTATCTTGGTTTGTGCATTGTGCAAAAGTGGCCATACAAAAAAAGCTTTTAAGCAAAAGAGAAAGAGAAAAGAAGCTTGTAAGCAATAGCAATAGCATCATACAACATTGCATAAGATTGTCATATCTGATCATCTTGGATCATAGCACCGGAACACCATACATACATAGCATACTTGGGATAGAATGTTTATCCATTTTGCATCTTATAGGTTGTGAACAAGTGTCGTATCCGCCTATAGAGCAATCGTGCTAGCGCCTCTCTTGAGTTGGGCAACACGAGCGTTTTCCGTGGATTCCACATTTTATGCTCATTCCTTGGTTGCACGACCCCATTTATCTATCCGTGTGTGCGCTTCCGTGTGCCATATATTGCTATTGGTATACTTGTTGCACTTGCGAATTTGTGAATCTCTTTCAACATTATTGACTCTTGCTAACATTTTGCATCAAATTTTTGTGCCACTATCCTCACCGAGCTCCACCATAAGCCTTCTTTTGTGTAGGTGTGAGAAATCGACAAGAATTGGTACCAATTGTGCTATTTCCTTGTTAAATCATTGAGTGATCATTGATCCATCTTCAACATTGGTCAAGGTACATTTGGTATAAGTTCTTCTATTTCTCCCACTCATATTTGCTCGAGCATTGTGATGGATAGGCAAGGCATTTCATCTCCGGTCTTCCACAACAACGACGGCATGAACAACTACATCACCAAAGCATTAATCTTCGATCTACAACGACAAATGCAAGGCGCACAATCAAGATTGCGAGAGCGCATCGAGAACCTCTCCATCGACATTCATCACTCCAAAGCAAGGAAAAGGGACTACATCGACAACAAGCTTTCCGCACAAAAGGAGGAGCAAGATGCAAGGATGGAGGAGATTCGGACCTTGTTGATCAACCGTTCTTCCCCTTCATCATCCTCAAGGCGGATTTCGAAGCCCGCCCGGATGTCTAGCCCCCGGACATCCGTCCATTTACGAACGTCCGTAACCTGTAAAAACTGATTTCGCTCAAATGTTGCTTCGGCCATAACTAATTCATCCGAACTCCAATTTTGACGTTCTTTAGCTCGTTTTGAAGCTCTTGACATTCCCCTTCCCACAAAAATACCACCAAAATCCTTTGACTAAATCAAAGTTTTGGAACTTTGGCACTTTTGCCTAGAGCTTACACCACATCATACGCTACACCACTATCGACTTCCGCAACCTAACCAATCTTGATCCCCATTGCATATGTGGTTGCTTGAGTAGTGATTCGAGTCTCCTAAGGTGTTTCAGCTACTTAGGAATGGTTTCTTCCTCATCAACCACCACCACCATTTCCGCATAGGCTATCCCACCATACATTTCCCCCACCTCAACTTAACCCAATTTTGTTTGTGTTGTGAGTTGTGTCTCCTAAGGTGCTTAGGCTACTTAGGGACCGTGCTTCCAACTCCGACACCGTGTATAGTACACCACCTTACCCTCCATTTCCACATTGCCTACTTGCAAGACCTATCATTGAATTTCCGCAATCCTATTAAGCTTCCACAACCACCACCGCATTTTCGCTACCACCATTTTGACATTTAACGTTTTATATTTTGAGTTCGCGGTTTTTCTGTTTCCTAAGGTGTTTCGGCTACTTAGGGACGAGTCTCCATCATCTTGGTATCTCTATCAAGATCACCGCCACTCAACATCGCCATGGACGGTAACCTCCATATCATCTTGGTATCGTGGTATCCCTCCATTGTATATTCCCTTGCCATTGCATTGATAACCCCTAGCCCATTTTGCGTCACTTGCCTATCGAGACTAGACTTTGAGCATTGCCGGCAACGTTACTTGTGCACATTAGTGATCTACACCTCCCATTGCATACATACCATATCATATTGGTATCATCTCATCCCTTGTGCCATAAGTTTGTTCCCACATATATACAATTGCTATCTTTTTTTGTGCATTGTGCCAAAGTGGCCGTACAAAAAAAAAGATAATAAGCTTTTAAGCAAAAGAGAAAGAGAAAAGAAGCTTGTAAGAAAGTGCCATAGCATCATACCACATTGAATATAAGATTGTCATATCCGATCATCTTGGATCATACCAGCGGAACATCATATACATAGCATACTTGGGATAGAAGTCATTGCATTTTTGTCTCCTATAGGTTGTGCACAAGTGTCGTATCCGCCTATTGAGCAATCGTGCTAGTGTCTCTCTAGAGTTGTGCAACAAGAGCATTTTCTATGGATTCCACATTCTGAGCTCATTCCTTGGTTGCACGACCCCATTTATCTATCCGTGTGTGTGTTTCCGTGTGCCACATATTGCTATTTGTCTTCTTGTTTCACTTGCGAATTTATGAACCTTCTTCAACATTATTGACTCTTGCTAACATTCTGCATCAAATTTTTGTGCCACTATCCTCACCGAGCTCCACCATAAGCCTTATTTGTGTAGGTGTCAGAAACCGACAAGAATTGGTACCAATTGTGCTATTTCCTTGTTACATCATTGAGTGATCATTGATCCATCTTCAACATTGGCCAAGGTACATTTGGTATAGTTCTTATCCTTTCTCCACTCATATTTTCTTGAGTATTGTGATGGATAGGCAAGGCATTTCCTCTCCAGTCTTCCACAACAACGACGGTGTGAACAACTACATCACCACAGTGTCAATCTTCGATCTAGAACGACAAATGCAAGGCACACAATCAGGATTGCGAGAGCGCATCGAGAACCTCTCCATCGACATTCGTCACTCCGACGCAAGGAAGGGACTACATCGAGAACAAGCTTTCCGCATAAAAGGAGGAGCAAGATGCAAGGATGGAGGAGATTCAGACCTTGTTGATCAACCGTTCTTCCCCTTCATCATCCTCAAGGCGACAACGTTCAAGTCACAAGTCTTTGGAGCACAAAAATGATGCAAGTGCAAGTCGTCCACGTCTGCATCTCCATGGCGACCACCATCACGTTCGTGATCCACATCTTCATGAAGGGCAAGTCACCTCCAAGCAACATGTGCATGACAACGACGAACGATGTCTACTACGAGCTCAAGTGTGACAACGACACCAACATCATGAAGATGCTCCACAAGCGCAAATGCACAAGCCCCAAAAGCCATACTTCACGCCAAGGCCAACCTTCATGAGCATAACAGAAGACCGCGAGACGAGCACCACCAAGACGGAGCTACGACTACAACAACCACTTCGGCATCTTCGCCTTTGGACGTACGACATCTTCACCTACTTCCCATGAGTATGCCTACATTGACTTCATCAAGTCCAAGGTGACCACCTACGAGCGAGGGCGACACATCCATCTTCGGAAGCCCCTCAAGGAAGATGGCCAAACATGGGAATTTCCCTTCGGTCATGAAAATCGAGCTAGGGCCATCCCCTTCGACCACGGCGACGAGCATGAACCTCTTCAACAACATGAAGACGACGCCCATATTGGACTCCCACTCCGAGTCAAGCTACGAGACCGCACATCAGACCTTATCTTTGGTCTTAGAGGAGAGTGATGATGTGCCATCTTCGGCCTTCATCCACGGCTATGACTACAACATGATTGAGCATGGAGACATTTGCACCTACATCTCTCCAACACCCACATATCATGAGATGACCCAATTGCCATGTGAGGAGAGCCACCACCCCATGAGTGAGATGCGTGACTCCACCATATATGACATTGAGTGCATTTCCTATGAGAGGATGAGTATGAAGACCACTAGCCCCATACATGAGAGCATGCCACATATCCTATGTGAGGTTGAGAACCATTTGATTGACTCCACCAACCATATGAGTGAGAGCATCCAGGAGGGAGTGAGTGAGCCACAACACTTAGTGAGTGAGGTAGTTGACATGGCATGTGAGGCAACTCTGATTTCTAACAACTTAACCTCTACTCCGAGTGTGTTTTCTTCTTTGGTGCTAGGTCTCCTACATGACGACATGCCTATCCTCGACGAGTCCATACCTCCAATGGAAACGACAATGACCATGGTGGAAGAAGATGCACCACCCACATGGTTCCATCAAGATGAAGATGACCACGACTTGGTATTCGCAACCTCACCTGCAACACATGAGCGATGCTCCAAAGGTAACATAGGTGATGGTGCTTCTCTTGTCCCACCAGTGGACTATCTCACCAATGATTGCTTGCATGATGTTGATACACCTATTCCGATGCTTCATGCTAGTGCGACTTCTTCATGTCATGACTTACCAATTTATGATGAATAAGATGATGAGCATGTTGAGTTGCCTAGTTGTGATGCTATGCTCCATAGGATATCATGTGAAAATTCTTTTGGTCACATCATGTTCGACAACCCTTTAACCTTGTCATATGCTATGAGTGAGATATCCCATATTGCATCATTTCAATCTCAACATAGTAGCTATGCATGCCCCATTAAAATAAATCCCATTTTCACTTATGGCATAGATCACAAGATGATGGTCATTGGCTTTTGTTTTTCATGTGATGATATTGCCATGCTTCCTTGATGCATTCCATGATTTGTGCAATTCATCTACTATGCCATGCCATGATCACATTGTTCCAAATATGCATTGTTTTGGATGTTGTCAGTATTCTCAATGTAATATTTCCACTAATGATCATGAGGAGACCCCCATAGTTTCCTCATACATATTAGGATATTTTGATGCATTCCATACTTTGCATGATTCCCGTGATTGTGTGCACCATATGCATTCAATGAATAACAATGCTCTACATATTTCTCATGATGCATTACACAATTTGATTCTCCATTATGATATACATAACAATAAACCTATCATGATGAATGACATGTTTCTATATCATGCATCTCATTTATTTGAGCATTGGATATTTTGTGCTAACCGACACAAGCACGTGCACATCATGATGGATGATGTGTACATATACCATGCACACACAATTTCCCTTTGTCTTTGTTTTGTGTAGGTACTCACGTATACTCGTCAACCTCTCAATACCAAGAGATGACGAAACAAGCTCTTGAGAGCAAAGATGACTTGGGATCGCGTGGACTATCCTTACCACCATTCCCATCACGCAACGACTACACACATCTCTTCTACTTGGCTGTCACACGACTATGGGCTATATATCACTTGTCACCTTATGCCCATTATATTGTGTTCACTTTGCATGCTATGCTTGTTTCTATGCCTTTGACATGCAATTGTGACCCTTGCATGCATTTATCGATGATTCACCATTATGCTACTGCTATGTGTATTTGCATGCTTGGTGGAGATCCTTGTTGCTATTGCCATGTTTATCATGTGCCTCATGCTATTGATGCTTGTTGTGGTGGGAGAGTAATGATGTCCCATTGCTATTTACATATGCCCTCTCGCCAATACATTGATGATATTTTGCTCATATTAGCTTGTGATATGTCTTGTGCATTATTCATGACTACCGTTTGCACACATGACATACTTGACATGATTCCTTCTAGTACGTTGCATCTTCGCACTACTAACTTGCTTGCCTTGATTCATATGATTGCTTTCTTTTGTCGCATCACCCATGTTCCATTATTACTTGCTTTCTTGGGTTGATGGCATATATGTTCATGCCTCTCACATGATATATTTTGTTCATTGTCGCTTGCCTCCAATTGTTGCATCTATGCTTATTGATCGTGGAGACTTGGAAACTTTACTTGTGATGCATGCTTGCTTGATTGAGCCTATTGTATTTGGTTGTTCTCGCATCATATGCCTCCATACTATGAAATGCTCCCTTGTCCTTTTTTATGATGTGCATGTGCATACACTTGTTGGGTATTTTACCACACGAATGATAGGTTTTGCATCTCCGCTAACCTCATTTGTTTTTCTGAGTGTTTGTCGTGTTCTTTCATCTTGAAGGATTCACAAGGCGATACCATCATGAGACAATTTGGTCATGTGAAGGCATACACGATGTGCCACACCAACATTTACGAGAATCTCCTAAAGGTGAACTCCTTCCCTTTGAGCCATCCTCAATTACGCATATTGGATGGGTCACTCTTTCATTGTTGTCTACATGATACATCTCGTGAACGGAGGAGCGACATGGGAGATTGGCTCTATGGACCTTCAAGTTGAGGAGCGCTCGGACTTATTGGATGCACCTTCGAACCTCCACTCATGCCACGACATCGAGCATTGGTACACCAACACCTCCATATTTGTTCATTGTGCGCACACATGTCATGCTCGATGAACATATCATACACATGACAAATTTGCATCTTATGCATGGATTGACTCACATTATGATTACCTTGTTGCATCTTGTATCCCCATGTCATCCATGATATATGAGCTTGTGCATTTTCCTAGCAAATTTGTTGTGATCTACCTTGATGGCATATTCATACATCATTATCATACTGTCGATCATCAATTGCATGATCACATACACATTTTGAGCATCCATTGCCATATTCATGCTATTGATAAACCGTCTCACTATCACATCATTTTGCACCATGGTTGCATTGATCATATTCACAATACATTTGTGTGCACAATGAATGCTTTTGCTCCCATGAATGCTTTGCATATCATTCTACATCTTGTTGATAAGCTTCGTGCCCTTTGTCATGAACAATCTTGCCACGGAATCATTCTTCTATGATGGACACTTTGTGTGCGCTAACCATTGTATTGCCAAGTGTACTTTGTGTTTGCTCAATTTGCATCTACCACATACCGGAGACACCTTGGAGTACTTGGATTGCGCCATGCCTTCAACTCCGTCCAACTTCAAGTCCTTCCACGACAATCGTTTCCATGGTGATAGGGATCCTGATATAGGGTCGGATCTTTCCCAAGGGGGGAGGGGGGTGTCGGTGTCAAAACTGGCGGATCTCGGGTAGGGGGGCCCGAACTGTGCGTTTAAGGCAGATGGTAACATGAGGAAGGGGACATGACATTTTACCCAGGTTCGGGCCCTCTTTCTCGAGGTAAAACCCTACGTCCTGCTTGATTGTTCTTGATGATATGAGTATTACAAGAGTAGATCTACCACGAGATCAGGGAGGCTAAACCCTAGAAGCTAGCCTATGGTATGATTGTATGTTGTCCTACGGACTAAAACCCTCCGGTTTATATAGACACCGGAGGGGGCTAGGCTTACACAAGGTCAGTTACAAAGGAGGAGATATACATATCCGTATTGCCTAGCTTGCCTTCCATGCCAAGTAGAGTCCCATCAGGACACGGGACGAAGTCTTCAATCTTGTATCTTGATAGTCCAGCAGTCCGGCCAAAGGATATAGTCCGGCTGTCTGGAGACCCCCTGGACCAGGCTTCAATGACAATGAGTCCGGCGCGCAGTACTGTCTTTGGCATTGCAAGGCCGGTTCCTCCTCCGAATAGACCACGAAAGAGTTTCAATACAAGGATAGTATCCGACCCTGGAAAATAAGTTCCACATACCACCGTAGAGAGAATAATATTTCCACAAATCCAATCTGCTGACACGTTTTGATAGTATGACATCACTTCATGGCCTGGTTATTATTCGAACCGCTTTTCTCAACCAGCTCCGCACACATTGCGAGGCGGTTTTCTCGATACGTCTTGTCAAAGCAGAGATCTTGTTCCCCTTATCACGGGATTCTCATCAATACGAACGTGGGTAACCCAACCATGCCATCAATTACGGCGCCTGGGGAATAAGCGGTTTTGCCAGGCAAGTTGGGAGACTCATCGCCTCCTCCACCCTTATAAAATGGACAAAGATCTACTTTTTTCACCCACGCCTTCTTCCTTCTTGCTTTCCCATTCCCGCACACTCGAGCTCAGTGCCCAAGCTCGCGTTCTTCTTCTCAAACCACTCCAAGCATGTCGGGAGCAGGAGGCAAGTGGATGGTCTCCTCCTTCACGGAGGAGAACGTCAAAAAATTATGGGAAGCCGGATAACTGGCCGCGGATATCGCGCACCAGCTGCCCGATGTGGGGCAGATCGTCCCAACGTCCGAACCCCATGAGAGGGTAGTCTTTCTTACCCATTTCATCCACGGACTGGGATTTCCCCTCCACCCGTTTGTCTGCAGGCTCATGTTCTACTATGGGCTGGATTTTCATGATCTGGCTCCCAACTTCATCCTCAACATCTCGGCGTTTATCGTCGTGTGCGAGGCCTTCCTCCGCATCAGGCCCCACTTTGGCCTATGGCTGAAAACCTTCAATGTCAAACTGAAGGTGGTGATCGGCCAGCAAGCAGAGTGCGGAGGCGCCATGGTGGGTAAGATGCCTAATATCACCTGGCTTAAGGGCCCCTATATGGATACCATAAAGGGTTGGCAATCGGGGTGGTTCTACATCACCGAGCCACGCGACTCCGGCTAGGTGGCGGCCCCCAAATTTCGGTTCGGAATCCCCACGCAGCTTACCTCCTGGAAAAAGAAGGGCCTGTCCTGGGGCTCTCCGGTAGAGTTGACCAGACTTCAGACCTGCATCCATAACATGACAAGCAAGAAAATCAAGCTCATCAACGTGGTCCAGGTTATGCTCTTCCGCCGGATCCTTCCGTGTGAACGGCGGGCATTTGTTTTGTGGGAGTTCGACTTGGCCAAACACCAGACACTGCGAGAGCTCTATGACACGACGCACGAGGACGTCTGGAGGGTGCTGTTTAAGAGCGCCGAGATCCCTCCCCCTCTCAATGAGGACCGCAGACTCAGCGCAAAGCGCCGCGCCAATCCGGTAAGCTTTTATATTTCTTAGGGTATTTATTTGCCCTGGTTTAGTTGTGTGCAGGATCTGAACTTCCATGTCATTGACAGGACTGGATAGAGATGGCGGAGCAGCTTGATAGCCCAGCCCCGCTGCCCGAAGATCCTGCAGACGCTCTTCTGACGAAGATACTGACTCCGACACCCTACGAGGTGCCGGAAAAGACCAAGAAGAAGGCGGCGGGGACCCTAAAGGGTCTCCGGTGCAAGGTTGTATCAGAGTCATCGGACGATGACTCCGACGCGCACACCTCCCGTGGAAAGGAGGAGGAGGAGAAAAGTCCCCCCCCCCAGCCGGGGGAGACAAGAAAAGGAAGGCCGACCCATCCGGGGAGGCCCAAGGATCCAAGAAGGGAAGGACCCTCCTTCCGGACTATGCCACGATGGCCGCCGACAGCAGCAACGAGTGGCTGCCTAGGGACAAGCCCCTGGCGAAGTCGTAAGTGTACGGACACCATAGTACTTCATGATATGTTTTATTGTACTGCCTTTCCTCATGCCGAACATGATTATGCAGTCCGTCCCGAGCTCATCTCGACGTACCCTCATCAAGCGGCTCTTTGGACTCGTCGGATATGAACAACGATTCTGTTCTGACCGCTTCCACCCCTTGCCCTTCGGACAACGCCGAGGTGTTGTCTAAACCGGCACCAAGCCAATGGGAGGTGGTCCTGGGGGCACCTCACGGCTACTTCCCGGACCCTGGGTACCAAGGGAGCGAGGCTCCTACGGGCTTTGAGTTCGGGCCCCAGCCGGTCACTGCGCTGGAACCCTCAATGGTTCCGGACTCCAGCAGGCGGTCCTCTGTCCAACTAGAGGCACCGGACAACTTGCTGGAAGTGCTTCATAGCGCTTCCATCGATGAAGAACACCGCACTATCATGAGTGCGGTGGCTAAGAAGGTTCAGTCCACCAAGAACGGGCTGGCCGAAGCTTGCGCCAGCCTCCTCATAGGCTCTGAGGTAAGCATTCAAAATATAAAAATATTACCACATAGATAGTAGCCCCTGATGCTCTGTTCGGCGTTTGTGAAGAAAAGCCGAATAGAGATTCAAATGATAACTCATGAGTCTAATTAGAGTATGTCTATGTGTATGTGCAGGCTTCACTGCGGGCCGCTGCCGCACGTACTGCGGAGGTCGCTGTGCTGAAGCAGGACCTGAAGCGGTCCGAGGACGAGCTCGACCTTACCAAGAGGCAGCTTGAAGAGAGCAAAGGTAAGAAATACCCCTGTCTGTGTAGTTAAAAAGAAGTTCAGGTGTAAAGTAATAGGAACATCATGGATTTGTCAGGGGCCACGACCAAGGTGGAGACCCTTAGGAGGGCGTTGTTCGCGGCCGAAGACAAAGCGGCCAAGGAACGCATTGAACGGGAGAAACAAGAAGCCCGAGTGGGCGCGGTGCAGCAAGAGCTCGAGGCCCTCGCCAAAAAGCACGAGTCCTTGGAGCTAGACTCTAAAACGCGAGAGTCCGAGCTCGCGCGGGTGCTTGAAAGTGTCCGAAGCGCCAAGGCCGAAGCCCACAAGGCCCTCCAGGAGATCAATGAGGCGAAGAAGATATCAGCGGGTAAGGCATTCAATATGCAAAGCAACCATGCGAAGGAGAATTTCCTTTTTCTTACCCGAGTTCGGAGCTCTCCAGGAGCATTTACAGATCTTCCCCGCAGAGTGCTGGATGCCGCAGAATTTTATCGGGCTGAGGAGGGGAGCTCAACAGAGAAGTTGTTCTGGTCTTAGTATACTGGGGCCGAACACCCCATGACCTTGAGTGACCACCTGAAGCAGTTGGTCGAACTTCATAGGGCGGCCGAACAGGCCATGAGGGGCCTTATAGTCCGGATGTGGCCTGGCGAGCCCCTGGCCGGCAGCTACTTCGGTCTGGTGCGATGGCTGGTGGAGGCCTGCCCAGGGCTTGAGGTTATCAAGCAATCCGTCTGCATAGAAGGTGCACGCAGGGCTTTTGCCCGGGTGAAGGTGCATTGGGTGAAGCTGTGTAACACCCTCGATGTGGCTATATCTCCCACATGTCGAGGCATGACTTAGAGGCATAACCGCATTGAAAGCAATGTCGCAAGTGAGGTAATCTTCACACAACCCATGTAATACATAAGGGAAAGAGATACATAATTGGCTTACAATCGCCACTTCACACAATACATGAATAAAGCATTACAACATCCAAATACAATCAAGGTCCGACTACGGAACCAAAATAATAGAAGAACCCCAAATGCGACAAGGTCCCCGGTCGACCCCAACTGGGCTCCACTACTGATCAACTAGAACGAAACAACACAAAGGATAAGATCTTCATCGAGCTCCTCCTAAGCTTGCTTGCGTCATCTGCACGGACTCATCGGCACCTGCAAGCTGGTTTTGGAAGTATCTGTGAGTCACGGGGACTCAGCAATCTCACACCCTCGCGATCAAGACTATTTAAGCTTATAGGTAAGGCAAGGTAATTATGTGGAGCTGCAGCAAGCGACTAGCATATATGGTGGCTAACCTGTTCGCACAAGAGAGCGAGAAGAGAAGGCAAAAGCACGGTCGAATAACTATGATCAAGAAGTGATCCTAAAACAACCTACGTCAAGCATAACTCCAACACCGTGTTCACTTCCCGGACTCCGCCGGAAAGAGACCATCACGGTTACACACGCGGTTGATATATTTTAATTAAGGTCAACTTTAGGTTTTCTACAACCGAACGTTAACAAATTCCCATCTGCCCATAACCGTGGGCACGGCTTTCGAAAGTTCAAATCCCTGCAGGGTTGTCCCAACTTAGCCCATCACAAGCTCTCACGGTCAACGAAGGAATAGACCTCCTCCCGAGACATTCCGATCAGACTCGGTATCCCGGTTCTACAAGACATCCTCGACAATGGTAAAACAAGTCCAGCAAGACCACCCGATGCGCCGACATCCTGATAGGAGTTGCACATATCTCATTCTCAGGTCACACCAGATAAGCTAAGCGTACGGGAGCCAACGTAACCCAAGTTACCAAGGGACGGCCCCGCACGGTGCTCTGGGTTGGACCAACACTTAGACAAGCACCGGCCCTGGGGTTTAAGATAAGGATGACCCTTGGGCTGCCCTAACCCAAGGGAAAAAGAGGCTAGGTGGCAAATGGTAAAACCAAGGTTGGGCCTTGCTGGAGGAGTTTTATTCAAAACGAACTATCAAGGGGTTCCCATTATAACCCAACCGCGTAAGGAACGCAAAATCCGGGAACATAACACCGATATGACGGAAACTAGGGCGGCAAGAGTGGAACAAAACACCAGGCATAAGGTCGAGCCTTCCACCCTTTACCAAGTATATAGATGCTTTAATTAAATAAGATATATTGTGATATCCCAACAAGTAAACATGTTCCAACAAGGAACAACACCTCCATGTTCCAACAAGGAACAAACTTCAATCTTCACCTGCAACTAACAACGCTATAAGAGGGGCTGAGCAAAGCGGTAACATAGCCAAACAACGGTTTGCTAGGGCAAGGTGGGTTGGAGGCTTGGTTCAACAATATGGGTGGCATGATAAGCAAGTGGTAGGTATCGCAGCATAGGCATACCAAAAGAGCGAGCAACTAAGAAAGCGAAGATAGAAGTGATTTCGATGGTATGGTCATCTTGCCTGAAATCCCACAAGGAAGAAGCACGAGTCCATGAAGAAGACAAACGGACGTAGTCGAACAGATCCTCACACACACGACGTTATCGGAACCAACCCGAAGAAGCAACACCGGAAAGAAGCAAACAGCATAGTAAACAACCAACACATCAACATGGCATGATGCACAATCGAGTATGATGCATGTCCGGTTTAATGAAGCATGGCATGGCAAAGTGCACAAGCAATCCTACAACTTAAGTGGAGCTCAATATGCAACTTCGTTGCATATTGACGAAACACCACATTCGAGTTACTTAGTTCGATCTCGTTTTGTACCCAACAATATTAAATGTTGATTAACATGGCAAGGGGTGAAGCAAATGAAAACTACCTATCTAGGCAAATTTAAATGAGGCCGGAACAACAAACAACACTTCCGGAAAATGCCCATATGCATATTTTAGGTTTGGTACTGTTCTGCCCTAAACATAATTTTAGAGTTGCTAAGCATGCAAAATAAGGCCACCATGTTAAACTAGGCATTTTTCTACCCCATTTACATATAAAGATTAATCAAATCGGAGCTACGGTTATTAAGTTACGAATTAAATCATTTTAACATGGCATAGGAGCAAATTAAAGAAAACATCATTTTAAACATTTTAACATGGCAACAAAGTGGCATATTATTAATCTACACATAATTTTAAGCAAGTTTCATATATAAATTATTTTAAACTGATGCACGATTGAGAAGTTATTAAATGCATGAAGTTTAGGGGCTAATCTGCAAAACAGGTCTTCTCTGGAATAATAACTAAATCGCAGAACTGAAAAAATAGATATCGGGCCGAATCCGGCTAGCCCAATAGAGGAAATTCCAGGGTGCTGCTCACATTGGGCCTTGAGGCCTATGCGTGGCTGGGGCGAAGAGGGAGCTGGGCCTTGGCCTGCTCTAGCGGCGCGCTGGGCCGGAGCAGAGGAGCTCCAAGCAACGATGCAGGGGAGTGCATGGTCAATGAAAGAACGTGGGATTCAGATCGTGGCACTCGTCTCCCTCGAAAACAAAACGCAGCAGCACGACCGGTCAAGAGGTGCGGCGACGTGCAGGACTCCAGCGACGAGGACTTGGCGGCGATGCAGGGAAGGGAAAACGGCGGGACTCCGGCACGGCAGGGAGCTCGGCGGGGCGCAGAATCTTGGTGGACGACGGCGAGCAGCGCTGGGCGTTCGGATCCACGACATCGAGGCGGGGCAATAGGCTCATCCTCTTCCTCGAGTTCTCGCCGAAACTGGGGAGGCGGAGGTGGGATGCAGGGGAGCGGCAGCGGCGGCGAACTTGGGTCGGGGCGGCGGATCGGCGAGGAGGTGCTGCAAGGAGGTCTCGGGCGCCATGGCAGATCGAGAGGAGGCGGTTGTTCCTACAGTGATGAAGTATAGAGAGAGAGGGAGATCGTGTGAGGGAGAGAAGAGAATAGAAAACAAAAGAGGAGGAAGATAGGAGAAGAGGAAGGCGGCCCTGCTGGCTACGATCGGCGCAGACGAGAACGTAGGGCCTCGGGCGTGGGGCTCCAGGGGAGGCGCAGGGGAGCTACGGGCTTCCAGATCGGACACGAGGAGGACGGCATACGGGGACGAGCGAGGCTCTCGGGCGGAGGCGGTGGTGGTCTCGATCCGATTGAGATCGAGAGGAGCGAATCAATGGTTAGATGTTGATAGGTGGGGATGGATCCCGAGGAGAAAATGGTGAGTGGGTGGCGGCGGCGCGATGGGACAAGGGGGAGGATTTTTAGGGTTAGGCTAGAGTTTGATCTATATATAGCAAAAAGGCTAAGTTTAGGGGCATTTGGACCGTCCAATCTTAATCGTACGGTCATGGATGAATAGGCTAGGGAGATCAAATAAGAAAACAGAGACGTTTTGTAGATGTTAGGGGATGATCCGGGCACAATGGTGACGACTGCTTGGGTCGGGTCCGGGACAATTTTTCGGACGCGCGCGCGAGGAGGGCCGCGGGCTGACGAGAGGTTAGGTTGGACCTGGCGGTAGGTAGTGGGCTGTGTAGAAGGTCTCGAACTGAGAGAAGAGAAGAGAGGGAGGCCCGGCGACTGGTTCCGGAGACCAAAAACGTTCGGCGTTAGACCGGCTATACTGCCGCTATAGTTAATCGTTTGGGCGTCAAACGAACTCCGAATGCGATGAAACTTGACAGGCGATCTATCTACACTATAATAAGACAACACGTCAACTCTCATCCCATTCCGGGAACATTTCCGGCCACTTATAAAATACTATTTCGGACATGCCGCGGGCGCGTGCAAGTGTGGTTGTACTCAGAACGGACAACAAAGAGAACTCGGAGAACCCGGACTAATGCAAGTTTTAAACATGATGATGCAATGCACATGATGACATGATAAGATGCAACATGCAAGCAAATGACAAGGCAACAACATCGAATAACTGGCGGACACCTGGCACATCGGTCTCGGGGCGTCACAACACTCCACCACTACGAGAGGATCTCGTCCCGAGATCTAGAATGGCACAGGAGGGGAAAGGAAGAGGAAGAGGTGAGGTGAAACTATGTTGCTTCTCTGACAACGAGTGAAACCAAAGAACCTTGCGAGGTTGAACAAATTCGAGAAAAGAATACAACGAAGGTGAACAAAGTCGAAAACACTTCGTTAGAAAAGAGGAACAAAGAACATTGCGGAAAACCCTTGAGATTGAAGGGCAAGATATATATTGAAACCACTCTGGTTAAAACAAGATAGAGAAGGATTAAGAATGATATAATTTGGACAGCACTCCGACTGTAAACGGAAGGAATTGAACATGAATTTGACAAGATTAGGGGATACTTGATGAAAACAACAATACACTGCCTCCGGAACTATTGAAAGAAAGGCACAATGGGTAAGAACGATTTCAGACGGCACTCCAGTTGAGAAGAGAGGCAAAAGTTGATAAGATGAGAGAACTTGAATGAAGGACATGACACTCAAATTGAATGGATAAACAAAAGGAAATACCATGATCTTTGACAAAAAAACAAGATGATGAGTTGAATAGAACAACATCACCAAACCTCCGGAAGAAATGAAAGAATGCAATGAAAAGAACGGAGAAGAAAACAACATGTTCAACATCAAATGAATCTGAGAGAGCATCCTTAAAGAAGGATTGAACTTAGTTGTTGGGAAATCAACAACGTAAAGAACAGGCTTGTTGAGGGCTTATGGAAAACATCTCAAAAACTTGAGGTGAAAACCTGCCACAAACGAAAACAATTACTTGCTTAAGAGCGACAGAGAGATGAAAACATCTTTCATCGCGAGAATAGGAGGAAACTTGGATTATTGATAAGCACCATAAATAGCAACATTCCTTAGGGAAGGTTTTAGGTGAAATATAACCCAAGATAACTCCAACAAAACGATTGGTGGATTGAAAAGAACTCATGCTCGAAGAAATTGGTGGGTTTAACTATCTCATTCTTGACAATTGTTGTATCATGAAACACGAACTCAAATTGTCATGAATGGTATAACACCACCTCAAATGATAAGGTTGAAAGAATTGCACTTTGAAATGCAAGATAAAGAATACTTGATATCCTCTGAAAGAATCTCGATGAACACTTCGAGAAGGAATTAAATCCTTGATGAACCACCATGTTGAACCTTCATGAAGAACTCCGGTAAACAAAGGAATGAAAAGAAAGAGAAGTAGAAAACACAAGGTGAATCCTTGCAATGATTTATATGGATCTTCACGATGAAATAAATTGAGAGAGCTTGGAACTCCGGGAAAGAAAAATGAATCAAGTGAAACCGAGAATTTGACGAGCCACCAGAATAGGGAATCAATCATTTGAATGAACAAGAATAAGAATTATGTTATGCTTATCCTTCACCAATTAAATTGATGGCAACCAACGGATTTGGCATATTACTTATTCTCATAGAAAAGATTAAGATAGGTATCTCGCCAGCTTGAGAATGCCTTCAACGAAACACCGGTGGAATCGAAACAACGAATGAATTGATATGATAACAAAAGAATAGGAATCTTGCACGAACCACTGTAAGAATTGACAACGAATAAATAGATATGATAGCAAGGAAGAAAAAATCCTGAATAGCCACCGTAAGAATTGGAACCAAACGAAGTAAAGGGATGAATCACCGGGAAGAATTAGAGAACGAGTGAGGATACTTGAGGGGATTTATATTCCACTGAAACAAAGAGATCACGAGCTAATTAGAGAATATTGAATGATGCACCAGTAAGATTTTGAGAACGAGAGCTGAAAGCTAGAATGAAAAAATCTTCTGAAATGATGGGCTTTGGATAAAAAACTGAGAAGACTCTTGAATTGCTCCGGATAGGTGAAAAGAATACTCACGATCAAAACAATTACAAGAGGATGGCAACAAGCTAGAATCACGGATCTTGAAGAGAATGGAGCAAGATTAAAGAGAAACTCTTGTTCTTTGGTCTTCAAAAGTTGGAAAAGACGATGAGAAACACCACCATGAATTATTTAGACACTCCGGAAGAATCAAAAGCGAAGAGTTTGAGCCAATGATTAGAAGAAATTATAAGATCTTGGAGAAAAGCATGTGACTGATGATAAATCATTCTTACGTCAAACTTTAAGATGAATTTGAGGGTAGCTCCGGGAAAATAAGAAGAGTCAGGTAAGATCCTGGGAAAAGACCTGTGGGTTAGGGCCCACTCAAGAGAAACACCGTTGAAATAATTAAAAAGAGAGATTGCACCGGTTGAATTAAAAGGCTTGAATGAGATAGCATCCTCAAAATAGCTTGAACGGATTAAGAGTGGAAACACGAATCTTCTGAGATATCTTTAGCACTCCGGAACAAAAGAATAGCAGGCGGGGAAGATTAAGAGGTCCACCGGCATAAGTAGGCATTGGGAAAAAAGAAAAGGAGTATGCTCAATACCAAAGCTTGAATTAAATCCACCGGAGAAGAAAATGAGTGACGAGAGACGAACTTGAAGCTTCGATAGCATCTTCTTGCAAATCACCGGATAAGAATATTGACGAAAAAGGAATGGAGAAGCTTCCCATCAATAAAATGGATACTTGATTAAGAAATATGAGTCCTTGAAAAAAAACAAGGGTGGGAGGGTGGGAAAAACAAAGACAACTTGGAACGGATGAAGCAAACACCGTTGAGAAGAACTGATAATTGATATTGCGAATGTTGAAGTGATCAGATCCACTAGAAGAGAAATAGCCAGGTAGAACAAGATTGGCATAACAATCTCAATTATCGAGAAGGATTAGTATTCACATCGGAGTATGAGAACACCATTTGGGGAAGGTATGGAATCAACACTTGACATTGAAGCAACTCGAATACCACAACTCCAAACAAAAACAAAGGATTGGCTTGCAAAATAAGCCGGAACAAACATATGATAGAGATTTCGTCCGAAGTTTTCGTGGTGGGGCCTACACGGGCTCGATCGTACAGCACCATCATGTACAAGGCAGTGCACATGACATACGAAATGTCCCCGAGTCGGCATAGCCAAGGACTCTTTAAGACACAACGAGACCACTGTAAAATCGACCGTGAATAGGCGGACCACTAGACGTCGAACCCCAATTTCATATCATACATCTGTCGGAAAGATATCCTAAGAGCTAGTTGAATTCCCACTTATAAACTACTGAAACATTCCGGTTATGCAATCAGGTGTTGGGGATACAGGGGAAGCATAATATCTCACCCAAAACTAGCAAATCCTACATCCAGCTGTATCCATCCTTCAACACATAACCAAGAAACCTTCGGAAATCATCTACCTCAACCTTCGAAAAGCATCCGTGATACAAGTTATGGCAATACTCCCGAACTCCCGCCCCAGTACTGGGTGGCGTCGAGGTTATCTCACCAACGAACTGCATAAAAGAGATTTTCGATGTCGGTGTACTAAACTCAGGTATTCCAGAACTGCAACGACAAAATTGTGACGACAACACCTCGGAGCTCAACTCCCCGGGACACTTCCACAAAACCCCTGACAGGAGGCACCAAGACAATGTTGTCGTCACAAAATCATCGAAACAATTCCAAGATACCCGCGTGATCCTAAATTTTTTTTAGTGAAATTTGAGAAGAGAAGAGTCAAAACTCTACGTCAGGATGCCTTACCAGAGCGATGAGGAGACTGGGAAGTAAAAAGAATTCCTAAACTCTCCGATATATAATTCCTAAATGACACAAAACATTTTTCTAGACTCCAACTCGGCTGCTAAAAACGATCAATCAGTGGGGGCTCCTAAGGTCGGGGAAGGCTCTGATTACCAACTTGTAACGCCCTCGATGCGGCTATATCTCCCACGTGTCGAGGCACGACTTAGAGGCATAACCGCATTGAAAGCAATGTCGCAAGTGAGGTAATCTTCACACAACCCATGTAATACATAAGGGAAAGAGATACATAGTTGGCTTACAATTGCCACTTCACACAATACATGAATAAAGCATTAGAACATCCAAATACAATCAAGGTCCGACTACGGAACCAAAATAAAAGAACCCCAAATGCGACAAGGTCCCCGGTCGACCCCAACTGGGTTCCACTACTGATCAACTAGAACGAAACAACACAAAGGATAAGATCTTCATCGAGCTCCCCCTGAGCTTGCTTGCGTCATCTGCACGGACTCATCGGCACCTGCAAGCTGGTTTTGGAAGTATCTGTGAGTCACGGGGACTCAGCAATCTCACACCCTCGCGATCAAGACTATTTAAGCTTATAGGTAAGGCAAGGTAACTATGTGGAGCTGCAGCAAGCGACTGGCATATATGGTGGCTAACCTGTTTGCAAAAGAGAGCGAGAAGAGAAGGCAAAAGCACGGTCGAACAACTATGATCAAGAAGTGATCCTAAAACAACCTACGTCAAGCATAACTCCAACACCATGGTCACTTCCCGGACTCCGCCGGAAAGAGACCATCACGGTTACACACGCGGTTGATATATTTTAATTAAGGTCAACTTTAAGTTTTCTACAACCGGACGTTAACAAATTCCCATCTGCCCATAACCGCGGGCACGGCTTTCGAAAGTTCAAATCCCTGCAGGGTTGTCCCAACTTAGCCCATCACAAGCTCTCACGGTCAACGAAGGAATAAACCTCCTCCTAAGACATTCCGATCAGACTCGGTATCCCGGTTCTACAAGACATCCTCGACAATAGTAAAACAAGTCCAGCAAGACCACCCGATGCGCCGACATCCTGATAGGAGCTGCACATATCTCATTCTCAGGGCACACCGGATAAGCTAAGCGTACGGGAGCCAACGTAACCCAAGTTGCCAAGGGACGGTCCCGCACGGTGCTCTGGGTTGGACCAACACTTAGACAAGCACTGGCCCGGGGGTTTAAAATAAGGATGACCCTTGCGCTGGCCTAACCCAAGGGAAAAAGAGGCTAGGTGGCGAATGGTAAAACCAAGGTTGGGCCTTGCTGGAGGATTTTTATTCAAAGCGAACTGTCAAGGGGTTCCCATTATAACCCAACCGCGTAAGGAACGCAAAATCCGGGAACATAACACCGATATGACAGAAACTAGGGCGGCAAGAGTGGAACAAAACACTAGGCATAAGGCCGAGCCTTCCAGCCTTTACCAAGTATATAGATGCATTAATTAAATAAGATATATTGTGATATCCCAACAAGTAAACATGTTCCAACAAGGAACAACACCTCCATGTTCCAACAAGGAACAAACTTCAATCTTCACCTGCAACTAACAACGCTATAAGAGGGGCTGAGCAAAGCAGTAACATAGCCAAACAACGGTTTGCTAGGACAAGGTGGGTTAGAGGCTTGGTTCAACAATATGGGTGGCATGATAAGCAAGTGGTAGGTATCGCAGCATAGGCATAGCAAAAGAGCGAGCAACTAAGCAAGCAAAGATAGAAGTGATTTCGAGGGTATGGTCATCTTGCCTGAAATCCCGCAAGGAAGAAGAACGAGTCCATGAAGAAGACAAACGGACGTACTCGAACGGATCCTCACACACACGACGTTATCGGAACCAACCCGAAGAAGCAACACCGGAAAGAAGCAAACAACATAGTAAACAACCAACACATTGAGTATGATGCATGTCCGGTTTAATGAAGCATGGCATGGCAAAGTGCACAAGCAATCCTACAACTTAAGTGGAGCTCAATATGCAACTTCGTTGCATATTGACGAAACACCACATTCGAGTTACTTAGTTCGATCTCGTTTTGTACCCAACAATATTAAATTTTGATTAACATGGCAAGGGGTGAAGCAAATGAAAACTACCTATCTAGCTAAATTTAAATGAGGCCGGAACAACAAACAACACTTCCGGAAAATCCCCATATACATATTTTAGGTTTGGTACTGTTCTGCCCTAAACATAATTTTACAGCTGTTAAGCATGCAAAATAAGGCCACCATGTTAAACTAGGCATTTTTCTACCCCGTTTACATATAAAGATTAATAAAATCGAAGCTACGGTTATTAAGTTATGAATTAAGTCATTTTAACATGGCATAGGAGAAAATTAAAGCAAACATCATTTTAAACATTTTAACATGGCAACAAAGTGGCATATTATTAATCTACACATAATTTTATGCAAGTTTCATATATAAATTATTTTAAACTGATGCACGGTTGAGAAGTTATTAAATGCATGAAGTTTAGGGGCCAATCTGCAAAACAGGTCTTCTCTGGAATAATAACTAAATCGCAGAACTGAAAAAAAATAGATATCGGGCCGAATCCGGCTAGCCCAATAGAGGAAAATCCAGGGTGCTGCTCACATTGGGCCTTGAGGCCTGTGCGTGGCTGGGGCGAAGAGGGAGCTGGGCCTTGGCCTGCTCTAGCGGCGCACTGGGCCGGAGCAGAGGATGTCCAAGCGACAATGCAGGGGAGTGCGTGGTCAACGAAAGAACATGGGCTTTAGATCGTGGCGCTCGTCTCCCTCGAAAAGAAAACACAGCAGCACGACCGGTCAAGAGGTACGGCGACATGCAGGACTCCGGCGACGAGGACTTGGCGGTACTCCGGCGCGGCAGGGAGCTCGGCGAGGCGTAGAATCTTGGCGGACGACGGCGAGCGGTGCCGGGCGTTCGGATCCACGACATCGAGGTGGGGCAAGAGGCTCATCCTCGTCCTCGAGTTCTCGCCGAAACAGGGGAGGCGGAGGTGGGATGCAGGGGAGCGGCAGCGGCGGCGAACTTGGGTTGGGGCAGCGGATCGGCGAGGAGGTGCTGCAAGGAGGTCTCGGGCGCCATGGCAGATCAGGAGGAGGCGGCTGTTCCTGCAGCGTTGAAGTACAGAGAGAGAGGGAGATCGCGTGAGGGAGAGAAGAGAATAGAAAACAAAAGAGGAGGAAGATAGGAGAAGAGGAAGGCGTCCCTGCTGGCTACGATCGGCGCAAACGAGAAGGTAGGGCCTCGGGCGTGGGGCTCCAGGGGAGGCGCAGGGGAGCTGCGGGCTTCCAGATCAGACACGAGGAGGACGGCGTACGGGGACGAGCGAGGCTCTCAGGCGGAGGCGGTGGTGGTCTCGATCCGAACGAGATCGAGAGGAGCGGATCAGTGGTTAGATGTTGATAGGTGGGGATGGATCCCGAGGAGAAAATGGTGAGTGGGTGGCGGCGGCGCGATGGGACAAGGGGCAGGATTTTTAGGGTTAAGCTAGAGTTTGATCTATATATAGCAAAAAGGCTAAGTTTAGGGGCATTTGGACCCTCCGATCTTAATCGGACGGTCACGGATGAATAGGCTAGGGAGATCAAATAAGAAAACGGAGACGTTTTGTAGATGTTAGGGGATGATCCGGGCACAACGGTGACGACTGCTTGGGTTGGGTCTGGGACAATTTTTCGGACGCGCGCGCGAGGAGGGCCGCGGGCTGACGAGAGAGGTTAGGTTGGACCTGGCGGTAGGTAGTGGGCTATGTAGAAGGTCTCGAACTGAGAGAAGAGAAGAGAGGGAGGCCCGGCGACTGTTTCCGGAGACCGAAAACGTCCGGCGTTAGACCGGCTATACTGCCACTATAGTTAATCGTTTGGGCGTCAAACGAACTCCGAATGCGATGAAACTTGACAGGCGGTCTATCTACACTATAATAAGACCACACGTCAACTCTCATCCCATTCCGGGAACATTTCCGGCCACTTATCAAATACTATTTTGGACATGCCGCGGGCGCGTGCGAGTGTGGTTGGACTCAGAACGGACAACGGAGAGAACTCGGAGAACCTGGACGAATGCAAGTTTTAAAACATGATGATGCAATGCACATGATGACATGATAAGATGCAACACGCTAGCAAATGACAAGGCAACAACATCGAATAACTGGCGGACACCTGGCACATCGGTCTCGGGGCGTCACAAGCTGGACGCCATGAAGCTTGTGAAGGAGGGGCCGTCGGAGGGCAAGGAGCATCGCCTCCCCGAGAATTATTATGAGGGTCTCTTGGAGGGATCCCGCCTAGTGGCAGAGGAGTGTGCCAAGGATGTAATTTTTGAATGAACATGCTCATGTCATCCTGTAATATGAAACGAGTTCATTTGCGCCATACGACGCTTTCCTAATTTGAAATATTACCTTCTGTGCGGCCATTTATAAAATCTGAGAGTTGGCCAGTCGTCGGCTCTACCCCCATGTAAGTAGTACCGGGGTGTTCGGGATAAACCTGAACACTCTTTACCCCAATTTTGGGTCCTCCAAGGGAGGTGTTCAGCACAACGAACCAGGCAATCAGACTATAATGCTTTATCACTTTCACTTAGCCATAGAAGTCTATGATTTTAAATTTTGGTGAAGCCCTGGTATTCGATCGGCCGAATTTGGGGCGCTATACACGCCTAAGCTGGACAAGGCCGACTCCTCGCCTAAAGCGGAAACAGTCTTTAAGGACTTGAAACCTCTCGAATAGCAACCAATCTCTCGCCTTATCATGACAGTCAGTTTTTGGCTTTCTCTACTGAGGTGCTCGTCCGGAAGAACCGGAACACAATCGCAGTAGTTCTCCCACCGCTACCTTAGCCGATATAGCGGAACGTTAGGTACCAAAGCATGGGAGCCGGGCAACCCAACATTTGACCCAAGACATGATTCGGAGCTGATGCATATAATGCTATAAGTTTGGGGCGCCGCACTGTCAAAAGTGTTCGGACTTCTTGCGCCGTATTACGGGGTGAACGAGAGCCCCTGGCGTGCTGACCGTACCCGAGCGTGCAGGTGCGGAATGTCGTAAATGGACATACAAGAGAAAGAGAAAAACGTAAATAATGCAATTACAGATTAATAATATGCATTTTTATTTGAATAATGCATCAAAGCGCACTGGTACAAGTAGTGCAATAAGCGTAAAGTAGGACAATTAAAAATGTCCTATCCTAGGCAAGCTACACAATAATAGTGAAAAGCGGGTATATCAGGTATTACTAGAGACCACCTAGCGGTTCCCGTGTTCATCTTAGCTTCTTGCCGCCTTGGTTGTTGCTTCCGGAATGTGTCCGGCCATCGAATTGTCGGAAAGGCCTTCCGAAGAATTAGGCCCTGAAAGAGAGAGAGAGAGAGAGACAGAGAGAGAGAGAGAGAGAATGCCAAAGGTATACAGCCCATGGTGTGGTTAAGCCACAATGCGGGGTGTGTCCTGATTGTGCCCCCTCCAGTGTCCATGGTATTTTCAATGCGTAGTTATGTACGCGCGGCACGAATTTCGTCATTGCACTAGGACTGGGACGGGGGACGAATTGCTAGGTGAGCGTAGATGGCGCCAGGCGATCCTATTGCAGATTATTCCGGACGCGCTTGAAGGTGTCCGGGGGCTGTAACGCCGAATGAGTGGTCTGTCTGAACAGGCTGCTTTCTTCCTCTGCTGCAAGGGCCGCAGTGTGCTCTTCCGTACGGAGTGAGCGTTCTCTGTTTCCATTTACTATTATGACCCCGTGAGGTCCTGGCATTTCGAGCTTGAGGTATGCATAATGCGGCACTGCATTGAATTTTGCAAATGATGTCCGTTCGAGCAGTGCCTGATAGCCACTGCGAAGCGGGACGATGTCGAAGATTAACTCTTCGCTTTGGAAGTTATCTGGTGATCCGAAGACCACTTCCAGTGTGATTGAGCCTGTGCAATGGTGCTCTACACCTGGGATGACAACTTTGAAGGTGGTTTTGCTGGCTTTGATCCTTGAGGGATCGATACCCATTTTTCGCACTGTATCCTGATAAAGCAGGTTCAGGCTGCTACCGCCGTCCATAAGGACTCGAGTGAGATGAAATCCGTCAATGATGGGGCTAGGACCAGTGCAGCAGATCCGCCATGACAGATGCTAGTGGGGTGGTCCGTGCGATCGAAGGTGATCGGACAAGCAGACCATGGGTTGAACTTCGGGGCAACGGGCTCTATCGCGTGGATGTCCCTTAGTGCACGCTTCTGCTCCCTCTTGGGAATGTGGGTTGCGTATATCATGTTTACTGTCTTTACTTGTGGGGGAACCCCTTCTATCCCCCTGGGTTCGGTGGCTTGGGATCCTCCTCATCATCACTATGCAGCCCCTTGTCCTTGTTTTCGGCATTTAACTTGCTGGCCTGCTTGAACACCCAGCATTCTCTGTTGGTGTGATTGGCTGGCTTTTCAGGGGTGCCGTGGATTTGACACGAGTGATCCAGTATGCAATCCAGACTGGACGGAGCCGGAGTATTTCTTTTGAATGGCTTTTTCCGCTAACCGGATCTAGAGCCTTTGAATCCGGCGTTGACTGCCATATCTTCGTTGTTATCGCCATTATTGTGGCGCTTTGGTGTATTATGACGCTGCCTACTGTTAACGTCTTTGGTATCCGAGGTATCCGGATTCCTTGATGTATTGTTGCTGCGAGCCAGCCAGCTGTCCTCGCTTGCGCAAAAGCGGGTCATGAGTGTTATGAGGGCTACCATAGATTTCGGCTTCTCCTCTCGAGGTGGCGGGCGAGCCACTCGCCGCGGATGTTATGTTTGAATGCCGCTAGGGCTTCTGCATCCGGACAGTCTACGATTTGATTTTTCTTGGTCAAGGACCGTGTCCAGAATTTTCTGGCCGATTCCCCTGGCTGCTGGGTTATGTGGCTCAAGTCATCAGCATTCGGTGGCCGCACATAAGTGCCCTGGAAGTTGTCAAGAAATGCATCTTCCAAATCCTCCCAACTGCCGACGGAATCTGCTGCCAAGCTATTCAACCAATGCCGAACTGGTCCTTTGAGTTTTAGTGGGAGGTACTTGATGGCATGTAGATCGTCACCGCGAGCCATGTGGATATGAAGGAGGAAATCCTCAATCCATACAGCGGGATCTGTTGTGCTGTCATATGATTCGATACTTACGGGTTTAAAACCTTCCGGGAATTCATGATTCATAACTTCATCAGTGAAGCATAAGGGGTGTGCGGCACCTTTGTGCCGGGCTATATCCCAACGTAGTTCGTATGAGTCTTGTCTGCTATATTCAACCCGGCCGGAGTTACTCTTGGTGTATCCAACGCGACGATCATCATCCCGTGTGGGCGCATGTGTTCGTGTCCCGTATATTGACCTTGCGATTTTTGCCTTGCTGTCCAAGATGTCTCACAGGTCCTCTGTGTGGCCCCGGGCCTTAGTATCTTTGACTGAGTGGCGACGGGGTGGGGGCTAAACTTTGGGCTGAAACGCCTCTCTGGCTCGGCCGCGTAGTGGCCAGTCAGCCGCATTGTACACTGGTGAATGAGGTTTGGATGCTTCCTCCTCGAGCTGAGGTAGCAACCTGTGTTTTGGGTAACTCTTGGACGGGCGCTCGAGTTCATGTTCCTTGGCCGCAAGGACTTCGGTCCACCTGTCTGCTAGCAAGTCTTGATCAACTTGAAGCTGTTGTTGTTTCTTCTTTAGTCTATTTGCCGTGGCCATAAGCCGGCACTTGAAGCGCTCTTGCTCGACGGGGTCCTCAGGCACGATGAATTTGTTGTCGCTGAGGCTCGCCTCGTCTTCGGAGAGAGGCATGTAATTGTCCTCCTCTGGTTCTCCATCTGCTGCCTGCTCAGGGGGGGCTAGCTTGTTCATCCTCCAGCTCTTCGCCGTGCTGGAGGGGATTGTTGTTGTCTTCGGCACTATCCGGAGTGTTATTATCTCCTGTGCCGGTATCACTGCTCTTACTGTGGCGGGACTTAGAGCGGCGCCGTTGATGTCGGCGCTCGGGTTGCATCTTGGAGGGGTCATCCTCCGCTTTCTCCTCGTCGTTGGCTTCTTTGGGGGTGTCCACCATATATATATCATATGATGAGGTGGCGGTCCAGTGCCCTGAGGGCGGTGGATCCTGTTCGTCTCCGGCTTCATCATACATACCATCGAAGTCTTTGGAGCCGAAGTCGAGCATGTCGGTTAAGTCATCGATAGTGGCTACTAAGTGGGTGGTGGGTGGATAGTGAATTTCTTCGTCGTCCACATCCCATTCTGTCCAGACTTAGTTCAGCCAAGGTTCTCCTGACATTGCCTTAATGAATTTAGCACATCCCCAAAAGGTGAGTGCTGAAAGATATCCGCGGAGGTGAACTCCACGATCGGCGCCCAGTCGGACTCGACGGGCACGGATACGAGCGGCTCAGAGTCCGTGCCAAGGATGAATCTAATGGTTCGTCAACACGGCTCTCGTAAGGGGTGAAGTCAGTATCCGGCTCTATCGCCGCTGAGAGTGCGGCCTCCATGGCGGGGTCCGTCCCTCCCCTCTAGGATGGCGCGACTTGCTCTGGATTAAAGGCCAGAGTAGCTGCGGATGCGATCTCCCGAACACCGTCCGACGTTAGAGTTACGTCATGCTCGTCGTGACCGCGCGGCACATCTGGCATGGGCTTGAATCCGTCGAAGATCAAGTCTCCGCGTATATATCGGCCGTGTAGTTCAAGTTTCCAAATCTGACCTGATGGCCAGGGGCGTAGCTCTCAATATGCTCCAGATGGCCAAGCGAGTTGGCCCACAGTGCAAAGCCACCGAATATGAAGATATATCCGGGGAGGAAAGCCTCACCCTGGACCGCATCGCTAGCGATGATCGAAATAGCCATTGGGCCTTGTGGTGACGACATAGTGGAACTCTCAATGAAAGCACCAATGTCGGTGTCAAAACCGGCGGATCTCGGGTAGGGGGTCCCGAACTATGCGTCTAAGGCGGATCGTAACAGGAGGCAGGGGACACGACGTTTTACCCAGGTTCGGGCCCTCTTGATAGAGGTAAAACCCTACATCATGCTTGATTGTTCTTGATGATATGAGTATTAGAAGAGTAGATCTACCACGAGATCAGAGAGGCTAAACCCTAGAAGCTAGCCTATGGTATGATTGTATGTTGTCCTACGGACTAAAACCCTCCCGTTTATATAGACACCGGAGGGGGCTAGGGTTACACAAGGTCAGTTACAAAGGAGGAGATATACATATCCGTATTGCCTAGCTTGCCTTCCATGCCAAGTAGAGTCCCATCCGGACATGGGACGAAGTCTTCAATCTTGTATCTTCATAGTCCAACAGTCCGGCCAAAGGATATAGTCTGGCTGTCCAGATACCCCCTAATCCAGGACTACCTCAGGGCGAGATGATGCGGAGCATCCCATGTTCGTCCCCATGTACACTCCGACTACTCTCCAAACCCCATACGCCATTGGACACAAGGTGAACTCGCTCCTCTCCGAATAGTCATTTTCCACATGTGAGACATGACTACTACCTCAAACATGTGTGCTATGCATGACCAGCACCCAAGAGGAAGGCCATGGACAAGACGGCGAGGACACCAAGCGCACGGAACAAGAGGAAGAGCTTCCATGAAGCATCAGCTCCTAGACGTCCGACAGTCACCGGACGTCCGATGCCTGGAGTCCCCACCAGCCAGATGGAACAGCCGATGAAAGCTACAGTGGCCAGACGACCGGCCAAGGCCGGACATCCGACGACCATCAGCCACCGGACGACCGACAACGTCCAGAAATCCGACGATGGCTATCCCGAGGTGACTTGTCCGTCATGACGAGGTGGATCATGAACGTGATGGTGGTCTCCATGGAGATGTGGACATGGACGACTTGTGCTTTGATGTAGGGTAGAATCCTATGTGGCCGATCTTTCATGAAAGGAGCGGATCTCGCGAAGAACACGAAGAACACGAGGGGGGAAAAGGGGGGGAATCGAACACGAGAGAAACACTAAAACCAACAAGAACAATCACACATGTGCTAGATCCTCGAAACACGAGACGAGATACAAGATCCAAAGTCAACAAGGGACGATACAAATGGTAACCGGTCTTCTCCAAGAGGAGGTCTTGAATCCACAAGGGGATCTTCCAGTAAAGGGCTCTTGAATCCAAGGTGGATCTTCTTCGAAGAGGGGCCGTAGTCTCCCTCAAGGAGTAGATCCGATATGGATGAGCGAAGCTCTATCTCACAAATGAGCTAACACAATGCTAATCCTAACTAGGAGGAGGTGGAGGAGTATATATAGTCTAGGTCCATGAAGCGGTAAGTGGGAGAGGGATACATGGGCATCGGGCCCGATATCTGTATGCAGACAGGTACCAAACGTCTACTGGGGACCGGTCATCCGGTGGCTCGTGGGCTTCTAGACGTCCGGTAGTCGCCTGACTTCCGCTCACTTTGGCTCGGTTGAGGTGGCACCGGACGTACGGTAGCTGGCGGTCATCCGGTTGCCGGTCGTCCGGTGTCGTCGGTCTTCCGCTGATTTGGCTTGGGTGTAGATCTGTCGGTCGTCCAGTGGGGGGGGACGTCCGCTCGCTGGGAGGGCCGGTCGTTCGATGTCATCCGGACCTCTGCTCATTGGAGCTTCTTCGGCAGCTCTTCTTCTTGCGTCTTCGTTTCCATGCTTCCCTCGCGGATGGTGTAGTTGTACACTTGCGCTCGCACTCCTCATCGTCCGTAGCATTCCGACAATACCTATGCATGCACACGAGTGGAGTGTCAAGTAGTATAGGATCCTCGTAGGGGTCAAGTGAACACGCGTAAAGGAGATGATTCACCTTTGTGTATGTGAAGTGGATATCGAACATGTCACTTGCCAAATGGACTCTTGACATGGTGATGTCCGTAGGATGCTCCGCATCATCTCCCCTCCCTTGGGAAAGATCCGACCTCGGATCAAAAACCAAATCACCAAGGGAAAGAGATGGCGTCGCCGTCTAGAAGTGGACGTTCACCAAGTTCTTGTCATCTTGAAGCTCGAAATGGGCACTCTCCAATGTCGCACCATCTTGGGATTCCTTCAAAAGGAGGAAAGACAACAAACACTTGGAAAAAAATGTGGTTAGCGTTAGTGCAAAACCAAGCATTCAAGAGGTGATTCACCAAACAAGTGTTGTCATCATGCGAAGCATATGGTTTTACAAAGGATAGTGACATGGAATGTAAGCACATAAATTAAGCACAAGGAAAGATATCATGGGGACAAGCATGTAAATGTGAGTTAGTGATGCAAATATGTGTGACAAGAGAATAAGCATGTACCTCAAGGTTATAGCAAGCATGGGCAAAGTGCTCGATGAGAGGTTGATGGTAGGCATAAGAAGCATTGACAACACCAAATAAAATGAAGTGTCTAAACACATTGGTCAATTGCAAGACAATCCAAGTATAAAGTGCATAAGGTGTAGTGAAGATAGTATGGCACTCAACACAATAGAAAGAGCATTTGTTCATCATGTGCGAGGCAATCATCCAATCATGTGACAAGCAATGGGACATGGCATATGTGAAGTGATGACATTGTTGCAACCAAGCATATCATAGGGGCAACTAATCCAAGAATTGGATGCAACACACAAGGCATATATATCATGACACATGGCAAAGTGGCGATCGTGAATGAATGCAATATGATTAACATGTGCGCAATCAAGGGGTCCAAGATGACAAATAAGTCTCAAGGTGCAAGCAACACAAGTAGTATGATCCACAATATTCATGCTCATGGTTTTGGGTTTCTCGAAAGAGAAGGATATCATCTTGAAAGCATGTCCTTGTGCGTCCTTGACAATGCCGAAGCACAAGCAAGTATGATGTAGAGTCGTCGTGGTAGAAGGTGGTTCGCTCTCTAGAGCTCAGATTGTCAACTCACGTGACGTGGAAGTTGACACAAAGTCCAAGTATCCTACACATGCACACGACAAAACAAAGAACATATGTGCATGGTAGATAAACACAACATCCATCATGATGGTTCTCCGCTCTTGCACATAACCATTAGTAGCACAAGTGCATGAATAATATGATGCAATAATGGCTATATTCATGGCACTAGGGATATGGTGCAAAGAGGCAAGACAAGCATGCTTCATAAAAAAAATGTCAAAATCTCCAATTATATGTGAGAATGCTATGGGGGCAATCTCATTAGCAATACTAAATGTATCGTTGCACTCAATACATGGCAAATCATCTATCGTGAGAGAGGCAACATATGGAGATATATGATAAGAAGCAATAACAATCATGTGCAAAGCATGTAGATGGTTGTCATCAACCGCATGAAATGAGCAAGGATGAATCATTGGTGATGCAACAAGGCAAGTAATCATAGGAATCAAGTCGTGCAAGCTAGTAGTGCGAAGATGCAACATACTAGAGGAAATCATGGCAATCATGTCATGCGAGCAAATAATAGTCATAGGCAATGTACATGACATATCGCAAGCACGAACACAAAGCAAGATGAAAGTATCATCATAGGCATGTGGTACAAAGCAAACATAGCAATAGCAAGCAATATCTCCACCAAGCTAGCAAATACACATACAAGTATTAGAATCAATCATCATGTGTAATGCAAAGCATGGGTCACAAATGCATGGCAAAAGCATAGGAATGAGCATATGATGCAAAGTGAACATGGCAAGATGGGCAACGGATACATAAAGGACAACAACCCGGAGCCAAGTGAGGGCCATGTAGAAGAAATGCGCGAAGTATTTGCGCGAAGAGAGCGGTGGGAAAGACAATCCATGGGATCCCAAGTCATCATTGCTCTCTAGAGCTCGTTTTGTCAACTCATGGGATTGCGAGGTTGACAAGTATTCATGGGTACCTACACAAAAGAGACACAAACCAAAGAAATTGTGTCCGTGCTAAATGTACACAACATCCATCATGATGTGTATGTGCATGTGGGAGTTATCACAAGATAAGCATCGCTCAAAGAAATTTGATGAATGGTATAAGAACATGGCATCCATCATGAAAGACTAGTTATTGTGTATAACACGATGGGGATGCAAATTGAGCATACAAGTATAAGGATCATGCAATGGATGGGAGTGATCAAAATCCCCTTAAATGTATGAGGAAACTGTGGGGGTCTCCTCATGTGCAATATTTGAAACATCATACGGAGAAAATGGACAACATCCAAAACAATGCATATTCGAAGCTAGGTGGTCATGGCATGGCATATGAGATAAATGATTCAAAGGGAGCATATCAATATCATCACAAGAAAAACAAATGCCAATAACCATGGGCGTGTCATCTATGCCATATGTGCAAATTGGGTTTATTTTAATAGCATATGCATAGTCACTGTGAAGAGATTGCAAATATGACATATGATTGATCTCATGCATAGCGTATGACAAGTCAAGCGGGTTGTCAAACATGATGTGACCTAAAGAATTGTCACAAGAAATCCTATGTAACATGGCATTACAACTAAGAGACTCCACATGTGATGTAGGGTAGAACCCTAATCGGCCGATCTTTCATGAAAGGAGCGGATCCTGCGAAGAACACGAAGAACACAAGGAGGGAAACAAGGGAAAACATGAAGGAAAATGGAGGGAAACACTAAAACAACAAGAAATAGTCACACATGTGCTACATCCTCGAGTACATAAGAGATCACACGATCCACGGACAACTAAGGACGATACAAAGGTAGCTGGTCTTCTCCGTGAGGAGGTCTTGAATACACAAGGGGATCTTCCCTTAGAGGGGTCTTGAATCCAAAGGGATCTTCTCCGAAGAGGGGCCATGGTCTCTCTCGTGGAGCAGATCCGATGTGGATGAGCAATGCTCTATCTTTGAAAATGAGCTAAACTAATGCTAACCCTAGCTAGGAGGAATAGGAAGTCTATATATAGTATTAGTGCAAAAGGGGGCGAAGTGGGGGTACATGGGCTGCGGCCCAACACATGGCAGTGCACAGGCATCAGACGTCTGGGAGTCACCGGTCGTCCGGAGGCTCGCGAGGGTTCGGACGTCTGGTACTTGTCGGATGTCCGTAGATTCGGCTCGGGTGTGCTTCGGTCGGACGTCCGGTCGGGGTCGGTCGTCCGGGCATCGGTCCTCCGGGAGGCCTCAGAATTCCGTCGTTTTGGCTCGAGTACGGAAGTGTCGTATGTCCGGTCTGGGTCAGACGTCCGGAGCCTGGAGATCGTCAGACTTCCGGTCCAGGTCGATCGTCCAGAGCCTGTAGCTTCTTCAGCATCTCTTCTTCTTCTCCGTCTTCATGTCCATCTTCCTCTTCCTCTTCTCCTAGATCCTTAGCTCCATCATGGCCAACTCCTAGATACATGAGTATGCACAATGTCTTCGTTTGAGGTAGTAGCCATGTCTCATGTGTATCGAAGTGGAAGTGTGAGAGGAGAGATGTCACTTCGGTTTCGAGAGCTCTTGCACGTGCTCGTGTCATGGGTCCGCTAGGAACTTGGTGAGGTGATGGTAGGTCCATGGGGATGACCTTGGGATGCTCCGGATCATCTCCCCTCCCTTGGGGAAGATCCGTCCTCTGATCAAATTCTTCATCACCATGGTAGGGAGAGAGATCTTTGACATTGAAGATGTCGCTCACGAAGTACTTGTCCTGTGGAATGTCGATCTTGTATGCATTGTTGTTGTAGCGCGCAAGCACCTTGAAGGGTCCATCCACTCGTGGTCGAAGTTTGGACTTGTGTTCTTGAGGAAAGCGGTCCTTGCGAAGGTGTAGCCACACAAGATCTCCAATGTTGAATACCATAGGGTGCTTGTTGATGTTGAGCTTGGTCGCAAGTCGTTGTACTTGTCGCTCGATGGTATACCTTGTATCTTCATGCACCTTCTTGAGACGATTCACACGTGCACTTGCGTCCAAATTGATGCGCTCTTGGAGTGGTAGGGGAAGAATGTCCAATGGTGACAATGGGTTGAATCCGTAGACGACCTCGAGGGGGGACTTGCCGGTTGTTGAGTGTCTTGCGCGGTTGTAGGCAAACTCGGTGATAGGGAGACACTCCTCCCACTCCTTGATGTTCTTCTTGATGAGTACTCGAAGTAGAGCAGAGAGTGTGCGGTTGGTCACCTCCGTTTGGCCGTCGGTTTGTGGATGATACGCCGTGGAGAAGAGTAGCTTGATTCCGAGCTTGGCACATAGGGTCTTCCAAAAGTAGCTAAGGAACTTGACGTCGCGGTGCGAGACGATCGTCTTTGGCACTCCATGTAGGCGTAATATTTCCCTACAAAAGATATTAGCAACATGTGAAGCATCGCCTATCTTGTTGAAGGAATGAAATGTGCCATCTTAGAGAAATAGTCCACAACGACAAATACCGGATCCTTTCCATTTCCGGTCCTAGGCAATCCAAGTACAAAGTCCATGCTAATGTGTACCCATGGTTAATATGGAATTGGGAGAGGCATGTAAAGGCCATGGGATTGAGCTTTATACTTAGCTTTGCAACATGTAGAGCATCGGTTGGTGAAGCAGTTGAGGTCGCGAAACATCTTGGGCCAATAGTAGTTCTTGGAGAGCGTGGCGAAAGTTTTTTCGCATCCAAAATGTTCCATTAAGCCTCCTCCATGAGATTCCTAGAAAAGCAACAAACAAAGAGAAGACTCGGGGATGCAAAGCTTGTTAGCTCACATAAGATGTCCATCTTTGATGTAATAGCGTTCCCAAAATGTGTGCGTCAAACATTTGGCATAAGGAATGGCAAAAGTAGGATCATGCTCATACAAGTCTTTTATATGCTCAATGCCAATGACATCCAATTCAAGTTGATTAACAAGAATGCATATGCGGTAAAGGGCATCTGCCACAATATTTTCCTTACCTTTGATGTACTTGATAACATAAGGAAAAGACTCAATAAATTCACTCCATTTAGCATGACGCTTGTTCAACTCGGTTTGGACCTTAAGATCCTTGAGCGTTTCATGATTGGTATGAATGATAAATTCATGAGGGCGAAGATAGTGTTCCCATTCATGCAAAACTCAGACTAAAGCATAAAGCTCTTTGTCATAGATGGGGTAATTGAGTTGCACTCCGGAAAGTTTCTCACTAAAGTAAGCTATGGGGTGCTTCTCTTGCGTTAACACACCTCCTATGCCATTACCGCTAGCAACGCAATGAATCTTAAAGGGTTTGTCAAAGTTGGGTGAGGCAAGCACGGGAGCATGAGTAAGCAAGGTCTTAAGCTCATCGAAAGCGGTATCTTGGGATGGTCCCCAAACAAAAGGCACATTTTTCTTGCTCAAAACATGAAAAGGCGAAGCAATGGTGCTAAAATCTTTCACAAAGCGACGATAGAAACCCGCAAGGCCAAGAAAGCTACGCACTTGATGTAAGTTGGTTGGTTGGGGCCAAGTCTTAATAGCATTGATGTTGGACTCATCTACATGAACACCCTTAGAAGATAGAACAAAACTCAAGAAAACAAGCTTATTAATGCCAAAAAGGCATTTCTCCATATTAGCATAGAGATGCTCTTTTTGAAGAGCTTGTAAAATGGTTCGGACATGGGTGACATGCTCTTTGAGAGACTTGCTAAAAACAAGGATATCATTGAAGTAGACCACAACAAACACACCAATGTAGGGGCGAAAGACATGATTCATAAGACGCATAAAAGTACCCGGTGCTTCCGATAGACGCATAGGCATGACTAACCACTCATACAACCCAAACTTGGTTTTGAAAGTAGTTTTCCATTCGTCACCCTCTTGTATGCGGATTTGATAGTAACCACTCTTAAGATCAATTTTTGAAAAGATAGTGGCACCACTAAGTTCATCAAGCATATCATCAAGGCGTGGAATGAGATACCTATCACGAACGGTGATAGCATTCATAGGTCTACAATCGAAGCAGATGCGAAATCTACCGTCTCATTTTGGCACAAGAATGACCGGGACGACACAAGGGCTCAAGCTTTCACGCACATGTCCATGGTCTATTTGATGCTTTACTTGCCTTTGTATTTCTTTGGTTTCTTCGGGGTTAACGCGGTAGGGATCTTTGTTCGGAAGAGGTGCTCCAGGGATGAGGTCGATGCGATGCTCGATGCCTCGTAGTGGAGGTAGTCCTAGAGGTAGCTCGTCGGGGAAAACATCTTGAAATTCCTGCAAAGGAGAAGACAACACTAGAGGAAGAGTGTGAGAGGTGTTAGCTTGTGCTTCATTGTCTTTGCACAAAAGGACGTAGTGTAGGACACTAGATGGGTTCTCACACAGTCCTCTTATCTCACTTTTGGTGGCAAATAGAACTAAATTCTGCTTGTCGCTCATCGTGGAGGCACTCGATTTGGGCTTGTGTTGCTCACTCTCTTTGTGGTGGCTCGCTCTCTCACTATTATCTCCAAGATGGATGCCTTGCTTGTCGGCGATCACTTGGCTTGGAGACCTGGGACGAAGAACATACTCCTTTCCCTTCATCTTGAAGATGTAGTGGTTCGTTCGGCCATTGTGGATGACACCTCTATCAAATTGCCATGGGCATCCAAGGAGAAGGTGGGAAACGGTCATTGGAATGACGTCGCACTCTAAAGTGTCTTCGTAGGCACCAATTTTGAAGGAGACTTTTACTCGGTGCTCGACTTGGAGAGTGCCAGAGTCGCTAAGCCATTGAACTTTGCAGGGATGTGTGTTCTTATCCTTGGGCAATTGGAGCTTGGAGCAAAGGTCTTCACTTGCGAGGTTATGACAACTGATGCGGAGCATCCCACGATCATCCCCATGGACGCACCTACACCTCCAACGACACCACTTGGACCAATGACTAGAGCCCGAGCCAATGCTATCGAAGATAAGGAGAACTCACTCCTCTCCGAACTTCCACTTTCTATGCATGAGACATGGCTACTACCTAAGTCCGAGATGTTGTGCATGATTAGGTATCAAAAGGATCCTCCCGAAGATGCACGTGAAGATGTATAAGCCCCCAAGTTCACGGATGAAGAGCATTGCTCATCCACATCAGATCTACTCCACGAGAGAGACCGCGGCCCCTCTTCGGAGAAGATCCCTTCGGATTCAAGACCTCCTTGTGGAGAAGATCCCCTCGTGGATTCAAGACCTCCTCATGGAGAAGATAGGTTACCTCTTGTATCGTCCGTTGTTTACTTTGTTTCTTGTATCTCCCTTTGTGTTCATGGATCTAGTGCATGTGTGATCATAATTGTTGGTTTGAGTGTTCTCTTGTGCCCCCTAGTGATTTTCCCCTCGTTTCCCTCCTCGTGTTCTTCGTGTTCATCGCCGGATCCGCTCCTTTCTTGAAAGATCGACCGATTAGGGTTCCTACCCTACATCATCTTGGTATCAAGAGCCACGTTGATCACGATTTCGGAGCCTCACCGTTGTGCTGCTAGCCTAGTTTTGTTGATTTTGTCCCTAATTTGAAAATTCCCCACAAAAATAGCCCCCAAATTTTTTTTGATTTGTTGTTGTGATGAAGTTTTGTTGGAATTGATCCGCGAATTTCGTGTGTTGCAGGTAGATCTAGCTTTCCATCCATTTTTCTCCAATTTCCAACCACAAATTCCTCTAAATTTTGCCTGGATTTGACCTCTCCTCACGAAGATCTTCTAATTCATCCCCGGAACCAGAGCCCGGTCATTCGTCCCGACAAGCCCAAACATCCGGCACCTCGGACATCCAGCCCCAGGTAGCAGCACTTCCTCTCCACCGCCAGTTTTCCGTCCATATTTCGCCAAATTTAGTTCCAGTGCCCACATATACTTCCTCATACCTCCACCACTTCCGCATAGCACCACCATATACCACATACACACCATCGCTGACCGCTTCCAACTCCGACAATTTTGGTCCAATTTTGCTTTGAGAATTTGAGTTGCGGTACCGTGTCCTACTTGTGTTTCGGCTATTTAGGTATGGTTCTACATCAACATCACCGCCGCTCATCTTCGCCATGGACGCGTTATCAACAACGACCACCTCGTACATCTTGGTATTGGACTATTGGATCACCGTCATCCGTTATTGCTTACGGACGAGGAACCAAAGGAACGGTAACCTCACCTTGTTATTGGACACATCACTCCTGCCATTACATTATAGCCATCATAGCCTTACTCCTTTGCGTTGCTTACCCATCGAGACTAGCCTTTGAGTATTGCCGGCAACGAGACTTGTGCACATTAGTGATCATACTTCCCATAGCATACATACATCATTGTTGTATATCTTGGTATCATCTCTTGTGTCATAGGGTTGTCATCGCATACACAATTGCTATCTTGGTCCGTCAAGTATTGCATGAGAAAAAAAGCTCAAACAACAAAGAGCCAAACAAGCTTTTAAGCAAAAGGAAAAGATAAGCAAAGAGCTTTTAAGCAAGCACCATAGCATCATACAACCTTAAGATTGTCATGTTAGATCATCTTGGATCATATCATCGAAACACCTTGCATAGAACATACTCCCTCCGTTCTGAATTACTTGTCACAGGTATGGATGTATCTAGATGTATTTTAGTTCTAGATACATCCATTTCTACGACGAGTAATTTGGAACAGAGGGAGTACCTGGGATAGAAGTCGTTGCATTTTTGCTTAGTAGGTTGTGCACAAGTCTTGTATCCGCCTACTGTGCAATCGTGCTAGCGTCTCTCTAGTGTTGTGCAACAAGACCATTTTTGTGGATTCCACATTTTGGCTCATCCTTGGTTTCCCAACCCCACTTATCTCTTTGCGTGTGTGTTTCCATGTACATTACATTGCATGGTCTACTTGTTGCATTGCAATCTTGCGAATCTTTTCCAACATTATTGAAGCTCACTTACAATTGCATTAAATTTTGTGCCACCATCCTAGCAAAGCTCCACCATAAGCTTTTACTTGTGTAGGTGTGAGAACCCGACAAGAATTGGTACCAATTGTGCTATTTCCTTGTCCACATTGGAGTGATCATTGATCCACTTTCAACTTTGGTCAAGGTACATTCGGTATTCGTTCTTCTCTTTCTACCACTCACATTTTTATATTGGAATGATGGATAAGCCAAGTACTTCTACCAACCCACTCTACATTGAGCACGACGACGACATGAACTCCTACGTCACCAAGAGCCACCTCTTTGGTGCACAACGTGCTTTGCATCAAGAGTAACACGCAACGAGTGAACGCATCGACAACCTCGCCGCCGACTTCCGACTCTCCGAGAAATGTACAAGGGACTACTTCGACCACAAGCTCTATGATCACAAACAAGAGAACTACGCAAGAATGGATGAGATTCATGCTTTGTTGCTCAACCGCTCTTCTTCCACTTTGTCTTCATCAAGAAGGACTCACTCAAGTTGACACTCCAACTTCACCCTCTCCGGCTCAAGTACACCGACATTGAACACTCTTCGACGTGCCGCGCGCAACGGTCATCAAGCAAGCCTCAATCCTCTATGCAACAACAACTCTCAAGAGCACCGACAACGTCAAACCCAAGAGGCCTTTGCACTAGCACGAGAACGGCAATGACAATGCCAACATGAAGCGGAAGAGCGAGCGCGTCTACACCAAGAAGCACAAGATGCTGAGGCACAACGCGTAGAGAAACAATTGCGAGATTCTAAAGAACTTGAGGCGCAACAAGCCCTCCAAGATGCAAGTCCCGCCATAGCCAACCGAGGCCGACAAGCTCGTGAACATGAAGAAGCTCAAGAATAAAGATTTCAAGCTCGCGTGTATCGTCAAGTTCCTCAAGTTCCTCCTCGAGCTCAACAAGCTCCCCCACAAGCTCGCCAAGAACATCAAGTTCATCAAGAGCATGAAAACAATGGGAATCCTCCATGACAAGAGCAACATGAGGTCGACAACCCTCTTTTCCAAGAGCAACACAAGCTTGACAATCATCAACAACATGGACGTCATCATCCCCGACCCCAACACAATGAAGAGCAACGCAATGGCAAGCTCAAGTTCACCATGCCTGAGTTCCATGGAAGCAACGATCCCGAAGAGTACCTTTCAAGGGCATTGAAGGTCGACAAAATCCTCTGTTTGCACAAATATGAAGAAGAGAAGAAGATCGCGATGGCATCCCTTGAGTTCCAAGACTATGTCCTCATTTGGTGGGAACAAGTTATCGAGCGCCGAGAGGCAAGAGGTGAACCACCCATCACTACTTGGGCGCAAATGAAGAAACTCCAACTACTCAAGCAAGGAACCAAGAGCGTTGAAGAGTACTACAAGGAGATGGAGATTGCCATGATAAGAACCAACATCACGGAAGATGATGAGCAAACAATGGCACATTTCTTGAATGGACTCAACCATCCTATCAAGAAGATCACCGACTTCCAACCATACTCGAACCTCATCGAGCTAGTGCATCAAGCTATCAAAGCAGAACTTCAAGTGCAAGACGATTACAAGTATGCCAAGCTCTCATCCAAGTCATATGGCCTCTCCAACACCCAAGATTCAACGACTCCAACAACGTCTACCAAGCCTTCTACAAGCAATGTCGACAAGTCGAGTTCCAAGAAAGATTCGTCAACTCCAAGTCATCCTCCTACTACAAGCAACTTCAAACAAAGAGCTTCATCTTCATCAACCCCCACCGATGATACCATCAAGACAAGTTCCTTCAAATGCTTCACATATGGAGGCCGAGGCCACAAGTCCTATGAGTGCACCAACAAGCGGACCATGATCCTCAATGACGACGGCAGCTACGACTCGATGAGTGAAGGAGAAATGGACGCTCTTCAGCAAGTCGCCATGCACCGGCAAGTGAATGATGAAGAAGAACAAGTCTTTTGCGATGGAGATTCAAGTCCCGCTCTTGTTGTCTCTAAGGTCTTGACTCTTCAACATCAACAGGAAGAAGACCAAATATGCCACATATTCCATACCAAGGCCGGCATCAATGGAAGGTCCGTCAAGGACTTCATCAATGGAGGGAGTTGCCATAACTTAGCAAGTGAGGAACTATGATCCAAGCTCCAATTGGCAAAGATGAAGCATCCTCATCCATACAAAGTTCAATGGCTTAGTGACCCTGGAACTATCCAAGTCGAGCATCAAGTACACGTCTCCTTCAACATCGGAGCTTACGAAGACACTTTGGAGTGTGATGTCGTTCCAATGACCGTTTGCCACCTTCTCCTTGGACGCCCATGGCAATTTGATATAGGAGTCATCCACAATGGCCGAACGAATCACTACATCTTCAAGATGAAGGGAAAGGAGTATGTACTTCTTCCCATGTCTCCAAGCCAAGTGATCGCTGACAAGCAAGCCACCCATCATGGAGAGAATAGTGAGAGAGCGAGCCATCAAAAACTGAGTGAGCACCACAAGCCCAAATCACCAAAAAGACGAAGCTAAATTCTTCTTCTCGCTCATCATGGAGGCGCTCGATTTGGGCTTGTGGTGCTCACTCTCCTTGTGGTGGCTCGCACTCTCACTATTATCTCCAAGATGGGTGGCTTGCTTGTTGGCGATCACTTGGCTTGGAGACATGGGATGAAGTACGTACTCCTTTTCCTTCATCTTGAAGATGTAGTGGTTCATTCAGCCGTTGTGGATGACACCTCTATCAAATTTCCATGGGCATCCAAGTAGAAGGTGGAAAACGGTCATTGGAACGACGTCGCACTCTAAAGTGTCTTTGTAGGAACCAATTTTGAAGGAGACTTGTACTCGGTGCTCGACTTGGAGAGTGCCGGAGTCGCTAAGCCATTGAACTTTGTAGGGATGTGGGTGCTTCATCTTGGGCAATTGGAGCTTGGAGCAAAGTTCTTCACCTGCGAGGTTATGACAACTGATGCGGAGCATCCCACGATCATCCCCATCGACGCATCTACTCACTCCTCTCCGAACTTCCACTTTCTATGCATGAGACATGGCTACTACCTAAGTTCGAGACGTTCTGCATGATTAGGTATCAAAAGGATCCTATCGAAGATGCACGTGAAGATGTACAAGCCCCCAAGTTCATGGATGAAGAAAACCAATGGAAGGAGTCAAGGACACCTCCAAGGCCCCGGACATCCGGCCAGGACCCCGGACCTCTGGCCCCTGGAGCTTCACCCACCACAGCCACTCAGCCGCCAGGACACTATAGGCCCCGAACATCCGGCCCGGCCCGGAAATCCGGCCTCGAGCCCGGATATCCGGACACCACCTTCCCGAGAGCGACATGGCTAGCTTCATCAGCCCGGACATCCGGCCTCCACAGCCCAGACATCCGTCCCTCCGCAAACGCCCGGACATCCGGCCTCCACCGCCCAGACATCCGTCCCTCCGCAAACGCCCGGACATCCGGCCTCGACAGCCCAGACATCTGGCCCTGCATGAAAGCCCGTACATCCGGCCCAACGCCCGGGCGTGCGGCCTCCCCTGTCTGCGCACAGTGTAAGGGCCGAGGCCCGTGTACCCCTTCTCCCCCTAGACTATATATACTCCACCTTGTCCAACTTTCTAGGGTTAGAATTGGTTTAGCTCATATTTAGAGATAGAGCATTGTTCATCCACATCGTATCTACTCCAGGAGAGAGACTGCGGCCCCTCTTCGGAGAAGATCCCTTTGGATTCAAGACCTCCTTGTGGAGAAGATCCCCTCGTGGATTCAAGACCTCCTCACGGAGAAGACCGGTTACCTCTTGTATCATCCGTTGTTGACTTTGGATCTTGTATCTCCCTTTGTGTTCATGGATGTAGCACATGTGTGATCATACTTGTTGGTTTGAGTGTTCTCTTTTGTCCCCCTTGTGATTTTCCCCTCGTTTCCCTCCTCGTGTTCTACGAGTTCATCGCGGGATCCGCTCCTTTCGTGAAAGATTGGCCTATTATGGTTCCTACCCTACATCAACAACTCCCTCCATTGATGATGACCTTGACGGATCGTCCATTGATGCCGGCCTTGGTATGAAAGATGTGGCATCGTTGGTCTTCTTCTTGGTGATGTTGGAGAGTCAAGACCTTGGAGACAACAAGAGCGGGACTTGAATCTTCATCGCAAAAGACTTGTTCTTCTTCATCGTTCACTTGCCGGTACATGGTCACTTGCTCGATAGCGTCCATTTCTCCTTCACTCATCTAGTCATAAGTGCCGCGTCGTTGAGGACCATGGTGCGCTTGTTGGTGCACTCATAGGACTTGTGGCCTCGGCCTCCACATGTGAAACATTTGAAGGAACTTATCTTGACGGGCTCATCGCTGTGGGTTGATGATGATGAAGCTCTCGGCTTGAAGTTGCTTATAGTAGGAGGATGACTTGGAGTTGACTAAGCTTTCTTGTGACTCGACTTGTCGACCTTTCTTGTAGAAGGCTTGGTAGACGGTGTTGGAGTCATTGAAGCTTGGGTGTTGGAGAAGCCGTATGACTTGGATGAGAACTTTGCATACTTTAAATCGTCTTGCACTTTATGTTCCGCTTTTGTAGCTTGAGGCACGAGCTCGATGAGGTTTGAGTATGGTTGTAAGTCAACGATCTTCTTGATAGGATGGTGGAGTCCATTCAAGAAATGTGCCATAGTTTGCTCATCATCTTCTGTGATGTTGGCTCTTATCATGGCAATCTCCATGTCCTTGTAGTATTCTTCAATGCTCTAGGTTCCTAGCTTGAGTAGTTGAAGTTTCTTTAAGAGGTCGCAGTTGTAGCAGGTAGGTACAAAGCATGCTCTCATGTCATCCTTCATTTGCGCCGAAGTAGTGATGGGTGGTTCACCTCTTCCCTCTTGGCGCTCTATAACTTGTTACCACCAAATGAGGACATAGTCTTGGAACTCAAGGGATCCCATCGCGATCTTCTTCGCTTCGTCATAGTTCTGCAAACGGAAGATTTTGTCGACCTTCAATGCCCATGAAAGGTACTCTTCGGGATCGTTGCTTCCATTGAACTTGGTCATTGTGAATTTCAGCTTGCCATAGCATTGCTCTTCATTGTGTTGGGGTTGGGAATGATGACGTCCATGTTGTTGATGATTGTCAAGCTCGTGGTGCTCTTGGAGAAGAGGGTTTTCGACCTCATGTTGCTCTTGTCGTGGAGGATTCCCATTGTCTTATTGGTCTTGGTGAACTTGATGTTCTTGGCGAGCTTGTGGAGGAGCTTTTCGAGCTCGAGGAGGAACTCGACGATGCACGCGAGCTTGAAATCTTCGTTCGTGAGCTTCTTCGCGAAGTGCTTATTCATGTTCACGAGATTGTCGGCCTCGGTTGGCTATGGCTTGACTTGCATCTTGAAGGGCATGTTGCGCCGCAAGTGCTTGAGCTTCACGGAGTTGTTGTTCTTGGCGTTGTGCCTCGGCATCTTGTGCATCTTGGTGTAGATGCGCGTGCTCTTCCTCTTCATGTTGGCATTGTCATTGCCGTTCTCGTGCTAGCGTAAAAGCCTCTTGGGTTTGACGTTGTCAGTACTCTTGAGAGTTTGTGTCGGGTAGAGGATTGAGGCTTGCTTGAGGATCATTTCACGCGGCACGTCGAAGAGTGTTCGATGTCGGTGTACTTGAGCCGGAGAGGGTGAAGTTGGATTGTTGACTTGAGCGGCTCCGTCTTGTTGAGGACGAAGTGGAAGAAGAGCGGCTAAGCAACAAAGCGCGAATCTCGTCCATTCTTGTGTCGTTCCCTTGCTTGTGATCGTCGAGCTTGTGGTCGAAGTAGTCCCTTGTACGTTGCTCGGAGAGTCGCAATTCGGCGGCGAGGTTGTCGATGCGTTCACTCATTGCTTGTTGCTCTTGACGCAAAGCACGTTGTGCACCAAAGAGGTGGCTCTTGGTGACGTAGGAGTTCATGTCGTCGTCGTGCTCAATGAAGAGTGGGTTGGTAGAAGTACTTGGCCTATCCATCATTCCAAGAGAAAAATGTGAGTGCTAGAAAGAGAAGAACGAATACCAAATGTACCTTGACCGAAGTTGAAAGTGGATCAATGATCACTCCAATGTGGACAAGGAAATAGCACAATTGGTACCAATTCTTGTCGGTTTCTCACACCTACACAAGTAAAAGCTTATGGTGGAGATTGGTTAGGATGGTGGCACAAAATTTGATGCAATTGTAAGTGAGCTTCAATAATGTTGGAAAAGATTCGCAAGATTGAAATGCAACAAGTAGACCAAGCAATAAGGTACACCGAAACACACACGCAAAAAGATAAACGGGGTTGTGCAACCAAGGATGAGCCAAAATGTGGAATCCACAAAAATGCTCTTGTTGCACAATACTAGAGAGACTCTAGCACGATTTCATAATAGGTGGATACAAAGATTTGTGCACAACCTACTAAGCAAAAATGCAATGACTTCTATCCCAAGTATGTTCTATGCAAGGTGTTTCTATGATATGATCCAGGATGATCTAATATGACAATCTTAATGTTGTATGATGCTATGGTTCTTGCTTAAAAGCTCTTTGCTTATCTTTCCCTTTTTCTTAAAAGCTTGTTTGGCTCTTTGTTGTTTGAGCTCTTTTCTCATGCAATGCTTCATGAACCAAGATAGAAATTGTGTATGCGAAGACAACCTTGTGACACAAGAGATGATACCAAGATATGCAACAATGGTGTATGTATGCTATGGGAAGTATGGTCACTAATGTGCACAAGTCTCATTGCCCGCAATACTCAAAGGCTAGTCTCGATGGGTAAGCGACGCAAAGGAGTAAGGCTATGATGGCTATCAATGTAATGGCAAGAGTGATATGTCCAAAACCAAGACGAGGTTACGGTTCTTTGGTTCCTCGTCCGTAAGCAAGAACGGATGACAATGATCAAATGGTGGCACGAATACCAAGATGTAGTCGAGGTGGTCATTGTTGATGATGCGTCCGTGGCGAAGATGAGCGGCGGTGATGTTGAGGTCGAACCGTACCTAGATAGCCGAAACACAAAAGGATACGGAACCGCAACTCAAATTCTCAAAGCTCGAAATGACAAAATGTGTCGGACTGTGAAACGGGTAAGCAATGGTGGTGGTATGCGGAAGTGGTGATGGTGTATAGGTGGTGGGGGCGTATGCGGAAATGTGGGGCGGTGGTGGTGATTAAACTGAAAAAAATTCAATTTTGTTAGTGATTGGCGGACGTCCGGTCATCAGATGTCCTGTGGGGGTCGGACGTCCGGTGCCTGGGCAATTTTCGGGCACGGGATGAACTGCGCCTGTACGAAGTGGAGAGGTCGAATTCGTCGAATCTAGGCGATTTCGTGGATCGAAAGGGTGGGGAAAGGGGGAAAAGGCTAGATCCACTCAAAACAAAGAAAATCCACGGATCAAATCCAACAAAATTTCAACACACCAACAAATCACAAACAAATTGGGGCTTTTTTTGTGGGGAATTTTTGAATTAGGGACAAAATAAACAAAAACTAGGCTAGCAACATAACGAGGAGGCTCCGAAATCATGATCAACGTGGCTCTTGATACTAAGATGATGTAGGGTGGAACCCTAATCGTCCGATCTTTCACCAAAGTAGCGGATCCCGCGAAGAACATGAAGAACACGAGGAGGGAAATGAGGGAAGACACGATGGAAACACTAAACCAACAAGAAATAGTCACACATGTGCTAGATCCTCGAGTACATAAGAGATCACACGATCCACTGACAACTAAGGACGATACAAAGGTAGCCGGTCTTCTCCTCAAGGAGGTCTTGAATTCACAAGGGGATCTTATCTTAGAGGGGTCTTGAATCCAAAGGGATCTTCTCCAAAGAGGGGTCGCGGTCTATCTCGTGGAGTAGATCCGATGTGGATGAGCAATGTTCTATCTCTGAAAATGAGCTAAACCAATGCTAACCCTAGCTAGGAGGTATAGGAAGTCTATATATAGTCTTAGTGCAAAAGTGGGCGAAGTGGGGGTACATGGGCTGCGGCCCAACACATGGCAGCGCACAGGCGTCGGACGTCCAGGAGTCACCGGTCGTCTGGAGGCTCTCGAGGGTCCGGATGTCCGGTGCCTGTCGAATGTCCGTAGATTCGGCTCGGGTGTGCTTCGGTCAGATGGCCAGTCGGGGTCGGTCATCCGGGAGGCCTCGGAATTTCGTCGTTTTGGCTCGGGTGAGGAGGTGTCGGACGTCCGGTCTGGGTCAAACGTCCGGAGCCTGGAGATCGTTGGAGGTCTGGTCCAGGTCGGTCGTCCGAAGCCTGTAGCATCTTCCGCATCTCTTCTTCTTCTCCGTCTTCACTCCATCTTCCTCTTCTTCTTCTCCTAGCTCCTTATCTCCTTCATGGCCAACTCCTAGATACCCGAGTATGCACAATGTCTCCGTTTGAGGTAGTAGCCATGTCTCATGTGTATCGAAGTGGAAGTGTGATAGGAGAGATGTCCCCTCGATTTCGAGAGCTCTTGCATGTTATCGTGTCATGGGTCCGCTAGGTACTTGGTGAGGCGATGGTAGGTCCATGGGGATGACCTTGGGATGCTCCGCAGCAACATGGCAATCATCATACTCATCATAAATGGGTAAATCATCCCATGGGGAAATCGCACTAGCATGAAGCATGGTAATAGGTTGATCAACATCATGCAAACAATCAATGTCAAGAATGTCCACTAGTGGGACAAGAGCATCACCTTCACGTATGTTACCTTTTGTCATTCCACTCATGTGGTGTAGGTGGTGGGAAATACAAAATGGTGGTCATCTTCATCTTGATGGAACCATGTGGGGGTGCATCATATTCCACCATGGCCACCGTCTTGTCAAAAGGGAGGATGTAGTCGTCACGAATAGGCGCGTCATCATATATGGGACCTAGCACCAAATGAGAAGACACAATATAGGTAGAGGTCAAGTTTTTATAAATTAAAATGGCCTCACATGCCCTATCAACTATCACACTCTTTCTATGTGGTGGTTCACTCCCTCCCTCAAGTTAGGTGCACTCAATCTCACGTATGGTGGAGTCACTCATCTCACTCAAGTGGTGGGGGTTGTGGCTCTCCTCACATGGGAATTGTGGTAACACATCATATATGGGGCTAGTGGTGAAGTCACTCTCACTCTCAATATGGTGGCAAAAGTCACTCAAGTCATCATACGTCGCCGTGGTCGAAGCGAAAATCCCATGCTCAACCATCTCATCACCGTCGCCGTGGATGAAGGCCGAAGATGGCACATCATCACTCTCGCCTCCTAAGATGGAAGCATCATCCTTGCTCGCCACCTTGTCGCTCGCCTCCAAAACATGGTCCTTGAGGGTCTCGGTGTCGTACTCGTCGCCACACCATCTTGAAAAAGAGTCGAAGTAGACTCGGCACCATCAATTCCACAAAGAGGGATGGCGGTGAAGTCGAACTTGGGAGCATCGTCTTGGAGCTCGTCAGGCTTGGACATCATGGTGGTACTAGCCTCATGCTCTTCATCTTGGAGCTTGGTCTTAGAGACGTGTGCTTGGGGTCAAGAAGCCTTGGCCTACATGAGTTCTTGTTCCGCCTTGAGAGCACCAATGTAGTTGTCGTCGAGGGACTTGTAGTTCCCGAGGAAGATCGTCTTGGAGATGTCGTTGTGCAATCTCATCATGAAGTGGAACTTCATCGAAATGGGGTCGCCCATGTCGACTCGTCCCAAGGCTTTCTTCATCTCCTTTAATTACTCGTCAATGGACTTGGATCCTTGGGTGGTGTCCTCCAATTGGCGTAGAATTTGTTCCATGTAGGTTGGAGGCACGAACTCGCGCCGCAAAGCTCTCTTCGTCTTGGGCCAACTCATGTCGTAGGTCTCCGAAGGTGCGTGAAGCCACCATTTGGACGCGTAGTCGTGGAAGTTCCTTGTGGCGCACTTCACTTGATCTTCGGGAGGAACTTGATGTAGCTTGAGGTAGTCGTCCATCAAACGCTCCCACTCGAGATACTCCTTGGGTTCTAGAGTCCCATAGAAAGGAATCTCATGGTCGGTGTCGAGGTCGTAGTAGCTCGTGGAAGTCGCAGACTTGAGCTTGAGGAGCTTCTCTTGAGCGTAATCTTGAGGTGCTTGTTGGGGAAGAAGCCATATATCTGAAGGCAAAGATGCCTTGAAGTTGCTTGGCGAAGATGCCAAGGGAGATGGTGAAGTCGTTGAGCGGTTGTTGGTGTTGAGCTCTTGACCTTCACGTCCTTGTTGGTGATGGTGTCGATGCCGATGTGATTTGGCCGGAGATGGTAGCTCAGAAACATGTGCTCTTGAGTGTCTTCTCGAAGATGAGGAAGACCGCTTGTAGGAATTGATGAGGGCTTTGATCTCCTCCATTTGAGCTTGCATCTTGGCGTCGTTGGAGTTGTTCGTGGCATCAAACTCGTCATTGTTGTTGTAGACCGAAGAAGAAATGCCTTGCCTATCCATCACAAGACTCGAGCAAATATGAGTGGGAGAAAGAGAAGAACTATACCAAATGTACCTTGACCGATGTTGAAGATGGATCAATGATCACTCAATAATGTAACAAGGAAATAGCACAATTGATACCGATCGTGTCGATTTCTCACACCTAAAAATAAGGCTTATGGTGGAGCTTGGTGAGGATAGTGGCACAAAAAATTTAATGCAAAATGTTAGCAAGAGTCAATAAAGTTGAAAGAGATTCACAAATTCGCAAGTGAAACAAGTAGACCAATAGCAATATGTGGTACACGGAAACACACACATGGATAGATAAATGGGGTCGTGTAACCAAGGAATGAGCTCAAAATGTGGAATCCACGGAAAATGCTCGTGTTGCACAACTCAAGAGACACGCTAGCACGATTGCTCTATGGGCGGATACGACACTTGTGCACAACCTATGATATGAAAAATGTATCAACTTTCTATCCCAAGTATGATATGTATGATGTTCCGGTGGTATGATCCAAGATGATCAGATATGATGATCTTATGCAATGTAGTATGATGCTATGGCAATTGCTTACAAGCTTCTTTGCTCTCTCTTTTTCTTTGCTTAAAATCTTATTCTTTTTTTGTATGGCCAATTTTGCACAATGCATAAACCAAGATAGAAAATGTATATATGCGGGAACAAACTTGAGGCACAAGAAATGATATGATGATACCAATATGATATGGTATGTATGCAATGTATGGTGTAGATCACTAATGTGCACAAGTAACGTTGCTAGCAATACTAAAATGGCTAGTCTCGATAGGCAAGTGACGCAAGATGGGCTAGGGGTTATGATGAGGACATCAATACCATTGTTACACCCACAGCCCCTGCTGCTATACATACTGGACCAATTACTAGAGCTCGCGCACGCCAATTAAATTATCAGGTACTTTCGTTTCTTGGTAATGATTCTAATGTTAATGAGAATATGATGCTAACTAAATTGTATACATTTGTTTTTCCTACAAATGAAGGGCCTGGCATGGATAAGAGGGATGAACACTAGAGCAATACCAAGCATGGAGGTGATGGCATGCGCAAGGGGATCGAGAACGGAGTTACAAGTGATGATTTCAGGACTTTGAAGCCACCATAAGGAGTGCATGAAGCCTTGGAAGAAATATACAAGATGCCACTTCATAAATTTCGTCCAAAGGCTATTCTAGGTGCTGCGTCACCTTATTATTGAGCCAGGCCCATGTATTTTGGAAATACTTAAGTATAGGCTATTTTTAGAGTCCGTGTGTGTGGGGAAACAAGAGTTAGGGTTGGTTTTGGACCCCTCCTCCAAGGGCCACGACCTTCCCCCCTTTTCCTCCATATATATAGCCCTTAGGGCGTCGTTTAGACTTTGGGTTTTGTTTAGATTAAAGTGCGCCATAGCTGCAACTTCGCATACTTTGTTTGTGTTCAACGACCAGACAAAGGCGTCACAGAACCCCACCTTGATCAATAAAGCTTTCCTCTTATATTCGCAATATCTAGATTGCAATCTTAGTTTCTTGGTTGTTGTTTGCTTGCCTGCAGGAAACAAACCTTCGTGGTCAGGTCGATCGTGCTCCAGCGTGGTCAATAACCTCTCGGAGTTGGTTTATCGATTTGTAAGGCGCGACGTCCTCACACGTTCGTACTCGGATCGTCAAAGTCGACTTCCTCCAAAATGATAGCCACCATCTCATCGAAAGACGGGACACCTTTGCCTCTATCAAGTGGTATCAGATTTCCAGGTTGCTCGGCGAGATTTTATAGTTTTTCATAGTTTCGATTGAGTCTGGTCTTCATACCTATAGTCCACGAAAAAGCCAAAAAATTAGGGTTAGTTCATCCTATCCGAACCAATCTGATCCTTTGCATAATCTTTTTTTATTTGCTTTGTTGAATTTGCAGTTGCATCATCTTGTCAAGTTGTTGGTCTTGGCGTCTAGTCCTTTAGAGTTTCGAGTTATGTTCACAGGTTGTCACGTCACCGCTGCCATATATGACCACCGGATCATCATCATCGCTGCTGCCATATACCACCACCACACCAACTTCATCGTCGTTGCCATATACCACCACCACATATTCACCACTAATCCGAGTCCATATACGCCACCACATATCCGCCGCCATCACGCTAATTCGAGTCCACCTACAACACATATCCACCACCAGTCCGAGTTCCATCAGATTCATCTCCGCCACCAGTCCGAGTTCCACCAGCTTCATCTCCGCCACCAGTCCTAGTCCGCGTCCAGTATTTTGTTACTATGTTATGGATTTCCAGATCACGCCATACTCCGAGTCTAGAAAATTCTGGCTATGCAGTTTTTAGACCATTTGTGGACTTTTTCGAAAAAATTGTTGTGGAGCAAAAAAAAGAGGGAAAAAGTGCAAAAAAAGAAAAAACAAGAGAATTTTTTTCAGAGTGTGTCCTCCCTTATTTATGTGCAGCGTCGTGATTTTGTTAGTGATCTAGGCTTGCGTCTCCAGCACGGTCTAGCCTAGGACCAGCACAGTACCGTCGTTGAGCGTCTATTCAACTTTGCATCTCTGAATTGATTATTGCTGACCTTTTTTGCTAGCATATTATAAGCCTTCCCATCTCCACATACATCTACGTCGTGCGTTTGACTCTCCCAGGTAATCGCTCTATGCTAGCTTTGATAGTTTGGACTATGACGGTTGCCGATCACCGCCTGCTGCTGGGTAAGAACTGGTAAGAATTTGAGATTTGCTTGACGGATTTGTGGCACCCACCACCACCTCTTGTTAGTAGTTTGTAGGATCATATTCTTGTGTGTTTCTATTGCTACTAATCATGGCAAGATCACAAGCCGATTAGACTGACTGGGAGAACATGACAAATAAGTAGTTGCATGATAAATTTCAGCAAATGATGAGTGGACAGGTGCAAGATGTGCTAAACAGATTTGAAGAGGCCATGGAGAAGATAGATGTCATGGAGAACACGTTCGAAACAAAGCTCGATAACAAGTTTAATGAACTGCTCGCGCGTCTTCCACCACCACCACTAGCTGCACCTAACACACCTCTACAACAACAACCACAACAACAACGACTACCTCCACGTCGCAAAATAGCCCTTCGCCGAGCGAGCCGTGTCCCTCTTGCGCCTGGCCAAACTATTGGTGTTGCTGTTGATACTTCTGTGGCTCCTCCTGCTGATGCGGACAAGGAGGATTATACGGGAGATTACGAGGATGAGGTTGATCAAAATCAGAACTACGTGCAACCACCAGCACCACAACCACCAGGTCGTCCACATGCAAATAATAGCAATAGTAGGGCTCTCCCTCAGGTATGAGATCATGACCATCTACCTAAACTGAAATTGAATATTCCACCATTCGAGGGCAGATATGTTCCTAATATATATCTTACTTGGGAGTTAGAAAAGATAAGAGAGAATAGTTGATAAAATTAGAAAAGATAAGAAGTAAGGGATGTTTTTTCAAAATAAAATTTTAGAGATTTCCTATCCTAGGGCTTTCTGATTTCTACGGTCACGTCCTACAGTCAACATGTGCTCTGATACCATATATGTAGCGACCCGACCTCAGACGGTCAAGCCTCTGTGTATCTGTACCATCCCTGGATCAGAATGCTGGCACACACAGTACATCAATGTATATATCAAAGTGCAATCACATGTGTAAATAATGTAAAACTGATATATACCTTATAAGTCTCATCAGAAACAATCAACGTGTGTGGAGTCCCATCAATGCCATCGGCAGGTTGAGTGTAGACCGTAACCCAATCAACGAAACTCACTCGTTGTATATAAAATCCTGCAACATGATACGTTGCAGCCGTATAGGTCAGTACATTGAATGTACCGGCAAGATCACAATAAGAGAAAACAGATGATAAACTATACAATATGCAGTATGACTTTGTGGCTCTGTATCTCAGTTTTGTTTGCGTAAAAGCTAGTTTTCTTTTCCCTACATCAAAGGAATTATCCGGAGTCTGTACTACGGAGTTTTCTATCATGACATGGTTTCGCCAACCGATGTCTCATAGCCCAAATCATCATAAGTTGGCCACAATTAATTTAGCAGTCCGGTGTTGAGAGTACGAGATAGATCCAAGTCCAGAGGCTCAAATTGTCCGTAACCGGGGGCACGTCTAATCAATTAGGTTTTAACCCTCTTCAGAGGTTTGTACGCTTTACCCGCAAGATTCGATCCCTCCCCTTTCGTCCTCGCACTTCATGATGTTTGAGAACAGGACGATCGAAACATGGTCTTCCGAAGAGTTCCTCTGACCACTGTCCGGTGCTCATCCAATCCTACCGTAGTTCTACATCTGCTAGCACCGTCCCAGCCAGACTCACAACTAAGGTCAACCAAGCCAGAGCCCATAGTGACTTGCAGTTGCATAGGTAAGCTTCCGGGCATGAAGTATTCTTCCGTCTCTTTGAGTCTGGGTGAAGCTTTCCGCAAGATGTCATGGCGCTTCTCCATGCATCCCGGCCAACCACTGGTTTCTCCAGGTTGCCCGTCAACCGTCCTTCACCCAGTAGTGTATACTGAATTCTTGTCTCGAGTCTCGAAATCTTGAGGAGTCCTGAAGATGCAGTCCTTGCCGGTGCCATCATGAAGTTGTCGCCATTGACGTAGAGTCCTCCTTCTTCACACCACTCTCATGCACCCATACCAACCCCGTCTACTATAGCGTAGTATTAAAACTATATAACGTCCCAGGTTTGGTAACCGGGAGATAGGTTTCTACCTCACGCATTCTACTCAACTACAAGATTCAATAACACTACTGGAGAGATTGTTGAAAGGGTGCTACTACATGCAAATAAACGTAGGTATCAAAAACATGGTCAAAGTGAACTTACCTGGTATTACTAGATGAAGATAATATCGCTCTCACAAAACTTGATAGCACTATACGCAACTCCCCAATGAAAATCTATATAGTAAAACATAGTATTCGCATAATAAAACATACTAGCAAGCAATTTCTAACACTCACAAACAAAATCAACAAATAAAATTTAATTCACAAAGAACACAAAATAATGAACCAATGAAAACTACACAAGAAAACTACTAAAGAAAAATTCTAAGACATAACCCAGAATAGCTTTGTCCTAAGTAAAATTTAACAACAAAGAATATACTATATAATAAATAAACAGAAAATAAAATATAAAACAACTAATTTTAACAGAAAGTATTTTTCATAAACTTTTAATAGCAAAAAGAAACAAATAAAAAGCTTTTATGAAACACTAACTATGACCTAAACAAGTTTTCATACAAAACTAAGTAAAATAAGTTTTAAAAATAAAAACAAAATTTTCTTTTGTTGACTAACAGAAACAAAACTAAATTTTTCAAGAGTTACAAAAAGAAATAACTTAAAACTAATAAAAACAATAAAGAAAAGACTAAAACAAAACTATAACTAAAACAGTACTGTTTTGCTAAAAACTTAATTTAAGATAAACTAAAAATAAATCACTATATGACTCTGGATAGACAAATCAATAAAAAAACCGTAGCAAAAAGAATCAATAAAAAATATTTTATTAAACTCAACATACGGCCAAATTAGTGCAAAAAGAATCACTCAATTTGGATAAACACACTAAAAGATATAAGCAATCTAAAATTGAAACGACTTCTGGTTTTTTTTAACAGAAACGAAGATAAACTAAAAAAACTGGCAGGTACTACGCGCCGGGCTGCTATTGGGCCTAAGCAGTGCGCGATCCAACGCTAAACCACGCTCGGGCGATATATAGCTAAACCGCTAACACGCGTACGAATAAAGGAAAACCAGTGAACCGGCTTAGATATAAACCGAACTAACCGTAAATAAACTGCACTAAAATCCGATCTAATAAAATAAAACATAACCATACAGAGATCTAATCTAAGCTGTTGAAAAAGGATCGCATGGAGGAGAAGCTCACCGCGGCGGTGATGAACTCCGGCGAGGTGCTCCGGCTTCCGTGGTCGATGGGGACGGCGCTCAGGTCGTCGGCGAGCTCGGTGAACTCGTCGGGAGGATGCAGTGGGCGAAGGCGATCACGGTTGTGGCCTCGGTGGAGCTCGGGGACGTCGGAGGGGGACGGCGGTGAGCTCGGGGCGGCGGTGCCATTCGGGTGGTCAGCGGTGGTGGTGTTCCAAGGGCGCAGGAGCTCGGGCGAGTCCTTGGGGAGGCGCGGTGGACGGGGTTGAAGCGATTGGTGGAGGTGGTGGGGCACAGGGATGACGGAGGGAGTGGCTAGGGCGACAATGGCGTGGTGGCGGAGGCGGAGCTCCGACGAGCAATAGGCGGCGATGGAGAGAGGTTCGGGGCGTCTTTAGGGGAGAAACGGAGAGGAGAGGGGGTATTTATAGAGGGGAGGCCATCTTGGGAGAGGGGGCGAATCAGGGAGAGGATCCCGTGATCTCCGGGATGCGGCGGCGGCGGCGCGATCCTGCTACAGCGGTTGCGTTTGGAGGAGGAAGATGGTGGCGGGGTCTGATGTCAGCGACCGCGGGAGGGGGAGAGCGGGTCGGGCAACCGGGGCGAAGGGTTTTCGGGGAGGAGAGGCCCTGGGCTATTTCAGTGTACTGGGCCGGCGGCTAGCGCTGGGCTTCGACCATTTCCCTTTTTTTACAATTAGATGGAAAAGAAAACAAACAAAATAGATTGAAATACTATATAGGCAAATAATATATCAAATGTTTTAGAAAAATAATTTCTAAAACATGAACACATTTTCAGAGGCAAATAAAATCTACAAAAATTCAAATAAAGCAAATAGTGGTACTGTTGCATTAAAACCCAACAAAAATCATTTTTAAAATACCAAAATGACTTCAAAATTATTTTCTCCTAATTTTCCATTGAAGGAAATCATTTTACCCTTATTTCCATTTATTTAATTTTAGGAGAAAAATAATTTGATTAAAAGTCAAATAACTCCTAAATGGTTTTCAAATTGAGATTCAAACCACTTCCAAATCTTTTCTTTTTTCCTCATTCAAATATATTTCAAATTTGCCCCTGGCTTGGAGTGTCATATTACTCCTCTCTTTTGCAATGGGTCAGAGGAATTTGAAATTATTCAAATGGGAGGGATTCCAAATGGAATTTAAAAAGTGGTTTAACCTCCCACTCTCTTTCATTTAAACTTTGGAGAAGTCATTTCATCTGCTCTCTTGAAAGTCCTTGAGTGGCATGAAGTTTGTGTTACTGTCAAATGAGGTTTCAAAACATTTTAGATGGAAACACTTTTGGGAAAGTCCTTTTATTCCCTGTCATTCAACTTCCAAAAAGTTTCAAATTGCACTCAATTTCACCCAATCATTCACACAACAATCAAACAAACAATCAAAACTATTTATTTAATATAACATTCCAAAATTTAGAATTTTGGGATGTTACAAACCTACCACACTTAAAATGAATCTCGTCCTCGAGATTCGACGAGGCTAGCAAGAAGAGGTTAGGGCTTGGAGGTCTTCCAGCAAATCCATCGACCAGAGAGATCTGGGGTGCTACCACACTTGAAAGTAATGCTATGGTTGTGACAAAATTCATGTACTCCATCCTTTCAGTTGACCGTGTTGGTATTCTCATATTCTCCGGAATAACTCTTTCACTGGTGCTCTCCCAATCGGGGCATTACCTTTTTCTCAAAATCTTGTGTTCACTCAATCCTGGTGAGGTTCTTCCGAAGAGTGGGTCTTCATACCTGACATGTCTGTCGTCAATACTAAGAAACTAACGGAACCTCCTGGCGGTCAACCATGTATGGTTTCTCCTGCAGGAAAAAATGGCTGGGGTTGAATCTCACCGTATATCCTACGATTGGCATCGGTTGCCTGTAAAGGGTTCCATCGTCCTACCATTCTATGGTTTTATGGCTTGACGTGTCGACACTCTTCTAAGGTTTTCAAGGCTCTCTGATTTTCCATCAACATATGATAGTTCATGATAGAAATCTCCGGTATGGGGGCCAATCCATCCCATACTTAAACCATTACTACATATGCAGACATCCAATCACGTATTCTAACACTTGGGCATACTCACAAGCATTGCAGAATTTCTCTTGTCGACGAACTGAGTTCGAATAAATCCATTGTTTCTGTAAGCTGAACAAGACATCTAGCGTTTCTTCACAACTCTCGGGTTTTTGTATCCTCCTAAAAAATGTTGGCTGGTTAACTCAGAGTTTTCTTCCAAAATATCTTCCTTCAGCAAGAGTGTGCTTGCTTCTTATTAACTCCTGGGCCTGTGGGTTATGGACCACTTCAACTCTTATACAATTTAAACTCATCTATTCGAGGATTGTCATTCCATATTCCAACATTACATCTCCTTTAAATCCAATAGTACTTCTTCCCTCATACCCTTGTGGTGACGATCATACAAAACTCCAACTTATTTGGTCCAGCTCCCTTCTATGGACCGTCATGAATAACACATTTCTTTCTTCATTGATCCTGTGTCTTTACGGAGTACTACCACACCAAAAAAATGCACTAGTTTATCCATAAATCATATTATTTTCATATCAAATCTTTTATTACATCCTTAACCATTTTTCTAAATCCAAATTACAAAAAGTACTTTATTACAAATCCTGCCACCCACATGGTTTGGTATGGTCAGGCATTACGTCCAACTTTATTATTTTTTTCTCCTTGAGGACTCTTCAGTTCCACTGGAATTGTGCAACATGCGCCTTGAAATCTTCAATCTTCTGTTTCATCGTGGTGGCCTTGAGCTTCATCTCCATCATCTCTACATGCACTTCTCTTAGGTATTCCTTAGTATAACGGAGTCTTGCTTCAAGTATTTCTCTGATCTGGCGTATGGCTTCCATGGCTGCTTGACGAACAGCGTCGAAGAAAGTTGCTTGTGGTACACGTGAGATGAAAAAGTACTGCCCCATTGTCGTTGGGCAGACTCCTTTCATACGGTGGAGGTGTACCTCCACATACCAAAGTTCCACTCCCTTTTGCATGAAGGGGTAGCCTTTGTAGACTGCATCTCCTTCAAGGTGAATATGCTTCATCATGTCCTTCAGGATTTTCGGGTAATCATGATCACTTGTCAGGGTCATGATCGTTTCCGGGCCCTTTAGGAAAGACTCATAAAGGGTCGTCATCTCCAGTTGTAAAACAAAAATGGTGCTTAGAATAAGGTACATATCTCCTTGGGTACACATTCATATCACCCAAACAAAACTTCAAACTCAATTTCCAACATCCAGTTTATGCATCACAACTCATTTTCTTCCATGTTGACCTAGAATATTAGTTTCCAAGATAAAACATAACAACTCCTTAAAGCCTTTCAGCATATGACATATCAACTTTATTTAGTCATGAATTATTACAACCTTTGAGTAATCTATTACATAACTCAACCCCACATTCCCATCAAAAAGTGTTTTCCATACTACCCTTATTACTGATATCAACACCTCCACTACTTAGCTCCCGCTTTCTCATGATTTGTACAATCCCTAGCAAAATGTCCCGCTTCCTTGCAAGGAAAACAAATAACTTCCGGCATGTCTCGAGGCTTCTTGGTGATGGTGCCTACTCCTTGAGTTCCTTGCTTCCTTTCGAGACAATCATAGGCATAATGCCCGATGTCCTTGCATTCAAAACAGGTAATATGACTCTTGTCCCTCTTTGCAGAAATTGGGTTGTTCTGAGGGTGTCTTTGTTTTCTCTTCCTGGTTTTCTTCGTTCTGATCAAACGTTCTATTCCCTGTGGATCAAACTCCACTGCTTCTGTCGGGAAGTATCCCAGATACTCTTTTCTTTCCTTGGTGCAATACTGTGAAAAATTTCCTTCTCCACATGAATAACATGCATTGGAGTAAAATCTGTTGTGGCTTTCTCCATCAGGGTCTTCAACACTTTCCTTAATCACAGGTTCTTTCATAACTTCTCGGAGGGCTTCTTTCATTCCTTCTTCTTGCTTCTGAATAGTTTGTTGCACCGTGGGGTAAATGTGACACTGAGCTGGGTAATGGGTGGTTCCTTCACACAAGAAACAAGTCACCTGACAAGTTGGGAATTCCTCAGCTGGGTGTTTTTCCTCACAATGAGGGCGTCCATCCTTGTGTTCCTCCTGGGTGTGTCCTATTTCTCCGCAAATCTTGTAGGCACAAGGTTTATTTCTTGGGGTATCATGGTGCTTCTGCATAAGACGTGATCTTGTCATAGTCCTCTTGAATTCTTCCCAAGTCATTGCTCCATTCCATCCTTGTATAGCTTGATGCATCTGCCACCATGTTGCAGCACTTCCTTCAAAGTACTGAAGAGCGTACAATACTTCATTCTTCCTTGAAATCAAATTGCTCCCAAATTGATTCTCCATGTTCTGAATCCATAGCTGTGCCTCCGGCTGGGTTTTCGGTCCAGAGAATACCAGTCCAACTTCATTCTTCATCTACTGGGTACACATAATACAAACAATAGTTTTGAAGAAATGAGTTTTATTTTGTGGCTGTCGGAAAAACATCAAACAAATGATAGCTCACAAATCGTCGCATCTAACGTAAATGTATAACAAGGGTTTGGTCCTCTAATGGTCAAATAATTCTTCTGATTCTTCAAGTCGTCGGAGCCTTCAACTGGTGTAGCTTCAACTCTTCTAATGCATGGTCAAATCATGTTTACTCTGAAATGGTCATCGATTGTCCGACATCTTGTCCTTCTTGGAGCGGCTTCAGTTGATCCTCCGTGTGGTCAAAAGGGAAAGGGGTATATTCTAACTATTTGAGGTAAGAGAGAATATTTGATAAAATCAGAAAAGATAAGAAGTAAGGGATGTTTTTTGAAAATAAAATTTTAGAGATTTCCTATCCTAGGGCTTTCCGATTTCTAGGGTCACATCCTATAGTAAACATGTGCTCTGATACCATATCTGTAGCGACCCGACCTCAGACGGTCAAGCCTCTGTGTATCTGTGCCATCCCTGGATTAGTATGCTGGCACACACAGTACATCAGTGTATATATCAAAGTGCAATCACATGTGTAAATAACGTAAAACTGATATATACCTTATAAGTCTCAGCGGAAACAATCAATGGGTGTGGAGTCCCATCAACGCCATCGGCAGGTTGAGTGTAGACCGTAACCCAATCAATGAAACTCACTCGTTGTATATAAAATCCTGCAACATGACATGTTGCAGCCGTGTAGGTCAGTACATTGAATGTACCGGCAAGATCACCATAAGAGAAAATAGATGATAAACTATACTATATGCAGTATGACTTTGTGGCTCTGTATCTAAGTTTTGTTCACGTAAAAGCTGGTTTTATTTTCCCTACATCAAAGGAATTATCCGGAGTCTGTACTACGGAGTTTTCTATCATGAAATGGTTCCGCCAACCGACGTCTCATAGCCCAAATCATCATAAGTTTCCCACAACTAATTTAGCAGTCCGGTGTTGAGAGTTACGACATAGATCCAAGTCCAGAGGCTCAAATTGTCTGTAACCGGGGCACGGCTAATCGATTAGGTTTTAACCCTCTGTAGAGGTTTGTACACTTTACCCGCAAGATTCGATCCCTCCCCTTTCGTCCTCGCACTTCATGATGTTTGAGAACTGGACGATCGAAACATGGTCTTCCGAAGAGTTCCTCAGACCACTTCCGGTGCTCATCCAATCCTACCGTAGTTCTACATCTGCTAGCATCATCCCAGCCAGAGTCACAACTAAGGTCAACCAAGCCAGAGCCCATAGTGACTTGCGGTTGCACAGGTAAGCTTCCGGGCATGAAGTATTCTTCCGTCTCTTTGAGTCTGGGTGAAGCTTTCCGCAAGATGTCATGGCGCTTCTCCATGCATCCTGGCCCACCACTGGTTTCTCCAGGGTGCCCGTCAACCGTCCTTCACCCAATAGTGTGTATTGAATTATTGTCTCGAAATCTTGAGGAGCCCTAAAGATGCAGTCCTTGCCGGTGCCATCATGAAGTTGTCGCCATTGACGTAGAGTCCTCCTTCACACCACTCTCATGCACTCATACCAACCCCGTCTACTATAGTGTAGCATTAAAACTATGTAACATCCCGGGTTTGGTAACTGGGAGATGGGTTTCTACCTCATGCATTCTACTCAACTACGAGATTCAATAACAGTAATGGAGAGATTGTTGAAAGGGGGCTACCACATGCAAATAAACATAGGTATGGAAAACATGGTCAAAGTGAACTTGCCTGGTATTACTTGATGAAGATAATATCGCTCTCGCAAAACTTGATAGCACTATACGCAACTCTCCGATGAGAATCTATATAGTAAAACATAGTATTCGCATAAGCAAACATACTAGCAAGCAATTTCTAACACTCACAAATAAAATGCAATTCACAAAGAACACAAAATAATAAACCAATGAAAACTACACAAGAAAACTACTAAAGAAAAATTCTAAGACATAACCCAGAATAGCTTTGTCCTAAGTAAAATTTAACAACAAAGAAAATACTAATATAATAAATAAACAGAAAATAAAATATAAAACAACTAATTTTAACAGAAGGTATTTTTCATGAACTTTTAATAGCAAAAAGAAACAAATAAAAAGCTTTTACGAAATACTAACTATGACCTAAACAAGTTTTCATACAAAACTAAGTAAAATAAGTTTTAAAAATAAAAACAAAATTTTCTTTTGTTGACTAATAGAAACAAAACTAAATTTTTCAAGAGTGACAAAAAGAAATAATTTAAAACTAATAAAAACAATAAAGAAAAGACTAAAACAAAACTATAACTAAAATAGTCTTTTTTGCTAAAAACTTAATTTAAAATAAACTAAAAATAAATCACTATATGACTCTGGATAGAAAAATCAATAAAAAACCGTAGCAAAAAGAATCAATCAAAAATATTATATAAAACTCAAGATACGGCCAAATTATTGATTTGAACAAATTTCATCAAAATCAAAATTTAAAATCCTCAAACATTATATCTAAGGACACAAACAGAAACTTCAAGAAATTTTGAATCTATTGCAAAAAGAATCACTCAATTTGGATAAACACACTAAAAGATATAAGCAATCTAAAATTGAAACAATTTCTGTTTTTCTAAAACAGAAACGAAAATAAACAAAAAATGGCGGTATTACGCGTCGGGCTGCTATTGGGCCTAAGCAGTGGGTGATCCAATGCTATACCACGCTCGGGCGATATATAACTAAACCACTAACGCGCGTACGAATAAAGGAAAACCAGTGAACCGGTTTCGATATAAACCAAACTAACCGTAAATAAACCGCACTAAAATCCGATCTAATAAAATAAAACCTAACCATACAGAGATCTAATCTAAGCCATTGAAAAAGGATCAGAGGGAGGAGAAGCTCACCGCGGCGGCGATGAACTCCGGCGAGGTGCTCCGGCTTCGGTGGTCGACGCGGACGGCACTCCGATCGTCGGCGAGCTCGGTGAACTCGTCGGGAGGATGCAGCGGCCGAAGGCGATCAGGGTTGTGGCCTCGGTGGAGCTCGGGGACGTCGGAGGGGGACGACGGCGAGTTCGGGCCGGCGGTGACGTTCGGGTGGTCAGCGGCGGTGGTCTTCCAAGGGCACAGGAGCTCGGGCGAGTCCTTGGGGAGGTGCGGTGGACGGAGTCGAGGTGATTGGTGGAGGTGGTGGGGCTCGGGGACGACGGAGGGAGTGGCTAGGGCGACAATGGCGCGGTGGCGGAGGCGGAGCTCCGACGAGCAATAGGCGGCGAGGGAGAGAGGTTCGGGGCGTCTTTAGGGGCAGAAAGGAGAGGAGAGAGGGTATTTATAGAGGGGAGGCCATCTTGGGAGAGGGGGTGAATCAGGGAGAGGATCCCGCGATCTCCGGGATACGGCGGCGGCGGCGCGATCCTGCTACGGCAGTTGCATGCGGAGGAGGAAGATGGTGGTGGGGTCCGGTCTCAGTGACCGCGGGAGGGGGAGAGCGGGTCGGGCAGCCGGGGCGAAGGGTTTTCGGGGGGGGGGGGAGAGGCCCTGGGCCATTTCAGTGTACTGGGCCGGCGGCTAGCGCTGGGCTTCAACCATTTCCCTTTTTTAACAATTAGATGGAAAAGAAAACAAACAAAATAAATTGAAATACTATATAGGCATATAATATATCAAAAGTATAAGAAAAATAATTTCTAAAACATGAACACATTTTCAGAGGCAAATAAAATCTACAAAAATTCAAATAAAGCAAATAGTGGTACTCTTGCATTAAAACCCAACAAAAATCATTTTTAAAATACCAAAATGACTTCAAAATTATTTTCTCCTAATTTTCCATTGAAGGGAATCATTTTACCCTTATTTCCATTTATTTAATTTTAGGAGAAAAATAATTTGACTAAAAGTCAGATAACTCCTAAATGGTTTTCAAATTGAGATTCAAACCGCTTCAAAATATTTTCTGTTTTTTCTCATTCAAATATATTTCAAATTTGCCCCTGGCTTCGAGTGTCATATTACTCCCCTCTTTATTTTGCAATGGGTCAGATGAATTTGAAATTATTCAAATGGGATGGATTCCAAATGGAATTTCAAAAGTGGTTTAACTCCCCACTCTCTTTCATTTAAACTTTGGAGAAGTCATTTCATCTCCTCTCTTGAAAGTCCTTGAGTGACATGAAGTTTGTGTTACTGTCAAATGAGGTTTCAAAATATTTCAGATGGAAACACTTTTGGGAAAGTCCTTTTATTCCCTCTCATTCAACTTCCAAAAAGTTTCAAATTGCACTCAGTTTCACCCAATCATTCACACAACAATCAAACAAACAATCAAAACTAGTTATTTAATATAACATTCAAGAATTTAGAATTTTGGGATGTTACAACTAAGATGTGCCCTTTTGAAATTGTGTATAGTTTCCTACCTCATGCACCTATTGATTTGTTGCCTCTTCCATCTTCGGAGAAGGTTAATTTTGATGCTAAAGAACGTGCTGAATTGGTTTTAAAATACATGAGTTAACTAAGGAAAACATTGAGCGTATGAATGCTAAATATAAACTTGCTGGAGATAAGGGTAGAAAACATGTTGTGTTTTCACCTGGAGATCTTGTTTGGTTACATTTGTGCAAGGATAGATTTCCTAATTTGTGCAAATCAAAGCTATTGCCACGTGCTGATGGTCCTTTTAAGGTGTTAGAGAAAATAAATGATAATGCATACAAACTTGAGCTGCCTGCAGATTTTGGGGTTAGTCCCACTTTTAACATTGCAAATTTGAAGCCTTATTTGGGTGAGGAAGATGAGCTTCCATCGAGGACGACTTCATTTCAAGAGGGGGAGGATGATGAGGACATCAATACCATTGTTACACCCACAACCCCTACTACTATACATACTGGACCAATTACTAGAGCTTGTGCATGCCAATTAAATTATCAGGTACTTTCATTTCTTTGTAATGACTCTAATGTTCATGAAAATATGATGCTGCCTAAATTGGATACATTTGTTTTGCTTACAAATGAAGGGCCTGGCATGGATAAGAGGGATGAACACTGGAGCAAGACCAAGCATGGAGATGATGGCATGCGCAACGGGATCGAGAACAGAGTTACAAGTGATGATTTCAGGACTTTGAAGCCACCATAAGGAGCGCATGAAGCCTTGGACGAAATATAAAAGATGACATTCATAAATTTCAACCAGAGGCTATTCTAGGTGCCGCGTCACCTTATTATTGGGCCAGGCCCATGTATTTTCGAAATACTTAAGTATAGGCTGTTTTTAGAGTCCGTATGTGTGGGGAAACAAGAGTTAGGGTTGGTTTCGGACCCCTCCTCCAAGGGCCATGAATCCCCCCCCCCTCTTCCTCCATATATATAGCCCTTAGGGTGTCGTTTAGACTTTGGGTTTTGTTTAGATTAAAGTTCACCTTAGGTGCAACTTCGTATACTTTATTTGTGTTCAACGACTAGACAAAGGCATCACAGTACCCCACCTTGATCAATAAAGCTTTCCTCTTATATTCGCAATATCCAGATTGCAATCTTACTTTCTTGCTTGTTCTTTGTTTGCCTGCAGGAAACAGACCTTCGTGGTTAGGTTGATCGTGCTCCGGCGTGGTCAATAACCTCTCGGAGTTGGTTTAGTGATTCCTAAGGCATGACTTCCTCCAAAACGATAGCCACCATCTCATCGAAAGACGAGACACCTTTGCCTCTATCAGGTTATCAATGCAATAGCAAGGGAATATACAATGGAGGGATACCACGATACCAAGATGATATGGAGGTTACCGTCCTTGGTGATGATGTGTGGCGGTGTTCTTGATGTAGATACCAAGATGATGGAGACTCGTCCCTAAGTAGCCGAAACACCTTAGGAAACGGTGTCGGCGTCCTGGGAACGGGGGTCCCCAGACTTGCCTGCTTGCGGCCTGCGGCGTGGCTGAGCATGCAGGTCGTACGGCCCATCTTCACCAACAAAGCATCCAAGACCCTCACGAGGGTCCAAGCCTCGCGAGGCGGACGATGCAAGACCTCCTCGGGAGTAGCCTAGCTAGGCAGGCTCACGAGGAGCAGAGATATCAAGGCAGGGCAAACGTCACGGGGCCCTCGTGACGTGAGCCATGACGCACGACGCCAGGCGGGCGCCAGCACGCGCAGCGTCCTTGTTTCTTCTTTGGTGTCAAGGAGGCCAGCGCAGGCGAAGAGCACCGAGGCATTAGGCAAACGTTGCTATATTGGTGCAATGAGACCAAGACCAGGAGGACGGCGAGACAGAGGTCATCATGGAGCCCAAGATGGCGTCACCACAGAGCTTTTCGTAGGCGAACACCACTTTTGTCAAGATAGCTTGTACTACTTGTCCCCCTTCAAATTGGCCCACCATTGTTGGCTCCCTTCCCTCTCGATATTTGGGAAGAGGACCAGGGCCAATATAAATAGGACTAGCCACCACCCAAGCAAGGGACGGATCATTGAGACCATCCTCACACACACAAGCTCACCGAGCGCAAGAACACCCCAACCTCATGAGGTTGTTCTTCCCTTGTACTGTTCATCATTAGCCCTAGAGGCAATCCACCACCACACTGGAGTAGGGAATTGCACCACAACAGTGGCCCGAACCAGTACAAATCTTGTTTCTTTCTGTGTTGCGAGTTCTTTGAGTTCGTCCGTGAGATTTTAGCAAGCTAGGGCATAGACTGGTGGGAAGGAAAGACTTCGCACGCACCCCAGTGTTTGAACCTTAACGGTTTGCAGGAACCCCACATCTGACATTTGGCGCGCCAGGTAGGGGTGCGTCAGAGCTCCTCCTCCACTGGCCAGCTCGTCGACACTCCTCAACCACGATGTCCGGCGACTTAAGGGCCGGCTCCGAGCGCTGGGCAGCCTGACCAGCCCAGGTAGCGCCGCCTGCCCATGAAAATCTCGACCACGCACTCCAGGCGGCACGGGCACCGCCAAACTCCACTGGGCGTGGGCAGCACGGCCAGGCATCATCCACCCTCACCCCATGGCATATACGGGACGCCGCAAGAGCAGCGAGCCATGCCGCAGCAACAGCGCCGCACTCACGGCGGGTGCAAGCGAACATGCGGGCAGCGCTCATCGTGGCAAGGGAGCTACTGCGGTGCAGACTGATGGAAAGCGGTCGGGACACACTGCTAGAGCATGTTGCTGAGCTGCTGGATGCAGCGGTGTTAGGAGCAACACCCTTCAGCTATCGACTCCCTCCCCAGGCCGCTGCAGGACCGCGCGGTGAACCTCACCACATCTGCACACCATCAACTACGCCCGGGGGCTTCATCAACACCAGCACGGCCAGCGGCGTAGGGGGCTCCGACTCCCCCATGCCGCACGCGGCGGGCACAGGCGCAAGCATCGCTCCCCATGCTCCCAGTCGGATGCCGTGCTGTCATCCCCAGGGCGCCACCATGGGCCGAGCAGCATGGAGCACGGGGCACCACGGCGAGGTGTTCGGGGTGATGGCCCCGGAAGCCTACATGCCCTGCATGATGGACCAAGGGTACGCACCAGAGGACGGCCCAGGCTCGTTCATTGGAGAAGATTGGGGAGAGGGGGCGCTAGGAGTCGAAGCCTTCCAAGAACCAATGGAGAACCACAACGATCGTGCCGACAACGGCAACTACAGGGTACCGCTAATCTCTCAGGAACAGGCTTATGCTAACCATGGGCTGCAGCTGAATTAGGTTGCAGCATCGATCAACGACCCTGGCACGACGGCGCCCATTCCGGCAAGAGAGACACACTGGGGGCCGCCAGGAGGAAGCCAGGAGCAAGGCCCCTCCCCAAGGCACGCGAAACCAGGGGACACCCGGAGGTAGGCCCTCTGCTGGGGTGGCCTCCACAACCCTTCCCCCGGCAGAGGACCCGTTGTAACACCCCGGATATGATTTACCCAATATGTAATCCAACTCTTGCCGTTTCCGGCGTTAAGTTATTTTATTTTCTCAGGTTCGGGTCTTTGTCTCCTGTGTTGTTATCTTTGTCATGCATCTCATATCATGTCATCATGTGCATTGCATTTCCATACGTGTTCGTCTCATGGATCCGAGCATTTTCCCCATTGTCCGTTTTGCATTCTGGCGCTTCGTTCTCCTCCGGTGGTCATTTCTACCTTTCTTTCATGTGTGGGGATTAAACATTTCCGGATTGGACCGAGACTTGCCAAGAGGCCTTGGTTTACTACTGGTAGACCACCTGTCAAGTTTCTTACCATTTGGACTTCGTTTGATGCTCCAACGGTTAACCGAGGGACCGAAAAGGCCTCGTGTGTGTTGCAGCCCAACACCCCTCCATTTTTGCCCAAAACCTACCAAAACCCTCTCCATCATCTAGAGCGTTCGATCACGATTGCGTGGCCGCAAACCGCACCTCATTTGGACTCTCCTAGCTCCCTCTATGCCTATTTAAAGACACCCCGAATTTCTCCGTCCCCTTCCTCCCGAAACCCTAGATCCACTTCGTCCGCCTCCGCCGGACAACTCTTCCACCGACGGACATGTCCGACTAGCGCCGCCGCCGCCACGTCAGCTCCCGCGAGCCCCACTTCACCGCGAATAGCGCCCGGCCCGTGAAGCCCGCCGCGGGCCCCCGAGCCCACTCCCTCCGCGCCGCCGAGCCTGCCTCGTCCCCGCCCGAGCCGGCAGGCTCCTTTGCTCAGCGCCGCCGCGCGCCATTGCCGGCCCCGCCGCGCCGGCAAGGCTCCGCCGCCCGAAGCGGCCACCGCTCCGCCGCCCGACGCCCCGTCGTCGACGTCCCTCACCGCCGCCGTCCTCCTCCCGCGCCACTCCGGCCAGCCACCTCTCCGGCTACCACTCCTCCATCTCCAGCCACCCCTGCCCTGTCGCCGGTGATCAGTTGCCGGTGAACCTCGGGAAGCGCGCCGCGATCCAGATCTGAACAGCTACAGTAAACCCTAGGGGTTGACCTATCTTTTTTCCCCTAAGTCCCTAGTTATTTTGGCTATGTTCATCATGTTGTATCTCCTCATCCGTAGATCCGTTTTGGGCATATAGCATATCAAAATGTTCATCTCAGAGAGTACATCATTTAATCTCATTGAATCATTTCCATTTAAGTTCATCTTGATGCCCGAAATGCTGTTAGAAGAGTGCTATTTGAGTTAATTGTCAGATCTGCTGCTCCAATTAGATATTTGTCATTTTTGCCATGATTATTGTGTGCATGATATGCCCCTGAGCTCTACATGAGTTTTGTTATATGTTTTGCCATCTATCCAGAGGTGCAACCCATGTATTTTTGTGATGTGTGTGGTGACTAGCACAAGCTTGCAAAGTGAAGCATTCGTTAATGCTGATTTCAGGGACTTAGCAATTCCACAAGTCCTTGGGCTGTTTATCTCAATATGCCATATGTTCATGTTGTTTCCTAGTGATCCGTGCCTCTTTTGAGAATGATCAGTAAGGATGTTTTGTTAATCTTGTAGTGCTCTATCCATCCATGTCTTTGTTTGCAAATATGGAGCAGCCTATCTTGAGCCAATCAAGCTCTACTTTTTCTATTTCGTGAATCTGGGCAAATTGTCTACTTGTTAGCAATTTTGCCGAGGATGTTGTAGTTGATCCGTGCATGCTATGTTATTGTTCTTGCCATGCCTAACTTGCATTTTGTGTAGTCTTGATGGGTGTATGCTTAGATTGTCATGACTTGCTCCGTAGTGAGTGTTGGGCAAATAAGTCGCGGCGGCGAGCCGGTTGAGTCCGGCGCGTGTATGGGCGCGTGCTGGGTATGACGGGCGCGTCGGGTCCGCGAGTGTGCGTAGGTGTGTAGTGCATGTGTGTTCTGTTGGCGGGATCGGGGGAGCGCCGGAGTTGGTCATGCATGAGCGGGCGCGCACGACCAGGGCATGTACGTGCATGCGTGGGGCGTGGATGGCGCGGGCTGGAATGGCTGTTGGGCGTGAACTGGGACGTGGCTACATGCCCGGCGAGTCCCAAGGTATAATACCCCTTGCGTTGTAATAGATGGATCAACGAGTTTTGCTCGAGGGAATAGAATACAAGGCCGTACGTGCGGCTGCAGCGTTCGTGCGTTGGGAAGAAATTCTGTTGTGTCTCCCTGCTCCTTCTTCTTCTTCTGTACTCCTCTTCGTCTACCTCCAGTCCGGTGAGCTGAGTGAGAGAGAGCTCCGGTGAGTGCTAGGGAAAGAGCTTCACCAACATTTGGTATCAGAGCCTCGTTGCGAAGGTGATCGCCGGTGATGTCGCTCATCCCGTACACCGGCGGATCGGGCAGCTCACTGCCGCAGCCGGTGCCGATGCTCACCGGTGACAACTACACCGCATGGGAAATCAAAGTCGAGGCCAATCTCGATGCGGCTGGGATGTGGGAGGAGGTGGTGGTGCCGGAGGACGCGGCGGCGGCGGTGATCGCCAAGAAGGACAAGCCGGCGCGGGCTTACCTACTCGGGGCGCTCCTGGAGGATCTGCTGCTTCAGGTGGCGTCGAAGAAGACGGTGGCGGAGGTGTGAAGCAGCCTCAAGGCGAGGTTCGTCGGGGCGGACCGAGTCCGGGCGGCGCGGCTGGGCACTCTCCGAGGGGAGTTTCAGATGCTGCGCATGGCGGAGGGCGACACGCTGGATGGGTTCACCGGCAAGCTCGGCGGCATGGCGGCGCGCTACGCGGGACTCGGGTCGATGCTGGACGATGCCATGATGGTGAAGAAGCTCCATGATTCTGTGCCAGATCGCTTGTACGCGGCGGTGGCCGGAATCGAGCCGTTTTGCGACATCTCCACCATGCCGTTCGACGACGCGCTCGGTCGCCTGAAGGCCTTCGACGAGCGGCTGCGACGACGTGGACAGGCGGGCGGCGAGCGGGCGGACGGCCAGCTCATGTACACGGCGGCGCAGTGCCGAGCACGGGAGCGGCAGCGCGGTGGTCCTCGGGACGATGACGACAGGCGGAGCATGGCATCAGGCTACGGTGGCAACAGGCGCGGCCGCTGCTACAAGTGCGGCGAGCGCGGCCACTTCAAGCGATAATGCCCCCAGCTTTGGAAAGCGCCAGCGGAGGAGCATGCGATGATGGCGGACACCGGCGTCGAGGACGGCGGCCTGCTCTAAGCCGCGTCTTAGGGGGAAAGTGTTGGGCAAATAAGTCGCAGCGGTGAGCCGGTCGAGTCCGGCGCGTGTATGGGTGCGTGCTGGGTATGACGGGAGCGTCGGGTCTGCGAGTGTGCATAGGTGTGTAGTGCGTGTGTGTTCTGTTGGCGGGATCGGGGGAGCACCGGAGTCGGTCATGCATGAGCGGGCGCGCACGACCAGGGCATGTACGTGCATGCGTGGCGCGTGGATGGCGCGGGCTGGAACGGCCGATGGGCGTGGACTGGGACGTGGCTACATGCCCGGCGAGTCCCAGGGTATAATACCACGTGCGTTGTAACAGATGGATCAACGAGTTTTGCTCGAGGGAATAGAATACATGGCCGTACGTGCGGCTGTAGCGTTCGTGCGCTGGGAAGAAATTCTGTTGTGTCTCCCTGCTCCTTCTTCTTCTTCTGTACTCCTCTTCGTCTACCTCCAGTCTGGTGAGCTGAGTGAGAGAGAGCTCCGGTGAGTGCTAGGGCAAGAGCTTCGCCAACAGTGAGTGCATCGAGCTCGTAAACGTGCCTACTTGATATCTGTTTTCAGCATGCTCCAGTTTTCACTAAGTCTGAGAACTGATTATGTTTTTGCCATGTTCACATGCTTGCAAATGTATTTTCTGATCCCTTTTGGCTCAAGGTCACTAAGGGACTTTTGTTAAGCTCTTTGAGTAGCTCCATGCCATGCTTTACTTTGCCATGTTTAGGTCCTGTAGCATATAGTTTTATTGCTCCAAAGAGTGCTATCTGATCTGAAATTCCAGACAAGTGTTAATTTCACTAAGTCTGAGATCTGTTTGCCAAATGCATTTTTGCCATGCTTGTTTGAACCTGCTAATGGATGAATTGGCTATAGCTCAGTGTTCATCCTTTGTTAAGCATCATGAATGGATCTCTGGCATGTATTTTGATGCCATGTTTGAGTGCTATAGCATGTTCATCTTGTTGCATTTAGATGGCTACTTGCTGTAAATCGCAGACTAGTGTCATATTTGAATCGCTTGCCATTTCCAAACCGTAACTCCGATTCCGGTGATCTTTATATCGTTTTCAAGCGATTTCATCTCATCTTTCCAGTGGCACACTTGGTTTTCCAAGTTGAGGCCAGACTCATGCATTCCTTGTCAAATCTTGCATATGCATTGCATATTGCATCCCGCATAGCATACCATCTTTGCATCATGTTGTTTGAGTTTGCACGTGGTTGATTGTGTCCTTATTGCTTGTTTGTCTTGTTTGAGTAGATCCGGGAGATGAGTTCGCTAACGAGGAGCCCGTTGAGTTTGCTTTCAAGGATCCAGTCAACTCTGACAACTTTGCAGGCCAGATGATCATACCCTCGAAATCACTACTATCTTTGCTTTGCTAGATGCTCGCTCTTTTGCTATGGCTATGCTACGATACCTACCACTTGCTTATCATGCCTCCCAAATTGCCATATCAAACATCTAACCCACCATGTCCTAGCAAACCGTTGATTGGCTATGTTACCGCTTTGCTCAGCCCCACTTATAGCGTTGCTAGTTGGAGGTGAAGATTGGAGACCGTTCCTTGTTGGAACATTATTTACTTGTTGGGATATCATTATATTGCCATGCTATCTTAATGCATATATATACTTGTTAAAGGGTGGAAGGCTCGGCCTCTCGCCTAGTGTTTTGTTCCACTCTTGCCGCCCTAGTTTCCGTCATATCGGTGTTATGTTCCCGGATTTTGCGTTCCTTACGCGGTTGAGTGATAATGGGAACCCCTTGATAGTTCACCTTGATTAAAGCTTTTCCAGCAATGCCCAACCGTGGTTTTACCATTTGCCACCTAGCCTCTTTTCCCCTTGGGTTTCCGGAGCCCGAGGGTCATCTTATTTTAAAACCCCCGGGCCAGTGCTCCTCTGAGTGTTGGTCCAACTCGTCAGCCGCCGGTGGCTACCAGGGGCAACTCTGGGCTGGCCAACCGGAAGTTTAGACAATCTGAGTGTGCCCTGAGAAAGAGATATGTGCAGCTCCTATCGTGATTTGTCGGCACATTCGGGCGGTGTTGCTGGATTTGTTTTAACCTGTCGAAGTGTCTTGAAGAACCGAGGTACCGAGTCTGATCGGAATGTCTCGGGAGGAGGTCTATTCCTTCGTTGACCGTGAGAGCTTGTCAGGGGCTAAGTTGGGACTCCCCTGCAGGGATTTGAACTTTCGAAAGCCGTGCCCGTGGTTATGGGCAGATGGGAATTTGTTAATGTCCGGTTGTAGATAACTTTAACCTTAACTTAATTAAAATGGATCAACTGTGTGAGTTACCGTGATGGCCTCTTCTCAGCGGTGTCTGGGAAGTGAACACGGTGTTGGAGTAATGCTTGCCGCAGGTTGCCCTCTAGTTACTCGCTCTTGCTTTGCTTTCTCTTCTCGCTCTCTTTTGCGAATAGGTTAGCCACCATATATGCTAGTCGCTTGCCGCAGCTCCACATATTTTCCTTGCCTTACCCATTAGCTTAAATAGTCTTGATCGCGAGGGTGCGAGATTGCTGAGTCCCTGTGGCTCATAGATTACTTCTAAAACCAGATGCAGTGCCTGATGATTCCGTTCCAGATGACGCGCTTGAGCTCAAGTGGGAGTTCGACGAGGACTCACGCCGATACTATGTGTCCTTCCCTGATGATCAGTAGTGGTGCCCAGTTGGGGCGATCGGGACCGTGTCGCATGTTGGGTTGTTCTTTTATTTTAGCTCCGTAGTCGGGCCATGAGTGTTTGGATGATGTAATGCTATTTATGTACTTTGATTGACGTGGCGAGTGTAAGCCAACTATGTATCTCCCCTTTTATAATCTATATTACATGGGATATTGTGAAGATTGCCTAACTTGCGACATTGCTTTCAATGCGGTTATGCCTCTAAGTCGTGCCTCGACATGTGGGAGATATAGCCGCATCGAGGGCATTACAAGTTGGTAATCAGAGCCTTCCCCGACCATAGGAGCCCCCACTGCTTGATCGTTTTTAGCAGCTGTTGTTGAGTCTAGAAAAATGTTTTGAGTCATTTAGGAATTATATATCGGAGAGTTTAGGAATTCTTTTTACTCCCAGTCTCCTCATCGCTCTACTAAGGCATCCTGACGTAGAGTTTTGACTCTTCTCTTCTCAAATTTCACTAAAAAAAATTTAGGATCACGCGGGTATCTTGGAATCGTTCCGATGGTTTTGCGACGAGAAAATTGTTCTTGGTGCCTCCTGTCTTTAGGGGTTGTGGCAGTGTCTCGGGGAGTTGAGCTCCGAGGTGTTGTCATCACAATTTTATTGTTGCAGTTCTGGAATACCTGAGTTTAGTACGCCGACATCGAAAATCTCTTTTATGCAGTTCATTGGTGAGATAACCTCGACGCCACCCAGTACTGGGGCGGGAGTTCGGGAGTATCGCCATAACTTGTATAACGGATGCTTTTCGAAGGTTGAGGTAGATGGTTTCCGATGTTTTTCTCGGTTATGTGTTGAAGGATGGATACAGCTGGATGTAGGATTTGCTAGATTTGGGTGAGATATTATGCTTCCCCTGTATCCCCAACACTTGATTGCATAACTGGAAAGGTTCGGGAGTTTCATAGGTGGGAATTCTTGTAGCTCTAGTTCTTCTTCCACGGATATTTGGTTTGAGATTTGGATTTCTTACCGAGTATTCGTTCTTGATCCGTACCTTGTTGATTTATTCCTCTACCTAAATTCTAAGTGGCTTCTCAATTTATGGATATGTGACCATTTCAAGAGGAATACATTCATTCTTATGTTCGGATGTGAAGACTATATCTTGCAATTTTCATTCCGTTGGATTCAGCTTCAATATTTGCCTATCAATGTGCTAATGGATGTCAACCTCTTCAGGATGGCTCCTCCAACGCGCACGACTCCGAATCCTGATCCGCCACCACCTCCACATCCTCCGGAGGCATGGCAAGCTATGATGGCCGCAACCAATGATCATGCAAATTCTTGAAGAGCGCAATCAAGCGAACCAAGGCAAACAAGGCAACAATCAGAATCACTTTGCTACACTCAACCAGTTCCTTGCTAATGGGCCAAAGACTTTCAGCAATTGTGTTGAGGCAACTGATGCTGACAATTGGCTCGTGGACTTATGCAAGCATTTCGAGTGCAGTAACGTCAGGCCTGAGGACTTTGTCAAGTTCACTTCCTTCCAACTCAAAGACCAAGCCGCAGAATGGTTCCAGCAGTACAAGGATTCCAGAGGTGGACGTGTGATTACCTGGGATGAATTCCGTCAAGATTTCAGAGCTCATCATATTCCTCAGAGCATGGTTGAAAGCAAGCGTGAGGAATTCCGCAACCTGAAGCAAGGCTCTTTGTCTGTCTATGACTACAACAAGTTGTTCCAGAAGCTCACCCGCTTTGCCAAGCAGGACGTCCCTGATGAGAAGAGCATGATATACCAGTTCAGGGGTGGTCTCAGAGAAGAAATCCAGCTAGCTCTTGTTCTCTTTGAGCCCTTGAGGTACAATGAGTTCTACAACATGGCATTGAAGCAAGAGGCCGCTCAACTGAGGTGTGATGCTTCCAAGAAGCGAGTCAGAGATGCTACTCCTTCTTCCTCTACTCAAGTGGCCAAGCAGCAGAAGTATTGGCTTCCTCCTCCTCCGTTCCGTCAGCCGTATCAAAAGAGCAAAGGTGGCTGTGGATCTTCCCACCCACCCAACCCTGGCTTTCAGAACAAGACTTCGTCTCAAGCTCCAAGATCGAGTGCTCCGTATCACCGTCCGCTTTCAGAGGTCACGTGCAACAAGTGCCAACAAAAGGGCCACTATGCCAACAAGTGCTTCAACCAGAGGCGTCTTCCTCCTCCTCCTCCTATCAGATCGGCAAGTACAGATGTTGTCAAGCATAACCCCAAGTACGCCAAGGTCAACTTGATGAATGCAGCTCAGGTAGAGGACTCGTCAGATGTCATCATGGGTAACCTTCCTGTTAACGATATTCCAGCTAAAGTTCTTTTTAACACTGGTGCATCGCATTGTTTCATCTCGAGACCGTTTACATCTAAGCATGGTTTGGCTTTACAAGTTTTGCCTAGTCCGTTAGAAGTTGTCTCTCCTGGTAAGCGCATGCATGCTAACTCCGTTGCTCCGGATGTTACTATCACTTTGGGTGACTACAAATTTCTATCTTCTCCAACGGTTCTTGGTGACTCAGATATTGATCTTATTCTAGGAATGGATTGGCTTTCTAAGCACAAGGCTCAGCTTGCTTGTGCAGCCAGGCAGATTCAATTAACTCATTCGTCTGAGGAAGTAATTGTCTTTGCCGCTCGTGATGATAGCATCCGTTTGTTTTCTCTCAATGAGAAGGGTGAACTGGATGCTATCTCGCAGATTCCAGTCGTTTGCGAATATCAAGACGTCTTTCCAGAAGAGCTTCTAGGAATGCCTCCGCACCGGCCAGTTGAATTCGTCATTGATCTTGAGCCTGGCACGAAACCAGTTTGCAAGCGTCCTTACAAGCTCGGACCTGAAGAGTTGAAGGAGCTGAAGAAGCAACTCGATATTCAAGAGAGAATGGGTCTCATCCGGCCTAGTTCTTCTCGGTGGGGTTGTGGTGTTCTTTTTGTGAAGAAGAAGGATGGAACGGACCGACTTTGTGTTGATTACCGTCCATTGAACAAGAAGACTATCAAGAACAAATACCCACTTCCCAACATCAACGAGCTATTCGAACAACTCAAAGGTGCCCAAGTATTCTCCAAGCTTGATCTCCGTATGGGTTATCATCAGATTCGAATCCGTGAGAAAGATATTCCCAAGACGGCTTTCAGGACAAGCTATGGTTCATATGAATACACTGTCATGTCTTTTGGCCTCGTCAACGCTCCTCCGACTTTCTCTCGCATGATGAACTTCATCTTCAATGCCAACACCAATGATTTTGTTTTGGTCTACCTCGACGACATTCTGGTTTTCTCGAAGAACAAGGAAGATCATGCCAAGCACTTGCGTTTGGTGCTTGATAAGCTCAGGGATCACCAGTTCTACGCCAAGTTCTCCAAGTGCGAATTTTGGCTCGATGAGGTTCTTTATCTTGGGCATATCATCTCAGCCAAGGGCATTGCGGTGAATCCTGAGAAGGTGCCTGCAATTGTGAGTTGGGAACCTCCTCAGAACGTGAAGCAACTCCGTAGCTTCCTCGGTCTCGCAAGCTACTGTCGAAGATTCATTGAAAACTTTTCTAAGATCGCGAAGCCTCTCTCAAATCTTCTCCAGAAGCACGTCAAGTACGTTTGGTCTCCGGAGTGTGACATTGCTTTCAACACTTTGAAAGAGAAATTGATCACTGGTCCAGTTCTGACTCCGCCTGATGAATCCAAACCGTATGAGGTCTTTTGTGATGCATCTCTCCAAGGTCTTGGCGCAGTGTTGATGCAAGAGAAGAAAGTTGTGGCTTATACCTCTCGCCAGTTGAAGCCCAATGAGAAGAACTACCCCACTCATGACCTCGAGTTGGCGGCAGTTGTGCATGCTCTTTTGACTTGGAGACATCTCTTATTGGGGAGAAAAGTGGACATTTTCACTGACCACAAGAGTCTCAAGTACAACTTCACTCAGCCTAATCTCAACCTCAGGCAGACTCGATGGGTCGAAATAATTCAAGAGTATAATCCGAGTATCGAGTATACTCCAGGCAAGGCCAATGTGATTGCTGACGCATTGAGCAAGAAGGCTTATTGCAATAGTCTGATTCTCAAGCCTTATCAACCCGAGCTTTGTGAAGCTTTCCGTAAACTTCATCTGCAAATTGTTCCTCAAGGTTTCCTCGCCAACCTTCAAGTATCCCCTACCTTGGAAGACCAGATTCGCCAAGCCCAGCTTCTTGATGCTATGGAGAAGAAGGTAAAGATTGGGATTGCCGAGAGTCAACCCAAGTACAAGTGCTACCGCCTTGATGACGATGATACTCTCTTCTTCGAGGATCGTATTGTTGTGCCCAAAGGTGACCTTCATAAAGTGATCATGAATGAGGCTCACAATTATCTCCTCTCCATCGACCCTGGGAGCACGAAGATGTATCAGGACCTCAAGCAGGCTTATTGGTGGACTCGAATGAAGCGCGAGATTGCTCAGTTCGTGAATGAATGTGATGTCTGCAGAAGAGTGAAGGCAGAACACCAGAGGCCAGCGGGTCTCCTCCAACCTCTTGCCATTCCAAAATGGAAGTTTGACCACATTGAGATGGACTTCGTGACTGGGTTTCCAAAGTCCAAGCGTGGCAATGATGCTATATTCATTGTCATCGACAAACTCACTAAAGTGGCTCACTTTCTGCCTATCAAAGAGTCTATCACTGCAGCTCAATTGGCGGAGCTCTATACCTCTCGAATTGTCTCTCTGCATGGTATTCCACAAGTGATCTCTTCAGACCGTGGCAGCATCTTTACCTCCAAGTTTTGGGATTCTTTTGAGAAGGCCATGGGCACCAACATCCGCTTTAGCACAGCTTTCCATCCTCAAACTAGCGGTCAAGTCGAGTGTGTCAACCAGATTCTTGAAGATATGCTCAGGGCTTGTGTGATCTCCTTCGGCATGAAGTGGGAGGATTGTCTTCGTTATGCGGAATTCTCCTACAACAACAACTTTCAAGCAAGTTCGGGCAAGGCCCCATTTGAAATTCTGTATGGCAGGAAGTGCATACCCCTCTCAACTGGTCTAAAACCGGTGAACGTCAGCTTTTGGGTAATGACTTAATCACAGAGGCAGAGGAAATGTGCAAAGTCATTCGAGATAACCTCAAAGCAGCCCAATCCCGCCAGAAGAGCTACTATGATAGTAAGCACCGTGATTTGGCTTTCGAGATCGGAGATCATGTTTACCTCCGCATCTCTCCTATGAAAGGTACTCGTCGCTTCGGTATCAAAGGGAAGCTTGCCCCCAGATACGTGGGGCCTTTCAAGATCGTCAGGAAGAGAGGCGATCTCGCCTATCAACTCGAGCTTCCTTCAAACTTTGCAAATGTGCATGACGTGTTCCATGTTTCTCAGCTCCGAAAGTGCTTCAAGAGTCCTGACCGCACCATCAACTTAGAGGACATTGAGCTCCAAGAAGATCTCTCCTATCATGAGCACCCCGTTGTTATTCTTGAAGAGACTGAGCGCAAGACTCGCAACAAGTCGATAAAATTCCTCAAAGTCAAGTGGTCACACCATTCCGACTGTGAAGCTACCTGGGAACGCGAGGATCACCTTCATTCTGAGTACCCGGCGTTCTTTCAGTCCTAGATCTCGGGACGAGATCCTTTCGTAGTGGTGGAGTGTTGTAACACCCCGGATATGATTTACCCAATATGTAATCCAACTCTTGTCGTTTCCGGCGTTAAGTTATTTTATTTTCGCGGGTTCGGGTCTTTGTCTCCGTGTGTTGTTATCGTTGTCATGCATCTCATATCATGTCATCATGTGCATTACATTTGCATACGTGTTCGTCTCATGCATCCGAGCATTTTCCCCGTTGTCCGTTTTGCATTCCGGCGCTTCGTTCTCCTCCGGTGGTCATTTCTACCTTTCTTTCGTGTGTGGGGATTAAACATTTCCGGATTGGACCGAGACTTGCCAAGCGGCCTTGGTTTACTACCGGTAGACCGCCAGTCAAGTTTCGTACCATTTGGACTTCGTTTGATGCTCCAACGGTTAACCGAGGGACCGAAAAGGCCTCATGTGTGTTGCAGCCCAACACCCCTCCATTTTGGCCCAAAACCCACCAAAACCCTCTCCATCATCTAGAGCGTTCGATCACGATCGTGTGGCCGCAAACCGCACCTCATTTGGACTCTCCTAGCTCCCTCTATGCCTATTTAAAGACACCCCGAATTTCTCCTTCCCCTTCCTCCCGAAACCCTAGATCCACTTCGTCCGCCGCTGCCGGACAACTCTTCCACCGACGGACATGTCCGGCTAGCGCCGCCGCCGCCACGTCAGCTCGCGCGAGCCCCACTTCGCCGCGAATCGCACCCGGCCCGCGAAGCCCGCCACGGGCCGCCGACCCCACTCCCTCCGCGCTGCCGAGCCTGCCTCGTCCCCGCCCGAGCCGGCAGGCTCCCTTGCTCGGCGCCGCCGCGTGCCATTGCCGGCCCCGCCGCGCCGGCGAGGCTCCGCCACCCGAAGTGGCCACCGCTCCGCCGCCCGACGTCCCGTCGCCGACGTCCCTCACCGCCGCCGTCCTCCTCCCGCGCAACTCCGGCCGGCCACCTCTCCGGCTATCACTCCTCCATCTCCGACCGCCCCTGCCCCGTCGCCAGTGATCAGTTGCCGGTGAACCTCGGGAAGCGCACCACGATCCAGATCTGAACAGCTACAGTAAACCCTAGGGGTTGACCTCTCTTTTTTTCCCCATGTCCCTAGTTATTTTGGCTATGTTCATCATGTTGTATCTCCTCATCCGTTGATCCGTTTTGGGCATATAGCATATCAAAATGTTCATCTCAGAGAGTACATCATTTAATCTCACTGCATCATTTTCATTTGAGTTCATCTTGATGCCCGAAATGCTGTTAGAAGAGTGCTATTTGAGTTAATTGTCAGATCTGATGCTCCAATTAGATATTTGTCATTTTTACCATGATTATTGTGTGCATGATATGCCCCTGAGCCCTACATGAGTTTTGTTATATGTTTTGCCATTTATCCAGAGGTGCAACCCATGTATTTTTGTGATGTGTGTGGTGACTAGCACAAGCTTGCAAAGTGAAGCATTCGTTAATGCTGATTTCAGGGACTTAGCAATTCCACTAAGTCCTTGGACTGTTTATCTCAATATGCCATATGTTCATGTTGTTTCCTAGTGATCCGTGCCTCTTTTGAGAATGATTAGTAAGGATGTTTTGTTAATCTTGTAGTGCTCTATCCATCCATGTCTTTGTTTGAAATTATGGAGCACCCTAGCTTGAGTCAATCGAGCTCTACTTTTGCTATTTCGTGAATCTGGGCAGATTGTCTACTTGTTAGCAATTTTGCCGAGGATGTTGTAGTTGATCCGTGCATGCTATGTTATTGTTCTTGCCATGTCTAGCTTGCATTTTGCGTAGTCTTGATGGGTGTATGCTTAGATTGTCATGACTTGCTCCGTAGTGAGTGCATCGAGCTCGTAAACATGCCTACTTGATATCTGTTTTCAGCATGCTCCAGTTTTCACTAAGTCTGAGAACTGATTATGTTTTTGCCATGTTCACATGCTTGCAAATGTATTTTCTGATCCCTTTTGGCTCAAGGTCACTAAGGGACTTTTGTTAAGCTCTTTGAGTAGCTCCATGCCATGCTTTACTTTGCCATGTTTAGGTCCTGTAGCATATAGTTTTATTGCTCCAAAGAGTGCTATCTGATCTGAAATTCCAGACAAGTGTTAATTTCACTAAGTCTGAGATCTATTTGCCAAATGCATTTTTGCCATGCTTGTTTGAACCTGCTAATGGATGAATTGGCTATAGCTCAGTGTTCATCCTTTGTTAAGCATCATGAATGGATCTCTGGCATGTATTTTGATGCCATGTTTGAGTGCTATAGCATGTTCATCTTGTTGCATTTAGATGGCTACTTGCTGTAAATCGCAGACTAGTGTCATATTTGAATCGCTTGCCATTTCCAAACCGTAACTCCGATTCCGGTGATCTTTATATCGTTTTCAAGCGATTTCATCTCATCTTTCCAGTGGCACACTTGGTTTTCCAAGTTGAGGCTAGACTCATGCATTCCTTGTCAAATCTTGCATATGCATTGCATATTGCATCCCGCATAGCATACCATCTTTGCATCATGTTGTTTGAGTTTGCACGTGGTTGATTGTGTCCTTATTGCTTGTTTGTCTTGTTTGAGTAGATCCGGGAGATGAGTTCGCTAACGAGGAGCCCGTTGAGTTTGCTTTCAAGGATCCAGTCAACTCTGACAACTTTGCAGGCCAGATGATCATACCCTCGAAATCACTACTATCTTTGCTTTGCTAGATGCTCGCTCTTTTGCTATGGCTATGCTACGATACCTACCACTTGCTTATCATGCCTCCCAAATTGCCATATCAAACATCTAACCCACCATGTCCTAGCAAACCGTTGATTGGCTATGTTACCGCTTTGCTCAGCCCCACTTATAGCGTTGCTAGTTGGAGGTGAAGATTGGAGACCGTTCCTTGTTGGAACATTATTTACTTGTTGGGATATCATTATATTGCCATGTTATCTTAATGCATATATATACTAGTTAAAGGGTGGAAGGATCGGCCTCTCGCCTAGTGTTTTGTTCCACTCTTGCCGCCCTAGTTTCCGTCATATCGGTGTTATGTTCCTGGATTTTGCGTTCCTTATGCGGTTGGGTGATAATGGGAACCCCTTGATAGTTTGCCTTGATTAAAGCTTTTCCAGCAATGCCCAACCTTGGTTTTACCATTTGCCACCTAGCCTCTTTTTCCCTTGGGTTTCCGGAGCCCGAGGGTCATCTTATTTTAAACCCCCCGGGCCAGTGCTCCTCTGTGTGTTGGTCCACCTGTCAGCTGCCGATGGCCACCAGCGGCAACTCTGGGCTGGACTACCCGTACCTAGGACAATCTGAGTGTGCCCTGAGAAAGAGATATGTGCAGCTCCTATCGGGATTTGTCGGCACATTCGGGCGGTGTTGCTGGATTTGTTTTAACTTGTGGAAGTGTCTTGAAGAACCGGGATACCGAGTCTGATCGGAATGTCTCGGGAGGAGGTCTATTCCTTCGTTGACCGTGAGAGCTTGTCATGGGCTAAGTTGGGACTCCCCTGCAGGGATTTGAACTTTCGAAAGTCGTGCCCGCGGTTATGGGCAGATGGGAATTTGTTAATGTCCGGTTGTAGATAACTTGAACCTTAACTTAATTAAAATCCGTGATGGTCTCTTCTCGGCGGAGTCTGGGAAGTGAACACGGTGTTGGAGTAATGCTTGCCGGATGTTGCGCTCTAGTTACTCGCTCGCGCTTTGCTTTCTCTTCTCGCTCTCTTTTGCGAATAGGTTAGCCACCATATATGCTAGTCGCTTGCCGCAGCTCCACATATTTTCCTTGCCTTACCCATTAGCTTAAATAGTCTTGATCGCGAGGGTGCGAGATTGCTGAGTCCCTGTGGCTCACAGATTACTTCTAAAACCAGATGCAGTGCCTGATGATTCCGTTCCAGATGACGCGCTTGAGCTCAAGTGGGAGTTCGACGAGGACTCACGCCGATACTACGTGTCCTTCCCTGATGATCAGTAGTGGTGCCCAGTTGGGGCGATCGGGACCGTGTCGCATGTTGGGTTGTTCTTTTATTTTAGCTCCGTAGTCGGGCCATGAGTGTTTGGATGATGTAATGCTATTTATGTACTTTGATTGACGTGGCGAGTGTAAGCCAACTATGTATCTCCCCTTTTATAATCTATATTACATGGGATGTTGTGAAGATTGCCTAACTTGCGACATTGCTTTCAATGCGGTTATGCCTCTAAGTCGTGCCTCGACACGTGGGAGATATAGCCGCATCGAGGGTGTTACACCCGTGGTCGCCGAGGGAACTGCTGGCGTCCCCTTTCCCTCCTTTGTGTTGTCCTAGTGACCGGTCGGCTCAAAGGAGGTCGAGGGTGGTGCAAGGGGGGCCCTTGACTGGCGAAATGAAGCAAGGCCAGTACCTATGTAACGCCCTGAGACCGATGTGTCAGGTGTCTTCCAGTTATTCGTTGTCGTTGCCGTGTCATTTGCTTGCGTGTTGCATCTTATCATGTCATCATGTGCATTGCATCATCATGTTTTAAAACTTGCATCCGTCCCAGCCTCCTCGTTCTCTCCGTTGTCCGTTCTGAGCCCAGACACACTTGCACGCGCCCGCGGCATGTCCGAAATAGTATTTTATAAGTGGCCGGAGAATGTTCTCGGAATGGGATGAAAGTTGGCGTGCGGTGTTTTCATGTTGTTGGTAGGCCGCCTGTCAATTTTCGTCGCATTCGGAGTTCGTTTGATGCCCCAGCGGTTAACTATGGCGGCAATATAGTCGGTCTAACGTCGGACGTTTTCGGTCTCCGGAAACAGTCGCCGGGCCTCCCTCTCTTCTCTTCTCTCAGCTCGAGACCATCTACATAGCCCACTACCTACCGCTAGGTCCAACCTAACCTCTCTCGTCAGCCCGCAGCACCCCTTCACACGCGTCCGAAAGTTGTCCCGAACCCGACCCGGACAGTCGTCACCGTTGGGTCCGGATCATCCCCAAACATCTACAAAACATCACCATTTTCTTATTTGGACTCCCTAACTATTTTATTCGCGACCGTCCGATTGAGATCGTCGGGACGTGATAGTCTCTACCCACTTTGCAATATAAATAGTGGGCAACCCTAAAACCTAGGGATCTGTCCCATCCATCCCGTGTCCGCCGCCACCGCTCCAAAAATCTTCCTCGGGATCCCCTTCTCCTTGTTTTCCTCCACCCATCAACAGGAGCCCGAGCTCCTTCTCCCCGACCACCGTGCCGCCAGCTCGCCGTCAGCAGCTCCAAGCTCCTCCAGGCCGGCCCCTGCGCCCGTGTCTCTTCTCCCTTCCCTTTCTTTTCTCTCTCTCTCTCCCTCTCATCTACCTGCTTCCTCTCTCTCGCAGGGAATAGAGCCTCCATGGCGCCGCCACCTCATCCCCGTCGTTCTTCATCTCGTCGTTGCCCATGCCCATGTCGCCAGCGCCGTTGACCTGCTCTGTCCGGGGACCTCCAAGCAGCACCGTCCGACGGATCTGCTCAAGCTCGCCGCCCCTGCGCTTCAAGTCCCTTCTGTCGGAGACCCAAGTACAGCGCCGCCCGGCCATGGATGCTGTCATAGAGCCTCGGCCTCCTCAAGCCCGGCGCCACCCAAGCCCGTTCTCGGCCAGATCCGGACGCCCAGGACCTCGATGCCCCTTCGCCCAACTCGCCGGAGCTCTGCTCCCAGTCACCGCCGCCCTGCTCGCCTCCTCTGCTTCGCCCTTGCGCGAGGAGGACAACCTAGAGCCTCGCCCCGCATCGAGCGAGCCGAGCGCAGCTCTGGGCCTCGAGCCGCCAGTAGGCCTAGCTCCCTCGCGCGCTGCCTAACCCAGCTCCGAGCCGGCCTATGGGCTCTCTGGTGAGGACGCACCCAGCCTCCCCTGTGCACTGTTGGCCCAGTCCAGCAAATTCGGCATGCTTTATTTTTTCTCCCTATCAGCGAATTTGTTCTTTTCCCAGGAATTACAGATTTGCAGAAAAACCCTTGCACTTCATGCATATAAAAACTCATCAACCATGCATCATATCAAAATGTTTTATATATGAAACTTGCTTAGATTTTCATCTAGTTTAATAATTTGCAACTTTCATCTATGTTTAAAATGTTTAAGATGTTGCTTGTTTAAATTTGCTTAAATAACTAGCTAAAATGATTTAATTCATAACTATTTAACCGTAGCTCGGTTTGTAACAAACTTTATATGCATTTGGGGTAGAAAAATGCCTAGTTTAACTTGGTTCACTTGTTTTGCATGTTCAATAACTTTAAAATTGTGTTTAGGGCAGAACAGTACCAAACCTTAAAATATGCACATGAGGAGTTTCCGGACTTGTTGTTTGCTGTTCCGGCCTCATTTAAACTTTCCTAGATAGGTAGTTTTCTTTGGCTTCACCCTCTTGCCATGTTTAACAACATTTAATATTGTTGGGTACATAAACAAGATCGAACTAAATAAGTCACGTGGTGTTCCGTAAATATGCAACTCGTTGCATATTGAGCTCCACTTAACTTGTAGTGTTGTTTGTGCACTTTGCCATGCCATGCTTCATTAAACCGGACATGCATCATATTTGTTTGTGCATCATGCCATGTTGATGTGTTGGTTGTTTACCATGTTGTTTGCTTTCTTTCCGGTGTACTTCGTCTCGGTAATCCAGTAACGTCGTGTTGTGAGGATTCGTTCGACAACGTCCGTTTGTCTTCTTCATGGACTCGTTCTTCTTCCTTGCAGGATTTCAGGCAAGATGACCATACCCTCGAAATCACTTCTATCTTTGCTTGCTAGTTGCTCGCTCTTTTGCTATGCCTATGCTGCGATACCTACCACTTGCTTATCATGCCCCTATATTATCGAACCAAGCCTCTAACCCACCTTGTCCTAGCAAACTGTTGTTTGGCTATGTTACCGCTTTGCTCAGCCCCTCTTATAGCGTTGTTAGTTGCAGGTGAAGATCGAAGTTTGTTCCTTGTTGGAACATGGATATTTTGTTGGGATATCACAATATATCTTATTTAATCAATGCATCTATATACTTGGTAAACGGTGGAAGGCTCGGGCTTATGCCTGGTGTTTTGTTCCACTCTTGCCGCCCGAGTTTCCGTCATATCGGTGTGATGTTCCCGGATTTTGCATTCCTTACGCGGTTGGGTAATGATGGGAACCCCTTGATAGTTCGCCTTGAGTAAAACTCTTCCAGCAATGCCCAACATTGGTTTTACCATTCGCCACCTAGCCTTTTCTTTTCCTTGGGTTCTGCAGACTCAAGGATCATCATTATTTTAACCCCCCAGGCCAGTGCTCCTCTGAGTGTTAGTCCAACCTGTCAGCTGCCGGTGGCCACCAGGGGCAACTCTTGGCTGGCCTACCGTACCTAAGACAATTTGAGTGTGCCCTGAGAAAGAGATATGTGCAGCTCCTATCGGGATTTGTCGGCACATTCGAGCGGTGTTTCTGGTTTAGTTTTACCTTGTCGAAATGTCTTGTAACCGGGATTCCAAGTCTGATCGGGTCTTCCCGCTAGAAGGAATATCCTTCGTTGAGCGTGAGAGCTTGTCATGGGCTAAGTTGGGATCCCCTGCAGGGATTTGAACTTTCGAAAGCCGTGCCCGCGGTTATGGGCAGATGGGAATTTGTTAACGTCTAGTTGTAGAAAACTTGAAGTTGACCTTAATTAAAATACATCAATTGCGTGTGTAACCGTGATGGTCTCTTTCCGGCAGAGTCCAGGAAGTGAACACGGTGTTGGAGTTATGCTTGACGTAGGTTTCTCTAGGATCACTTCTTTATCATAGTTTCTCGATCGTGCTTTGCCTTCTCTTCTCGCTCTCTTTTGCGTATATGTTAGCCACCAAATATGCTAGTCGCTTGCTGCAGCTCCACCTCATACCTTTACCTTACCTGTAAGCTTAAATAGTCTTGATCGCGAGGGCGTGAGATTGCTGAGTCCCGGTGACTCACAGATACTTCCAAAACAAGTTTGCAGGTGCCGATGATACCGTGCAGGAGACTTAACCAAGCTCAAGGAGGAGCTTGATGAAGATCTTGCCCTTTGTGTTGTTTTGTTCTAGTTGATCAGTAGTGGAGCCCAGTTGGGGTCGATCGGGGACCGTGTCGCATTTGGGGTTCTTCTTCTATTTTGGTTCCGTAGTCGGACCTTGAGTGTATCTGATTGATGTAATGCTTTATTCATGTATTGTGTGAAGTGGCGATTGTAAGCCAACTATGTATCTCTTTCCCTTATGTATTACATGGGTTGTGTGAAGATTACCTCACTTGCAACATTGCTTTCAATGCGCTTATGCCTCTAAGTCATGCTTCGACACGTGGGAGATATAGCCGCATCGAGGGCGTTACAACCTATGAAGAATGCCCGGTGCCTGTGAAGCTCGCCGCCCGTGACACTCTCACGTAATAATGAGTTGGGGTTTTACATGCCCCAGAGTCTCAGGAGCGCCGGCCTCAGGCCCTGGGGCTCCCTCCCACGCCTAGTGGCAGCACTTAGCTCCGCGCTGGTGAGAAAAATTGAAGACCCGAAGACTAGACTAGGTACCGGACGCGGCCTTTTGCTTTGGAGCTCTCTTTCTGTGGCTTTGCTTTCTGGATCTGGACTTAAGATGAAGCTGAATTTTCATCGATGTGCGCGGGGGGTGCTTTTTCTCGTTCGAGCCGTTTCTTGCCTTCTGGATCTCGTTTGGTTTGGGACTCTTGTCCATCGCCTTTTCCTCGCAAAGCTCCTCGCGAGCCGGACCGCGCAAAGCACACGCTCATCAAGCTCACGCTAGCACTACGCCTGGTGCTCACCTCTTATGGGGCCCCCCTCAAACGGGGCGGTAAGCTCCGCAGGATTCTCAGGAACTCGTCGCCTTACGACCTAGCCCTAAGCTGGCGCCGACTAAGGTAAACCGCGTCGGGAAACTCACCCCCGGCCTCATGAGCTCATGAGGACAAGTACCCACATCACATGGGAAAGTAAAAAATGCAATTTGCTTAGACAAGGGGCTCCCCCTCTCAAAATGCTCTTACAAGTCTTCCAACGGCCACACCCGAGTTTTGCGTGCAGGATGAAACAACAAGGGAACATGGGATCAGCCAGAGATATCACTCGCTACAACACCCGCGGACACATCACTCGCATTGTCATCATCTTCGTCGGAATCGCCACCGCCGTTGGTGACGCCCCCATCACCATCATCAACTATGTCACCTTCATCCGCGACGACCACCATCGCGTCATCCTCTGAGGTGAAGGCCCTGACCAACGCATCGACATGGTCCTCTACCCAACGCGCCAGGTCAGCCCGAACGGCCGTGGGTACGGGGGCAATGGCGGCGTCGAATTCGAAGTTGGGGTCGGCATTCAGAAGATGGCTGAAGACACAAGAGAAGCCGCGCTGAAGCAGGCCACGACCCCTCTCTTCCACAAGCTGCCGGGCTCTGGCAGATTGAGCCTCCAGGCATGTCACCACCTTGGTGAAGAAGATCAGGTGGCTAGCGTAGTCGTTCGAATGAGGGGCCGGGGCGTTCTCGTCGCAGATATAACCCAGGGCGGTGTTGGCCCTGTTTCGAAGGTCTTGAAGCATAGGAGCATGCTCGCGCTCCAGCATTCGGTGTTGGAGCACTTCCTCCCTGTTTTGTCGTGCGATGGCCTCAGCGTCGTCAACTCTCCTCCGAAGGGAAAGCACCTCGATGCAGGCAGAGGCCATGTCCGCCTGCGCCGTAACCAGGGCGGCGGCTGTGGCCTCCGCGCGCCTCTCGGCCTCGTCCAACCTGGGCCTGAGGGCGGCAGCCCTTCCTGCACCCTCCAGATTGGCGAGCTTCAGCTTCAAGTTGTACCCGCCCTCCAGATCTGCGCAGACCTCGGCCACCCGGCGATTGATCTCCTCCTCGACTCCGGCCTCACGGGCCCTGACGGCATCTTCTGCTTGAGCGACTTGATGCTCCCTCATCTCCAGTCGCTCGAGCTCGAGGTTGTGCTCCACGGCTTCTAGGGCCAGTGCCTCCTCACGCACCTCCACCTGCTGCTCAAGGGACGCGCTCCAGGCCTGAAGCCCCCACACGCGCTCCTTCGCAGCCTCGCGGCAACGATCGGCCTCGTGAGCTTCTTCCAAAGCTCGCGAGCAGGCCTCATTGGCAATCTTGAGGGACGCCTCGGCCTTCGCATTCTCGAGGTTGCGCTGATAGCGATCGAGGTTGAAGGCCATTCGCAGCTTGCACCGCTCCTCCACCAACCGAAGACCTTCAGCCTCAAGACGCGAGGTGACACCCGCAAGCTCTTCACCAAGGCGGCTCATCGCGCCCATTGCCTCCTCGAAGAGCTCGTGGCGGACTATGCTGCGCCCGTGCTCGAGCTCGAACGCTCGACCCGCCTCGTCCTCCACCTACGGGGCTGCAGGTGGAGCATCAAGTGGCGCGCCACCACCCGGTTGGGGGCTAGGGGCTGGCACCGTGCCTGACGTCAGCCCATCCTCGCGGGGAGCCCAAGCTGAATGAGGCTCGCTGCTTGAAGAGGAACCGAAGACCGAGCTCAGCCAGCAACTGCTCATGAGAAGAGGAGGAGCCTTGGTCACGCCCGCCAAGCTCCACGCCATAGAGTGGGCGAGGGGCGGCCAAACCGCGAACTCAGCACGTCCTGAAGGCAGGGACGCTCCTCCGACTGACCCTGCTCCAGGGGCGGCAAGCAGGCCAGCAACGCTCAATGCTAACGGGGGAGTTGATCAAGGAGGAGGCCACCTCTCGGGAGACGCGGTAGCTTCAGCAGAAGGAGCCCTGGAGGACAGGCGTCAGGATAAGTAGACCACACGCAAAAAGCCATGGTGACGAGATACTTACGCGTCAATAGCGATGTACTTCCATCGCTTCAACGGCCCGAACATCTTGCTGTCGCCAGGGGATCCCTTCCTCTTGCGGAGCTCCTCGAAGTCCACACAAAGGCGACCAGAGCGCTGGACATGACGACCAATGCACGGCGGAGCCGGAGAAGACTCAAGAGGGATGGCCTCTGGGGAGCCCGGCTGAGGCGAACAGCCCGGCTCCTCCCCACTGCGACCTCCCAAGGCTCCTATAGCCCCAGCCTCGGGAGCCGCATGCCGCGTCTCCTCGGCAACCGACGCCTCAGGAGGGGGGTCGCAGGCCCCCGAGGACGACGCCTTAGGATCACCACCCGGCATGCACTCCTCGGCACCTGAGCCGCCGGCCTCCATCGCGGCTCCCTCCCCCTCGCCGTCACGTGGGGCGAGCCCGATACCGGCGGCGAAGAAGGGGACCACGATGACGGGGTTCTCGTGAGGCCCCACCAAGCTGACTGGGTGCGGCCCCCACTCATCAAAGGAGGGCATGTTCACGGCAAATGTGGCTTTGTTCTCGCAGCGGTACAACATGTAGCTGTTCCTGGGCATGTTGTCTTGCAGAGGGACACCTGACAGGACTGTGAGCACTGTCTGCCGCGCAGCGAGAGGAAGCCCTTCTTCCTGAAACCTCATGTTGTCCCATCTGCTGAGCAAGTCCCACATCGGGCGAGAATAGCGCTGGAGTGGAGCAAGTCAACGCCTGACGAACTCCATAACCACCATGGGCGCAGTCACGCCAAGGTCCTTCAACCACCTCAGCTTGGCCCAGATGGGGGCAAGGCAGGGGCTCGTGAGCTTCTGATGACCCCAGCCGGAGTTTGGAATAGCAGACCCCACCGGAGCTTGGAGTAGAGGGTTGAGCACGCCGGCATCAAAAAACACCCATCGCGTACGGAACTCGCTCGTGGATGAAGGGAGCTCGAAGTCGATCCCCATGTCTGTTGCCGCGGCCACGGCTTGGAAGCCCACACACCCTGAGCTTTGCCGGGGACCGGTGAGATGAAGTGAGAAGAAGTGGCGGAGGAGTGCCACGGAGGGGGCGATGCCCACCATGGCCTCACACACGAAGGCGAAGACGACGAGAAGGGTCACGGCCTGAGGATCGAGGTGGAGCATGTGGATCTAATAGTGCTCAAGCACCACGTTGAAGAAGAAGGAGAAGGGAGGAATCAGGCCGGCCCAGACGGCATCAATGATGATCGGAACCTCGGTAACTGCCCGAGCCATGCTGGTGCGAGACACGGGCCAAGCCGGCGTCTCTCCCCACTCGTTGAAACTGGAGGCAAGCATGGGGCACACCTTGTCCATGGCCTCGTCGTTGAGCACCCGAGCGCCGGCTCCAAGGATGGAGGTGCAGTTGGCGAGGACAAGGGTTTCTTCTCCTTTTCGGCTTGCTTTGGCGCCATGGCGGTGAAGCGGGCGGAGCACATGTCGGACTGAGAAGGTGGAGCAGGGCGTCGAGGCAGCAAGGAGATTGGAAGAGCCGGGCGTGGCGGAAAAAGAATAATTGTGTAAGAGGCGGGGCCGCATAGCCAGGCGGATTCAAGGGTAGCGTGGGGAAGCGGAGACGCCCATGTCCAATCAACCACCACGCGTCAATCGAGGCCACAGGCTTTTGGGGCCCGCGGCGCTCCGTACTTGGCCCTTGGCTTCGCCGCGAAGCCAAGCCCGGGCGCACCTTGGGCCCGGGGGCTACTGTCGGCGTCCTGGGAATGGGGGTCCCCAAACATGCCTGCCTGCGGCCCGCGGCGTGGCTGAGCCTGCAGGCCGTACAACCCATCTTCACCAACAAAGCATCCAAGACCCTCGCGAGGGTCCAAGCCTCGCGAGGCGGATGAGGCAAGGCCTCCTCGGGAGTAGCCTAGCTAGGCAGGCTCACGAGGAGCGGAGATATCAAGGCGGGGCAAACCTCATGAGGCCCTCGTGACGTGCGCCATGACGCACGACGCTAGGCGGGCGCCAGCACGCGCAGCGTCCCTGTTTCCTCTATGGTGCTAAGGAGGCTAGCGCAGGCGAAGAGTACCGAGGCATCAGGCAAAGGTTGCTATATTGGTGCAACGAGACCAAGACCAGGAGGACGGCAAGACAGAGGTCATCGTGGAGCCCAAGACGGCGTCACCACAGAGCTTTTCGCAGGCGAAGACCACTTTTGTCAGGATAGTTTGTACTAACTGTCACCTTCAAATTGGCCCGCCATTGTTGGCTCCCTTCCCGCTTGATGTTTGGGAACAGGACCAGGACCAATATAAATAGGACTAGCCACCACCCAAGCAAGGGACGGATCATTGAGACCATCCTCACACACACAAGCTCACCGAGCGCAAGAACACCCCAACCTCAGGAGGTTGTTCTTCCCTTGTACTATTCATCATTAGCCCTAGAGGCAATCCACCACCACCACACTGGAGTAGGTTATTACACCACAAAGGTGGACCGAACCAGTATAAATCTTGTGTCTTTCTGTGTTGCGAGCTAGGGCGTAGATTGGTGGGAAGGAAAGACTTCACGCGCACACCAGTGTTCAAACCTTAAGGGTTTGCCAGAACCCCACATCCGACAAACGGGGAATCCGCGAACTCAAAATCTCAAATGTCAAATGGTGGTAGCGGGAATGCGGTGGTGGTTGCGGAAGCTCAATGGGATTGCGGAAATGCAATGATGGGTTTTGAGATGCAATACGGAAATGGAGTGTATGGTGGTGGACTATACACGGTGTCCAAGTTGGAATCACGGTCCCTAAGTAGCCGAAACACCTTAGGAGACACAACTCACAACACAAACAAAATTGGGTTAAGTCAGGGTGGCGGAAGTGTATGGTGGGTAAGCCTATGCGAAAGTGGTGGTGGTGGTTGATGCGGAAGCAACCGTCCCTAAGTAGCCGAAACACCTTAGGAGACTCAAATCACTACTCAAGCAACCACATATGCAATGGGGATCAAGATGGGTTATGTTGCGGAAGTCGGTGGTGGTGTAGCGGATCATATGGTGGAAGCCCTAGGCAAAGATGCCAAAAATTCACAAAATTTGATGGAGTCAAAAGTTGTTTGTGTTATTTTTGTGGGAAGGGGGGTGTCAAGAGCTTCGAAACAAGCTAAAGAACGTCAAAATCGGAGTTCGGATGAATTAGTTATGGCCGAAACACAATTTCACTGAAGTCAGTTTTTACAGGTAGCGGACGTCCGGAAATGGACGGATGTCCGGTCGCCGGACGTCCGGTCTAGTCGGAAATCCACTAATTTCAGCTCGGGTTAGGGATTCCAGTCGTCCGGTATGGTCAGACGTTCGGTGCTTCCTGGGTCTCCGGACGTCCGGTAAAGTGACGGTCGTCCGGTGGGTCGGGGTCAACTCGAGATCCGAGTTTTGGGACGCGATTTTGGGCGGAAAATGGGGATTTTGCGGTCAAAATTGAGGAGATTTCATGGATGAAAGATGGAGAAACTTGGGGAAATGCTAGATCCACTTGAAACTAAGAAAATCCATGGATCAAATCCAACAAAACTTTCTCAAACCAACAAATCACAAAAATTATTTGAGGCTATTTTCGGTGGGGATTTTCGAAATTGGGGAAGAACACAACAAAATTAGGCTAGAAAACGAAGAGAAGAGGCTTCGAAATCGTGATCAACGTGGCTCATGATACCAAGATGATGTAGGGCAACCCTATGTGGCCGATCTTCCACGAAAGGAGCGGATCCGGTGAAGAACGTGAAGAACACGAGTGTCGGCATTCTAGGAACGGGGGTCCCCAGACTTGCCTGCCTGCGGCCTGCGGCGTGGCTCAAAGGAGGCCCAACATGGCCCATCTTCATCGGCACAAGACTCAAGACCCTCGCGAGGGGCCAAGCCTCGCGAGGTGGACGACATGGCGCATCCTCGGGCGCAGCCTCCTCAGGGTGGCTCACGAGGAGACGGAGATATCGAGGCGGGGTACCTCGCGAGGTGCCCATGACGCAAGCCATGACGATCGAGGGTGCCAGGCAGGCGCCAGCGCGCGCAGCGTCCTTCTTTCCACTTTGGTGCAAAGGGGGCAAGCGCAGCCGCGGAGTACCGAGGCATCAGGCAAAGGTTGCCATTTCAGTGCAACGAGACCAGGACCAAGCGGACTACGAGACGGAGGTCACCATGGAGCCCAGCACGGCGTCACCGCAGAGTCTTTTGCAGGCGAAGACCAACTTTAGTCAGGATAAGAGTACTTACTGTCCCCCTTCAAATTAGCCCGCCATTGTTGTCTCCCTTCCCGCTCGATATTTGGGAAGAGGACCAGGGCCCCTATAAATAGGGACGGCCACCCACGTAGCAAGGGGTTCGGCATGTGGATCTGACTAGCAAGTAGAGAGAGTAAGGGAGAGAGAGAGAGAAGGTGACTGAAGTCCTCCTAGCAATTCATCACCCCAGCCAAGAACAGACCCTCGCGAGGCTGTTCTTCCTTGTATTGTTCATCACATCAGCCCCAAAAGGCAATCCATCCACCACACACTGGAGTAGGGTATTACACCACAATGGTGGCCCGAACCAGTATAAATCTTGTGTCCCTTGTGCAGTTCCTTCAGTAGTTTAGATCTTTGTGAGACGGGGAGGTAGAGGGCGTGATTCCCGCGCGCACCCCAGTGTTCGAACCTTAAGGGTCTGCCGGAACCCGTGAATCCGACATTTGGCGCGCCAGGTAGGGGTGCGCCGGAATCGGTCCTCCGCCACTCCGTTCTCCTCCGACCATCGCATCCATGTCCGACGCTCGTCGGGCCCGCGCCGAGCGCCGGGCCGCCATCGCTTCTCGCGTCGCCCAGACGGCCCCCGTCGGTGGGCGTCCTCGTCGTTCCCCGTTGCCCGCCGTCAACGCCGCCACCGGCCCGGCGGGGGCGAGCAGCAAGCGTCGTCTCAGCATCCCTCCGTGCGCCAATACGGCCGCACCGCTACTCCATCACTCGCACCAGCCGGTTCTTCGTCCCGCGCGCTCCGCGCATCCTTGGAGGCTCGAGCTGTGCTCCTCGTGGCAAACGAGCTCCTGCGCTACCGCCCCGTCGATGACGTCTACGAAGAGTGGCTCGACCGTGTCGCCGAGCTTGTCCGCGCCGCAGGGGGCTCTTTTGCGCCGTCCGTTCCTCTGCGCCACACTCCGCCCCGCGCGGGCAACGAAGCTCCAGAGGCGCACCAGCCGCCACCCCACCAAGAAGATGCCATGGCTCCAAGGCGCTTGGCCCCTGGGCGGAACCCGCTCCGTCAGGCGCCAGCGCAACAAGAACGGAGCTGCCAAGAAGTCCCTCACCCGCAAGGGGCTGCCAGGGCGCTCCCTGCTCCGGCACGCCACGACCCTGCCCAAGCTCCGGCGCGCCAAGACCCCGCCCAGCTCCTAGCTGCAGCGCGTGGGGACCCTCAAGACCAACCTCTCCACCAACCGAAGCCTTTCGTGGCCACCGCGGGCTGCCGCGCCTACACCACCGAGCTGCGTAGTGTCGCGTGGCCCGGAAAAATACATCCAGCGCTTCAACAGCGCGCGCCTCAAGATCCCCAAGGTGTCCGAGGAGGCCATCATCTCGGCCTTCTCCGACGGTGTGCGCGACGTCAAGATGAAGGAGGAGCTGGCGATGCACGAAGACCTCTGCACCTCCCTGGAGCTGTTCAACTTGGCGAACAAGTGCGCCAGGGCTGAGGAGGGACGTCTCTCCCTCCTCGAGCTGCCTGCCGCGGACCCAGAAGAGAAGAAGCCCAAAGCAAAGGACGTGAAGCGCAAGGGGGCTGCCGTACTCGCCACAGAACCAGACACCAAGCGGGGCAAGGATCTGCCCGAATCCTCCAGGGGCAGCCGGTACTGTGTGTACCACGACCTCCACACCCACAACACCAACGAATGTCAAGAACTCCGCGCCGTGCGAGAGGGAAGGATCGGCCGTCGCCCTGACCGTGCTGACCGGGGCTACGGATGAGGAGGAGGAAGAAACCCAGGACACTGGGAAGATCGCGGCCCGCGCCAGGGGTGGCGCGACCAACCTTGCGAGGACCGCTGGCGGGACCTGTCTCGCGAGGGAGACTGGAGAGATCAGCCTCGCGAGGATCACCCTTGCGGCAACGCAGGCCTACCTCCGCTGCCGCCTAAGCCAAGGAGGAATGAAGACCGCCATCAAGACGAGGGAGCCGGGGCTTCCAAGAGCCGCGCGCAATTCCCTGCATCCTGGGCAGAGCTCAAGCCCCAGCCTCTCAACGCATCTTCAAGCAGTTCGCCCGCGAAGTGAATGCAGTTCTCCCCAGGCTTGAAGCAACGCGCCCCCTCAGGTGGTCGGCGTGCCCCATCACGTTCAGCTCAGCAGACCAGCTCAAGTGTGCAGCCACGGCCGGAGTCCTCCCGATGCTTTGCTCCCCAGTCATCAGCAACGTGCTGGTCACCAAGACCCTCATCGATGGAGGGGCAGGGCTCAACGTCCTGTCCGTGGAAACATTCAACAATCTCCATGTACCCTATGACCAGCTTCAGCCGACCAAGCCTTTCTCCGGAATCACCGATGGTTCCACAATCCTGATCGGGCAGGTCTGCCTCCCTGTCACCTTTGGGGCTTGCAGCAACTACCGCACCGAGCTCATCGACTTCGACGTCGCCCACATCCGCCTGCCGTACAACGCCATCATCGGGTACCCAGTGCTGGCCAAGTTCATGGCCATGACTCACCACGGCTACAACGTCCTCAAGATGCCAGGAAGTGGCGGCGGCATCACGGTGCCCTGTGAAGAGAAGGATGCAGTGTGTTCCCTGGAGCAGGCCTATCAGGCCGTGTCGCTAGAAGACCCAGATCGCGGAAGCAGGAGGCTTCCTGAGACCACCCCCAAGAAGAAGAAGACATCGTCAGGCTCGGCCCCTCAGGAGGCAGGCCCCTCAGGGCCCGTGTCTGCCCAGGGGGAGCCCCCATCCATCACATAGGAAAGCGCGCCCGATGCCCTCCTCAGGCAGGGCTCGGGGGCTCTCACCTGGATGGCCACCGACCAAGCCAGGGTCACGAGGGAGGCGCTTGGGCACCATGTGGAAACATGCTTCGCAGCACGTTTCCCCTGAGAAGGAGCCATGCAAGGAAGGTCAGACCAACAGGAGTTCGTTAACAAGGCCATTCAAGAACTACAGGAGTCAAGGATCATGAGAGGTTGCCGCCGCCTACCAGCTGTGGCCCTACATCCAGGCGAGGATGGTGGGCTGCGCGTCTGCGTCGACGTACCAGGGCTCAATCAGATCGCCACGACAGAGCGTCTCTGGCCCTCGCAAGTGGGGCGCTGCGGGGGACCACCCCGCAGCTATGTTCGCATGCCTTACAGCCTGCCGAGCATGGCTGCGGCGTACCAGCACCTCATGACGGGCATCATGGAGGCTCAGGGAAACAGGTGTTCCGCGGCCTTGGCGGAGATGAAGATAGCTCGCGAGGAGCCACCGGTGCCTCCGGAGCCTCCCGAAGCCCCAGGGCCTGGGGGCTCGTGAGGATAGGCTTCTGCAGCCCATCAAGTCTGCTGCACCAATGCCACTACGCCGACGACACCCTCAGGTGACATCTTTCAAGTTCCATTCCCAGCTGGGGGCGCCCTCCCAGGGTTGCATCACTCCCAAGCCGCGTGGGTCCGTCCCTGCGGCATGTATCCCCTTTTATCTTTCGGTCGTTAGTTTTCCTTGTTGGGGGCGCCCCTCGGGCTGCATCATCCCCAAGCCGCTCGGGCCAGACCCAGCGGTGTGTATCTCCCTCGCGTTTATTTCCAACTATGCATTGCCTATCACGCTTAACTGCATGGTGCCTGTCCGCGGCATCTTTTCTTCTCCATTTTGGCCACTTGCACATTAAAGGGGGGGTGCCTGAGCATCACGACTCACGGCTCTTACTGGCTCTCCAGCCCTCACCCTCTGGCCTTGTCCACGGCATCGCGACCTGGCATACCAGCGACGGCTGAGACAAGCTCGAGGGCCGGGACCCGAGGACGTAGAGTACCGGCATCTAACCAAATTTTGCAGGAACACGTGCCAGGAGCAACCCGCCTAGAGGTAGGGCCACGTGAGTCCCGCGCTGGCTCACGGGTGCCCAGATACACCTCACCTAGCCCTACCGTGCCGGCCACGTGTCGGGGCGGGGCTGTACATGCCCCGGGGGCTCGTCCCGGAGGGGAGCCCCCTCCCACGTACCAGTGGAAGCACCATGCTCCGCGCTGGCTGACGACACTGCCGAGGAGCGGCTATGCCCGTACACATACGGAAGCACTATGCTCCGCGCTGGTGATAAATGATAGAGGCAAAGGTGTCCCGATGTTTCGATGAGATGGTGGCTATCGTTTTCTGTGGGAGTCGACCTTGACGATCCGACTACGAACGTGCGAGACGTCGCGCCTTAGCAATCGCTAAACCAACTTCCGAGGGTTATTGACCACGCCGGAGCACGATCAACCTGACCACGAGGGTCTATTTCCTGCAAGCAAACGAAGAACAAGCAAGAAACTGAGATTGCAATCTGGATATTACGAATATAAGATGAAAGCTTTATTGATCAAGATGGGGTTCTGTGACGTCTTGGTCTGGTCGTTGGACACAAACGAAGTACGCGAAGTTGCAGCTATGGCGAACTTTTAATCTAAACAAAACCCAAAGTCTAAACGACGCCCTAAGGGCTGTATATATGGAGGAAGAGGGGGGGAATTTCGTGGCCCTTGAGGGTGGGGTCCGAAACCAACCCTAACTCTTGTTTCCCCACATATACGGACTCTAAAAATAGCCTATACTTAAGTATCTCGAAATTACATGGGCCTGGGCCATCAATAAGGTGATGCAGCACCTAGAATAGCCTATGAACGAATATTATGAAGTGGCATCTCGTATATTTCGTCCAAGGCTTCATGCACTCCTTATGGCGGCTTCAAAGTCCTGAAATCATCACTTGTAACTCCGTTCTTGATCCCCTTGCGCATGCCATCAACTCCATGTGTGTTCTTGCTCCAATGTTCATCCTTCTCCAAGCTAGGCCCTTCATTTGTAAGCAAAACAAATGTATCCAATTTAGGCAGCATCATAATCTCATGAACATTAGAATCATTACCAAGAAACGAAAGTACCTGGTAATTTAATTGGCGTGCGCGAGCTCTAGTAATTGGTCCAGTATATGTAACAGTAGGGGCTGTGGGTGTAACAATGGTATTGATGTCCTCATCATCCTCCCCTTCTTGAAATGAAGTCGTCCTCGACGGAAACTCATCTTCCTCACCCAAATAAGGCTTCAAATCTGCAATGTTAAAAGTGGGACTAACCCCAAAATCTGCAGGTAGCTCAAGTTTATATGCATTATCATTTATTTTCTCTAACACCTTAAAAGGACCATCAGCACGTGGCATTAGCTTTGATTTGCGCAGATTAGGAAATCTATCTTTACGCAAATGTAACCAAACAAGATCTCCAGGTGCAAACACAACATGTTTTCTACCCTTATCTCCAGCAAGTTTATATTTAGCATTCATACGCTCAATGTTTTCCGTAGTTAACTCATGCATTTTTAAAATCAATTCAGAACGTTCTTTAGCATCAAAATTAACCTTCTCCGAAGATGGAAGAGGCAACAAATCAATAGGTGCACGAGGTAGGAAACCATACACAATTTCAAAAGGGCACATCTTAGTAGTAGAATGCAATGAACGATTATAAGCAAATTCAATATGAGGCAAGCATTCTTCCCACATTTTCTTGTTATTCTTCAAACCAACCCTAAGCATAGTAGACAATGTTCTATTGACTACTTCAGTTTGTCCAACAGTTTGGGGGTGACAAGTAGTACTAAAAAGCAGCTTAGTCCCCAACTTAGCCCATAAACATCTCCAAAAGTGGCTAAGAAATTTAGTATCACGATCTGAAACAATAGTATTTGGCACACCATGCAAGCGAATAATTTCACGAAAGAACAAATCAGCAACATTAACAGCATCATCGCTTTTATGACAAGGTATAAAGTGTGCCATTTTCGAGAACCTATCCACGACAACAAATATGCTATCCCTCCCCTTCTTTGTTCGAGGTAAACCTAAAACAAAATCCATAGATATATCTTCCCAAGGAACACTAGGTACAGGCAAAGGCATATATAAACCATGAGGATTTAGTCGTGACTTAGCTCTTTGACATGTAGTGCAGCGAGCAACAAAACGCTCAACATCCCGTCTCATCTTTGGCCAAAAGAAATGTGTAGCAAGTATATCCTCCGTCTTCTTGACGCCAAAGTGTCCCATTAATCCTCCTCCATGCGCCTCCTGCAACAACAAAAGACGAACGAAGCTAGCTGGAATGCATAGCTTGTTAGCACGAAACACAAAGCCATCGTTGAGAACGAACTTGTTCCAATTTCTCCCTTCCTTACAATTCTGCAATACATCTTTAAATTCAGCATCATGAACATATTGATCTTTGATGGTCTCCAAACCAAATATTTTAAAGTCAAGTTGTGAAAGCATAGTATAACGACGAGACAATGCATCAGCAATAACATTTTCTTTACCCTTCTTGTGTTTAATGACATAAGGGAAAGTCTCAATGAATTCAACCCATTTAGCATGTCTACGGTTCAGTTTTGCTTGACTTTTAATGTGTTTCAAAGATTCATGATCAGAATGTATAACAAATTCCTTGGGCCATAAATAATGTTGCCATGTTTCTAAGGTCCGAACAAGAGCATATAATTCTTTATCATAAGTAGAATAGTTCAGACTAGGCCCACTCAATTTTTCAGAAAAGTATGCAACAGGTTTGCCATCTTGTAATAACACACCTCCTAATCCAATTCCACTAGCATCACATTCAAGCTCAAAAGTCTTATTGAAATTAGGAAGTTGGAGCAAAGGAGCATGTGTCAAATTATCTTTCAATGCCGTGAAGGCTTCTTCCTGTGCGGTACCCCAAACAAAAGGCACATCCTTCTTTGTAAGCTCGTTGAGAGGTGCAGCAATGGTGCTGAAATCTCTCACAAAACGCCTATAGAAACCAGCGAGGCCAAGGAAACTCCGCACTTGTGTGACCGTTTTGGGCTGCGGCCAACTCTCAATAGCTTCAATCTTGGCTTTATCAACTTCAATTCCCTGTGGAGTAACAACATAGCCAAGAAAAGATACTCGGTCGATGCAAAAGGTGCACTTTCCAAGGTTACCAAACAAACGTGCATCACGTAGAGCAATAAAAACAGCACGTAAATGTTCCAAATGTTCCTCCAAAGATTTGCTATAAATCAATATGTCATCAAAGTAAACGACCACAAATCGTCCAATGAAAGCACGTAAAACTTCGTTCATTAACCTCATGAAAGTACTAGGTGCATTAGTTAACCCAAAAGGCATGACTAACCACTCATATAATCCAAACTTAGTTTTAAATGTTGTTTTCCATTCATCTCCCAATTTCATACGAATTTGATGGTATCCACTACGCAAATCAATTTTGGAGAATATTGTAGAGCCACTCAATTCATCAAGCATATCATCTAGCCTAGGAATAGGATGACGATAACGAATAGTAATGTTATTAATGCCTCTACAATCAACGCACATACGCGATGTACCATCCTTTTTCGGCACTAAAATGATAGGAACAGCACAAGGACTAAGGGATTCGCGTATATAACCTTTGTCAAGCAGTTCTTGTACTTGACGCATAATCTCCTTCGTCTCCTCTGGATTGGTACGGTATGGTGCACGGTTGGGTAATGATGCACCCGGAATTAAATCAATTTGATGTTCAATCCCTCGAATAGGTGGTAATCCCGGTGGCACGTCTTGTGGAAAGACGTCAGCGAACTCCTGCAAAATGTTAGTGACAGCAGGAGGCAAAGAGGAAGGCACGTCCTCGAATGAAAATAATGCCTCTTTGCACACAAAAGCATAGCAAACAGATTTTCTAAAATCTAGATCATCAATATCAGATTTGGTGGCAAGTAAACATGCACTTTTCAATTTAATTTCAGAAGCAACACTAGATTGTTTATTATTATTAGGCTGCATTTGTTGCTCAAATTCTTTTGCCACAATCTGATTTTCACTCTTATTTTTCTCTTGTTTTGCTTTATTAGCTCTATTAATATCATCTTTCAAAATGGAATCAGGAGTCATAGGAAGCAAAGTAATATTTTTATCCTTATGAACAAGAGTATACTGATTGTTTCTACCATGGTGAACAGAATTTTTATCAAATTGCCATGGTCTACCAAGTAATAAGGAACATGCTTGCATAGGTACCACATCACAATCAACATAATCAGCATATGTAGAGATACTAAAATGCACACGAACAGTACGTGTTACCTTAACCTTGCCGCTGTTGTTGAACCATTGGATGTAGTAAGGATGTGGATGTGGTCTTGTGGTGAGAGATAGCTTCTCCACCATCTCCATGCTAGCCAAGTTGTTGCAACTCCCTCCATCTATGATCACGCGAACAGAACGTTCCTTCACAACTCCCTTTGTATGGAACAAATTATGCCTCTGATTTTGCTCAGCTTGTGTAACCTGCACACTCAAAACACGTTGAGCAACTAAACATTCATACCTGTCAGCATCTTCAGGAGCCATGTATTGCGTCTCATGATCAGAATCGTCTCCACCATGTTCGTCACGTGTAATAAGAGCCAAAGTCTCCTCATCATAGTCACTAGCGGACTCATACCCACCATCCTCACTAACAATCATCACATGTTTAGATGGGCATTCTCTCGCATAATGACCTCCACCCTTGCAACGTCGACAAATAATATCATGTGTTTGCCCTATGGATGCCATGGATGAAGAAGAGCTCTTTGCAGGCCCAGAAGGTGTGCTCTTGGAAGATAGTGGTGATTGTGCCTGCTTTATTGTATCACGGTTGGAGGTGGCAGCCGACGGAGGCGCTTGTGTAGCAGAACGTGTGGAAGTAGATGATGCACGTGGTGTCCATGATGAAGATCGACCTGCAGAAAAGTTAGTCCGCGCCAATGCCTGTCGATCCTGCACATCACGTTCAGCTTTACAAGCAAGATGGAATAAACGAGTGATATTAGTATAGTCCTTATACTCTAGAATCGTTTGAATCTCTCTATTTAATCCACCCATAAAACGTGCAAGCATAGCTTCATTCTCCTCAACAATACCACATCTAATCATGCCAGATTGTAATTCCTGATAATACTCTTCTACAGAATTTTTTCCCTGTCTTAAGCGCTGCAATTTTTGAAGTAATTCACGTTGATAATATGGTGGAACCCAACGAGTACGCATAGCAGTTTTCAAAGCAGCCCAAGTAGCAGGAATGGGATATAATCTACAATGCTCAGACCACCAAACACATGCAAAACTAGTGAATGCACAAACAGCAGCAGGAACACGTCTCTCCTCGGGATATTGTAAACATGTAAATCGTTGTTCAGTTTCTAACTCCCAAGTAAGATATATATTAGGAACATATCTACCCTCAAATGGTGGAATATTCAATTTTAGTTTAGGGAGATGGTCATGATCTCGTACCTGAGGGTGAGCCCTACCATTGCCATTATTTGCATGTGGACGACCTGGTTGTTGTTGTGCTGGTGGTGGCACGTAGTTCTGATTTTGATCAACCTCATCCTCGTAATCGCCAGCAAAATCATCCTCCTCCTCATCAGCAGCAGGAGCCACAGAAGTAGCAACAGCAGCACCAACAGTTTGGCCAGGTGCAAGAGGGAGACGGCTCGCTCGGCGGAGGGCTGTTTCACGATGTGTAGGTAGTTGTTGTTGTTGTTGTTGTAGAGGTGCGTTAGGTGCAGCCGGTGGTGGTGGTGGAAGACGCGCGAGCAATTCATTAAACCTGTTATCGAGCTTTGTTTCGAACGTCTTCTCCATGCCATCTATCTTCTCCATGGCCTCTTCAAATCTGTTTAGCACATCTTGCACCTGTCCATTCATCATTTGCTGAAATTTATCATGCAACTCCTGATTCGTCATGTTCTCCCAGTCAGTCTCGTCGGCTTGTGATCCTGCCATGGTTAGCAACAATAGAAACACACAAGAATATGATCCTACAGAATACTAACAAGAGGTGGTGGTGGTGTCACAAATCCGTCAAGCAAATCTCAAATTCTTACCAGTTCTTACCCAGCAGCAGGCGGTGATCGGCAACCGTGGTAGTCAAAACTCTCAAAAGCTTGGATAGAGCGATTGCCAGGGAGAGTCAAACGCACGATGTAGATGTATGTGGAGCTGGGAAGGCTTATAGTATGGTAGCAAAAAGGGTCAGCAATAATCAATTCAGAGATGCAAAGTTGAATAAACGCTCAACGACGGTACTGTGCTGGTCCTAGGCTAGACCGTGCTAGAGACGCGAGCCTAGAACACTAACAAAATCACGGCGCTGCACGTAAATAAGGGAAAAGCACACTCTGGAACTTTTTTTTCGGTCTTTTTTTTGCGCTCTTTTTTTTTGCGCTCCTCTTTTTTTTGCGAAAAATCACTATAATGGCGAGTGTCTCAAAACTCTTCCCTCGTCAAACTGGTAGGATGGCACGAAAATTTTTTTGTTCACTTTTTTTTGGAAATCAGGGCAGCGACGATAAAAAGTGCGACAAAAAATCACTATGATGGCACGTGGCTCAAAAGACTCAGAAAAGCCTAAAAATAGGATAGGGAAAAAAATTTGCCCGTGAAAATTTTGGCCTAAAAACTGCCCGGGGGTCTCCAGACTCTTTTTTTTTCGAGACCTACGCAGGCAAGGAAACACGAAACGGAATTTAGATTGGTCTCAAGAACAAACCTAATATGAGAAGAACTCGGATTGGTGGTGGATATATGGTTGTGGTATATGGCAGCGGTGGTGGTATATGGTAGCGGTGGTGGAATATGGATACGGATTGGTGGTGGTATATGGATACGGATTCAGAGCGGTGGCGGATCCGCAATGGAGGTAGATGGGCGATGATGATGGTACGGCGGCGGCGTGACAACTTATGACCAGAACTCAAAACTCTAAACGACTAGACTCTAAGACCAGCAACTTGACACGACGATGCAACCGCAAATTCAACAAAGCAAAAACCCTAAAAAGATTATGCAAAGGCTCAGATTGGTTCGGATATGATGAACTAACCCTAATTTTTTTTGTGGCTTTTTCGTGGACTGTAGGTATGAAGAACAGACTCGATCTAATCTACGAAAAACTGTAAAATCTCACCGAGCAACCTGGAAATCTAATACCACTTGATAGAGGCAAAGGTGTCCCGATGTTTCGATGAGATGGTGGCTATCGTTTTCTGTGGGAGTCGACCTTGACGATCCGACTACAAACGTGCGAGACGTCGCGCCTTAGCAATCGCTAAACCAACTTCCGAGGGTTATTGACCACGCCGGAGCACGATCAACCTGACCACGAGGGTCTGTTTCCTGCAAGCAAACGAAGAACAAGCAAGAAAGTGAGATTGCAATATGGATATTGCGAATATAAGATGAAAGCTTTATTGATCAAGATGGGGTTCTGTGACGTCTTGGTCTGGTCGTTGGACACAAACGAAGTACGCGAAGTTGCAGCTATGGCGAACTTTTAATCTAAACAAAACCCAAAGTCTAAACGACGCCCTAAGGGCTGTGTATATGGAGGAAGAGGGGGGAATTTCGTGGCCCTTGAGGGTGGGGTCCGAAACCAACCCTAACTCTTGTTTCCCCACACATACGGACTCTAAAAATAGCCTATACTTAAGTATCTCAAAATTACATGGGCCTGGCCCATTAATAAGGTGACGCAGCACCTAGAATAGCCTATGAACGAATATTATGAAGTGGCATCTCGTATATTTCGTCCAAGGCTTCATGCACTCCTTATGGCGGCTTCAAAGTCCTGAAATCATCACTTGTAACTCCGTTCTTGATCCCCTTGTGCATGCCATCAACTCCATGCGTGTTCTTGCTCCAATGTTCATCCTTCTCCAAGCTAGGCCCTTCATTTGTAAGCAAAACAAATGTATCCAATTTAGGCAGCGTCATAATCTCATGAACATTAGAATCATTACCAAGAAACGAAAGTACCTGGTAATTTAATTGGCGTGCGCGAGCTCTAGTAATTGGTCCAGTATATGAAACAGTAGGGGCTGTGGGTGTAACAATGGTATTGATGTCCTCATCATCCTCCCCTTCTTGAAATGAAGTCGTCCGCGACGGAAACTCATCTTCCTCACCCAAATAAGGCTTCAAATCTGCAATGTTAAAAGTGGGACTAACCCCAAAATCTGCAGGTAGCTCAAGTTTATATGCATTATCATTTATTTTCTCTAACACCTTAAAAGGACCATCAGCACGTGGCATTAGCTTTGATTTGCGCAGATTAGGAAATCTATCTTTACGCAAATGTAAACAAACAAGATCTCCAGGTGCAAACACAACATGTTTTCTACCCTTATCTCCAGCAAGTTTATATTTAGCATTCATACGCTCAATGTTTTCCTTAGTTAACTCATGCATTTTTAAAATCAATTCAGAACGTTCTTTAGCATCAAAATTAACCTTCTCCGAAGATGGAAGAGGCAACAAATCAATAGGTGCACAAGGTAGGAAACCATACACAATTTCAAAAGGGCACATCTTAGTAGTAGAATGCAATGAACGATTATAAGCAAATTCAATATGAGGCAAGCATTCTTCCCACATTTTCTTGTTATTCTTCAAAACAGCCCTAAGCATAGTAGACAATGTTCTATTGACTACTTCAGTTTGTCCATCAGTTTGGGGGTGACAAGTAGTACTAAAAAGCAGCTTAGTCCCCAATTTAGCCCATAAACATCTCCAAAAGTGGCTAAGAAATTTAGTATCACGATCTGAAACAATAGTATTTGGCACACCATGCAAGCGAATAATTTCACGAAAGAACAAATCAGCAACATTAACAGCATCATCGCTTTTATGACAAGGTATAAAGTGTGCCATTTTCGAGAACCTATCCACGACAACAAATATGCTATCCCTCCCCTTCTTTGTTCGAGGTAAACCTAAAACAAAATCCATAGATATATCCTCCCAAGGAACACTAGGTACAGGCAAAGGCATATATAAACCATGAGGATTTAGTCGTGACTTAGCTCTTTGACATGTAGTGCAGCGAGCAACAAAACGCTCAACATCCCGTCTCATCTTTGGCCAAAAGAAATGTGTAGCAAGTATATCCTCCGTCTTCTTGACGCCAAAGTGTCCCATTAATCCTCCTCCATGCGCCTCCTGCAACAACAAAAGACGAACGGAGCTAGCTGGAATGCATAGCTTGTTAGCACGAAACACAAAGCCATCGTTGAGAACGAAGTTGTTCCAAGTTCTCCCTTCCTTACAATTCTGCAATACATCTTTAAATTCAGCATCATGGACATATTGATCTTTGATGGTCTCCAAACCAAATATTTTAAAGTCAAGTTGTGAAAGCATAGTATAACGACGAGACAATGCATCAGCAATAACACTTTCTTTACCCTTCTTGTGTTTAATGACATAAGGGAAAGTCTCAATGAATTCAACCCATTTAGCATGTCTACGGTTCAGTTTTGCTTGACTTTTAATGTGTTTCAAAGATTCATGATCAGAATGTATAACAAATTCCTTGGGCCATAAATAATGTTGCCATGTTTCTAAGGTCCGAACAAGAGCATATAATTCTTTATCATAAGTAGAATAGTTCAGACTAGGCCCACTCAATTTTTCAGAAAAGTATGGAACAGGTTTTGCCATCTTGTAATAACACACCTCCTAATCCAATTCCACTAGCATCACATTCAAGCTCAAAAGTCTTATTGAAATTAGGAAGTTGGAGCAAAGGAGCATGTGTCAACTTATCTTTCAATACCGTGAAGGCTTCTTCCTGTGCGGTACCCCAAACAAAAGGAACATCCTTCCTTGTAAGCTCGTTGAGAGGTGCAGCAATGGTGCTGAAATCTCTCACAAAACGCCTATAGAAACCAGCGAGGCCAAGGAAACTCCGCACTTGTGTGACCGTTTTGGTCTGCGGCCAACTCTCAATAGCTTCAATCTTGGCTTTATCAACTTCAATTCCCTGTGGAGTAACAACATAGCCAAGAAAAGATACTCGGTCGGTGCAAAAGGTGCACTTTCCAAGGTTACCAAACAAACATGCATCACGTAGAGCAATAAAAACAGCACGTAAATGTTCCAAATGTTCCTCCAAAGATTTGCTATAAATCAATATGTCATCAAAGTAAACTACCACAAATCATCCAATGAAAGCACGTAAAACTTCGTTCATTAACCTCATGAAAGTACTAGGTGCATTAGTTAACCCAAAAGGCATGACTAACCACTCATATAATCCAAACTTAGTTTTAAATGCTGTTTTCCATTCATCTCCCAATTTCATACGAATTTGATGGTATCCACTACGCAAGTCAATTTTGGAGAATATTGTAGAGCCACTCAATTCATCAAGCATATCATCTAGCCTAGGAATAGGATGACGATAACGAATAGTAATGTTATTAATGCCTCTACAATCAACGCACATACGCGACGTACCATCCTTTTTCGGCACTAAAATGATAGGAACAGCACAAGGACTAAGGGATTCGCGTATATAACCTTTGTCGAGCAGTTCTTGTACTTGACGCATAATCTCCTTCGTCTCCTCTGGATTGGTACGGTATGGTGCATGGTTGGGTAATGATGCACCGGGAATTAAATCAATTTGATGTTCAATCCCTCGAATAGGTGGTAATCCCGGTGGCACGTCTTGTGGAAAGATGTCAGCGAACTCCTGCAAAATGTTAGTGACAGTAGGAGGCAAAGAGGAAGGCACGTCCTCGAATGAAAATAATGCCTCTTTGCACACAAAAGCATAGCAAACAGATTTGCTAAAATCTAGATCATCAATATCAGATTTGGTGGCAAGTAAACATGCACTTTTCAATTTAATTTCAGAAGCAACACTAGATTGTTTATTATTATTAGGCTGCATTTGTTGCTCAAATTCTTTTGCCACAATCTGATTTTCACTCTTATTTTTCTCTTGTTTTGCTTTATTATCTCTATTAATATCATCTTTCAAAATGGAATCAGGAGTCATAGGAAGCAAAGTAATATTTTTATCCTTATGAACAAGAGTATACTGATTGTTTCTACCATGGTGAACAGAATTTTTATCAAATTGCCATGGTCTACCAAGTAATAAGGAACATGCTTGCATAGGTACCACATCACAATCAACATAATCAGCATATGTAGAGATACTAAAATGCACACGAACAGTACGTGTTACCTTAACCTTGCCGCTGTTGTTGAACCATTGGATGTAGTAAGGATGTGGATGTGGTCTTGTGGTGAGAGATAGCTTCTCCACCATCTCCATGCTAGCCAAGTTGTTGCAACTCCCTCCATCTATGATCACGCGAACAGAACGTTCCTTCACAACTCCCTTTGTATGGAAGGCTTCATGCACTCCTTATGGCGGCTTCAAAGTCCTGAAATCATCACTTGTAACTCTGTTCTTGATCCCCTTGCGCATGCCATCAACTCCATGTGTGTTCTTGCTCCAATGTTCATCCTTCTCCAAGCTAGGCCCTTCATTTGTAAGCAAAACAAATGTATCCAATTTAGGCAGGATCATAATCTCATGAACATTAGAATCATTACCAAGAAACGAAAGTACCTGGTAATTTAATTGGCGTGCGCGAGCTCTAGTAATTGGTCCAGTATATGTAACAGTAGGGGCTGTGGGTGTAACAATGGTATTGATGTCCTCATCAATAAACAACTGGGGGTGGCCTCCAGGCCGCATTAACCTCAGGGAGCCAGAGCTCAGTGCCTGGCCTCGTCGCAACGCCTCCCCTCGGGAGTGCCGCGCGAGGGGGCTAGGCACGGGGGCTATGACTGGGGCACACCCAGACGTACGCCGCCCAGCCAGGCCCCTCGGGCCTGGTTCGCCGCACGTCTCTCCCCGAGCGGAGCCAAGGTATGAAGGCCGTTTGCGCGTCAAGGGGGACCCCTAAGCATCGAGACTCAGGGGCCTAACTGGTCCCGTAGCCCCTCACTCCTTAGTTCCAAAAGGCTATGCTAGGTGAGGTACGCGCGGGGCCGGGCTCTGCAGACGTAGAACGGTGGCCCCGCTTACATCGCACCTCATCACCCGCTGTTTGCGCGTCAAGGGGGACTCCTGAGCATCGCGACTCAGGAGCCTAACTGGCTCCGTAGCCCCTCACTCCTTAGTTCGGAAAGGCTATGCTGGGTGAGGTACGTGCGGAGTCGGGCTCTACAGACGTAGAACAGAAGATACACCTACATCGCGTCTCCCTACTTGTTGTTCGCACGCCAAGGGGGACTCCTGAGCATCGCGACTCAGGAGCCTAACTTGTCACGTAGTCCCTCACTCCTTTGGTCCCGTCCTGGTTTCCGGTCGGGGCTAATGCTGGGTGAGGCACGCGCGGGGCCGGGCTCTGCCGGCGCAGAACACAAGCAAGTAGGGAAGAAAAAGCATAAAACTCAAGGAATTTAAAAGCAAATATTACAGTCCATACTGTCATCTCAATACCAAACGCAAGTCTAAATGCCTCCCTGAGGCGTGATGCATGTGCAGGAATTGAAAGGAGAACAGGGATGGAACGAAGCCACTTGTCGGTGGTGAAGCTGTGTGGAGTGGCTTTGCCTCATGGAGCAGCAGGGCCGGCAGTGCCTTGCTTTGGCTTGGTGCTGAAGGCCCAGAACTTCCCCAGCTGCGCCTCCACGCACCCCTTCACGGCTTCGACAGTGGCGGCAGCGCCCTCGCCGCTCACCGGTTCCAGCAGGCCGTCGAGGTCGACGTTGGGATCACGAAGGTAGATGTGGGCGAAGACCCGCGTTAGCGCAGCAGAAGACAAGACGCGCGCCTCGGCCTCGGCCGCGGGGCCGATGCCAAGGGCGACATCCCCAAGGGCCTTAACCAGGAAGGGAAGCAGCTTGGCGGGGCCGTCCCCGTCACCGGCTAGCGGGCTGTCCAGGCCGCTCTCGTAAAGCATCTTCAGCGAAGCACGGGCATCTTTCTCCATGTCCGCGAAGGCCACGCGATCCTCGGCAAGAACCTGGGCCTTAGCGTCTAGCTCGACCTTCGTCACCTCCAGCTCCTTCTTCAACGCGCCTAGGTGGTCACGGCACTTCTTGAGTTTGGCCTCCCGGTCCTCGAGCGCGGCCTCGCGCGCCTTCGCTCCCTTCTCCAGCTCTTGGCGCAGGCGGACCTCCTCCGCAAGTTGGCCTTGCAGCTCGTCCTCCAACGCCTTGCAACGATCGCGGACTTCGACCACTTCCCCCAGGGCTGCGTCACGAGCAGCCTTCGCCTCGAGGGTGGCCTCCCTCACTCCGTCACAGGCCATTGAGGCCTGAACCAACGCCGCCCGAATCGAAGCATCAGAACGAATCCACCCCGAAGCCAGTTCCAGGCGCCCGACCACCAGGCGAGGGTCGGCGCCGAGAAGATCCTGCTGCAGCTGGTCCAGTTCGGCGACGGCACGCTCCAAGATGGAAGAGGGAGGCGGAGAAACGTCGGGGCGCCCCAAGACAACAGGAGGAGCCGGGGAAGCAACGGTCAGTGGAATGGGAGGAGAAAGTAGCGGTGGCGAGGCCGCAGTGTCCTGAGGCAGAGTCCGCTGCGCCTCCACAGCTGTAGCAGCGACGCCAGACGGGGGCGCCTCGGGAGCCGTTCGAGCCATGGGGGCTGAGCTCGCCCCAGCCAGCTCAGCCAAGCCTTGCAAGGATGAACGGGCAGGAGAGGCCCGCGCGTCACAATCCCCCTCCCCTGCAGGCGAAGGCGTCGCCGCAGGTGGGGCCTCGGGGGCTCCCTTCAGTTTCTTCGCCGCAGGCGCCAGCCTATTCAAGAGAAGCAATCATCAAGCCTCGTCGGCGGAACGAGAAACAAAAGATCAAGGATCAAGCACTTACGGGTCTTCGCCGGTGAGCTCGGGCAGCCTCCAGCCCAACTTGAAGCCTGACAGCCGGCTGGAAGGGTCAACCTCAGAAGCAGAAGGCGCGTCCACGGTTCGCCCCGGAGTCAGGGCGGACCCGCGGGAGATCAGCCTGGTCCTCTCCTTCTTCGGGATCGTGGGCGAGCTCCTGCTACCTTGTGCATCATCATCATCATCATCATCATCATCATCATCGTCATCGCTCAGGCGGAGAGTACGGGACCTGCGCCGGGGGAGGGGAGCCCTCGACTCTCCATCAGTCGCCCCAGAGTCGGGCCCCTCTCCCTGTTCCTCTCCCTCCTCCTCATCGTTGGAGTCGCCGGAGGGCACATCCACCGGTCCTTCAGAAGCCACCGCGGGCACGAGCCCGTCCTCGTTAAAAACAGGCATGGACTTCACCACCCGCTTCCAGTCGTCATGAAGGAACAAGGGCTTGGGAGCGTCCTTCAACCTCGCCACCTCGCCCCCGACCAGATTTTGGAGAACCGCAGTCACATCCTTTTCATCCACAGCCTCGGGGCTCGGATGAAGCCTCCACATTGGAGGAGAGTGCTGCCGGAGCGGAGCCAGCTGGTGCTCCAGGAACTCCTTCAGCAGCGACGCACCGGTCAACTTCGCCGCCGCCATGTTGGCCGGCCTCAGGTCCGCGTCCATCTTCTCCAACACCAATTTCGCGCGGGGGTCCGTGAGCTCCGCTCGGCACCAGTCGCTGGAGCTCATGGGTTGCCCCGCGGGCAAGATCAGCTGAGGGTGGATGCGCCCGGCATCTGCCAAGACCCACTTGCTCCTGAAGCCCTCAATCCTCTTCCCGGGATTCAAGATGGCAATGGTGCCACCATACGCGACGAAGCCCGCGCACGCAGAAAGAGAGCTGCCGGAGACTCGGAGGGAGAAGTAGTGGCGCAGCAGGGCCACCGAAGGCTGCACCCCTACGTGGGCCTCACAGTAGTAAGCGAAGATCGCCAGAAGGAGGACAGAGATGGGGTGGAGATGCAGAGCCTGCAAGTTGTAATGGCGGAGGACGAAGAAGAAGAACTCGGAGAAGGGAGGCACCAGGACCGCAGCAATGGAGCTTACGAAGAGAGGATAAAAGGTGCTCCCACGGCCCTCGGGGGTGGCGGAGCCGGTCTTGAACACCTCCGTCCCGTTGACGCCCTGCGCCGTCACCATCCGGCTCAGCCGGGCAAGGCTCGCCTTGGACACATTCGGCGGGTCCAGAGCAGGGGAATACCAAGCTTTGGCCGGAGGCTGGCGAGGCGCCATGGCTTCCTAGGTCGCGCAGCTGGAGTAGATCTGAAGTTTGGAGGAAGAAAGGGAAGGCGCAAGAAAGGGGATCTGAGCAGCGACCGGAGAGAGCAAAGGGCGAAGTCTGTGCAGATGCCGCACCTTTACCAACCTGCGCGGTTGCTGAAGCACCCACGTCCCATCAACTTCCACGCGGCGCCCAAGGCCGCAGGCTGTTAGGGCCTGCGGCGCTTCGCCCTTGCCCTTTCGCCTCTCAGCACGGCAAAGCCCATGCGTGCCTTGGGCCCGAGGGCTACTGTCGGCGTTCTGGGAACGGGGGTCCCCAGACTTGCCTGCCTGCGGCCTGCGGCGTGGCTCAAAGGAGGCCCAACATGGCCCATCTTCATCAGCACAAGACTCAAGACCCTCGCGAGGGGCCAAGCCTCGCGAGGCGGACGACACGGCGCATCCTCGGGCGCAGCCTCCTCAGGTTGGCTCACGAGGAGACGGAGATATCGAGGCGGGGTACCTCGCGAGGTGCCCATGATGCAAGCCATGACGATCGAGGGTGCCAGGCGGGCGCCAGCGCGCGCAGCGTCCTTCTTTCCTCTTTGGTGCAAAGGGGGCAAGCGCAGCCACGGAGTACCGAGGCATCAGGCAGAGGTTGCCATTTTGGTGCAACGAGACCAGGACCAAGCGGACTACGAGACGGAGGTCACCACAGAGTCTTTCGCAGGCGAAGACCAACTTTAGTCAGGATAAGAGTACGTGCGGTCCCCCTTCAAATTAGCCCGCCATTATTGGCTCCCTTCCCGCTCGATATTTGGGAAGAGGACTAGGGCCCCTATAAATAGGGACGGCCACCCACGTAGCAAGGGGTCCGGCATGTGGATCTGACTAGCAAGTAGAGAGAGTAAGTGAGAGAGAGAGAAGGTGACTAAACTCCTCCCAGCAGTTCATCACCCCAGCCAAGAACAGACCCTCGCGAGGCTGTTCTTCCTTGTATTGTTCATCACCATCAGCCCCAAAAGGCAATCCGTCCACCACACACTGGAGTAGGGTATTACACCACAATGGTGGCCCGAACCAGTATAAATCTTGTGTCCCTTGTGCAGTTCCTTTAGTAGTTTAGATCTTTGTGAGACGGGGAGGTAGAGGGCGTGATTTCCGCGTGCACCCCAGTGTTCGAACCTTAAGGGTCTGCCGAAACCCGTGAATCGGAGAACAGGGAGGAAAACGAGGGGAATCACGAGGGGAAACACTAAAGCCAATAACATATGGTCACACATATGCTAGATCCCCAAAACACAAAGAGATACACGATCGAAATCCAAAAGGGGACGATACAAATGGTAGCCGGTTCTTCTCCGTGAGGAGGTCTTGAATCCACAAGGGGATCTTCCCGTAAAGGGGTCTTGAATCCAAGGTGGATCTTCTCCAAAGAGGGGCCGCGGTCTCTCTCAAGGAGTAGATCTGATATGGATGAGCGAAGCTCTATCTCACAAATGACCTAACACAACGCTAACCCTAACTAGGAGGAGGTGGAGGAGTATATATAGTCTAGATCCACGAAGGGGTAAGTGGGAGAGGGATACATGGGCACTGGGCCCGTTCTCTGTACGTAGAGAGGTACCGGACGTCCGCACCATATGAGTGAGAGCATCCAAGAGGGTGTGAGTGAGCCACAACACTTAGTGAGTGAGGTAGTTGACACGGCATGTGAGGCCAGTATGATTTCTAATGACTTAGCCTCTACTCCGAGTGTGTTTTCTTCCTTGGTGCGAGGTCTCCTACATGACGACATGCCTACCCTCGACAAGAACATACCTCCAACAATGACGATGGCCATGGTGGACGATGATGCACCCCCCACATGGTTCCATCAAGATGAAGATGACCATGACTTGGTCTTCGACACCTCACCTACAACACATGAGCGACGCTCTAAAGGTAACATAGGTGATGGTGCTTCTCTTGTCCCACTAGTGGACTATTTCACCAATGATTGCTTGCATGATGTTGATCCACCTATTCCCATGCTTCATGCTAGTGTGAGTTCTTCATGTCAAGACTTACCAATTTATGATGAATATGATGATGAGCATGTTGATTTGCCTAGTTGTGATGCTATGCTCCATAGGATATCATGTGAAAATTATATTGGTCACTTCATGTTTGGCAATCCATTAAACTTGTCATATGCTATGAGTGAGATCTCCCATATTGCATCATTTCAGTCTCAACATAGTAGCTATGCATGCCCCATTAAAATAAATCCCATTTGCACTTATGGCATAGATGACAAGATGATGGTCATTTGCTTTTGTTTCTAATGTGATGATATTACCATGCTTCCTTCACATGTGTAAGTGCATCTAGTGCCACCCCTAGTTGGTTTTGGAGTATTGACGACAAACCTGGTTGAGGACTAATGTGTTTGTGAGAATTGTAGGATAACACAGGTAGAAGTCCCTCATTGATTCGGTTTTCCTACCAGAGATGACCCCTAAAAATGAATGAAGACATTGAAGTCAAAGGTGGTATGTGAAGACATTCACATTGAAGACTATGACGAGAGAAGACATCGCATGAAGACTATGGAGCGCGAAGACTTAGTTGGTTCATCGTTCTTTTTTCTTCTTTATTGAGTCATAGGAACCACCGTACTGTTAAGTGGGGTCCAAGTGAACCAGTTAGAATGACTGAAGTGATGCTTAACCAAATCCTATGTCTACGAGTGAAGACTATGAGAGCAAATCTTGTCCAGAGTTGGATAAGTCAGCTTTGCTTGTAGCCCAAGTAAAGTTGCCGTGTGTGCTTCAAATCTGACCATTGGAACACGTGTCAATTCCTAGTGACCAAGGGTCATTTCGGACAAATCAGGTCGGGTTGCCTAGTGGCTATAAATAGCCCACCCCCTACAACCATAAACGGTTAGCTGCTCAGAGTTAGTGCACGGCTTTTGTCATTTGAGAGCAACCCACCTCGAAGCCTTTGAGAGAGAATTCCTTGTGAGGATAAAGCCCTAAACACCCAGAGCCAACGAGTGTTAGGCATCACTTAAGTCTTCCTGTCTGTGTGATCTGAAGACTTATTACACTTGAGGACTGTGAATCCTCCAGCCGGTTAGGCGTCGCGTTCTGAGCATCCAAGAGTCATTGTGGATCGCCGGTGAACGAAGTCTGTGAAGGTTTGGAAGTCTACCTTGAAGACTTACCAGAGTGATTGGGTGAGGACTGGGTGTCCTTAGCTGAAGGGCAATAAGGTGAAGACGAGGTCTTCTGAGTTGAATCTCAGCCTCCCTAACCAGACGTACAGTTGTAACAACAACTGGAACTGGTCCAACAAATAATTATCTTCAACGAGTCACTAGTTTCATCCTTCCCTTCCCTTTACTTACTGTTGGTCCTTGTGAAGTCATTGTATGATTGCTTTATCTTTTGTCTTCACTGAGTGACTACTTGTTCTGATTGGCTTCACAATATCTTCCTACCTGATCTTTACTGCCTAGCTGCTATTAGTCATTGTGCTTTCACTCCATTGAATACTTGACTATGGTTGCCTAGTGTAGTCTACGTTCCGTTGCATGGTAAAAGGTTTATTTCTATAGTTTGTCTTCGAAACTTCCATGTTTTGAAGACTTTCATAAAAATCGCCTATTCACCCCCCTCTAGTCGATCACTAGCACTTTCAATTGGTATCAGAGCAAGGTACTCCCTTGTTTTGTGTGATTCGGTTTAACCACCTGGAGTTTTAGTTATGTCGACTACAGGGATAATCAAAGTCTCCGCTGTGTGCCTAGTCTTCGATGGAACTGAATATCCATACTGGAAGAATAAGATGCGCATGCATCTTGAAGCCATTGATGTCGACCTATGGTATGTCGTCAAGAATGGCGTTCCCAAGGATGGTGAAGGTGTCACCACTTCTGATGTCAAGAAGTTCGTTCAACTGGACTCCACTGCCAAGAACATTGTCGGCATTCTGGGAACGGGGGTCCCCAGACTTTCCTGCCTGCGGCCTGCGGCATGGCTCAAAGGAGGCCCAACACGGCCCATCTTCATCAGCACAAGACTCAAGACCCTCGCGAGGGGCCAAGCCTCGCGAGGCGGACGACATGGCGCATCCTCAGGCGCAGCCTCCTCAGGCTGGGTCGCGAGGAGACGGAGATATCAAGGCGGGGTGCCTCGCGAGGTGCCCATGACGCAAGCCATGACGATCGAGAGTGCCAAGCGGGCGCCAGCGCGCGCAGCGTCCTTCTTTCCTCTTTGGTGCAAAGGGGGCAAGCGCGGCCGCGGAGTACCGAGGCATCCGGCAAAGGTTGCCATTTCGGTGCAACAAGACCAGGACCAAGCGGTCTACGAGACGGAGGTCACCATGGAGCCCAGCACGGCGTCACCATAGGGTCTTTCGCAGGCGAAGACCACCTTTAGTCAGGATAAGTGTACTAGCTGTTCCCCTTCGAATTGGCCAATTGTTGGCGCCCTTCCCACTCAATATTTGGGAAGAGGCCCAGGGCCTTCGCCTATAAATAGGGGCCGGTCACCCACGTACCAAAGGGGGTTTGATCAGTTGGTAGATTGGAGAATAGGTTCGGTTCGGCGTGTGGATCAGGCTAGCAAGCAGAGAGAGAGAGAGAGAGAGAGAGAGAGAGAAGGCGACGGAACTCCTCCCAGTAGTTCGTCGCCCCAGCCAAGAATAGACCCTCGCGAGGCTGTTCTTCCTTGTATTGTTCATCATCATCAGCCCCAAGAGGCAATCCACCCACCACACACTGGAGTAGGGTATTACACCACAATGGTGGCCCGAACCAGTATAAATCTTGTGTCTCTTGTGTGATTCTTTTAGTAGTTTAGATCTTTGTGAGACGGGGGGGGGGGGGGGTAGAAGGTGTGATTTCCGCGCGCACCCCAGTGTTCGAACCTTAAGGGTCTGCCGGAACCCAAAATCCGACATTTGGCGCGCCTGGTAGGGGTGCGCCGGAATCCGTCTTCCACCGCTCCGCCCTCCTCCGACCGTCGCATCCATGTCCGACGCTCGTCGGGCCCGCGCCGAGCGTCGGGCCGCCATCGCTTCTCGCGTCGCCTAGACGGCCCCCGTCGGCGGGCGTCCTCGCCATTCCCCGTCGCCCGCCGTCAATGCCGCCACCGGTCCGGCGGGGGGCGAGCTGCAGGCATCGTCTCAGCACCCGTCCGTGCGGCAAGACGGCCGCACCGCTACTCCATCACTCGCACCAGCCGGTTCTTCGTCCCGCGCACTCCGCGCACCCTTGGAGGCTCGAGCCGCGCTCCTCGCGGCAAAGGAGCTCCTGCGCTACCGCCCCGTCGATGACATCTACGAATAGTGGCTCGACCGCATCGCCGAGCTTGTCCGCGCTGCAGGGGGTTCTTCCGCGCCGTCCGTTCCTCTGCGCCACACTCCGCCCCGCGCGGGCAACGAAGCTCCAGAGGCGCACCCGCCGCCTCCCCTCCAAGAAGATGCCATGGCTCCAAGGCGCTTGGCCCCTGGGCGGAACCCGCACCATCAGGCGCTAGCGCAGCAAGAACGGAGCTGCCAAGAAGTCCCTCGCCCGCAAGGGGCTGCCAGGGCGCTCCCTGCTCCGGCGCGCCGCGACCCTGCTCCAGCTCCGGCGCGCCTAGACCCCGCCTTGCTCCTAGCTGCAGCACGTGGGAACCCTCAAGACCAAGCTTTCCACCAACCGAAGCCTTTCGTGGCCACCGCAGGCTGCCTTGCCTACACAACTGAGCTGCGTAGCGTCGCGTGGCCCGGCAAGTTCAAGCCAGACCTGCCTCCTCGCTACGACGGCACAACTGATCCCGCAGAGTTCCTCCAGCTCTATGAGCTGGGCATCGAGGCTGCCAGCAGGGATGAAAAGGTCATGGCGAACCGGTTCCCCATGGCGCTCAAGGAAGGAGCTCGAACCTAGCTCCTGAATCTGGCTCTAGGCACGATCTCCTCCTAGGACCAGATGCGCACCCGCTTCATCGCCAACTTCCAAGGTACTCGCGACCGGCCGCCCGCCGTGAGCGACATGCGCCGCATCAAGCAACAACCCGGAGAAACCCTGCAAAAGTACATCCAGCGCTTTAACAGCGCGCGCCTCAAGATCCCCATGGTGTCCGAGAAGGCCATCATCTCGGCCTTCTCTGACGGCGTGCGCGACGTCAAGATGAAGGAGGAGTTGGCGATGCACGAGGACCTCTGCACCTCCCTAGAGTTGTTCAACTTGGCGAACAAGTGCGCCAGGGCTGAGGAGGGATGTCTCTCCCTCCTCCAGCTGCCTGCCGCGGACCCAGAAGAGAAGAAGCCTAAGGCCAAGGACGTGAAGCGCAAGGGGGCTGCCGTGCTCGTGGCAGAACCAGACACCAAGCGGGGCAAGGATCTGCCCGAACCCTCCTGAGGTAGCCGGTATTGTGTGTACCATGACCTCCACACCCACAACACCAACGAATGTCAAGAGCTCCGCGCCGTGCAAGAAGGAAGGATCGGCCGTCGCCCTGACCGTGCTGACCGGGGCTACGGCCGAGGAGGAGGAAGAAACCCAGGACGCTGGGAAGATCGCGGCCCGCGCCCGGGGTGGCGCGACCAGCCTCGCGAGGACCGCTGGCGGGACCTGCCTCGCGAGGGAGACTGGAGGGATCAGCCTCGTGAGGATCGCCCTCATGGCAACGCAGGCCTACCTTCGCTGCCGCCTCAGCCAAGGAGGAACGAAGACCGCCATCAAGACGAGGGGGCTGGGGGCTTCCAGGAGCCGCGCGCAATCGCCTGCATCCTGGACGGAGCTAAAGCCCCAGCCTCTCAACGTATCTTCAAGCAGTTTGCCCGCGAAGTGAATGCAGTTCTCCCCAAGCTCAAAGAAACGTGCCCCCTCAAGTGGTCGGCGTGCCCCATCACGTTCAGCTCAGCAGACTAGCTCAAGTGCGCGGCCATGGCAGGAGTCCTCCCGATGCTTTGCTCCCCATTCATCAGCAACGTGCTAGTCACCAAGACCCTCATCGATGGTGGGGCAGGGCTCAACGTCATGTCCGTGGAAACATTCAACAACCTCCAAGTGCCCTATGACCAGCTTCAGCCAACCAAGCCTTTCTCCGGAATCACCGACGGTTCCACAGTCCCGATCGGGCAGGTCCGCCTCCCTGTCACCTTCGGGGCTCGCAGCAACTACCGCACCGAGCTCATCGACTTCGACGTCGCCCACATCCGCCTGCCGTACAACGCTATCCTCGGGTACCCAGCGCTGGCCAAGTTCATGGCTGCGACTCGCCACGGTTACAACGTCCTCAAGATGCCAGGAAGTGGCGGCGTCATCACGGTGCCCTGTGAAGAGAAGGATGCAGTGTGATCCCTGGAGTGGGCCTATCAGGCCGCATCGCTAGAAGACCCAGATCGCGGAAGCAGGAGGCTTCTTGAGACCACCCCCAAGAGGAAGAAGACGTCGTCAGGCTCAGCCCCTCAGGAGGCAGGCCCTTTAGGGCCCGTCTCTGCCCAGGGGGACCCTCCTTCCATCGCATAGGGAAGCGCGCCTAGCGTCCTCCTCAGGCAGGGCTCGGGGGCTCTCACCTGGAGGGCCACCGACCTAGCCAGTGTCACGAGGGAGGCGCTTGGGCACCATGTGGAAGCATGCTTCATAGCACGTTTCCCCCGAGAAGGAGCCAGGCGAGGGAGGTCAGACCAGCAGGAGTTCGTTAACAAGGCCATTCAAGAACTACAGGAGACAAGGATCATGAGAGGTTGCTGCCGCCTACCAGCCGTGGCCCCACATCCAGGCGAGGATGGTGGGCTGCACGTCTGCGTCGACGTACCAGGGCTCAATCAGATCGCCACGACGGAGCGCCTCTGGCCCTCACAAGTGGGGCGCTGCGGGGGTCCACCCCACAGCTATGTTCGCATGCCTTACGGCCTGCCGAGCATGGCTGCGGCGTACCAGCGCCTCATGGAGGGCATCATGGAGGCTCAGGAAGATAGACGTTCCACGGCCTTGGCGGAGATGAAGACAGCTCGCGAGGAGTCGCCAGTGCCTCCGGAGCCTCCCGAGGCCCCGGGGCCTGGGGGCTCGTGAGGATCAGCTTCCGCTGCCCACCAAGTCTGCTGCACCAACGCCACTACGCCGACGACATCCTCAGGTGACATCTTACAAGTTCCATTCCCAGCTGGGAGCGCCCTCCCAGGGTTGCATCACTCCCAGGCCGCGTGGGTCCGTCCCTGCGGCATGTATCCCCTTTTACCTTTCGGTCGTTAGCTTGCCTTGTTGGGGGCGCCCCTCAGGCTGCATCATCCCCAAGCCGCTCGGGCTAGGCCCAGCGGCGTGTATCTCCCTCGCGTTTAATTCCAACTATGCATTGCCTATCACGCTTAACTGCATGGTGCCTGTCCGCGGCATCCTTTCCTCTCCATGTCGGCCACTTGCACGTTAAAGGGGGGGTGCCTGAGCATCGTGACTCAGGGCTCTTACTAGCTCTCCAGCCCTCACCCTCTGGCCTTGTCCATGCCATCGCGACTTGGCATACCAGCGACGGCTGAGACAAGCTCGAGGGCCGGGACCCGAGGACGTAGAGTACCGGCATCTAACCAAGTTTTGCAGGGACACATCTCAAGATACGGCCCAGTGCCAGGCGCAACACGCCTAGAGGTAGGGCCTCATGAGTCCCGCGCTAGCTCACAGGTGCCCAGATACACCTCACCTACTCCAACCAGCGAGCTCTTGAGTGACTAACGATCAACTAATGACTGCCACGGCAACCCCATCTTCTTTCTATGGTGAACCTGCAGGATCCTTGGAGGGGACTGCGCTAGCCAAGGCCCTCACGAGGTTCCCTTCACCCTCGCCCACGCGAACCGCTTGCACGTTAAAGGGGGGGTGCCTGAGCATCGCGACTCAGGGCTCTTACTAGCTCTCCAGCCCTCACCCTCTGGCCTTGTCCATGGCATCGCGACCTGGCATACCAGTGACGGCTGAAACAAGCTCGAGGGCCGGGACCCGAGGACGTAGAGCAGAAAAGGGAACAGAGGCGAGGGGGAAGGGGCTCGCGAGGACCTTGCCGAGCGATTCCACTCCTACCGACGCGCGAACCCGACGGCGCACCAGGAATAATCCACGACTCTCGAGATAAGTCACCTCCCACAGCGCTGGCTACCGTGGCACTACCCCCGCACCTAAGGCAATTCCGTACTAGCGATGTTGCTTCCCTTTCTCACCAAGCAATGGCTGCTTGGGCGCCAAAGGGGACCTCCTGAGCATCGCGACTCAGGGGCTCTTACCGGACCCGGCATCGCGACCTGGCATACCAGCGATGGCTGACGCCACCTTGGGACTGGGACCTGTCGGCGTAGAGCACCAAGCCCTCGCGAGGTTCGAAAGGGGGAACTAAGCTATGAAGAAATCAGCAACTCACACAAATCTATAGCGAAGGTCATGTATTAACAAACGGGACTACAGACACCTTACAAGCCCCCGTGGGGCGCATTTTGATTCCTCGCAGGGAATGGATCCTAAGGAGTGCTAACTACACGGGCTCCTGCAAAAGATGCCATCATCAACAGTGGGCCGTCGAGCGCCGGCGCCAACCCCATCCAGATCAGGGTTGGCGACGGCCTCACGAGCCCGCCGTGCTCCGGGAGCGGCGCCGGCTCGGAGGCTCGTAGCTGTTGTCGCTCGTCTTCGGAGTCGCGAAGATTTCGCTGGAGTCGCTGGACCCCCCGGCGCCTTCGCCAAGGGAGCGGTCAACGGGCCTAGCCCTCACCAGGGCAAGGTCCTGGCCACCTCTCCCGCGGCAACACTCTAGCCGGCGCCCGATCGCGTCGAAGACCTCGAAGAACATCACCGCAGCGCCATCGTACTCCAGGTGGACCGCGAAGACTCCCCTCTCCTTGCAAAACCAGGCGACTTCTCTCCAGCCGCGGGACAAGTAGACCTCGCCTGGGGCAGCGACCACGACCTCTGCCTCGGTCGCAAGGGCACTGCAGCTGGCGTGCTGCAGCCAGAGCTCCAGAGGCCCTCCTGGAGGGACGACGGAGGCGAAGAAGGGAGGCAGACGGATCCAGGACTGAAGAGGAACGACGATGTGGAGCACGAACTCATGGGAGGAGCCCTCGGCATGGACTCGGGGAGGAACAACCCACGCCTTCGTGACCCGACGGCGCCTACGACGGTGCCGGCCGCGGAGATCAGCATCGACACCCTCGGGGCCCTCGGCGGGGGCGTACAAAGGAAGCGGGAACCCCGGCGGAGCCCGCTCGCACCGGGGCCTCGGCTCCACCTGCCGGTCTTCCTCGCCCCGGCTGCAAAGGGCGAGCCGCTTCTTCGGCGGGAGCGGGACTGGCCCCTCTCGAGGACCTTTTCCCTTCTCCGCTGTGGAGAACCGGCGGATCGGAGCCATCACACGAAGACGGAGCAAGGATCGGGAAGAAGGAGAAGCCAGGAGGAATGGACTGGAAGGGCACGCGCCGTATAGTACTTATAGCCGGCGAAGGCCAACCGCCGGCCTCCACGATCACAGGTAATCATGACACGATTTGCATGCAGGGACTTGTCCAGCTCGCGCGATCACCAAGGCGTCGTGGGGAAGTGGAGTCGCCCACGTCCAATCAACCGCCACGTGGCGCCCATGGCCGTAGGCTGTTAGGGCCCGCGGCACTTCGCCCTTGCCCTTTCGCCTCTCGGCACGGCCAAGCCCATGCGCGCCTCGGGCCCGGGGGCTACTGTCAGCGTTCTGGGAATGGGGGTCCCCAGACTTGCCTGCCTGCGGCCTGCGGCGTGGCTCAAAGGAGGCCCAACACGGCCCATCTTCATCAGCACAAGACTCAAGACCCTCGCGAGGGGCCAAGCCTCGCGAGGCGGACGACACGGCGCATCCTCAGGCGCAGCCTCCTCGGGCTGGGTCGCGAGGAGACGGAGATATCGAGGCGGGGTGCCTCACGAGGTGCCCATGACGCAAGCCATGATGATCGAGAGTGCCAGGCGGGCGCCAGCGCGCGCAACGTCCTTCTTTCCTCTTTGGTGCAAAGGGGGCAAGCGCAGCCGCGGAGTACCGAGGCATCCGGCAAAGGTTGCCATTTCGGTTCAACAAGACCAGGACCAAGTGGACTACGAGATGGAGGTCACCATGGAGCCCAGCAAGGCGTCACCGCAGGGTCTTTCGCAGGCGAAGACCACCTTTAGTCAGGATAAGTGTACTAGCTGTTCCCCTTCGAATTGGCCAATTGTTGGCGCCCTTCCCGCTCAATATTTGGGAAGAGGCCTAGGGCCTTCGCCTATAAATAGGGGCCGGTCACCCACGTAGCAAAGGGGGTTCGATCAGTTGGTAGATTGGAGAATAGGTTCGGTTCGGCGTGTGGATCAGGCTAGCAAGCAGAGAGAGAGAGAGAGAGAGAAGGCGATGGAACTCCTCCCAATAGTTCGTCACCCCAGCCAAGAACAGACCCTCGCGAGGCTGTTCTTCCTTGTATTGTTCATCATCATCAGCCCCAAGAGGCAATCCACACACCACACACTGGAGTAGGGTATTACACCACAATGGTGGCCCGAACCAGTATAAATCTTGTGTCTCTTGTGTGATTCTTTTAGTAGTTTAGATCTTTGTGAGACGGGGGGTAGAAGGCGTTATTTCCGCGCGCACCCCAGTGTTCGAACCTTAAGGGTCTGCCGGAACTCGAAATCCGACAAACATCATCTGTGGTCATCTGACCAAAGGATAGTATGGCCGTGCGAGTGCTTTGGAAACATCTAAGCTACTTTGGGACAGGCTCTCCAAGGTCAACGAAGGCGTCTCAACCCAGAGAGATCAGAGAATTAGTGTCCTTCGCAACCTCTTCAACCGCTTCAAGAGAAATGACAATGAGAATGTCCAGCTCACGTTTGATCGACTCACTGACATCACAAATGAGCTTCAAGCTCTCGGCGCTACTGAGATCACCAAGCATGAAGTCGTCAAGACACTCCTGAGATCACTTGACAGCTCGTTTGACACCCTAGCCCTGATGATTCAAGAAAGTCCTGACTTCAAGACACTCGATCCGTCTGACATACTTGAGAGGCTTAACACACATGAGTTTTAGCTTTCTGAGAAAAGAGACATCTACGGTCCCAACTATGGGCGAACTTGTGCCTTGAAGGCAAAAGCTGTCTCCTCATCTGAAGAAGAATCTGACAGCAGTTCTGATGATCCTGAAGACATTGGAAATGAGCTTGCTATGCTTGTGAAGAAGTTCCAAAAATTCACCAAGAAGAAATGCTTCAGAAAGTCCTCATGATCAAGCTCAAGGAATGATGAAGCTTCTTCTCATGACTACAAGAAGAGAACATGCCACAAGTGCAAGAAACCTGGCGACTACATCTCTGAGTGTCCGTAGTGGGACAATGAGAACAAGAATAAAAAGAAGAGCAAGGAGTATGATTCTGACGACAAGAAGAAGAAGAAATACTCAAGGTCTTCTCCAAGTCCTCCTCAAAGTCTTCATCACACAAGAAGAGCTCATCTGGGAAGGCACGTGCGTTTGTTGGCAAGGAAATGGATTCAGAGGAGGAGTCCGCTTCTGAGGAGGCGGAGGTGGAGTCTGAGGAGGAGTCCGATTCTGGCGTTGCGAGTCTGGCTACGGCATACGTTGCCAAGTCCATCTTCAACATTGAAGACAATGACTTCGTCACCGACACCGATGCAAATGACAAGGACTACTCCGCTCCTACCTACTGCTTCATGGCACGCGGTGCCAAGGTAAACACACGCACTACTCACTATCAAACTTCTAGTGAAGATGACTCCGATTGTGGTTCCAAACCCAGCTACAAAACACTTGCTAAAATTGCAACTGAACAACAGAAAGCTATGGAACATATTCAAAAATTGTTAGCCAAAAGCGATGATCTGTTAGACGCTGAAATGACTCGATCTCAGTCTTTAATTGAAGACATAAAAAATCTTCATGTTAAGTATGAGGAACTTGAAAGTCGTCATGAAACACTCTCAACAACTCATGAAAAGCTTTCCTATGATTATCTTCAAAGGAAGCAAGATCTTGAGAAATTGAGAGCGGCTCATGAAGATCTTCAAAAGGAAAACGAGTCACTTCGTGCCAAACAGATCAGTTCCGCTCAGGAAGGATTTGAACCACCATGTCTTAAATGTATTGAGCGTGACAACGCTACTTCTGTTGCTAGCTGTTCTACTGCTACTACTATTGCACTATCTTCAACTGCTGATGTGCCAACTAACCCCTCTGCTGAGGATGCCGCTGTTATTGCTGATGAGAATGCTAGGTTGAAGACATTGCTTGAAACAGGGATGTTCAAAAGCCTCAAAGGGCATCAGACACTATGTGATGTCCCCAAAAGGCAGATCCTGAACCGAAACCCTAGGAAAGAGGGTGTTGGGTTCAAAAGGAAAATGAATGCTGATGGCTCTTACTAGAAACCTGAGCAGTACCCCAAAACCACATGGGTTGCTGCAAAGGGACCTTTAGTGGATCCATCCACCCTATCTGGCTTCACTTGTGCTAATCCCATTGTTATTGATGAATCCTTTGATGCAAACTATAAACTGTTTAAGAATCAGAATGGTGAAGGTTTGCCAGGTATATTCATACTAACTGCAGGAATGGGCCGCCTATGAAGAAGGTCTGGGTGCCGAAAAGGTGTTTGGAGAATCTTCCTGTGAATGTCGTCGGGACACCATAAGTGAAGAAGACAAACCCCAGACCACAGGCTTCATATGGTCCAAAGGCTTCATACAGACAGAGGACTCACCTGAGTCGCACTAACGCAAATGTTTTGCAGGGAAACCTTACTCAGGCCTATGAATATGAGCGCATTTCATCAAACCGCCACGTTTATAAGACCAAAAACTATTCTGCCTATTCTTATGAGTACTATTGTTCACCTGCAAGACTTTTTGCTAGGGCTCCAAAGCCAAAGTTCTCAGATACTGCACTTAGACTCATTGCTTCGAAGCCACCCTTGAAGATGTGGGTGGCTAAGAAAGCTTAACTCTCTTTTGCAGGGAAAGGTCTCCAGCCGAAAACCAAAATCATTTGAAGCTACTGTTGGGGACCTTAAACATCTTGTAGGGCGCAAGATCAAATGCCCAAATGGTCTTATTATATATTTTGTTCCTAAGTCGCTTGCTACTTGCCCTATCAGTCCTAACCTCGATCTAAGCTTTCATAATCCACTTTCCCGTCAAATGTTTTTGCTTCACAATTCTCTTCGTGAAGCCTATCCCCCTAACTGCACTGTAGGGTACGACACCAGCTACTTCAGAATGGATTATTGATAGTGGGTGTACTAATCACATGATTGGCAAGCAAAGCTTTCTTATGGACTCAACCTTACGTCCATCTGACAAAAGTCACATCACATTTGCTGACACTGGTAAAAGTAAGGTATTGGGTAGAGGTAGAGTTGCAATCTCAAAGGATCAACACGTGGATAAAGTCACGCTTGTTGCAATCTCAATATCGTTGCCTTGTTCTAATGGAATCTGACACGTCTCTAGTGTTTGAAGGGTATCGAAAAGATGATTTGTATGTGGTAGATTTCTCAGCAGGACCACAACTTGCCGTATGTCTTCTAGCAAAAGCTACAGAATGCTGGCTCTGGCATCGGAGGCTAGGGCATGCTAGCATGAGGAACTTGCACACTCTTGCAAGAAAGAAGCATGTCATAGGCATCGAGGGCGTTAAGTTCAAGAAGGATCGCTTATGCGGTGCCTGTGAAGGAGGAAAGATGACGAGGGCCAAGCATCCCTCGAAGACAATCATGACAACGACTCAACCCTTCGAACTGCTCCACATGGACCTTTTCGGTCCCACTCATTACTCAACTCTTACTACTACTGCTTGTCTCTATGGCTTTTTCATCGTTGATGATTATTCAAGATATACTTGGGTGCATATAACCCTCTACAAGACTGAAGTGCAGGATGTCTTCAGACGCTTCGCCAATCGAGCCATGAACAACTATGGCGTCAAGATAAAGCACATCAGAAGTGACAATGGCACTGAATTCAAGAACACTGGGCTAGATACATATCTTGATACTTTGGGCATCACACATGAATTCACAGCTCTGTACACGCCACAGCAGAATGGCATCGTCGAACGCAAGAACAGAACACTTATTGAGAAGGCTCGGACGATGATTGATGAATACAAGACTCCAAGAAAATTCTGGCCTGAAGCCATTGATACTGCATGCCATATCATCAACCGTGTTTATCTTCACAAGCTTCTGAACAAGACATCCTATGAGCTCCTTACTGGCAAGAAGCCAAATGTTAGTTACTCAGAGTATTTGGTGCCAGGTGCTGGATCAAGGATCCACATCACACTTCAAAATTTGCACCAAAAGCACATGAAGGTTTTATGCTTGGATATGGAAAGGATTCGCACTCCTACAGAGTCTTCAACCTATTTCACTACAAAGTGGTTGAAACTATGGATGTGCGGTTTGATGAGGCTAACGGCTCGCAAAGAGAGCACCTGCCAAATGTGCTAGATGAAGTTCCATCCAGTGAATCAATCAAACTTATGGGAACTGGAGAAATCATACCTTCTGAAGCTCAGCCTGAAGAGGAACTTATCATCTCCGCACCTAATCAACCTGAAGACAATGCTCAGCCTGAAGACAATCCTTCTAACGATGACAATGATCAGCAAGAGCAAAATCTTCGTCCTGTACATCCTCGAGTTGCAAATGAAGTACAGATTGAGAGAATAATTGATAGCATCAATGCACCAGGTCCACTCACTCGTTCAAGGGCAATACAGCTAGCAAATTTCTGTGGGCACTTCGCATTTGTCTCAATATCTGAACCCAAGAAAGTTGAAGAAGCCTTCATGGAACCTGAATGGATTCAAGCTATGCAAGAATAGCTTCAATAGTTTGAGCTGAATAATGTATGGGAACTGGTTAAGCGTCCTGATCCTCGCAAGCACAATATAATAGGCACCAAATGGATATATCGCAACAAGCAAGATGAGCATGGTCAAGTTGTCAGAAACAAAGCTCATCTCATTGATCAAGGATACACTCAAGTTCAAGGGATTGACTTCGATGAGACATTTGCTCATGTGGCTAGACTTGAAGCCATACGCATACTGCTGGCCTATGCAAATCATCACAACATTCTTCTGCATCAAATGGATGTGAAGAGCGCTTTTCTCAATGGCAAGATCGCCTGGCTTCGAAGATCCAAAACATCCTGACATGGTGTACAAGCTCAACAAGGCACTGTATGGCCTTAAACAAGCCCTTGGGGCTTGGTATGACACACTCAAAGACTTCCTGAAGAGCAAAGGCTTCAAACCTGGTTCCCTCGACCCCACTCTCTTCACGAAGACATACGATGGTGAACTGTTTGTGTGCCAAATATATGTGGATGACATTATCTTCGGCTCCACCAATCAGAAATACACTGACGAGTTTGGATATATGATGCAAGAGCAATATCAGATGTCCATGATGGGTGAGCTGAAGTTCTTCCATGGTCTTCAAATACGTCAGCAACGCAACGGCATCTTTATATCTCAAGAGAAATACCTCAAAGATTGCCTGAAGAAATTTGGAATGCAAGATTGCAAACGCTACACGACGCCAATACCAGCCAAACATCATCTGGGTCCCGACGACAATGGTAAAGAGTTCGATCAAAAGGTACATCGCTCCATGATTGGTTCCTTGCTTTATTTATGTGCATCTAGGCCAGATATCATGCTTAGTGTTTGCATGTGTGCCCAGTTCCAAGCGGCACCAAAGGAATCGCATCACTTAGCTGTGAAGAAAATTCTCAGATATTTGGCTCACACCCCAACACTTGGATTATGGTATCCAAAGGGCTCAGAGTTTGATCTAGTTGGATTCTCGGATGCTGACTATGCTGGTGACAAGGTGGATCGCAAGTCTACATCAGGAACATGTCATTTTCTGGGACGATCACTTGTATGTTGGTCTTCAAAGAACCAGAACTGTGTATCTCTCTCCACTACTGAATCTGAATACATTGCTGCTGGATCTTGGTGTGCTCAGCTTCTATGGATGAAGCAAACACTCAAAGACTATGGCATTCACCTAAAGCAAGTACCACTCTACTGCGACAACGAAAGCGCCATCAAGATTGCCAACAACCCAGTTCAACACTCGAAGACAAAGCACATTGAAATTCGTAATCACTTTCTCAGAGATCATGTTGTGAAGGAAGATATTGATATCATACACGTCAACACTGAAGAGCAATTGGCAGATATCTTCAGTAAGCCCTTGGATGAGAAGAGGTTTTGCAAGTTATGGTGTGAGCTAAATATCTTGGAATCCTCAAATGTCCTGTGATCAGGCACACATCCTAACACTTATGCATGTTGATGACTTAGATGTGCAACACATGAAGTAAAGTATATCTTCAATCAATGAAGACTTACATTCTGAGTGTGAATACATTAACGTTGAATTTGACTTCAGAGCGCCACGATAATTGTGTGCCGTGTCTGGGTCTAATATTTCCTATACGGTGGGTAACGCCACCACCAAATTCTTCTGTTTGAAGTGTTTTACCCATGGCGTTACATTTGCTATGTCCTCACATTTGGTTTGTCTTCAATTTCAACTTGTCTTCATGATTATCTTCACTATGTTGACTTGATTGTCTTCTGTTATATATATAGTAGTGTTCTATCCTCTACAGCATTCACTTATAGCTATGGCTTCTTGATGAATCTTTTGAACTAAGTGAATGTGATCGGACCCTAATCTCTCTATGCTTTCTATCTCAAACTCTATCTGTCCAAATCATATGCATTCTATTGAAACTGTCAAACGTCCTCTCTACGTCCTTGTCAGCAGAAGATACAAAGACAAACATTAAGTCTGTTTTCAATGCTAATTCCTTCACCTGAAACCTGGAGAAGTGGGAACGACCACCCGACAATCCAGGCATGCGTGGGAACGTGGAACAACCTCCGATATGTTGCATGATAGCCACGTGTCCTTCAGATGTGAATCGCCAGGGGCACCTGTGTAATAACACTGTGCCGTCCCTATCCCTATAAATACACGCCTCACCACAGTCATTATCCCTTCTTCCACTCTCACACAAACCCTAGCACTACCACTAGCCCTCGACAACGCCGGCGACGAAGCGCTTAGCTACCACGACCTCACCGACGCCGTCTTCACGTCGGCCGCGGACATCGTCTTCTCCGCCGTCGCCGTAGGTGTCCTCCGTCGCCAAGTTAGGGCAAGGACGATCGAACTGCTCGGCCTCCTCTCCCACTCCGTCTAGCAGTTCTTCGTGTGGTAAATAAAACTTCCTTTATACGGCCCCTTTGATCCTATAGATTCATCACTTTCTACCACAAGCAGTTTCTGTTCACACAAGTTGGATCTATTTCATACTGCATCTCATAATATGCCTAGTATGTTCACTTATGCTTCACAAAGTAGTTAGATTCCTCACTTGTACTTATTCGTGGATTCGTACAAATCTGGAACCAACTCTCTATGTCTTCTAAACTGATTTATCTTCAAAATCTTCTGAGAATGCATATGACCTCTTCCCCTTCCCTCGCACCTTAATGCTGTCACATGTACATGTCCGTGGGAGAATCCCTTGGTTCTCATAGTCTGCATTCCTTTGCAGAATTCTTACAGCATCACATTAACTCTCCTGAAGCCAGTTCATGTTTGACCAGAAAGTAGAAGCCTCTAAAGCCTTTAAACGTGTTGAAGCCCTTCAGTTTAAGCTTCATGGCACCAGAGAAACCTACAAGAAAGGGTGGCAGACAGCGTCGTGGCAACACCTCAAGAGATTTGCCTCCTGACCTCTATGAGCTGTACAAGACAGATCCAGAGGAGGATTACAATCAGCGAAAAACTCGAATCCAATGGATCCGAAGATATTGGGCAGAACAGTGGTTCAAGTACAGGTTCGTGACCCAGGAGTATGCTGAGAAGAATGCCATCAAACGACCCTGGGGAGACATTCTATACAGAAATCTTCAACCCAAGTCCAGAGCTCAAGCCATTGAACAAGGCTTCTATCCTTGCATGGTCCGTGGACCGCAGCCTGCGGATGCAGACCCATCTTCATTACTGTGGTGCCGCGATGATAATCTGTTCAAGCGCAACCTTCAGTTTGCCAGGAACTCGGCCAAAGAGAACAAGAAGTCACGAGGCTTAGACTTCAATCCAGGCCCCTCTGCTCCTCGTGCTGATGGCACACGCAAAGCTGAACCCAATCTTGTTGGGCCCTTCTACAACCTGGAAGGTCTCATCACTCATATCATGGTTCAAGGGACAGCCGTGGATGAGCCTGCAGATGACGCTGAATCTGATGAAGCTCCTACACCACTGAAGCCAAAGAAACTGAAGAAGCCTAAAGCTTCAAAGCCTGCTCCTGCACCAAAGGTCTTACAGGCAAAGCCTCTGGCCACTGCACCTCGTGAACACAGTGTGCAGTCTGAAGATTTGTCACACATCTCCAAGCCCTCGAGAGTGAAGATGCCCTTGCAACCCACCAGCCAAGAACTGACTGTTGCTGCTATTCTGTGCAATGACGCCATTGATCTGTCCAACGATGAAGATCTTGCACATGACGCTCTTGAGCAACTGATCAAGAGCAAAGAAGAAGCAGAAATCTTCAATGATTTGCCTCTCTTTGATGTAGCAATCCTTCACAACTTCATTGATGAGTGGTTTGAAACCCCCAATCTCAGCTTTGATGATCTGCAACTTCCAATTGGCCTCAGCATCGCTTTCATTGGCGCCATTGCTTTTGAGCTAGCTCTAGCTCAGCGCATCGTTGAATTGAAGCAAATGATCGACTATGGGAAAGCTCAGTTCAAGAAGCACATGGCCAAGCTCAGCGTGCAAGATGTAAAAAACTTCAAGATTATGCTGCACGAGCTCAAGGAAGCCTTTCCCAAGAAATGCGAAGAAACTAAAGGTTCTCGTGAGCGCATGAAGAGTCTGGCTGACAAGTGTGTGCAAGCCTACAATGAAGCTGAGAAGCGCAAGGCTCTTGGGCGTCCTGGCATCGACCCCGGGATGGCTGCAAAGAAGAAGAAGAAGCCAGCTGTGGCTGAACCCGAAGCAACAAGGAAGGAAGCACATCCCATTGTCTTCCCAGCCAGTATGACAGGCTCGAAGCCTAAGGTCCCCACAGTGGCTTCAGAATAAAAGAAGACAAGGGTTGCCGAGGCTGAAGCCAGAAAGAGGAAACATCCTGAAGCTTCTGATGTCGATCCCTCCAAGAAGAAGCGCAAAACCAAGAAAGATCGGGCTGCTCCCATAGAGCCCCTTATTGTCCTGCCTCTTCGCATCAAGAACGACGGATGGTAATTCATGAGTCTGCTTCCACAGAGGCTCCTGAAGCTGAAGACATTCCAGCAGTTGACCCCACTGCTGCTGAAGACATTGCTCACCATGAAAATGTTGAAGATGATGAAGTCCTTCCTTAGATCGAGCACCAATTGGTATCATTGCCTGTGCTCACGCACAGCAAACTCATCAGCATTGGTCGTCCTCTGACGCCAACTGCTCAGGATGCATCGTGGGCTGATCACCCACAGAGACAAGACACTCCAAGCTCTCCCCAACCGCAAGCTACCCCAACAGTGCAAGATGATGATGACTTTGTGGCCCAGCACACTCCATCTCCACAAGCGTCACCCGCATTACGCAGGCTTCGCAAAGGACCAAGGCCCCAAGTCACTCCCACAATGCACGTGTCTGAATCCGAAGACAAAATGGCTGAATATGTTCCAGATGCATCAGCCGATGAAGAAGAAAATGAAGAAGAAGCCCCAAGAGTTTCAAGAGTTGCTACACCCCCGTCTCACCAAGATGTTGTTCTCGAGGAGAACGTGACCGACCATCCAGCTTATGAAGTGGAGGTCAACAACCCCGAGGCGGCCACCAACATCACTGCTGACGCCAATGACGTTGTCATGGTTGACGCCAATACGGCGCCGGAAGCCAATGAGGCACCAGAAGCCAATGAGGCACCAGAAGTCAATGCTACAACACCTGAAGTCAATGCTGTAGCACCTGAGATGCAAGTGCCTGAAGCACATATGGTCCCTGAAGCCCATGAAGACAATGCCAATGCCCCGGTTCCCCCTCCAAGACCTCACACAATGGAGCTGGCATTTGATCGTGGTCAGCCAGTTATGGTTCGATGGCCTATTTTGACTCCTCCGCCTGCTGCTGGTCCACAATTTGAGTACCATGTCGAGCACAGGCCTCAAGTTCAAAAGCCCAAGCCAAGACTTCCACGATTCCCAGGCACTGCCACTTCACCTGGGGTCTTCAATGCGAATGGCTTCGTGGCACATAATACCTTCTTCAAAAGCTCCAAGAACCCTTAGACCAGACCGCGCATTTCCTCAGATCGGTTCTGGAGCTATTAGCAGCGTAGCTACTATTCCTGTGTCTCTGAAGCTATAGCTGGACTGCCCTGCCTTGAAGAAGTATTGGACTGTTTCAGAGACGCCGGTCTGTTGCAGTTCGTCACTGACAAGGAGCACTAGAACGAAGAATTGTTGCTTCAACTCTATGTCACTCTTCATATTCGAGGCTACAACAGGGATCCGAAGACTTGGGTCCTTGAGTGGATGATAGGCAATGTCCATCATGAAGCTAAAGCTCTTGATATCATTGAGCTCACAGGCCTGCACACTCCTGGTGAATACTATGAACTAGGTTGTCAACAACATCAAAATGCCTTGGGAAGCATCTTTCAGAAGCCAGAACCCAACATGAGTCAAATACTGAGCATGATGAAGCCTCTGCCTCACGAAGTTGAATAACCATCTGAGTTCTTTGTTGAAGACCTAGAGTACCTGCCTCGCACCATTTACCACATCATCAGGAAGACTCTATGGCCTGTCAAAGGACACTCATCTGCAGCGAAGCTTGAAGGAGCAATGAAGACTTTGGTTTTCTATATCTTCAATGGCATTAGCTTCAATGCTCAAGACTTCTTCATCAGGCAGTTGGCTGCGTCTGGCTCTGACATCTTTGGGTTGAAATTCTATGCTCCATGGGTCATGCGTCTGATCAAGCGTCACTCAGCATTCAACTATCAGCCATCTGCGCGCAATCATCTTATATTCTTGCCCGAGGTTGATTTGTCAGTTGAAGCCATTTACCCAGAGCCCTCTAAGGATCTCATTTATCTTCACAATGCTGATCACCAAAGCTTCACCTAGCCCATTGATGGAATTCCTGCAGTGTCTCGTGTTTATCACCTTGCTGGAAACACACGTGCCCCTCATGCTCAAACTGATGCCACTGGTAGCACCATTGCACAAAGGCCTCGACGACGATCTCGTGTCCTAAATGACCAAGAGCTTCTAGTCGTGCTGCATCAGAAACAGGACAAACATCACGACTGGCTAAAGCGTCAGATGCAAAGCCTCTTGGTGGATGTCAACCGCATTCGCAATCTTGCCACCAAGAATGCCTTTGTCACTCATGAAACCTGTTGGAGGTCGTGGAAGAGTTTGACCCTACTCAGTGCTGAAGTTGATCTGCATGAAGATGGCTTCACCGAACGCTTCAAGTTTGACTCAACTCCTCCCAGAAATGCTCACTTGCGTCGGACTCCCTCACTTGAAGACTCTGAATACTCGTCCTCAGCTGCGATCGTAAATGCCAGAGTCATCGATGACCAAGATGATGCAACTTCACCTCCTCCAACTTCAGGGCGTGTCGACACTGCACCAAGTTCCTCTACACCACCGGATCTCAACGACGACCCTGCTGCCTCGCCTGCACCTCATGGGAACGAGTAGGCGCTCTATGTCTTCGAACCTTTTTGGTCCTCACTGATAAAAGGGGGAGAAGCATATGTGTTGATAGTCTTCAAGACGGTCCATATGGGTGGTTAACTTACTTTTTGCTACTTTTGCCAAGTGCTTACAACTCTTGTTTTTGATACATTTGGTTCTTTGAGTTGTAACACTTAAACTCAATGGTCGTCTGCTACTTATTTGCTTTTATGTGATGTGATGATAAATTCCGCAAGTGCGACGATAAATTCTGCACTTAGATCATTTTGCAGACGTCCATTTTTCATTATGCATGTCATTATCTTCGTTACATCATACCTTGCATAATGACTTTTCATCATAAGTTGAAGAGGATCTCCACAAGTACAACCTTCCATGTGCATTTGCATTCCAAAAGCAAATTACTTATATGCACATCTTCAGGGGGAGCCCTTGCAACTTATGAAGACAATACCCTATCCTTTACAATTTCACATATTTTATTCCCCGTTGAAAACTTCAACCAGTTTGTCATCAATCACCAAAAAGGGGGAGATTGTAAGTGCATCTAGTGCCACCCCTAGTTGGTTTTGGAGTATTGACGACAAACCTGGTTGAGGGACTAATGTATTTATGAGAATTGCAGGATAACATAGGTAGAAGTCCCTCATTGATTCGGTTTTTCTACCAGAGATGACCCCTAAAAATGAATGAAGACATTGAAGTCAAAGGTGGTATGTGAAGACATTCACATTGAAGACTATGACGAGAGAAGACATCGCATGAAGACTATGGAGCGCAAAGACTTAGTTGTTTCGTCCTTCTTTTTTCTTCTTTATTGAGTCATAGGAACCACCATATTGTTAAGTGGGGTCCAAGTGAACCAGTCAGAATGACTGAAGTGATGCTTAACCAAATCCTATGTCTTCGAGTGAAGACTATGAGAGCAAATCTTGTCCAGAGTTGGATAAGTCAGCTTTGCTTGTAGCCCAAGTAAAGTTGTCATGTGTGTTTGAAATCTAACGTTGGAACACGTGTCGGTTCCTTAGTGACCAAGGGTCATTTCGGACAAATCAGGTCGGGTTGCCTAGTGGCTATAAATAGCCCACCCCCTACAACCATAAACGGTTGGCTGCTCAGAGTTAGTGCACGACTTTTGTCGTTTGAGAGCAACCCACCACGAAGCCTTTGAGAGAGAATTCCTTGCGAGGATAAAGCCCTGAACACCTAGAGCCAAATAGTGTTAGGCATCACTTAAGTCTTCTTGTCTGTGTGATTTGAAGACTTATTACACTTGAGGACTGTGAGTCCTCCAGCCGGTTAGGCATCGCGTTCTGAGCATCCAGAGTCATTGTGGATCGCCGGTGAACGAAGTCTGTAAAGGTTTGGAAGTCTACCTTGAAGACTTACCAGAGTGATTGGGCGAGGACTGGGTGTCCTTAGCTCAAGGGGAATAAGGTGAAGACGAGGTCTTCTAAGTTGAATCTCAGCCTCCCTAGCCAGACATACAGTTGTCACAGCAACTGGAACTGGTCCAACAAATCATTGTCTTCAACGAGTCACTGGTTTCATCCTTCCCTTCCCTTTACTTACTGTTGGTCCTTGTGAAGTCATTGTATGATTGCTTTATCTTTTGTCTTCACTGAGTGACTGCCTGTTCTGATTGGCTTCACAATATCTTCTTACCTGATCTTTACTGCCTAGCTGCTATTAGTCATTGTGCTTTCACTCCATTGAATACTTGACTATGGTTGCCTAGTGTAGTCTACCTTCCGCTGCATGGTAAAAGATTTATTTCTATCGTTTGTCTTCAAAACTTCCATGTTTTGAAGACATTCATAAAAATCGCCTATTCACCCCCCCCCCTCTAGTCGATCACTAGCACTTTCAACATGATTTGCGCAATTCATCTACTATGCCATGCCATGATCACAATGTTCTAGATATGCATTGTTTTGGATGTTGTCAATATTCTCTGCGTGATGTTTCCATTAATGCTCATGAGGAGACCCCCATGGTTTCCTCATACATATTAGGAGATTTTGATGCATTCCATACTTTGCATGATTCCCATAATTGCTTGCACCATATGCATTCCTTGAATAATAATGCTCTACATATTTCTCATGATGCATTACACAATTTGAGTCTCCATTATGCTATACATAACAACAAACCTCTCATGATGGATGGCATGTTTCTATATCACGCATCTCATTTATTTGAGCATTGGATATTTTTTGCTAACCAACACAAGCACGTGCGCATCATGATGGATGATGTGTACATCTACCACGCACATACAATTTTCCCAGTGTCTTTGTTTTGCGTAGGTACTCACATATACTCGTCAACCTCTCAATCCCAAGAGTTGACGAAACAAGCTCTTGATAGCAAAGATGACTTGGGATCCCGTGGATTGTCCTTACCACCATTCCATTCGCGCAAGAACTACGTGCATCTCTTTTACTTGGCTCTCACACGGCTTTGGGCTATTTACCATTTGTCACCTTATGCCCATTATATCATGTTCACTTTGCATGTTATGCCTCTTTACATGATTTTTCCATGCAATTGTGACCCTTGCTTGCATTGACCCATGATTCACCATTATATTACTCCTATGTGTATTTGCATGCTTGGTGGAGAACCTAGTAGCTATTGCCATGATTTCTTTGTGTCCCATGCTATTGATGCTTGTTGTGCTGGGAGAGTCATGATGTCCCATTGCTATTTACATATGGCCTGTCGCCAATACATTGATGATATTTTGCTCATATCTTGCTTTCATGCTTGTGATATGTCATGTGCATCATACATACTCACTATTTGCACACACGACATGATTGGCATGATTCCTTCTAGTATGTTGCATCTTCGCACTACTAGCTTGCTTGACTTTATCACTATGATTTCTTGCTTTGTCGCATCACCCATGTTCCACTCTTACTCGCTTTCTTGGGTTGATGACATATATGCTCTTGCCTCTCACATGATATATCTTGTTCATTGTCGCTTACCTCCAATTGTTGCATCTCTTGGAGACTTGGACATATTACTTGTGACGCATGCTTGTTTGATTGAGCCTATTGTATTTGGTTGTTCTCGCATCATATGCCTCCATACTATGAAATGATCCCTTGTCCTTTCTTATGATGAGCATGATACATACACTTGTTGGGTATTTTACCACACGAATGATAGGTTTTGCATCTCCGCTAACATCTTTTGTTTTTCTGAGTGTTTGTCATGTTCTTTCATTTTGAAGGATTGACAAGGCGATACCGTCATGAGACAATTTGGTCATGTGAAGGCATACACGATGTGGAACACCAACATTTGCGAGAATCTCCTAAAGGTGAACTCCTTCCCTTTGAGCCATCCTCAATTACGCATATTGGATGGCCACTCTTTCATTGTTGTCTCCTTGTTGTCTACATGATACATCTCGCGAATGGAGGAGCGACATGGGAGATTGGCTCTATGGACCTTCAAGTTGAGGAGCGCTCGGACTTATTGGATGCACCTTCGAACCTCCACTCAAGCCACGACATCTAGCATTGGTACACCAACACCTCCATATTTGTTGATTGTGCTCACACATGTCATGCTCGATGGACATATCATATACATGACAAATTTTCATCTTATGCATGGATTGACTCACATCATGATTGCCTTGTTGCATCTTGTATTCCCATGTCATCCATGATATATGAGCTTGTGCACTTTCTTAGCAAATTTGTTGTGATCTTTCTTGATGTCATCTTCATACATCATGATCATATTGCCTACCATCAATTGCATGATAGCATACTCATTTTGAGCATCCATTGCCATATTCATGCTATTGATACACCGTCTCTCTATGACATAATTTGGACCGTGGTTGCATTGATCACATTCACAATACATTTGTGTGCACAATGAATGCTTTTGCTCCCATGAATGCTTTGCATATCATTCTATATCATCTTGCCGGACAATCTTGCCGAACGGACTCATTCTTCTATGATGGACACTTTGTGTGCGCTAACCATTATATTTCGAAGTGTACTTTGTGTTTGCTCATTTTGCATGTACCACATACCGGAGACACCTTGGAGTACTTGGATTGCGCCATGCCTTCAACTCCGTCCAACTACAAGTCCGTCCATGACAACTGTTTCCATGGTAATGAGGATCACGATCCGAGGTCGAATCTTTCCCAAGGGGCGGGGGAGATGATGCGGAGCATCCCACATTCATCCCCATGTACACTCCAACTACTCTCCAAGCCCCAAGAGGACATACGATGAGACCTCGAACATACGCCGTTGGACACAAGGTGAACTCGCTCCTCTCCGAATCGTCACTTTCCACATGCGAGCCATGGCAACTACCTCAAACATGTGTGCTATGCATGACCAGGAACCAAGAGGAAGAACATGGACAAGACGGCGAGGACACCAAGCGCGAGGAACAAGAGAAGGAGCTGCCCGGAGGCTACAGCCATCGGATGACCTGTCCTTACCGGACATCCGACCCCCCTCCAACGCCCAAACGTCTTCGGAAATCCGGAGACTGAAGCCTGAGCCAAATGAGCAGACGTCCGACGCCACCGGACGACCGGCGACCGGACGACCGGCCACTTTCAGAAATCCGGTACTTCAGCAACCGAGCCAGAATCTACGGAAGTACGAGGATCCCTGAATGTCCGGACCAACGCGAGCCTCCGGACGACCGACACCTTACGGGCGTCCGGCCCCTGGCTGTGTCCAGTGTTGCGGGCCGAAGCCCATGTATCCCTCACTTACCCCTTCGTGTCCCTAGACTATATATACTCCTCCACCACCTCCTAGTTAGGGCTAGCGTTGTGTTAGCTCATTTGTGAGAGAGCTTCGCTCATCCATATCGGATCTACTCCTTGAGAGAGACCGTGGCCCCTCTTCGGAGAAGATCCACCTTGGATTCAAGACCCCTTTACGGGAAGATCCCCTTGTGGATACAAGACCTCCTCACGAAGATGAACCGGCTACCCTTTGTATCGTCCCTTGTTGGATTTGGATCGTGTATCTTTTTGTGTTTCGAGGATCTAGCATATGTGTGACCATATCTTGTTGGTTTTAGTGTTTCTCTCATGTTTCCCCTCATGATTCCCCTCGTTTTCCCCCTCGTGTTCTTCGTGTTCTTCGCGGGATCCACTCCTTTCATGAAAGATCGGCCACATAGGGTTCTACCCTACATCACTAGTCCTTTAGAGTTTCGAGTTCTGTTCACAAGTAGTCACGCCGTCGCCGCATCATCATCATCACCGCTGCCATATACCTCCATCATCGTCACCGCTGCCATATACCACCATCATCATCACCGCTGCCATACACCACGGTCGTCATCACCGCTGCCATATACCACATATCCACCGCCATCACGATAATCCGAGTCCACTTCCATCACAGATTCGCCACCAGTCCGTGTTCCACCGCCCTACATATATTCACCACCAGTTCGAGTTTCCACCAGATTCATCTCTGCCACCAGTCTGACTCTAGTATTGGTTGCTTTGTTTTCGAGTTCCAGATCACACGATACTTCGAATTGTGAACAAGTCGGACTCCCCAACTTCCGTGCTACCCGCAGTAGAAAAATAGTTCCAAACTAAAAAAACTAAGTCTGGAAAATTCTGGTTAGGCAGTTTTTAGACCATTTGTAGAATTTTTCGAAAAAAATGTTGCAGAGCAAAAAAAGAGGAAAAACGTGCAAAAAGTGAAAAAACAGAATTTTTTCAGAGTGTGCTCCTCCCTTGTTTACGTGATGCGTCGTGATTTTGTTAGTGTTCTAGGCTCACGTCTCTAGCATGGTCTAGCCTAGGACCAGCACAGTACCGTTGTTGAGCGTTTGTTCAACTTTGCATCTCTGAATTGCTTATTGTCGACCTTCTTTTTTTGCTACCGTATTATAAGCCTTCCCAGCTCCACATACATCTACGTCATGCGTTCGACTCTCCCTGGCAATCGCTCTATCCAAGCTTTTGAGAGTTTTGACTACAACGGTTGCCGATCACCACCTACTGCTTGGTAAGAACATGTAAGACTTTGAGGTTCACTTGACGGATTTGTGACACACCAGCACCACTTCCTAGTAGTCTGTAGGATCATATTCTTGTGTGTTTCTATTGCTGCTAACCATGGCAGGATCACAAGCCGACGAGACTGACTGGGAGAACATGATGAATAGAGAGTTACATGATAAGTTTCAGCAAATGATGAGTGGACAGGTGGAAGATGTGCTCAACAGATTTGAAGAGGCCATGGAGAAGATAGATGGCATTGAGAAGGTGTTCAAAACAAAGATCGATAACAAGTTTAATGAATTGCTCGTGCCTCTTCCACAACCACCGCCCGCTGCACCTGTCGCACCTCTACAACAACAAGAACAACAACATCGCCTTCCAAATCAAGTGGGACGAGCACAACGCGTTCCCCTTGAGCCTGGTCAAACTTCTGGTGCCGTTGTACCTACTGTTGATGCTTCTGTAGCTCATGCTGCTACTGCAGAGGTGGAGGACCATTATGAGGATAAGGTTGATCAAAATCAGAACTATGTGCAACCACCAGCACCACCAGCACCAAGTCGTCCTCATGCATATCATCGCAACGGTAGGGATGCACCACCACATGAGGTATGAGATCATGATCATCTTCCTAAACTGAAATTGAATATTCCACCATTTGAGGGTAGATATGTTCCTGATATATATCTTACTTGGGAGTAAAACTGAACAACGTTTTACATGTTTACAGTATCCTGAGGAGAGACATGTTCCTGCTGCTGTTTGTGCTTTCACTAGCTTCACATGTGTTTGATAGTCTGAATATTGTAGATTATATCCTATTCCAGCTACTTGGGCTGCTCTGAAAACTGCTATGCGTACTCGTTGGGTTCCACCATATTATCAACGTGAATTACTTCAAAAATTACAGCATTTACGACAAGGAAAAAATTATGTAGAAGAATATTATCAGGAATTACAGACTGGAATGATTAGATGTGGTATTATTGAGGAGAATGAAGCTATGCTTGCACATTTTATGGGTGGATTAAATAGAGATATTGAGACAATTCTAGAGTATAAGGAGTATAATAATATCACTCGTTTGTTCCATCTTGCTTGTAAAGCTGAACGTGAAGTGCAGGATCGACAGGCATTGGCGTGAACTAACTTTTCTGCAGTTCGACCTTCATCATGGACACCACATGCATCCTCTAATTCCACTTCACCAGCACCTCCATCAGGTTCCACCTCCAGTTGTGATACAAGAAAGCAGGCACAACCGTGAGCACACCTGCCAGGCCTGCGCAGAGCGCTTCTTCTTCCATGGCATCAACAGGGCGCACAAGTGATATTATTTGTTGCCGTTGTAAGGGAAGAGGACATTTTGTGAGAGAATGTGAATCTCAGCATGTGATGATTGCTACCGAGGATGGTGGGTATGAGTTTGCTAGTTACTATGATGAGGAGACTTTGGCTCTTATTACACATGAAGAACACGGTGGAGATGATTCTGATCATGAGACGCAATATATGGCTGCTGAAGATGCTGACAGGTATGAATGTGATGTAGGGTAGGAACCCTAATCGGCCGATCTTTCACGAAAGGAGCGGATCCCGTGATGAACACAGAGAACACGAGGAGGGAAATGAGGGGAAAATCACAAGGGGAACACAAGAGAACACTCAAACCAACAAGTATGGCCACAGATGCGCTAGATCCATGAACACAAAGGAAGATACAAGATCCACGATCAATAACGGATGATACAAAAGGTAGCTGGTCTTCTCCGTGAGGAGGTCTTGAATCCACGAGGGGATCTTCCCTTAGAGGGGTCTTGAATACAAAGGGATCTTCTCCGAAGAGGGGCCGCGGTCTCTCTCATGGAGTAGATCCGATGTGGATGAGCAATGCTCTATCTCTAAATATGAGCTAAACCAATGCTAACAGACAGGGAGGCCGGACGAGGTGGAGTATATATAGTCTAGGGGGGTAGAAGGGGTACACGGGCTTCGGCCCTTCACTGTGTGCAAACAGGGAGGTCAGACGTCCGGGCGTCGTGCCGGATGTCCGGGCTTTCACGCGGGGCCGGATGTCCAAGCTGGCGAGGCCGGATGTCCGGGCGTCGCGGAGGGCCGGATGTCCGGGCTGGTGATGTTGGCCATGTCGCTCTCGGGAAGGTGGTGTCCGGATATCCGGGGTCGAGGTCAGATTTCCAGGCCGGGCCGTATGTCCGGGCTGGGGCCGGATGTCCGGTGCCTGTAGATGCGCAGCGGCTGGTAGGCTGTTGTGGTCGAAGTCCCCAGCGGCCAGATGTCCGGGTCCTGGAGCTGCCTTCTTCTTGTCTCGACATTCCTCTTCATCCGTGAACTTGGGGACTTGTACATCTTCATGTGCATCTTTGGGAGGGTCCTCTTGGTACCTAATCATGCACAACAACCCGGACTTAGGTAGTAACCATGTCTCATGCATAGAAAGTGGAAGTTTGGAGAGGAGAGAGTTCACCCCATCTTTGATAGCCTTCGCTCGGGCTCTAGTTATTGGTCCAAGTGGTGTCATAGGGGACGTAGGTAGGTCCATGGTAATGACCTTGGGATGCTCCGCATAATCTCCCCTCCCTTGGGGAAGATCCGTCCTTGGATCAAATTCTTCATCACCATGGAAGGGCGAGAGGTCCTTGACATTGAAGATATCACACACGTTATACTTGTCGCGGGGGAGGTCGATCTTGTAAGCGTTGTCGTTGTAGCATGCAAGCACCTTGAAGGGCCCGTCCACTCGTGGTCAAAGTTTGGACTTGTGTTCTTGTCGAAGGCGGTCCTTGCGAAGGTGTAGCCACACGAGATCACCAATGTTGAAGAACATGGGGTGCTTGTTGATGTTGAGCTTGGTCGCAAGTCGTTGTACTTGGTGCTCGATAGTATGTCTTGTATCTTCATGCACCTTCTTGAGATGAGTCACACGTGCACTTGCGTCAAAATTTATGCACTCTTGGAGTGGAAGGGGAAGAATGTCTAGTGGTGACAATGGGTTGAATCCGTAGATGACCCTGAAGGGGGACTTGCCGGTTGTTGAGTGTCTTGCTCGGTTGTAGGCGAACTCGGCGATAGGTAGGCACTCCTCCCACTCCTTGATGTTTTTCTTGATGAGTAATCGAAGTAGAGCAGAGAGTGTTCGGTTGGTCACCTCCATTTGGCCATCGGTTTGTGGACAATACGCCATGGAGAAGAGTAGCTTGATTCGGAGCTTGGCGCATAGGGTCTTCCAAAAGTAGCGGTCCAAGACGATCGTCTTTGGAACTCCATGTAGACGCAATATTTCCCTACAAAAGAGATTAGCAACATGTGAAGCATCGTCTATGTTGTTGCAAGGAATAAAATGTGCCATTTTAGAGAAACGGACCACAACGAAAAATACTGAATCCTTTCCATTTCTAGTCCTAGGCAATCCAAGTATGAAATCCATGCTAATATCTTCCCATGGTTGATATGGAATTGGGAGAGGCATATAAAGGCCATGGGATTGAGCTTTAGACATAGCTTTGCGACATGTAGACAATCGGTTGGTGAAGCGGTTGACGTCGCGAAACATCTTGGGCCAATAGTAGTTCTTGGAGAGCGTGGCAAGAGTCTTGTCCCGTCCAAAATGTCCCATTAAGCCTCCTCCATGAGATTCCTGCAAAAGAAACAAACGAAGAGAAGACTCAGGGATGCAAATCTTGTTAGCTCCCATAAGATATGCATCTTTGATGTAATAGCGTTCCCAAGATGTATGCATCAAACATTTGGCATAAGGAGTAGCAAAAGTAGGATCATGCTCACACAAGTCTTTTATGTGCTCAAAGCCAATGACATTCAACTCAAGTTGATTAACAAGCATGCATATGCGGGAAAGGGCATCCGCCACAATGTTTTCCTTACCTTTAATGTACTTGATGACATAAGGAAAAGACTCAATAAATTCACTCCATTTAGCATGATGCTTGTTCAACTTGGTTTATCCCTTAAGGTACTTGAGCATTTCATGATCGGTATGAATGATGAATTCATGACGGCGAAGATAGTGTTCCCATTCATGCAGAACATGGACTAAAGCATATAGATCTTTGTCATAGATGGGGTAATTGAGTTGCGCTCCAGAAAGTTTCTCACTAAAGTAAGCTATGGGGCGCTTCTCTTGCGTTAACACACCTCCTATGCCATTACCACTAGCATCACAATGATTCTCAAAAGGTTTGTCAAAGTTGGGTAATGCAAGCATGGGAGCATGAGTAAGAAAATTCTTAAGCTCATTGAAAGCGGTACCTTGGGATGATCCCCAAACAAAAGGCGCATTCTTCTTGCTCAAAGCATGCAAAGGAAAAACAATGGTGCTAAAATCTCTCACAAAGCGATGATAGAAACCCGGAAGACCAAGAAAGCTACGCACTTGTTGCAAGTTGATTGGTTGTGGCCAAGTCTTAATAGCATTGATCTTGGACTCATCTACATGAACACCCTTAGAAGAGACAACAAAACCCAAGAAAACAAGATTATCAACGCCAAAAGGCATTTCTCCATATTAGCATAGAGATGCTCGTTTCGAAGAGTTTGTAAAACGGTGCGGACATGGGTGACTTTCAAAGACTTGCTAAAAACAAGGATATCATCGAAGTAGACCACAACAAACACACCAATGTAAGGGCGAATGACATGATTCATAAGATGCATAAAAGTACCCGATCCTTCCGATAGACCCATAGGCTTGTCTAACCACTCGTACAACCCAAACTTGGTTTTGAAAGTGGTTTTCCATTCATCACCCTCTTCTATGACGATTTGATAGTAACCAGTCTTAAGATCAATCTTTGAAAAGATTGTGGCACCAATAAGTTAATCAAGCATATCGTCAAGGCGTGGAATGGGATACCTATAACGAACGGTGATAGCATTGATAGGTCTACAATCGGAGCACAAGCGAAAGCTACCGTCTCGTTTTGGCACAAGAATGACCGGGGCGGCACAAGGGCTCAAACTTCCACGCACATGTCCATGGTCTATGACATGCTTTACTTGCCTTTGTATCTCTTTGGTTTCTTCGGGGTTGACGCGGTATGGAACTTTGTTCAGAAGCGGTGCTCCGGGGATGAGGTCGATGCGGTGCTCGATGCCTCGTAGTGGAGGTAGTCCCAGAGGTAGCTTGTCGGGGAAAACATCATGAAATTCCTTCAAAAGAGAAGACAACAATAAAGGAAGAGTGTGAGAAGTGCTAGCTTGTGGTTCATTGTCCTTGCACAAAAGGACGTAGTGTAGGACACGAAATGGGTTCTCACACACTCCTCTTATCTCACTTTTGGTGGCAAAGAGAACTAAGTTCTTCTTGTCGCTCATCGTGGAGGCGCTCGACTTGGTCTTGTGGCGCTCACTCTCTTTTTGGTGGCTCGCTCTCTCTCTATTCTCTTCGTGATGGGTGGCTTGCTTGTCGACGATCACTTGTCTTGGAGACATGGGACGAAGTACGTACTCCTTTCCCTTCATCTTGAAGATGTAGTGGTTCATTCGTCCGTTGTGAATGACACCTCAATCAAATTGCCATGGGCGTCCAAGAAGAAGGTGGCAAACGGTCATTGGAACGGCGTCACACTCCAAAGTGTCTTCATAGGTGCCAATTTTGAAGGAGACTTGTACTCGATGCTCGACTTGGAGAGTGTCGGAGTCGCTAAGCCATTGAACTTTGTATGGATGTGGGTGCTTCGTCTTGGGCAATTGGATCTTGGAGCAAAGTTCTTCACTTCGCCTTTGTATGAAAGTTATGGCATCTTTGGTCTTCTTCTTGGTGATGTTGTAGAGTCAAGACCTTGGAGACAACAAGAGTGGGACTTGAATCTTCATCGCAAAAGACTTGTTCCTCTTCATCGTTCACTTGCCCGCGCATGGCGACTTGCTCAAGGGTGTCCATTTCTCCTTCACTCATTGAGTCATAAGTGCCGTCGTCATTGAGGATCATGGTCCGCTTGTTAGTGCACTCATACGACTTGTGGCCTCAGCCTCCGCATGTGAAGCATTTGAAGGAACTCGTCTTGATGGTCTAATCGGTTGGAGTGGATGATGATGAAGCTCTCGGCTTGAAGTAGCTTGTAGTAGGAGGATGACTTGGAGTTGATGAAGCTTTCTTGGAACTCTACTTGTCGACGTTGCTTGTAGAAGGCTTCGTAGACGGTGTTGGAGTCGTTGAAGCTTGGGTGTTGGAGAAGCCGTATGACTTGGATGAGAACTTGGCATACTTGTAATCGTCTTGCACTTGACGTTCCGCTTTAGTAGCTTGATACACTGGCTCGATGAGCTTCGAGTATGGTTGGAAGTCAGTGATCTTCTTGATAGGATGGTTGAGTCCATTCAAGAAACGTGCCATTGTTTGCTCATCATCTTCCATGACGTTGGCTCTTATCATGGCAATCTCCATCACCTTGTAGTACTCTTCAACCCTATTGGTTCCTTGAGTAGTTGGAGTTTCTTTAAGAGGTCGTGGTTGTAGTAGGTAGGCAAAAGCGTGTGTCGGATCATGGGTTCCGGCAGACCCTTAAGGTTCGAACACTGGGGTGCACGCGGAGATCACGCCCTCTACCTCCCCGTCTCACAAAGATCTAAACTACTAAAAGAACTGCACGAGAGACACAAGGTTTATACTGGTTCGGGCCACCGTTGTGGTGTAATACCCTACTCCAGTGTGTGGTTGGTGGATTGCCTCTCGGGGCTGATGATGGTGAACAATACAAGGAAGAACAGCCTCGCGAAGGTCTGTTCTTGGCTGGGGCGAAGAACCACTAGGAGGAGTTCAGTCACCCTTCTCTCTCTCTCTCTCTCTCTCTCTCTGATTGCGGACCGAACAAACCAACCCCCTTGCTATGCGGGTGGCTGGTCCTATTTATAGGCAAAGGCCCTGGGCCTCTTCCCAAATATTGAGCGGGAAGGGCGCCAACAATTGGCCAATTCGAAGGGCAACATCTAGTACACTTATCCTGACTAAAGTTGGTCTTCGCCTGCGAAAGGCTCTGCGGTGACGCTGTGCTGGGCTCCATGGTGACCTCCGTCTCGTAGTCCGCCTGGTCTTGGTCTCGTTGCACCGAAATGGCAACCTTTGCCTGGTGCCTCGGTACTCCGCGGCTGGGCCTGCCCCTTTTGCACCAAAGAGGAAAGAAGGACGCTGCGCGTGCTGGCGCCCGCCTGGCGCCCTGAGTCGTCATGGCTTGCGTCATGGGCACCTCGCGAGGTACCCCGCCTTGATTTCTCCGCCTCCTTGCGAGCCAGCCCGAGGAGGCTGCGCCTGAGGATGCGCCATGTCATCTGCCCCGTGAGGCTTGGCCCCTCGCGAGGGTCTTGAGTCTTGTGTTGATGAAGATGGGCCATGCTAGGCCTCCTTTGAGCCACGCTGCAGGCCGCAGGCAGGCAAGTCTGGGGACCCCCGTTCCCAGAACGCCGACAGCGTGCTCTCATGACATCCTTCAATTGCGCCCATGTAGTGATGTGTGGTTCACCTCTTGCCTCTTGGTGCTCAATAACTTGTTCCCACCAAATGAGGACATAGTCTTGGAACTCAAGGGATGCCATCGCAATCTTCTTCTCTTCTTCATAGTTGTGCAAGCGGAAGATTTTGTCGACCTTCAATGCCCATGAAAGGTACTCTTCGGGATCATTTCTTCCATTGAACTTGGGCATGCTGAACTTGAGCTTGCAATAGCGTTGCTCTTCATTGTGTTGGGGTCGGGGTTGATGACATCCATGTTGTTCATGATTGTTAAGCTCGTGTTGCTCTTGGTGAGGAGGGTTGTCAACCTCATATTGCTCTTGTCGTGGAGGATTTCCATTGTCTTCATCCTCTTGATGAACTTGATGTTCTTGGCGAGCTTGTGGGGGAGCTTGTCGAGCTCGAGGAGGAACTTGAGGAACTTGACGATGCACACGAGCTTGAAATCTTCTTTCTTGAACCTCTTCGTGAAGTGCTTCTTCTTGTTCACGCCGATGGTGGTTGCGTGTGGCGACGGCGTGACTTGAATCTTGAAGGGCTTGTTGCGTCTCAAGTGCTTGAGCATCTCGCAATTGTTGCTCTTGATGTTGTGCCTCGGCATCTTGTGCTTCTTGATGTAGACGTGGTCGCTCTTCTGCTTCATGTTAGCGTTGTCGTTGTCGTTCTCATGCTAGCGCAAAAGCCTCTTGGGTTTGACGTTGTCAGTGCTCTTGAGAGTTGCTGTCGCGTAGAGGATTGAGGCTTGCTTGACGATCGTTGTACGCGGCACGTCAAAGAGTGTTCAATGTCGGTGTACTTGAGCCAAAGAGGGTGAAGTCAGAGTGTCGACTTGAGCGAGTCCTTCTTGATAAAGACGAAGTGGAAGAAGAGTGGTTGAGAAACAAAGCGTGAATCTTGTCCATTCTTGCGTTGTTCTCTTGCTTGTGATCATAGAGATTGTAGTCTAAGTAGTCCCTTGTACGTTGCTCGGAGAGTCGCAAGTCGGCGGCGATGTTGTCGATGCGTTCACTCATTGCTTGTTGCTCTTGATGCATAGCACGTTGTGCACCAAAGAGGTGGCTCTTGGTGACGTAGGAGTTCATGTCGTCGTCGTGCTCAACGAAGAGTGGGTTGGTAGAAGTACTTGGCTTATCCATTATTCCAAGATAAAAATGTGAGTGGTAGAAAGAGAAGAACGAATACCTAATGTACCTCGATCGAAGTTGAAAGTGGATCAATGATCACTCCAAAGTGGACAAGGAAATAGCACAATTGGTACCAATTCTTGTCGGTTTCTCACACCTACACAAGTAAAAGCTTATGGTGGAACTTGGTTAGGATGGTGGCACAAAATTTAATGCAATTGTAAGTGAGCTTCAATAATGTTGGAAAAGATTATCAAGATTGCAATGCAACAAGTAGACCAAGCAATATGATGGAGACTCGTCCCTAATTAGCCGAAACACCTTAGGAAACGGAAAAACCGCGAACTCAAAATCTCAAATGTCAAATGTCAAATGGTGGTAGTAGGAATGCGGTGGTGGTTTTGTGGAAGCTCAATGGAATTGCGGAATGGCAATGATGGGTTGTGGTGTGATGCCCCGAGACCGTTGCGCCAGGTGTCTTCCAGTTATTCACTATCGTTGCCATGTCATTTGCTTGCGTCTTGCATTTCATCATGTCATCATGCGCATTTGCATCATCATGTTTTCAAAACTTGCATTCGTCCGGGTCTCCCCGTTCCTTCCGTTGTCCGTTCTGAGCCCAGACACACTCGTACGCGCCCGCAGCATGTCCGAAATATTATTTTATAAGTGGCCGTAAAATGTTCTCGGAATGGGTTGAAAGTTGGCATCTGGTGTTGTTTTGTTGTCAGTAGGCCACCTGCCAAGTTTCATCGCATTCGGAGCTCGTTTGATAGCCCAACGGATAACTATAGCGGCAGTATAGCCGGTCTATCGTCGGACGTTTTCGGCCTCCGGAAACAGTCGCCGGGCCTCTCTCTCTTCTCTTCTCTCAGCCCAAGGCTTTCTTCACAGTCCACTTCCACTCTAAACCAACCCATCAAACCCCTGCCTCCATGGCCTTTTGTCAGACCCCCTCTCCGCACAGTTCTCGGAACCCTCGCGCGCGTCCGTGAGTTGTCCCGAACCCGACCCGCTCTGTCGTTACCAACGGATCCGGATCAACCACGAACAACCTCCTGCATCTTCCGTTTCTTCATTTGACTACTCCGTTGACCCGTAGCCATCCGATCTCGATCAGATGATCCAAAACTCCCTCCTTTCGCTATACATAGACCAAGATCTACCTAATTTGATCAAACCCTAGAAATTAGGAGGTTTGTCCCATCACGCCGCCACCCGCCTCATCTTCCTCGGGATCCATTCTGATCCCGCAGCCAATCCTCCACCTCTCCTCTAATTCATCCATCGGCCAACCAAATCCCTCCACCTCCCTCACTGACTCTGGACGCGCCCGCGGATCCGGCTGTCTCTCGCCATGCCCGCGCCATCCCCATCCCTAGCGTCGTTCACGCCCGAAGCCTCGCTCCCAGCCTCCCGCAAGCAGAGGCACCACGAACCTCTCGCTCCCTCGAGGTCGCCGCTCCTCCCGATCCAAGGCGCCCTCTCCCCTCAGCCCCGTAGCAACTCGCCGGAGGTCCTCTCCAGCACACCGGCGACCCGACCATGCCAGGCCATCCCCGTCGCCCCTACCCTTCCTCCTTACCGTTCCCTCTCCTCCTCTCTCTCACCCCCCTCCACGTCTCTGCACCAGGTACGTGTAGGAGCTTCCGCCACCGCACCATGGGCTCGTTCCCCTGCTTCATCTCGTCCGGGGCCTCTACCTCGCACAGATTCGTGAACCAACGCCGGCAGCCGCCGTCCCGTTTGTCCTCCAGCGAGACGACGCACCGAGCTCCGCCGCCGCTACCCTACTTCGTGTCGAGCGGAGGTCCACGCCCGCAACTTTCCAGCCTCGCCTCAACACGGGTTCCGCGTCCCCTGCTAGACCTCCCTGGCTTCGTATGATCCAGCGCAGCCGCCCCGTGTCGTCCGGCTCGTCCCGCCTCCCGCAGGTCTCCCCGTCGCCTGTCGGAGTACCAGTGTCGCCGGGAGCTTGCACCAAGTCCGCCATCGTCCTTTGCTCCAGAACAAGTCTGTGCCGCCGACTGCTTCTCCCATCGCTGGAGGCCGCCGTCCTGCACCTGGAGCCACGCGCCCTCCATCCCCTGCGCCTCCGTCTCTTCCTCGCCGCCGCACTCCTGTTCCAGCACCGCGCCACTCCTCTGTTTTGTTCGAGCAGCAACGAGAGGGTCCGCTCGCGTTGACCAAGCGAAGCACAGCCGGCCGATCCAGACCGGCCCACCTTTCCCCCGCGGCCTACTGCGGCCCAGACTCTCCTCCAGCTGGGCTTGGTCCAAAGTGAGCAGCGCCCTCTATTTTTTTCCCTCCTGTTGCGTCCAGCCAGTTTCGGCCCATGCTGTGTTTTTTTTCTGAACGAATTTGTCTATTATTCAGTGAGCTACAATTTTTACAGAAAAAGCCCTCATGTTCATGCATATCCGAACTCACAAACGGTGCATCATATTAAATCAAATTATATATGAAAAATGCTTAGAATTCCATGTAGATTAATAATATGCCACTTTCATGAATGTTTAAAATGTTTAAAAATGATGTTTGTGTGTATTTTCCATATTGCCATGCTAAAATGCTTTAATTCATAACTAAATAACTGTAGCTCCATTTTAAATAAACTTTATATGTAAATGGGGTAGAAAAATGCCTAGTTTAACATGGTGGCTTTACTTTGCATGTTTAACAACTCTAAAATATGGTCTAGGGCAGAACAGTACCAAACCTAAAAATATGCACATGAGGTTTTTCCGGAATTGTTGTTTGGTGTTTCGGCCTCATTTAAACTTGCTTAGATAGGTAGTTTTCATATGCTTCACCTCTTGCCATGTAATCAACATTTAATATTGTTGGGTACATAAATGAGAGGGAACTAAATAAGTCATGTGGTGTTTCGTCAATATGCAACTCGTTGCATATTGAGCTCCACTTAATTTATAGTGTTGTTTGTTGCACTTTGCCATGCCATGCCATTTAAAACCGGACGTGCATCATACTTGGTTGTGCATCATGCCATGTTTATGTGATGGTTGTTTACCATGTTGTTTGCTTCTTTCCGGGTTGCTTCTCTCGTTAGCTTCGGTTCCGTTCCAGAGTTGTGAGGTTCGTTCGACTACGTCCGTTTGTCTTCTTCATGGACTCGTTCTTCTTCCTTGCGGGATCTCAGGCAAGATGACCATACCCTCGAAATCACTTCTATCTTTGCTTGCTAGTTGTTCGCTTTGTTGCTATGCCGCGCTACCTACCACTTACTATATCATGCCTCCCATATTGCCATGTCAAGCCTCTAACCCACCTTCCTAGCAAACCGTTGTTTGGCTATGTTACCGCTTTGCTCAGCCCCTCTTATAGCGTTGCTAGTTGCAGGTGAAGCTGAAGTTTGTTCCATGTTGGAACATGGATATGTCGGGATATCACAATATCTCTTATTTATATTAATGCATCTATATACTTGGTAAAGGGTGGAAGGCTCGGCCTTATGCCTGGTGTTTTGTTCCACTCTTGCCGCCCTACTTTCCGTCATACCGGTGTTATGTTCCTTGAATTTTGCATTCCTTACACGGTTGGGTGTTATGGGGAGCCCTTGACAATTCGCTTTGAATAAAACTCCTCCAGCAAGGCCCAACCTTGGTTTTACCATTTGCCTCACCACCACCTACTTTTCCCTTGGGAGTCGTGCTCCCGAGGGTCATCTTTATTTCAAGCCCCCCGGGCCAGTGCTTGTCTAAGTGTTGGTCCGAACTAGAGTCCTTTGCAGCGCCACCTCGAGGAAACTTGAGGGCTGGTTTTAGTTGTACGGAGCGCTCATCCGGTGTTGCCCTGAGAACGAGATATGTGCAGCTCCTATTGGGATGTCGGCGCATCGGGCGGTCTTGCTGGTCTTGTTTTACCATTGTCGAAATGTCTTGTAACCAGGATTCCGAGTCTGATCGGGTCTTCCTGGGAGAAGGAATATCCTTCGTTGACCGTGAGAGCTTGTGATGGGCTAAGTTGGGACACCCCTGCAGGGTTTTGAACTTTCGAGACCCGTGCCCGCGGTTATGGGCAGATGGGAATTTGTTAATGTCCGGTTGTAGAGAACTCGAAACTTAACTTAATTAAAATGCATCAACCGCGTGTGTAGCCGTGATGGTCTCTTCACGGCGGAGTCCGGGAAGTGAACATGGTCCTTGTGTTATGCTTGAACGTAAGTAGTTTCAGGATCACTTCTTGATCACTTCTAGTTCACGACCGTGCTTTGCTTCTCTTCTCGCTCTCTTTTGCGTATGTTAGCCACCATATATGCTAGCGCTTGCTGCAGCTCCACCTCATTACCCTATTCTACCCATAAGCTTAAATAGTCTTGATCTCGCGGGTGTGAGATTGCTGAGTCCTCGTGGCTCACAGATACTTCCAAACAGTTGTAGGTGCCGATGATACTAGTGTAGGTGACACAACCCAGCTCAAGTGGGAGCTCGATGAAGATCGTGTTCGTTGTGTAGTTTCGTTTCCAGTTGATCACTAGTGGAGCCTAGTCGGGGCGATCGGGGATCTAGCATTAGGGGTGGTCTTCTTTTATTTTGGTTCCGTAGTCGGACCTTGATTGTATTCTGGATGATGTAATGCTATATTTATGTATTGCGTGAAGTGGCGATTGTAAGCCAACTCTTTATCCCTTTCTTATTCAGTACATGGGATGTGTAAAGATTACCCCTCTTGCGACACGCCTACTATGCGGTTATGCCTCTAAGTCGTGCTCCGACACGTGGGAGATATTGCCGCATCGTGGGTGTTTCATGTGGAGTACGCAATGCGGAAATGGGGGGTAAGGTGGTGGACTATACACGGTGTCGGAGTTGAAAGCACGGTCCCTAAGTAGCCGAAACACCTTAGGAGACACAACTCATGTCGGAGTAATGGGCCATGGGTAGGCCAACCCGAGGCCCATAACCTTTCAAGACATCGGGGCAGGCTGCACCCCTCAAGACCCCAGGACAAAGGGCTGCCTCCTGAGGAGTCGACGGCAAGGCGGCCGACTGCCCGATCACAGCCGACTCCTGACTAGCGACTTCCAGGGAAGCCGGCTTTGGGGAGTCGGCCTACGACTCCGACACCCCTCATGACCTCATCAAGTGGGACGGGGCAGCGGAGTGGCAACAATGAAGCCCGCTCCTGCCCCTTACCAACGGCAGGCATGGCTACAGCACGCCGTACCCCGGAAGATCTTCGTGCGGCGTGGCGTTGTTGCCATGCCAACCCTGACATCAGCATCGCTGGGCCGAATCCGGCACCCATGACGGCTTGTCTGTATGGCATGGAGGCAGCAGGGCCCACCAGTCAGTGAGACCTCGGGAGACGGAGGGAGAACCACCAGTCGGACCCATCGGGAGTCGGCCCGGGGGAGTCGGCCGAGACCTCCCTCGGGGCCCTCGCGCCATTAATCAAGATGTGATGGGGAGAGGCAACAGTGATCGCCCGCCAGGCGGCGGGACTGTTGCCACGACCTCATGATCGAGCCTGCGTCATCAGAAGCACGGCTACAATAAGCAGCAGCCGGCAAGACCCGCCTGCGGCGGACGCGGGCTGTCGGCTCCGTACCCGGCCAGTTGGCAGGGCCCGCCAGTCAGCGGGCCCCAACGGTCAACAGAGAAGACGAAGGCCAGAGACACTGACGGCTGGGCCCGCGCCCAGCCCGATTACCATTGTACCCCTGGGGAGTAGGCCTATATAAACCCTTAGGGCACCCATGCAAAGGGTTGGAACCCATTAGCTCTAGACCAGATCATACAGAAGGGAGAGAGCTAGCCTTGCCCTCTCCTACCACCAGAAACACCTCAAGGAGCAACCGTGTAAGCACTTTGCCATAGTGATCATGCGGAGACCCCGCAGAGCAGCAGTAGGGGTGTTATCTCCCCGGAGAGCCCCGAAGCTGGGTAAGATTCGCCGGCGTGCATGTCTTCGCCTCATCCCGTTTCCAGGCACCGGCGACGTTCTACTCGCCCCCACCATGATAAGCCATCTGTTGGCATATGTCGCACCAAACCCCCGACATTTGGCGCCCACCATGGGGCCTGGTGCATCGCCGTCCGGAGATCTGTTCTGGACGGGAACCCTTTTCGTCCCTGGCGAGCGCAGCCAGCCAGGCACGCCACATGGAGTTTGCGCCGACGCGCTAAGCGGCATCAAGATCGCCTGCGCGGTCAGCTCCTTGGCCGAACTCGTCGGCGAGGTCCGCCTCTCCGATGAACCTGCCTTCGACGCAGGCACGGGCGGCCCCGAGAACCTCCTTGCGGGCCTCCTCGATCAACTCCATGTTTCCGGCGAGCCTGCCATAGACTTGGAGTCCCTAGGCTCCACCGACCGGATGCTGGTCGACTCCGACACCGCGTTGCTCGACGGGTTCCCCACCAATGTGGTGGTCTACGACGAACCTCTCCCTCACGCAGAGAGCGACGGAAGCACCGTCACTGAGGTGCCAGTCATCAGTCATGACGAGTTCCCCGGCGGAGGAGCGCCCGACTCACTCGGCGCGGCGGTGCAAGACCTAACTCCGCCCATTCCGGAAGACGCTGACGCAGAAACGTTGGAGGCGCGCCGCCTTCAGCTCATTGAAGGTGCGAGGAAGCTGGCCAGCATGAGGCGCTTGTCAGAAGCCTACCAACGGGAGATGGATCGCACCGTTGGCGGATCGCCGGCCCCGACGGAGCCCAGCCGCCTTGGCGCGGTCCGGCAGCGCGGCGTAGCCATCGCCAACATGTTTGGCGCAAGACGCCCTGTGTACGCTACACCAGTAGAGAATATCCGAGCCGCCCAGGCACCGGCGGACGAGATGGACAATTTCGAGGGCGAAAACGCCGCCTCATGATGGAGCAAGTCCAACGGCTTCTCGACGTGGCCGCCGCGCAGAACGAGGCCGGCTGCCACGCGGAGGCGCCTCAACGACCCAACGATGACCTTCATCGAGACCAAGGCGCGACGTCTCGGACGCCGACTGGCGGCAGCCGAGGAAGAAGAGACAAGGAGCCAACTGTCAGCCACAGTCGGACTCGCATTACCATAGAGCGCGACCGAGACGGCCGCCCAAGGGCAGTGGAACGACGGGACGACTATCCGCCTCCCCCTCCCTGCAAGGAGAGGCGAGTCTCCCCGCCGCCTGTTGACCATCCGACTCTCGGTGACTGCCTCGGCCGCCGAGAGGGAGTTGGAGAGAACGACGCCCGCCATCGGATCGACCGACTCCACCGATCCTTAGCACTGGAAGAAGAAGACGAGCTGGGTCCGCCTTGTTTCGAGCCCCGCATTCGGGACGAGCCCTTTCCCAGAGGGTTCACGCTCCCAAGAGACACGCCCAAGTATACCGGCTCCGTGAAGCCGGAAGACTAGCTAGTCGACTACTCCACGGCTGTCAGCATAGCAAACGGCAACAAGCGCGTCGCCGTAAAGTACGTGCCGCTCATGCTCCAGGGCACGACCCGAACATGGCTGAATAGCCTAAAGCCCCGCAGCATCAACAGCTGGGTCGACTTCACCGAAGCGTTCGTCCGCAACTTCACCAGCACGTACAAGCATCCTCCCAAGCCTCGTCAGCTCTCCTTGTGTGTGCAAGGCCCCGACGAGTCTACTCATGATTACCTCACGCGTTGGGCCGAGCTCCGGAACTCCTGCGAGGGCGTGCACGAGGTGCAGGCTATCGAGTACTTTACGGCCGGGTGCAGGGAAGGCACCCTCCTCAAGCACAAGCTCCTCTGCGATGAGCCCGAAACCCTCGATGAGCTGCTGATCATAGCGGACAAGTACGCCACGGCCGACTCCTCCATGAAGGCGAAAATTCAAATCAGCACAACTGGCAAAGTAGCTCCTCAAGCTCCAAGAACTCCGGCGGCAGACGCCAGCCGGCGACGACAGCAGGGCGACAACAAGCGCAAGGCCCCAGAGCCGGCTTCCAGCAGCCGGCAGGTCGCGACCGTTGAAGCCCAGCAGCCAGAAGAGCAGCCCCCGCCCAAGCGACAGAAAGGCGGCATGCCAAACTGGTTGCCGGCCTTCTCCTATGAGCAGACCATGGATGGACCTTGCAAGTTCCACAGCGGCGCAAAGCCGTCGAACCACACCACCCGGAAGTGCCACTGGCTCACCAGGATCGCCAAGGGAGACGGCCTCCTGCCTCCCTCGCCTGCTGGGCAGCTGCCTCCGCCTCCTCCCCAGCAGCCGGCAGTCAGACCAGTCGGCACAGTACAAGACGAATACCCTGAAGAGCATGGAGCCTATGTGGTGTTCACCAGTGTGGCTGATGATCGACGCAGTAGGCGGCTGCAGTGACAAGAGGTGAATGCAGTAGCGTCGGAGACGCCAGAGTTCATGCACTAGTCTGAGAAGCCCATCAGCTGGAGCAGGGCCGACCACCCAGAGGTGATGCCGAGTCCGGGCTCCTACGCCTTGGTCCTGGACGCCACGTTTGCTACGGACAGATGAGCCGCGCGTTTCTCGCGAGTTCTGATAGACGGGGGCAGCAGCATCAATATCCTGTACAAGGACACCATGGAGAAGTTAGGGATCAAGCAAAGACAGCTTCAAAACAGCCGAACTGTTTTCCACGGCATTATTCCTGGGCTTTCCTGCTCGCCAATCGGCAAGATCCTGATGGACGTCCTCTTTGGGGACAAAGATCACTTCCGTAGAGAGCCCGTTTGGTTTCAGGTGGTGGATCTTAAGAGCCCATACCATGCGCTGCTTGGCCGACCTGCCTTGGCCAAGTTCATGGCGGTCCCCCACTACGCCTACCTCAAGATGAAGATGCCCAGTTCCTGGGGAATTCTGACTGTGGCTGGCGACTACCGGAAGTCGTCTGCTTGTGCAGCGGAGAGCAGTCGGCTGGCCGAGTCCCTGGTAATCGCGGCTGAGAAGCGGCTCCTTGAGCGAGTTGTGGCGATGGCTGGCAAGCAGCCTGAGGTATCGCCCAGCCCAAGAGAGTCAGAGGCAGAGGGTTCTTTCATGCCGGCCAAAGAGACAAAGAAGATACCCTTGGACACGGAGCACCCAGAGAGGTACGCCGTCGAAGGTGCAAACCTCGACAGCAAATAGAAAGGCGAGCTCGTCGATTTCCTCCGTGAGAATCGGAACATCTTCGCATGGTCCCCCAAAGACATGCCAGGTGTACCGACAGAATTCGCCGAGCACAAGCTACATGTCCGATCTGATGCAAAACCGGTCAGACAGCCCCTGCGCCGCTTATCAGAAGAGAAGAGAATAGTTGTCGGAGAAGAGATAGCCCGACTCCTAGCAGCCGGCTTCATTATGGAAGTGTTCTTTCCAGAATGGCTAGCAAATCCGGTCCTGGTACTAAAGAAGAACAAGCAGTGGTGAATGTGTATTGACTACATGAGCCTCAACAAGGCCTGCCCTAAGGATCCATTCGCTTTGCCAAGAATCGATCAGGTGATAGACTCCACAGCCGGATGCGAGCTGTTGAGTTTTTTGGATGCATACTCAGGATATCACCAGATCAAGCTAAACCCGGCTGACACACTGAAAACCGCCTTCATCACGCCGTTCGGAGACTTCTGCTACCTCACCATGACGTTTGGCTTAAAGAACGCCGGTACCACCATTCAGCATTGCATGCAGAAGTGCCTCCTCAAGCAGCTCGGCAGGAACGCCCACGTTTACGTGGACGACGTGGTGCTGAAGACGGAAAAGCGTGGGACATTGCTGGAAGACCTCAAGGAGACTTTTGAGAACCTGCGCCGGTGCCAGATCAAGCTCAACCCCGAGAAGTGTGTCTTCGGAGTACCAGCTGGCCAGCTGCTAGGTTTCCTGGTCTCTGAACGCGGCATAGAATGCAACCCAGTAAAAATCAAGGCCATCGAGAGAATGGAGGTACCCAGCGACTGCTGGATGTGCAGAAGTTCACCGGCTGCTCAGCGTCCATCAGCCGATTCATCAGTCGGCTGGGCGAGAAAGCTCTCCCCTTATACCAACTCATGAAGAGGACCACTTTTTCAAGTGGAACCATAAGGAGGACGAAGCTTTTCACCAGTTGAAGTATATGCTGACTACTCCACCCGTCCTGGCGGCTCCGACTCCTAAGGAACCTATGCTCCTGTACATCGCCGCCACCAGCCGAGTAGTCAGCACAGTCATTGTAGTGGAGCGCAAGGAGGAAGGCAAGGCGCTGCCTGTCCAGAGACCGGTATATTACTTGAGCGAGGTATTGTCGACCTCCAAGCAGAACTACCCCCACTACCAGAAGATGTGCTATGGCGTACACTTCGCTGCCAAGAAATTGAAGCCTTACTTTCAAGACCATCCAATCACGGTGGTCTGCACGGCCCCACTTGCCGAGATCATCGGTAGCCGAGATGCCTCTGGTCGAGTGGACAAGTGGGCCATAGAGTTGGCTCATTACACCATCCACTACCAGCCCCGCACCGCTATCAAATCACAAGCACTGGCCGACTTCCTCATCGACTGGGCCGAGACCCCGTACCTGCCTCCAGCACCTGATTCCACCCATTGGCGGATGCATTTCGATGGCTCCAAGATGCGCACTGGCTTGGGAGCCAGCGTCGTCATCACCTCTCCCAAAGGCGACAAGCTCAAGTATGCGCTGCAAATCCACTTCGCCGCCTCCAATAACGTCGCCGAGTATGAGGCGCTCATTCACGGGCTACGGCTTGCCAAAGAGCTTGGCATCCGCCGGATCTTGTGTTATGGCGACACGGACTTAGTGGTCCAGCAATCATCTGGCGACTGGGATGCGAAAGATGCAAACATGGTGAGCTACCGTTTCCTCGTGCAGCAACTCAGTGGGTATTTCGAAGGGTGCGAGTTTCTCCATGTGCCAAGAAACGACAACGACCAAGCAGATGCCTTGGCATGAATAGGCTCTACCTGCCATGCAATACCATCTGGCGTCGCCCTTCAACGCCTCCTTAAACCGTCTATCAAGCCTTCACCAGAATCAGACTCCATTTTTGTGCCAGCTTCTCCTGAAGACGGCGGATCCGACTCCAGAGCTCCGGCAGTCGGAACGAGGATTTTTGCGGAAGACCCAAAAGCTGCCACAGCCAAACCTGGCCCGAGGACTACGGTGGCAGACTCGAAGACTCCAGAACTCGGCCCAAGGACCGCGCCAGTCGGCCCGGGGACTTCATCAACCCAGCAAGCGGCTGTTGACTCCAACCCGCCGCCTCCCAGCCCAACCGCCCTCGTCCAAGTCGCAGTTCTGGCAGTCGAAGAAGTAGCAGCACCCTCATGGGCCCAGCCCATCCTCAAATTCCTGGTGAACAAAGAGCTGCCAACGGATGAAACTTCAGCTCAGCAAATACAACGTCAGGCAGCAGCCTACACCATAGTCAACAGAGAGCTGGTCAGGCACAGTGTCACTGGTGTCTACCAGCGCTGCGTAGAGCCAGAGCAAGGCCAAGCGATTCTCAAAGACATCCATCAAGGCGAGTGCGGCCACCATGCGGCTTCAAGAGCACTCGTAGCCAAAGCCTTTCGACACGGTTTCTTCTGGCCAACTGCCTTGGAAGAGGCCAAGGAGCTGGTCCAAAAATGCAAAGGGTGTCAGAAGTTCAGCTCCAAGCCACACCAGCCAGCTTCTGCACTCAAGACCATTCCCATTGCCTGGCCTTTCGCAGTTTGGGGTCTAGACATGGTGGGACCATTCAAAACAGCACAAGGTGGTTTAACTCACTTACTTGTCGCAGTGGACAAGTTCACCAAGTGGGTAGAAGCAAAGCCAATCAAGAAGCTAAATGGTTAGACTGCCATAACTTTCATCTCCGATATCACAATTCGGTATGGCATACCACATAGCATCATCACCGACAACGGCACAAATTTCGCCAAAGGCGCCTTGGCTCGTTTCTGCGCAACACAGGGAATCCGACTAGACCTAGCGTCCATCGCCCATCCGCAGTCAAACGACCAAGTGGAGCGAGCAAACGGCCTCATCCTGTCCGGCATCAAGCCTCGGTTGATCGAGCCTCTGGAGCGCTCGGCTGGCTCCTGGCTCGACGAGCCGCCAGCCGTCCTCTGGAGTCTGCGCACGACTCCAAACAAGTCAACCGACTTCACACCCTTCTTCCTCATCTACAGTGCCAAAGCCGTCATCCCAATGGACATAGAGTTCGACTCCCCACGAGTCACCATGTACACCGAGGAGGAAGCAGAAGAAGCACGACAAGATGGCGTCGATCTGCTGGAAGAGGGCTGGCTGTTGGCACTCAGCCGGTCCAGCATCTACCAGTAGAGCCTGCGCCGATACCACAACAGGAAGGTTAGGCCAAGATCTTTCCAAGAAGGCGACCTTGTGCAACGGCTGATCCAGCGAACAGCCGGCCAGCACAAGCTGTCGGTGCCCTGGGAAGGCCCTTTCATCATCAGCAAAGTACTGGGCAACGATTCCTACTACCTGATCGACGCTCAGAAGCCCCGAGCATGCAAGAGGGACGACTCCGGCAAGGAGACAGAGCGGCCATGGAATGCAAATCTCCTCCGATGATTTTACAGTTGATGCAGTATATACCACGCTACCTTTTTCATTAAAATACCAAGACTTTGGGCCCCCCGAGGCAAGCTCGGGGACTGCCCTGTTTTGTCTGTATGATAAAAATTATGACTGCGAGTATGTTACTCCTTTTTATGCCATTTGGCACCGGGCTCGACAAGTCAGCCTGAGGACTTGCCGCCTTGCACTATGAAATGCTTCCTGCAGTCAGACAAGTAGTGTGTAAACGCCTAAACCGTCTCTTGTCAGAAGCCGCAGCTCGCAGAGCGACTGTACGGTGGGAAGTAGTAAGGTAGAATGGGCATTCGCATGAAAAATGGCTAAGGACTCAAAGCATAAAACATAGCTCAAGACAGCTTCCAACCTTTCTCGCAAACCGACTCTTGGATAGTCGGATTGCCGTCTTCTATCTAACTTGCTCAAAAAAATCTTGAAAACCGCTAAGTACTTGCTTTCCCAAAGTAGCCTAGCACTTGATCCAGCGACAGTCCGCAGAGCGGCTGTCCGATTGGCAAGGCAGGCAACTAAGAGAAAGCGGCAAAGGGAAAAAGCCAAAAGAGCAATGAGCAAGAAAAGATATATATATAACATAGGCAACTAAAAGATATATTTACATAACATAGGCCCTTGGCCGAATTATCGAGTAGAGGTTCAAAATACACCCCGCGGGTGGAATTGTGCGAATTAACAAAGTTCTTCAAAGACTACTGAAGTAGACAAAGCAAAGATACAGCGGCAGCTCAAGAAGCGGCAGACGGACTCGGAGGGTCGGAGGAGGCGCCAGCGCCAGGTGGCCGGCTGGCTAGTCTCGGCTTGATCGCCTCCGGCAGCAGTCGGGTCGGTTGCACGCGGCTCGTTGCTGGAGGCATGGTCGAGCTGAGGCTGGCCGTCTGCTCCGTCTTCTGGTGCCTCTGCCTCGCCTCCATCCTCCGCCTCGCCCTCTTCCTCGACGCTGGAGCCAATCACCTCTGTCGAGTTCTCGCCGTAGTCTGGGTTCATCCCAAACCACTCCGGAGGTACCTCCTCGCCGTCTTCAGACCGCTCGGGGACGAAGATGCTGGTGTCGGTGTACTCGGCGATTGCCGCAGCTTGCTTGACGAGGGCGTCTTCCGCGGCCGCCAGCTCCGGGTGGACCTCCGACCGAAGCGTGGCCAGCCGGTCTAGGTCCAGCCCCGGATACCATGCCTTGACAAACTCCAAAGCCCGGCGCGCTCCAGCTCGGGTAGAAGAGCCCTTCCAGGCCTCAAGACGACCAGCCGCGACCTCCAGCCAGTCGGCCTTCAGGCTGGGGGTGCGCGGAGCATGCATATATCCGGCCATAGGGCGGCAATCACCTGGGCACCGACACACTGAAGCCGGCGCAGCATCCGGTGAGCCGGCCAGAGGCGAGCCTCGATGCTCAGGATGTGCTCGTCAAGAGTTCGGGGGGCATCGGCGGCAATTTCTGCGCCCTCCGCCCTCCTACCTTCACGGTCAGCCTCGATGGCTTGGATGGCGGCCTGCGACTGCCCAGGGAAGAAGTCTGCAAAGACACGAAGAAACGAAGAAGCAAGTCAAAAACCAGGAGCCGGCACGATCTAAGTCGGCAGCTCGAAGAAAGAAAATAAAGAAACTCACCATCAACGATGTCTTCAATCTCGTGGAAGCCGGAGGACAGCAGCGCCTCCTTGTCAGACGAGGAGGAGCGCTCACTCGCGAACTCGGCCAGGAGGGCGGTTTCCGTCTCCTCCGCCTCCCTCTGCGACTTCACAAGCAACTCCTTCTACTCTGATAATTGAGCGGCCAGCAGATCGCGCTCCATGGCGAGCTTGTTGCACTCCTCCTCTTTGGCGCGCAAAGCAGAGTTGGCGTCGCTTAATTGCGGTTGAAGAGCAGCGTTGGCCCCTGAGAAGAAGAAAGAAAGAAGGCGTCAAGCCACCAGTAAAGAAGATCGACAGGGAGATCCGGCCCGACTGCACAGCAGTCGGCCCGAATCTCGGGGACTACAGCCCACGGGTGCGCCAGCGCGCCCCCGCAAAGAAGGAAAAGGACTTACTCCGGCTCTCCGACAGATCGGCGATCCGCTTGCCCAGCTCTTCAACATTACAGTTGAAGGCAGTAACGCGGAGGTTGTGGTAATCCTGCGACGAACGTTTCAGAAAAAAAAAGTTAACTCCCAAAGTTCATCAATTGGAGTTCCGGGCTGCCTGCTCAGCAGCCAGCCCAGAACTCGGGGACTACACCCAGTGGGTGCGCTGGCGCGCCCCCACAGAGAGGAACAAGAAAAACAAAGCCAAAAGGAAAAACATACCCGGACGGCTGCCCGTGACGCAGGTACGCCTTGGTGCAATTCTGGAGAGCGTCGCCCTCGGCACGAAGCTTCGCCTGGATGTCCAAAAGCGCCTGGTTCAGCGGCCCTGTGCCGCCTCCTCGCACCCACCCAATGGGCACGGCGCTCGTCGCCTCGGCGTCTGGGATCGCCGAGCTGGCAGCGCCGGTTTCCAGGGGACGGGGCGCCGAAGTCGCCTTCTCCAGACGGCGGCGCGTTGGCGAGCCGACTTGGAGGAGTAGCCTCGCCATGGCCTCATCTTTGGTCGGCGGCACCGGAGGGCTCGCCGGCTGCTCGCCCTGTGCACCTTCAGACGCCGGCGGAGGCGGCGGGCGAACGTTCGCATCCGGCGTACGGGGGTCGCCGCCCTCCCCATCCACGACGGGGTTCTCCCCGCCGGCTTCCCAGTCTGCCACATGAACTCTGGAGGTGGCGGCGCAAAGTTCAACAGGGTGACGAGCACTGCCGACTGGCGGCGTGCGGCTTCCTCAGCCTGCTGCTTCGCCGCGGCGGCGGCTTCGGCCTCCGCTAGTTTTTTCTTAGAGGAGGCCTCCGCCCTGTCAGCCGCCGCCTTCTCCAGGCAGAGGGCCTCTTCTTCGTTGCACTTCTCCTACGCATTCTGCTCCGTCGCCTCCCGGAGGTCAGCAGCGGGGTCAATCCACCGAGTGGTGGCAGACGTCTCCGCTGACCCCATGACGGAGGCGGCGGTGACCCTCTCAAGAGAGAGGGGAGCCCTGAAGCAAGAGGGGCAAGCAGAGACTGAGACAAATCACGAAGAAAGAATAAAACTTTAAAGATAGAATACTTACACAGCGACCAATGGCGGCTTCTTCGCTTCCTTACGGAAGCGGATGGGCTTCGTGGCCGCCTCGTCCCGTCGGGTCGCCACAGCCGAACCCTTGGGCTTCTTTGGCCGACTGCCGAACAAGGTCGGCACGGCCCTGCGCTTCTTCCCTCCGCCTGGAGCGCCCGGCGCGGCAGAAGAGCCCGCCCCTGGCTGGCTGGCTCCTGGCCGATGGCGAGGGGCGAATTCTCCCTCGGCGTCATCGTCAGGCCAGTCGGCGAAAGTGGCCGAAGGCCTGAAGTCGCCTGTTGTTCCTCCTCCTCCCTCGGTGTCGTCCTCCAAAGCCGCCGCCCCCAGATCGGGGTCGTCGACGTCGCTCTCCGCCCGGTCGGCGAGGAACTCATGGCTGGTGATGAGGACATCAATACCATTGTTACACCCACAGCCCCTACTATTACATATACTGGACCAATTACTAGAGCTCGCGCACGCCAACTAAATTACCAGGTACTTTCGTTTCTTGGTAATGATTCTAATGTTCATGAGATTATGATGTTGCCTAAATTGGATACATTTGTTTTGCTTACAAATGAAGGGCCTAGCTTGGAGAAGGATGAACATTGGAGCAAGAACACGCATGGAGTTGATGGCATGCGCAAGGGGATCAAGAACGGAGTTACAAGTGATGATTTCAGGACTTTGAAGCCGCCATAAGGAGTGCATGAAGCCTTGGACGAAATATACGCGATGCCACTTCATAATATTCGTTCATAGGCTATATTCTAGGTGCTGCGTCACCTTATTAATGGGCCAGGCCCATGTAATTTCGCGATACTTAAGTATAGGCTATTTTTAGAGTCCGTATATGTGGGGAAACAAGAGTTAGGGTTTGTTTCGGACCCCACCCTCAAGGGCCACGAAATTCCCCCCTCTTCCTCCATATATACAGCCCTTAGGGCGTCGTTTAGACTTTGGGTTTTGTTTAGATTAAAAGTTCGCCATAGCTGCAACTTCGCGTACTTCGTTTGTGTCCAACGACCAGACCAAGACGTCACAGAACCCCATCTTGATCAATAAAGCTTTCATCTTATATTCGCAATATCCAGATTGCAATCTCAGTTTCTTGCTTGTTCTTCGTTTGCTTGTAGGAAATAGACCCTCGTGGTCAGGTTGATCGTGCTCCGGCGTGGTCAATAACCCTCGGAAGTTGGTTTAGCGATTGCTAAGGCGCGACGTCTCACACGTTCGTAGTCGGATCGTCAAGGTCGACTCCCACAGAAAATGATAGCCACCATCTCATCGAAACATCGGGACACCTTTGCCTCTATCAGCTGGCCCCGAGGTGCCGGCTGGTGGGTGGATGAGGGGATTCTAACCAAAGCCGACTAGTCAAAACCAAACTCGGCAAGAAGAAGTCAATCCAAAGAAAGAAAAGAAAGGCGACTCACCACGGGCGGGGGGTTGGCGCGGGAGTACGGCTCCTTGCCGAATCGCCAGTCCTCCAGGAGCCTGCTGTCCGAGAGGTAGTTCACCATGAAGGCCACCTCTTCGTGAGGCATGTCCTTGGTGCACATCCGACTCGGGTCATGGTGCCCGCTCATCTGGCATATCATATGAGGGCGGCCTTGGAGTGGGAGAACTCGGGGCGAAATGAAGGCGGCCAGCAGGTCCGGACCAGTCAGACCCTCCGACTGCGTCAGCACTCGGAGTCGCGTGATGGTGCCGGCTCCCGCAGGCGTCAGCGACTTGGCCCGGTACGACCAGTTGGGCAGTCGCCCAGCCGGCGGGCCGGCTTCGAAAGCCGGCAAGTTGACCCAGTCTCCCCTCGCGGAAGCATTCTTGACGTAGAAGTAGGATCTCTGCCACATCTTCACCGACTTGATCAGCGAGATGGAGGGGAAGGGATTGTCGGCCCCCGACCTTCGCACGACGATGAAAGCGCCGCACTGGGCCAGCACGCCCGCAGCCTAGGTGCCGAGCTTGGAGAAGAAGAACTCCCCCCAGAGCTCGAGGGTGGGGAGGACTCCGAGGAAGCCTTCGCACAGGGCCACGAAGGCGGACAGCATCACCACTGCATTGGGGGTGAGGTGGTGCGGCTGGAGGCCGTAGAACTCCAGGAAGGACCGGAAGAAACTGCTCGGTGGCAGCCCCAGCCCGTGCAGGCAGTGCGAGCAGAAGATGACCCGCTCGCCCTCCTGCGGTGCGGGGGAAATCTCCCCCTTCGGCGCAAGACGCACCTGCACATGATCCTCGCCGGGAAGCCGACGGGTCCGGCGGAGGAACTCAATGTGGTCTTCATGAACTTCGGAGCCGTCCCAGGTGCCGAAGCACACTGGGGGAGGCGCAGCGGCGGGAGAAGAACTCATCGCGAGCTGTCGCCGCAGCGTTCGCCGGAGCTTGGGCATGCGGCAGAGCGAAGAAGAGAAGAGGAAGGAGGAGAGCGAGGAGAAGCAAGGAGGAAGAGAACGAGGAGTAGTGGGAAGGAGGGGCGCACGTGCCCCCCTCTTCTCCCTACTTATAGCCTCGTGGGCTGTGAAGCCGAGGGGGCGGACATGGGGATTTACTGCGCCCACAACCCCACGACCCCCACGATCCATGATAAAGTTACTGCGTGCAGTAACTCCATGAGAATCCCAACCGTCCACAGGGGCCACAGCGGATCCGCTCGGGCGCCGAGGCGCGGTAGTGGCGGGCCCTGCCTATGGGCCTGTCTCGTCATGCGCGTAGGCTGGCAGGACGGCCTAGCCACGTGCCCTCGCGTGACAGGCCGAGAACGGGCCGTGGCCTGGAGGCTTATCTAGCATGCCACTTGAATCCCGCTGCGACGTTTGAAATACTGAGCGAGTCGGAATTGAGTGAGTCCAAGTTGAGCAAGTCCGACTCCTTCTAGTCGGCCCGGTAGAAGTCAATCAAAGACCATGTGTTGAGCACCCGGAAAGAGAAACTGCTGAGGCTTCTCAGCCGATTGTCCGCGGCGCCTCACCAGCTTCAGGGACTACTGACGGAGTAATGGTCCACGGGTAGGCCAACCCGAGGCCCATAACCTTTCAAGACATCAGGGCAGGCTGCGCCCCTCAAGACCACAGGACAAAGGGCCGCCTGCAGAGGAGTCGACGGCAAGGCAGCCGACTGCCTGATCACAGCCGACTCCAGACTAGCGACTTCCAGGGAAGCCGGCTTTGGGGAGTCGGCCTGCGACTCCGACACCCCTCATGACCTCATCAAGTGGGACGGGGCAGGGGAGTGGCAACAATGAAGCCCGCTCCTGCCCCTTACCAAGGGCAGGCATGGCTACAGCACGCCGTACCCCGGAAGATCTCCATGCGGCGTGGCGCTGTTGCCATGCCAACCCTGACATCAGCATCGCAAGGCCGAATCCTGCACCCATGACGGCTTGTCTGTACGGCCTGGAGGTAGCAGGGCCCACCAGTCAGTGACACCTCGGGACACGACGGGAGAACCACCAGTCGGACACATCAGGAGTCGGCCCGGGGGAGTCGGCCGAGCCCACCCCCCGGTCCCTCGCGCCATTAATCAAGATGTGATGGGGAGAGGCAACAGTGATCGCCCGCCAGGCGGCGGGACTGTTGCCATGACCTCATGATCGAGCCCGCGTCATCAGAAGCACGGCTACAGTAAGCAGCAGCCGGCAAGACCCGCTCGCGGCAGACGCGGGTTGTCGGCTCCGTACCCGGCCAGTCGGCGGGGCCCGCCAGTCGGCGGGCCCCAGCGGTCAGCAGAGAAGGCGGAGGCCAGAGACACTGACGGCTAGGCCCGCGCCCAGCCGGATTACCATTGTACACCTGGGGGGTAGGCCTATATAAACCCCCCAGGGCACCCATGCAAAGGGTTGAAACCCATTAGCTCTAGATCAGATCATATAGAAGGGAGAGAGCTGGCCTTGCCCTCTCCTACCACCAGAAACAGCTCAAGGAGCAACCGTGTAAGCACTTTGCCATAGTGATCATGTGGAGACCCTGCAGAGCAGCAGTAGGGGTGTTATCTCCCCGGAGAGCCTCAAAGCTGGGTAAGATTCACCGGCGTGCATGTCTTCGCCTCATCACATTTCCAGGCACCGGCGACGTTCTACTCGCCCCCACCATGATAAGCCATCTGTTGGCATATGTCGCACCAAACCCCCGACAACTCACAACACTAACAAAATTGGGTTAAGTTGGGGTGGCGGAAGTGTATGGTGGGCGAGCCTATGCGGAAGTTATGGTGGTGGTGGTGGTTGATGAAGAAGAAATCGTCCCTAAGTAGCCTAAACACCTTAGGAGACTCAAATCACAACTCAAACAACCACAAATATAATGGGGAACAAAATGGGTTAGGTGGCGGAAGTCGGTGGTGGTTATGCGGATGATATGGTGGAAGCCCTACGCAAAGATGCCAAAATACCAAATATTTGATGGATTCAAATGGTGATGGTGTTATTTTAGTGGGAAGGGGGGTGTCAAGAGCTTTTCAACGAGCTAAAGAACGCGAAAATCGGACTCCGGATGAATTAGTTATGGACAAAATGGTGAAACGGGAAAGGCTGAAATGTCAGGGGCCGGACATCCGGGGGTTTGGCCGGAAATCCTGGGGCTGATGTCTGGAACCGTGCGGATTTTATGCTCTAGGAGCCGGATGTCCGGCCCGACGATTCCAGATCTCGTTTGAGGGCAGAAATTGATGATTCCAATGGTAAAATTGATGAGATTTCATGGATGGAAAGGGGGGAAACTTGGGGATATGGTAGATCCGCTCGAAACCAAGCAAATCCATGGATCAAAATCAACAAAACTTCCTCAAACCAACAAATCACAAAAAAATTGGGGCTATTTTTGGTGGGGATTTTCGAAATTGGGGAAGAACACAACAAAATTAGGCTAGAAAACAACGAGGGGAGGCTCCGAAATCGTGATCAACGTGGCTCATGATACCGCGATGAACCCTAATCGGCCGGTCTTTCACGAAAGAAGCGGATCCTGCGATGAACACGAAGAACACGAGGGGTAAAACGAGAGGAATCACGAGGGGAAACACGAGACAAACACTAAAACCAACAAGAATGATCACAGATGTGCTAGGTCCATGAACACAAAGAGAGATACACGATCCAAAGTCAACAAAGGATGATACAAAGGGTAACCGGTTCTTCTCCGTGAGGAGGTCTTGAATCCACAAGGGGATCTTCCCGTGAGCGGTCTTGAATCCAAGGTGGATCTTCTTCGTAGAGGGGCCGCGGTCTCTCTCGTGGAGTAGATCCGATATGGATGAGCGAGGCTCTATCTCTAATATGAGCTATTACAACGCTAACCCTAACTAGGAGGAGGTGGGGGAGTATATATTGTGCTAGCCCACGAAGGGGTAAGTGAGAGGGGGGGGATACATGGGCCCTTGGCCCGGTCTCTGTGCACACGCAGGTGCCGGATGTCCGGGTTGGGGGCCGGATGTCCGGCGGCTCACGAAGAGCCAGATGTCCGAGCCTCTGGCCAGATGTCCTGGCTGAACTTGGTCGGCTTCAGTTGCATTCTGTGATGAGAGGCTGGATTTCCGGGCGAAGGGGCCGGATGTCCCAGGCTTCGGTTGGAGCCGGATGTCAGGGCTGCACTGGTTCTTTCCGATGTTCTCTGGATAGCCTATGCCGGATTACGGGGGAAGGGCCGGATGTCCGGGCTGGAACGGCTGTCCGGGCTGGGGCCGGATGTCCGGCTGCTGTAGCAGCTGGCCCTTCTTCCTTGTCCTTCCTTCACTTCCGTGCATGCTTGACCTTGGTCCTTGGGCTCTCCATGGTCTCCTCGGGTGTACCTGAGTATGCACAAGGTACGCGCTTGAAGTAGAATCCATGTCTTACATGCGGAAAGGGAAGATTCGGAAAGGAGCGAGTTCACCATAGGTCCAAAGGCGTATGCTTAAGTGTACATGGAGATGATCATAGGATGCTCCGCATTACCAAGTCCATCGACGAGTACTTCAGGGAGATGAAGATTGCCTTGCGACGAGCCAGCGTGGACGACCCCATTTCGATGAAGTTCCACTTCATGATGGGATTGCACAACGACACCTCCAAGACGATCTTCCTCGAGAACTACAAGTCCCTCGACAACAACTACATTGGTGCTCTCAAGGCGGAACAAGAACTCATGAAGGCCAAGGCTTCTTGACCCCAAGCACACTTCTCTAAGACCAAGCTCCAAGACGACGAGCATGAGGCTAGTACCACCACGATGTCCAAGCCCGACGAGCTCCAAGATGATGCTCCCAAATTTGACTTCACCGCCATACCTCTTTGTGGCATTGATGATGCCGAGTCTACTTTGACTCTTTTTCAAGATGGTGCGGCGACGACTACAGAGACCATCAAGGACCAAGCTTTGGAGGTGAGCGACATTGATGAGGACATGACTACCTTGGATACGACCAAAAATATTGCATACATGCATATTTGTCAGGTGATTTCTAATGCAAACTATTCAATAATCTATTTATGTTATCCAGAACAAAAATACTTCACACACTTTTGTGTTTTGTCTAATTGCAGGTGTATGGGACATTTGTACAATCCACATATGAAGATAAGGGAAAAGGAGAAGTTTAGGTTGTGTTCAAAAAGTCCTCTCACGTCACTTTTGGGCCAAGAGAAGATAGAGTCCAAGTCTCTCACGTTCTGGATTCAGATTCGGACTGCACAGACATACCTGACTCAAAATGCCAACAACTTTTTCATACGGACTCCAAATTGGTTGATTCCTTTTTGTTGGAAACTAGATTTCGTCCTCTTTCCAACCCAATTGGATTCACCTTCAAATTCGTCCGGAGCGTTGAGTTATGGACGAAACAATCTGACGTTGCAGCAGAATCCGAGTCAAACTACAAGCCCAAAGGTGTTGCATCACCTCCACTTGGGCCCATGAGCCTTGTACGACCTAGGGTTAGTTTTAGGCTGCCTTGGGACGTCCTCCCACCTCCTTGGCCGCCACCCTTGCTCCTATATAAGTAGATCCATCTAGTAGCTTTTTCCTTGGGATTTGTTTAGTTAAAAGTTAGCCATTGCAACTTCGTGTACTTCGTTTGTGTCCAACGACCAGACCAAGACCGCTTCCGAATCCCCACCATTATAAATACTTCATATATATTTGCAATATTCAGATTGCTTTATCATATTCTTGCTCGTTCTTCGATTACTTACAGGAATAGACCTTTGTGGTCAGGCTGACCGTGCTTCCAGCATCGTCAGTAACCTCAGGAGATTGGTTTAGCGATTGCTAAGGCGCAACGTCGTGCACATTTGTAGTCGGATCGTCAAAGTCGTCTCCACCAAATCGATAGTTATCATCTCATCGAAAGATCGAGACACCCTCGCCTCTATCAAGTGGTATCAGATTTCCAGGTTGCTCGGTGAGATTTTATAGTTTTTCGTAGATTAGATCGAGTCTGTTCTTCATACCTACAGTCCACGAAAAAGCCACAAAAAAATTAGGGTTAGTTTATCATATCCGAACCAATCTGAGCCTTTGCATAATCTTTTTAGGGTCTGCTTTGTTGAATTTGCGGTTGCATCGTCGTGTCAAGTTGCTGGTCTTAGTGTCTAGTTCGTTTAGAGTTTCGAGTTCTGTTCACATTAGTCACGCCACCGCTGCATCATTATCTCTTCCGCTGTCCACCACCCATCCATCAATTTCCACCACGTGCTACCCACCATTCATTGTCATAATAATAGTTGAGATCGTTCACATCTTCGCTTGATCCAATCTGCATCCTATCTAGTTTGTTTTGGAAAGAGGGAGAAAAAAAAGAGAGAAAAAAACGAGAGAAAAAAAGAGAAAAAAGTCAGAGAAAAAAAAGGAGAGAAAGAAAAAAAAAGTGTGAGAAAAAAAAGAAGAAGAAAGAAAAACAAAATTCGGATCTTTTTAGACTCAATCTTGTAGTTGAATTCGGATTGGACTCTGTTATGTGCACTGTTCAGTAAAACAGGCATAACTTCCTCATACGAAGTCCGTTTTGCCTCCGCGAGTACTCAAACGAAAGCTAGCGACGAGCCGCATCTAAATAGTTGAAGAAGCTAGTTCAATATTTGGCACCTCATAATCGGCTTCTAAATAGGTCTTTTTGCCCTCCGAAGTTCATGAACACAGCTTATTCCAGTTTTTCAGGCCAATTTTCGAATTTTTTGACTCCTCATATCAACTCGGAATTGAGTGATTCCCTTTGTGTTTGAAAGCTTGAGTCAATACCATTCTTGAAAAAAAATCAAAAAAATCGGCACAAACTTTTTCAGAGGAAAGTTGGAGACAAAGTTGTTGATATATCCTGCTTGGCTGTTGTTTCACATCATTATCTTTACTGCCGTTGTGATCTTTACTTATATCTTGCTGTCCGGAGCTACTTAGTATCCTTCGCTGATGCTAGTTGTGCTACGACGTGACCTCATTAGTGTTCTAGGCTCGCGTCTCTAGTTCGGTCTAGCCTAGGACCAGCACAGTACCGTCGTTGAGCGTTTATTCAACATTGCATCTCTGAATTGATTATTGCTAATCTTTTGCTACCATATATAGCCAACCCAGCTCCACATATTTCTACACCGTGTATACGCACGTTCCCCTGGCAATCGCTTTACACAATCTTCGGAGTTATTTGACACAGCTGGTTGCCTGTCACCACCTGCCGCATGGTAAGAACTTGTAAGATATTGATATTTGCTTTACTGTGAGCACTTTACAACCACATCCTAGTAGTTCATAGGAACATTATTCTCGAATTTTGGTTCTTGTTTCTACTAATCATGACAGGTTCCAGAGATAGAAGTTCTTGGACGACGGACACACCTTCACCATCATGAGAGTTGGGACAACACACACAAGCATATGGTCAGGTTATCTCTTTACCATCATTTGAGGGTAGATTTAATCCTGCTATTTATCTAGCTTGGGAGCTTGAAGTAGAACAAGTTTTTAGTCACCATAATTTTTCTGAACTTGAGAGAGTACGAACTACCATTAGAGCATTTACTGGTTTTGCTTCTGTTTGGTGGAGTGTACATTGTAAGAAAAACATTGATAACCAACCCACAACTTGGAAAGTTTTGAAAGCTGTAATGAGACAACAATTTTTTCCTCCTTACTATTGTCGTGAATTGCGTCGCAAATTGGAGCAATTAAAACAAGGCAGTAACACTGTTCATGCTTACTACCAAGAGTTCAAATCTTATATGCATCATTGTGACATACAAGAATCTGAGGATGATACAATGAATAGATTTTTTGGTGGTTTGAACCATGATATTCAGGCAAGATTTCAGTATATTCCTCGTTGCATTACTGGTATGTATGTCCGTGCTTGTACCTTTGAGAGACAGATACAGGAGGATGCATTGGGTTACAACAACTACTATTCCAGTTCATGCTCACCACCGCCGGTTGGTTACTCCACTATTGCACCTACTAGAGCAGCCCCACCTCGGATTGTGAGCGCGATATCATCTCAAGAGTATGGTACATTATCAACGTCCGTACCTTCATCAGCTACATCTCTGCGAGGTAACAGTAAAGGTATTGATGATATAACTTCACATGAGAATGAAGCATGCCTAGTTAACTTGAATGCATCATGTGTTGAGTTACCTGTTGATTTGAGCACACCACCTATTTTAGAGACTCTTGTTACTGTCATGAATGCGTCATGTGATCAAACAACTGAAATATCAACAATTTTGAGTGCACCCATTGAATTAACTGTTGATGCAAAAGAACCAATGTTTAATCATTTTGATATGACCTCTAATCTTGATGATGATTCTGTGCCCAATGACTTATTGCATGTTTGCTTATTTAAGCATGTTGTAGCATGTAAATTTGATGCAAGTAAGGTTTATTCATCGAAGTTAGGATGGTTTAATGATGAACATTGCCAATCTTTTGAAGTCAATAAGAGCTTCACTTATATGTGCAAACTGAGTTGCAATATTTTCATGCCTTCTACTTCTTGTGATAATTTTTTGGCTTTAGATTTTATGAACAATGAAAGTTACTCATGCATACATATGACATATGTGCAAAAATCAAGGGAAGTTAAAATGGATGACATATACATATACAACATGTACACCTTGTCTCTTTTGTTAGCCACATTTCAGATTAAGAAATGCTGAGGACGGCTTTGTTTTCAAAAAGGGGAGGATGATGAGGACATGACTACCTTGGATACGACCAAAAATATTGCATACATGCATATTTGTCAGGTGATTTCTAATGCAAACTATTCAATAATCTATTTATATTATCCAGAACAAAAATGCTTCACACACTTTTGTGTTTTGTCTAATTGCAGGTGTATGGGACATTTGTACAATCCACATATGAAGATAAGGGAAAAGGAGAAGTTTAGGTTGTGTTCAAAAAGTCCTCTCACGTCACTTTTGGGCCAAGAGAAGATAGAGTCCAAGTCTCTCACGTTCTGGATTCAGATTCGGACTGCACAGACATACCTGACTCAAAACGCCAACAACTTTTTCATACGGACTCCAAATTGGTTGATGCTTTTTTTGTTGGAAACTAGATTTCGTGCTCTTTCCAACCCAATTGGATTCACCTTCAAATTCGTTCGGAGCGTTGAGTTATGGACGAAACAATCTGACGTTGCAGCAGAATCCGAGTCAAACTACAAGCCCAAAGGTGTTGCATCACCTCCACTTGGGCCCATGAGCCTTGTACGACCTAGGGTTAGTTTTAGGCTGCCTTGGGACGTCCTCCCACTTCCTTGGCCGCCACCCTTGCTCCTATATAAGTAGATTCATCTAGTAGCTTTTTCCTTGGGATTTGTTTAGTTAAAAGTTAGCCATTGGAACTTCGTGTACTTCGTTTGTGTCCAACGACCAGACCAAGACCGCTTCCGAATCCCCACCATTATAAATACTTCATATATATTTGCAATATTCAGATTGCTTTATCATATTCTTGCTCGTTCTTCGATTGCTTGCAGGAATAGACCTTTGTGGTCAGGCTGACCGTGCTTCCAGCATCGTCAGTAACCTCAGGAGATTGGTTTAGCGATTGCTAAGGCGCAACGTCGTGCACATTTGTAGTCAGATCGTCAAAGTCGTCTCCACCAAATCGATAGTTATCATCTCATCGAAAGATCGGGACACCCTCGCCTCTATCAGACATGGTGACGAGCAAGGATGGTGCTTCTATCTTGGGAGGCGAGAGTGATGATGTGCGATGTTCGTCCTTCATCCACGGCAACGACGACGAGATGGTTGAGCATGGGATTTTCCCTTTGACCACGGCGATGTATGATGACTTGAGTGACTTTAGCCACCATATTGAGAGTGAGAGTGACTTCACCACTAGCCCCATATATGATGAGTTGCCCCGATTCCCATGTGAGGATAGCCACAACCCCCACCACTTGAGTGAGATGAGTGTCTCCACCATATATGACTTTGAGTGCACCTATCTTGAGGGGTGAGTGAGCCACCACATAGAGAGAGTGAGGCCACTATGATTTCTAATGACTTAACTTCTACCTATATTGTGTCTCATTTGGTGCTAGGTCCCATATATGATGGCGCGCCGATTCGTGACGACTACATCCTTCCTTTGGACAAGATTATGGCCATGGTGGAATACGATGCAACCCCCACATGGTTCCATAAAGATGATGATCTTGACCACCATTTGTTCTTACCCACCTCACCTACACCACTAGAGTGGAATTAACCAAGGTAACATAGGTGAAGGTGATGCTCTAGTCCCACTAGTGGACATTCTTGACATTGATTTCTTGCATGATGTTGATCAACCTATTACCATGCTTCATGCTAGTGCGACTTCACCATGCGATGATTTACCCATTTATGATGAGTATGATGATTGCCATGTGGAGTCTCTTAGTTGTGATGCCATGTTACATAGGATTTCTTATGACAATTGTTTAATTCACATCATGTTTGACAATTCACTTGACTTGTCATATGCTATGCATGATATCAACCACATGCCATATTTGCAATCTCTTCATAGTGACTATGCATGTGCCATTAACATTAACCCAATTTGCACTTATGACATAGATGACAAGCCCATGGTTATTGGCATTTGTTTTTCTTGTGATGATATTGATATGCTCCCTTTGCATCATTTATCGCATATGCCATTCCATGACCACCTAGCTTCGAATATGCATTGTTATGGATGTTGTCCATTTTCTCCATATGATGTTTACAATATTGCTCATGAGGATACCCCCATAGTTTCCTCATACATTTTAGGATATTTTGATCCATCCCATTCACTGCATGATCCCAACACTTGTGTGCACCATAGGCTTCCTATGAATAAACATGCTATTGATGTGCCTTATACTTGCATGCTCAATTTGCATCCCCATCGTGTTATACACAATAACTATTCTTTCATGATGGATGACAGGTTCTTGTACCATGCATCAAATTTCTTTGATTGATGCTTATCTTGTGCTAACTCTCATGTGCACATACACATCATGATGGATGATGTGTACATTTAACACACACGCAATTTCTTTCGTTTGTGTCTCTTTTGTGTAGGTACCCATGAATTCTTCTCAACCTTGCAATCCCACGAGTTGACAAAACGAGCTCTAGAGAGCAATGATGACTTAGGATCCCATGGATTGTCTTTCCCACTGCTCTCTTCGCGCAAATACTTCGCGCATTTCTTCTACATGGCCCTCACTTGGCTATGGGTTGTTGTCCATTATATATCCTTTACCCAACTTGCCATGTTCACTTTGCATGATATGCTCACTCCTATGCTTTTGCCATGTATTTGTGACCCATGCTTTGCATTGTACATGATGATTGATTCTACTACTTGTATATGTATTTGCAAGCTTGGTGGAGATATTGCTTGCTATTGCCATGTTTGCTTTGTACCCCATGCCTTTGATGATACTTTCATCTTGCTTTGTGTTTGTGCTTGCGATATGTCATGTACATTGCCTATGACTATTATTTGCTCACATGACTTGATTGCCATGATTTCCTCTAGTATGTTGCATCTTCGCACTACTAGCTTGCACGACTTGATTCCTATGATTGCTTGCCTTGTTGCATCACCGATGATTCATACTTGCTCATTTCATGCGGTTGATGGCAACCATCTACATGCTTTGCACATGATTGTTATTGTTTCTTATCATATATCTCCATATGTTGCCTCTCTCATGCTAGATGATTTGCCATGTATTGAGCGCAACGATACATTTAGCATTGCTAATGAGATTGCCCCCATAGCATTCTCACATATGATTGGAGATTTTGACATTTTTCTTGTGAAGCATGCTTGTCTTGCCTCTTTGCACCATATCCCTAGTGCCATGAATATAGCCATTATTGCATCCTATTATTCATGCACTTGTGCTACTAATGGTTATGTACAAAAGTGGAGAACCATCATGATGGATGATGTGTTTATCTACCATGCACATACGTTCTTTTTTTTGTCATGTGCCTGTGTAGGATACTTGGACTTTGTGTCAACTTCCATGTCACGTGAGTTGACAATCTGAGCTCTTGAGAGTGAACCACCTTCTACCATGACGCTTCTACATCATACTTGCTTGTGCTTCGGCATTGTGAAGGACGCACAAGGACATGCTTTCAAGGTGATATCATTCTCTTTTGAGAACCCCCAAACCATGAGCATGCATATTGTGGATCATACTACTTGTGTTGCTTGCACCATGAGACTTATTGATCTTGCTTCGACTTGTCACTTTCACCATTCCATGCATCATGATATATATGCCTTGTGTGTTGCATCCAACTCTTGGATTACTTGCTCCTATCATATGCTTGGTTGCAATAATGTCATCACTTCACATATGCCATGTCCCATTGATTGCTACATGCTTGCCTTAATTGCCTCACACATGATGAACAATTTCTCTTTCTATTGTGTTGAGTGCCACACTATATTCACTACACCCTATGCACATTATGCTTGGATTGTCTTGCACTTTACCCATGTGTTTAGACACTTCATTTTATTTGGTGTTGTGAATGCTTCTTATGCCTACCATAGACCTTTCATTGAGCGCTTTGCCCATGCTTGCTATGACTTTGAGGTAGATGCTTATTCTCTTGTTATACATATCTGCACCTCTACCTCACAATTGCATGCTTGTCCCCATGATATCTTTGCTTGGGCTCGATTGATATGCTTACCTGCCATGTCACAATCCTTTGTCACACCATATGCTTTGCATGATGACGACACTTGTTTGGTGACGCACCTCTTGAATGCTTGGTTTTGCACTAATGCTAACCACATTTGTTTTTCCAAGTGTTTGTTGTCATTACTCCTTTTGAAGGAATCAGAAGATGGTGCGACATTGGAGAGTGCCCATTTTGAGCTTCAAGATGACAAGTACTTGGTGAACGTCCACTTCTACACGGCGAAGCCATCTCTTTCCCATGGTGATTTGGTTTTCGATCCGAGGTCGGATCTTTCCCAAGGGAGGGGACATGATGCGGAGCATCCTATGGACATCACCATGTCAAGAGTCCGTTCGGTGAGTGACACGTGCGACATCTACTTCACATACACAAAGGTGAATCATCTCCTTTACACGTGCTCACTTGACCCCTTCGAGGATGGTATGCTACTTGACACTTCTCCTCTGCGCATGCATAGATACTGTCGGAACTTCATGGATGACGAGGAGGAGTGCAAGCGCCAAGGAACACCTACACCATCCGTGAGGGAATCATTAAAGAGAAGACGGAAGAAGAAGGAGATGCAGAGTCTACAGCGACCAGACGACCGGAAGCCACCGGACATCCGACCATCTACAACCGTCGGACGATCGACGAACACCGGACATCCGACAAGTCCCAGGCACCGGATGTCCGACGCTTACCGAAAATACGGTGCCACCAATCCCGAAGCAAAACGAAGGATGACCAACGCCGACCGGACGTCCGGCACCACCTGTCCCTAGAAGAATCAGCAGATGTCTGACGCGCGCCGGACGTCCGGACCGTCCTAAGCCATCGGACGTCCGGTACCCGTCGGACGTCCGACACATGTCTGTTGTAACACCCCGGATATGATTTACCCAATTTGTAATCCAACTCTTACCATTTCCGGCCTTAAGTTATTTTATTTTCTCGGGTTCGGGTCTTTGTCTCCGTGTGTTGTTATCGTTGTCATGCATCTCATATCATGTCATCATGTGCATTGCATTTGCATACGTGTTCATCTCATGCATTCGAGCATTTTCCCCGTTGTCCATTTTGCATTCCGGTGCTTCGTTCTCCTCCGGTGGTCATTTCTACATTTCTTTCGTGTGTGGGGATTAAACATTTCCGGATTGGACCGAGACTTGCCAAGCGGCCTTGGTTTACTACCGGTAGACCGCCTGTCAAGTTTCGTATCATTTGGACTTCGTTTGATGCTCCAACGGTTAACCGAGGGACCGAAAGGCCTCGTGTGTGTTGCAGCCCAACACCCCTCCATTTTGGCCCAAAACCCACCAAAACCCTCTCCATCATCTAGAGCGTTCGATCACGATCGCGTGGCCGAAAACCGCACCTCATTTGGACTCTCCTAGCTCCCTCTACCTATAAATATGTGTCTCCTCCCGGATTTTTCGCGCAGTCCAAACCCTAACACGCTCCTCCGCGCCGCCGGACACGTCCGCCGCCGGCCGGACGCGTCCACCCCCGCCCGCATCCAATCAGAAACCGCCACGTGTCGCCGCCACCTCCCACCGCCGCCGGCCCGCTCAGCCCGCGTCGGGCCCTCCCCACCGCGCGCCCGGGCCGCCGCCTCCTCTCACCCCGCGCCGCCTGGGAGTCCGAGCCGCCGCCGCACTTCGCAGCCCGCCACCTCCACGCCATTGCCGGCCGGAGCGAGCTCCGCCGGCCGGATCTCCTCGCCCGCGCCGCCCCGGCTTCCTCACCGCCCGCCGCCGCCAGGACTCACCGGCGCCGCCCCGGCCTCTCCTCCCCTCGGCCTCGCCTTCCTCCAAGTCCGACGGCTCCGGCCGCCGCCGTTTCCTCTCCGGCAAACAGGATTCCGGCCGTCCTCGGGAAGCGTGCCGCCGGATCTCAGATCAAGATCTCGGTTGACTTTCCATCCCTAACCCTAATTATTTTTCTATGTTCGTCGTGTCGTAACTCCTCATCCGTAGCTCCGTTTTGGGCATATAGCATATAAAAATGTTCGTCTCCGGGAGTACATCATTTCATCTCATTGCATCATTTTCATTTGAGTTCATCTTGATGCCGGAAATGCTGTTAGAAAAATGCTATTTGAGATAATTGTCAGATCTGTTGCTCCATTTAGGTATTTGTCATTTTTGCCATGATTAATGTGTGCATGATATGCCCATGAGCTCTACATGTGTTTTGTTAAGGATTTTGCCATCTTTCGAGAGGTGCAACCCATGTATTTTTGTGATGTGTGTGGTGACTAGCACAAGCTTGCAAAGTGAGGCACTTGGTAATGCTGATTTCAGGGACTTAGCATTTCCACTAAGTCGTTGGACTGTTTATCTCATATGGCCTTATGTTCATGTTCTTCCCTAGTGATCCGTGCCTATTTTGAGGATGATCAGTAAGGATGTTTTGTTAATCTTGTAGTGCTCTATCCATCCATGTCTTTGTTTGCAATTATGGAGCACCCTAGCTTGAGTCAATCGAGCTCTACTTTTGTCATTTCATAAATCTAGGCAGATTGTCTACTTGTTAGCAATTTTGTCGAGGATGTTGTAGTTGATCCGTGCATGCTATGTTATTGTTCTTGCCATGTCTAGCTTGCATTTTGTGTATTCTTGATGGGTGAATTCTTAGATTGTCATGACTTGCTCTGTAGTGAGTGCATCGAGCTCGTAAACATGCCTACTTGATATCTGTTTTCAGCATGCTCCAGTTTTCACTAAGTCTGTGATTTGTTTATGTTTTTGCCATGTTCACATGCTTGCAAATGTATTTTCTGATCCCCTTTGGCTCAAGGTCACTAAGGGACTTTTGTTAAGCTCTTTGAGTAGCTCCATGACCTGCTTTACTTTTTCATGTTCAGGTCATGTAGCATGTAGTTTCGTTGCTCCAAAGAGTGCTATCTGATCTGAAATTCCAGACAGGTGTTAATTTCACTAAGTCTGAAATCTGTTTGCCATATGCATTTTTGCCATGCTTGTTTGAACCTGTGAATGGATGAATTGGCCATAGCTCAGTGCTAGACTTTTGTTAAGCATCTTGAATGCATCCCTGCCATGTATTTTGTTGCCATGTTTGGGTGTTGTAGCTTGTTCATCTCATTGCATTTAGATGGCTACTTGCAGTAAATCGCAGATCGGTGTCATATTTGAATTGCTTGCTATTTCCAAACCGTAACTCCGATTCCGGTGATCTTTATATTGTCTTCAAGCGATTTCATCTCATCTTTCCAGTGGCACGCTTGGTTTTCCGAGTTGAGGCCAGGTTCATGCATTATTTTCATATCTTGCATATGCATCACATATCGCATCCCGCATAGCATACCATGTTTGCATCATATTGTTTGATCCTTGCACGTGGTTGATTGTGTCCTTGTTGCTTGTTTTTCTTGTTTGGGTAGAGCCGAGAGACAAGTTCGCTAACGAGGAGCCCGTTGAGTTTTCTTTTGAGGATCCAGTCAACTCTAACAACTTCGCAGGCAAGATGATCATAACCTCGAAATCACTACTATCTTTGCTTTGCTAGATGCTCGCTCTTTTGCTATGCCAATGCTACGATGCCTTCCACTTTCTTTCAAGCCTCCCAAATTGCCATGTCAAACCTCTAACCCACCATGTCCTAGCAAACCGTTGATTGGCTATGTTACCGTTTTGCTCAGCCCCTCTTATAGCGTTGCTAGTTGCAGGTGAAGATTGGAGACCGTTCCTTGTTGGAACATTATTTACTTGTTGGGATATCACTATATTGCCATGTTATCTTAATGCATCTATATACTTGGTAAAGGGTGGAAGGCTCGGCCTCTCGCCTAGTGTTTTTTTTCCACTCTTGCCGCCCTAGTTTCCGTCATATCGGTGTTATGTTCCCGGATTTTGCGTTCCTTACGCGGTTGGGTTATAATGGGAACCCCTTGATAGTTCGCCTTGATTAGAGCTTTTCCAGCAATGCCCAACCTTGGATTTACCATTTGCCACCTAGCCTCTTTTTCCCTTGGGTTTCCGGAGCCCGAGGGTCATCTTATTTAAACCCCCCCCCCCCCCGGGCCAGTGCTCCTCTAAGTGTTGGTCCAACTCGTCAGCCGCCGGTGGCTACCAGGGGCAACTCTGGGCTGGCCTACCGGAAGTTTAGACAATCTGAGTGTGCCCTGAGAAAGAGATATGTGCAGCTCCTATCGGGATTTGTCGGCACATTCGGGCGATGTTGCTGGATTTGTTTTAACCTGTCGAAGTGTCTTGAAGAACCGAGGTACCGAGTCTGATCGGAATGTCTCGGGAAGAGGTCTATTCCTTCGTTGACCGTGAGAGCTTGTCATGGGCTAAGTTGGGACTCCCCTGCAGGGATTTGAACTTTTGAAAGCCGTGCCCGCGGTTATGGGCAGATGGGAATTTGTTAATATCCGGTTATAGATAACTTGAACCTTAACTTAATTAAAATGAATCAACAGTGTGTGTTACCATGATGGTCTCTTCTCAGCAGAGTCTGGGAAGTGAACACGGTGTTGGAGTAATGCTTGCCGCAGGATTGCCCTCTTTAGTTATGCGTTCGCGCTTTGCCTTCTCTTCTCGCTCTCTTTTGCGAATAGGATAGCCACCATATATGCTAGTCGCTTGCTGCAGCTCCACATATATTTACCTTGCCTTACCTATTAAGCTTAAATAGTCTTGATCGCGAGGGTGCGAGATTGCTGAGTCCCTGTGACTCACAGATTACTATTACACCAGATGCAGGGCCTGATGATTCTGCTCCAGATGGCGCGCTTGAACTCAAGTGGGAGTTCGACGAGGACTCTCAACGATACTATGTTTCTTTTCCTGATGATCAGTAGTGGTGCCCAGTTGGGGTGATCGGACCATGTCGCATGTTGGGTTATCTTTTATTTTGGCGCCGTAGTCGGGCCATGAGTGTTTGAATGTTGTAATGCTATTTATGTACTTTGATTGACGTGGCGAGTGTAAGCCAACTATGTTATCTCCCCTTTTATTATCTATATTACATGGGATGTTGTGAAGATTGCCTAACTTGCGACATTACTTTCAATGCGGTTATGCCTCTAAGTCGTGCCTCGAGACGTGGGAGATATAGCCGCATCGAGGGCGTTACAAGTTGGTATCAGAGCCGACCCTCGCGGTTACACGGATGGTTGCGGACAGGTGCGTGGTCATGTTGTTCATGACGTTTGTGACCCGTCATGGCACCCGGCATGGCACATGTACGGGACTGGAAGCACAGACGTTTGTGCCAAGAGGGAACGTTCCTGTGGCCCGACGAGGACGTCGGTTCCTCTGAGTGGGGGTGTATGTGATAGCCTGGCTTATTAGGGATGATAGACTACTCATATCAATAAGGAATTCCTTCTTTTCCAGGAGCCCATTCGGACAGAACTCCAAAGTTAAGCGTGCTCAGCTTGGAGTAGTGTCAGGATGGGTGACCGATTGGGAAGTTGCTCCTGGGTGCGCACGAATGAGGAAAAAGTGCACAGAAAAGACTAGTATTGATTTGTGGGGCCAGTCTAGATCCCGCCAGGAGTAACGGCCATCGGCGGGTGTGTCAGGGGCGTTACAAGTTGGTATCATTGCTCTGGTAAGGCATCCTGACGTAGAGTTTTGACTCTTCTCTTCTCAAATTTCACTAAAAAAAATTTAGGATCACGCGGGTATCTTGGAATCGTTTCGATGGTTTTGTGACGAGAACATTGTCTTGGTGCCTCCTGTCAGGGGTTTTGTGGAGGTGTCCCGGGGAGTTGAGCTATGAGGTGTTGTCATCATAATTTTATCTTTGCAGTTCTGGAATACCTGAGTTTAGTACACCGACATCGAAAATCTCTTTTATGCAGTTCGTTGGTGAGATAACCTCGACGCCACCCAGTACTGGGGCGGGAGTTCGGGAGTATCGCCATAACTTGTATAACGGATGCTTTTCGAAGGTTGAGGTAGATGGTTTCCGAAGTTTTTCTCGGTTATGTGTTGAAGGATGGATACAGCTGGATGTAGGATTTGCTAGATTTGGGTGAGATATTATGCTTCCCCTGTATCCCCAACACCTGATTGCATAACCGAAAAGGTTCGGGAGTTTCATAGGTGGGAATTCTTGTAGCTCTAGCTCTTCTTCCACGGATATTGGTTTGAGACTGGCATTTCTTACCGATTATTCGTTCTTGATCCGTACCTTGTTGATTTATTTCTCTACCTAAATTCTACGTGGCTTCTCAATTTATGGATATGTGACCATTTCAAGAGGAATGCATTCGTTCATTTTGTTCGGATGAGAAGACTATATGTTGCAATTTTCATTCCGTTGGATTCAGCTTCAATAATTGTCTATCAATGTGCTAATGGATGTCAACCTCTTCAGGATGGCTCCTCCAACGCGCACGACTCCGAATCCTGATCCGCCACCACCTCCACCTCCTCCGGAGGCATGGCAAGCTGTGATGGCCGCAACCAATGCAAACACGCAGTTGATCATGCAAATCCTTCAAGAGCGCAATCAAGCGAACCAAGGCAACCAAGGCAACAATCAGAATCACTTTGCTACACTCAACCAGTTCCTTGCTAACGGGCCAAAGACTTTCAGTAATTGTGTTGAGGCAACTGATGCTGACGATTGGCTCATGGATCTGTGCAAGCATTTCGAGTGCAGTAACGTCAGGCCTGAGGACTTTGTCAAGTTCGCTTCCTTCCAACTCAAAGACCAAGCTGCAGAGTGGTTCCAGCAGTACAAGGATTCCAGAGGTGGACGTGTGATTACCTGGGATGATTTCCGTCAAGATTTCAGAGCTCATCATATCCCTCAGAGCGTGGTTGAAAGCAAGCGTGAGGAATTCTGCAACCTAAAGCAAGGCTCTTTGTCTGTCTATGACTACAACAAGTTGTTCCAGAAGCTCGCCCGCTTTGCCAAGCAGGACGTCCCGGATGAGAAGAGCATGATATACCAGTTCAGGGGTGGTCTCAGAGAAGAAATCCAGCTAGCTCTTGTTCTCTTTGAGCCCTTGAGGTACGATGAGTTCTACAACATGGCACTGAAACAAGAGGCCGCTCAACTGAGATGTGATGCTTCCAAGAAGCGAGTCGGAGATGCTACTCCTTCTTCCTCTACTCAAGTGGCCAAGCAGCAGAAGTATTGGCTTCCTCCTCCCCTGTTCCGTCAGCCATATCAGAAGAGCAAAGGTGGCAGTGGTTCTTCCCACCCACCCAACCCTGGCTTTCAGAACAAGACTTCGTCTCAGGCTCCAAGATCAAGTGCTCCGTATCATCGTCCGCTTTCAGAGGTCATGTGCAACAAGTGCCAACAAAAGGGTCACTATGCCAACAAGTGTTTCAACCAGAGGCATCTTCCTCCTCCTCCTCCTGTCAGATCGGCAAGTACAGCTGTGGTCAAGCATAACCCCAAGTACGCCAAGGTCAATATGGTGAATGCAGCTCAGGCAGAGGATTCATCAGATGTCATCATGGGTAACCTTCCTATTAACGATGTTCCCGCAAAAGTTCTTTTCGACACTAGTGCATCGCATTGTTTTATCTCAAGACCTTTTGCATCTAAGCATGGGTGGTTTTCTCAAGTTATGCATAAGCCATTAGCAGTTGTCTCTCCGAGTAGATGCTTGCTCGCTAACTATGAGATTCCGGATATTTCTATCTCGATGGGTGATTTCAAGTTTCTATCCTCTCCAATGATCCTTGGTAACTCGGATATTGATCTTATTCTCGGGATGGATTGGCTTTCTAAGCACAAGGCTCAGCTTGATTGTGCAGCCAGGCAGATTCAATTGACTCATTCGTCTGAGGATGTAATTGTCTTTGCTGCTCGGGATAATACTATCCGTCTGTTTTCTCTCAATGAGAAGGGTGAACTGGATGCCATCTCGCAAATTCCAGTCGTTTGCGAATATCAAGACGTCTTTCCAAAAGAGCTTCCAGGAATGCCTCCACACCGGCCAATAGAATTCGTCATCGATCTTGAGCCTGGCACGGAACCTGTGTGCAAGCGTCCTTACAAGCTCGGACCTGAAGAGTTGAAGGAGCTGAAGAAGCAACTCGATATTCAAGAGATAATGGGTCTCATCCGGCCTAGTTCTTCTTCGTGGGGTTGTGGTGTTCTTTTTGTGAAGAAGAAGGATGGAACGGACCGGCTTTGTGTTGATTACCGTCCATTGAACAAGAAGACCATCAAGAACAAATACCCACTTCCCAACATCAACGAGCTGTTCGAACAACTCAAAGGTGCCCAAGTATTCTCCAAGCTTGATCTCCGTATGGGTTATCATCAGATTCGAATCCGTGAGCAAGATATTCCCAAGACGGCTTTCAGGACAAGCTATGGTTCATATGAATACACTTTCATGTATTTTGGCCTCGTCAACGCTCCTCCGACGTTCTCTCGCATGATGAATTTCATCTTCAACACCTACACCAATGACTTCGTTCTGGTCTATCTTGACGACATTCTGGTTTTCTCGAAGAACAAGGAAGATCATGCCAAGAACTTGCATTTGGTACTCGATAAGCTGAGGGAACACCAGTTCTATGCCAAGTTCTCCAAGTGCGAATTTTGGCTCGATGAGGTTCTTTATCTTGGTCATATCATCTCTGCCAAGGGCATTGCGGTGAATCCTGAGAAGGTGTCTGCAATTGTGAATTGGGAACCACCTCAGAACGTGAAGCAACTCCGTAGCTTCCTCGGTCTCGCAAGCTACTGTCGAAGATTCATTGAAAACTTTTCTAAGATCGCGAAGCCTCTCTTAAATCTTCTCCAGAAGCACGTCAAGTACGTTTGGTCTCCGGAGTGTGACATTGCTTTCAACACTTTGAAAGAGAAATTGATCACTGCTCCAGTTCTGACTCCGCCTGATGAATCCAAACCGTACGAGGTCTTTTTTGATGCCTCTCTCCAAGGTCTCGGTGCAGTATTGATGCAAGAGAAGAAAGTTGTGGCTTATACCTCTCGCCAGTTGAAGCCCAATGAGAAGAACTACCCCACTCATGATCTCGAGTTGGCGGCAGTTGTGCATGCTCTTTTGACTTGGAGACATCTCTTATTGGAAAGAAAAGTGGACATTTTCACTGATCACAAGAGTCTCAAGTACATTTTCACTCAGCCTAATCTCAACCTCAGGCAGACTCGATGGGTCGAAATGATTCAAGAGTATAATCCGAGTATCGAGTATACTCCAGGCAAGGCCAATGTGATTGCTGACGCATTGAGCAGGAAGGCTTATTGCAACAGTCTGATTCTCAAACCTTATCAACCCGAGCTTTTTGAAGCTTTCCGCAAACTTAATCTGCAAGTTGTTCCTCAAGGTTTCCTCGCCAACCTTCAAGTCTCTCCTACCTTGGAAGACCAGATTCGCCAAGCCCAGCTTCTTGATGCTATGGTGAAAAAGGTGAAGATTGGGATTGCCAAGAGTCAACCCAAGTACAAGTGTTATCGCCTTGATGACAAGGATACTCTCTTCTTCGAGGATCGTATTGTTGTGCCCAAAGGTGACCTCCGTAAAGTGATCATGAACGAGGCTCACAATTCTCTCCTCTCCATCCACCCTGGGAGCACGAAGATGTATCAGGACCTCAAGCAGGCTTATTGGTGGACTCGAATGAAGCGCGAGATTGCTCAGTTCGTGAATGAGTGTGATGTCCGCAGAAGAGTGAAGGCACAACACCAAAGGCCAGCTGGTCTCCTCCAACCTCTTGCCATTCCAGAATGGAAGTTTGACCACATTGAGATGGACTTCGTGACTGGATTTCCAAAGTCCGAACGTGGCAATGATGCTATATTCGTTGTCATCGACAAACTCACTAAAGTGGCTCACTTTCTGCCTATCAAAGAGTCAATCACTGCAGCTCAATTGGCGGAACTCTATACCTCTCGGATTGTCTCTCTGCACGGTATTCCACAAGTGATCTCTTCAGACCGTGGCAGCATCTTTACCTCCAAGTTTTGGGATTCTTTTCAGAAGGCCATGGGCACCAACATTCGCTTCAGCACAGCTTTCCATCCTCAAACTAGCGGACAAGTCGAGCGTGTGAACCAGATTCTTGAAGATATGCTCAGAGCTTGTGTGATCTCCTTCGGCATGAAGTAGGAGGATTGTCTTCCTTATGCTGAATTCTCCTACAACAACAGTTTTCAAGCAAGTTCGGGCAAGGCCCCATTTGAAATTCTGTATGGCAGGAAGTGCCGTACCCCTCTCAACTGGTCTGAAACCGGTGAACGTCAGCTTTTGGGAAATGACATAATCACAGAGGCAGAGGAAATGTGCAAAGTCATTCGAGATAACCTCAAAGCAACCCAATCCCGCCAGAAGAGCTACTATGACAGTAAGCACCGTGATTTGGCTTTCGAGATCGGAGATTATGTTTACCTCCGCGTCTCTCCTATGAAAGGTACTCGTCGCTTCGGTATCAAAGGGAAGCTTGCCCCTAGATACGTGGGACCTTTCAAGATTGTTAGCAAGAGAGGCGACCTCGCCTATCAACTCGAGCTTCCTTTAAACTTTGCAAATGTTCATGATGTGTTCCATGTCTCTTAGCTCCGAAAGTGCTACAAGACTCCTGACCGCACCGTCAACTTCGAGGACATTGAGCTCCAAGATCTCTCCTATCGTGAGCACCCAGTTCCTGTTCTCGAAGAGACTGAACGCAAGACTCGCAACAAGTCGATGAAATTCCTCAAAGTTAAGTGGTCACACCATTCCGATCGTGAAGCTACCTTGGAACGCGAGGATCACCTCTGTTCTGAGTACCAGGCGTTCTTTTAGTCCTGGATCTCGGGATGAGATCCTTCCGTAGTGGTGGAGTGTTGTAACACCCCGGATATGATTTACCCAATTTGTAATCCAACTCTTGCCGTTTCTGGCCTTAAGTTATTTTATTTTCTCGGGTTCGGGTCTTTGTCTCCGTGTGTTGTTATCGTTGTCATGCATCTCATATCATGTCATCATGTGCATTGCATTTGCATATGTGTTCATCTCCTGCATTCGAGCATTTTCCCCGTTGTCCGTTTTGCATTCCGGCGCTTCGTTCTCCTCCGGTGGTCATTTCTACCTTTCTTTCGTGTGTGGGGATTAAACTTTTCCGGATTGGACCGAGACTTGCCAAGCGGCCTTGGTTTACTACCGGTAGACCGCCTGTCAAGTTTCGTATCATTTGGACTTCGTTTGATACTCCAACGGTTAACCGAGGGACCGAAAAGGCCTCGTGTGTGTTGCAGCCCAACACCCCTCCATTTTGGCCCAAAACCCACCAAAACCCTCTCCATCATCTAGAGCGTTCGATCACGATCGCGTGGCCGAAAACTGCACCTCATTTGGACTCTCCTAGCTCCCTCTACCTATAAATATGTGTCTCCTCCCGGATTTTTCGCGCGATCCAAACCCTAACCCGCTCCTCCGCGCCGCGGGACACGTCCGCTGCCGGCCGGACGCGTCCGCCCCCGCCCGCATCAAATCAGAAACCACCACGTGTCGCCGCCACCTCCCACCGCCGCCGGCCCGCTCAGCCCGCGCCGGGCCCTGCCCACCGCGCGCCCGGGCCGCCGCCTCCTTTCACCCCGCGCCGCCTGGGAGCCCGAGCCGCCGCCGCACTTCGCAGCCCGCCGCCGCCGCGCCATTGCCGACCGGAGCGAGCTCCGCCGGCCGGATCTCCTCGCCCGCGCCGCCCCGGCTTCCTCACCGCCCGCCGCCGCCAGGACTCGCCGGCGCCGCCCCGGCCTCTCCTCCCCATGGCCTCGCCTTCCTCCAAGTCCGACGGCTCCGGCCGCTGCCGTTTTCTCTCCGGCGAACAGGATTCCGGCCGTCCTTGGGAAGCGTGCCACCGGATCTCAGATCTAGATCTCGGTTGACTATCCGTCCCTAACCCTAATTATTTTGCTATGTTCGCCGTGTCGTAACTCCTCATCCGTAGCTCCGTTTTGGGCACAGAGCATATAAAAATGTTAGTCTCCGAGAGTACATCATTTCATCTCATTGCATCATTTTCATTCGAGTTCATCTTGATGCCCGAAATGCTGTTAGAAGAATGCTATTTGAGATAATTGTCGGATCTGCTGCTCCATTTAGGTATTTGTCATTTTTGCCATGATTAATGTGTGCATGATATGCCCATGAGCTCTACATGTGTTTTGTTAAGGGTCTTGCCATCTTTCCAGAGGTGCAACCCATGTATTTTTGTGATGTGTGTGGTGACTAGCACAAGCTTGCAAAGTGAGGCACTTGGTAATGCTGATTTCAGGGACTTAGCATTTCCACTAAGTCCTTGGACTGTTTATCTCATATGGCCTTATGTTCATGTTGTTCCCTAGTGATCCGTGCCTCTTTTGAGGATGATCAGTAAGGATGTTTTGTTAATCTTGTAGTGCTCTATCCATCCATGTCTTTGTTTGCAATTATGGAGCACCCTAGCTTGAGTCAATCGAGCTCTACTTTTGTCATTTTATGAATCTGGGTAGATTGTCTACTTGTTAGCAATTTTGCCGAGGATGTTGTAGTTGATCCGTGCATGCTATGTTATTGTTCTTGCCATGTCTAGCTTGCATTTTGTGTATTCTTCATGGGTGAATGCTTAGATTGTCATGACTTGCTCTGTAGTGAGTGCATCGAACTCGTAAACATGACTACTTGATATCTGTTTTCAGCATGCTCCAGTTTTCACTAAGTCTATGATCTGTTTATGTTTTTGCCATGTTCACATGCTTGCAAATGTATTTTCTGATCCCTTTTGGCTCAAGGTCACTAAGGGACTTTTGTTAAGATCTTTGAGTAGCTCCATGCCATGCTTTACTTTGTCATGTTTAGGTCGTGTAGCATGTAGTTTTGTTGCTCCAAAGAGTGCTATCTGATCTGAAATTCCAGACAAGTGTTAATTTCACTAAGTCTGAAATCTGTTTGCCATATGCATTTTTGCCATGCTTGTTTGAACCTGTTAATGGATGAATTGGCCGTAGCTCAATGCTAGACTTTTGTTAAGCATCTTGAATGAATCCCTGACATTTATTTTGTTGCCATGTTTGGGTGCTCTAGCTTGTTCATCTCATTGCATTTAGACGGCTACTTGCTGTAAATCGCAGACCGGTGTCATATTTGAATTGCTTGCCATTTCCAAACCGTAACTCCGATTCCGGTGATCTTTATATCGTTTTCAAGCGATTTCATCTCATATTTCCAGTGGCACACTTGGTTTTCCAAGTTGAGGCAAGGTTCATGCATTCTTTGTCAAATCTTGCATATGCATCACATATCGCATCCCGCATAGCATACCATGTTTGCATCATATTGTTTGATCCTTGCACGTGGTTGATTGTGTCCTTGTTGCTTGTTTTTCTTGTTTGGGTAGAGCCGGGAGACGAGTTCACTAACGACGAGCCCATTGAGTTTGCTTTCGAGGATCCAGTCAACTCTGACAACTTCGTAGGCAAGATGATCATACCCTCGAAATCACTACTATCTTTGCTTTGCTAGATGCTCGCTCTTTTGCTATGCCAATGCTACGATGCCTAGCACTTGTTTTCAAGCCTCCCAAATTGCCATGTCAAACCTCTAAGCCACCATGTCCTAGCAAACCGTCGATTGGCTATGTTACCGCTTTGCTCAGCCCCTCTTATAGCGTTGCTAGTTGCAGGTGAAGATTGGAGACAGTTCCTTGTTCTAACATTATTTACTTGTTGGGATATCACTATATTGCCATGTTATCTTAATGCATCTATATATTTGGTAAAGGGTGGAAGGCTCGGCCTCTCGCCTAGTGTTTTGTTCCACTCTTGCCGCCCTAGTTTTCGTCATATCGGTGTTATGTTCCCGGATTTTGCGTTCCTTACGCGGTTGGGTTATAATGGGAACCCCTTGATAGTTCGCCTTGATTAAAGCTTTTCCAGCAATGCCCAACATTGGATTTACCATTTGCCACCTAGCCTATTTTTCCCTTGGGTTTTCGGAGCCCGAGGGTCATCTTATTTAAACCCCCCCGGGCCAGTGCTCCTCTTAGTGTTGGTCCAACTCGTCAGCCGCCGGTGGCTACCAGGGGCAACTCTGGGCTGGCCTACCGGAAGTTTAGACAATCTGAGTGTGCCCTGAGAAAGAGATATGTGCAGCTTCTATCGGGATTTGTCGGCACATTCGGGCGGAGTTGCTGGATTTTTTTAACCTGTCAAAGTGTCTGGAAGAACCGAGGTACCGAGTCTGATCGGAATGTCTCGGGAGGAGGTCTATTCCTTCGTTGACCGTGAGAGCTTGTCATGGGCTAAGTTGGGACACCCCTGTAGGGATTTGAACTTCTGAAAGCCGTGCCCGCGGTTATGGGAAGATGTGAATTTGTTAATGTCCGGTTGTAGATAACTTGAACCTTACCTTAACAGTGTGTGTTACCGTGATGGTCTCTTCTCGGCGGAGTCCGGGAAGTGAACACGGTGTTGGAGTAATGCTTGCCGCAGGATTGCCCTCTTTAGTTATGCGTTCGCGCTTTGCCTTCTCTTCTCGCTCTCTTTTGCGAATAGGATAGCCACCATATATGCTAGTCGCTTGCTGCAGCTCCACATATATTTACCTTGCCTTACCTATTAAGCTTAAATAGTCTTGATCGCGAGGGTGCGAGATTGCTGAGTCCCTGTGACTCACAGATTACTATTACACCAGATGCAGGGCCTGATGATTCTGCTCCAGATGGCGCGCTTGAACTCAAGTGGGAGTTCGACGAGGACTCTCAACGATACTATGTTTCTTTTCCTGATGATCAGTAGTGGTGCCCAGTTGGGGTGATCGGACCATGTCACATGTTGGGTTATCTTTTATTTTGGCGCCGTAGTCGGGCCATGAGTGTTTGAATGTTGTAATGCTATTTATGTACTTTGATTGACGTGGCGAGTGTAAGCCAACTATGTTATCTCCCCTTTTATTATCTATATTACATGGGATGTTGTGAAGATTGCCTAACTTGCGACATTGCTTTCAATGCAGTTATACCTCTAAGTCGTGCCTCGACACGTGGGAGATATAGCCGCATCGAGGGCGTTACATCTGTGCACAGTGTATCGGGCCGAGCCCATGTATCCCTTCGCCCTCACTTACCCCTTTGTGGCCCTAGACTATATATACTCCTCCATTTGAGGCTTAGCAAAGTAGTCGCTCATTAGAGATAGAGCTTTGGTCATCCATTAAGGATCTACTCCACGAGAGAGACCGCGGCCCCTCTTCAGAGAAGATCCACCTTGGATTCAAGAGCCCCGTGTGGGAAGATCCTTCTAGGATTCAAGCCCCCATCTCCTTTGGATTTGGGATGAACTCTACCATCAAGACCTCCTCATGGAGATGAACCTTACCTTGTATATTTCCCTTTGTTGTTCATATACCTTGCAGATCTTGTGTGTTTGATTGTCTAGTGGATGTGTGACTGGACTTGTTCTTGAGTGTTTCCCCATGTGTTTTCTCTCCGTTCTTCCCTGTGTTCTTCGCGGGATCCGCTCCTTTCGTGAAAGGTTGGCCGTATAGGGTTCCACCCTACATCAACAAGATGCCGAGGCACAACATCAAGAGCAACAATTGCGAGATGCTCAAGCACTTGAGGCGCAACAAGCCCTCCAAGATGCAAGTCGAGTCATAGCCAACCGAGGCCGACAAGCTCGTGAACATGAAGAAGCCAACGAAAGAAGATTTCAAGCTCGCGTGAATTGTAAAGTTCCTCAAGTTCCTCCTCGAGCTCGACAAGCTCCTCCACAATCTCACCAAGAACATCAAGTTCATCAAGAGCATGAAGACAATGGACATCCTCCACGACAAGAGCAACACGAGTTTGACAATTATCAACAACATGGGCATCATCATCCCCGACCCCAACACAATGAAGAGCAATGCTACGGCAAGATAAAATTCACCATGCCCAAGTTCAATGGAACCAACGATCCCGAAGAGTATCTTTCATGGGCATTGAAGGTCGACAAAATCTTCCGTTTGCACAACTATGACGAAGAGAAGAAGATCGCGATGGCATCCCTTGAGTTCCAAGACTATGTCCTCATCTGGTGGGAACAAGTTATCGAGCGCCGAGAGGCAAGAGGTGAACCACCCATCACTACTTGGGCGCAAATGAAGGATGTCATGAGAGCGCGCTTTGTGCCTACCTACTACAAGCGCGACCTCTTCAAGAAACTTCAACTATTGAAGCAAGGAACCAAGAGCGTTGAAGAGTACTACAAGGAGATGGAGATTGCCATGATAAGATCCAATGTCCACGGAAGATGATGAGCATACTACGACACGTTTCTTGAATGGACTCAACCATCCTATCAAGAAGATCGCCGACTTCCAACCATACTCGAACCTCATCGAGCTAGTGCATCAAGCTACCAAAGCGGAACGTCAAGTGCAAGGCGATTACAAGTATGCCAACTTTTCATCCAAGTCATATGGTTTCTCCAACACCCAAGCTTCAACGACTCCAACACTGTCTACCATCCTTCTACAAGCAACGTCGACAAGTCAAGTCACAAGAAAACTTCGTCAACTCCAAGTCATCCTCCTACTACAAGCAACCTCAAGCCGAGAGCTTCATCATCATCAACCCCCACCGATGAGACCGTCAAGACAAGTTCCTTCAAATACTTCACATGCGGAGGCCGAGGCCACAAGTCCTATGAGTGCACCAACAAGCGAACCATGATCCTCAACGATGACGGCACTTACGACTCAATGAGTGAAGGAGAAATGGACGACCTCGAGCAAGTTGCCATGCACCGGCAAGTGAACGATGAAGAGGAACAAGTCATTTGCGATGAAGATTCAAGTCCCGCTCTTGTTGTCTCCAAGGTCTTGACTCTCCAACATCACCAAGAAGAAGACCAAAGATGCCATATCTTTCATACCAAGGTCGGCATCAATGGAAAATCCGTCAAGGTCATCATCGATGGAGGGAGTTGTCATAAACTCGCATGTGAAGAACTTTGCTCCAAGCTCCAATTGCCCAAGACGAAGCACCCACATCCATACAAAGTTCAATGGCTTAGCAACTCCGGCACTATCCAAGTCGAGCATCGAGTACAAGTCTCCTTCAAAATTGGTGCCTACGAAGACACGTTGGAGTGCGATCTCGTTCCAATGACCGTTTGCCACCTTGTTCTTGGATGCCCATGGAAATTTGATAGAGGTGTCATCCAGAATGGCCGAATGAACCACTACATCTTCAAGATGAAGGGCAAGGAGTACGTACTTCGCCCCATGTCTCCAAGCCAAGTGATCACAGACAAGCAAGCCACCCATCGTGGAGAGAATAGTGAGAGAGCGAGCCACCAAAAAGAGAGTGAATGCCACAAGCCCAAATCGAGTGTCTCCATGATGAGCAACAAGAAGTACTTTGTAACGCCCTCGATGTGACTATATCTCCCACATGTCGAGGCACGACTTAGAGTCATAATCCCATTGAAGTCATATGTCGCAAGTTAGGCAATCTTCACAAACATCCCAGGTAATATAATTAATAAAAGTGGAGAAAACATAGTTAGCTTACACTCGCCACGTCAATCAAGTACATAAATAGCATTACATCAATCAAACACACATGGCCCGACTACGGAGCCAAAATAAAAGACAACCCAACATGCGACACGGTCCCGATCACCCAAACTGGGCACCACTACTGATCAACTAGAACGAAACAACACAAAGGACAAGGTCTTCAACGAGCTCCTCCTGAGCTGGGTTGCGTCATTTGCACGGACTCGTCGGCACCTGCAATCTGGTTTTGGAAGTATCTGTGAGCCACGGGGACTGAGCAATCTCGCACCATCGCGATCAAGACTATTTAAGCTTATGGGTAAGGTAAAGGTATGAGGTGGAACTGCGGAAAGCGACTAGCATATATGGTGGCTAACATATGCAAATGAGAGCGAGAAGAGAAGGCAAAGCACGGTCGATAAAAGTATGATCAAGAAGTGATCCTAAAACAACCTACGTCAAGCATAACTCCAACAACCGTGTTCACTTCCCAGACTCCGCCGGAAAGAGACCATCACGGTTACACACGCGGTTGATGTATTTTAATTAAGGTCAACTTCAGGTTTTCTACAACCGGACATTAACAAATTCACATCTGCCCATAACCGCGGGCACGGCTTTCGAAAGTTCAAATCCCTACAGGGGTGTCCCAACTTAGCCCATGACAAGCTCTCACGGTCAACGAAGGAATAGACCACCTCCCGAGACATTCCGATCAGACTCGGTATCCCGGTTCTTGAAGACATCCTCGACAATGGTAAAACAAGTCCAGCAAAACCGCCCGATGCACCGACATCCTGATGGGAGCTGCACATATCTCGTTCTCAGGGCAACACCGGATGAACACTACGTACACCTCAAACCAGCCCTCAAGTTTCCCCGAGGTGGCACCGCAAGTGGCTCTAGTTTGGACCAACACTTAGACAAGCACTGGCCCGGGGGGTTAAAATAAGATGACCCTCGGGATGCGTGACTCCCAAGGGAAAAAGGCTAGGTGGGAATGGTAAAACCAAGATTGGGCCTTGCTGGAGGATTTTTATTCAAAGCGAATTGTCAAGGGGTTCCCATTATAACCCAACCACGTAAGTAACGCAAAATCCGGGAACATAACAACGATATGACGGAAACTAGGGCGGCAAGAGTGGAACAAAACACCAGGCATAAGGTCGAGCCTTCCACCCTTAACCAAGTATATAGATGCATTAATTAAATAAGATATATTGTGATATCCCAACAAGTAAACATGTTCGAACAAGGAACAACATCTCCATGTTCCAACAAGGAACAAACTTCAATCTTCACCTGCAACTAACAACGCTATAAGGGGGGCCGAGCAAAGCGGTAACATAGCCAATCAACGGTTTGCTAGGACAAGGTGGGTTAGAGGCTTGGTTCAACAATATGGGAGGCATGATACGCAAGTGGTAGGTATCGCAGCATAGGCATAGCAAAAGAGCGAGCAACTAAGCAAGCAAAGATAGAAGTGATTTCGAGGGTATGGTCATCTTGCCTGAAATCCCGCAAGGAAGAATAACGAGTCCATGAAGAAGACAAACGGACGTAGCCAACGGATCCTCACAAATGCGACATTACCAGAACCAACCCAAAGAAGCAAACACCGGAAAAGAATCACACAACATAGTAAACAACCAACACATGAACATGGTATGATATGCGAGATGCGGTATGCGATGCATATGCATGATTTTACAAGGAATGCATGAACTTGGCCTCAACATGGAAATCCAAGTGTGCTACTGGAAAGGTGAGATGAAATCTCTTGAAAACGATATAAAGATCACCGAAATCGGAGTTACAGTTTGGAAATGGCAAGCGATTCAAATATGACCACGATCTGCGATTTACAGCAAGTAGCCAACTAAATGCAATCAGATGAACATGCTATAGCACCCAAACATGGCAACAAAATACAAGGCAGGGATGCATTCAAGATGCTTAACAAAAGTCTAGCACTGAGCTACGGCCAATTCGTCCATTAACAGGTTCAAACAAGCATGAAAAAACTGCATATGGTAAATAGATCTCACACTTAGTGAAATTAACACTTGTGTGGAATTTCAGATCAGGTAGCACTCTTCGGAGCAACGGAACTACATGCTATAGGACCTGAACATGACAAAGTAATACATGGCATGGAGCTACTCAAAGATCTTAACAAAAGTCCCTTAGTGACCTTGAGCCAAAAGGGATCACAAAATACAATTGCAAGCATGTGAACATAGCAAAAACATAATCAGTTTTCAGACTTAATGAAAGCTGGAGCATGCTGAAAACAGATATCAAGTAGGCATGTTTACGAGCTTGATGCACTCACTACGGAGCAAGTCATGATAAGCTAAGCATACATCCATCAAGAATACATAAAATGCAAGCTAGACATGGCAAGAACAATAACATAGCATGAATGGATCAACTATAACATCATCGGCAAAATTGCAAACAAGTTGACAATCTGCCCAGATTCACAAAGTAGCAAAAGTAGAGCTCGATTGACTCAAGCTAGGGTGCTCCATAATTTCAAACAAAGACATGGATGGATAGAGCACTACAATATTAACAAAACATCCTTACTGATCATCCTCAAAAGAGGCACGGATCACTAGGAAACAACATGAACATATGGCATCATGAACTAAACAGCTCAAGGACTTTGTGGAAATGCTAAGTCCCTAAAAACAGAATTACCAAGTGCCTCACTTGGCAAGCTTGTGCTAGTCACCACACACATCACAAAAATACATGGGTTGCACCTTTGGAAAGATGACAAAACCCTTAGCAAAACATATGTACAACTCATGGGCATATCATGCACACAATAATCATGGCAAAAATGACAAATGTCTAAATGAAGCAGCAGATCTGACAATTATCTCAAGTAGCCTCCTTCTAACAGCATTTCGGGCATCAAGATGAACTCAAATGAAAATGACGCGATGAGATGAAATGATGTACTCTCTGAGACGAACAATTTGATATGCTATATGCATGAATCGGATCTACGGATGCAAAGTTACAATGCGTAGAAGATGGGCACATGGATCTGGAAAATTGGGGACTTAGCCGAAATTGCTACCTCCAGATCAGGATCTAGGTCAAAGGGGCATGCATCCCGAGGTCAACTCCGGCGAGAAGGAGCTTGCTCCGGCGAGGGGGAGGCAAGGAGGAGGTCGGGGAGGACACCGGCGGCGAGAGAGGTGGATGGAGAGGAGCTCCGGTGAGCTCGGGCGGCTCCGGGGCGGCGACGCGCGGTGGCGGCGAGGCGGCCGGCGGCGATGGCTGGTGGAGGAGGCAGGCGGCGAGGCGTCGTGGCGGCGACGGGCGGTCACTTGCGGGGCGGCGCCCGCGGTTGGCGGCGGCGGGGTCTGGCCCGGTTCGGCCCCGCGCGGGCCGGATCTGGGCCGGCGGGCTTCGGCGGCGGGGAGGAGAGAGGAGGTCCGGCGTTGATGAGGTGGCGAGGCCTGATTGGCTGAGGGTGAGGGCGGACACGTCCGGTCGCCGGGCGGACATGTCCGGCGGCGCGAGGAAGAGGGAGGCTAGGGTTCATCCGCGAAAATTTCGGGGATGGCCACATATATATAGGTAGGGGGAGCTAGGAGAGTCCAAATGAGGTGCGGTTTTCGGCCATGTGATCGTGATTGAACAACCGAGATGATGGAGAAGGTTTTGGTGGGTTTTCGGCCAAAATGGAGGGATGTTTGGCTGCAACACACACGAGGCCTTTTCGGTCCCTCGGTTAACCGTTGGAGCATCAAACGAAGTCCAAATGGTACGAAACTTGACAGGCGGTCTACCGGTAGTAAACCAAGGCCGCTTGGCAAGTCTCGGTCCTATCCGGAAATGTTTAATCCCCACACACGAAAGAAAGGTAGAAATGACCACCGGAGGAGAACGAAGCGCCGGATTGCAAAACGAACAACGAGGAAAATGCTCGGATGCATGAGACGAACACGTATGCAAATGAAATGCACATGATGACATGATATTCAATGCATGACACGCAAGCAAAGACAAAGCAACAACAACGAATAACTGGACGACACCTAGCACATCGGTCTCGGGGCGTTACAACACTCCACCACTACGAGAGGCTCTCGTCCCAAGATCTAGAATGGCACCGGAGGGAAAATGGAAGAGAAAGAGAAGAGGTAACGCTAAGTTGCTCCTTAGACAAATGAGTGAAAACCAAGAACCTTAAAGAGGTTAAGCCATATCGAGAAAAGAATACAACGGAGATGAATGAAGTTGAAAACACTCCGTTAGAAAAGGAGAACAAGGAACAATAAAGGTCAAATACGACAACACTCCGGTTGGAAATGGAAGGTAAAGAATATGAGCATGGCAAAATGAAAGCACTTGGATGAGAGTCCGGTTAGAAGAGGAAAGATAGACACAACACTCCGGTTAAACAATATAGAGAAGGAATAAGAATGATATAATTTGGACAGCACTCCGACTGTAATTGGAAAGAATTTGACATGAATTTGACAAGATTAGGGGATACTTGATGAAAAACAACAATACACTGCCTCCGGAACTATTGAAAGAATGGCACAATGGGTAAGAACGATTTCAGGCGGCACTCCGGTTGAGAAGGGAGCCAAAACTTGACAGGATGGGAAGAACTCGAAAAGCGGGCATGACACTCCGGTTAAATGTATAAGCACGATCAAAACATGGCCCTGACAAAGCGAGAAGATGGGTTGAGGATAGCAACATCACAATGCCTCCGGAATGAAGGGAAACAATATCTTGAGAGAGCACGGTTACAACAAATGCTAGAACGGAGTTGTTGAAAACCAACAACGAAAAGAATAAACTTGATATGGTCTTATAGAAGACATCTCCAAATTATGAGGTGACAACTTGCCACTCATGGAAAAAAAGAATTTGATTTATAAGAACAAGGAGAAGAGAAACTTATTTCACTGGGAGGATAGATGAAGAACTTGGGTCATTTATGAGCACCATAGGTAGCAACAATCCTTAGGGAACGCTCTAGCTGAAATATAACCCAAGATAATTCCAACGAAAAGGTTGATGGATTTAAAATACCTCATTCTTAACAATATATGAATCATGAAACATGAGCTCAAATTATCAAGAATGACATAATACCACATCCAATGATATGGTAGAAAGAATTGCACTCCGGATTGCAAGATGAAGAATACTTGAGCTCCTCTAAAAAGAATCTTGATGAACACTTTGAGAAGGAATATAATCCTTGATGAACCATCATGTAGAACCTTCAAGAGAACTCCGAAAAAAGGAATTGAATTTAGTCGATGAAACAAGAATAAGAATTACATTATGCTTATCCTTCACCAATTTAATTGATGACAAACAATGGATTTGGCACACTACCTATTCTCGTGGACAGGATTAAGAGAGATATCGATAACTTGAGAAAATCTTGAACGACCCACCGGTAGAATAGAACAACGAATAAATTGATAAGGAAGAGAAATCTTGAACGAACCACCGTAAGAATTAAAATGAACAAAGAAAAGATAAGGAAGACACCGGAAAGAATTTAGCAAATAAATGAAGATGCTTGAGAGAATTTAGATACATGAGAACGAAGAGATCATGAACTGATTAGAGAATACTTGAGCGATGCACCGGTGAGATTTGGGAAATGAGAGCTGAAAGCTGAGAATGAATAAATCTTAGATGATGGGCTCCGGATGAACAAACTAAAAAAAGCTCCTGAATTGCTCCGGATGGGTGAAAAGAATTCTCACAATCGAAATCAATTATGAGAGGGTGGCCTCGAACTAGAACCATGAATCTTGAAGAGAAAAGAGCAAGATTGACAGAAAAATCTTCTTCGATCTTCAAATGATGAGAATGACAACGAGAAACACCATCAAGAATTGTTGAGGCACTCCGGAATGAAGAATGAAAAAAAAAGGTTGATCCAACAATGAAAAGAATTCGACAGATCTTGGAGAAAAGCATTTGACTAATGATAAGTCATTCTTACGTCAAACTTCGAAAAGAAATTTAAGGATATCCCCGGGAAAATAAGAAGAGTCAGGTAAGATCCTGGGAAAATACATGTGGGTTAGGGCCCACTCAAAATAAAACACCGTTGAACAATTTAAGAGAGAAAGCACCGGTTGAATTTAACGGCTTGAATGAGATAACAACCTCGAAATAAGTTGAACGGATCTGGAATGACAAAACGAGCCTTCTGAGATTTCTTCAGCACTCCGGAACAATAGAATAGCAAGAGTGGATGATTAAGAGGTGCACCGGCATGAGAAAGCATTTGAAATAACGGAAAAGAATATGATCAAAGACCGAAAGCTTGAATTGAATCCACCGGAGAAGATAAAAGAACAAGGAATGATAAACTTGAGGCTCCGTTAGAATCTTCATGAGAATCACCGGATAAGAATATTGATAGAAAAAGAATGGAGAGGCTTCACATCAATAAGATGGATAATCGATTAAGAAATCTGAGTCCTTCACGAAAAAGGGTGGGTGGGCGGGAAAACAAATGCCACTTGAGATGGATGAAACGAACAACGTAGAGAAAGCTGAGATTGAAACTTGCGGATGTTGCAATGATCGGATCCACTAGAAGAGAATCACACCGGTTGAAAAGGATTGACATGACAGTCTCGATGACCGAGAAGGATTAGTGTTCACATCGGGGTATGAGAACACCGCTTAGGAAAAGGTATGGAATCAACATTTGACTTCGAAGCAACTCGAATACCACAACTCAAAACAAAAACAAAGGATTGGCTTGCAAAATAAGCCGGAACAAACATATGATAGAGATTTCGTCCGAAGTTTTCGTGGTGGGGCCTACACGGGCTCGATCGTACAGCACCATCATATACAAGGAGTGCACATGACATACGAAGCGTCCCCGAGTCGGCATAGCCAAGGACTCTTTAAGACACAACGAGACCACTGTAAAACCAACCGTGGATAGGCGGACCACTAGACGTCGAACCCCAATTTCATATCATACATATGTCGAAAAGATATCCTAAGAGCTACTTGAATTCCCACTTATAAACTCCGGAAATTTTCCGGTTATGCAATCAGGTGTTGGGGATACAGGGGAAGCATAATATCTCACCCAAATCTAGCAAATCCTACATCCAGCTGTATCCATCCTTCAACACATAACCAAGAAACCTTCAGAAATCATCTACCTCAACCTTCGAAAAGCATCCGTTATACAAGTTATGGCAATACTTCCGAACTCCCGCCCCAGTACTGGGTGGCGTCGAGGTTATCTCACCAACGAACTGCATAAAAGAGATTTTCGATGTCGTCATACTAAACTCAGGTATTCCAGAACTGCAACGATAAAATTATGACGACAACACCTCAGAGCTCAACTCCCCGGGACACCTCCACAAAACCCCTGACAGGAGGCACCAAGACAATGTTCTGGTCATAAAACCATCGGAACGATTCCAAGATACCTGCGTGATCCTAAATTTTTTTTAGTGAAATTTGAGAAGAGAAGAGTCAAAACTCTACGTCAAGATGCCTTACCAGAGCGATGAGGAGACTGGGAAGTAAAAAGAAATCCTAAACTCTCCGATATATAATTCCTAAATGACTCAAAACATTTTTCTAGACTCAACTCGTCCGCTAATTCCATCAAGCAGTGGGGGCTCCTAAGGTCGGAGAAGGCTCTGATACCAACTTGTAACGCCCTCGATGCGACTATATCTCCCACGTGTCGAGGCACGACTTAGAGGCATAATCGCATTGAAGGCATATGTCGCAAGTTAGGCAATCTTCACAAACATCCCAAGTAATATAATTAATAGAAGGGGAGAAAACATAGTTGGCTTACACTCGCCACGTCAATCAAGTACATAAATAGCATTACATCAATCAAACACTCATGGCCCGACTACGACGCCAAAATAAAAGACAACCCAACATCCGACACGGTCCCGATCACCCCAACTGGGCACCACTACTGATCAACTAGAACGAAACAACACAAAGGACAAGGTCTTCAACGAGCTCCTCCTGAGCTGGGTTGCGTCATCTGCACGGACTCGTCGGCACATGCAATCTGGTTTTGGAAGTATCTGTGAGCCACGGGGACTCAGCAATCTCGCACCCTCGCGATCAAGACTATTTAAGCTTATGGGTAAGGTAAAGGTATGAGGTGGAACTACAGCAATCGACTAGCATATATCGTGGCTAACATACGCAAATGAGAGCGAGAAGAGAAGGCAAAGCACGGTCGATAAAAGTATGATCAAGAAGTGATCCTAAAACAACCTACGTCAAGCATAACTCCAACAACCGTGTTCACTTCCCGGACTCCACCGGAAAGAGACCATCACGGTTACACACGCGGTTGATGTATTTTAATTAAGGTCAACTTCAGGTTTTCTACAACCGGACATTAACACCGCGGGTACGGCTTTCGAAAGTTCAAATCCCTGCAGGGGTGTCCCAACTTAGCCCATGACATGCTCTCACGGTCAACGAAGGAATAGACCTCCTCCCGAGACATTCCGATCAGACTCGGTATCTCGGTTCTTCAAGACATCCTCGACAATGGTAAAACAAGTCCAGCAAAACCACCCAATGCGCCGACATCCTGATGGGAGCTGCACATATCTCGTTCTCAGGGCAACACCGGATGAACACTACGTACAACTAAAACCAGCCCTCAAGTTTCCCCCAGGTGGCGCCGCAAGTGGCTCTAGTTTGGACCAACACTTAGACAAGCACTCGCCCGGGGGGTTAAAATAAGATGACCCTCGGGATGCGCGACTCCCAAGGGAAAAAGGCTAGGTGTCGAATGGTAAAACCAAGATTGGGCCTTGCTGGAGGAGTTTTATTCAAAGCAAACTGTCAAGGGGTTCCCATTATAACCCAACCGCGTAAGGAACACAAAATCCGGGAACATAACAACAATATGACGGAAACTAGGGCGGCAAGAGTGGAACAAAACACCAGGCATAAGGCCGAGCCTTCCACCCTTAACCAAGTATATAGATGCATTAATTAAATAAGATATATTGTGATATCTCAACAAGTAAACATGTTCCAACAAGGAACAACATCTCCATGTTCCAACAAGGAACAACATCTCCATGTTCCAACAAGGAACAAACTTCAATCTTCACCTGCAACTAACAACGCTATAAGAGGGGCTCAGCAAAGCGGTAACATAGCCAATCAACGGTTTGCTAAGACAAGGTGGGTTAGAGGCTTGGTTCAACAATATGGGAGGCATGATATGCAAGTGGTAGGTATCGCAGCATAGGCATAGCAAAAGAGCGAGCAACTAAGCAAGCAAAGATAGAAGTGATTTCGAGGGTATGGTCATCTTGCCTGAAATCCCGCAAGGAAGAAGAACGAGTCCATGAAGAAGACAAACGGACGTAGCCAACGGATCCTCACAAATGTGACGTTACCGGAACCAACCCGAAGAAGCAAACACCGGAAAAGAAGCACACAACATAGTAAACAACCAACACATGAACATGGTATGAGATGCGAGATGCGGTATGCGATGCATATGCATGATTTGACAAGGAATGCATGAACCTGGCCGCAACTTGGAAATCCAAGTGTGCCACTGGAAAGGTGAGATGAAATCACTTGAAAATGATATAAAGATCACCGGAATCGGAGTTACAGTTTGGAAATGGCAAGCGATTCAAATATGACCACGATCTGCGATTTACAGCAAGTAGCCAACTAAATGCAATGAGATGAACATCCTACAGCACCCAAACATGGCAACAAAATACATGGCAGGGATGCATTCAAGATGCTTAATGAAAGTCTAGCATTGAGCTACGGCCAATTCATCCATTAACAGGTTCAAACAAGCATGACAAAACTGCATATGGTAAACATATCTCAGACTTAGTGAAATTAACACTTGTGTGGAATTTCAGATCAGGTAGCACTCTTCGGAGCAACGGAACTACATGCTACAGGACCTGAACATGACAAAGTAAGACATGGCATGGAGCTACTCAAAGATATTAACAAAAGTCCCTTAGTGACCTTGAGCCAAAAGGGATCACAAAATACAATTGCAAGCATGTGAACATAGCAAAAACATAATCAGTTTTCAGACTTAATGAAAGCTGGAGCATGCTGAAAACAGATATCAAGTAGGCATGTTTACGAGCTCGATGCACTCACTACGGAGCAAGTCATGATAAGCTAAGCATACATCCATCAAGAATACATAAAATGCAAGCTAGACATGGCAAGAACAATAACATAGCATGCACAGATCAACTATAACATCATCGGCAAAATTGCAAACAAGTTGACAATTTGCCCAGATTCACAAAGTAGCAAAAGTAGAGCTCGATTGACTCAAGCTAGGGTGCTCCATAATTGCAAACAAAGACATGGATGGATAGAGCACTACAATATTAACAAAACATCCTTACTGATCATCCTCAAAAGAGGCACGGATCACTAGGAAACAACATGAACATATCGCATCATGAACTAAACAGCTCAAGGACTTAGTGGAAATGCTAAGTCCCTGAAAACAGAATTACCAAGTGCCTCACTTGGCAAGCTTGTGCTAGTCACCACACACATCACAAAAATACATGGGTTGCACCTCTGGAAAGATGACAAAACCCTTAGCAAAACATATGTACAACTCATGGGCATATCATGCACACAATAATCATGGCAAAAATGACAAATGTCTAAATGAAGCAGCAGATCTGACAATTATCTCAAGTAGCCTCCTTCTAACAGCATTTCGGGCATCAAGATGAACTCAAATGAAAATGATGCGATGAGATGAAATGATGTACTCTCTGAGACGAACAATTTGATGTGCTATATGCATGAATCGGATCTACGGATGCAAAGTTACAATGCGAAGAAGATGGGCACATGGATCTGGAAAATTGGGGACTTAGCCGAAATTGCTACCTCCAGATATGGATCTAGATCAAAGGGGCACGCATCCCGAGGTCAACTCCAGCGAGAAGGAGCTTGCTCCGGCGAGGGGGAGGCGAGGAGGAGGACGGGGAGGACGCCGGCGGCGAGAGAGGTGGATGGAGAGGAGCTCCGGTGAGCTCGGGCGGCTCCGGGGCGGCGCAAGGCAGCGGTGACGCGCGGTGGCGGCGAGGCGGCCGGCGGCGATGGACGGTGGAGGAGGCAGGCGGCGAGGCACCGTGGCGGCAATGGGCGGTCACTTGCGGGGCGGCGCCCGCGGTTGGCGGCGGCGGGGTCTGGCCCGGTTCGGCCCCGCGCGGGCCGGATCTGGGCCGGCGGGCTTCGGTGGCGGGGAGGAAAGAGGAGGTCCGGCGTTGATGAGGTGGCGAGGCCTGATTGGCTGAGGGTGAGGCCGGACACGTCCGGTCGCCGGGCGGACATGTCCGGCGGCGCGAGGAAGAGGGAGGCTAGGGTTCATCCGCGAAAATTTCGGGGATGGCCACATATATATAGGTAGGGGGAGCTAGGAGAGTCCAAATGCGGTTTTCGGCCACGCGATCGTGATCGAATGATCGAGATGATGGAGAGGGTTTTGGTGGGTTTTGGGCCAAAATGGAGGGGTGTTGGGCTGCGACACACACGAGGCCTTTTCGGTCCCTCGGTTAACCGTTAGAGCATCAAACGAAGTCCAAATGGTACGAAACTTGACAGGCGGTCTACCGGTAGTAAACCAAGGCCGCTTGGCATGTCTCGGTCCAATCCGGAAATGTTTAATCCCCACACACGAAAGAAAGGTAGAAATGACCACCGGAGGAGAACGAAGCGCCGGATTGCAAAACGGACAATGGGGAAAATGCTCGGATGCATGAGACGAACACGTATGCAAATGAAATGCACATGATGACATGATATGCAATGCATGACACGCAAGCAAAGACAAAGCAACAACAACGAATAACTGGATGACACCTGACACATCGGTCTCGGGGCGTTACAAACTTAGTCCTATTCGCCACCAAAAGTGATACACTACGTACTTTTGTGCAAGGACAATGCAACACAAGCTAACACCTCTCATGCTCTACCTTTAGTGTTATCTTCTCTTTTGCGGGAATTTCTAGAAGTTTTCCCCGACGAGCTACCTCCGGGACTACCTCCACTACAAGGCATCGAGCACCGCATCGACCTCATCCCCAGAGCACCTCTTCCGAACAAAGGCAAGTAAATCATCTCATAGAGCATGGACATGTGTATGGAAGTTTTAGCCCTTGTGCCGTCCCGATCATTCTTGTGCCAAAACTAGACGGTAGCTTTCGCATATGCTCCGATTGTAGACCGATCAATGCTATCACCATTCGCTATAGGTATCCCATTCCATGCCTTGACGATATGCTTGATGAACTTAGTGGTGCCACTATCCTTTCAAAAATTGATCTTAAAAGTGGTTACTATCAAATCCGCATACAAGAGGGTGATTAATGGAAAACTGCTTTCAAAACAAAGTTTGTGTTGTATGAGTGGTTAGTCATGCCTATGGGTCTATCGGAAGCACCGGGTACTTTTATGTATCTTATGAATCATGTCTTTCGCCCTTACATCGGTGTGTTTGTTGTGGTCTACTTCGATGATATCCTTGTTTTTAGCAAGTCTCTCAAAGAGCATGTCACCCATGTCCGAACCGTTTTAAAAACTCTTCGAAAAGAGCATCTCTATGATAATATGGAGAAATGCCTTTTGGCGTTGATAAGCTTGTTTTCTTGGGTTTTGTTGTTTCTTCTAAGGGTGTTCATGTTTATGAGTCCAAGATCAATGCTATTAAGACTTGGCCCCAACCAACCAACTTGCAATAAGTGCGTAGCTTTCTTGGTCTTGTGGGTTTCTATCGTCACTTTGTGAAAGATTTTAGCACCATTGCTTCGCCTTTGCATGCTTTGAGCAAGAAGAATGTGCCTTTTGTTTGGGGACATCCCAAGATACCGCTTTTAATGAGCTTAAGAATTTGCTTACTCATGCTCCCCTGCTTGCATTACCCAACTTTGACAAACCCTTTATGAATCATTGCGATGCTAGTGGTAATGGCATAGGAGGTGTGTTAACGCAACAGAAGCGCCCCATAGCTTACTTTAGTGAGAAACTTTCTGGAGTGCAACTCAATTACCCCATCTATGCCAAAGAGCTGTATGCTTTAGTCCACGTTTTGCATGAATGGGAACACTATCTTCGCCCTCATAAATTTATCATTCATACCGATCATGAAACGCTCAAGTATCTTAAGGGCCAAACCAAGTTGAACAAGCGTCATGCTAAATGGAGTGAATTTATTGAGTCTTTTCCTTATGTCATCAAATACATTAAAGGTAAGGAAAATATTGTGGCGGATGCCCTCTCCCGCATATGCATGATTGTTACTCAACTTGAATTGGATGTCATTAGCTTTGAGCATATAAAAGACTTGTATGAGCATGATCCTACTTTTGCTACTCCTTATGCCAAATGTTTGACGCATACATCTTGGGAACGCTATTACATTAAAGATGGATTTCTTATGAGAGCTAACAAACTTTGCATCCCCGAGTCTTCTCTTCTTTTGTTGCTTTTGCAGGAATCTCATGGAGGACGCCTAATGGGACATTTTGGAAGCGACAAGACTTTTGCCACGCTCTCCAAGAACTATTTTTGGACACAGATGTTTCGCAACGTCAACCGCTTCACCAACCGATGCTCTACACGTCGCAAAGCTAAGTCAAAAGCTCAATCCCATGGCCTTTACATGCCTCTCCCAATTCCATATCAACCATGGGAAGATATTAGCATGGATTTTGTACTTGGATTGCCTAGGACTAGAAATGGAAAGGATTCGGTATTTGTCGTTGTGGACCGATTCTCTAAGATGGCACACTTCATACCTTGCAACAAGATAGACGATGCTTCACATGTTTCCAATCTCTTGTGTAGGGAAATATTGCGTCTACATGGAGTGCCAAAGACAATCGTTTGGGACCATGACGTCAAGTTCCTAAGCTACTTTTGGAAGACCCTATGCGCCAAGCTCAGAATCAAGCTTCTCTTCTCCACGGCTTACCATCCTCAAATCGATGGCCAAATGGAGGTGACCAACCGCACACTCTCCGCTCTACTTCGAGTGCTAATCAAGAAGAACATCAAGGAGTGGGAGGAGTGTCTACCTATCACCATACAAGACACTCAACAACCGGCGAGTCCCCCTTCGAGGTCGTCTACGAATTCAACCCTTTGTCCCCATTGGACATTCTTCCTCTACCACTACAAGAGCGCATCAATATGGAGGCAAGTGCACATGCGAACCATCTCAAGAAGGTGCATGAAGATACACGGCACACCATCGAGTGCCAAGTACAACGACTTGCGACCAAGCGCAACATCAACAAGCACCCCATGGTATTCAACATTGGAGATCTTGTGTGGCTACACCTTCACAACGACCGCTTTCCCCAAGAACGCAAGTCCAAACTTCTACCACGAGCGGATGGACCCTTCAAGGTGCTTACACGCTAAAACAACAACGCTTACAAGATCGACCTCCCACGCGACAAGTACAACGTGAGCAACATCTTCAACGTCAAATTTCTCTCTCTCTACCATGGTGATGAAGAATTTGATCCGAGGACGGATCTTCCCCAAGGGAGGGGAGATGATGCGGAGCATCCCAAGGTCATCCCCATGGACCTACCATCGTATCACCAAGTTCCTAGCGGACCCATGACACGAGCACGTGCAAGAGCTCTCAAAACCGAGGTGACATCTCTCCTCTCATAAGTTCACTTCGAGGCACATGAGACATGGCTACTAGCTCAAACGGAGACATTATGCATACTCAGGTGTCAAGGAGTTAGCCATGGAGAAGCTAAGGAGCAAGGAGAATCAGAAGAGGAAGATGGACGTGAAGAAGAAGAGATGTGGAAGAAGCTACAGGCTCCACACGACCGACCAGGGCCGGACGTCCGACGAACTCCAGGCTCTGGACGTCCGACCCAGACCGGACGTCCGACACATCGCCACCCGAGCCAAAACTACGGATTTCGGAAGCCACCCGGACGACCGGCGCCCGAACGACCGACACCGACCGGACGTCCGACCGAAGTCCACCCGAGCCGAATCTACGGACGTCCGATAGGTCCCGGACGTCTGGACCCTCGCGAGCCTCTGAACGACCGGTGACTCTAGGACGTCCGGCGCCTGTGTGCTGCCATGAGTTGGGCCGCAGCCCATGTACCCACCACTTCGCCCCTTTTGCACTAAGACTATAAATAGACCTCCTATTCCTTCTAGCTAGGGTTAGCATTGGTTTAGCTCATATTTAGAGATAGAGCATTGCTCATCAACATCGGATCTACTCCATGGGAGAGACTGCGATCCTCTTTAGAGAAGATCCCTTTGGATTCAAGACCCCGCTAAGGGAAGATCCCCTCGTGGATTCAAGACCTCCTCACGGAGAAGACTGGCTACCTTTGTATCGTCCTTAGTTGTTTGTGGATCGTGTGATTTCTTATGTACTCGAGGATCTAGCACATGTGTGACTATTTCTTGTTGGTTTAGTGTTTCTCTTGTGTTTCCCCCATGTTTTCCCTCGTTTTCCTCCATGTGTTCTTCGTGTTCATCGCGGGATCCGCTCCTTTCGTGAAAGATCGGCCGATTAGGGTTCCACCCTACATCACACCACCTGCGTAGAAACCCTACATAGCTTCAACGCATGGTCAGCAGTCCGATGCCTCTGCTCCTACAGCGCAGCAGTCCGCCATAGCAGCACCGCCAGCTCAGCGGTCTGGCATAGATAAACCCTCTGCTAAATAGTCTGTCCAAGCTTCACCATCTGCTCAGCAGTCTACCTTGCAGCCAACCAAACATTCTACCAGAAATGCTTCAAGTACCAAGAAGGAAGTGGGAAAAAGGCTACACCCACGACGAAGTGCAGCGGGAGAGTGAAGAGGAAAGACGACGATTGCCTCTTACTTAAAGCACTCATCGCGCAGAACCAAATTAATAGCAGCTTGTTCGAATCGGGGAGTAATATTGATGAGGACATCAATACCATTGTTACACCCATAGCCCCTGCTGTTATACATAATGGACCAATTACTAGAGCTCGCGCGCGACAATTAAATTATCAGGTACTTTCATTTCTTGGTAATTATTCTAATGTTCATGAGAATATGATGCTACCTAAACTGGATATATTTGTTTTGCAAACAAATGAAGGGCCTGGCATGGATAAGAGGGATGAACACTGGAGCAAGACCAAGCATGGAGATGATGGCATGCACAAGGGGATCAAGAACATTGTTACAAGTGATGATATCAGGACTTTGAAGCCACCATAAGGAGTGCATGAAGCCTTGGACGAAATATTCAAGATGCCACTTCATAAATTTCGTCCAGAGGCTATTCTAGGTGCTACATCACCTTATTATTGGGCCAACCCATGTATTTTGAAAATACTTAAGTATAGGCTGTTTTTAGAGTCCGTATGTGTGGGGAAACAAGAGTTAGGGTTGGTTTCGGACCCCTCCTCCAAGGGCCATGAAATTCCACCCTCTCTCCACCATATACAAGTCTGGAAAATTCTGGCTAGGTAGTTTTTAGACCATTTATAGACTTTTTCGGAAAAAAATTGTTGCGGAACAAAAAAAGTGGGAAAAAGTGCAAAAAAAAGTGAAAAAAAAGAAGAAGAGAAATTCAGAGCGTGCTCCTCCCTTGTTTACATGCAGCGTCGTGATTTTCTTAGTGTTCTATTCTCGCGTCTCTAGCACGGTCTAGCCTAGGACCAGCACAGTATCGTCATTGGGCGTTTATTCAAATTTGCATCTCTGAATTGATTATTGCTGACCCTTTTTGCTACCCTATTAAAAGCCTTCCTAGCTCCACATACATCTACGTCGTGCGTTTGACTCTCCCTGGTAATCGCTCTATCCAAGCTTTGGGAGTTTTGACTACGACGGTTGCCGATCACCGCCTGCTGCTGGGTAAGAACAGGTAAAAATTTGAGATTTGCTTGACGGATTTGTGACACCCACCACCACCTCTTGTTAGTAGTCTGTAGGATCATATTCTTGTGTGTTTCTATTGCTGCTAACCATGGCACGATCACAAGCCGATGAGACTGACTGGGAGAACATGACGAATAAGGAGTTGCATGATAAATTTCGGCAAATGATGAGTGGACAAGTGCAAGATGTGCTAAACAGATTTGAAGAGGCAATGGAGAAGATAGATGGCATGGAGAAGACATTCAAAACAAAGCTCGATAACAAGTTTAATGAATTGCTCGCACGTCTTCCACCACCACCACCGGCTGCACCTAACGCACCTCTACAACAACAACGTCGCCTTCCAAATCAAGTGGGACGAGCACAGCGCGTTCCCATTGACCCTGAGAAAAATTCCGGTGCCGCTGTTGATGCTTCTGTAGCTCCTGCTGCTACTACAGAGGTGGAGGACCATTACGAGGATGAGGTTGATCAAAATTAGAACTACGTGCAACCACCAGCACCACCACCACCAGGTCGTCCCCAGGTATATCATCGCAACGGTAGGGCTGCACCACCATATGAGGTAAGAGATCATGACCATCTCCCTGAACAGAAATTGATATTCCACCATTTGAGGGTAGATATGTTCCTGATATATATCTTACTTGGGAGTTAGAAACTAAACAACGATTTACATGTTTACAATATCCTGAGGAGAGACGTGTTCCTGCTGCTGTTTATGCTTTCACTAGCTTTGCATGTGTTTGGTGGTCTGAACGTTGTAGATTATATCCTATTCCAACTACTTGGGCTGCTTTGAAAACTGCTATGCGTAATCGTTGGGTTCCACCATATTATCAACGTGAATTACTTCAAAAATTGTAGCGTTTAAGACAAGGAAATTTTTTTGTAGAAGAATATTATCAGGAATTACAGACTGGCATGATTAGATGTGGTATTGTTGAGGAGAATGAAGCTATGCTTGCACGTTTTATGGGTGGATTAAATAGAGAGATTCATACCATTCTATAGTATAAGGAGTATAATACTATCACTCGTTTATTCCATCTTGCTTGTAAAGATGAACGTGAAGTGCAGGATCGACAGGCATTGGCGCTAACTAACTTTTCAGCAGGTCGATCTTCATCATGGACACCACATGCATCCTCTACTTCGACTGGACTAGCACCTCCATCAGGTGCCACTTCCAGCCCTGATACAAGAAAGCAGGCACAACCACCACTATCTGCCAAGAGCACACCTGCTGGGCCTGCGCAGAGCTCTTCTTCTTCCATGGCATCAACAGGGCACACAAGTGATATTATTTGTCATCATTGTACGGGAAGAGGACATTTTGCGAGAGAATGCAAATCTCAGCGTGTGATGATTGTTACTGAGGATGGTGGTTATGAGTCCGCTAGTGACTATGACGAGGAGACTTTGGCTCTTATTACACATGAAGAACACGGTGGAGATGATTCTGATCATGAGACGCAATACATGGCTATTGAAGATGCAGACAAGCTCAACGTGTTTTGAGAGTGCAGGTTACACAAGCTGAGCAAAATTAGAGGCATAATTTGTTCCATACAAAGGGAGTTGTGAAGGAACATTCTGTTTGCGTCATCATAGATGGAGGGAGCTGCAATAACTTGGCTAGCATGGAGATGGTGGAGAACCTATCTCTCACCACAAGACCGCATCCACATCCTTACAACATCCAATGGTTCAACAAAAGCGGCAAGGTTAAGGTAACACGTACTGTTCGTGTGCATTTTAGTATCTCTACATATGCTGATTATGTTGATTGTGATGTGGTACCTGTGCAAGCATGTTCCTTATTACTTGGGAAACCATGGCAATTTGATAAAAATTCTGTACACCATGGTAGAAACAATAAGTATACTCTTGTTCATAAGGATAAAAATATTACTTTGCTTCCTGTGACTCCTGATTCCATTTTGAAAGATGATATTAATAGAGCTAATAAAGCAAAACAGGAGAAAAATAAGAGTGAAAATCAGATTGTGCCAAAAGAATTTGAGCAACAAATGAAGCATAATAATAAACCATCTAGTGGTGCTTCTGAAATTAAATTGAAAAGGGCATGTTTACTTGCCACCAAATCTGATATTCATGATCAAGATTTTAGCAAATTTGTTTGCTATGATTTTGTGTGCAAAGACGCATTATTTTCATTCGAGGACGTGCCTTCCTCTTTGCCCCCTGTTGTCATTAACATTTTGCAGGAGTTCGCTGACGTCTTCCCACAAGACGTGCCACCGGGATTACCACCTATTCGAGGGATTGAGCATCAAGTTGACTTAATTCCCGGTGCATCGCTACCCAACCGTGCACCATACCATACCAATCCAGAGGAGACAAAGGAGATTATGCCTCAAGTACAGGAGCTGCTCGACAAAGGTTACATACGTGAATCTCTTAGTCCTTGTGCTGTTCCTATTATACTAGTGCCTAAAAAGGATGGTATGTCGCGTATGTGTGTTGATTGTAGAGGCATTGATAATATTACTATTTGTTATCGTCATCCTATTCTTAGGCTAGATGATATGCTTGATGAATTGAGTGGCTCTACAATTTTCTCCAAAGTTGATTTGCGTAGTGGATACCATCAAATTCGTCTGAAAGTGTGAGATGAATGGAAAACAACATTTAAAACGAAGTTTGGTTTATATGAGTGGTTAGTCATGCCTTTTGGGTTAACTAATGCACCTAGTACTTTCATGAGACTAATGAACGAAGTTTTACGTGCTTTCATTGGACGATTTGTGGTAGTCTATTTTGATGATATACTGATTTGTAGCAGATCTTTGGAGGAACATTTGGAACATTTATGTGATGTTTTTATTGCTCTACGTGATGCACGTTTGTTTGGTAACCTTGGAACTATACCTTATGCACCGATCGAGTATCTTTTCTTTGCTATGTTGTTACTCCATGGGGAATTGAAGTTGATAAAGCCAAGATTGAAGCTAATGAGAGTTGGACGCAGCCCAAAACGGTCACACAAGTGAGGAGTTTTCTTGGCCTCACTGGATTCTATAGGCATTTTGTGAGAGATTTCAGCACCATTGTTGCACCTCTCAATGAGCTTACAAAGAAGGATGTGCCTTTTGTTTGGGGTACCGCACAGGAAGAAGGCCTTCACGGTATTGAAAGATAAGTTGACACATGCTCCTTTACTCCAACTTCCTGATTTTAATAAGACTATTGAGCTTGAATGTGATGCTCGTGGAATTGTATTAGGAGGTGTGTTATTACAAGATGGCAAACCTGTTGCATACTTTTCTGAAAAATTGAGTGGGCCTAGTCTGAATTATTCTACTAATGATAAAAATTATATGCTCTTGTTCGGACTTTAGAAACATGGCAACATTATTTATGGCCCAAAGAATTTGTTATACATTCTGATCATGAATCTTCGAAACATATTGAAAGTCAAGCTAAACTGAATCGTAGACATGCTAAATGGGTTGAATTCATTGATACTTTCCCTTATGTCATTAAACACAAGAAGGGTAAAGAAAATGTTATTGCTGATGCATTGTCTCGTCGCTATACTATGCTTTCACAACTTGACTTCAAAATATTTGGTTTGGAGACCATCAAAGATCAATATATGCATGATGCTGATTTTAAAGATGTAATGCAGAATTGTAAAGAAGGAAGAACGTGGAAAAAGTTTGTCATTAATGATGGATTTGTGTTTCATGCTAACAAGCTATGCATTCCAGCTAGCTCTGTTCGTCTTTTGTTGTTGCAGGAGGCTCAAGGTGGAGGATTAATGGGACACTTTGGCGTGAAGAAGACAGAGGATATACTTGCTACACATTTCTTTTGGCCAAAGATGAGACGTGATGTTGAGCGTTTTGTTTCTCGCTGCACTACATGTCAGAAAGCTAAGTCGCGACTAAATCCTCATGGTTTATATATGCCTTTGCCTGTACCTAGTGTTCCTTGGGAGGATATATCTATGGACTTTGTTTTAGGTTTACCTCGAACAAAGAATGGGAGGGATAGCATATTTGTTGTCGTGGATAGGTTCTCGAAAATGACACACTTTATACCATGTCATAAAAGCAATGATGTTGTTAATGTTGCTGATTTGTTCTTTCGGGAAATTATTCGCTAGCATGGTGTGCCAAATACTATTGTTTCAGATCGTGATACTAAATTACTTAGCCACTTTTGGAGATGTTTATGGGCTAAGTTGGGGACTAAACTGCTTTTTAGTACTACTTGTCACCCCCAAACTGATGGACAAACTGAAGTAGTCAATAGAACATTTTCTACTATGCTTAGGGCTGTTTTGAATAATAATAATAATAAGAAAATGTGGGAAGAATGCTTGCCTCATATTGAATTTTCTTATAATCGTTCATTGCATTCTACTACTAAGATGTTTCCTACCTTGTGCACCTATTGATTTGTTGCATCTTCCATCTTCGGAGAAGGTTAATTTTGATGCTAAAGAATGTGTTGAATTGATATTAAAAATGCATGAGTTAACCAAGGAAAACATTGAGCGTATGAATGCTAAATATAAACTTGCCGGAGATAAGGGTAGAAAACATGTTTTGTTTGCACCTAGAGATCTTGTTTGGTTACATTTGCGTAAGGATAGATTTCCTAATTTGCGCAAATCAAAGCTAATGCCATGTGTTGATGGTCCTTTTAAGGTGTTAGAGAAAATAAATGATAATGCATATAAACTTGAGCTGCCTGTAGATTTTGGGGTTAGTCCCACTTTTAACATTTGCAGATTTGAAGCCTTATTTCGTGAGGAAGATGAGCTTCCGTCGAGGACGACTTCATTTCAAGAAGGGGAGGATGATGAGGACATCAATACCATTGTTACACCCACAGCCCCTGCTACTATACATACTGGACCAATTACTAGAGCTCGGACACGCCAATTAAATTTTCAGGTACTTTCGTTTCTTGATAATGATTCTAAGGTTCATGAGAATATGATGTTGCCTAAATTGGATACATTTGTTTTGCTTACAAATGAAAGGCCTAGCATGGATAAGAGGGATGAACACTGGAGCAAGACCAAGCATGGAGATGATGGCATGCGCAAGGGGATCAAGAACGTTGTTATAAGTGATGATTTCAGGACTTTGAAGCCACCATAAGGAATTCATAAAGCCTTGGACGAAATATACAAGATGTCACTTCATTAATTTCGTCCAGAGGCTATTCTAGGTGTTGTGTCGCCTTATTATTGGGCCAAGCCCATGTATTTTCGAAATACTTTAGTATAGGCTGTTTTTAGACTCCGTATGCATGGGGAAACAAGAGTTAGGGTTGGTTTCGGACCCCTCCTCCAAGGGCCATGAAATTCTCCCCTCTCTCCTCCATATATACAGCCCTTAGGGCATCGTTTAGACTTTGGATTTTGTTTAGATTAGAAGTTCTCCATAGCTGCAACTTCGCGTACTTCGTTTGTGTTCAACGACCAGACCAAGACGTCACAGAACCCCACCATGATCAATAAAGCTTTCCTCTTATATTCGCAATATCCAGATTGCAACCTTAGTTTCTTGCTTGTTCTTCATTTGCCTGCAGGAAACAGACCTTCATGGTCAGGTTGATCGTGCTCAGGTGTGGTAAATAACCTCTCGGAGTTGGTTTAGCGATTGCTAAGGAGCGATGTCCTCGCACGTTCGTAGTCGGATCGTCAAAGTGTACTTCCTCCAAAACGATAGCCAACATCTCATCGAAAGACGGGACACCTTTGCCTGTATCAAATATTATGTCTGACGCCATGGATGATGAAGAAGTAGAATTGTTGCTTGCTAAAAGTAAAGCAGTCGTACTTCAAGCACGCAAGTATGTCCATGGCCAGCCATTTCTTGTTGGTGAATACTTTGATGAGCGCAGCTCCAGTTGCTGTGAGTTACATGAATATTGCATGGATCAAATGTCAGAAGGTCATCATGGTTTGCTAGTCCACTACAACAGAGACCATTTCTGACACGATGCTGGTTCCATCAATGTGAGTTTGGAGGACTTACATCTCTTCTTCAACTTCAACGTGCTCGATGCCACTCTTGTTAGATGCCTGATTTTGTAAGTACTTAATAAAATCTGATCAACTTCTCCATTCAAGGCTGTAAATGCTAAAAAGCTAACTGCATTTTACTCCTCTCAGGGGATTGAATGCGCGAAGAAGAAAAGGTAGAGTGTGTATTTCATATATCATGCATTAGAAAATGGCACAACATTAGATGGTAAGAACCGACGGGACTGGGCCATTAACACGGTCGTTTGTATCTTCAAAAACACGTCCCATGCACAATCATTTCTCTGGCCATATCATGAACGGTAAGTCAAGTAAATAACCACGCATACACTAATTATCTTTCAGATTTCGACATCATTTGTAAGTTCATGGCTTTCTTAATATGTAGCAATCACTGGATATTGGTACTCATTGTTCCAAACAAGAACACAGTTTACTACATCGATTCTCTCAGAGAGTCAACAAACGCTCAGGATCTAACGCATGTTCAGCAATTCCTAGATAGGTATTGAATTCTATGATGTTGAAATTAATTTGCATTCATATCTAGTTCAATAATTGATGTTGTCAAAATTCATCATCATTTGAAGTGTGCTCGCATTGTGGAAAACTAAACCAGGGAACCTATTCAAGACAGAACAACCTCTGCAGCATGAGATTGTTTCTCCGGTAACACACGGAAATCCGTTATTTTTGGAAAATTTATCCAGCTGTCTGCAAATACCTTTCCTTACGCTAGTCAAATGTTCAATCTTCTAAATAAACCTCTTTCTATTTTGTCCAAAGAAAAAACAATACATCTGACACCGGTTAGGTTGTTCCTAACAGGACAAATACATGACTAATTTTGTATAAATAATTTCAGTGTCCTCATCAAGAAGCAGGGACCAACCTTTGTGGATACTATTTGCAGACACATGATCTCGATCTGCAAATCTACTGATAGTTGCAATGATCCTTGTGAATTAGTACCATTAAGTCTATCTTAATTAATATCTTCTACTCCACTCATATGGCACATTCTGATCTTAAAAATACTGCAACTCGTCTTAAAACCGAGGACCCCTGAGCCGCTCCTGGCTGGTGAATTGCTGATGGTTCAGATATTTATCAGCGACTTCTTCCTAGATCACTACATCAATCCTACTAGTGATAATGAAGATTTCAGCATGTGTTCTCCTGAAACATTGATTAAGAGTTAGCCGCTAAACATATAACGCATGGATCCATTGTTTTCCATCTGATGAGGTCTTCGTATTACGTACACTATGATTAATTATGTAATGCATATATGTGTGGACAAATCATTGGAATTTATCTACCATATGTTCAATTGTAATTGTTGCGAAATCTGATGAATGCTCTTCCTGTGGACACTATTTGTTCAATTGAATATTGTGGCGAATTTGCTTTTTTCCGTGCCGATTCAAAATGGGATATTTTTGTTTATTTGTTTAATTGAATATTGCGGCGAATTTGCTTTTTTGTGCCAATTCAAAATCGGATATTTTTTTAACCTGGCAATTGCTCCACACACGGTTCAACTAAATGAGTGTGTGTGATCCACATCAGAAAGCATACGTCAATCATAGCGGAACCGTCGGTGATACATAGCATATCGCAAATGATTTGCAGCGCTACTACATGTGCGTAGGGTCTCCGGAACCGTTTGTGATATCGCGTTATCGCACACGAGAACTGGGACTAAACCGTGCCCAATGCAAAATACAATCCCATTCGTATTTTTTTCAGGAAACATGTGGGATCCCAAACGAAAAGCACACGTCACTCTTGCGGCTACCGTCAGTGTTACCCAACAAAACACAAACGGTTTGCAACACTTGTATGTGTGCGGAGGGGCTCCTAAACTATTTGTGATAGAACATTATCGCAGATGATAATTGTTGGCAAACGTGTGCGATAGAGTCTAGCATGGCAGACAGGTTACGCAGAAAACTCGTGTGCGATGGGGCACAAATCGCACACATTTCATATGTTGGCCCGTGTTCCTTACAAACTGTTTCCCAAACGGTTCCTTACGACAGACTGTATGGTTTCACTGCATCATTAGAAACTCTTAATCACCAATACCACATGTGTGAAAGAATTTAGTGTGTGTTGCATCGCACATGATTACATTTTGGAAGGCCTCTGGATTACTGCTCCATATCCCCGACGGTTTCTGGGTCGTGTGGGAAGGACCCCCTATCGCCCACACTCACTTCGCGACGGCTCCAAGTGCCATCGCGGAAAGGGGTTAAATCCGTTTGTTTAGGACCGATGTACACCAATGACCGGTCCTTTATATGGCGGTCCTTGAAAGACCTTCATTTTCTTATGACGCATTCTAGCACGTGGCCCCAAAATTTTGTGTCCTCCATAGTGGAGATATTGTTTCCACATATATATTGACCGATGCCAGGAATGCCCTCTTATTATTGCCTGTAACACACGTACGTTACGGCATGCCACACTGCAAAAACAAGGAGAATAAGGCTTATAGTCCCCTTATTTTCTTGAATTTACAACCAAATGGGATTCCCCGGATCATAGAGCATGTGATGTAGGGTGGAACCCTAGATGGCCGATCTTTCACGAAAGGAGTGGATCCCAACAAGGAATACGAAGAACACAAGGGGAAATCACGAGGGGAAACACAGGAGAATCACTCAAACCAACAAGAACGATCACACATACGCTAGATCCTCGAAACACAAAGAGATACAAGATCTGACTCCAACAAAGGACGATACATAGGGTAACCAATTCTTCCCCATGAGGAGGTCTTGATGTCTTCCCATTCGGGGTCTTGAATCCAAGATGGATCTTCTCTAGAGAGGTGTCGGCCCTCACGATGGAGTAGATCCAGATGGATGAGCGAAGCTCTATCTCACATATGAGCTAACACAACACTTACCCTAACTAGGCGAAGGAGGTCTATTTATAGTCTTAGTGCAAATGAGGGCGAAGTGAAGGGGTACATTGGCCTCGGGCCCGGAACTATGCGCAGACAGGTACCGGACGTCCGATGGGTTACGGTATTCCGGTGGCTCGTGGGCGTCCGGACGTCCGGTAGCCTCCGGACTTCCGCTGGTTCTTGCTTGGTTGAGGTGGCACCGGATTTCCGGAGATGGCCGGTCATCCGTTTGGGTCGGAAGTCCACTGTTTCGGCTCGAGTGTGGGCCCGCCGGTCTTCCGGTCCTGGCCGGACGTCCGCTCATTGTAGCTTGCGTTGACCTGGACAGGCTGGGGCTTCAGGTGGCGGACGTCCGGTGCCAGCCGGTCGTCTGGTGGTTGTAGCTTTAGTGGCAACTCTTCTTCTTTCCACTTGGTGTCCTCACTGTCTTGTCCGTCGAAGGTAGCTGCTCCTTGGCTTTCCTCCAAGTACCTGATTTGATGAGGACATCAATACCATTGTTACACCCACAGCCCCTGCTGATATACATACTAGATCAATTACTAGAGCTTGCACACGCCAATTTAATTATCAGGTACTTTTGTTTCTTGGTAACAATTCTAGTGTTCATTAGAATATGATGCTGCCTAAATTAGATACATTTGTTTTGCTTACAAATGAAGGGCCTAGCTTGGACAAGAAAGATGAACCTTGGAGCAAGTTCAAGCATGGAGATGATGGCATGCACAAGGGGAACAAGCAGAGAGTTACAACTGATGATTCCAGGACTTTGAAGCCACCATAATGAGTGCATGAAGCCTTGGGCGAAATATACAAGATGACACTTCATAAATTTCGTCCAGAGGCTATCCTAGTTGCTGCATCACCTTATTTTTGGTCAGGCCTATGTAATTTCGAAATACTTGATTATAGGCAGTTTTTAGAGTCCGTATGTGTGGGGAAACAAGAGTTAGGGTTGGTTTCGGATGCCTCCTCCAAGGGCCATGAAATTCCCCCCTCTCTCCTCCATATATATAGCCCTTAGGGCATCGTTTAGACTTTGGATTTTGTTTAGATTAAAAGTTCTCCATAGCTGCAACTTGGCGTACTTTGTTTGTGTTCAACGACCAGACCAAGATGTAACAGAACCCCACCTTGATCAATAAAGCTTTCATCTTAGATTCGCAATATCCAGATTGCAATCTCAGTTTCTTGCTTGTTCTTCGTTTCCTCGCAGGAAACAGACCCTCGTGGCCTGGTTGATCGTGCTCCGGTGTGGTCAATAACCCCTCAGAAGTTGGTTTAGCGATTGCTAAGGTGCGACGTCTTGCAGTTTCATAGTCGGATCGTCAAGGTCGACTCCCACAGAAAACGATAGCCACCATCTCATCGAAACATCGGGACACCTTTGCGTCTATCAAGTGGTATCAAATTTCCAGGTTTCTCAGTGAGATTTTACATTTTTTCGTAGTTTAGATCGAGTCTGTTCTTTATACCTACAGTCCACGAAAAAGCCAAAAATATTAGGGTTAGTTCATCATATCCGAACCAGTCTGAGCCTTTGCATAGTCTTTTCAGTATTTTTCTTTGTTGAATTCGCGGTTGCATCGTCGTGTCTAGTTGATGGTCTTAGAGCCTAGTCTTTTAGTGTTTCGAGTTCTCTTCATAAGTTGTCACGCTGCCGCCGCACCATCATCATCGCCCCTGCCATCCAACACGACCGCTTATCCACCACAGATCCATCTCCATATACCATCACCAATCTGTATCCATATACCACCACCAATCCGTATCCATATACCACCACCAATCTGTATCCATATACCACCACTGCTACCATATCCTACCACCATATATCCACCACCAATCCGAGTTCCTTTCATATTAGGTTTTTTTCAAGATCCATCTAATTTCTGATTCGTGTTTCCTTGCATGAGCAGGTTTAAAAAAAGAGTATGGAGACCCCGGGTAGTTTTGATGCGGAGCATCCCAAGGTCATCCCCATGGACCTACCATCGTCTCACCAAGTGCCTAGCGGACCCATGACACGAGCACGTGCAAGAGCTCTCGAAACCGAGGTGACATCTCTCCTCTCACATTTCCACTTCGATGCCCTGAGACATGGCTACTACCTTGATGCGGAGCATCCCAATGTCATCCCCATGGACCTACCATCGTCTCACCAAGTGCCTAGCGGACCCACGGCACAAGCACGTGCAAGAGCTCTCGAAACCGAGGTGACATCTCTCCTCTCACAATTCCACTTCGGTATACATGAGACATGGCTACTACCTCAATCAGAGACATTGTGCATACTCAGGTACCTAGGAGTTGGCCATGAAGAAGCTAAGGAGCAAGGAGAAGAAGAAGAGGAAGATTGACGTGGAGACACAGAAGAAGAAGAGACACGGAAGAAGTTACAGGCTCCGGATGACCGACCAGGACCGGACGTCTAGTGATCTCCAGGCTCCGGACGTCCGACCCAGACCGGACGTCCGACACCTCCTCACCGAGCCAAAACGACGGAATTCCAGGGCCTCCTGGATGAAGGGCGCTCGGACGACCGACCCCGACGGGACTTCCGACCGAAACACACCCGAGCCGATTCTACAGACGTCCGACAGGCACCGAACGTCCGGACCCTTGCGAGCCTCTAGACAACCAGTGACTCCCGGACGTCGGACGCGTGTGCGCTACCATGAGTTGGGCCGCAGCCCATGTACTCACCCCACGTTGCCCCTTCTGTACTAAGACTATAAATAGACCTCCTACTCCTCCTAGCTAGGGTTAGCATTGGTTTAGCTCATTTTAGAGATACAGCATTGCTCATCCACATCGGATCTACTCCATGAGAGAGACCGCCGCACCTCTTCGGAGAAGATCCCTTTGGATTCAAGACCTCCTTGCGGAGAAGAACAATAAGACCTCCTCACGGAGAAGACCGCTGATGTAGGGTAGGAACCCTAATCGGCCGATCTTTCATGAAAGGAGCGGATTCCGCGATGAACACGAAGAACACGAGGAGGGAAACGAGGGTAAAATCACAAGGGGAACGCAAGAGAACACTCAAACCAACATGTATGATCACACATGTGCTAGATCCATGAACACAAAGGAAGATAGAAGATCCAAAGTCAACAATGGACAATACAAGAGGTAACCGGTCTTCTCCGTGAGGAGGTCTTGATGTTCTCCTCCGCAAGGAGGTCTTGAATCCAAAGGGATCTTCTCCGAAGAGGGGCCGTGATCTCTGTCGTGGAGTAGATCCGATGTGGATGAGCAATGCTCTATCTCTAAATATGAGCTAAACAAATGTTAACACTAGCTAGAAGGAATAGGAGGTCTATATATAGTCTTAGTGCAAAAGGGGGCGAAGTGGGGGGGGTACATGGGCTGCAGCCCAACACATGGCAGCGCACAGGCGCCAGACGTCCGGGAGTCACCGGTCGTCCGGATGCTCGCGAGAGTCCGGACGTCCGGTGCCTATCGGACATCCGTGAATTCGGCTCGTGTGGTCTTCGGTAAGACGTTCGATCGTGGTCGGACGTCCGGGCGTTGGTTGTCCATGTGGCGTCGGAAGTCCATGATTTTTGGCTCAGGTGTGGAAGCGTCGGTCGTCCAGAGGGGGCCGGACGTCCGGAGCCTGGAGGTTGTCGGACGTCCGGGGTTCGCCGGTGTCCGGAGCCTGGGGACGTCGAGCAGTTCTTCTTCTTGTCCCATGAACTTGGCGTACTCACCGATTTGTCCGTTGAGTGTAGTTGGTCCGTGGCCTTCCTCCAAGCACCTCATCACACATAGGGTTTCCGCTTGAGGTAGTAGCCAATTCTCATGCATGGAGAGTTGTAGTTCAGAGAGGAGTGAGTTCACCTTATCTTCAAGAGCCTTCACTTGGGCTCTTGTCATTGGTCCAAGAGGTGTCATAGGAGATGTAGGTGGGTCCATGGGGATGACCTTGGGATGCTCCGCATCATCTCCCCTCCCTGGGGGAATATCCGTCCTCGGATCAAATTCTTCATCACCATGGTAGGAAAAGAGATCTTTGACGTTGAAGATGTTGCTCCCGGAGTACTTGTCGCATGGAATGTCGATCTTGTAGGCATTGTTGTTATAGCGTTCGAGCACCTTGAAGGGTCCATCCGCTCGCGGTCGAAGTTTGGACTTGCGTTCCTTGGGGAAGCGGTCCTTGTGAAGGTGTAGCCACACAAGATTTCCAATGTTGAATACCATGGGGTGCTTGTTGATGTTGCGCTTGGTCGCAAGTCGTTGTACTTGGCGCTCGATGCTTTTCCTTGTATCTTCATGCACCTTCTTGAGATGGTTCACACGTGCACTTGCGTTCATATTGATTCGCTCTTGTAGTGGTAGAGGAAGGATGTCCAATGGGGACAAAGGGTTGAATCTATAGACGACCTCGAAGGGGGACTTGCCGGTTGATGAGTGTCTTGCACGGTTGTAGGCGTACCCGGCGATCGGTAGGCACGGTTGCAAGATTTCCCTACAAAATAGATGTGCAATATGTGAAGTATCGTCTATCTTGTGGCAAGATATGAAATGAGCCGTGTTGGAGAATCGGTTCACAACAACAAACACGGAATCCTTTCCATTCCTATGTCTAGGCAACCCAAGCACAAAATCCCTACTAAAATTCTCCCATGGTTGATATGGAATTGGAAGTGGAATGTAAAGGCCAAGAGATTGAGCTTTGCACTTAGCTTGGCGACATGTACAGTATTGGTTGGTGAAGCGGTTGACGTGGCGAAGCATCGTGGGACAAAAATAGTGCTTGGAGAGCATAGCAATTGTCTTGTTGTGTCCAAAGTTGATGCATAGTTGAACTTGCCATTCGATATTCTTAGGTTCCTCGGGGTGGACGCGGTAGGGAACCTTGTTAGGAAGGGGCGCTACGGGATGATGTCGATTAGGTGCTTAATGCATCGTAGAGGAGGTGGACCCGGAGGTAGCTCATCAGGGAAAACATCTTGAAATTCCTGCAAAAGAGAAGATAACAATAAAGGTAGAGTGTGAGAGGTGTTAGCTTTTGATGCCTCATCGTTTCATGAAAGGTCATAGTGCATGACACTAGATGGGTTCTCACACACTTCTCTCATCTCACGTGTGGTGGAAAATAGGACTAAGTTCTTATGTTTACTCATCGTGGAGGCGCTCGATTTGGGCTTGTGGCGCTCACTCACTTTTTGGTGGCTCGCTCTCTCACTATTCTCTCCACGATGGGTGGCTTGCTTGTCGGCAATCACTTGGCTTGGAGATATGGGACGAAGTACATACTCCTTTCCCTTCATCTTGAAGATGTAGTGGTTCGTTCGGCCGTTGTGGATGACTCTTCTATCAAATTGCCATGGGCGTCCATGGAGAAGGTGGCAAACGATCATTTTAACAACATCACACTCCAATGTGTCTTCATAAGCTCCGATGTAGAAGGAGACTTGTACTCGATGCTCGACTTGGATAGTGCCGGAGTCACTAAGCCATTGCACTTTGTATGGGTGTTGGTGCTTCGTCTTGGGCAATAGGAGCTTGGAGCAAAGTTCTTCACTTGCGGGATTATGACAACTCCCTCCATCGATGATGACCTTGACGGAGCGTCCATTGGTGCCGGCCTTGGTATGAAAGATATGGCATCTTTGGTCTTCTTCTTGGTGATGTTGGAGAGTCAAGACCTTGGAGACAACAAGAGCGAGACTTGAATCTTCATCGCAAAAGACTTGTTCTTCTTCATCGTTCACTTGCCGCTGCATGGCGACTTTCTCGAGGGCGTCCATTTCTCCTTCACTCATTGAGTCGTAAGTGGCGTCGTCGTTGAGGATCATGGTCCGCTTGTTGGTGCACTCATAGGACTTGTGGCCGCGGCCTCCGCATGTGAAGCATTTGAAAGAACTCGTCTTGACGGTCTCATCGGTTGGAGTGGATGATGATGAAGCTCTCGGCTTGAAGTTGCTTGTAGTAGGAGGATGACTTGGAATTGACGAAGCTTTCTTGGAACTCGACTTGTCGACTTTGCTTGTAGAAGGCTTGGTAGACGGTGTTGGAGTCGTTGAAGCCTGGGTGTTGGAGAAGCCGTATAACTTGGATGAGAACTTGGCATACTTGTAATTGTCTTGCACATGATGTTCCGCATTGGTAGCTTGATGCACTAGCTCGATGAGGTTCGAGTATGGTTGGAAGTCGGCGATCTTCTTGATAGGATAGTTGAGTCCATTCAAGAAACGTGCCATTTTTCTCATCATTTTCCGTGATGTTGGCTCTTATCATGGCAATCTCCATATCCTTGTAGTACCCTTCAACGCTCTTGGTTCCTTGCTTAAGCAGTTGGAGTTTCTTGAAGAGGTCGTGGTTGTAGTAGGTAGGCACGAAGCGTGCTGTCATGACATCCTTCATTTGCGCCCAAGTAGTGATGGGTGGTTCACCTCTTGCCTCGTGGCGCTCAATAACTTGTTCCCACCAAATGAGGACATAGTTTTGGAACTCAAGGGATGCCATAGCGATCTTCTTTTCTTCTTCATAGTTGTGCGAACGAAAGATTTTGTCAACCTTCAATGCCCATGAAAGGTACTCTTCAGGATCGTTGCTTCCATTCAACTTGGGCATGGTGAACTTGAGCTTGCCATAGCGTTGCTCTTCATTGTCTTGGGGTCGGGGATGATGACGTCCATGTTGTTGATGATTGTCAAGCTCATGTTGCTCTTGAAGAAGAGGGTTGTCAACCTCATGTTGCTCTTGTCGTGGAGGATTCCCATTGTCATCATGCTCTTGATGAACTTGATGTTCTTGGCGAGCTTGTGGGGGAGCTTGTCGAGCTCGAGGAGGAACTTGAGGAACTTGACGATGCACGCGAGATTGAAATCTTCTTTCTTGAACCTCTTCGCGAAGTGCTTCCTCTTGTTCACGCCGATGGCGGTTGTGTGTGGCGACAGCGTGACTTGAATCTTGAAGGGCACGTTGCGCCTCAAGTGCTTGAGCTTCACGGAGTTGTTGTTCTTGGCGTTGTTCCTCGGCATCTTGTGCTTCTTGGTGTAGACGCGCCCACTCTTCCTCTTCATGTTGGCGTTGTCGTTGCCTTTCTCGTGCTACCGCAAAAGCCTCTTCGGTTTGACGTTTTTAGTGTTACTGAGAGTTGGGGTTGCATAGAGGATTGAGGCTTGCGCGAGGATCGTTGCGCGCGGCACATAAAAGAGTGTTCGATATCGGTGTACTTGAGACGGAGAGGGTGAAGTCATAGTGTCGACTTGAGAGAGTCCTTCTTGATGAAGATGAAGTGGAAAAAGAGCGGTTGAGCAACAAAGCACGAATCTCATCCATTCTGGCATCCTTCTCTTGCTTGTGATCGTCGAGCTTGTGGTCGAAGTAGTCCCTTGTACATTTCTCGGAGAGTCGCAAGTCGGCCGCGAGGTTGTCGATGCGTTCACTCATTGCTTGTTGCTCTTGATGCAAAGCATGTTGTGCACCAAAGAGGTGGCTCTTGGTGACTTAGGAGTTCATGTCGTCGTCGTGCTCAATGAAGCGTGGGTTGGTAGAAGTACTTGGCCTATCCATGATTCCAAGATAAAAATGTGAGTGGTAGAAAGAGAAGAACGAATACCAAATGTACCTTGACCGAAGTTGAAAGTGGATCAATGATCACTCCAATGTGGACAAGGAAATAGCACAATTGGTACCAATTCTTGTCAGTTTCTCACACCTACACAAGTAAAAGCTTATGGTGGAGCTTGGTTAGGATGCTGGCACAAAATTTGCTGCAATTGTAAGTGAGCTGAAGTGGCAATACGTGTCGGAGTGCGAAACAGGTAAGCAATGGTGGTAGTATGTGGAAGTGGTGATGGTGTATAGGTGGTAGGAGTGCGTAGGCGGAATTGTGGGGCGGTGGTGGTGACTAAACTGAAAAAAATCAGTTTCGTCAGGGTTCGTCGGACGTCCGGGTTGGGCCGGTCGTCGGTAGGGGTCAGACGTCCGGCGCCTGGGCGAAATTCGAGCACGGATGAACTTCACGTGGGCGGGGTGGATGTGGTGAAAATCGTCGAATTGGGGCGATTTCGTGGACGGAAAAGGTGGGGAAAGGGGGGGAAAGCTAGATCCACTCAAAACAAAGCAAGTCCACGGATCAAATCCAACAAAATTACAATACACCAACAAATCACAAAAAAATTGGGGCTATTTTTGTGGGGAATTTTTGAATTAGGGATAAAATCAACAAAAACTAGGCTAGCAAAACAACGGGGAGGCTCCGAAATCGTGATCAACGTGGCTCTTGATACCAAGATGATGTAGGGTAGGAACCCTAATCAGCCGATCTGTCATGAAATGAGCGGATCCCATGATGAACACATAGAACACAAGGAGGGAAACAAGGGGAAAGTCACAAGGGGAACACAAGAGAACACTCAAACCAACAAGTATGATCACACATGCGCTAGATACAAAGTCAACAACGGACGATACAAGAGGTAACCGGTCTTCTCCGTGAGGAGGTTTTGATGTTCTTCTCCGCAAGGAGGTCTTGAATCCAAAGGGATCTTCTCTGAAGAGGGGTTGCGGTTTCTCTCATGGAGTAGATCCGATGTGGATGAGCAATGGTCTATCTCTAAATATGAGCTAAAACAATGCTAACCCTAGCTAGAAGGAATAGGAGGTCTATATATAGTCTTAGTGCAAAAGGGGGCGAAGTAGGGGGTACATGTGCTGCGGCCCAACACATGGCAGTGCACAGGAGCTGAACGTCCGGGAGTCACCGGTCGTCCGGATTCTCGCGAGGGTCCGGACGTCTGGTGCCTGTCGGACGTCCATGAATTCGGCTCGGGTGGTCTTCGGTCGGACGTCCAGTCAGGGTCGGACGTCCGGGCGTCGATCGTCCGTGTGGCGTCAAAAGTTCATGATTTTTGGGTCGGGTGTGGAAGCGTCGGTCATCCGGAGGGGGCCAGGTGTCCGGAGCCTAGAGGTTGTCGGAAGTCTGGGGTTCATCGGTCGTCCGGAGCCTGGGGACTTCGAGAAGTTCTTCTTCTTGTCCCATGAACTTGGCGTCCTCTCCGACTTGTCCGTTGAGTGTAGTTGGTCCATGGCCTTCCTCCAAGCACATGATCACACATAGGGTTTCCGCTTGAGGTAGTAGGCAATTCTCATGCATGGAGAGTTGTAGTTCGGAGAGGAGTGAGTTCACCTTATCTTCGAGAGCCTTCGCTCGGGCTCTTGTCATTGGTCCAAGGGGATGACCTTGGGATGCTCCGCATCAACCGACTACCTTTGTATCGTCCTTAGTTGTCCGTGGATCATGTGATCTCTTATGTACTCGAGGATCTAGCACATGTATGACTATTTCTTATTGGTTTAGTGTTTCTCTCATGTTTCTCTCATGTTTTCCCATGTTTCCCTCCTCGTGTTCTTCGTGTTCTTTGCGGGATCCGCTCCTTTCGTGAAAGATCGGCCTTTTAGGGTTCCACCCTACATCATCTTGGTATCAGAGCCACATTTATCATGATTTCGGAGCCTCCCCGTTGTGTTGCTAGCCTACTTATTGTTGATTTCGTCCCTAATTTGAAAACTCCCCACAAAAATAGCCCCAATTTTTTTTGTGATTTGTCGGTGTTGAAATTTTATTGGATTTGATCCGTGGATTTGCTTTGCCTTGAGTGGATCCACCCTTTCCCCCTTGTCTCCACCCTTTCCCTCCATGAAATCACCCGGATTCGACGAATTTCGACCTCTCCACCTCGCCCACGTGAAGTTCATCCCGTGCCCAAACATCGCCCAGGCACCGGACGTCCGACCCCCACCGGACGTCCGACGACCGGACGACCGGCCCATCTCGGACGTCCGACGATCACTGATGAAACTGAATTTTTTCAGTTTAGTCACCACCACCGCCCCACATTTCTGCATATACCCCCCACCACCTATACACCATCACCACTCCCGTATACCACCACCATTGCTTACCCATTTCGCACTCCGACGCGTGTTGCCACTTCGAGCTTCGAGAATTTGAGTTGCTGTTCTGTATCTTTTTGTGTCTCGGCTATCTAGGTACGGTTCGACATCAACATCACCACCGCTCATCTTCGCCACGGACGCGTCATCAACAACGACCACCTCGACTACAGCTTGGTATTCATGCCACCATTTTGACACCATACCATAAGAAAGAATGGCAACCTCGTCTTGGTATTGGGCATATCACTCTTGCCATTACATTGATAACCATCATAGCCATACTCCTTTGCATCACTTACCCATCGAGACTAGCCTTTGAGTATTGCCGGCAGCGAGACTTGTGCACATTAGTGGCCATACTTCCCATAGCATACATACATCATTGTTGCGTATCTTGGTATCATCTCTTATGTCACAAGGTTGTCATCGCATACATAATTGCTATCTTGGTTCGTGAAGCATTGTATGAGAAAAGATCTCAAACAACAAAGAGCCAAACAAGCTTTTGAGCAAAAGAAAAAGATAAGCAAAGAGCTTTTAAGCAAGAACCATAACATCATAAAACATTAAGATTGTCATATTAGATCATATTGGATGATATCAAAGAAACACCTCGCATAGAGCATACTTGGGATAGAAGTCGTTGCATTTTTGCTTAGTAGGTTGTGCACAAGTCTTTGTATCCACCTATTGTGCAATTGTGCTAGCGTCTTGTAATGCCCTCGATGCGGCTATATCTCCCACGTGTCGAAGCACGACTTAGAGGCATAACCGCATTGAAAGCAATGTCGCAAGTGAGGTAATCTTCACAACAACCCATGTAATAAATAAGGGACAAGAGTAACATAGTTGGCTTACACTCGCCACATCGCACAATAGCATAAATAACATTACATTCATCCAGTTACACTCAAGGTCCGACTACGGAACCAAAATAAAGATAAACCCCAAATGCAACAATGTCCCCGATCGCCCCAACTAGGCACCACTACTAATCGTCTAGAAAGGAAACGTAGTATCATCCTGAGTCCTCATCGAACTCCCACTTGAGCTCAGTCGAATCACCTGGAGCGGTATCATCAGTCCCTGCATCTGGTTTTGGAAGTAATCTATGAGTCACGGGGACTCAACAATCTCACACCCTCACGATCAAGACTATTTAAGCTTATAGGAAGGGTAAAAATATGAGGTGGAGCTGCAGCAAGCGACTAGCATATAGTGTGGCAAACAAACGCAAATGAGAGCGAGAAGAGAAGGCAAATGCACGGTCGATGAACTATGATCAAGAAGTGATCCTAAAACAACCTATGATCAAGCTTAACACGAGACCGTGTTCTCTTCCCGGACTCCGCCGAAAAGAGACCATCACGGCCACACACTCAGTTGATTCATTTTAATCAAGTTAAGTTCAAGTCTTCTATAATCGGACATTAACAAATTCCCATCTTCCCATAACCGCGGGCACGACTTTCGAAAGATCAAATCCCTGTAGGGGAGTCCCAACTTAGCCCATCACAAGCTCTCATGGTCAATGAAGGATATTCCTTCTCCCAAGACAATCCGATTAGACTCGGAATCCTGGTTACGAGACATCTCGACAATGGTAAAACTAAACCAGCAAAGCCACCCAAATGTCCTGACAAATCCCGATAGGAGCTGCACATATCTCGTTCTCAGGGCACACTGGATTGTCCAAACTTCCGGTAGGCCAGCCCAGAGTTGCCCCTGGTGGCCACCGGCGGCTGACAAGTGGACCAACACTCAGAGGAGCACTGGCCCGGGGGTTTAAATAAAGATGACCCTTGAGTCCATGGAACCCAAGGGAAAAAGAGGCTAGGTAGCAAATGGTAAAACCAATGTTGGGCATTGCTGGAGGATTTTTATTCAAGGCGAACTGTCAAGGGGTTCCCATTATAACCCAACCGTGTAAGGAACGCAAAATCAAGGAACATAACACCGGTATGACGGAAACTAGGGCGGCAAGAGTGGAACAAAACACCAGGCATAAGGTCGAGCCTTCCACCCTTTACCAAGTATATAGATACATTAAAGTAGACAAGCTATAATAATAATATCCCAACAATAAACATGTTCCAACAAGGAACAAACTCCAATCTTCACCTGCAACTAGCAACGCTATAAGAGGGGCTGAGAAAAGCGGTAACATAGCCAAACAATGGTTTGCTAGGACAAGGTGGGTTAGAGGTTTGACATGGCAATATGGGAGGCATGATTAAGAAAGTGGTAGGTATCGTAGCATAGGCATAGCAAAAGAGCGAGCATCTAGCAAGCAAAGATAGAAGTGATTTCGAGGGTATGGTCATCTTGCCTACAAAGTTCTCCAAGTTGACATTAGCTTGATCCTCGTAAGCATACTCAACGGGCTCCTTGATCACGTACTCGTCTCTAGGCTCTACCCAAACAAGAACAACAAGCAAAGGTAGACACAATCAACCACGTGCAATGCACAAACAACATGATGCAAAACATGTCATGATATGCGGGATGCGACATGCGATGCATATGCATGATTTGGAAAGGAAAGATTGAACCTGGCCTCAATTTGGAAAACCCAGAGTGCCACTGGAAAGGGGAGTTGATTTCGGTCAAAATCGATATAAAGATCGCCGGAATCGGATGCACAGTTTGCAAATGACAAGCAAAACAAAAATGGCACCGGTCTGCGATTAATAGCATGAGGCCATCTAAATGCACCAATAACAATAAGCTACAACACTCTAACATAGCAACGAAATACATGGCAGGGATCCACTCATGATGCTTGACAAAATATGAACACTGAGCTACAGCTAATTCACTCAATAGCAGGTTCAAACAAGCATGGAAAAAGAGCAAAAGATATCAGGTTACAGACTTAGTGAAAATAACATGTTAGGAATTTAACATCAGGAAGCAATGTTTAGAGCAAGGTAACAACATGCTATAGGAACATATCATGGCAAGTCAAGGCATGGCATGAAGCTACTCAAATCATACAACAAAAGTCCCTTACTGACCATAATCCAAAAGGGATCAGAAAATACAATGGCAATCATGTGAACATAGCAAGTATCGTTAATAGATTCAGACTTAGCATGGCAAAACAGATATCAAGTAGGCATGTTTACGAGCTCGATGCACTCACCACAAGGCATTGCGTGATAAAATAAGCATACAACCAGCCAGTAGACATGGCATAGAAGCTAAACATGGCAAGAGCAACATCATAGCATGCATGGATCAAATACAACAAGCTCAGCAAAAATGCTTAACATGTAAACATTCTGCCAGGAACATTTTATAGCAAAAGTAGAGCTCGATTGAGACAAGCTAGGGTGCTCCATAAATGCAAACAAAGACGTGGATGGATAGAGCACCACAATATCTACAAAACATCCTTACTGATCATGCTCAAAAGAAGCATGGATCACTCTGTATCAACATGAACACATGGCATAAAAATAATGACAGGGCAAAGACTTAGAATATTTCTAAGTCCCTGAAATCAGCAACATTAAGTGAGCTACTTTGCATGCTTGTGCTAGTCACCACAGAGATCACAAAAATACATGGCATACACCCCTGTAAAGATGGCATGACATACTTCAAAACTCATGTAGAGCTAAAGATCATAGCATGCACACATTAACCATGGAAAAAATGACAAATGCCCAATTACTGATATGAAACTGAAACTAACAGAAACTAGCACTCTTCCAACAGCATTTAGGGCATCAAGATGAGCTCAAATGAACATGATGCAAAGAGATGAAATGAAGTACTTGTCGAGATGAACATTTCGATATGCTACACGCATGAACCGGAGCCACGGTTGCAGAGTTATGAGCTGATGAAGAATGCAACAAAATTAGGGTTCGAGGAGAAAATCAACCCGAGATTCAGATCTGGATCCGGCGTTTACTGTAGCGTGCGGAGACCGAGGTTCAATGGAAGGGTCGCCGGACTTGGCACCGGCGTCGAGGAGGAGTACGGCGGCTGCGGGTCGACGGCGTGGAGGAGGACGGCGGCGGGGCTCGGTGCTCGAGGAAGCGGTGAGGCGGCGGACGCCGGGGCGGAGTGGTGAACGGCGGCGGGGCTCGGTCGGTGGAGCGGACCGGCGCCGGTGGCGGAGCTCGCCGGAGCGGGAGGAGAGGACGTGGCGGCGCGGAGAGGAGGCGCGGGCGCGCGCGGGCTTCGGGGGCTCTCCCTGGGCCGAGCGGGCCGGCGGCGGGGGAGACCCGGATGGGTCACGTGGCGTGTCCTGATAGGGCGCGGGCGGCGGCGGCTTGTCCGGCGCGGGTCGGACACGTCCGGTGCATGGAGGAGCGAAATTTAGGGTTAGGGTGCGAAATGGATCCGGAATTTTTGGGGAGTTTCCCTTTTTATAGGTAGGAGGAGCTAGGAGGCTCCAAATTGAGCACGGTTTTCGGCCACGCGATCGTGATTGAACGATCTAGATGATGGAGAGGGTTTAGGTGGGTTTTGGGCCACTTTGGAGGGGTGTTGGGCTGCAACACACACGAGGCCATTTTGGGTCCCTCGGTTAACCGTTGGAGTATCAAACGAAGTCCAAATGGCACGAAACTTGACAGGCGGTCTACCGGTAGTAAACCAAGGCTGCATGGCAAGTCTCGGTTTAATCCGGAAATGTTTAACAACCGCACACGAAAAGAGGTAGAAAGGGCCACCGGAGGACATAGGAGCGCCGGAATGCAAAACGGACAACGGGGAAAATGCTCGGATGCATGAGACGAACACGTATGCAAATGCAAAGCACATGATGACATGATATGAGATGCATGACAAAGACAAAACAACAGAAAGACAAAAACCCGACAACGAGGAAATACATAACTGAGTGCCGGAAATGGAAAGAGTTGGAATACAAATATGGTATGTTACATACGGGGTGTTACACGTCTCTCTAGTGTTGTGCAACAATAGCATTTTTGAGGATTCCACATTTTGGCTCACCCTTGGTTGCACGACCCCGCTTATCTTTTTGCGTGTGCATTTCCGTGTACCTTATATTGCTTGGTCCACTTGTTGCATTGCAATCTTTCAAATCTTTTCCAACATTATTGAAGCTCAATTACAATTGCATCAAATTATGTGCCACCATCCTAACCAAGCTCCACCATAAGCTTTTACTTGTGTAGGTGTGAGAAACCGACAAGAATTGGTACCAATTGTGCTATTTCCTTGTCCACATTGGAGTGATCATTGATCCACTTTCAACTTTGGTCAAGGTACATTTGGTATTCGTTCTTCTCTTTCTACCACTCACATTTTTCTCTTGGAATGATGGATAGGCCAAGTACCTCTACCAACCCACTCTTCATTGAGCATGACGACGACATGAACTCATCGACAGCCTCGCCGCTGACTTGCGACTCTCCCAGCAACCTACAAGGGACTACTTCGACGACAAGCTCGATGATCACAAGTAAGAGAATGGCACGATAATGGACAAGATTCACGCTTTGTTGCTCAACTGCTCTTCTTCCACTTCGTCTTTATCAAGAAGGAGCCGCACGAGTCGACACTCAGAATTCACCCTCTCCAGCTCAAGTACACCAAAATCAAACACTCTTCGACGTGCCGCACACAACGATCGTCAAGCAAGCCTCAATCCTCTACGCGACACCAACTCTCAAGAGCACCGATAATGTCAAACTCAAGAGGCTTTTGCACTAGCACGAGAATGGCAACGACAACGCCAACATGAAGAGGAAGAGCGCGCACGTCTACAACAAGATGCACAAGATGCCGAGGCACAACGCCAAGAACAACAACTCCGTGAAGATCAAGCACTTGCGGCATAATGTGCCCTTCAAGATTCAAGTCACGCCGTCGCCACACGTAATTGCCATCGGCGTGAACAAGAGGAAGCACTTCACGAAGAGGTTCAAGAGAGGATTTACCAATCACGTGTGCATCATCAAGTCCCTCTAGTTCGTCCACGAGCTCGACAAGAACCCCAAGGACATCAAGTTCACCAAGAGCATGAAGGCAATGGGAATCCTCCATGACAAGACCAACATGAGGTCAACAACCCTCCTCGCCAAGAGCAACATGAGTGGGACAATCATCAACAACATGGGCGTCATCATCCTCGACCGCAACACAATGAAGAGCAGCGCTACGGCAAGCTAAAGTTCACCATGCCCAATTCAATGGAAGCAATGATCCCGAAGAGTACCTATCATGGGCATTGAAGGTCGACAAAATCTTCCATTTGCACAACTATGAAGAAGAGAAGAAGATCGCAATGGCATCCCTTGAGTTCCAAGACTATGTCCTCATTTCGTGGGAACAAGTAATCGAGCGCCGTGAGGCACGAGGTGAACCACCCATCACTACATGGGCGCAAATGAAGGATGTCATGACAGCACGCTTCGTGCCAACCTACTACAACCGCGACCTCTTCAAGAAACTCCAATTACTCAAGCAAGGAACCAAGAGCGCTGAAGAGTACTACATGGAGATGGAGATTGCCATGATAAGAGCTAACGTCACGGAAGATGATGAGCAAACTATGGCATGTTTCTTGAATTGACTCAACCATCCTATCAATAATATCGCCGACTTCCAACCATACTCAGACCTCATCGAGCTCGTGCATCAAGCTACCAAAGCGGAATGTCAAGTGCAAGATGACTACAAGCATGCCAAGTTCTCATCCAAGTCATACGGCTTCTCCAACACCCAAGCTTCAACGACTCCAACACCGTCTACCAAGCCTCCTACAAGCAACGTCAACAAGTTAAGTTCCCAGAAAGCTTCGTCAACTCCAAGTCATCCTCCTACAACAAGCAACTTCAAGCCGAGAGCTTCATCAACATCTACTCCAACCGATGAGACCGTCAAGACGAGTTCCTTCAAATGCTTCACATGCGGAGGCTGAGGCCACAAGTCCTATAAGTGCACCAACAAGCGGACCATGATCCTCAACGACGACGGCACTTATGACTCAATGACTGAAGGAGAAATGGATGCCATCGAGCAAGTCACCATGAACCGGCAAGTGAATGATGAAGAGGAACAAGTCTTTTGTGATGAAGATTCAAGTCCTGCTCTTGTTGTCTCCAAGGTCTGGACTCTCCAACATCACCAAGAAGAAGACCAAAGATGCCATATCTTTCATACCAAGGCCAGCATCAATGGAAGATCCGTCAAGGTCATCATCGATGGAGGAAGTTGTCATAACCTCGCAAGTGAAGAACTTCGCTCCAAGCTCCAATTGCCCAAGACGAAGCACCCACATCCCTACAAAGTTCAATGGCTTAGCGACACCGACACTCTCCAAGTCGAGCATCGAGTACAAGTCTCCTTCAAAATTGGTGCCTTCGAAGACACTTTGGAGTGTGACGTTGTTCCAATGACCGTTTGCCACCTTCTCCTTGGACGCCCATGGAAATTTGATAGAGGAGTCATCCACAACGGCTGAACGAACCACTACATCTTCAAGATGAAGGGAAAGGAGTACGTACTTCATACCATGTCTCCATGCCAAGTGATCGTTGACAAGCAAGCCACCCATCATGGAGAGAATAGTGAGAGAGAGAGCTAACAAAAAGCGAGTGAGCGCCACAAGCCCAAATCGAGCGCCTCCACGATGAGCGACAAGAAGAACTTAGTTCTATTTGCCACCAAAAGTGAGATAAAAGGAGTGTGTGAGAACCATCTAGTGTCCTACACTATGTTCTTTTCTGCATGGACAATGCAACACAAGCTAACAACTCTCACGCTCTTCCTCTAGTGTTGTCTTCTCTTTTGCAGGAATTTCACGATGTTTTTCCCGACGAGCTACCTCCGGGACTACCTCCACTACGAGGCAACGAGCACCGCATCGACCTCGTCCCCGGAGCACCTCTTCTGAACAAACCTCCCTATCGCATCAATCCCGAAGAAACCAAAGAAATACAAAGGCAAGTAAAGCATCTCATAGACCATGGACATGTGCGTGAAAGGTTGAGCCCTTGTGTCATCCCGGTCATTCTTGTGCCAAAACGAGATGGTAGCTTTCGCATATGCTCCGATTGTAGACCTATCAATGCTATCACTGTTCGTTATAGGTATCCCATTCCATGCCTTGATTATATGCTTGATGAACTTAGTGGTGCCACTATCTTTTCAAAAATTGATCTTAAGAGTGGTTACTATCAAATCCGCATACAAGAGGGTGATGAATGGAAAATCGCTTTCAAAACCAAGTTTGGGTTGGATGAGTGGTTAGTCATGCCTATGGGTCTATCAGAAGCACCAGGTACTTTTATGCGTCTTATGAATCATGTATTTCGCCCTTACATTGGTGTGTTTGTTGTGGTCTACTTTGATGATATCCTTGTTTATGGCAAATCTCTTCAAGATCATGTTCGAACCGTTTTGCAAACTGTTCGAAACGAGCATCTTTTTGCGAACATGGAAAAATGACTTTTCGGCGTTGATAAGCTCATTTTCTTGGGTTTTGTTGTTTTCTCTAAGCATGTTCATGTTGATGATTCCAAGATCAATGCTATTAAGACTTGGCCCCAACCAACCAACTTGCAACAAGTGCGAAGTTTTCTTGGCCTTGCGGGTTTCTATCATCGCTTTGTGAAAGATTTTAGCACCATTGCTTCGCCTTTGCATGCTTTGAGCAAGAAATATGTGCCTTTGTTCGGGGACCATCCCAAGATACCGCTTTCAATGAGCTTAAGAATTTTCTTACTCATGGTCCCGTTCTTGCTTTACCCAACTTTGACAAGCCCTTTGAGATTCATTGCGATGCTAATGGTAATGGCATAGGAGGTGTGTTAACACAAGAGAAGTGGCCCATAGCTTACTTTAGTGAGAAACTCTCCGGGGCACAACTCAATTACCCCATCTATGACAAAGAGCTCTATGCTTTAGTTCGCGTGTTGCATGAATGGGAACACTATCTTCGCCCCCATGAATTTATCATTCATACCGATCATGAAACGCTTAAGTATCTTAAGGGACAAACCAAATTGAACAAGCATCATGCTAAATGGAGTGAACTTATTGAGTCTTTTCCTTATGTCATCAAGTACATCAAAGTAAGGAAAATATCGTGGCAGACACTCTTTCCCGCATATGCATGCTTGTTACTCATCTTGAATTGGATGTCATTGGCTTTGAGCATATAAAAGACTTGTATGAGCATGATCCTACTTTTGCTATTCCTTATGCCAAAAGAGCTAACAAGCTTTGCATCCCCGAGTCTTCTCTTCGTTTGTTGCTTTTGCAGGAATCTCGTGGAGGAGGCTTAATGGGACATTTTGGATGCGACAAGAATTTCGCCACGCTCTCCAAGAACTCCTCATCAAGAAGAACATCAAGGAGTGGGAGGAGTGCCTACCTATCGCCGAGTTGGCCTACAACCGAGCAAGACACTCAACAACCGACAAGTCCCCCTTCGAGGTCATCTATGGATTCAACCCATTGTCCCCATTGGAAATCCTCCCTCTACCACTACAAGAGCGCATCAATTTGGACGCAAGTGCACGTGTGAATAATCTCAAGAAGGTGTGTGAAGATACAAGGGAAACCATTGAGTGCCAAGTACAATGCCTTGCGACCAAGCTCAACTTCAATAAGCACCCTATGGTATTCAACATTGGAGTTGGCTACACCTTTGCAAGGACTGCTTTCCCCAAGACCGGAAGTATAAACTTCGACCACGAGCGGATGGACCCTTCAAGGTGCTTGAACGCTACAATGACAATGCTTACAAGATCGACCTCCCGCACGAATAGTACAACGTGAGCAATGTCTTCAATGTCAAGGACCTCTCGCCCTTCCATAGTGATGAAGAATTTGATCCGAGGACGGATCTTCCCCAAGGGAGGGGAGATGATGCGGAGCATCCCAAGGTCATCCCCATGGACCTACCATCGTCTTACCAAGTGCCTAGCGGACCCATGACATGAGCACGTGCAAGAGCTCTCAAAACCGAGGTGACATCTCTCCTCTCACACTTCCACTTCGATACACACGATACATGGCTACTACCTCAAATGGAGACATTGTGCATACTCAGGTATCTAGGAGTTGGCTATCTCCAGAAGAGGAAGATGAACGTGAAGACGGAGAAGAAGAAAAGACGCGGAAGAAGCTACAGGCTCCGGACGACCGACCAGGACCGGACGTCCAACGCTGATCAGACGTCCGACACCTCCTCACCTGAGCCAAAACAACGGAATTTCAAGGCCTCCCAGACGACCGACCCTGACCGTACGTCCGACCGAAGCACACCCGAGCCGAATCTACGGACGTCTGACAGGCATCGGACGTCCGGACCATCGTGAGCCTCCGGACGATCGGTGACTCCCGGACGTCGGACGCGTGTGCGCTGCCATGAGTTGGGCCATAGCCCATGTACCCCCCCCCCCCACTTTGTCCCCTTCTGCACTAAGACTATAAATAGACCTCATACTTCTCCTAGCTCAGGTTAGCATTGGTTTAGCTCATTTTAGAGATAGAGCATTGCTCATCCACATCGGATCTACTCCACAGGAGAGAACGCGGCCCCTCTTCGTACAAGACCCTTTTGGATCCAGGACCTCATTGCGGAGAAGAACATCAAGACCTCCTCACGGAGAAGACCGGATCGTCATTAGTTGTCCGTGGATCATGTGATCTCTTATGTACTTGAGGATCTAGCACATGTGTGACTATTTCTTGTTGGTTTAGTGTTTCTCTCCCGTTTTCCCTTGTTTCCCTCCTCGTGTTCTTCGTGTTCTTCATGGGGTCCGCTCCTTTCGTGAAAGATCGGCCGATTAGGGTTCCACCCTACATCATACCTCAAACGGACACATTGTGCGTACTCAGGTATCAAGGAGTTGGCCATGAAGAAGTTAAGGTTCAAGGAGGATCAGAAGAAGAAGATGGACGTGAAGACGGAGAAGAAGGAGAGTTGCGGAAGAAGTCCCAGCCACCGGACTGATGAGGACATGAATACCATTGTTACACCCACAACCCCTGCTACTATACATACTGGACCAATTACTAGGGCTCGCGCACGCCAATTAAATTATCAGGTACTTTCATTTATTGGTAATGATTCTAATGTTCATGAGAATATGATGCTGCCTAAATTGGATACATTTGTTTTGCTTACAAATGAAGGGCCTGGCATGGATAAGAGGGATGAACACTGGAGCAAGACCAAGAACGGAGTTACAAGTGATGATTTTAGGACTTTGAAGCCACCGTAAGGAGTGCATGAAGCCTTGGGCGAAATATACAAGATGTCACTTCATAAATTTCGTCCAGAGGCTATTCTAGGTGTTGCGTCACCTTATTATTGGGCCAGGCCCATGTATTTTCGAAATACTTAAGTGTAGGCTGCTTTTAGAGTCCATATGTGTGGGGAAACATGAGTTAGGGTTGGTTTCGGACCCCTCCTCCGAGGGCCATGAAATCCCCCCCCTCTTCCTCCATATATACAGCCCTTAGGGCGTCGTTTAGACTTTGGGTTTTGTTTACATTAAAGTTCGCCATAGCTGCAACTTCACGTACTTCGTTTGTGTTCAACTACCAGACAAAGGCGTCACAAAACCCCACCTTGATCAATAAAGCTTTCCTCTTATACTCACAATATCCAGATTGCAATCTCAGTTTCTTGCTTGTTCTTTGTTTGCCTACAGGAAACAGACCTTCGTGGTAAGGTTGATCGTGCTCCGGTGTGGTCAATAACCTCTCGGGGTTGGTTTAGCGATTGCTAAGGCACGACATCCTCGCATGTTTGTAGTCGGATCGTCAAAGTCGACTTCCTCCAAAACGATAGCCACCATCTCATCGAAAGACGGGACACCTTTGCCTCTATCAAGTGGTATCAGATTTCCAAGTTGCTCGGTGAGATTTTACAGTTTTTCGTAGTTTAGATCGAGTATGTTCTTCATACCTACAGTCCACAAAAAAGCAAAAAAAACATAGGGTTAGTTCATCATATCCTAACCAGTTTGAGCCTTTGCATAGTCTTTTCAGTATTTTGCTTTGTTGAATTTGCGGTTGCATCGTCGAGTCTTGTTGCTGGTCTTAGAGTCTAGTCTTTTAGAGTTTCGAGTTCTGGTCATAAGTTGTCACACCGCCGCCGCACCATCCTGATCGTTCCTACCATATACCACCACCATCAACATATTCCTTACCGTTGCCATATACATCCGCATGTCCACCACCAATCTGAGTCCACATATACATCCGCCTGTCCACCACCAATTCGAGTCCACATATACATCTGTCTGTCCACAACCAATCCGAGTCCACATATACATCCGCCTATCCACCACTAATCCGAGTCCACATATACATTTGTCTGTCCACCACTAATCCGAGTCCACATATACATCCGCCTGTCCACCACCAATCCGAGTCCACATATACATCTGCCTGTCCACCACCAATCCGGGTTCTTTTCATATTAGGTTTGTTTTCGAGATCCATCTAGTTTTTGTTTTGTGTTTCCTTGCCTGAGTAGGTCTCGAAAAAGAGAAAGTCTGGAGACCCCCAGGCAGTTTTTAGGCCAAAATTTCGGCGACCAAACATATTTTTCCCTGTCCTATTTTTAGGTCCCACGGAGCGTTTTGAGACACTCGCCATCCTAGTGATTTTTTGTCGCACTTTTTCGTCATTGTTGCCCTGATTTCCGAAAAAAGTCAAAAAAAATCGTGTCCATCCTGTCAGTTTGATGAGGGAAGAGTTTTGAGACACTCGCCATTATAGTGATTTTTCGCAAAAAAAAGAGGAGAGCAAAAAAAGAGGGGAGCGCCAAAAAAACAGAGCGAAAAAAAAAAATTTCCAGAGTGTGCTTTTCCATTGTTTACGTGCAGCGCCGTGATTTTGTTAGTGTTCTAGGCTTGCGTCTCTAGCACGGTCTAGCCTAGGACCAGCACAGTACCATCTTGAGCATTTATTCAACTTTGCATCTTTGAATTGATTATTGCTCACCCTTTTTGCTACCATATTATTAGCCTTCCCAGCTCCACATACATCTATGTCGTGCATTTGACTCTCCCTGGTAATCGCTCTATCCAAGCTTTGAGAGTTTTGACTACGACGGTTGCCGATAACCGCCTGTTGCTGGGTAAGAACTGGTAAGAATTTGAGATTTTCTTGACGGATTTGTGACACCCACCACCACCTCTTGTTAGTAGTCTGTAGGATCATATTCTTGTGTGTTTCTATTGCTACTAACCATGGCAGGATCACAAGCCGACGAGACTGACTGGGAGAACATGACGAATAAGGAGTTGCATGATAAATTTCAGCAAATGATCAGTGGACAGGTGCAAGATGTGCCAAAAAGATTTCAAGAGGCCATGGAGAAGATAAATGGCATGGAGAAGACGGTCAAAACAAAGCTCGATAACAAGTTTAATGAATTGCTCGTGCGTCTTCCACTACCACCACCGGCTGCACCTAACGCACCTCTACAACAACAACAACAACAACAACAACAACAACAACAACAACAACAACAACAACAACAACAACAACAACAACAACAACAACAACAACAACAACAACAACAACAACAACAACAACAACAACAACAACAACAACAACAACAACAACAACAACAACAACAACAACAACAACAACAACAACAACAACAACAACAACAACAACAACAACAACAACAACAACAACAACAACAACAACAACAACAACAACAACAACAACAACAACAACAACAACAACAACAACAAGAAGAAGAAGAAGAAGAAGAAGAAGAAGAAGAAGAAGAAGAAGAAGAACAACAACAACAACAACAACAAGAACAACAACAATGACGACCACCTCCACGTCGTGAAATAGCCCTCCGCCGAGCGAGCCATGTCCCTCTTGCGCCTGGTCAAACTGTTGGTGCTGCTGTTGATTCTTCTATGGATCCTGCTGCTGATGCGGAGGAGGATGATTATGTGGGAGATTACGACGATGAGGTTGATCAAAATTAGAACTACATGCAACCACCAGCACCACAACCACCAGGTCGTCCACATGCAAATAATGGCAATTGTAGGGCTCCCCCTCACGTACGAGATCATGACCATCTCCCTGAACAGAAATTGAATATTCCACCATTTGAGGGTAGATATGTTCCTGATATATATCTTACTTGGGAGTTAGAAACTGAACAACGATTTACATGTTTACAATATCCTGAGGAGAGATGTGTTCCTACTGCTGTTTGTGCTTCCACTAGCTTTGCATATGTTTGGTGGTCTAAACATTGTAGATTATATCCTATTCCAACTACTTGGGCTGCTTTGAAAACTGCTATGCATACTCGTTGGGTTCCACCATATTATCAACGTGAATTACTTCAATAATTGCAGCGTTTAAGACAAGGAAAAAAATTTGTAGAAGAATATTACCAGGATTATAAACTGGCATGATTAGATGTGGTATTGTTGACGAGAATGAAGCTATGCTTGCACGTTTTATGGGTGGATTAAATAGAGAGATTCAGACCATTCTAGAGTATAAGGAGTACACTACTATCACTCGTTTATTCCATCTTGCTTGTAAAGCTGAACGTGAAGTGCAGGATCGATAGGCATTAGCGCGAACTAACTTTTCTGCAGGTCGATCTTCATCATGGACACCACATGCATCCTCTACTTCGACTGGACTAGCACCTCCATCAGGTGCCACCTCCAGCCCTGATACAAGAAAGCAGGCACAACCACCACTATCTGCCAAGACCACACCCGCTGGGCCTGCGCAGAGCTCTTCTTCTTCCATGGCATCAATAGGGCACACAAGTGATATTATTTGTCGTCATTGTATGGGAAGAGGACATTTTGCGAGAGAATGCAAATCTCAGTGTGTGATGATTGTTACTGAGGATGGTGGTTATGAGTCCGCTAGTGACTATGATGAGGAGACTTTGGCTCTTATTACACATGAAGAACACGGTGGAGATGATTCTCATCATGAGAAAAATACATGGCTGCTGAAGATGCTGACAAGTATGAATGTTTAATTGCTCAACGTGTTTTGAGAGTGCGGGTTTCACAAGCTGAGCAAAATCAGAGGCATAATTTGTTCCATACAAAAGGAGTTGTGAAGGAATGTTCTGTTCGCGTCATCATAGATGGAGGGAGCTGCAATAACATGGCTAGCATGGAGATGATGGAGAACATATCTCTCACCACAAGACTGCATCCACATCCTTACTACATCCAATGGTTCAACAACAACGACAAGGTTAAGGTAACACGTACTGTTCGTGTGCATTTTAGTATCTCTACATATGCTGATTATGTTGATTGTGATGTGGTACCTATGCAAGCATGTTCCTTATTACTTGGTAGACCATGGCAATTTGATAAAAATTCTATACACCACGGTAGAAACAATCAGTATACTCTTGTTCATAAGGATAAAAATATTACTTTGCTTCCTATGACTCCTGATTCCATTTTGAAAGATGATATTAATAGAGCTAATAAAGCAAAACAGGAGAAAAATAAGAGTGAAAATCAGATTGTGGCATAAGAATTTGAGCGACAAAAGAAGCCTAATAATAAACCATCTAGTGGTGCTTCTGAAATTAAATTGAAAAGGTCATGTTTACTTGCCACCAAATCTAATATTGATGATCTAGATTTTAGCAAATTTGTTTTCTATGCTTTTGTGTGCAAAGAGGCATTATTTTCATTCGAGGATGTGCCTTCCTCTTTGCCTCCTGCTGTCACTAACATTTTGCAGGAGTTCACTGACGTCTTTCCACAAGACGTGCCACCGAGATTACAACCTATTCGAGGGATTGAGCATCAAATTGACTTAATTCCCGGTGCATCATTACCCAACCGTGCACCATACCGTACCAATCCAAAGGAGACGAAGGAGATTATGCGTCAAGTACAAGAACTGCTCGACAAAGGTTATATACGCGAATCCCTTAGTCCTTGTGCTGTTCCTATCATTTTAGTGCCGAAAAAGGATGGTACGCCGCATATGTGCGTTAATTGTAGAGGCATTAATAATATCACTATTCGTTCTCATCATCCTATTCCTAGGCTAGATGATATGCTTGATGAATTGAGTGGCTCTATAATATTCTCCAAAGTTGATTTGCATAGTGGAAACCATCAAATTCGTATGAAATTGGGAGATGAATGGAAAACAACATTTAAAACTAAGTTTAGATTATATGAGTGGTTAGTCATGCCTTTTGGGTTAACTAATGCACCTAGTACTTTCATGAGATTAATGAACGAAGTTTTACGTGCTTTCATTGGACGATTTGTGGTAGTTTACTTTGATAACATATTGATTTATAGCAAATCTTTGGAGGAACATTTGGAACATCTACGTGATGTTTTTATCGCTCTATGTGATGCATGTTTGTTTGGTAACCTTGGAAAGTGCACCTTTTGCACCGACCGAGAATCTTTTCTTGGCTATGTTGTTACTCCAGGGGGAATTGAAGTTGATAAAGCAAAGATTGAAGCTATTGAGAGTTGGCCGCAGCCCAAAACAGTCACACAAGTGAGGAGTTTACTTGGCCTTTCTGGTTTCTATAAGCGTTTTGTGAGATATTTCAGCACCATTGTTGCACCTCTCAATGAGCTTACAAAGAAGGATGTGCCTTTTTTGGGGGTACCGCACAAGAAGAAGCCTTCATGGTATTGAAAGATAAGTTGACACATGCTCCTTTACTCCAACTTCCTGATTTTAATAAGACTTTTGAGCTTGAATGCGATGCTAGTGGAATTGGATTAGGAGGTATGTTATTACAAGATGGCAAACCTGTTGCATACTTTTCTGAAAAATTGAGTGGGCCTAGTCTGAACTATTCTACTTATGATAAAGAATTATATGCTCTTGTTCGGACCTTAAAAACATGGCAACATTATTTATGGCCCAAAGAATTTGTTATACATTCTGATCATGAATCTTTGGAACACATTAAAAGTCAAGGAAAATTGAACCGTAGACATGCTAAATGGGCTGAATTCATTCAGACTTTCCCTTATGCATTGTCTCGTCGTTGTACTATGCTTTCACAATTTGACTTTAAAACATTTGGTTTGGAGACCATCAAAGATCAATATGTTCATGATGCTAAATTTAAAGATGTATTGCAGAATTGCAAGGAAGGGAGAACTTGGAACAAGTTCGTTCTTAATGATGGAATTGTGTTTCGTGCTAACAAGCTATGCATTCCAGCTAGCTCCGTTCGTCTTTTGTTGTTGCAGGAGGCGCATGGAGGAGGATAAATGGGACACTTTGGTGTCAAGAAGATGTAGGATATACTTGCTACACATTTCTTTTGGCCAAAGATGAGACAGGATGTTGAGCGTTTTGTTGCTCGCTGTACTACATGTCAAAAAGCTAAGTCACGACTCAATCCTCATGGTTTGTATATGCCTTTGCATGTACCTACTGTTCCTTGGGACACTATATCTATGGACTTTGTTTTAGGTTTACCTCAAACAAAGAAGGGGAAGGATATCATATTTGTTGTCATGGATAGGTTCTCGAAAATGGCGCACTTTATACCTTGTCATAAAAGCGATGATATTGTTAATGTTGCTGATTTGTTCTTTCGTGAAATTATTTGCTTGCATGGTGTGCCAAATACTATTGTTTCAGATCATGATACTAAATTTCTTAGCCACTTTTGGAGATGTTTATGGCTAAGTTGGGGACTAAACTGCTTTTTAGTACTACTTGTCACCCCCAAACTGATGGACAAACTAAAGTAGTCATTAGAACATTGTCTACTATATTTAGGGCTGTTTTGAAGAATAATAAGAAAATGTGGGAAGAATGCTTGCCTCATATTGAATTTGCTTATAATCGTACAATGCATTCTACTACTAAGATGTGCCCTTTTGAAACTGTGTATGGTTTTGTACCTCGTGCACCTATTAATTTGTTGCCTCTTCCATCTTCGGAGAAGGTTAATTTTGATGCTAAAGAACGTGCTGAATTGATTTTTAAAATGCATGAGTTAACTAAGGAAAACATTGAGCGTATGAATGCTAAATATAAACTTGCTGGAGATAAGGGTAGAAAGCATGTTGTGTTTGCACCTGGAGATCTTGTTTAGTTACATTTGCGTAAGGATAGGTTTCCTAATTTGCGCAAATCAAAGCTAATGTCGTGTGCTGATGGTCCTTTTAAGGTGTTAGGGAAAATAAGGGCCAGAGCTGTCTGAAGTAGTTCTCTTACCCTCCGGGTTTCAATTGCTGCTGGCAAGTCGCCTTCCATTGGGAGAGCCGCCAAACAAGCCGACACTGCGATGAGGTTTTCCAGAGGGTTGGAGAAGTGACCCGGAGGTGTTGGCACATAATGAGAGGAGTTGTATTTATACGAGGTGGCTCCATGGCGCGTGGCTGAACTAGTGTACCGGGTGTCGTGACCCGGTTTGCCTCCGGCGGGTTGCTCCCCCCAGCCCCGGGTGTATGGAACAGGTTCCTCGGATCCAGTGTCAGAGGTAGACGCGACTGAGTTTTCTGATGCCTCCTCCTCATGACCTCGTTTGATGCGTTAAGATCCACCGAGAGCCAAAAAGTTTCTGCTTGAAGTTGCTGAGCACGAGCATCCAGAGCTGCTCATTCTGCTGCCATCCAGATTTCCTCCGCGGCTAGATTTTCCTTAGCTTGCACCATCTCCTCACGCACGCGTGCCACCTCTGCGTCGTGCTAGGCTTTATCCGCCGGCTCTACCACGGCGGTTAACAGAGTCGTCAGCTTATCCACGAGGTCCATTAGAATTTGAGCCGGGGGGCGCGCGCGGTCTCCTGACCCGGCTGCAGCCGACCCGGTAGCCACTGTTGTCGCTGCGGTAGAGTTCTGCCCGGGCTGCGTCCCTGCCATGAAGACTTCCGCCCAATTCGACGGCCCAAAGGGGTCCGGAATACTTCTGCCATCAGAACAGCCCCCGAGCTGCCGTCTTGTAACTGGTACAAAGAGTCCGTCTCACCCGTTGACGATGCGGTGTCAGAACAGACAGCCGTTTCACCGCCCTCTACCGATCCTTCAGAGTATTCATAGCCGTGGATGCAGCCTACGAAGGCATGCTTCACGACAGATTGAACACGTGCGGTCCTCGCACGCTGAGCCGTTTCGATGAGGTCGGTGTGGACGTCCGGCTCACGGCCTGACTCGCCGATCCGACCGATGAAGACGTGAATTCCGCCGAAGGGGACCCGGTACCCGTACTCGATTGAGCTGACCTTAGGGCCCGAGCCTTCGTCGTTGATGAAGAGCTTGCCGCGACGACTTTTGGTCATCCGGCCCACAGCGTATCCCTTGAGCCCTTTGAAGTTTCCCTTCAAGAACTCAAATCCACCGTGCGCTGGCCCCACGGTGGGCGCCAACTGTCGTGGAGTTGACACGGCAGATGTCCTAGACTTAGTCGTAGGGCCATCGCACTAGGAAGCTTAAAGGGGTTAATCGGGACAAAGGACATGAGAGAGTTTTTATACTAGTTCGTCCCCTTACAATGAAGGTAAAAGCCTACGTCTAGTTGGGATTGGTATTGCTGAGGTTTCGATCTCCAAGGGGCTCAACTCGCCGGCTTGGTTATCGATCTGGTTGTTTCTTGCCCTAAGCCGCCGCCGGGTCGTCCCCTTATATACACGGGTTGACGCCTAGCGGCCTACAGAGTCCCGGCCGGCTCATAAAACGTGTCCGGCTCGGTGACTTCTTTTACATGCCTTTCTCTACAAGCCTTTCTTTACATAACTCGGTTTACAATGTTGGGCCTTAAGCCGCCTTTGGGCTTATGCCTTTTACAATTCTTAATACACTATCACCTTGAATATTACTAGGCTTCTTTCCGTAACCCGCCATTGGGGTTGACCCGGCCCCTCCTGGGCGGGTCATACCTGGTAGCTATATCCCCAACACTATCCAAAAACACCTACATAATACTTCTAGTTTCATACTTGTTCTAGGTAAAGCGAACATCAAGCATGCATAGAGTTGTATCGGTGGTCAATAGAACTTGAGGGAATATTTGTTCTACCTTTAGCTCCTCGTTGGGTTTGACACTCTTACTTATCGAAAACTGTTGCGATCCCCTATACTTGTGAGTTATCAATGTGAGCCATTACAATGAAGGCTAGGCGGGTGCCAGGTGGGCGCCAGCGGGCGCAGAGCACCAGTTGCCTCTTTGGTGCTAAAGGAGCAGGCACAGGTGAGGAGTCCCGAGGCATCAGGCAAAGGTTCCCATATCGGTGCAACAAGACTGAGACCAGCATGACGGCAGGACGGAGATCATCGCGGAGCCCACGATGGCGTCACCACCAGATCCTTTGGCAGGCGAAGACCACCTTTTGTTAGGATAGCTTGTACTAGTTGTCCCCCTTCGAACTGGCCGTTGTGGGATCCCTTCCCGCCTAATATTTGGGAGAGGACCAAGGCCTCTATAAATAGGACTAGCCATCACCATAGGTGAGGGAAGAGATCCATTCCACCCTCATACGCAGAAGCTCATCGAGTTCAAGAACACCTCTCCTCAGGAGGCTGTTCTTCCCTTGTACTTGTTCATCCTCAGCCTACAAGGCAATCCACCACACCACACTGGAGTAGGGTATTACACCGCATCGGTGGCCCGAACCACTATAAACTCTTGTGTCCCTTGTTCTTCGAGTTCGGCGAGCTAGGTTTTTAGATCATTGCGAGGGTGTGAGGGGGAAGGAAAGATCTTCGTGCGCACCCCAGTGTTCGAACCTCAAGGGTTTTTCCGGAACCCGAAATCCAACAAATTTCTATAAAATAAAACCACCGACGTGCTCTAAAAATATATAAGTGAAGCACCAGAGCAATATTGCCTAGCTCAAAAGATATAAGTGAAGCACATAGAGTATTCTAATTAATCATGATTCATGCTTGTCTCTATTAAAAGGTGTGTTTAACAAGTATGATTGTGGCAAACTAAAAATAAAATACTCAAATTATACAAGACGCTCCAAGCAAAACACATATTGCATGGTGAATAAAAATATAGCCTCAAGTAAAGTTATCGATAGACAAAGACGAAAGAGGGGATGCCTTCCAGGGCATCCCCAAGCTTAGGCTCTTGGTTGTCCTTGAATATTACCGTGTGGTACCTTGGGCATCCCCAAGCTTAGGCTCTTGCCACTCCTTATTCCATAGTCCATCAAATCCTTACCCAAAACTTGAAAACTTCACAACACAAAACTCAACAGAAAATCTCATAAGCTCCGTAAGTATTAAAAAAATCACCACTTTTGGTACTATTGTGAACTCATTATTTACGTATTTATATTGGTGTAATATCTACTGTATTCCAACTTTTCCATGGTTCATACCCCCCGATACTACCCGTAGATTCATCAAAATAAGCAAACAACACATAGAAAATAGAATTTGTCAAAAATAGAATAGTCTGTAGCAATCTGGATATTTCGAATACTTTTGTAACTCCAAAAATTCTGACAAATTAGGACAACCTAAGAGAATATTTTATTAATCATCTGTAGAAGGAATCAGTATTTTATCGCACTTCTATTAGAAATGAGATTTGATTTCCTGGGAGCAAAAGTTTCTGTTTTTCAGCAAGATCAAATCAGCTATCACCGTAAGCTATCCCAAAGACCTTACTTGGCACAAACACTAATTAAGACACAAGACCACATCTAACCAAAGGCTAGATGAATTATCTATTACAAAACAGAACCTAAAAAGCAAAAACAAAAATAAAATTGGGTTGCCTCCCAACAAGCGCTATTGTTTAACGCCCTTAGCTAGGCATAAAACCACGAATAGATCTAGGTATTTTCATCTTTGGTATGAAATCCATATGTAGCTATCATAATAGATTCATATGGAAATTTAATTTTCTTTCTAGGAAAGTTTTCCATGCCCTTCCATAACAGAAATTGAAATATAATGTTTCCTTCTTTTGTATCAATAATTGCACCAATCGTTCTAAGGAAAGGTCTACCAAGAATAATAGGACATGTAGGATTGCAATCTATATCAAGAACAATGAAATCTACGGACACATAATTCCTATTTGCAACAATAAGAACATCATTAATCCTTCCCATGGGTTCTTAATAGTGGAATCCCCAAGATGCAAATTCAATCATCAAATTCATGGAAACCTAACACATCATATAAAGTTTTTGGAATGATGGAAACACTTGCACCCAAATCACACAAAGCATGGCACTCGTAATCTTTAATCTTAATCTTAATATTAGGTTCCCACTTATCATAAAGTATTCTAGGAATAGAAACTTCCAATTCAAGCTTTTCTTCAAAAGATTGCATCATAGCATCAACGATATGTTTAGTAAAAGCTTTGTTTTGATTATAAGCATGAGGAGAATTCAACATGGATTGCAACAAGGAAATACAATCTATTAAAGAACAATTATCATAATTAAATTCCTTGAAATCCAAAAGAGTGGGTTCATTGCTACATAAAGTTTTGACCTCTCCAATCCCACTTTCATCAATTTTTACATCAAGATCTAAAAACTCCGAATCATTGGGATGCCTTTTAACTAAAGTTGACTCATCTCCAGTCCCATCTTTATCAAGATTTATATTGGAAAACAAAGATTCAATGGGAGTCACATCAATCACTTTAAAATCTTCATCATTATTATCACGGAAACTAGAAGAACATGTTCTTACAAACCAATCTCGATTAGCACGCATCTTAGCGGTTCTTTCTTTGCACTCATCAATGGAAATTCTCATAGCTTTCAGAGACTCATTGATATCTTGCTTGGGTGGAATAGATCTAAGTTTCAAAGAATCAACATCAAGAGAAATTCTATCCATGTTCCTAGCCAAATCATCAATCTTAAGCAATTTTTCCTCAATCAAAGCATTGAAATTCTTTTGCAAACTCATAAATTCTTTAACACTATTCTCAAAATCAGAGGGCATCTTATTATAATTTCCATAAGAATTGTTGTAGGAATTACCATAATTATTAGAGGAATTACTAGGGAACGGCCTAGGATTAAAATTACCTCTATACGTGTTATTACCAAAATTGTTCCTACCAACAAAACTCACATCCATAGATTCATTATTATTTTCAATCAAAGTAGACAAAGTGTCAAGACCCCGATCCTAAGTCACACCGATCTAGCATGTAACACATCATATCACTTTGCAGCCTCACGCACGGTGTCCCCACGGGTGCCACCTTACCTGGCCCGGGACCGTTTGCGCCTTTTGGCTCACGTATATGATAGTGTCGCTATCATCCATATGACAAAGAACCCGGGACGACATGACTAGTCGTAAACCCAAGGTGGCAGAAACTTACAGGGACAGGCATACATGACCCAGCAATGCATGTGTCGGTCAGTAGCGAGTGAAACCGGGCTGTAGCAAGCTAGCAAGACTCCGATAAGCACCGCATGACATTTCCCCATAAGGACAGACACAGGAGCAAAGGACACATGCCGATCATCCCATGTGTCCCGGAGCAGTAGAAAACTACCATGGCTCAGTGGAAGCACTAGGAGATATTTCCCCATAAGAGAGGCTACCAAGAATAAACAATTAGGTGTCGGATCCCACACATAGAAATACACGTTACACGTACGCATAACATGCAAGTATGTGTTGTACAACATGGCATCACAACATAACTCAACAACTCATATAGATAAAGGCCCAGAAGAGCCAGATAGCATTTATTACAAACAAGGGTCACATGACCCAACATACAAAGCATACAAGCAACGGAAGCATAACATGTCTGAGTACAGACAACTACAAATGAAAAGGGATGAGAAGCCTGACTATCTACAATACCCTTCCAAGGTACAAGATCGTAGCTAAGGTAACAAGCTAAACTTCGAAGTCCATGTGGAACTACTAGTGAGACCGAAGTCTCCTCTGCAAAACATAAATTAAGCAAAAGTCAGTACAAATGTACCCAACAAGACTTACATCAGAACTATCTACATATCCATCGGTATCAACAAAGGGGTGGTGGAGTTTGACTACAGCAAGCCAGCTTTGACTCGGTGGCTATCCTATACTACGACTGCTGGTAACTCTTTTGAGGTGGCGCACACGAGTCCGCATATTCACCATATCAATACACCACTATGGATCCGCTCCCATCTCCCTACGAGAAGGCCATCCATATTTACTCACGCTTATCTTGCGCATTTTAGAGTATCCACTTCAAGTTATCTATGAACTGCATAAGCAACCCAATAGTCCATATCTGCGAACGCGGCTATTCAAATAGATCATATTACCCTGCATGGGTGTAATTCACACACGCTCTCACCACTTATCGCCATTTACACGACATGTACTCAGCAACCTTCAAGCGAAAAGCCCAGCAAGGGTGTTGTTGGGGATATTACTACTGGAGGTAAACCGGCCTTATGTAGCCGGGTTGACTCTTTGAAGATTAGAAGCCCATGAGGATGTAAAAAGGCTAGCGCTTTACGGAGGGCCCAAAGGCGAGTTACAGTATGTAAATGTAAACCGTCCTAGTCATGTAACTTGTATAGTAAGATAGAAAGAGAGAGGCCGAACCGGATACGTTTATAAACTGGCTTCGGGACTCTGTAGCCCGGCGGGCATCAACCTATGTATATAAAGGGACGACCCGGCCGCGGTTTAGGCACAGACAACAACAACTCGAAAGCCAGACAAAGCGGATTCGCTCCTTGGCCTTCGAAACCCTAGCAATACCAATCACAACTAGACATAGGCTTTTACCTTCATCGAAGGGGCCGAACTAGTATAAACTCCCATGTCCCCTTGTCCGGTTTAACCCCTTTAAGCTAACCCGTTGCGATGGCTCCACAACTAAGTCCTTTCACGAGGACATCTACCGTGACAAATCCACGACAGTTGGCGCCCACCATGGGGCTATCGCACGATGGTTTCAAGTTCTTGAAGGGCAGCTTCGATGGACTTTAAGGGATACGCTGTGGGCCGGATGACGAAGAGTCGTCGCGGCAAGCTCTACATCGACAACGTGGGATGGGGTCCCGAGGCCGATTCAATCAAATACGGGTACCGGGTCCCCTTTGGTGGGATTCACGTCTTCATTGGCAAGATCGGCGAACCGGCCCCCGAGCCGGACATCTGCACCGACATCATCGAAATGGCTCGGCATGCAAGTCCTTCGCCGGTTCAGCCCGAGGAAAGGCATGTTTTCGTAGGTGTCGTCCATGGATCAGGGCACGAGGACGGACCGGTGACCGAAGGAGAAATAGTAGTCTGCTCTAATGACGAGTCTTTTGGAGAAACCGAATCGCTTTACCAGTTGCAGGATGGCCGGATTGAGGGAGGATCCTAGGGCAACAGTATTCCGGATTCCCCCGGTCTGCCAAACCGGGCCGCCATCTTCATGGCCGGCACACAATCGGCGCCTCATTCATCTACCGCCGCAGCAATGCTCTCCGGTTCAACAACGGCCACACCAGCAGGGGCAGGAAGCTCGGCGCCACCTCCGGCCCAAGTCTTATCTGATTTGTTCGACGCTCTGGCAACATTGATGTCCGCGGAGGTAGACACAGCAGTCAGGGATCAGCATGATGCGGAGATTGCAAAGGTGAAAGATCAGATAGCCCAGGCCAAGGCGGACCTGGCAGCAGAGAACGCCAGGATGGCTACGGAGCGGGCCGAGTTGGAAGCATAGGCTTACCGGATTAGACTGGATCAAAATGCTTCAGAGGGAGTCATGAGAAGAAGGTACCGATCACGTATTCCGTCGGTTTATGAGCCGCAGAATCTTTTCAACACGCCAGGTGCAGGAGCTGGTAACCAACCCACACTAAACCAGGCGGGGGCGCCGGGAGCAGGAGCGCCGGGTCAGCCGCGCATGACGAACCTGCCTCGCCAGAACAACATTGTACCATCAATGCCGTCCGGGCATTATTCCAACCCGTTGGACAACATTGTGGCCGCTGCATCACGCCTGGTGGCCCTCCCAACCGACGGCCCTCCCAACCAACGGCGAATCACCAGTTGCAGTGGAAGCACGTCGAGCCAGGGATCTCCTTCAGACAACACTAAATCAACACCAAGCATATTCACACAACCGTGAGAGGATTCACTCCACTCCCCACCCAAGCCGGAGTTATAGCAGACACATGGGAGACGAACCGGCCGTGTCCAGTAGTGCACGCCGCCGAAATTCGCCACGAGGGAACAACCCGGCTGGAGGAGGTGCTAATGCACAAGATGTTGTGGATCATGGCCGTGCACGTCGAGAGGCCGAGTTGACAGCTCGACACGAGGCACGACAGCATACCCCGGTTCACCCCACTGCCTCCGTGGAGCTAGGGGCGATGTTTAGTTCCTTAGGGGTACCGTGTTTATCTCCTGCTTTGCGTAATGTGCGACTACCCAAGGATTTCAAGGGACCTCGTAAGGTACCAAATTATACCGCCGATTTGTAGCCAGAGGCATGGGTGGAGAGCTATGAGATGGCAATGGAGATGTTAGATGTGGACGAGGCGGTGTGTGCTAAATATTTCACCATGATGTTGGAAGGAATAGCTCGCACTTGGTTGAAGAGCTTGCCGACCAACTCTATTGGATCATGGGCCAAATTGAAGCACCGGTTTATCCAGAACTTCAAGGATACGTGTAAGCAGCTGATGTCAATTGTAGATCTGGCCGCTTGTGTCCAAGAGGAAGGGGAGTCCACGACCCATTGGGTCAAACAGGTCTCGGCGATTTTGCATTCGTCAAATCATATCAATGCAGACATCGCAGTGTTAACGTCAGAGGGTAATTGCCGTTTCAAACCATTGAAACAGAAGTTGGGAAGGCTCAAACGTCACTACAATGACATGTCAACACTCATGGCTGCTTTGGTTAAATACGCCGATTCAGATAATACCAAGGATCCGAATTCAGAGGAGGACAAACCGGAGAAGGGTAAGAAGACCGGCAATGCCAAAGGCCAGCAACACAATCCGGCAGGCCATGGAAACACTGGTAAGCGCAAGGCCGACAGTGGTTTGGACTTTGTCGCAAATACCAACGCGCAGGAGAATGGCCAGCGCCGTAAAGGCATGCAGCCCCAGAGGGGTGGAGGTCCAGGCAACAATTTAGAGCGTTTGTTAAATTAGCCCTATCCAAAGCATGGATCAAAGGAGAAACCGACATCACATCTCTGGAAAGATTGTTATATCATGCGGGATTTCAAGAATTCCAATATGTTCCAATATGACAAAGGCCCGCCCGGTGGTTTAGGAGGAGGTTTCCACGGGCCGGGTTACGGAGGCGGTGGTTCCGGTTCAGGGTTTCCAGGCAATCAAACCAGACACGTCAATCAAGGACACCAAGGCAACCAGGGAGGTTACAACCATCAGGGGAGTCAGCAGCAGCTGCAGTTGGGCTATCAGAGCAATCCCAAATAGCTGAACAGTGGGCAATATCATGTCTTCACTACTAGTTTGTGCAAATGTGATTAGAAGCTTCACAAAAGGGTAGTCAACTCTGTTGAGCCGGCAGTACCTCAGTATTTATGCTGGTCGGAGCAACCTATTTTGTGGAGCAGAGGGGATTGGTGGTAGCCCCTCAAGTTGGGGGATACAAGTTCACTAAAGTGCTCATGGATGGGGGAAGTAGTATCAATATTTTGTATTATGATACATTCCGCCGTATGGGGTTGACAGATAAGGATCTTAAACCGTCGAATACGGTATTTCATGGTGTGGTGCCTGGTAAGTCTGCATATCCTGTTGGTAAGATAGCTTTGGAGGTAGCTTTTGGAGATGACTACGATTCAAGGTCAGAAACAGTGACATTTGAGGTGGTGAAGATCAAAAGTCCATACCATGCTCTATTTGGGCGGACGGTTTATGCTAAGTTTATGGCCACGCCATGTTATGTTTACTTGCAGCTTAAAATGCTAGGTCATAAGGGGACTATCACAGTACATGGAAGTAGAAAGATTGCTTTGGAGTGTGAAGAAGGCGATGCGGCTTATGCTGAGTTGGTTTGTGCCATGGAGGAGTTAACATTCTATAAGGAGCAAGTTGATCCGACAGACATGACCTCCTTAAAAAAGCCAACCACGAAACATGATCCAACATTGAAGTTCAAATCAGCTACAGACACTAAGATGGTTGACTTTTTCCCTGGCGATTCATCCAAACAGTTCAGCATCGGCGCTAACCTGGATCCCAAATAGGAAAGTGCGCTCATCGAGTTCATCCGTGAGAATCGGGACATCTTTACATGGAAACCTTCTGACATGCCAGGTGTACCGAGAGAACTCGCTGAGTACACACTCAACATTGATCTAAAATTCAAACCGGTCCGACAGTTCCTCCGCCGCTTCAACGAGGAAAGGCGCAAGGCTATAGGTGAAGAGGTCGCCCGTTTGTTGGCTGCTGGGTTTATTGTTGAAGTTTTTCATCCGGAGTGGTTAGCCAATCCGATGCTGGTTCTTAAGAAAAACAACACTTGGCGCATGTGTGTGGACTACACAGATTTAAACAAGGCTTGCCCTGCAGACCCCTTTGCTCTCCCTCGCATTGATCAGATAATTGATGCTACGGCGGGTTGTGACCGTTTATGTTTTTTGGATGCTTACTCTGGTTATCATCAGATTAAAATGGCAGTTAAGGACCAGGAGAAGATAGCCTTTATAACTCCCTTTGGAGCCTTCTGCTATGTTTCCATGCCCTTTGGACTCAAGAGTGCCCAGGCAACTTACCAACGATGTGTTCAGAATTGCCTTCTTAAGCAAATTGGGCGCAATGTCCATGCGTATGTAGATGACATTGTGGTCAAATCCAGAAAGGAGGAGACTTTGATAGATGATCTACGGGAAACTTTTGACAATCTCCGGGTCTACAAGATGATGCTCAATCCGGAGAAGTGTGTTTTCGGTGTCCCAGCAGGTAAGCTCTTAGGCTTTCTGGTTTCAAACAGAGGCATTGAGGCTAATCCGGAAAAGATTGCAGGGATTACGTCCTTGGCTAAACCGGCATGTATTAACGATGTGCAATGTCTGGCCGGCCGGATTACAGCCTTGAGCCGGTTTATCAGCCGCCTTGGAGAGAAAGCCATTCCCTTATATCAGATGCTCAAGAAAACGGATAACTTTGTCTGGAGTGAAGCAGCTGATAAGGCGTTTGAAGATCTGAAGAAACAGCTCATGGAACCGCCCGTGCTGGCAGCACCAATCGATAAAGAGCCCTTATTATTATATGTGGCTGCTAATGCCCTGGCTGTTAGCGTAGCCATTGTGGTAGAGCGCAAAGAGCCTGGCAAAGAGTATCTGGTTCAACGACCGGTTTATTATATCAGTGAGGTTCTCATTGAGTCAAAGCAGAGATATCCGCATTGGCAGAAACTGGTGTATGGGGTGTTTATGGCAAGCCGGAAGCTCAAACACTATTTTCAGGGCCATCCTATCATAGTAGTCAGTTCAGCTCCTCTGGGTGACATCATTCAAAACAGAGAGGCAACTGGCCGGATTGCCAAGTGGGCCATTGAGCTTAGACCCCACGGGCTCAGATATATACCCCGCACGGCGATCAAGTCCCAGGCACTCGTAGATTTCATCAACAATTGGACGGAGTTACAGGCACCTGACGAGAAACCAGATAATATATATTGGACTATTCATTTTGATGGGTCCAGACAGCTAGAGGGTTCGAGGGCTGGAGTCGTATTAACTTCCCCACGAGGTGATAAGTTTTGTTATGTCCTCCGTTTAATGTTCCCTTGTACTAACAATGCAGCTGAATATGAGGCTTTACTCCACGGTCTTCGAATGGCTAAAGAGATGAATTTGAGCCAGGTTAAGTGCTTCGGTGATTCAGATCTAGTGGCTTAGCAAGTGTCTGGCACTTGTGATTCTAAGGACCCACTCATGGCTGCATATCGGCGAGAGGTGGACACAGTGGCTGGTCACTTTAAAGGTTATCAGGTGGACCATATAGACCCGCGGAAGAATGAAGCGGCGGACGCTTTAAGTCATCTTGGTTCCCAACGTAAACCGGTTCCACCCAATGTCTTTCTTGATGTGTTGCACAACCCGTCAGTCAAAATACCAACCGAAGAAGATTTGGTTGTTCCTGATCCGGAGGCTCAATTGGTGGCAGCTTTGCATGCCATACCGGATTGGACGATCCCATATCTGGATTACATGAACCGGGGTGAGTTACCAGCTAAGGAAACGTTGGCTCGATAGATAATCCGGCGTTCCAAGTCCATGACCATACTCAACAGGGAGTTGCATCGTTACAGTGTTTCAGGGGTGATTCAACGATGTGTTTCTCCTCAAGAAGGTTGTGAGATTTTGCGAGAAATTCATGAAGGGGATTGCGGTCATCACACCGGTTCAAAGTCGTTGGTTGCTAAAGCTTTTCGCCATGGTTTTTACTGGTTGATGGCGCATGCTGATGCGGAGGATTTAGTCAAAAGATGTGATGGATGTCAAAAGTTTGCCCACCGTGCGCACGTTCCGGCTCAAGAGTTGCGGATGATTCCAATTACGTGGCCGTTTGCCACTTAGGGGCTGGATATGGTTGGACCCTTCAAGCGCTCCAAGGACAAGAAGACCCATCTGTTAGTAGCAGTTGATAAATTCACTAAATGGGTAGAGGCATAGCCAGTCAGCAAGTGTGATTCAGCCACAACGGTTCAATTCATCAAAAAGGTGATATTCCGGTTTGGCTTTCCACATAGCATTATAACAGATAATGGCACTAACTTGTCAAAACAAGAGATGGAAGAATTCTGTCAATGTGAGCACATCCAGCTTGATCTAGCATCAGTGGCTCACCCCCAATCTAATGGTCAAGCGGAAAGGGCAAATCAAGAAATTCTGCGGGGTATCAAACCAAGGCTTATGGTTCCCTTAAAGCGGACGCCGGGTTGTTGGGTCGAGGAGCTACCTTCTGTGTTATGGAGCATCAAGACCACACCCAATAGGTCTACGGGTTACACGCCTTTCTTCATGGTTTATGGAGCAGAGGCGGTTCTTCCTAGTGACATCCGTCACGATTCGCCCCGTGTGGCAGCTTATGTTGAAGCTGATAATGAGAAGGCACATCAGGATTCTCTAGACCTGTTGGATGAAGAGCGGGATCTTGCAGCAGTGCGTTCGGAGATTTATCAACAAGATCTTCGACGTTATCACAGCCGCCGGGTTAGAACTAGAACCTTTCAAGAAGGTGATTTGGTGCTCCGGCTCATCCAGGATCAGACTGATATGCATAAGTTATCCCCCCTTGGGAAGGACCCTTCGTGGTCAGGAAAAATCTGCACAACGGATCCTACTACCTCGTTGATGTTCGAGAGCATGAAGACTCACGTCAATCGGAGGAGGAGACAAAGCGTCCATGGAACATAGCTCTCCTTCAGCCTTACTATACTTGAAGCCATAGGCTTTTTCACCTGTACATATTTATGACAGTGTATATACCATATAATAAACCGGAGCCTCCGTTATAAGCGGGGTATTTGTTCTTTCTTATATCATATGTGTGCTTTTACAAGTTAACGGGCAAAGCGGAGTCTTTGTTAAACCGGATTTAGCAACTTCATAAAGATAAAGAAAATCACTAGGGGGCTTGGTCATGTCTGAACCACAGCTACACCTCTTCATAGGCATTTCAGCCACACAAGGGAAAATTTGTGGAGCCAAAGAGAGTATTGTACACTGTACAAACTCAAACATAGGCACACGCTGAGCATCGCTCACAAAGTTACTTGGGGGCTCTTTTTTGCAAAGCAACAAAGAGTTTGAAAGGACCCTCGTAATTGGCTATCAAGCCAATTCTTGGAAGCCTGGTGTATTCACCTAAAACCCCGGGTTAACCTGCCTTCATCAAGTAAGCCACTCCTATCCAGGTAATCCTGGCATGACCCATCGAACATTTGACAAGTCAATCTTTTGCAGACCCTAAACTTGTCATAGTTAAAACGGTGATTGGTTAATTGGAGGCCCATCTTAAGGCTTTATTAAATGGTTTAACTCAGAGGCCTGACAGCCCATGAAAAGCCTCGATTTGGAGCCTGGCAGCTCATAAAAAGCCTCGCATATTTTCCTATTTGAATTTTGTTTGTTGACAATCATAAGTATTTTTTGATAAACCGGCATCCTTGATCCGGCTTGCTTTCCAACCACCAGCTGTTGGCTCATGATCAGTTATAAACCGGTGGTCACTGACCCGGTATGGTTTGACTAAATCACCAGTGTTATGAATTAAATCCGGTAGGTATACCGGTCCGGTTTAATAGATAGACCAGCATTGTGAAGATGAGATTATCAAATGTATCGGGTTGGTGTTAAACACCTTTGCTGTATACATGTTTGCTCACTCAATGAGGTATGTTCTGTACATTATTTTTTGTACAAACACTTGATTATTCAGCTCAAGTACTATATACTTCTTGGATATTATGACATGTTTAGCGGTAAACCGCTAGACACTTTTAAGTTTTTTGTACCCAGGAGGGCAAGTCATCATAGACTATGCATAAAATATATCCTGAAGGGCGGCACAGATTGTCACAAAGGGCTATGAAGCACGCTTGATGACATGGCAGATAAACAAAGTTTCAGCTATCCTATTCCATGAAGCTTTAAAGCGGCTCAACAGTGCCATTGTTTTTCACAGTAGCCATATAAACCGGCGACCAGATCAGGACTCTTCATTACGACGGCTTGACGGTTGCGGATCAGTTGGTGTACGCACTTCTTCATCCCTCCCCAGCCGCTCAACCAATGTGTATGCCGCTTTGAGCTTCATCCGCATATCTGCACCAAGATGAGTGATCCGAGTTCCTGCCAAAGATTTTTTTCAACATCGTGGTCAGTTTTAAAGATTCATTGACTGATGCAACATACATAAGCAGATACTTACCAAAGATAGCAGAGGTCATAGCATTGATTTGGCGCTTCAAACCGGCTAGTTCTTCAGCCACCGGTTTCAGGGCTTCCTCGGCATCTACGGCTCTTTTGGTCAAACCGGCTTTTTCGGTTTCCCATGCAGCACGATATTGATTGAAGGATTCTTTCAATTTTTCCATTCCAGCAAGGGCCTAGGTCAGCTCCTCTTTGGCTTTTGCAGCTTCGGCTTGTTGCGACTTCACATTTTCTTGCAAGTCAGAGTTTTTGGCATCTTTGCTTCTCAGTTCAGCCTGCAACATTGAAGGTATCTTCAACAAAACAACATATATATGCACTAAGTATAAAGCATATAACAAGTTATCCACTTCATACTTCGGGGCTAATGCTTATTTGTTCTCAAATACTACCTTCTATGCAAGTCTCCAGAACAATGCAAGCATTATCCTTGACACTTGGGGGCTAATGTACGTTTGTTCTAAACTAGCGGTGTGGAATAAAAACCGGATTAACTTGCCAAGTTAAACCGGCCTTTGGGGGCTATGCTACAGAATGTTATCTAATTTTTCAAACTTGAGTTTTATCTATGATTGAAGACATGCCTTAGCAAGGATTAATGATGGGATGCTTAAAGTGTTACAAAGACCCGGTTTATGATTGACAATCATAAAACGGCTCTTGGGGGCTACTTGGAATAGTATTTCAGCTATAAATCAATGTGCAAGGGAGAAGGATTTACCTCATATCGTTCTTTCATCAAATTCACCAAACCGGCTTCATTATCCCGGTTTGAGTGCAGACGGTTCAAGAAGCCAGAATGAAGCTCATCAGCGTTAAGATGAGCATAGTTTGATAAGTCGCTGCTCCATTTACCTTTATCCCTGGCAATTTGCTCTTCTTTGGCACTATGCTGAGCCAAAATGACGGGATGACCAGGAGAACTGTGGCCTGCTCCAGTAATAATAACGTCATCGCCTTGGCCTTCAGGATTTTGGGCGGATGATGATGGAATTTCAGTGTCTTTCATTGGATTACCCCGGTTTGGTTCTGCCGGTTCAGCACCAGGGGCGGCAGGCTCAACATCTGTGGGTTCGTCAGTATGTTGGCCATCAAGGGGCGGATCATCAAAAGTTGTTTTAGGATGGAGGCCTTCCGGTTCACCTGTTTGCTCCGGTTCAACTCTTGGTTCTTCTTCTTCAGCAACAGGGTCTTCTGGCAGATTGGTGACCCGAGCTTTCTTGCTGGGTCTGGCTTTGGCCCTGCAAACAGAATAAAAAGGGTTAACATCATGTTCAAAAGATGTAGGGCGCATTGAAAGGAAAGGTTTTTCGTAACTCAGCCAGCCACAGTTTTCAAAGGGGGGAGTTGAGTTGTTGTCGATTCACCAGGAGAGGAAGGAGGTGTCACCTGATAATTTGAATCGGACGGATTAAGAGGCTGTCTGAAATAACCTGCCTTGGGGTAAGAATGGTCAGAAGTAGGAGAGACCTCAGACCGACGCTTCCGAACCGGAGTATCAGGTAAACCGGTAGAGGTGACCTGTTGGCCATTATGCCGAGTTGTCCGGCAAGCTTCATGTTTTTGAGTCTTCAAAATAAATGTTGGATCCAAGTGAGCAAGAGGATGAGAAAAGCTTACTTTCCGGATTGTTTGGCTAGTTTTTTGTGTTGGCATAGAGTCTGAACCGGAGGAAAGGGTAATTACCTCTACGTCCTCAGCCTGACTAGCTTCGGCCTCCTCCTGAGGAAGATCATTGCTAACAAGATGCATAAAAAGAGAGCCAAGTGAGTCAAGTTCTACCTCAGCTTCTGGGTCATCAGTATCATCATCAAGTTCCATAGAAATCCGGTCAGCCGTTTTCCGCTTTGATGTCCGTTTTACGGCTTTGGTCTTCGGGCGGGTTGGTTTGGCCACTTTATCTCCAGTTGGCTTTGCCGCTTTCTCTATGGATTGTCGTTTCCAGAAAGGGTCATCACCCTATACATATAAAGAAGAAGGGTTACAGCTTGTATAAGTCAAAGATATTAGAGATGAAGAGGAAGTGCAATGCTTATAGCAGGCGGTTTGTTCTTGGTGTAGAAGGGATTCAGATCGGTTTGACTACAGACCAGTTCCGATTCATTCAAAATTTTCTTTACCCCTTCAGTAACTTCTTCCTCAGATAATTGGATGTTGTAGTGGCATTGAGGATCGTCAACCTCACCGGTATATTCCCACATTAAACCGGGACGCCGGCTTAGCGACAAGATACTCCAGGATATCCAACAGCGTACAAAATCCACACCTATTAAACCGTTTGCCATAAAGGCCCGGAGCTTGGCTATTTGAGGAGCGTATTTTGCCCTTTCTGAGGAGCTCAGGCGTTGTGGCATTGGGTGAGTATTGGATAATCTATGATCTCGGAAGCCGGGGAGGGGATTCTCATCTTCAGGAGAAGTGTCTTTGCAATAGAACCATGTTTGGTTCCATTCCTTTGGATGGCTATGGTGTTTGGCATGAGGAAATTCCACTTCTTTCCGCTTTTGAATCGAGACACCACCAAGCTCTGTATTCGGGCCATTCACAAACTTTGTGCGATGGTTTAAGTGAAAGAAATCCCGGAACAATTCTGCAGTTGGTTCTTCCTGTAAATAGGCTTCACAGAAGACTTGGAAATTGCATAAGTTGGAGACTGAATTGGGACCAATATCTTGTGGATGCAGTTGGAAGCTGGCAAGCACATCTCGATAAAATTTTGACCCTGGCGGTTTGAAACCACGGCCTATATGGTCAACAAAGATTACCACTTCGCCTTGTCTTGGGGTTGGATGATTCTCAGTTCCTGGGGCTCGCCATTTGATCTCAGTTCTCTTAGGCAGAGAGCCGATGCTAACCATCTCATCTAGTTGAGCCTCAGTAACCCGGGAACGAGCCCAGTTGCAGGCAGTGAATTGTTTGGCCATTGCAAAGCGAACAAACTGAAAATGAAAGGCCGGTTTATAAATTATGCATGATCATACACAAGAGACAAGGGAGTAAGAAACGTACTGATATAATAAATGGTACAACCCGGAGACTAGTATAATGAGAAAGAAGGTAATGCTAGCGCAGGATTGATCAGACACTGTTAAACCGGAGCATAATTATGAAGGTAACATGCTCTTCCAGTTTATCAGAGGGCTAATGGCATAGACTATTTATCCAATGTCAAATCGATTATATTGGTGCGAGGAGAAACAGGTCTCACAGTGATGTATAAAACTTTTGGATCTAGAGATAAGACAGAAAAGCAAAAATAATTGGATCTTGAAGGGGTGCAGAACTGAAGCAATTTTTGACAAACAGATCAGTTCTTTGCGCATAAAGATTTGTGATGATCATGGTAGGTAAGCTACGGTAAGAGATGTATCAAGCATGAAGTGTCCATCTATTAAAGGAAGAACGTGGAAGAATAGCACTGATGAACTTCGGAAGAACTGCGAGGAATATCGAAACCCTAGAACAGATCTATGGTGAAAAAAGCAGAGAACTTAACGGAGCTAGTGAGGAAGCGGAAGGGCGCCGCAGTTCTCTGGTGCGTTCAGGGCGATGCAGCGGCCGAGGTCGGAGCAGAAATGACGGTCGACGGTGGCGGAGGAGTTCCAAAGGGTGAGCCGCGTGAGGAAGACGATGCGAAGAGGCACAGGGGGAAACGGTGAAAATGACCCCTCGGTCCTATTTATAAGGCGAAGTGAAAAATGGCAAGTGCGGGAATTGAGGAGTCCAAAAAATGGATAAGTTAATAAAGGTGTCGCCTTGATAACTGGATATATATTAAACGAAGGAAATCTCTGATATCAACGGATGGATGACGTCAGGACGGTTTATCGTAATTTTGAAGTATGACGTCACGGCGGCTTACAAGATCAAAAATGAAGACAAGAGAGAAGATTTTTTCTAAAGTGTGGAAGATTGACATGAACAAGTTCAAACCAATCTGGGGCCTAATGTTGGGGATATTACTACTGGAGGTAAACCGGCCTTATGTAGCCGGGTTGACTCTTTGAAGATTAGAAGCCCATGAGGATGTAAAGAGGCTAGCACTTTACGGAGGGCCCAAAGGCGAGTTACAGTATGTAAATGTAAACCGGCCTAGTCATGTAACTTGTATAGTAAGATAGAAAGAGAGAGGCCGAACCGGATACGTTTATAAACCGGCTTCGGGACTCTATAGCCCGGTGGACGTCAACCTATGTATATAAAGGGACGACCCGGCCGCGGTTTAGGCACAGACAACAACAACTCGAAAGCCAGACAAACCGGATTCGCTCCCTGGCCTTCAAAACCCTAGCAATACCAATCACAAGTAGACGTAGGCCTTTACCTTCATCAAAGGGTCCGAACTAGTATAAACTCCCATGTCCCCTTGTCCGGTTTAACCCCTTTAAGCTAACCCGTTGCGATGGCTCCACAACTAAGTCCTTTCACGAGGACATCTGCCGTGACAAATCCACGACAGGTGTCGACCATGACCTGACTAACCACACAAGTCTCTAGTCCAGGTTTATCGCCTATTCGGGTTCCATCCGCAAGGAAATCCGGACGGGGTTTCCACTATAGCCCTAAACAATGTGTGTAGGGTTTCGAAGCCCACCAAACGGGTGCCACTTGGTACGTCGGGCCATGGTTCCTAGTCTGTCCCAAGCTCACCTGGTCGGGTGCCACTTGGTACGCCGGGCCATGGTTCCTAGTCTGTCCCAAGCTCACCTGGTCGGGTGCCACTAGGTAGACTACTAACACAACCTACAAACACCAGAAACTAGTTGTAACTCCTGGAGAGAGATCGGGGTGATTAATAAGCCGAGAGGGGTCGAGTTACCGGAACCCAATGCGTGGTAGTAACTGTATTGGATCACAAACACGGAACTCAGTTCCTGAGGATGGTTTCAATGAGACAACTCACCATGTACTCCTACATGGCCTCTCATCGCTACCTTTACCTAATTGTGTTCACACACTTAGCTCTCAAGAGTAGGACATGTTCATCACCATCCCAATCCATCCCAGACGAATCAGACCTGACACAACTCTAAGCATAGCAGGCATAACAAGCAAGCATGAATGAGTAGGCACATCATGGCTCAAACAACTCCTACTCATGCTAGTGGGTTTTTACTAATTACTGTGGCAAAGATAGGTCATGCAAAGGAATGGGGTTCAACTACCACAACATGTAACAATTGAATCGTTGTTGTCCTAATCCAATAAAAGAGAGCAGGAGCGAGAGAGTGGGATTGTATTGGAATGCTCAATGGGGGTCTGCTTGCCTGAAAGACCAACAGTAGAGCACTGCTCCTCGGGCAGGTACTCTAGAACGGTCTCCGGAGCAGAACCTATCAAGAAGAACAGTGCCGGCAATCAATAAATAAGCATATGCAACAATATGATGCATGATCATGGCATGTAGATGTGATGTTTTTGTGCTAATGCATCTAGCATTCCATTTGAATGAAGTCCATTTGAACTAAGGGTTCAAATGCAACTCCAAAACAAGCATCTTTAAATGCCACTTATGTGTTTTCACTTATACAGTAGGTATAAGTTGCTTTGTCATGCATGAAAATGGAACAGATGGATAGACTGAATTTTTCTAATAATTTTTCATTTATAAATTATTTCATTCTGAGCTACGGTTTATTTTCTATGATTTTTTGAACTTTATAACACTTTATGGAATTTCCAAATGTTCCAAAATAGAAATAAACCATAAAGATATTATGATGTCAACATGACGTCAGCACTGCATCAGCAGGTCAACACGGTCAGCCAGGTCAAACCTGACCTGTGGGGCCCACTGGTCAGTGACCCATTTTATTAATAGGGGTGATTAACACTAAAATTAACCCTAACCAGAAATTAGCCGGAGGCTGGCCCCACCTGTCATTAACCCGGAGGGGGTCAAATCTGGTCAGTGGGGTTAAACCCTCCAGCGTTAAGCCACCAGCAAGGTCAACGGCGGCCAGGAGCTTTGGCAAACCCCTATAGTGCACCGTTCGATGCGCGGTTGGGTTCTCCAGGACGCTGGGGAAGTGGCGCGTCCAACTACTGTGGTCATCGGCCAAAGGTGGCATGTAGCATCGCCGGTGACGACTACAGCAGCGGCCGGAGCTTAGGCAAGCTTGGAGTCGAGGCTACGGCGTGCAAGCGTACGAACCGAAGCGCTTCAGAGGCTCTCATGCCGGGGTGACCAAATGGTCGCCGGAGCAATGCCGGTGACAAGCTCTTGCGGCAATGGGTTCGGTCTGCTTGGGAACGACGGCTAAGGAAAGCAACGACAGAGGGGATAGGGGGAAGCTTCAGGGGCTCACAGCGCGTCGTTTGGAGGCGTCAGAGGGCTCGGGGGAGACCGGATGGCGACATGACAGTGAAGGTGATCTGGCGTCCGTGCGCGGAGAAGAAGGTTCGATGGCGAGGCGGCAGGGCGTCCGGCGACGCGTGGCTCGACGGAGAGGTAGCATACGTCAACGTGGACCTTGTGGACAGGTCGAGGAAGCACGGCCATGGCTATGAGCGCGCGGTCAATGAGCGGTGAATGCGGCTGCGCTCGGGCGCGAGGTGGAGAGGAGGGCCAGAGGAGAAGAGAGACATGGGTGAGAGTGAGAGGGGCCGAGGGGGTGCATGTCGACGTCCAGGGCGTCCAGAGAGGGAGGGGCAGCCAGGCAGGGAGGAGGTGGCCGGTGCGTGCACGCGCGCCGCAGCCACATGCCCTCCTACCCACTGGCAGGAGGTTAGGGGTGACTGGCGCCTGGGCCTGGTGGGCTGGCTGTCCGCTGGGCCGGCAAGGTAGGTCTAGGTAGTTGTCCCCTTTTTATTTCTTTTTCTGTTTTTCTTTTTCTATTTCTTTCCTTTTGTTTTGTTTTAGTTAGAGCAATAAACATTTTATATGGCTTTGAAACTTTTTGTGGGTTCTCACTAAAATATTCCAGAGGCCCTCTGCAAGTTCCAAATTATTTGAAGCTGTTTAAACATATATAGAATTGAAATGGCCCCAATTCAAATAACATATGATTTAATTTAAAGCCCAAATTAGTCCTGCAAAAATGTGCACTATTTGTGGTTAGGGCTTTCACCTTTTTCTCTAAATCATGAACATCTTTGAAGGGCATTCAGGTTCATTGAAAATTATTTTAGTAAACCCTAGTTTGTAAAAGTGGTACTAGGGTTTAAGCAATCCCCATTTCATGTTTCTTTCAAATTTACACAAGATGCACACATGAAAGCTAGCTTAGGTCATACTAGAACTAGGGATATGACACAAAGTCATATCATTAGGATCAATAGGAGCACTTTTGCTAGCAAATAATTTCATAAGCTCATCCATCTTTCCACTCAAAACAATAATCTCTTCAATCGCATGCACTTTTTTACTAGTGGAAGATCTTTCGGTATGACATTAAGAATAATTAACCATAATATTATCTAGGAGTTTAGTAGCTTCTCCTAAAGTAATTTCCATAAAAGTACCTCCCGCGGACGAATCTAAAAGATTTCTAGAAGCAAACTTCAAACCGGCACAAAAATCATCCACAAATTCAAACCATGAGCAGGGCAATTTCATATCATCAATGTCATCCTCTCCCAAGATTGTGCAACATGTTCATGATCAAGTTGCTTAAAATTCATAATATCGTTCCTAAGGGAGATGATCTTAGCGGGAGGAAAATACTTGGAAATAAAAGCATCTTTACACTTATTCCATGAATCAATACTATTTTTAGGCAAAGATGAAAGCCAAGTTTTAGCACGATCTCTAAGCGAGAACGGAAATAACTTCAGTTTAACAATATCATTATCCAAATCTTTTTTCTTTTGCATATCACACAAATCAACGAAATTGTTTAGATGGATGCCGCATCTTCACTAGGAAGGCCGGAAAATTGATCTTTCATAACAAGATTCAGCAAAGCGGCATTAATTTCACAAGATTCCGCATTAGTAGCGGGAGCAATCAGAGTACTAATAAAATCATTATTATTGGCGTTGGAAAAGTCACACAATTTGGTATTCTCTTGAGCCATCGTGACAAAGCAAGAAATCCAACACACGAGCACACAAAAAGCAAATGAAGAAGACGAACGGAAGAGCGGCGAAGAAAAGGCAAATCTTTTCAAAAATTGTTTTAGAAGTGGGGGAGAGGAAAACGAGAGGCGAATGGCGAATAATGTAATGCAAGAGATGAGAGTTTATGATGGGTACTTGGTATGGCTTGACTTAGCGTAGATCTCCCCGGCAACGGCGCGAGAAATTATTCCTGCTACTTCTTGAGCTTACGCTGGTTTTTTCCTCGAAGAGGAAAGGGTGATGCAGCAAAGTAGAGATAAGTATTTCCCTCAGTTTGAGAACCAAGGTATCAATCCAGTAGGAGACAACACACAAGTCACCAAATACCTGCACAAACAATCAAACAACTTGCACCCAACGCGATAAAGGGGTTGTCAATCCCTTCATGGTTACTTGCAAAAGTGTGATCTAATAGAGATAGATAAATACTAAAGTAAATATTATTGGTATTTTTGGTTTATAGATCGAAAAGTAAAATATTGCAAAATAGTAGATCGGAAACTTATATGATGGTAAATAGACCCGGGGGCCATAGGTTTCACTAGAGGCTTCTCTCAAGATAGCAAATAATACGGTGGGTGAACAAATTACTGCTAAGCAATTGATAGAAAAGCGCAAAGTTAGAACGATATCTAAGGCAATGATTATGAATATAGACATCACGTCCGTGTCAAGTAGATCGAAATGATTCTGCATCTAATACTATTAATCCACACTTCGACCACTATCCAGCATGCATCTAGAGTATGAAGTTCATAAAGAACAAACTAATGCATTAAGCAAGATGACATGATGTAGAGGAATTAACTCAAGCAATATGATGAAAACCCCATCTTTTTATCCTACATGGCAATAATACAATATGTGCCTTGCTTCCCCTACTGTCACTGGGAAAGGACACCGCAAGATTGAACCCAAAGCTAAGCACTTCTCCCATTGCAAGAAAAACCAATCTAGTTGGCCAAACCAAACCGATAGTTTGAAGAGAATTTCAAAGATACCAAATCATGCATAGACAATTCAGGGAAGATTCAAATGATATTCATAGATAAGTTGATCATAAATCCAAAATTCATCAGATCTCGGCAAACACACCGCAAAAAGTATTACATCGAATAGATCTCCAAGAACATTAAGGAGAATATGGTATTGAGAATCAAAGAGAGAGAATGAGCCATCTAGCTACTAGCTATGGACCCGTAGGTCTGTGGTAAACTACTCACGCTTCATCGGAAGGGCAATAGAGTTGATGTAGAAGCCCTCCGTTATCGAATCCCCCTCCGGCAGGGTGCCGGAAAAGGTCCCTAGATGGGATCTCATGGGTACAGAAGGTTGCGGTGGTGGAAAGTGTTTTCATTGATGCCTCTGTTGGTTTGGGGATATACGGGAATATATAGGCGCAAGAATTAGGTCAGGAGGTGCACAAGGGGCCCACCAGAGTGGGGGCGCACCCTACCCCCTGGGCGCTCCCTTCGTCCTTGTGCCCGCCTCGTGGCTCCTCCGACTTCATCTCCAAGTCTCCTGGTTGTCTTCTGGTCCAAGAAAAATCATCGCGAAGGTTTTATTCCGTTTGGACTCCATTTGGTATTCCTTTTCTGCGAAACTCAAAAACAAGGGAAAAACAGGAACTGGCACTGGGCTCTAGGTTAATAGGTTAGTCCCAAAAATAATATAAAATAATGCATATAAAACATCCAAAATAGATAATATTATAGCATGGAACAATAAAGAATTATAGATACGTTGGAGACATATCAGAATGTATACTGTGGTTGCGCATGTTGGACTGGAATGCAACTATCACAGCTGCCGGGTGGATGTCTGGAATGTTCCTGTGCACCCGGTTGAACCTCTGCATGTATTTCTGTAAACTTTGTCCGTCCTTCTGCGGGAGGAGCTGCAAATCGCTGGGCCGCCCTGGTTCTTGATGGCCCCCCGTAAGGCGCCAACAAACTCATGGCATTGGTCAGCCCAAGTCGAGATGGAGTTCTCTAGCAAGTGCATCAGCCACGACCTCACGTTTGGCTTGAGTGCCAAAGGGAAGTAATTGGCGAATACCTTCTCGTCTCTTCCCCCGGCAGCTTGAATAATGATGGTGTAGATGCTCAAGAATTCTGCCGGGTTCAATATTCTGTCATACTTTTCTGGTATCTCTGGCTTGAACGTGCGAGCAGATGGCCAACGGACTTGCCGCAGCTCGCGAGTGAAGGTGGGGCACCCAACCTCGAAAGGTAGGTACCCGCCTTCATCGGGCATGGGCTCATCGACGTCGGGGCCGTTGCGCCTATCGGACTGGCGGCGGGTTTCACGGCGTTGTTCAATGGTGACGCGCACCTCTTCCCTCTGCCTGTCTTCTGGGACTCGTTGCTGGTCTCGACGTGCTCGAGGATTGGATGAAGCCATCGATACATCATCGGGTTCTTGGTCGCGTGGCTCTGGCTGCGGCCCCTATGCTGGCTGCCGCAGAGGGGGTTGCACCGTGGGGTGGCCCCTTCGGTATGGCCAGCGGCTCAGGCCGTTGTCGCCGCCTATGGAGGTTGTGGCAGGCCTGCTCACTGTGATCCTCCCGCCTCAGCGAAAACAATCAAGCTCTGAATCGTGGCCCTCCACTCATCCATCTGATCGGCCGCTGGCGGAAATCTCAACAGGAGTTGGGCCCATGCCATAGCCTCTAAAGCGGTGCTCGGCATGGACTGTGACGCAGATCATGACGTCGCTTGGCTTCTGACAGTGTCGGTAGTGATGGCGTCGAGCTCTCATCGCCGTGAGCCAGTCCCAGGGTGGCGTAGTGATGAGGTGGATGCGCTTGGGGATCAGCGACCCCATTCGGCGCATCGGCTCGGCCAGCTCATCCCGGGGTTGGTGCGTGTCATGTAGCCGCATCCGTAGCAGGGCGGCCAGAGGGTTGTGGTTCGCCCCTGAGCGAGTCCCATCGCTGCGGTTACGTCCCTTAGTGGGGTGGAGAGGCGGAGACGGAATAATCACTCCACCCGCATCTTCTGGAGCATGGCCGCTGGGATGTTGTTGGCGTTGTCCTTCTCCGATGCCTCCTGCTCCCGTTTTGGCCGCAGCAGGAGTGGTGACGATGCCGCCTGTGCTGGCCATGTCCCCCGTAGCGTCCACGTCGCCGTGCATCCCCGTAGCCCCCACAGCATCGGCGGCCGCGTGCGAACGGGCTTTCGAGGTGGACGGGTGAGCTGCAGCACCGGACTTTTTCTTGGGCGCCATGGATGATGAAACTGTCGGTGAAGAAAATGATGATGAAGATGATGCACTGCTTATACTCTCGGGTTCGCGCAAGCGCTTCCCCCTACCTGGCACACCAAAGATGTCATGGAGTAACATGGCCACCTATGGGGCCATCAGCCCCTTGTGGTTTGACAGGGGGGAAGAGCACATTGCACAAAGAGCGGAGGGTGCAGAGCAGCACGGTAGTGATCACACGGGTAGTTTTTACCAAAGTTTGGGCCGCCGCGAGGCGTAAAATCCTACTCCTGCTTTGGTGGATTGATGAGAGGACCGCGGTGGAGACGCTACGCTCCAGCCCGGCAAGGTTGCCTCGATACGAGAGCAGCTATGCACGTATGAGTGTACAAGGGTCCGAATCATTTCTAAGGTTGCCACGGCCCTCCTTTTATAGGTCAAGGGGTCACCAAAATGGCAAATCGGTCATTACGTATTGATTAGATAGAAAATAATGCTATCATACCTAACTCTACAAACAGGACAAGGTGCATTAAATGCACCGCTTAGTGTCACATCGTGGCGTAGCCCGGCAAGCCTTTCTGTGCCATTCAACCACCTTCTCGCCTGCCTGCGTGACACATCCCTGGACGGGTGTCATTTGGAGGTGATTTCCTTCGGAAATGGCTGCCATGTGTCAAATAACAACCACTTAACCACTTGGGTGCTGGACACCGCGCAGATAGGTGACTTGTGTTGCTGTGAGGTGGAGCGGTGGAGCCTTGGCGGGGCAATCCGCCCTCGGCGTCCCCGGCAAGCTTGTCGGGGCAATGTTGAGATTTGCCTTCGGGGCAACCCGACCTCACCAGGCTCGCCTGCCAGGCAAGGGAGGTTTTTCCTTAGTGATATCTTGTTCATTTGGCTTGACTTGGTCTTCTTGATCCGCCCTTTGGTTTCTCAAAGAGCTGTCTCTCCAGCTTGGTCTTGTATTGGATGTTGCAACCTTGCTCTTGAGCCTACGTATAGTCCGGGCAACACACACCTAGGGTTTGTTGCACTGACAATCAAGCTCTTGAAAGGATTGGCGTGCCGTTTTGGAGTACCCGCCAGATTCATCACTGACAATGGCACCCAATTCACAAGTCGTGCCTTCATGCAATATGTTCATGCCCTCGGAAGCAAGTCTCGTTTGCCTCTGTTGCCCATTCTAGAAGCAACGGACAAGCTGAGAGGGCGAACACTGAAGTGTTGTGAGGACTCGACACAAGAACATTTGATAGGCTGTAGAAGTGTGATAGGCGATGGATTGACGAGGTACCGGTGGTTCTTTGGTCCCTCTGTACGACCCCAAATTGAGCTACTGGCCAGACTCCCTTCTCCCTAGTCCATGGGGTGGAAGAAGTGACCCCCATGGAACTCATATACGGATCACCTCGAGTACTTGCCTACAACGAAGTAGCGCAAGAACAGCACCAGCATGACGACAATGTGCTACTCGAGGAGAACCGTCTCCAGGCTACTACGCATGATTCATGCTACCAGCAAGCCCTGCGTCGCTATCACACTCGCAGGGTTCATGCCCGGAGCCTTGAGGAAGGCGACCTTGTCCTTAGGTGTGTTTAGTCCGCCAAGGGTGCAAACAAGTTTATGCCGAAGTGGGAAGCCCTCACCGGGTAGTACGAGTCACCAGACCTGGCGCAGTCTGTCTAGAGACAGGAGATGGCATCCAGTTGCAAAACTCATGGAACATGAGCACCACCGTAAGTTCAACCCGTAAGGCGCATCTATCGGGCCCTGCCCGGCAGCCACCCTTTTTTACAATCCTTGCCGATGTTGCATGTAAACCTTTTGTACAAAGCCAGGCGCAGATCCTGAGCAACAGATAAATAAACGAAGCACTGGGGGCCCCAAAAAAATTGCATGCATAAGCATATCATGAGCATAGCATGATCATGTAGATAAGATCATATGTAGCTCTATTTTCATTTGCACTAAGCTGCAGGGTTCTTGCCGCGGACTTGCCTCAAAGAGAAGAAATGGAGATGAGCCTACATAGTGGTCCCTGACGATCCAAACATAGTTCCTTCTTATCCATACTTGTTCCGTAAGGTGAAAAATTGTGCATATGAAAACCTCGTCACCTTCGAAACATAGGTGCTCCCATCCTTCGTCCCGAACATTGCTTCGGAAAAGGTAGTTGTTGTGGCCTTTGAGGGAGAAGGTTTGACGAGGATCTGGTCCTTTTTATAGTTTTGTGCCCGGCAGGCCTAGCCCCGCGGCAGCAAATGAAAGGCACCGGCAGGATAGCTTGCCGGAGAAAACTTGTTTACTTAAATGTATAGAGGCATCTCGCCTCTGTATGGACGTGATACATGCACAAGTACGACAAGGCTTGTCTTTTTCATTAATATGCTGATAAGCAAGTACAGATCTTACAGAACACAAACATGGATAATGAAGATTACATAATTTAGACTAAAGTTTGGCAAATGCCTACACATTTTCGACCAAAAAAAGATAAGTGCCCTGTAATCCCTTCCTTGACCCTCTCCTTATAGGCACTACGGTACGAGGCGAAGAGGGCAAAAGGAGCGCCTAGGCAGAAGCCCAGCCGGACCCCGTCAGGCCCCATGGCAAGGAGCCTAACAAGGTCGGGAGGGCGCGGACGAAGGTGATGGTGAAGAGAGGGACGGAGGCGACCCCTTGGTCACCGCCACCAGGGCCAGCAGGACGCGATAGGGCGAACGAAGCTGGAGCCCACAAAGGAGCCTACCGAGGTCCAGCTGGAAGGCTGCTAGAGGAGCCGGAGACACAAACTGCACTTCCACACCCAACTCCCTGGCAAATCGCCTTTCCGGAGAGGAGATGCGGGTGCAGATGGTGGTGTCGCTGCCTGACAGTGATGGTGCGGCTAGTATTCAGCCGGAGTTGGAGCCATCGTCCTCCCCATCAGCGTCGTCATCGTCGTCACTGTCCTCCTCGTCGCTATCACTCCAGGAGGAGCTTTTGTCCTTGGTTGAGCTCCCCGCGCAACACCCTAAGCAAACACCCGAGCGTCCAAAGACTTTGATGGAGAGCAGGGTGGCCTTCATTAACTTAAAATGGAGGACGTGCCCGACCGCCAAGCTATGGGCATGAGCAAAAGTCTTCCAACCACGCCATAGAAGCATGACATGCGGAGCGGGGAACTCCAGTCCACCCGCATGTTGCCATTATAGCAGCCTCTCATGTGCAACCTCAGCCCTGGCGGCTGCTCAACCTCCATCACTCTTGCAAATGGGATGGGGAGCCAGAGATGATTGCGCTGAGGCCCTCACAGCTTGATCATGAACTCCAACGGCTAATCTCCGACATGGCCTTCGTTTGGGTCCTAAACGGTCAGGGGAGGTGCGATCGGTACACCGCCCCATCCTCCTCGACCCTGAGCACCACGGCGAGCACGTCCCCATCCTCTCCCGACTCCTCTCACGGTGGGCTCCACCTCCGCATCCCCAATAGGAGGAAGGAGGTGCTGTCGAGCAAAAGCCCTTGTCGCTACTACTGGAGTACCACTGCGTCCTCTTCCCCTCGCCATGATGAAGAAACAACACTTGAAGAAAGAAGGAGGAGATAGGTGTGAGGCTGCACCCCCGCCGAAGACCCCTTTTATAAGGAAAATGAGGCTGGGGGCTGGCTCCTCACTCAGGGGAAGCAACCGCTCCGCTACGCCAATCCGGCTCCCTCCCGTGTCGCCAACGACCCATGGAATCAAGACCGACCACTTGCGCCAATCCCTGGCGTCTAGATTTCTGCCATGGCACGCATGTTCGTGCTCTCCGCGTCTGCCACCAACTCAGCGCAATGCATCCAGCACACGTGCCAGAAACCCCAGAAGCCGGGGAGCTAGTGGAATGGCAGTTACCGCCCCGTGAACATGGGACGTGGGTAGCCCATGGATCGTGGATCACTAACTCCCCCAAAACATCTTACATGACACACGGAAAAACCAAAAACTGACTCAAGCACAGGTTACTTAGGAAGCAAAGAAGATCTCAAAAGATGAGCTACTGCAGCCCCCTCGCCTGTGTACTAGACAGGGCATACACCGATGATGCTCGGCAACGCGTTCAAGCTAGGCTAGGGGGCTCCTGTCGGTGCAACAAACCTCGGCATATGTTGCCCGGACTATACACAGGCTCAAGAGCAAGGTTGTAGCATCCAAGACAAGGCCAAGCAGAAGAGGTAGGTCCTTGAGAAATCAAAGGGCGGAGCAAGAAGACCAAGACCAACCAAAAGAGCAAGATATCACTAAGGAGAAACCTTCCTTTTCGGGAAGGCGAGCCTGGTGAGCTCGAGGTCACCCAGAAGACAAGTCTCAAGACCCCCCCCCCCCCCCGCAGGCTTTCCGGGGACACTGAGGGCAGATTACCCCGCCAAGGCTCCACTGCTGCACCTCACAGCAACGCAAGTCACATATCAATGCAGTGTGGAGCCCTCATGTGACTAAGTGGTTGTCATTTGGCACGTGGTAGCCATTTCTAAGGAAGAACAACCCTAAATGGCACCCGTCCAGAAGATGTGTCACGCAGACAGGCGAGAAGGTGGCTAAATGGCACGGCAAGGCTTGCCGGGCTACACTCACGATGTGACACTAAGCGGTGCATTTCATGCGCTTTGTCCTATCTACAGAGCTAGGTAAGATAGCACTGTTTTCTATCTAATCAGTACGTAATGACTAATTTGCCATTGTGGTGACCCCTTGACCTATAAAAGGAGGGTCGTGGCAACCTTAGAAAGGATTCGGACCCTGGTACACTCATACGCGCGTAGCTTCTCTCACCCTAAGGCGACCTTGTCGGGCTAGAGTGTTACCTCTCCACCACGATCCTCTCATCAATCCACCAAAGTAGGAGTAGGGTTTTACGCCTCCCGGCGGCTCGAACCTAGGTAAAAACTGCCTGTGACATCATTGCTGTGCTGCCTTATGCTCTCTGCTCTTTGTGCAATGCGCTCTTCCCCCTTGCTGAACCACAAGGGGCCAATGGCCCCATTTGTGGCCGTGTTATACCACAACAATGTCTAACCACTCATATAAGCCAAACTTAGTTTTAAATGTTGTTTTCCATTCATCTCCCAATTTCATACGAATTTGATGGTATCCACTACACAAACCAACATTGGAGAATATTGTAGATCCACTTAACTCATCAAGCATATCATCTAGCCTAGGAATAGGATGACGATAATGAATAGTAATGTTATTAATGGATCTAAAATAAACACACATACATGATGTACCATCCTTTTTGGCACTAGAATAATAGGAACAACACAAGGACTAAGGGATCCATGTATATAACCTTTGTCGAGCAGTTCATGTGCTTGACGCATAATCTCCTTCATCTCCTCTAGATTGGTATGGTATGTCGCATGGTTGGGCAGTGAAACACCGGGAATTAAGTCAATCTGTTGCTCAATCCCTCGAATAGGTGGTATTCCCATCGGCACATCTTGTGGAAAGACGTCGGTGAACTCCTGCAAAATGTTAGTGATAGCAGAAGAGAAAGAGGAAGGCACGTCTTCGAATGAAAATAATGCCTCTTTTCACACAAAACCACGGCAAACAGATTTGCTGAAATCTAGATCATCAATATCAGATTTGGTGGCAAGCAAACTGAAAGTGAAACTAATCCCCAGGTGGTTTTGATAATTCATAACAACATATATCTCAGTGAACTAATGTCCATTCAAGTTAAAGATTTCAGGATGTTCAATGATTGGCATGGCAAGGACTAGTGATTGTGGACCCCTCAAAATGCAAAGGACATGGATAGGCAAAAGCTCAAGACTCTACATTGTTTGTTAAGTGATCCAATATCACATTGAGTCCATAGGAAAGCCAATACTACCATAGGTTGTGCATGTCCAACCTTTTGTAACCAGTTGCAATTATTTCGGTCCCATCGAGTTTTGCAATCGGTACCACTGAGACAACTTGGCAAACCTTCTATAACTTGTTGCAATAATTTCGGTCTCACCGAGTTCTGCAATCAGTCCCACCGAGATGGCATGCCAGCCTTTCTATTGCCTTATTGCTTCACTTTGGTCCTACCGAGTTGATGCAATCGGTGCCACCGAAACAAGGCTTGCCCTAACCATTGCACATCGGTTCATACAAGTTGTTCCAGTCGGTCCCACTGAGATTCCTAATGTTCTTATTTTTTACACAGGCCAGTGCCACCGAGATTTCTGATCAGTGCCACCGAGTTGGGTCAAAAGTGTGTAACAGTTGGATTTCTTGTGGAGGCTATTTATACCCCTCCACCCCTTGTTACTCAGTAAGAGAGCCATCAGAACATGCCTACAGTTCCACTACTCATTTTTTGAGAGAGAACTACCTACTCATGTGTTGAGATCAAGAGATTCAATTCCTATCATTTGAACCTTGATTTCTAGCCTTCCCCAAGTTGCTTTCCACTCAAATCCTTCTTCCACCATAGTCAAATCTATGAGAGAGAGTTGAGTGTTGGGGAGACTATCATTTGAAGCACAAGATCAAGGAGTTCATCATCAACGCACCGTATATTACCTTTTGGAGAGTGGTGTCTCCTAGATTGGTTAGGTGTCGCTTGGGAGCCTCTGACATGATGTCGAGTTGAACCAAGAAGTTTGTAAGGGCAAGGAGATCGCATACTTCATTAAGATCTACCTGAGTGAGGCAATTCCTTTATGGATGATGGCCATGGTGGGACAGACAAGGTTGCTTCTTAGTGGACCCTTCGTGGGTGCATCCCTCCGTGTACTTGCGCAGCCGTTACCCTTCGTGGGTTGAAGTCTCCATCAATGTGGACGTGCGATAGCACCACCTATCGAAACCACACTAAAATTCACCGTGTCCCCATTATGTTTGCCTTTTCCAAACCCTTCCCTTTACATACATGTGCAATGATTTACTTTCCGCTGCTATACTCTTATAATTGCATGCGTAGGGTGTTGCTTGACTTGTCATAATTGCTAAAATATGCCTACAACTAAAATTGTGCAAAGGTTAGGTTTTATTTGGTCAAGTAGTCTAATCACCCCCCGACATACTTTCGATCCTACAAGTGGTATCAGAGATTTGGTCTCCGTAAGCCTTGGTTTCCATTGCTTTGTTCACCATAGCCTTGGTTTCACAACCTAGGAGAGTATGGCATCTAGTGAGGGTAATTATCACCATAGAGGTCCATATTTCGATGGTACAAATTTTGCAAGTTGGAAGCATAAGATGAAAATGCATTCTTGTTCATAACCCCGTCATTTGGGCTATTGTTTGTACTGGCTTGCAAGGTGAATTCTTTGAGGATGGTAGATAACCAGATCGTGAAGCGACCACGAAAGAATTGAAGATGTTGCAATACAATGCTCAAGCTTGTGATATTCTCTTCAATGGTTTGTGCCCTGAGGAATTCAACAAAATCAGCCACCTTGGGAATTTAAAGGAAATTTGGGATACTTTGGCTGATATGCACGAAGGTACCGAGTCTGTCAATGAATCCAAGTTGGACGTCCTTTAAAGTCAACTTGACAAGATCGAGTTTAAAGTCAACTTGACAAGTTCGAGATGAAGGATGGTGAAGGAGTCGCTGAAATGTACTCTAGTCTTGCTCTCATCACAAATGAGATTGTCGGCTTAGGAAGTGAAGAGATGATCGACAAGTTCATCATCAAGAAGATCCTTAGAGCCTTGGATGGAAAATATGATAATGTGTGTACATTGATCCAAATGATGCCCATACAAAGATCTCAAGCCCATGGAAGTCAATGGAAGAATTTTTGCTCATGGAATGTCACTCAAGGATAAGGAGGAGCTCCACAACAAGTCAAGTGGTGCATACAAAGATTCAAGTAATGCTCCTACAACATCAAGTTACAAGCTAGTGTCCAATGAGAAATTGAGTCTAATGGTGAAAAACTTCAACAAATTCTACAAGAGTAGAAGAAAAGATAGAAGCTCCAATTCAAGGTCCTACAATGAGAAAAGATGTTCTAGTCGTGATCGTAATTGCTACAATTGTGGAAGACCCAGACACCACTCCAATGAGTGTACGACACCCTACAAGAAAAGAGAAGACTCACCAAAAAGGAGGAGTAGAAGAGATGAATCACATCATAACAAGAGAAGGAGTAGAGATGATCGTTATGAACGAAGACCCTCTCGAAGAAGCAAGCATTCGGAAAGGAAAGACAAGTCATCAAAGAGCTACACAAGATGAAGACATCAAGCTCATTGTGGTGAATGGGTTTCCAGCTCTGACTCCGGTACTCACTCTGAGAGAAGTTATCACTCTGAATCTGACTATATTCAAGATGAAGGTGTTGCCAGTCTTGCACTAGTGTCATCCAACTCACGCGACATATTTGATTCACCAAATTAAGGAATTGGAAGATGCTTCATGGCTAAAGGCCCCAAGGTATCACACCTTGAGTATCTTGATTTCAATAGTGATGAAGATGACTTGCTAGGTCATGATGACTTCCTTGTTGATAAAACTAGTGATGTGAACTATAATGAACTTGCTAGTAATCATGATAGTCAAGATGAAATGAATGACAATGCTAAGAAGGAGATTGAGCACCTAAATAAAGAACGAAACACTCTTAAGTTAGCTCATGAAACAACTCAAGAGTATCATAGAGAGCTCCTAAGAACTCATGAGAAGCTACACTTCGAGAAGATAAATTTAGAGCAAGAGCATGAGTTTCTAAAAGCAATCAATGATGATCTTCAAGAGAAGAGTTCTTACATTGACAAATGCCTCCTATGGTCTACTTATATGCCACAAGTTAAACCTAGTAACAAGAGCAAGAAATATTCTTCTTCTAGTAGTAACAATGGCCATGCTAAATCTAATATTGTTTCTTCTAGTAATTCTCTTGATTCCACTAACGATTCTCTTAGCCAAGTTACACTTGAGCAAGAAAATAGCTTATTGAAAGGAATTATAGAGAAATTTGTTGACAAGAGTCTTGTCGGAAGTAAGCAATTCGAAGAAATTGTATGCAAGCGATGAAGACACCGGAAGAATCAAGGTGTTGGTTTTGACCGAAAGTTCAATGCCAATGGAGTTGAATGGAAAGAAGATCAATACCCCAAGACGAAGTCTTTCCTCAGCAAGATATGTATGTACCCACTTATTTTGAGAGAACACAAGTTCAAGATGATCTTCCACCACAACACCACAAGCTAAAAGGCAAGGGCAAGCTTCAAGAAGAGATTGACTCATTTGAAGAAGCACCTAAAGCCATAGTCAAATGGGTTCCCAAGACTTCATGAAGTTCAACTACAACTCCAAGGATTCCCATCAAGTTGATATGGGTCCCAAAGAAGAAGAACTAGAGTGTTCTTGAGGGTGACTCGCCAACATATTTCACTCATATTCATTTTGGCAAGGACTTGTGCAACCAACTTTCACATCTTGCACTAGTTCATGGAGTCACAAACCCTCTTGTTAGTAAGACAAGGGATAATGTAACTCAATGCATTCATGGACATCATCATATGTGCAATTCACTCTATGTCTATGGATATCCTTGTACATTCCTTGTGGGACTAACCCATGTAGGTATTGAAAGTGCAAAACTCCAAAGGATTGCTCCAAACTCTTGATGGACTACATCAACATTGAGCATCCACATCTTCACTATCTACATGAAGTAATCATCGACAAAACCCAAGGTTAGTTCATCCCCCTTTGGGGGGGGGTATCACATCTAGGGGGAGCTTTGCTCTAAAAATTGAGCTAAAGCAACTCTAATGTTGTGAACACATTAATGCTTTATGTAAAAGTGGTAACCTCACTTATGCTTAAATGGTGAGTATGACCTATGATCAAATGTTCTCATTTGACTCCTAAGTCAATATATTCATATATAGATGACCTAGTCATCACTAATTAATTTATTTATGCTAGAATAGGTTGTGCATGTTTCACACATATTTCATTTGCTATCTTATTTTGTAAGCATGTTGGTTTGCATGTTTTCTTCATTCGAGGACATCCATTTGTTGTTTTGATTCTCCTGGGTTTTCTGGCCAAGTGGATGTACAAGAATGCCTAAGCACCTCCTCTAGCTATCTATGCTTTCTTGTCTCAAATTCTATTCTTACTACATCACGAAAATTGAATAAGTCATTTTCGGACCCTCCGGGTGAGGCGCACTCGGAGTCACCGATCTGAGAAGGACTGAACTCCAAAAACTTGTACATGCATTTTGGTTGTACCAATTCACTCAATCTCGGTCAAACCATAATCATTTAGACTAATCTAGGTTTCCATCTCAGTGCCACCGAGTTGAACCATTTCAGAGTCACCGATGTGCTATACTGCTTGCAGTTACACATATCGGTGCCACCGAGTTGCTTTGCTCGAAGCCACTGACAGCACACGAGTATATATATATATAGATATATATATATATATATATATATATATAACCCCACAGCCTGTATGTTGAAAGTTTCTTCAAACGTCACAGCTCCGCGCCCCCATTGTTGTCGTCGCCTTGGTCTTCGGATCATCGCCCTTGTCACCTGCGCGCCCTCGCCGCCGGAATCCATCACCGTCAACGGCATTCAACCCCGACATTGCCGTCATAGAGAATCTCCACCAAGTTGGGGTGTTTGCCGTATTGATACCATGGATGAAGAAGAGCTCTGTGCGAGGCCAGAAGGTGTGCTCTTGGAGGATGCTGCTGCTGGTGCATGTTTTCTTGTATCTCGGTTCGAGTTGGCAGATGAAGTAGGCAGTGCTGCAGTCGAACATGTGGAAGTAGAAGATGTACGAGGCGTCCATGATGAAGATTTTCCTGCAGAAAAATTAGTTTGCGCCAATGCCTGTCGATCCTGCACTTCACGTTCAGCTTTGCAAGTAAGATGGAATAAATGAGTGATATTATTGTACTCCTTATACTCTAAAATGGTCTGAATCTCTCTATTTAATCCACCCATAAAATGTGCAAGCATTACCACACCTAATCATACCAATTTGTAATTCCTGGTAATATTCCTCTACATAATTTTTCCTTGTCTTAAACGTTGTAATTTTTGAAGTAATTCACGTTCATAATATGGTGGAACCCAAAGAGTACGCATAGCATTTTTCGAAGCAGCCCAAGTAGTTGGGATATTATCATGATATAATCTACAATTTTCAGGCCACCAAACGCAAGCAAAACTAGTGAATGCACAAACAGCAGCAGCAACACATCTATCCTCACGATATTGTAAGCATGTAAAAAGTTGTTCTGTTTCTAACTCCCAAATAAGATATGTTGGGAAACGTTGCATGGAAAACAAAAAAATCTACGCACACGCAAGATCTATCCATGGAGATGCATATCAACGAGAGGGGAGAGTGTGTCTGTGACACCCTCGATTCAATCGTACACTAATCATACACGCAAATGTGTACAATCAAAATCAGGGACTCATGGGAAGATATCACAACACAACTCTAAAAATAAAATAAGTCATACAAGCATCATAATACAAGAGCTCGATCATAGACGCGTCAGTGGAAGCAACAATATCTGAGTACAGACATAAGTTCAACAAGTTGCCATAAGATGGCTAGCACAAACTGGGATACAGATCGAAAGTGGCGCAGGCCTCTTGCCTGGGATCCTACTAAACTACTCCTAGTCGTCGACAGCGGCCTACACATAGTAGTAGGCACCTCGCGTGTAGTAGGAGTCGGCGGCGGTGGCGTCTGGCTCCTAGGCTCCAACATCTGGTCGCAACAACCAGGTATAGAAAGGGGGGAAATGGGGAAGCAAATCAACCGTGAGTACTCGTCCAAAGTACTCACAAGCAAGGAACTACACTTCATATGCATTGGTATCAATGAAAGGGTAGTATATGTGGACTGAACTGGAGAATGCCAGAATAAGAGGGGGATAGCTAGTCTTATCAAAGACTACGCTTCTAGCAGCCTCCATCTTGAAGAAGTAGAAGAGAGTAGATGGTAAGTTAACCAAGTATCATCACATATCATAATCCTACCCGGCGATCCTCTCCTCGTCGCCCTGTCAGAGAGTGATCACCGGGTTGTATCTGGCACTTGGAAGGGTGTGTTTTATTAAGTATCCGGTTCTAGTTGTCCTAAGGTCAAGGTACAACTCTGGGTCGTCCTTTTACCGAGGGACACGGCTATTCGAATAGATAAACTTCCCTGCATGGGCGCACCACATAACCCAACACGCTCGATCCCTCCGGTCGGACACACTTTCCTTGGTCATGCCTAGCCTCGGATGATCAACACGTCGCAACCCCACCTAGGCACAACACAGAGGTTAGCACGCCGGTCTAAATCCTAAGCGCGCAGGGGTCTGGGTCCATTGCCCGTTGCACACCTGCACGTTGCGTACGCGGCCGGTGAGCAGACCTAGCAACCTCCATTACAAAGGAAGTTGCGTTACGTGGTCCAACTCGGCGCGTGCCGCTCAGTCACTAGCGTCAAGAAGGCTTCGGCTGATACCACGACGTCGAGTGCCCATAATTGTTCCCGCATAGTCGGTTAGTGCGTATAGGCCAGTGGCCAAACTCAGCTCAAATACCAAGATCTCATTAAGCATGTTAATTGATGTAACCGCGGACGCCGACCAGGGCCAGGCCCACCTGTCGGTGTCAAAACTAGCGGATCTCGGGTAGGGGGTCTCGAACTGTGCGTCTAAGGCGGATGGTAACAGGAGGCAGGGGACACGATGTTTTTCCCAGGTTCGGGCCCTCTTGATGGAGGTAAAACCCTACGCCCTGCTTGATTAATATTGATGATATGGGTAGTACAAGAGTAGATCTACCACGAGATCAGAGAGGCTAAACCCTAGAAGCTAGCCTATGGTATGATTGTATGTTCTCCTACAGACTAAAACCCTCCAGTTTATATAGACACCGGAGGGGGCTAGGGTTACACAAGGTCGGTTACAAAGGAGGAGATATACATATCCGTATTTCCTAGCTTGCCTTCCACGCCAAGTAGAGTCCCATCCGAACACGGGACAAAGTCTTCAATCTGGTATCTTCATAGTCCAACAGTCCGGCAAAAGGATATAGTCCGGCTGTCCGGAGACCCCCTAATCCAGGACTCCCATAGTATCCCTTGAACCAGGCTTTCAATGACAATGAGTCCGGTGCGCAGTATTGTCTTCGGCATTGCAAGGCGGGTTCCTCCTCCGAATACACCACAGAAGAATTTTGAATATAAGGATATTGTCCGACCCTGCAAAATAAGTTCCACATACCACCGTAGAGAGAATAATATTTCCACAAATCTAATTTGCTGACTTGTTTTGGCAACACGACATTATGTCACGGCCCGGTGATTATTCGAACTGTTTCCTTTAACTAGCCCCGCACATAACGCGAGGCAGTTTTTTGACACATCTTGTCAAAGCAGAGATCGTGTCCCCTTATCACGGGATTCTCATCAATACGGGTGTGGGTAACCCAACCGCGCCATCGATTACGGCACTTGGGGGACAAGCGAGTTTTACCAGGCTAGTGGGGACGCATAGTTTTGTCCACCCATATAAAGGGATAAGGATTTACCTTTTCATCCATGCCATCTTCCTCCTTCGCTCATCCATTTCCGCGCACTCGAGCTCCAGCGCCCAAGTTCGCATTTCCCACCTCGACCTTCTCCAACCATGTCCGGAGCAGGAGGCAGGTGGATGGTCTCCTCCGTCACGGAGGGACACGTCAAGAAGCTGAGGAGAGCCGGATACTTGCCTGATGACATCGCGCACCGGCTCCCAGACGAGGGGCGGCTCATCCCCACCCTAGGCCCCATGAGAGGGTAGTGTTCCTTACCCATTTCCTCCGCGGACTGGGATTCCCTCTCCACCCATTTGTCCGGGGGCTCATGTTCTACTACGGCCTGGATTTCCACGATCTGGCCCCGAACTTCATCCTCAACATCTCGGCGTTTATCATCGTGTGCGAGGCCTTCCTCTGCATCAAGCCCCACTTCGGCTTATGGCTGAAGACTTTTAATGTCAAGCCGAAGGTAGTGAATGGCTGCCAGGCGGAGTGCGGAGGCGCCATGGTGAGCAAGATGCCCAACGTCACATGGCTCGAGGGCTCCTTTGTGGAGACCATAAAGGGGTGGCAGTCGGGGTGGTTCTACATCACCAAGCCGCGTGACCCTACATGGGTAGCGGCCCCCGAGTTCCGATCTGGCTTTCCCACACGGCTCACCTCCTGGCAAGAGAAGGGCCTATCCTGGGGTAGTTCGGGAGAGCTGACCGGACTCCAAACATGTATTCAAAACATGGTCAACAAGAAGCTCAAACTCGTCAACGTAGTCCAAGTCATGCTCAACCTCCAGATCCTCCCGTGCCAACAACGGGCCTTCAACTTGTGGGAGTTCGACCCGGCGTAGCACCGAACTCTGAACAGGCTCTTCGACACAACTCACGAAGATGCCTGGAGGGTGCTGTTCAAGAGCGCCGAGGCCCCCCCCCCCCACTACTGAGGATCGCGGATTCAGTGCGAAGCGCCAAGCCAGTGTGGTAAGCTGCTTTACCTCTTACAGGATACTTGTTTTTCATAGCTTGACTCCATGCGGGATCTAAACTCCCGTACCTTTCACAGGACTGGCAGGAGACGGCCGGGCAGATCGACTGTCTAGCTCCTTTGCCCGAAGGCCTAGCAGACGCTCTTATGACGAAGATGCTGACCCCGGCTCCTTATACGGTGCCGGAGAAGACCGAGAAGGCCAAGGGAACCCGAAAGAGTTCCCGGCGCCAGGCGTCATCAGACTCACCGTCCGAGGACTCTATGGCGCAATCCTCCCCTGAAGACGAGGAGCCAGAAGAAGATGCTCCCCCTTCAGACGGGGGAGACAAGAAAAGGAAGGCCGCCCCAACTGGGGAGGCTAAAGGGTCCAAGAAGGGAAGGACTCTCCTTCCGGACAGCTCTACCACCGCCGCCGACGACGAAGACGAGTGGCTGCCCAGGGTCAAGCCCCTGGGGAAGTCGTAAGTATTCGGATACCAGAGTCACTCATAGCACCCCTTCTTCGCACTACTTTACCTAACGCCGAATGTGATAATGCAGGCCGCCCCGAGCCTGTATCGATGTATCATCGGACGGCTCCCTGGGCTTGTCTGATATGGATAGCGATCCAGTTCCGACCGCCACCTCCCCTAATCCTGCGGACGATGCCGAGGTGCTGTCTCAAGAGGCACTGGGTCGAGGGGAGACAGTCCCGGAGGCGCCTCAAGGCGGCCTCTCGGACTCCGGGAGCAGAGGGGACAAGGCCCCTGAAGGCTCCGAGTTCGGCCCTCAGCCGAACACCGCGCCGGAACCTCCAGTGGTTCCAGACTCAGGCAGGCGGCCTCCTTATAAGAGGGGCAAGACGCCTGCACCGGTGACCTCTGTCCATCCAGAGGCGCCGGACAATCTGCTGGAAGCGCTTCGCAGCGCTTCCATCGACGAGGAGCACCGCACTATTATTAGTGCGGTGATCCAGAAGGTTCGGTCCGCTAAGAGCGGATTGACTGAAGCCTGTGCCAGCCTTCTAACAGGCTTTGAGGTAAGTGTTTAAAATATAGGAAAAATATTACCGCAGAGACAGTAGCCCCTGATGCTCTGTTCGGTGTTCACAAAGAAAAGCCGAACAGAGGATCAAACAATATCACAGGAGTCTAATATGAGTATGTCAATATGCATATGCAGGCTTCGCTGCTGGCGTCCGCCGCACTGACTGCGGAGGTCCCCGTACTGAAGCAGGACCTTAAAGGGTCCCAGGACGAGCTCGGCCTTACCAAGAGGCAGCTCGAGGAGAACAAAGGTAAGTAATACCTAGTCTGTGGATATGTATGAAAAGAATGCGATTGCAAAATCACAGGATCATCATGAATTTGCCAGGGACTGTGACCGAAGTGGCGACCCTAAAGCAAGTGTTGTCCGAGGCCGAAGATAAAGCGGCCAAGGAGCGCACCGAGCAAGAAAAGCAAGAGGCTCGGGTGGGCGAGGTGCAGCAAGAGCTCTAGGCTCTCGTGACGAAGCACGAGACGTTGGAGCTTGACTCGAAGACGCGAGAGTCTGAGCTTGCCGCGGCCCTCGAGAGCGCAAAAAGTGCCAAGGCTGAAGCCCAAAAGGCCCTCTAGGAGATCGACGCAATGAAGAAGATAGCGGCGGGTAAGGCATTCTATATGCAAAGCAAGCATGTAAAAGTAAATTACCGATTACTTACCCGAATCCGGAGCTCTCCAGGAGCATTCGCAGATTTGCCCCGCAGCGTGTCCAATGCCGCACAATTTTACCAGGCCGAGGATGGAAGCTCAACGGAGAAGCTGTTCTGGTCTCAGTATACTGGGGCCAAACACCCAGTGCCAATGAGCGACCAGCTGAAGCAGCTAGTCGAGCTACATAGGGCGGCCGAACAGGCCATGAAGGGCTTTATAGTCCGACTGTGGCCTGGGGACGCCCTTCCGAACAGCTTCTTTAGCCGGGTGAGGCGGCTTGTGGATGCCTGCCCGCGGCTGGAGGTCGTCAAGCGATCCGTCTGCATGGAAGGTGCACGCCGGGCTTTCGCCCGTGTGAAATTGCAATGGGTCAAGCTAGATGTCGTGAAGCTGATCAAGGAAGGGCCACCGGAGGGCAAGGAGCATCGCCACCCCGAGATGTACTACGAGGGTGTTCTGCCGGGTGCCCGTCTCATAGCGGACGAGTGCACAAAAGATGTAATATTTGAGTAAAACTTGCTTGTGTGATCTTGTGTTTATGAAAACTTGTTTCATATGTGTTATGCAACGCTTGTTTGAATTTAAAATATTACCTTCTGTTTGGTTGTTTATCCAATCTGAGAGATGGCTAGTCCTCGGCTTCTGCCCCCATGCCGCGAGTGCTAGGGTGTTCGGGATAAACCTGAGCACTCTTGTTCCCATTTTTGGGTCCTTCGAGGGAGGTGCTCAGCACAACGAACAAGGCAACCAGACTAATAATGCTTTATCACTCTCACTTAGCCATAGAATTCTATAATTTTAAATTTTGGTGAATCCCCTGGTATTCGGAAGGCCGAATTCGGGGTGCGATACATGCCTTTAAGCCAGACAGGGCCGGCCCCTCGCTCTAAGCGGCATAAGTCTTTAGGGACTCGAAACCTCGCCGAACAGCGACCGGTCTCTTGCCTTATCATGACAGTCAGTTTTAGCTTTCTCTACTGAGGTGCTTAACCCAGCAGAACCGGGGCACAATCACAGTAGTTCTCCTAGCGCTACCTTAGCCGATAGAGTGGAACGTAAGGTACCAAAACATAGGAGCCGGGCAAACCCAACATTTGACCAAAGACATGATTCGGAGCTGATGCATATAATGCTATAAGTTCGGGGTGCCGCACTTGTGAAAGTGTTCGGACTTTTCACACCATATTGTGGGGTACGTAAGCCCCTAGTGTATTGGCCGTACCAAATTGTACGGTTGCAAGGCGTCATTAATGAACACATATATATAACATGAATGCAATAATAGTCGTAATGTTATGCATTGTTTATTCGAAAAGGTGCGTTAAAGCAGAATGATACAGATAGTGCAATAAGAAAAGAGTAGGACTGTGTCCCTTCCAAGGGCAAGCTGAGGAATTGTATTAAATCAGATATTTCGCTCGTTACTATAATCCACCTGGGAATTCCGTGGTGTGACGTAGCTTTCTGCCTCCTTGGTTGCTGCATCATGTGTTCGGCAATAGTGCTACCAGACAGGGTTTCCAGAGATTAATGTCCTGAAAAAGAGAAAAATAACCAAGCGGGAAGCCCCTAGTACGGTTTAAGCCGCGTCTTGGGGCGTGCCACAGTTGTGCCCCCCTCCCCGCCTGTGCCCATGGTATTTTTAATGCGTAATTATGTACGCATGGCACGAGTTTCGCCGCTTGGCTGGGACTGGGGTGGGGGCCGCATTGCTACGCGAGCTCAGATCGCGCCAGGCGGTCTAGTTGCCGATTGCTCCGAGCGCGCTTGAAGGTGTCCGGGTCTTGAAACGCCAAACTGGTGGATTGCCTTGAGAGGCTGCTTTGCGCTTCTACTGCGAGGGCCGCAGTGTGCTCCTCCGTTCGGAGAGAGCGCTCTGTGTTTCCATTGACTGTAATAACCCCACGAGGTCCTGGCACCTTGAGCTTAAGGTATGCATAATGCGGTACCACATTGAATCTCGCAAATGCGGTTTGCCCGAGCAGTGCATGATAACCACTGCGGAACGGGACTATATCGAAGATTAACTCTTCGCTTCGGAAGTTATCCGGGGATCCGAAGACCACTTCCAGTGTAATTGAGCCTGTGCAATGGGCCTCTACGCCTGGAATAACGCCTTTAAAGGTCGTTTTTCTGGGTTTGATCCTTGAGGGGTCGATACCCATTTTGCGCACTATGTCCTGATAAAGTAGGTTCAGGCTGCTGCCGCCATCCATAAGGACTCGAGTGAGGTGAAATCCGTCAATGATTGGGTCTAGAACCAGTGCAGCGAATCCGCCATGACGGATACTAGTAGGGTGGTCCCTGCGATCGAAAGTGATCGGATAGGAGGACCATGGGTTGAACTTTGGGGCGACTGGCTCCAACGCATATACGTCCCTGAGCACACGCTTCCGCTCCCTCTTGGGGATGTGGGTTGCGTATATCATGTTCACCGTCCGCACTTGTGGGGGAAACCTCTTCTGTCCTCCGGTGTGTGGCTGCCGGGGCTCCTCCTCGGCATCGCTATGTGACCCCTTATCCTTGTTTTTGGCAATTAACTTCCCGGCCTGCTTGAACACCCAACAATCCCTGTTGGTGTGATTGGCTGGCTTGTCTGGGGTGTCATGTATTTGACACGAGCGACCGAGTATGTGGTCCAAACTGGACAGGCCCGGCATACTTTGTTCAAATGGCTTTTTCCGCTGACCAAGTTTAGAGCCTTTGAATCCGGGGTTGACTGCCATATCCTCAATATTATCACTGTTAATGCGGCACTTATGTTTGTTGCGATGGGACCTACTATTGCCGTCCTTGGTATCCAAGGTACCATGGTTCTTTGACATATTGTTACTGCGAGCCAGCCAGCTGTCTTCTCCCGCACAAAAGCGGGTCATGAGTGTCGTGAGGGCTGCCATAGATTTCGGCTTTTCTTGACCAAGGTGCCGGGCTAGCCACTTGTCGCGGATGTTGTGTTTGAAAGCCGCTAGGGCCTCTGCATCCGGACAGTTGACGATTTGATTTTTCTTTGTTAGGAACCGAGTCCAGAATTGCCTGGCCGATTCTTCTGGCTGCTGAATTATGTGGCTCAAGTCATCGGCATCTGGTGGTCGCACATAAGTGCCCTGAAAGTTGTCGAGGAATGCGGCCTCCAGATCTTCCCAATAGCTGATGGACTCTGCTGGCAAGCTGTTAAGCCAATGTCGCGCTGGTCCTTTGAGCTTTAGTGGGAGGTATTTGATGGCGCGTAAGTCATCACCGCAGGCCATGTGGATGTGGAGGAGGAAATCCTCGATCCATACCGCAGGATCTGTTGTGCCGTCATATGATTCAATATTTACAGGTTTGAAACCTTCTGGGATTTTATGATCCATTACTTCGTTTGTGAAGCATAAGGGGTGTGCGGCGCCTCTGTATTAGCTATATCGCAACGCAGCTCAAATGGGTCTTGCCCGTTGTGTTCGGCCCGGCTAGACTTACTTTTACTGTATCCGGCGTGACGTTTCTCGTCTCGCATAGTGGCGCGCCCTCGTGATCTGTAGATCGATCTTGCATGTTTTTCTTTGTCCTCCAATATGTCTTGCAGGTCTGGCGTGTTTCCCCATGATTTTTTATTTGAATGGCATCGGGGTGCGGGCTGAGCTTTTGGCTGGAATGCCTCTCTATCACGGCCACGAGGTGGCCGGTCAGCCGCATCATACGCTTCTTCCTCTAGTCGAGGTAGCAGCCTGCATTTTGGGTAACTCTTGGAGGGGCGCTCGAGTTTATATTCCTCGGCTGCGAGGACTTCAGTCCATCTGTCAGCTAGCAGATCTTGATCAGCTTGAAGCTGCTACTGCTTTTTCTTAAGGCTATTTGCCGTGGCCAAAAGCCGGCGCTTGAAGCGCTCTTGTTCGACGAGATCCTCTGGCATGGCGAATTCGTCATCGCCGAGGCTTGCCTCGTCTTCGGAGGGGGGCATGTAATTATCATCCTCCACCTCTCCGTCTGTCGCTCTCTCAGGAGGGCTAGCTCCTCCATCCTCCTGCTCTAAATCTTGCTAGAGGGGGTTGTTGTTGTCTTCGGCACTATCCGGAGTGTTATTACCTCCTGTACCGGTATCACCACTTTTGCTTTGGTGGGACTTAGAGCGGCACCGCTGACGTCGGCGCTTGGGTTGCTTCTTGGAGGGGTCATCCCCCACCGTCTCGTTGCCATTGCCTTCTTTGGGTGTATCCACCATGTATATATCGTATGATGAGGTGGCTGTCCAGTGCCCTGTGGGCAGTGGTTCCTCTTCGTCTCCCGCATCGTCGTCCATACCGTCGATATCTTTGAAGTCGATCATGTCGGTTAAGTCATCGACAGTGGCTACTAAGTGGGTGGTGGGTGGGCCGCGAATTTCTTCGCCGTCCGCATCCCAGTCCTGTCGGACGTAGTTCGGCCAGGACTCTCCTGACAAGGAGAGAGACCTTAATGAGTTCAGTATGTCACCGAAAGGCGAGTGCTGAAAGATATCCGCGGAGGTAAACTCCATGATCGGCGCCCAATCAGATTTGATAGGAACGGGCACAGGCGGTTCAGAGTCCGTGGCCGGAGAAGAATTCGGCAGTTTAACAACCGGCTCTCGGGCAAGTTAAGGTCGATGTTCGGCTCGATCGCCGCTGAGGGTAACGCCTCTGTGGCGGGGTCCATCCCCCCGTCCATGGTCGGCGCAACTGGCTCTGAATTGAGGGTCGGAGCGGCTGCCGGTGCGGTCTCCAGAACATTGTCTGATGGTAGAGCTAAATCATACTCATCGTGACCGCGTGACGCATAAGGTAGAGGCTCGAATCCGTCGAAGATCAAGTCTCCGTGGATATTGGCCGTGTAGTTTAAGCTTCCAAACCTGACCTGATGGCCAGGGGCGTAACTTTCAATCTGCTCTAGATGGCCAAGCGAATTGGCTCGCAGTGCAAAGCCGCCGAACACGAAGATCTGTCCGGGGAGAAAAGTCTCACCCTAGACTGCATCGCCATCGATGATAGTAGGAGCCATCAAGCCTAACGGCGACGACACAGAGGAAATCTCAATGAAAGCACCATTGTCGGTGTCAAAACCGGCGGATCTCGGGTAGGGGGTCCCGAACTGTGCGTCTAAGGCGGATGGTAACAGGAGGCAGGGGACACGATGTTTTGCCCAGGTTCGGGCCCTCTTGATGGAGGTAAAACCCTACATCCTGCTTGATTAATATTGATGATATGGGTAGTACAAGAGTAGATCTACCACGAGATCAGAGAGGCTAAACCCTAGAAGCTAGCCTATGGTATGATTGTATGTTCTCCTACGGACTAAAACCCTCCGGTTTATATAGACACCGGAGGGGGCTAGGGTTACACAAGGTCGGTTACAAAGGAGGAGATATACATATCTGTATTGCCTAGCTTGCCTTCCACGCCAAGTAGAGTCCCATCCGGACACGGGACGAAGTCTTCAATCTGGTATCTGCATAGTCCAACAGTCCGGCCAAAGGATATAGTCCGGCTGTCCGGAGACCCCCTAATCCAGGACTCCCACACCACCCCTCTCCTAGGTGGTCTCAACCTTCCCTGTCGCTCCGCCACAAAGTAACAATCGGGGGCCGTCCGGAACCCAGGCCCACCACTACCGGGATGGAACCACCTGTCCTTTTAGCCCCCACACCGGAATCACTCGCGGGTACTCTATGAGCCGACAGACTTTATTGACCACATGTATCATATATCATGTATATAAGTATATACCCGTGATCACCTCCCGAGTGATCACGGCCCGGTAGTATAGCATGGCAAACGGAAAAGAATGTAGGGCCACTGATGGTAAACTAGCATCCTATACTAAGCATTTAGGATTGTAGGTAAAGGTAACAACAGTAGTAGCAAAGACAGGCTATGCATCCGAATAGGATTAACAGAAAGTAGTAACAAGCTACACTACTCTAATGCAAGCAGTAGAGAGAAGGAATGGGCGATATCGGGTTGATCAAGGGGGGGCTTGCCTGGTTGCTCTGGCAAGAAGGAGGAGGATTCATCGATGTAGTCGATCTCGGGGGTATCGACAGCGGTCTCGGAGTCTACCAGAAAGAAGTAACAGAGGGGGAACACAATAAATAATAGAGCAATCAAAGCATCGCAAAGCATAACATGGCAATACGCGGTGCTAGGGGTGACCTAATGCAGTAGTAGGCGATACCGGCGAATGGGGAAAACATCCGGGAAGGTATTCCCGGTGTTTGGCATATTCGGACGGATGAAACGGGGGTGGATTGTTGCATGTTCTCTATGATAGGCACGTGCGGCGGACGAATGGACTGCGTATTCGGATTCATCTCGTCCTTCTAAGCAACTTTCATGTATAAAGTATTTTCATCCGAGTTACATATTATTTTATATTAATTTTTAAAATTTTAATTCATTTTTTGGAATTAACAGATTGATTTAATTAGTAAAAACATTTATTTCGTCAGCATGACGTCAGCATGATGTCAGCGGTCAGCTTTGACCATTTGACCGGTCAAACTGACGGGTGGGGCCATTTTGTCATAGACTGATAACTAATTAACAGTTACTTAGTTTAATTAGCAGGTTAAGTAGATTTAACGAGTTAAATAATCTAGATTTAATTAAGTTAATTAATCATTTTAATTAATTAATTTATTATTATTATTTACCTTTTCAAAAAAAGAGGGCGGGTCCCATCTGTCATAGGCCCACCCAGGAGCGGGTTAACGGGCGTGTGTGCGGTGGGTGAACAGAGCCCCATGGGCGCCGGACCCGGGCATCGGCGCGCCGATGGCCAGAGGCCTTGATGGATGGCGGAATGGCCGCGAGGCGAGGCCGGTCGGTCGGAGTTGCACCGGCGAGGGGCAAGGGGCGGCCAGGGGAGCGGCCCTAGGCCTGTAGCGAGGGCCGCGGCTTGGCCGGTGTGCAACACAGCCGGGTGAGCGTGGGGCCGCCGAAGCCAGATGGTGGCAATGGGGGCGGGCAGGGGCGGCCAGCGCACGCGGCCAAAGGCGAGGCGGCACAGCGGGCCAGCAGCAGGGGGTGTGGGGAAAAAAGGCGGCCAGTGCGAGGTCATGGCGGGTGAGGGAATCCTGGACTAAGGGGTCCTCGGTCGTCCGGCCTGTTAGCCATGGGCCGAACTGATGGGCTATGAAGATACGAAGATCGAAGACTGCACCCGTGTCCGGATGGGACTCTTCTTGGCGTGGAAGGCAAGCTTGGTGACCGGATATGTAGATTCCCTTCTTTGTAACCGACCTTGTGTAACCCTAGATCCTTCCGGTGTCTATATAAACCGGAGGACTTAGTTCGGATAGGGGAGATTCATTATCATAGCCATACAAGCTAGACCTCTAGGGTTTGGCCATTACGATCTCGAGGTAGATCAACTCTTGTAATACTCATATTCATCAATATCAATCAAGCAGGACGTAGGGTATTACCTCCAGAGAGAGGGCCCGAACCTGGGTAAACATCGTGCCCCTTGTCTCCTGTTACCATCGACCTTAGACGCACAGTTCGGGACCCCCTACCCAAGATCCGCCGGTTTTGACACCGACATTGGTGCTTTCATGGAGAGTTCCACTATGGTGTCGCCAAAAGGTTTGATGGCCCCTTCAATCGTCAATAACGACGATGTCCAAGGAGAAACATTCCTCCCCGGACAAATCTTTGTGTTCGGCGGCTTCGCATTGCAGGCCAATTCGCTTGGCCATCTGGAGCAGATCGAAAGCTATGCCCCTGGCCATCGGGTCAGATTTGGGAGCTTGAACTACGTTGTGGACATCCGTGGAGACTTGATCTTCGCCGGATTCGAGACCGCGGCTGCCACCCCGGTCAACCCGATGATCATGACCTAAATCTGTCATCAGACCGCATCCAGGAGATCGCTCCTATAACCGCTCTGGCCGTAGAGCCGGAGCAGACTGCGCCATCCGAGGACGGGAGGATCAACCCCACCACGGAGGCCACAGATTCTACGGCGTTGGAGCCGCACATAGACTCAACCTCTCACGACATCTTTGTCACCGGAACTCCGGACTCGTCTCTGGCTATAAGTTCTGAACCACGTGAGCCCGCGGACGCCGAACTTGATCGTTTATTGATCTTCGAGTTCAGCGCCGCAGACATCTTCCAGCACTCGCCTTTGGGCGATGTGCTAAACTCGTTAAAAAACTTGTCCCTCGCAGAGGACTCACAGCCAAACTATATTCAGTTCGAACTAGGGGCTGATGGTGGAGAATTTTGCTTCCCACCCGCCGCCCACTTCATCGCCATGGTTGAGGATTTAACCGACACACTTGATTACGACTCCGAGGACATCGACGGTATGGACGACGATACCGGAGAAGAAGAGGCCCAGAACCCGCCGTTCACCGGACGCTGGACGGCCACTTCCTCGTATGATATATACATGGTGGATGCACCAAAGGAGAACAGCCGTGATGATAAGGAAGATCCAGACGAGGATAAACCTTCCGAAATACAATCCAAGCACTGGCGACAGCGGCGCTGCTCTAAGTCACACCGCAGTAAAGACGGCAACACCGGCACAGGAGAAGATAATACTCTAGAAGGTGCCAAAGACAATGAAGACCCCATTGAAACAGGTAATGAACAAGATGAACGGGGAGATGGGCAGGCTAGCCCTGGCAAGCAGGCCACGCACGAAGACTCAGAGGACGGAAGTTATCTTCCGCTCTCCGAGGATGAGGTGAGCCTCGGCACCGACGATTTCATCGTGCCTGAGTAACCTCTAGAGCAGGAGCGCTTCAAGCGCTAGCTAATCGCCACGGCAAGGAGCCTGAAAAAGAAGCAACAGCAGCTTCAAGCTGACCAAGATCTGCTCAATGATAAATGGACCAATGTCCTAGCAGCCGAAGAATACGGCCTCAAGCGCCCAACCAAAAGCTACCCAAAGCGCAAATTGCTACCTTAGTTTGACGAGGAGGCGCCGGAATACATACCTCCATCGTACAATGCGGCCAATCGACCACCACGTGGTTGGGACAAAACGGCACCTCACGCTGAACACCAGCCAGCACCGCCTCATCGCACAGGCAGAGGTAAATTAGCCCATGGTCATACATATGACCTCCGGCAAAACCTGAGCAATAAAACAGGACATACTAGATCAATCTATGGATCGCGAGGACGTGCCTCGACACACGACGACGACCACCAATTCGGACGTGAAAAACTTAGTCATGCGCGGGCTGAAAACCGCAGACGGATTCCATCAGAGCTACGTCGTGATACGACCTGATATAGAGGCGCCGCACACCCTCATTGCTTCATTGATGAGGTCCTGGATCATGAATTCCCAGAAGGGTTCAAACCCGTGAATATAGAATCATGCGATGGAAGCACGGACCCCGAGGTGTGGATCGAAGACTTCATTCTCCACATTCATATGGCCCGTGGTGATGACCTCCACGCCATCAAATACCTCCTGTTAAAACTCAACGGGCGAGCTCGGCACTAGCTCAACAGTCTGCCGGCAAATTCTATTGGCAGCTGGGAGGACTTGGAAGAGGCCTTCCTCGACCTCCAGACGCTGATGACTTAAGCCATATAGTTCAACAGCCCAGAGAGTCCGCTAGGAAATTCTGGACTAGGTTCTTAACTAAAAAGAACCAAATTGTCGATTGTCCGGATGCCGAAGCCCTAGCAGCCTTCAAACACAGCATTCGCGATGAATGGCTTGCTCGCCACCTCGGCCAAGAAAAGCCAAAATCCATGGCAGCCCTCACGGCACTCATGACCTGCTTTTGTGCGGGCATGGACAGTTCGTTGGCCCGTAGCAAAAACAATGCAAGTGATGCCGGCACCCCTGAAGCTAAAACTAGCAAAGACAAGTCTCGACGCAACAGATACAAGCGTCGAAACAACAGTGACAACACCGAGGACACGACAATCAATGCCGGATTCAAGGGCTCTAAGTCTGGTCAGCGGAAGAAGCCGTTCCAAAAGAACAATTCAGGCCCATCCAGCTTGGACCGCATACTTGATCGTCCGTGCCAGATTCATGGAACCCCAGACAAACCACCCAATCATACAAATAGAGATTGCTGGGTTTTTAAACAGACCGGCAAATTAAACGCCGAGAACAGGGAAAAGGGATCTCAAAGCGAGGACGATGACGAAGAGCCCCAGCAACCGAACACAGGGGGACAGAAGAAGTTTCCTCATCAGGTCAAAATAGTGAACATGATATATGCTACCCACATCCCTAAGAGGGAGCGCAAGTGTGCGCTCAGGGACGTCTACGCGATAGAATCAGTCGCCCCAAAATGTAATCCATGGTCGTCATGCCCGATCACCTTTGATCGCCGGGATCATCCGACCAGTATCCGTCACGGTGGCTCAGCCGCACTGGTCCTAGACCCAATAATTGATGGGTTCCACCTGACTCGCGTCCTTATGGATGGAGGTAGCAGCCTTAATCTGCTCTATCAGGATACACCGCGAAAAATGGGCATTAACCCATCTCAGATCAAGCCCACCAGGACTACCTTCAAAGGAGTCATACCAGGTGTAGAGGCCCGCTGTACGAGCTCAATCATAGTAGAGGTTGTCTTCGGATCTTCGGACAACTTCTGAAGCAAGGAGTTAATCTTCGATATCGTCCCCTTCGCAGTGGCTATCGCGCACTGCTCAAACAAACCATGTTCGCTCGATTCAACGCAGTACCACACTATGCTTATCTCAAGATCAAGATGCCCACTCCACGCGGTGTCATAACAGTCAACAGAAATACGGAACGCTCCCTCTGTACAGAAGAGCACACACTGCCTTAGCAGCAGAAGTACAGAGCGGCCTTCTCAAGCAGAACCTTAATCCGGCTGCCAAGCCCACAGACACCGTTAAGAGGGTCTGAACTACTCTCCAGCAAGAGAGCTCGGCTCGTCAGGAGCTCGACTAGCAATTCGGTCTCCGTCGCAGTTCCGATCAAGTTGTGGCATTTGTGCCGTGCGGTCATAACTACGCACTCAAAATCCCATGGGCATCGACGGAGGCATAGCTAGCTTGTGGTCCGTAGTATGGTTCAACCGACATCGGATACACACATACTTTCACTTTTACTTGTTTCCTTTTGAGGTCTCAATCCCACAGGCACCATCTGGTGGTCTGGTCATCGGTCCTCTTGAAGGTTAAACACACCAAGACGGCGAGAAACGCAGTCATATGGGGGACTTTTTAGGTGATTCCATTAATGATAACTCTACCTGTTTTTCAGGACCTGCGTGCAGCTCTCCCTTGGTTTCGGCATGTCAAATAGCATGTTGCTTATTGCACTACCTGTATCAATGCACCTTGACGTACTAATTAAATTACAATGAGAACAGTTTGTGGCTGGAGCTGTAGGACTCCAGCTTTTTACCTTCGTGCCTTTTCTATTTTCTTTTTTTTCAACTCCCCTGTGGATAATCCTATCAGGTAGGACATGTACACTTTGGTACGCTTTATGTTTGACAGGGGCTTCATAGCACCCCACATTACGGCAACAAAAGTCCAAACACTTTTTATAAGTATAGTTCGGCACCCCGAATTTAGCATTATATGCATTGGCTCTGAATCATGTCTTTGGTCAATAGTTGGGTTGCCCGACTCCTGTGCTTGCTACCTTATGTTTCACTATATTGGCTAAGGTAGTAAAGGGAGAACTACTGAGATTGTGCCTTGGTTTATCCAAAGGAGCACCTCAGTAGAGAAAGCCGAAAACTGACTGTCATGATGCGGCAAGAGCTGGTCAGCTGTTCGGGGGTTGCAAATCGTTGGAGATTTCTTCCGCATTACGCGAAGGATTGGTACTTCCCGATCAGACGCTTATAGCACTCTAGTTCGGATACTAGGAGCTGCGCCCATATTTTTAATGTTGCACTCCTATGGCTAAGTGAGGGTGTTACAGCCGCATAGTCTGGTTGCCTGGTTCGTTGCACTAAACAACTCCTTCAAGGACCATCTAATTGGATCAAGATTGTTTAGATTCCATCTCGAACACCCCCGTACTACCTACGTGGGGGCAAAAGCCGACAACTGGTTAACCCTCAGATTTCATACAACACGGCCACATAGGAAGTAAAAATTTAAAATCATAATAAGCATTATATTACATAAACTCTTTGTTTCATCATACAAGGCAGAGGGAGCTCGCATACATTCATTCAAAGATAGTGTCTTTCGCACAGTGATCCGCAACAATGCGGTATCCCTCCAGGACACCATCAAAATACAACTCAAGTCGGCAGTGCTCCTTCCTCTCAGGTGGCCCCTCGGTCATTAGCTTCTTGGCAGCCATCTTTGCCCAATGTGTTTTGACGCGGGCAAAGGCCATCCGTGCACCTTCAATACAGACCGACCGCTTTATAACCTCAAGCCGGGGGCACGCATCAACAAGCCGCTTCACAAGCCCGAAGTAGCTGCTAGGTATCAGCGCGGCAGGCCATAGTCGGACTATCAGCTCCTTCATGGCTAGCTCGGCCGCCTTGTGCAGCTCGACCAGCTGTTTCAGCTGGTCGCTGAAGGACACCGGTTGTTCGGGTCCAAGATATTGAGACCAGAACAACTTCTCCATAGAACTCCCTTCCTCGGCTCGATAGAAATCGGCAGCGTCTGATACGCTGCGCGGCAAATCTGTAAATGCCCCTGGACAGCTCCAAATTCGGGTAAGTAAAAGGAATGCTTCCTTCATAGACTTGCTTTGCATAATGAAAGACTTACCCGCCACGATCTTTCGGGCCGCCTGGATTTCTTGAAGGGTGCTCTGGGCTTCGGCTCGAGCCTCTTGCACGCTCTGGAGGGCCTTCGCAAGTTCGGATGCTTGCGTCTTAGAATCACGCTCCAAGGACTTGCACTTCTTGACGGCGTCCTGGAGCTCTTGTTGAACCTCGCCGACCCGGGCCTCGTGCTTCTCGCGCGCGGCGCGTTCCTTAGCCGCTTTGTCCTCGGCCTTCTCTAATGCCTTCTTGAGGGTCGCCACCTCGGTCGTGGCCCCTAATAAAGTTCATCGCACTTTAGTCAGCACGAACCATTCATCCTTTCTAAACATACACGCAGGTTACTACATACCTTTGATGTCCTCCAGTTGCTTCTTCACGAGGCCGAGCTCTTTCTCGGCCCGCTCCAGGTTCTGCTTCAGTCCAGAGACCTCCGCAGTGCGAGCGGCAGCAGCCAGCAGCGATGCCTGTTTATTCACATAGACATATTATGTTAGACTCCTGCGAAAATTATTTTCATCTCCTGCTCGGCTTTTCCTTTCCGGACACCAAACAGAGCATCAGGGGCTACTGTCCACATTGTGATATTTTTTCTAAAATTGTTACCTCAAAGCCTGTTAAAAGGCTAGTGTAGGCCTTGGTCAGTCCGCTTTTGGCGGACTGAACCTTTTCGATCACCGTACCCATAAGGACACGGTGCTCATCCACAATGGAGGCGCCTCACAGCGCTTCTAGCAGATTATCCGGTGCCTCTGGTTGGACAGAGGTCACCAGTGGAACATGCACACCTCCTTTCGGGGAAGGCCGTTCACTGGATTCCGGAGCCGTGTAGGTCTCCGGAATGGTATCCGGCTGAGGGTCGAAGGGAACTTGGCCCCCATTGCCAGTCCCCATGGGAGCTTTTTCCCCCGTGTGTCCGGCAGCCGATGAGCCATCCTGGGGCGCCACCTTAACGATTTCTGGAATCTCCCCCTGGTCGGGGAAGGTCCTTTGGGACGCCACCTCCACTATAAGAAATATGTCAACTAGTGACCTTCTGTCAATGACCCTGGAAGAATTGGTCATAGATCTATGACCATTTGAGACCAATTGGTCAAAAGCTGTTCGGCGGGCTCCAAACCCTAAACTATAACTACCATTTTGATCAGAAAGGTCGTAATTTCCTTACACGAAATGGTCATAAAGCATATAGCACTGGTCTGCTGCCTTATTTCTAGCTGATCATGACCAATATAGATGGTCATAACCTTGTAAATTGTGGTGGGTTGCTATGACTAGGCGCCACCTCATCAGTTTTGTCTTTGTGTCATGTCCATGTGTTAGTTTTTGCCCTAGGTTGTGAAGCAACCTATATTTCTGTCATTCCCAAAATTCTCAAAAAAATCTCATAAATTCTTTGGGTCATATATTTTTCAAATATGTACAAAACCTTCCTTGCCTAGTTCAAAAATAATTCAACAATATTCATTTTCCTATTCTGTTCAGAAAAACACTTTGTGAAGGAAGTGCTATTTATATATTCTTGATTACCCTCAAAATTTTTGGGCACTCTTTCCTATCCAAATCATTGTCGCATGATAAAATTCAGGTCCATTTGCCTAGTAAATCTTCCTCGGCAAATTTCCAAAGTTTTTGTCCACCTAGAAGCATTGTGAAGGAAGTACAAGATAGGAATATCATTATGAGTTTATTTTTTGCCACATATTCTATATGCCAAAGTCATAACTCTACACAAAAGTTTAGCTCTATCTAACAATACATGTGAGCTCACCATCGAATCTTTGTTCCTGGTAATATTTTTAGTTCGTGAAGCAACTACATTTTATATTGCTTTATAATTGCTGAAAATTTGCCAGGACATTACCCTGACTATAGAAACCCCCTACACCGAATTTCAGCACAATCCAATCATCTATGTAAGCCCAGCTTCAATTTCTATTTTCTTTCCAAATTGGCACATTGCAAAGGAAGTGCTATCTAGACACCTCCTATTGTCCTCAAACTTTTTGTGCCATCTTACATATAAAAATCATTGCCACATTCCAATATTCAGCTCCATTTTCCTATTAAATCTTCCTTAGCAAATTTATAAAGTTTCTATCCAGAGAGAAGCTTTGTGAAGGAAGTACAAGCTAGGATTATCCAAATGGTATAAAACTTTTACAGTGCTTTAATATGCCTAAATTACCATACTCCACAAAATTTCAGCTCAATCCACTTATCCATTTGAGCCCAGATTCAACATCCATATTTCTGCCTGATGTGGTACTTTGCAAAGCAAGTGCCATCCAAACTCCTCCATTTGAGCTGAAAAATTGCCAAGGCAGTCTCCCTCGTAGATGATCATCCTCGGCCAAAACTCAGGCCCATTAGCCTTGTGAATTTCCCGTACCGCTTATCAAACACTTGGCTGCTAATTCATGTTTGAGCATAGTTTGGTCTCCTTGTGAGATTCTTCTGTTGTTATTTTCATCCTAGCATCTACCTGAGGAGTGCCCAACCTACTAGACATGCCTAGGCTACCCAGAACGCGTGGCAATGCCACGGTCAGGCGGTGACCACGCGGCGGGCATGCGAGTCTACGCGCTTTGGAGTTGGGGCCCTGGGCCACCATCCAAACCACGATGTATCACCAAAAAACCATGTATTTATGATTAAATAGATACTTATGTAAATAGAAACGATTCTTGGAAAAAATAAAGAGTAAACTATAAGGCAGCTGCAGTTCAAATTTGACACGTTTCCTACTGAATGGGCGAAAATTTGTCTTTTTCACGAGAGGTGGATAAAATTTTTTGACACCCAACCATTTTGTCAATTGTGCATTAAATATGGCCTAGTATTTTAGAAAATTGATTTGGTCCAATTTTGCAACAAATATATGGTAGGTCCTTCACACAAAAAAATCATTTTGGGCACTCGAAAAATGGAAAATGAATTATTCGTGCAAAGAAAATGAAAACTTCCTTAGGAAACATTGTTTGGAATTCCAAGATAAACCCTTGTGCACAATATGAGATCATTTGAACAAACTATGCGATGAATGTGGCCATAAGACTGATCATTTGGCTTGAAAGCCATGAATGTTCACGCATGATAGCTCATTTCTGAGAACACTTTTTTAAAATAATTGCCGTATTACAATTTTATTATTTTTCCTCGTAACTTGGTCACATATAATGACACAATGCGAAGGATTTCCAATTTCTTGATTTTTTTTTGAATTTTTTATGCCCGTTTCAAAATGCGGTCAAAACGGCGGGCTTGACCGTTCCTAGCTAGTGGTTGAATCTTGCAAAACTTTTGATGTTTCTCTAATTAAATAGATACTTATGTACCTATAAATGATTTTTGGAAAAAAAATAAAAGAGCAAACTACAAGGCAGCTACAGTTCAAATTTGACCCTCTTCCAACTGAATCGGCGAAAATTTGTCTTTTTCATGAGAGGTGCATCAAAACTTTTTAAACCCAACCATTTGGTCAATTATGCATTAAATATGTCCTAGTATTTTACAAAATTGATTTGGTCCAATTTTGCAACAAATATATGGTAGGTCCTTCACAAAAAAACTCATTTCGGGCACTTAGAAAATGGAAAATGAGTTTTCCATGCAAAGAAAATGAAAACTTCCTTAGGAAACATTGTTTGGAATTCCAAGATGCACCCTTATGCACAATATGAGATCATTTGAACAAACTATGCCATGAATGTGGCCATAAGATTGATCATTTGGCTTGAAAGCCATGAATCTTCACGCATGATAGCTCATTTCTGAGAACACGTTTTTAAAATAATTGCCGTATTACAATTTTATTAATTTTTTCCTCGTAACTTGGTCACATATAATGATACAATGCAAAGGTTTTCCAATTTTTTGATTTTTTTTGAATTTTTTATCCCCGTTTCAAAATGCGGTCAAAACGGTGGGCTTGACCGTTCCTAGCTAGTGGTTGAATCTTGGAAAAAATTTGATGTTTCTCTGATAAAATAGATACTTATGTACCTAGAAATGATTTTTGGAAAAAATAAAGAGCAAACTACAAGGTAGCTACAGTTCAAATTTGACCCGCTTCCAACTAAATCGGAGAAAATTTGTCTTTTTCACGAGAGGTGGATCAAAACTTTTTACACCCAACCATTTGGTCAACTGTGCCTTAAATATGGCCTAGTATTTTAGAAAATTGATTTGGTCCAATTTTTCAACAAATATATTATAGGTCCTTCACAAAAAACTTATTTTGGGCACTCAAAAAAGGGAAATTTGATTCTTCGTGCAAAGGAAATAAAAACTCCCTGTGTCAATATTGTTTGCAAATCCACGATGTAAACTTGTGCAAAATATGATATCATTTGAACAAATATTTGATAGGACTTTCACAAAAAACTCATTTTGAGCACTGGAAAATGGAATTAAATTTTTTATCTTGAATCGATCACGACCAATTTATATGGTCATAAGGTCATCAAATGGTTTGTTGTGTTCTGATTGGACCATGAGCATATCACGTGGATCACGCATCAACCACCGTCGGATGCTTCCGGATCCAACGGCCCAAACCCACCCGAGCCAAAACCCTAGGTCTGTCCTCATGGACATTTTCCACCCACCCCTCCCCCTGCCTCCATTCTTTCTTTCTTTCTCTCCCTAGGTCTGTCCTCATGGACATTTCCACCCACCCACCCCACCCCCCTTGCCTCCATTCTTTCTTTCTCTCCCTCCCCCTTAGATCTTCTCCCCTCTCCCCAGAGGCAGATCCCCCTCGTCCCCCTCGTCGCCGCCACCCACCCCTCTGAACCTCGCCACCACCCACCTCCGTCGCCGCCCTCACTCTCCCCTCGTCTCCCTCGTCCTCGACCAACCTCGCCGTCGTGCAGGGGCTGGGTTGTCACCGTGTGTTGTTCCTATGGGTTGTCGCTGCGGGGGCCGGCTCCCATGATTCGATCCAATCCTCTCCCCCGATCCCACCTACCGGCAGCGACCTCCTCTAAACCAGCCCCGCCACCGGCCTCCAGATCCAACCCAGCAGCTACCAGCTCAGGCCTAACCCCTACCCCACGGCCATGGCCATGGCAGGGCGAGCCCGAATCCCTACCCCGTGGTGGCTAGGGTTTTGGTCGCCTCCAACCCGATCCGGCGCGCGCGTGCGTGCTTCAACCCCGTGGCTAGCTTGCTTGCCGGCGTGCGCATGCGTGCTTCGATGCATGACGCTTCGTCCTCCCGATTCCCCATCGTCTCCCACCACCACCAACCACAAACTAGACGGCAGGTAAGGGAGGAGGAGAGCGGCGGTGAAGATGGTGTCACTGAAGCTGCAGAAGCGTCTGGCATCGAGCGTCCTCAAGTGTGGCAAGGGCAAGGTTAACGAGATCTCCATGGCCAACTCCCGTAAGAGCATCCCCCTCTTCCCCCACCCCATCCACTCCCCCTCTTCGCGCATCTCGATTGTCCCGTGGATTTCGTAGATCTATGGCCGAGGTGGTCATCCGCGAGGCTTAGGTTGTTCGAGGCAGGTAGGGCGATGCTTGCTCGCGCTGCGCCCGCTCATAGATTGGATGAACAGCCTCGTGTTGCGGGATGAGTGTTCTTCGGGTAGCTAAGTATTTAGACGGAACATCATATAGCTGACCACTCTATGGGTTTGATATTTTGCTGAGCTACCGTGATAGCTATGGGACTGTGATGTGCCATTTGATGGTGTTTCCGATAGCAGATGAATCGGTGATTCATGTAGATGCTTCGTTTAGATTGAGTCTCCTTGCATGCTCTCAACTTATGTTGCCTACTTTACACATCTCGCAGTGTGTTAGTGTTAAATTCACTAGCTTGTATGCATAAACTACTGAATTTGGTAGTATGAATCCATATAGTTTGTGCATACAGTTCAATCTTATGGGTGTCTCTTCATGTGATGAATGGGTTTCCTCTGTGGGGCCCTGGTAAACTGCAACACATGTACAACGAGAGTTTGACCTAGTTTAAGAAATCCTTCTTGCACTTGTAAGGCCTACTAACCTATCCATAGTACAAGTTTAATCATAAGGAACATGTTTCTCCATTAACTTGACCATGGTAACTCAAGTTGTTCTACTAATGAAGCTAATAGAGTTGCTTGTCCTGTTGTTCCTTTACCTTCACACTAATAGAGCTACATGTCTTCATTGACTTGATTCTTCGACATGGACATATTTAAAGCCTTCACTTGTTCATTGTGTCATCTGCTGATTACTTCTATGTTTTTTGCAAAGCACGTAATGGTTTTGAGTAGTTGATCATGGCCTGATGGAACGTTCATGTCGTTATCATGTATATATACACTATTACAGCAGCCAGATGCAATCCATTTTATTAAATGCATTCTGGTTAGGATTTGGTCATGGCATGACTTTTTTGTTATGTTTTCTATGAATCTAGTCACTACTTCCGGAGGCAAATTATCCTTACTCGTATTGAGATTTCCATCTACTTGAGGCAACTGCGGGATGGTAAAATTGTTGCTTTCTTTCTGCAGTCACGACCAAGAGACAGAGAAAGCATAGGTTGCTTGGGTGCATGCTAGAGGCTAGAGCTGCAGGAGGTTCAGTTACATGCTCTTAGTTTTTTCCTTCAATGCTACGTTGTGGTAGCCATGTTGTATGTTTCTAGGTTTTCTAACTATACGCAAAACTTTCTGTAGGCTCGGCGGGAGCATCCTGCTGCTTGATGGTGGACGACAAGGACTTCCTCGCACATGATTTGTCTTCTAAGATTTACGGCGTCAAGGTAATATCACTCTCTCCTACCTTGGTTGTCTTGTGGGTACGGTTGCTGTAGATGGTGGTCTGTGTGGATCTTGTTATACTGAGGGTGTTATGCTGGTGGTGGCTAGAAAGAAGGGCAGAAATGCTTAGCAATCTATTTCCTATAGTATTTAACTGTTTACATTATGAAATGTGTGGACAGTAGGTATGTTTCCCAGGTTATATGGTAATAATTGTAGACCTTATCGTTGAGTTTGGTTTGTGTTTATAGAATGACAAGGTTGGTTAATTAAGCCCTACATGTATCGAAAGCTGTCCCGGACCCGACCCGGACTGTCGCCGCCGTTGTGTCCGGATCATCCCCAAACATCTACAAAACGTCTCCGTTTTATTATTTGGGCTCCCTAGCCTATTTTTCCCGACCATCCGATTTTGATCTGAGGGACTAGGTAGCCCCTAACCTAATCCCCTACCTATTTAAACAACCTAACCCTAGACCAACTCCCTTTTTTCCTCACCCCGCCGCCAAATCAGCTCCACCTCGGGATTGTCCCCGCCGTCACCTGCACAGTCACTTCTCTCCTTGTTTTCAGCCACCACCCAGTTCACCCCAGACTCTAGATCCAATCATCAGAACCGTTGGATCGTAATCCCACGTCCAAGGGGTGCCCCATGCAGCTCCCGCAGCCACAGCCTCCTCGATCCGATCTGGATCGGGAGAGGAGCACCCGTCCTGCTCCTTGTCGCCCCGTTCGCCTGCAAGTTCCGCAGCGCCACCGGAGTTCCCTCCGCCGACGAGAACCACCTTCAGATGAGCCTCGCGCCACCCGTTCCTTCCTTTCCCGCTTCTCTCTTCTCCCTCTCACATCTCTGTCTCGTTTCTTTTTTCTGTCAGAGAACCAGAGCCGGAGCTTGCCGCTGCCTCGTCCAAGCAGCGTCCTAGGTGGATCTCACCGTTGTCGCCGCACCTTGACGCCGACGCGCCTCCACGGTCAGACCTCGCCGGATCGACCTCGTGTCCCCGCTGCCGGGCCTCCCTGCGCAAAGTCACCGCATCACTCCCACCCCTGCTGCTTTGTCCACACGAGGGAGACGAGTGCTCGCCCACATGCGTTGACCGCCCCGCGTGGACCAGGAGGCCTCGATCGCCACCAGATCTAGCAAGGCCGGCCTAGCACGCCCCCTCGCCGTCCTCTCTTCCTCCGGACTGGGCCATGGCCCATGGGGAAAGACCCCCTCCCCAGCGCCCGTTTGCTTTTCTTCTGCTGGGCCTGGCCCAATGTGAGCGCTCAGTTTTGGCCCGTTTCTTTTTTTCCTTAGATGCGATTTTATCAATTTCCAGGGATTTGCACTTTTGCAGATCAGCCCCTAAACCTCATGCATTTCATTACTCACAAACGGTGCATCATATGTAAAAACTTAATATATGAAAGTTGCTTAGAATTTTGTCTAGTTTCATAATATACCACTTTCATCTATGTTTAAAATGTTTAAAATGTTGTTTGTTTAAATTTGCTTAAATAACTTGCTAAAATGATAACATTCATAACTATTTAACCGTAACTCGGTTTGTAACAAACTTTATATGTAAATGGGGTGGGAAAATGCCTAGTTTAACATGGTCGCTTTACTTTGCATGTTTAATAACTCTAAAATTGTGCTTAGGGCAGAACAGTACCAAACCTAAAATATGCACATGAGGAGTTTCCGGACTTGTTGTTTTGTGTTCCGGCCTCATTTAAACTTGCCTAGATAGGTAGTTTTCATATGCTTCACCCCTTGTCATGATAATCAACATTTAATATTGTTGAGTACATAAACGGGAGAGAACTAAATAAGTCATGTGGTTTTTCGTCAATATGCAACTCGTTGCATATTGAGCTCCATTTAATTTGTAGGATTGTTTGTGCATTTTGCCATGCCATGCCTCATTAAACCGGACATGCATCATACTTGGTTGTGCATCATGGCAGGCTTATGTGATGGTTGTTTACTTTGTTGTCTGCTTCTTTTCGGGTTGCTTCTCGCGTTAGCTTCGGTTTCATTCCGGAGTTGTGAGGATTCGTTCGACTACGTCCATTTGTCTTCTTCATGGACTTGTTCTTCTTCCTTGCGAGATTTCAGACAAGATGACCATACCCTCGAAATCACTTCTATATTTGCTTGCTAGTTGCTCGCTCTATTGCTATGCCTATGTTGCAATACCTACCACATGCTTTCTCATGCCTCCCATATTGCCATGTCAAACCTCTAACCGACCTTGTCCTAGCAAACCGTTGTTTGGTTATGTTACTGCTTTGCTCCGCCCCTCTTATAGCGTTGCTAGTTGCAGGTGAAGTTTTGAGTTTGTTCCATGTTGGAACATGGATTTGTTGGGATATCGCAATATCTCTTATTTAATTGATGCATCTATATACTCCCTCCGGTCCTTTTTACTCTACACATTGGATTTGCTGAAAGTCAAACTTTGCTAAGTTTGACCAAGTTTATATTAGAAATTATTAGCATCTATAATATGTAATAAATATAACATGAAAATATATTCCAAGATGAATCTAATGATATTGGTGTTGTTATGTGAATGTCTATAATTTTTTGTACAAATTTGGTCAAAGTTGGATGAGATTGACTTCGGTCAAACCTAATATGCAGAGTAAAAAGGATCGGAGGGAGTACTTGGTAAAGTGTGGAAGGCTCGGCCTTATGCCTGGTGTTTTGTTCCACTCTTGCCGCCCTAGTTTCCGTCATACCGGTGTTATGTTCCTTGATTTTGCATTCCTTACGCGGTCGGGTTATAATGGGAACCCCTTGACAGTTCACTTTGAATAAAACTCCTCCAACAAGGCCCAACCTTGGTTTTACCATTTGCACTAACGACCTACCACCTTCCCTTGGGTTCTGCAGACTCAAGGGTCATCTTTATTTTAACCCCCCCCCCCCCGGGGGGCAGTGCTTCTCTAAGTGTTGGTCCGAACTGAGTAGACTGCGGGGCCACCTCGGGGAAACTTGAGGGTTGGTTTTACTCGTAGGATGTCTCATCCGGTGTTGCCCTGAGAACGAGATATGTGCAGCTCCTATCGGGATTGTCGGCGCATCGGGTGGCTTTGCTGGTTTAGTTTTACCATTGTCGAGATGTCTTGTAACCGGGATTCCGAGTCTGATCGGATTGTCTTGGGAGAAGGAATACCCTTCGTTGACCGTGAGAGCTTGTGATGGGCTAAGTTGGGACACCCCTGCAAGGATTTGAACTTTCGAAAGCCGTGCCCACGGTTATGGGCAGGTGGGAATTTGTTAATGTCCGGTTGTAGAAAATCTGAAACTTAACATAACTTAATTAAAATAAAATGCATCGATCGCGTGTGTAACCATGATGGTCTCTTTCCGGTGGAGTTCGGGAAGTGAACACGGTGTTGGAGTTATGCTTGACGTAGGTTGTTCTAGGATCACTTCTTGATCATAGATTCTCGACCGTGCCTTTGCCTTCTCTTCTCGCTCTCTTTTGCGTATGTTAGCCACCATATATGCTAGTCGCTTGCTGCAGCTCCACCCATACCTTTTACCCTTCCTATAAGCTTAAATAGTCTTGATCACGAGGGTGTGAGATTGCTGAGTCCCCGTGACTCACCAGATACTTCCAAAACCAGTTTGTAGGTGCTGATGAAACCGTGTAGGTGATGCAACCGAGCTCAAGGAGGAGCTCGATGAAGATCGTGTTCGTTATGTTGTTCCGTTTTCAGTTGATCAGTAGTGGAGCCCAGTTGGGACAATCGGGGATCTGTGTAGCATTTGGGGTAGTATTCTTTTATTTGGTTACGTAGTCGGACCTTGATTGTATCTGGATGATGTAATGCTTTATTCATGTATTGTGTGAAGTGGCGATTATAAGCCAACTATGTATCTCTTTCTCTTATGTATTACATGGGTTGTGTGAAGATTACCTCACTTGCGACATTGCTTACAATGCGGTTATGCCTCTAAGTCGTGCTTCGACACGTGGGAGATATAGCCGCATCATGGGCGTTACAAGTTGGTAATCAGAGCCTTCCGCGACTTAGGAGCCCCCTGCTTGATCGAATCGATGGCGTTGTTGAGTCTAGAAAAATGTTGAGTCTTATAGGATTATATATATCGGAGAGTAGGATTCTTTTTACTCCTCAGTCCCTTCGTCACTCTGGTGAGGCATCCTGACATAGAGTTTTGACTCTTCTCTTCTCAAATTTCACTAAAAAAAATTAGGATCACGCGGGTATCTTGAAATCGTTCCGATGGTTTTGTGACGAGAACATTGTTCTTGGTGCCTCCTGACATTTAGGGGTTGTGGCTGTGTCCCGGGGAGTTGAGCTCCGTGGTGTTGTCGTCACAATTTTATCGTTGCAGTTCTGGAATACCTGAGTTTCGCCGACATCGGAATCATGTTTTATGAAGTTGTTGGTGAGATAACCTCGACGCCACCCAGTACTGGGGCAGGAGTTCGGGAGTATTGCCATAACTCGTATAACGGATGCTTTTCGGAGGTTGGGGTAAATGATTTCCGAAGGTTTCTTGGTTATGTGTTGAAGGATGGATACAGCTGTATGTAGGATTTGTGTAGTTTTGGGTGAGATATTATGCTTCCCCTGTATCCCCAACACCTGATTGCATAACCGGAAAGTTTCGGGAGTTTATAAGTGGGAATTCAAGTAGCTCTTAGGATATCATTCCAACAGATGTATGATATGAAATTGGGGTTCGACGTCTAGTGGTCCGCCTATCCACGGTTGGTTTTACAGTGGTCTCGTTGTGTCTTAAAGAGTCCTTGGCTATGCCGACTCGGGGACACTTCGTATGTCATGTGCACTGCCTTGTACATGATGGTGTTGTACGATCAAGCCCGTGTAGGCCCCACCACGAAAACTTCGGACGAAATCTCTATCATATGTTTGTTCCGGCTTATTTTGCAAGCCAATCCTTTGTTTTCTTTTGGTTTGTGGTATTCGAGTTGCTTCGAAGTCAAATGTTGATTCCATACCTTCCCTAAGCGGTGTTCTCATATTTCTATGTGAATACTAATTCTTCTTGTTCATCAAGTTTGCCATCTCAATTTCTTTTGAATCGGTGTGTCTCCCCTCAAGCGGATACGATCATCTCAACATCCGCAAGATCAACTCAGTTCTTCTCAATGGTGTTTGCTTCATCCGTCTCCAAGTTGTCTTTGTTTTCCCGCCCACCCACCCCTTTTTCCTTCAAGGGCTCAGATTTCTAAATCAAGTATCATCTTATGGATGTGAAGTCTCTCCATTCTTTTATGTCAATGTTCTTATCCGGTGATTCTCATAAAGATTCTAATGGAGCTTCAAGTTCGTCATTCTTTGTTTTTTTATCTTCTCCGGTGGATTCAAATCAAGCTTTCGTGTTTATCATATCCTTTTTCCTCGTTTAAAATGTTTTTTCTCATGCCGGTGCACCTCTTTATCATTCACCTCTCACTATTCATTTGGTCTGGAGTGCTGAAGATATCTCAAAGATTCATGTTTCCACTCTGCATTCGTTCGAGCTATTTCAAGGATGTTATCTCTTTTGAGCCATTTAAATCAACTGGTGCAATCTTTCTCTTCAAATCGTTCAATGGTGTTTCTTTCCCTAACCCACGGGTCTTTTCCCAGGATCTTACCTGACTCTTCTAATTCTCCTGGAGCTTTTCAAATTCTTTTCGAAGTTTGACGTAAGAATGAATTGTCATCAGTCAAATGTCTTTCTCCAAGATCTTTCAATTTCTTTTCATCGTCGGTTCAACCTTTCTAATATTCATTCCGGAGTGCCTCAACAATTCATGGTGGTGTTTCTCATCGTCATTCTCATATTTTGAAGACCGAAGAAGAATTTTTCCTCCATATTTTGCTCCATTCTCTTCAAGATTCATGATTCTAGCTTGTTGCCATACTCTCATAATTGTTTTCGATTGTGAGAATTCTTTTGACCCATCCGGAGCAATTCAGGAGTCCTTGCAGTTTGTTTCTCCGGAGCCCATCATCTCAGAATTATCCATTCTAGTTTTCAGCTCTCTTTCTTTATAACTTACCGGTGCATCATTCAAATATCCTCTAATCAGCTCATGATCTCTTCGTTCTCATGTATCTAAATCCTAGCAAGCATCTTCGTTCATTTGCTAATTTTACCCGGTGTTTCTTTATCTTTCCTTCGTTCATTTTCAATTCTTACGGTGGTTCTTCCAAGATTCCTCTTCCTTCGTTTATCTTATCAATTCATTCGTTCTTTCCAAGTCTACAGGTGGATCATTGAAGTCTTTTCTCAAGTTTGAGCTATATCTCTCTTAATCCTTTCTACGAGAATAAGTAGTGTGCCAAATCCATTGTTTGTCATCAATTTAAGTGGTGAAGGATAAGCATAATGTAATTCTTATTCTTGTTTCATCGAGTGAATTCAATTCCTTATTCCGGAGGTTCATCATATCACATTCTCGGTTCGAGATGCTTTATCTTTTCTTTTCCAGGAGTTCCAAGCTCTCGTAATTATATGTCCACGGAGATACCTCTAATCATTGCAAGGCTTCAACCTTATTCTTTACATCCTCCATTTCGTTTGATCATTCTTTTATTACCGGAGTTCTTCATGGATGTTCTACATGTTGGTTCATCAGGGACTTAATCCTTTCTCGAGTGTTCATCAAGATTCTTTTCAGAGGAGCTCAAGCATTCTTCTTCTTGTAATCCGGAGTGCAATTCTTTCTTCCGTATCATTGGAGGTGGTATTATGTCATTCCTGATGATGTGAGTTCATGTTTCGTGATTCACATGCTGTTAAGAATGAGGTATTTTAAATCCATCAACCTCTTAGTTGAGTTATCTTGTGTCATGTTTCACCTAAAGCCTTCCCTAAGGATTGTTGTTATTATGGTGCTTATAAATGACCCAACTTCTTCATCTATCCTCCCGGTGATAAAAGTTTTTCATCTCCTCGTCGATGTAAAGCAAGCAATTGTTTTCCGTTTCTAGCAGGATTTCACCTCAAGTTTTTGATATGTTTTTTCCATAAGCCCTCAACAAGCCTGTTCTTTTCGTGGTTGATTTCCCAACAACTCCGTCCAATCCTTTTTTTAAGGATGCTTTTCAAATTCTATTGTGGTAGAAGATGTCATTTTCTTCTCAACTCTTTCCTTTCCAATGATCCAACTTATATTCTTTTGTTCCGGAGGCATTGTGATGTTGCTCTCTTCAACCCATCTTCTTGTTTTGTCAGGATCGTGTTCTTTTCATGCTTATCAATTTAACCGGAGTGTTTTTTCCTCTACGCAAGATCTTTTCGCCTTATCAAGTCTTGCATCTCTTTTCAACCGGAGTGCTACCTGAATTTGGTCTTCCTTCTTTCTCCTTCCTAACGAAGTGCTCTCAACTTCGTTTATCTCCATTGTATCATTTTCTCAAAATGGTTTAACTTTTCAAGGTTCTTTGGTTTCACTCATTTGTCAAAGAAGCAACTTAGTTTTACCTCTTCTCTTCCTCTTCCTTTTCCCTCCGGTGCCATTCTAGATCTCGGGACGAGATCCTCTCGTAGTGGTGGAGTATTGTAACGCCCCGAGACCGATGTGCCAGGTGTCTTCCAGTTATTCTCCATCGTTGCCATGTCTTTTGCTTGCGTGTTGCATTTCATCATGTCATCATATGCATTGCATCATCATGTTTTCAAGCTTGCGTCTGTCCTGGTCTCCTAGTTCCTTCCGTTGTCCGTTCTGAGCCCAGACACACTTGCACGCGCCTGTGGCATGTCCGAAATAGTATTTTTATAAGTGGCCAGAAAATGTTCTCGGAATGGGTTCAAAGTTGGCGTGTGGTCTTATTATAGTGTAGGTAGGCCGCCTGTCAAGTTTCATCGCATTCGGAGTTCGTTTGACGCCCAACGGATAACTATAGCGGCAATAGTAGTCGGTCTTTTCGTCGGACGTTTTCGGTCTCCAGAAGCCACTGCCGGGTCTCTCTCTCTCTCTTCTCTTCTCTCCGCCTGAGGTTTTCTGCATAGCCCACCACCACTAACCACCAGGCCCAATCTAACCTCTCTCGTCAGCCCGTAGCCCTCCTCGCGCGTGCGCCCGAAAGCTGTCCTGGACCCGACCCAGACTGTCGCCGCCGTTGTGTCCGGATCATCCCCAAACATCATCTACAAAACGTCTCCGTTTTCTTATTTGGGCTCCCTAGCCTATTTTTCTCGACCGTCCAATTTTGATCTAAGGGACTAGGTAGCCCCTAACCTAATCCCCTACCTATTTAAACAACCTAACCCTAGACTAACTCTCTTTTTTCCTCACCCCGCCGCCAAACTAGCTCCACCTTGGGATCGTCCCCGCAGTCACATACGCAGTCACTTCTCTCCTCATTTTCAGCCACCACCCAGTTCACCCCAGACTCCAGATCCAATCATCATAACCGTTGGATCATAATCCAACGTCCAAGGGGTGCCCCATGCAGCTCCCGCAGCCACAGCCTCCTCGATCCGATCTGGATCGAGAGAGGAGCACCCGTCCTGCACCTCGTCGCCCCGTTCGCCCGCAAGTTTCGCAGCGCCACCGGAGTTCCCTCCGCCGACGAGAACCACCTTCAGATGAGCCCCACGCTGCCCGTTCCTTCCTTTCCCGCTTCTCTCTTCTCCCTCTCACATCTCTGTCTCGTTTCCTTTTTCTGCCAGAGAACCAGAGCCGGAGCTTGCCGCTGCCTCATCCAAGCAGCGTCCTAGCCGGATCTCACCGTTGTCGCCGCACCTCGACGCCGGCGCGCCTCCACGGTCAGACCTCGCCGGATCGACCTCGGGTGCTCCCTACGCAAAGTCACCGCATCGCTCCCAACCCTGCTGCTTCGTCCACACGAGGGAGACGAGTGCTCGCCCGCATGCGTTGACCGCCCCGCGTGGACCAGGAGGCCTCGATCGCCACCAGATCCAGCAAGGCCGGCCTAGCACGCCCCCTCGCTGGCCTCTCTTCCTCCGGACTGGGCCATGGCCCATGGGGAGAGACCCCCTCCCCAGCGCCCATTTGCTTTTCTTCTGCTGGGCCTGGCCCAATGTGAGCGCTCAGTTTCGGCCTGTTTCTTTTTTTTCTTAGCTGTGATTTTATCAATTTCCAGGGATTTGCACTTTTGCAGATCAGCCCCTAAACTTCATGCATTTCATTACTCACAAACGGTGCATCATATGTAAAAACTTAATATATGAAAGTTGCTTAGAATTTTGTCTAGTTTCATAATATACCACTTTCATCTATGTTTAAAATGCTTAAAATGTTGTTTGTTTAAATTTGCTTAAATAACTTGCTAAAATGATTTAATTCATAACTATTTAACCGTAACTCGGTTTGTAAAAAACTTTATATGTAAATGGGGTGGAAAAATGCCTAGCTTAACATGGTGGCTTTACTTTGCATGTTTAATAACTCTAAAATTGTGTTTAGGGAAGAACAGTACCAAACCTAAAATATGCACATGAGGAGTTTCCGGACTTGTTGTTTTGTGTTCCGGCCTCATTTAAACTTGCCTAGATAGGTAGTTTTCATATGCTTCACCCCTTGTCAAGATAATAAACATTTAATATTGTTGAGTTCATAAATGGGAGAGAACTAAATAAGTCATGTGGTGTTTCTTCAATATGCAACTCGTTGCATATTGAGCTCCATTTAATTTGTAGGATTGTTTGTGCATTTTGCCATGCCATGCCTCATTAAACTGGACATGCATCATACTTGGTTGTGCATCATGCCAGGCTTATGTGATGGTTGTTTACTTTGTTGTTTGCTTCTTTCCGGGTTGCTTCTCGCGTTAGCTTCGCTTTTGTTCCGAAGTTGTGAGGATTCGTTCGACTACGTCCGTTTGTCTTCTTCATGGACTTGTTCTTCTTCCTTGCGGGATTTCAGGCAAGATGACCATACCCTCGAAATCACTTCTATCTTTGCTTGCTAGTTGCTCGCTCTATTGCTATGCCTATGCTGCGATACCTACCACATACTTTCTCATACCTCCCATATTGCCATGTCAAACCTCTAACCCACCTTGTCCTAGCAAACCGTTGTTTGGTTATGTTACCGCTTTGCTCGGCTCCTCTTATAGCGTTGCTAGTTGCGGGTGAAGTTTGGAATTTGCTCCATGTTGGAACATGGATTTGTTGGGATATCACAATATCTCTTATTTAATTAATGCATCTATATACTTGGTAAAGGGTGGAAGGCTCGGCCTTATGCCTGGTGTTTTGTTCCACTCTTGCCGCCCTAGTTTCCGTCATACCGGTGTTATGTTCCTTGATTTTGCGTTCCTTACGCGGTCGGGTTATAATGGGAACCCATTGACAGTTCGCTTTGAATAAAACTCCTCCAGCAAGGCCCAACCTTGGTTTTACCATTTGCACTAACAACCTACCACCTTCCCTTGGGTTCTGCAGACTCAAGGGTCATCTTTATTTTAATACCCCCCCCCCCCCCGGGGCCAATGCTTCTCTAAGTGTTGGTCCGAACTGAGTAGACTGCGGGGCCACCTCGAGGAAACTTGAGGGTTGGTTTTACTCGTAGTATGTCTCATCCGGTGTTGCCCTGAGAACGAGATATGTGCAGCTCCTATCGGGATTGTCGGCGCATCGGGTGGCTTTGCTGGTTTAGTTGTACTATTGTCGAGATGTCTTGTAATCGGGATTCCGTGTCTGATCGGATTGTCTTGGGAGAAGGAATATCCTTCATTGACCATGAGAGCTTGTGATGGGCTAAGTTGGGACACCCCTGCAGGGATTTGAACTTTTGAAAGCCGTGCCCGCGGTTATGGGCAGATGGGAATTTGTTAATGTCCGGTTGTAGAAAACCTGAAACTTAACTTAACTTAATTAAAATAAAATGCATCAACCGTGTGTGTAACCATGATGGTCTCTTTCCGGCGGAGTTCGGGAAGTGAACACGGTGTTGGAGTTATGCTTGACGTAGGTTGTTCTAGGATCACTTCTTGATCATAGATTCTCGACCGTGCCTTTGCCTTCTCTTCTCGCTCTCTTTTGCGTATGTTAGCCACCATATATGCTAGTCGCTTGCTGCAGCTCCACCCCATACCTTTTACCCTTCCTATAAGCTTAAATAGTCTTGATCGCGAGGGTGCGAGATTGCTGAGTCCCCGTGACTCACCAGATACTTCCAAAACCAGTTTGTAGGTGCCGATGAAACCGTGTAGGTGACGCAACCGAGCTCAAGGAGGAGCTCGATGAAGATCGTGTTCGTTATGTTGTTCCGTTTTCAGTTGATCAGTAGTGGAGCCCATTTGGGACGATCGGGGATCTGTGTAGCATTTGGGGTAGTCTTCTTTTATTTGGTTCCGTAGTCGGACCTTGATTGTATCTGGATGATGTAATGCTTTATTCATGTATTGTGTGAAGTGGCGATTGTAAGCCAACTATGTATCTCTTTCTCTTATGTATTACATGGGTTGTGTGAAGATTACCTCACTTGCGACATTGCTTACAATGCGGTTATGCCTCTAAGTCGTGCTTCGACACGTGGGAGATATAGCCGCATCATGGGCGTTACAAGGGGGCGGCTCTTATCCACCCGGGGGGCGGCTGCAGTGGCGAGAGAGGGGGTTTGGCGCTGGCCATGGCCTTTGGCCTCTCCTTGTTGCAAGCGGGAGGTAGGGGGAAAGGCCAGCCATGTGGGATGGGCCTTGTATAGTGTGAACTAGGCCTAAATGCCCAGCGGCTTCTTTCCTTTTTTTGTTTTTAAAATTTTCTGTTTTATATTATATTCTATTATAGCTATTGTTTTGCATTAAACCTTGAATCAAATGACTTTTAGAAAACTTGGAGCCTTGTCATATAAATACTATACATTAACTAACACTGCGACAACAAGTTTGAGAATTATTGAATTCATACAATTTATGATTGCATTTAAATGGAATTAAAAAGTGTTGTTTGGTCCTGTTTTAATTATATAGAGCATTTAAACATTCCCAAAAATGTTGGTTGATGTTTGTTAATTAGTTAGTGAATATTTACAGCCTTTTTAACATTTATAATTCACTGCTTTATGAAATTACAATTTAACTTGTTATTTGAATTTGAATTTTAACTTAGTTTGGAACAAATAAGGTTTAGCAAAATTTAAATTATGATGACATTGCATCATTAACAGAGGTTTACTATAGCTTAACTATCGGGGTGTCACGGTGTCTACGTGCCCATGTAGACCGTAAGTGGAAGCGTTTGACAACGCGGTTGATGTAGTCAAACTTCTTCGTGTTCCAACCGATCGAGTACCGAATGTACGGCACCTCCACGTTCAGCTCGATGACATCCTCCGCCTTCTTGATCCAGCAAGACGGCGAGGTAGTGGATGAGTTCCGACAGCATGACGGCGTGGTGATGGTGATGGTGAATCTATCTCCGCTGGGCTTTGCCTAAGCACTACGAAAATATGACCGGGTGTAAACGATGGAGGGGGGCGTCGCGCACGACTAAGCAATTGTTCTGGCTGTGTTAGGCGCCATCCTCCCACATATATAGGTGGGAGGGAGAGGGGAGAGGCCAAGGGGTGCCCCAAGTAGGTCTGAATCCTACTTGGGCTCCTGCCCTAGCCCCCTCCCCCTTCCTTCTTTTCGCGCCAAGGGGGAGGAAGGAGGAGGTGGTGCCTCCCCCTTTCCTTTCTCCTGCAACGAGGGAAAGGCAGGAGGAGGTGGCGCCCCCTCCTTTCCTTCTTCTAGTGACGGCGGCCATGGAGAGGGCGCACCAGCCCCTCTGTGGGCTGGTGTGTGCCTCTCCTTGGCCCATTAGGCCCATAGACCTCCCGGGGCCTCCTGGAACCCATTCCGGTGATCCGATGACTACCCGGTGCACTCTGAAACCATTCCGGTGTCCGAATACCATTGTCCTATATATCAATCTTTAACTCTCGAACATTTCAAGACTCCTCGTAATGTCCTTGATCTCATCCGAGACTTCGAACAACATTCGGTCACCAAATCATATAACTCATATAGCAATATATCGTCAACTAACGTTAAGCGTGCAGACCCTACGAGTTCGAGAACTATGTAGACATGACCGAGACACCTCTCTGGTCAATAACCAATAGAGGAACCTCGATGCCCATATTAGCTCCTACATATTCTACAAAGATCTTTATCGGCCGAACCATTATGACAACATATGTAATTCCCTTTGTCCATCGGTATGTTACTTGCTCGAGATTCGATCGCCGGTATATTCATACCTAGTTCAATCTTGTTACCGGCAAGTCTCTTTACTAGTTCCATAATACATCATCTTGCAACTAACTCATTAGTCATTTTGCCTGCAAGGCTTCTTATGATGTGTATTACCGAGAGGGCCCAGAGATACCTCTCCCATACTTGGAGTGACAAATCCTAATCTTGATCTATGCCAACTCAACAAACACCTTCAGAGATACCTATAGAGCATCTTTATGATCACCTTGTTACATTGTGACGTTTGATAGCACACAAGGTATCCGTCCGGTATTCGGGAGTTGCATAATCTCATAGTAGAAGGAATATGTATATGACATGAAGAAAGCTATAGCAATAAACTGAACGATCAATATGCTAAGCTAACGGATGGGTCTTGTCCATCACATCATAATCCTAATGATGTGATCCCGTTATCAAATGACAACACGTGTCTATGGTTAGGAAACCTTAACCATCTTTGATCAACGAGCTAGTCTAGTAAAGGCTTACTAGGGACACAATATTTGTTTATGTATTCACACATGTATTTAAGTTTTTAATCAATCCAATTCTAGCATAAATAATAAACCTTTATCATGAATAAGGAAATATAAAATAACAACTTTATTATTGCCTCTAGGGCATATTTCCTTCAGTATCCCACTTGCACTAGAGTCAATAATCTAGTTCACATCGCCATGTGACTAACATCCAAAGAGTTTACTAGAGTCAATAATCTAGTTCACATCGCCATGTGATTAATACCCATAATTCACATCGCCATGTGAATAACACCCAAATAGTTTACTAGAGTCAATAGTCTAGTTCACATCGCCATGCGATTAATACCCAAAGAGTACTAAGGTGTGATTATGTTTTCCTTGTGAGAGAGTTTTAGTCAATGGGCCTGCAACATTCAGATCCATGCGTACTTTGCAAATTTCTATGTATACAATGCTCTGCATGGAGCTAATACGTCTCCAAAATATCTATAATTTTTTATTGTTCCATGCTATTAATTATATTATCCATCTTGGATGTTTTATATGCTATTTCATATGATTTTTGGGACTAACCTATTAACCTAGGGCCCAGTGCTAGTTCCTATTTTTTCCTTGTTTTTGACTTTGACAGAAAAGGAATACCAAATGGAGTCCAATTGAAGTGCCAATTTTTGATCATTTTTATGGACCAAAAGAAGCCCCGGGAGTAAAATAGTTGGGCCAGAAGAGTTCTGAGCCATCCACGAGGGTGGAGGGTGCGCCCTACCCCCTGGGCACGCCCCCTGCCTCGTGAATGACTCGGAGACCCCCCTGACGTGAGGCCGACGCCAAAAATTCCTATAAATATAGAAACCCCTGAAAAGAAACCTAGATCAGGAGTTTCGCCACCGCAAGCCTTTGTAGCCACCAAAAACCAATCGGGACCCTGTGCCAGCACCCTGTCGGAGGGGGGAATCATCACCGGTGGCCATCTTCATCATCCCGGCGCTCTCCATGACGAGGAGGGAGTAGTTCACCCTCGAGGCTGAGGGTATGTACCAGTAGCTATGTGTTTGATCTCTCTCTCTCGTGTTCTTAATGTGGCACGATCTTGATGTAACGCGAACTTTGCTACTATAGTTGGATCTTATGATGTTTCTCCCCCTCTATCTCCATGTGATGAATTGAGTTTTCCCTTTGAAGTTATCTTATCGGATTGAGTCTTTAAGCATTTGAGAACACTTGATGTATGTCTTGCGTGGGGTACATGTGGTGACAATGGGGTATTCTATTGATTCACTTGATGTATGTTTTGGTGATCAATTTGCGGCTTCTGTGACCTTGGGAATCTATGCATAGGGGTTGGCACACGTTTTCGTCTTGACTCTCCGGTATAAACTTAGGGGCACTCTTTGAAGTTCTTTGTGTTGGTTGAATAGATGAATTTGAGATTGTGTGATACATATCGTATAATCATACCAGTGGATACTTGAGGTGACATTGGAGTATCTAGGTGACATTAGGGTTTTGGTTGATTTGTGTCTTAAGGTGTTATTTTACTACAAACTCTAGGGTTTTTGTGACACTTATAGGAATAGCCCAATGGATTGATCAGAAAGAATAACTTTGAGGTGGTTTCATACCCTACAATAATCTCTTCGTTTGTTCTCCGCTATTAGTGACTTTGGAGTGACTCTTTGTTGCATGTTGAGGGATAGTTATATGATCTAATTATGTTATCCTTGTTGAGAGAACTTGCACTAGTGAAAGTATGAACCCTAGGCCTTGTTTCGAAGCATTGCAATACTGTTTGTGCTCACTTTTATCATTAGTTACCTTGGTGTTTTTATATTTTCATATTACAAAAACCTATATCTACCATCCATATTGCACATGTATCACCATCTCTTCACCGAACTAGTGCACCTATACAATTTAGCATTGTATTGGGTGTGTTGGGAACACAAGAGACTCTTTGATATTTGGTTGCAGGGTTGTTTGAGAGAGACCATCTTCATCCTACACCTCCCATTGATTGATAAACCTTAGGTCATCCACTTGAGGGAAATTTGCTACTGTCCTACAAACCTCAGCACTTGGAGGCCCAACAACGTCTACAAGAAGAAGGTTGTGTAGTAGACATCAAGCTCTTTTTGTCGCCGTTGCCGGGGAGGTTCGTGCTTGGAGGTATATCTTTAGATCTTGCAATTGAATCTTTTAGTTTCTTATTTTATCACTAGTTTAGTTTATAAAAGAAAACTACAAAAAAATGGAATTGATGGTGCCTCATATGCTTCATCTTTTTAATATCTTTCATGAAAATAAGGATTCCGATAATTGTGCCAAAATGTTAGAAGAAGAATGCAATAAAATGTTTGGCATACAATCTTTGAATGATCAGCATGATTGCAATGTTGTTAGTATGAACTCTTTGAATATTCGTAGTACTAATGATGATTCCACTAGTCATCATGAAAATGTCTCTTATAAGCATGTCATTTTTTGTGGAGTGCATAGAGTTTGCAAGTACGCACCAAATAGGGAAGATAGATTTTGCAAGAGGCATAAGTATTTAGAAACTAAATGGTTGCAAGATAGGCTAGATGCTTGTGTTGAAAATTTGCTTTGCCATCCTTATGAACTTTGCAATGAATGTGATCATTTAAATCTCCAATGCAAATTGTTTCATGATCGTATCGTGTCCAAAAATTGTGATCACTTGATTTCCCTTCCGCATCATAATGAACTTAGTTTGCTTGTGGGTTATGAAGAAACAAAACGTATAACTAAGGATATTCCAGAATTTTTCCTTGATAAAGTTCTAGATTTTGATCTAGAGGAAATTTATATGTATTGTGCGGTGAATTGCATTGAAAATCCTTATATTGCCAATTACATAAAGAGAAGAAAACAAATAGAAGATGAAGAGAATACTAATGAAAGGGAAGAGATTTCCTAATATCCTCCTATTCTTTCTTATGATGAATCAGGTGAGGAGGTGGAGCCTTCTATTCAACCAATCTCATTAATAAGGAGCTCCAAAAAGAGGATTAAATCCATACTTAATGTGAAGAAGAAAATGAAAAAACGGAGAAGCAAAGGTAAAAAGGTATCCCTCCCAAATGATGTTGCTCCTATTACTCATCGTGATGATGATAATTGCTATACTATTGGTGCTATCCATACTATTAATGATGAGAGTGATTATGCTTATGATATGAAAAGGCCAAAGCTTGGGGATGCTATGTTTAATGAAGATGATATTTTTAGTCTCCCAAGTTTTGATGAGCAAATTTATTATGATGATAGCATGCCTCCTATTTATGATGACTATATTGATGAAAGTGGGTTTGGAAGAGTGTCAAGTTTAGGAAGTAATGATCCCACTATTTTGGATGATGTTGAATCTTATTGTGATAATTATAAAAGTGGATTTGGAGAGGTCATGACTTTATTTAGTAATGATTCCACTATCTTGGAAGAGGTTTCAATTGATTGTGATGAGAACAAAGTTGCTACTTATGATGATTATTGTGATGACACTTATGTTATAAAAAGTAGTGATGATTATATTTATAAAACTTGTCATGATTATGATTACCCTTTTTCTTAACATTACTCTTTTAATGTGGAAATAATTTATAGTGTTCGAGTTTCTTATGATACTCTCACTATTCCGAATAAGAAGAATTTTGCTTATGTGGAGAGTAATAAAATTTATATGCTTGTGCATCATAAAAATAGTGCTTTATGTGATAGTTATATTGTTGAATTCATTCATGATGCTACTGAAATTTATTATGAAGGAGGAACATATGCTTGTAGGAATTGCAATAATATCAAGTCTCCTCTCTATGTGTTAAAAGTTTTGAAAGTTATGCTTGTTTTGTCTTCCTATGCTAGTTGATTCTTGTTCCCATAAATTTTTTGCTCACAAAATCCCTATGCATAGGAAGTGGGTTTGTCTTAAATGTGTTAGTCATATTCTTCATGATGCTCTCTTTATGTTTCAATTCTTATCTTTTATGTGAGCATCATTGAAATCGTCATGCCTAGCTAATAAGGCATTAAAGAAAAGCGCTTGTTGGGAGACAACCCAATATTACCCCTACTGTTTTTGTGTGTCCACATGATTACGCTACTATATTAATCATGTTTTATAGCTTTTGTTTCAATAAAGTGCCAATTAGAACCTTTGGGAAGACTTGGGTGAAAGTTAATGTGATCTTGCTGTAAAAAACAGAAACTTTACGCTCACGAGATTAGCTGTCATTTTTTACAGAAGAGTGATTTTAAGTTGTTTATTTTTTCAGAAGATTAATAGACAAATTACTCACATCCATCAATTTATTTTAGAATTTTTAGAGTTAGAGAAGTATTCGAGAGTTACAGATTATTACAGACTGTTCTGTTTTTGACGGATTTTGTTTTCTATGTGTTGTTTGCTAATTTTGATGAATCTATGAGCAGTATCGGAGGGTATGAACCATAGAGAAGTTGGAATACAGTAGATATTACACCAATATAAATAAAGAATGAGTTCACAACAGTACCAAAAGTGGTGACTTTATTTCCTTCTACTAACGGAGCTTACGAGTTTTCTGTTGAGTTTTGTGTTGTGAAGTTTTCAAGTTTTGGGTAAAGATTCGATGGACTATGAAATAAGGAGTGGAAAGAGCCTAAGCTTAGGGATTCCCAAGGCATCCCAAGGTAATATTCAAGGACAACCAAGAGCCTAAGCTTGGGGATGCCCCAGAAGGCATCCCCTCATTCGTCTTCGTTCATCGGTAACCTTACATGGAGCTATATGTTTATTCACCACATGATATGTGTTTTGCTTGGAGCGTAATTTTCTTTTCTTTTGTTTTTCTTGCTGTTTGACTAAAATACCAAGATCTGAAATTCTTAAATGTTAGAGTCTTCACATAGTTGCATAATTATTCGACTACTCATTGATCTTCACTTATATCTTTCGGAGTAGTTTGTCATTTGCTCTTGTGCTTCACTTATATCTTTTTAGAGCACGACGGTGGTTTTATTTTGAAGAAATTGATGAACTCTCATTCTTTACTTATATTATTTTGAGAGTCTTAAACAACATGATAATTTTCTTAGGTTATGGATTTAGTCCTAATATGATAGGCATCCAAGAGGGATATAATAAAAACTTTCATATAAAGTGGATTGAATACTATGAGAAGTTTGATTCTTTATGATTGTTTTGAGATATGAAGATGGTGATATTGGAGTCATGCTAGTGGAGTAGTTGTGAATTTGAGAGATACTTGTGTTAAAGTTTGTGATTCCCGTAGCATGCACGTATGGTGAACCGTTATGTGATGAAGTTGGAGCATGATGTATTTATTGATTGTCTTCCTTATGAGTTGAGGTCGGGATCGCGCGATGGTTAACTCCTACCAACCCTTCCCCTAGGAGCATGCGCGTAGTACTTTGTTTTGATGACTTGTAGATTTTTGCAATAAGTATATTAGTTCTTTATGACTAATGTTGAGTCCATGGATTATACACACTCTCACCCTTCCACCATTGCTAGCCTCTCTTGTGCCACGCAAATTTCGCTGGTACCATACACCCACCATATACCTTCCTCAAGACAGCCACCATACCTACCTATTATGGCATTTCCATAGCCATTCCGAGATATATTTCCATGCAACTTTCCACCGTTCTGTTTATTATGACATGCTTCATCATTGTCATATTGCTTTGCATGATCATGTAGTTGACATCGTATTTGTGGCAAAGCCACCTTTCATAATTCTTTCATACATGTCACTCTTGAGTCATTACACATCCCAGTACACCACTGGAGGCATTCATATAGTCATATTTTGTTCTAAGTATTGAGTTGTAATTCTTGAATTGTAAGTAAATAAAAGTGTGATGATCATCATTATTAGAGCATTGTCCCAGTGAGGAAAGGATGATGGAGACTATGATTCCCCCATAAGTCGGGTTGAGACTCTGGACGAAAAATAAAAAATAAAAATAAAAAAGAGGCCAAAAAAAGAGAGGGCCCAAAAAAGAGAGAAAAAGAGAGAAGGGACAATGCTACTATCCTTTTTCCACACTTGTGCTTCAAAGTAGCACCATGATCTTCATGATAGAGGGTCTCTTATTTTGTCACTTTCATATACTAGTCGGAATTTTCGTTATAGAACTTGGTTTGTATATTCCAATGATGGGCTTCCTCAAAATGCCCTAGGTCTTCGTGAGCAAGCAAGTTGGATGCACACCCACTTAGTTTCTTCTGTTGAGCTTTCATACATTTATAGCTCGAGTGCATCCGTTGCATGGAAATCCCTACTCACTCACATTGATATCTACTGATGGGCATCTCCATAGCCCATTAATATGCCTACCTGATGTGAGACCATCTTCCTCCTTTTTGTCTTCTCCACAACCACCATTCTGTTTCACCTATAGTGCTATGTCCATGGCTCACCCTCATGTATTGCATGAAAGTTGAAAAAGTTTGAGAATACTAAAGTATGAAACAATTGCTTGGCTGGAACCGACGTTGTGCATGATTTGAATATTTTGTGTGACAAAGATGGAGCATAGCCAAACTATATGATTTTGTAGGGATGAACCTTCTTTGGCCATGTTATTTTGAGAAGACATGATTACTTTGTTAGTATGCTTGAAGTATTATTATTATGTCAATATTAAACTTTTGTCTTGAATCTTTCATATCTGAACATTCATGCCACGATAAAGAAAATTACATTGATAATTATGTTAGGTAGCATTCCACATCAAAAATTCTGTTTTTATCATTTACCTACTCGAGGACGAGCGGGAATGAAGCTTGGGGATGCTTGATACTTCTCCAACATATCTATAATTTTTTTATTGTTCCATGCTATTATATTATCCATCTTGGATGTTTTATATGCATTTATATGCTATTTTATATGATTTTTGGGACTAACCTATTAACCTAGAGACCAATGCCAGTTTCTGTTTTTCCTTGTTTTTGAGTTTTACAGAAAAGGAATACCAAACGGATTCCAATTGACATGCCAATTTTTGATGATTTTTTATGGACCAAAGAAGCCCCGGAGTAAAATAGTTGGGCCAGAAGAGTCCCGGGCCATCCACGAGGGTGGAGGGCGCGCTCTACCCTCCTGGGCACGCCCCCTGCCTCGTGGATGACTCGGAGACCCCCCTGACATGAGACCGACGGCAAAAATTCCTATAAATATAGAAACCCCCGAAAAGAAACCTAGATCGGGACTTCCGCCGCCGCAAGCCTCTATAGCCACCAAAAACCAATCGGGGCCCTGTTCCGGCACCCTGCCGGAGGGGGGAATCATCACCGGTGGCCATCTTCACCATCCCGGCGCTTACCATGATGAGGAGGGAGTAGTTCACCCTCGGGGCTAAGGGTATGTACCAGTAGCTATGTGTTTGATCTCTCTCTCTCTCTCTCGTGTTCTTGATGTGGCACAATCTTGATGTAATGCGAGCTTTGCTACTATAGTTGGATCTTATGATGTTTCTCCCCCTCTATCTCCTTGTGATGAATTGAGTTTTCCCCTTGAAGTTATCTTATCAGATTGAGTCTTTAAGGATTTGAGAACACTTGATGTATGTCTTGCGTGGGATACGTGTGGTGACAATGGGGTATTCTATTGATTCACTTGATATATGTTTTGGTGATCAACTTGCGGGTTTCATGACCTTGGGAATCTATGCATGGGGGTTGGCACATGTTTTTGTCTTGACTCTCCGGTAGAAACTTTGGGGCACTCTTTGAAGTTCTTTCTGTTGGTTGAATAGATGAATCTAAGATTGTGTGATGCATATCGTATAATCATACTCGTGGATACTTGAGGTGACATTGGAGTATCTAGGTGACATTAGGGTTTTGGTTGATTTGTGTCTTAAGGTGTTATTTTACTACGAACTCTAGGGCTGTTGGTGACACTTATAGGAATATCCCAATGAATTGATCGGAAAGAATAACTTTGAGGTGGTTTCGTACCCTACAATAATTTCTTCGTTTGTTCTCCACTATTAGTGACTTTGGAGTGACTCTTTGTTGCATGTTGAGGGATAGTTATATGATCTAATTATGTTATCCTTGTTGAGAGAACTTGCACTAGTGAAAGTATGAACCCTAGGCCTTGTTTCGAAGCATTGCAATACCGTTTGTGCTCACTTTTATCATTAGTTACCTTGGTGTTTATATATTTTCATATTACAAAAACCTATATCTACCATCCATATTGCACTTGTATCACCATCTCTTCACCGAACTAGTGCACCTATACAATTTACCATTGTATTGGGTGTGTTGGGGACACAAGAGACTCTTTGCTATTTGGTTGCAGGGTTGTTTGAGAGAGACCATCTTCATCATATGCCTCCCACGAATTGATAAACCTTAGGTCATCCACTTGAGGGGAATTTGCTACTTTCCTACAAATCTCTGCACTTGGAGGCCCAACAACATCTACAAGAAGAAGGTTGTGTAGTAGACATCAGGAGCTACTCTAGCCAATTGCTCCCACATTCAATACGTATCCAGATTGAGACTCAAAGTCATCTGGATCGGTATCAAAGCTTGCATTGATGTAACCCTTTACGACGAACTCAGTATCACCTCCATAACGGAGAAACATTTTCTTGGTCCTATTTAAGGCACCTTAGGATAATTTTGACCGCTATCCAATGATCAACTCCTGGATCACTATTGTATCCTCCCTGCCAAACTTGGCAAGGCACACATTAAGTCTGGTACACAGCATAGCATACATGATAGAACCTATGGCTGAGGCATAGGGAATGAATTTCATTTTCTCTATATCTTTTGAAGTGGTCTGGCTTTGAGTCTGACTCAATTTCACACCTTGTAACACAGTCAAGAACCCTTTGTTTGACTGGTCCATTTTGAACTTCTTCAAAACTTTATCAAGGTATGTGCTTTGTGAAAGTCCTATTAAGCGTCTTGATCTATCCCTATAGATCTTGATGCCCAATATATAAGCAGCTTCACCGTGGTCTTTCATTGAAATATCCTTATTCAAGTATCCGTTTATGTTGTCCAGAAATTCTATATCATTTCCAATCAATAATATGTCATCCACATATAATATCAGAAATGCTAGAGAGCTCCCACTCACTTTCTTGTAAATACAGGCTTCGCCATAAGTCTGTATAAAACCATATGCTTTGATCACCTCATCAAAGTGTATATTCCAACTCCGAGATGCTTGCACCAGTCCATAGATGGATCGTTGGAGCTTGCACACTTTGTTAGCACCTTTAGGATCGACAAAACCTTTTGGTTGCATCATATACAACTCTTTTTTAAGAAATCCATTAAGGAATGCAGTTTTCATGTCCATTTGCCAGATTTCATAATTATAAAAGGCGGCAACTGCTAACATGATTCGGACTGACTTAAGCATCGCTATGGGTGAGAAGGTCTCATCATAGTCAACCCCTTGAACTTGTTGAAAACCTTTCGCGACAAGTCGAGCTTTGTAGATGGCCACATTACCATCAGCATTTGTCTTCTTCTTGAATATCAATTTATTCTCAATGGCTTGCCGATCATCGAGCAAGTCCACCAAAGTCCACACTTTGTTTTCATACATGGATTCTATCTCAGATTTCATGGCCTCAAGCCACTCATCGGAATCTGGGCTCATCATAGCTTCTTCATAGTTCGTAGGTTCGCCATGGTCTAGTAACATGACTTCCAGGACATGATTACCATACCACTCTGGTGCGGAACGTGCTCTGTTCGACCTACGAGGTCCAGTAGTAACTTAATTTGAAGTTTCATGATCATCATCATTAGCTTCCTCTCTAGTTGGTGTAGGCATCACGGGAACGGATTTCTCTGATGTGCTACTTTCCAAATTGAGAGAAGGTACAATTACCTCATCAAGTTCTAATTTCTTCCCACACACTTCCTTCGAGAGAAACTCCTACTCTAGAAATGTTCCATTCTTGGCAACAAAGATTTTTCCTTAGGATCTGTGGTAGAAGGTGTACCTAATGGTTTCCTTAGGGTATCCTATGAAGACGCACTTCTCCGATTTGGGTTCGAGCTTATCAGGTTGAAGCCTTTTGATATAAGTATCGCAACCCCAAACTTTAAGAAACGACAACTTAGGTTCCTTGCCAAACCATAGTTCATATGGTGTCGTCTCAACGGATTTAGACGGTGCCCTATTTAACATCAATGCGGCTGCCTCTAATATATAACCCCAAAATGATAGTGGTAAATCGGTAAGTGACATCATAGATGGCACCATATCTAATAATGTACGGTTACGACGCTCGGACACACCATTACGCTGTGGTCTTCCAGGTGGCGTGAGTTGTGAAACAATTCCACATTTTTTAAATAAGGTCCAAACTCGTAACTCAAATATTCGCCTCCGTGATCAGATCATAGAAACTTTATTTTCTTGTTACAACGATTCTCCACTTCACTCTGAAATTCTTTGAACTTTATGAATGTTTCAGACTTGTGTTACATCAACTAGATATACCCATACCTACTTAAATCATTTGTGAAGGTCAGAAGATAACGATACCCGCCGCATGCCTCAACAGTCATCGGACGCATACATCGGTATGTATTATTTCCAATAAGTCATTAGCTCACTCCATTGTTCCGAAGAATGGAGTTTTAGTAATCTTGCCCATGAGGCATGGTTCAGAAGTATCAAATGATTCATAATCAAGTGATTCCAAAAGTCCATCCGTATGGAGTTTCTTCATGCGCTTTACACCAATATGACCTAAATGGCAGTGCCACAAATATGTTGCACTATCATTTATCGACTTTGCATCTTTTGGCATCAATATTATGAATATGTGTTGTAGCGACCCGACCTCAAACGGTCAAGTCTATATGCTTCAGTGTCATCCCTGGATCGATAATGCTGATACACACAGTACTCGAGGATTTATAACAGAGTAGCAATCACACACTTATTACATCGAATGTCTCAGAAGAGAACTTATTACAATAAATATGGCTTAAGGCCATCTAATATGATAACAGCGGAAGGCTTGGAAGATAAAGTGAGTCCATCAACTCCAACGGCATAGCTGAGCTGCACGGCAACGACCTAACGAACCTTACTCCTCATCTGAAAAGTCTGCAACATAATACGTTGCAGCCCAAAAATGGGTCAGGACATGGAATATGTTGGCAATGTAACATAGTAGAGCAAGAACAGAATAATGCTATCACTACATGCATATTTGGCTGGTGGAAAACTCTATGGTTACAGTTTTGCGAAAAACCAATTTTTTCCTACAACAAAGGAATATATTTTATTTAACTATCATGGTAGTTGAAACATCATTGAGAAGGTTCCTCCAACTCAATCCCAATTAAAAGTAATTATCAACCCAACAATATTAATTTAGAGTGATGAGATACATATGATAATCCAAGTACTAGATACTCAAGATTTGTCCATAACCAGGGACACGGCTAACCAGGATTAGTTTATACACTCTGTAGAGGTTTGCGCACTTTCCCCCACAAGACTCGATCTCCTCCGTTGGATTTCTCGCACTACATGATGTTTGAGAAACGGATGACCGAGACACAGTATTTCAGAAGCATTAACTCTCTACTCCGGATAGACTATACCACCTACAACCCACTACCTGCTAGTCTATCTCTTTAAGAGCTTCACGCAACTTACTCAACTATGCTAGAGCCCATAATAGCATGTGGCTGCACACGGAAGTTTCTAGCATGAAATATCTCAGTTCCCTTTGAGCCTGGGTGGCGGGCCTTAGGATTATCACACAGGTACTCCAGGATATCCTAGGACAACACTGGATTCTCCAGGTGCCCAACAAACCATCCACCTAGATGTGTATTTAAGTTGCCACCTTAAGTTGAACCATTAATTAATAATCTCAAATTTCTCATGGATTCACTAAAATCCAATCCACGTCTACGAGCATAGCATAGCAATATAAGCAATACGTAGAAGTAACTCCCAAGGGTTTGATAGTAACAAGGTAATAGGTTCTACCTCATCAACTACTTCCCAAACCCACATGGTATCAAATCCTAACCATGCAATGTGTGAGGGTTGTATCTAATGCATAAAAACTGGGTGATAAAGGGTATGATCAAAGTGTTACTCGCCTTGCTGATGATCCGCAAAACCTAGAGAGTCGTAGTAGCATGCTTCGCACTCCGGGTGTTCTATCGCAAACAAAAAATAGCACACATAAGCAATCAAGCAAAGGAACATGGACTAAAACTCAAATAAGAGATCTAACCAGAAAGTTCAACTTAAGAACTCCGGTTTGCAAAAAAGAATCAAATCAAACGGAGCAACGAAACTCAAACTGCGAAAGAAACAAGATATGTTTACTAATCTAGACTAAAGTCAAATTTTACAGTACCAAAATCTTCTTCAAGTTGATTAAATAGAAAGAGGGTTTTGATACGAAGATCTAGGCGCTTGAATCGTCTGATTCCGATAAACAAGCGAAAAGATAAACTAAAACGAAAATCAGATCAGAAATCGCGATCGAAAATAATCGCGGAAAATCCGAGAAAAAGAAAACTGACGAATAGGCTAACGAATGAACGTTCATTGTATGCGGCTAACGAGTGAACATCATTCGTTACAACGAACATACGGATGAACGTTCGCTAAATAAACTAAACCGAGAAAAACCGGCGAACCGATCTAAAAAAACGAACCTAGGGTTTTCTAAAAAAACCGGATCGGTTTAAAAATAAAATCGAACGGTGGGGCGGCTCCGGCGAGGCGAGCTGCGGCGGCAGGTGGCGCGGGGCGGCGCGGCTGCAAGCGGCGGCGGCGCGCGGGGCTAGGCGGCGGTGGCTGCAAGCGGCGGCGGTGCGCGGGGCTAGGCGGCGGGGTGGGGCAGCTCGGGTGGTGGGGTGGAGTCGGGGGCGGGGGTGGCGTATATAAAGGAGGGGGGCTTGCTTGGGGGGCAAGGCGGCGAGGGAGGAGTCCCGGCCTTGCCCCCCAAGGGCACCATATCTCTTAGCAGTATATCGGCCATCTCAGCGTGACACTTCTTTAACTGTGAAACATGAAATGCATCATGAACTCCTGACAGTCCTTCAGGTAACTCCAACTTATAGGCAACTTCTCCCATACCCTCCAAAATTCTATACGATCCTACAAATCTCGGGGCTAACTTTCCCTTAACTCCAAAACATTTCACTCCTCGCAGGGGTGACACTCGCAGATATGCTATGTCTCCAATTTCATAGGTTATTTCCTTGTGTTTCGAATCTGCATAACTCTTCTGTCTGGACTGAGCTACCTTCAATCTATCTCAGATCAACTTCACCTTTTCTTCCGACTCCTTGATCAAATCTGGTCCAAACAACTATCACTCTCCAACTTCATCCCACATCAACGGTGTTCTACACCTCCGTCCATACAGGGCTTCGAACGGTGCCATCTTCAAACTGGCTTGATAGCTATTGTTGTATGAGAACTCCGCGTAGGGTAAATTACCATCCCAACTAGATCCATAATCTAGCGCACAGGCTCTCAACATATCCTCCAGAATCTGGTTGACTCTCTCGGTCTGTCCATCCGTCTGCGGGTGGAATGTTGTACTGAACTCCAATCTCATTCCCAAAGTCTGGTGCAGCTGATGCCAAAACTTTGAGGTAAACTATGTTCCTCTATCTGATATGATGGTCCTAGGAACTCCATGCGGACATACGATCCTGGTCATATATATCTTGGCCAACTTCGCACTTGTATAGGTGGTTTTCACTTGGATAAAGTGAGCCACTTTGGTCAAGCGATCAACTACTACCCATATAGAATCATATCCCGATTTGGTCCTGGGTAATCCGGTGATAAAATCCATGCCAAATTTATGCCACTTCCATTCGGGTATCGGCATAGGCTGTAACAATCCTGCTGGCTTTTGATGCTCAGCCTTCACTTTCTAACATACATCACATACGGCTACATACTCGGCAATATCCTTCTTCATACCAATGCACCAGAAATGTTCCTTCAAATCCAAATACATCTTGGTGTTTCCAGGGTATATCGAGTATGGTGAGTCATGAGCCTCCTGAAGTATTAACTTCCTGATCTCTGTGTTATTGGGCAGATAAATACGGTCCTCAAACCATAAGGTGTCGTGCTCATCCTCACAAAAACCTTTGGCCTTTCTTTGCCCATTCTCTCCTTTATCTCAGCAATATCTTTGTCATCCTTCTGAGCTTCTCGGATCTTTCCTAACAACGTCGACTAAACTTCCATTGTTGCAACAAAACCTCTAGGAACAATCTCCAATGGAAGTTCCCTGAGATCATATGCTAACTCCTTTGGCAATCCCGTGCTCACTAGGGTATTAGCATAACTCTTCCGGCTCAAAGCGTCTGCTACGACATTGGCCTTGCCTGGATGATAGTGAAGCTTCATGTCATAATCCTTTATAAGCTCCAACCATCTCCTCTGCATAAGGTACAACTCCTTCTATGTGAAAATGTACTTCAAACTCTTACGATTCGTGTACACATCACAACGGTTTCCAATAAGGTAATGTCTCCAAGTCTTCAACGCATGCACTACCGCTGCTAACTACAAATCATGCGTGGCATAATTCAATTCGTGCGGTTTTAGTTGTCGTGAGGCATACGAAACAACTCTTCCGTCTTGCATAAGCACACTTCCAAGTCCTAGCCAAGAGGCATCGCAATACACTTGAAACTCCTTGCGTATATCCGGCAGAATCAGCACTGGGGTTGTAGTCAAACGTTTCTTTAACTCCTGAAAACTTGCCTCACATTCTTCCGTCCATTTAAATTTGGTATCCTTCTTCAATAACTCCGTCATTGGTTTCGCAATCTTGTAAAAAATTCTCAATGAATCTCCGATAGTATCCTGCGAGTCCAAGTAAATTGTGGATCTCGCTAACTGAAGTGGGTGCCAACCATTCAGTGACTGACTGAACCTTGGTGGGATCTACTGCTACACCTTCTCCTGATATAACATGTCCAAGGAATCCGACTTCCTTCAACCAAAACTCACATTTGTTGAACTTGGCATACAACTGGTGTTCCCTGAGTTTCTCGAGAAATAAACGCAAATGCTCTTCGTGCTCCTCCTCATTCTTCGAGTATACCATTATATCATCAATGAACACCACAACAAACTTATCCAAATATTCCATGAACACCTTGTTCATCATGCTCATGAAATAGGCAGGGGCGTTAGTCAGTCCAAATGACATGACCGTATACTCATACAACCCATACCTTGTGGTAAATGTTGTCTTTGGTATATCCGTCTCTCGAATCTTCAGCTGGTGATATCCAGATCACAGATTGATCTTTGAAAACACCTTAGCTCCTTGCAGCTGGTCAAACAAATCATTGATCATTGGCAGTGGGTATTTGTTCTTGAGCGTCACCTCATTTAACGCGCGATAATCAACAACCATTCTTAGAGACTTACCCTTCTTCTCAACCAAAAGCACTGGGGCTCCCCATGGTGATTGTGATGCCCGGATATTTAAGCTACAGTAATCCCATGCTAATGTTGTCATGTCACCACTATTACTGTTACTAATCTCACGTTGATCCAAATCCGGTTCAAATTCAAATTTAAATAATAAGTGAAATTCTAAAGTTCTCAAACATGAAAACTAAAATGTTCATCATGTGGCAAATAATCCCTAACTTATTTTGGTGTGGGAACCAACCTCTTTCAAAATGTTTAAATGCCTAAACTAAATAAAAACGGTGGCAAAACGGTTATTCAAATGCTTTTATAATAATAAACAATTTCAGAACTATTTTATGTCAGTGCTAAACTGTTTGTGGCAGTGGCATATATTGTAATGCTATTTTAGGTGCCATTTTGGTATTTTTCTAAAACAAAAAAACAAAAGGAAACTAAGCTAAAACAGAAAAGAAATAAATTAAATAAAAAAAGAAGGAAAAGAAAACAAAGAAACCACCCCACCCCCTAGGCCACGGCCCAGTTGGCCTAGCGACCAGGCCGGCCCACCCCGCGCCCCAGCCTACTAACCCCGGTCCGCACGACCGAAACCCTAACCCACTCCCACTTCTCCCCACGATCCCCCATTCTCTCCCTCGTCTCTCCCTCCCCACTCGCCTGGATCGGGGAGGAGCCCGATCCCGAGCCTCCGTCGCAGGCGCCCATCCCCGGCGCGTCCCCGGCCGCGCCGCCCAATGCCACCGCTTGCCTCACTCCTCCTCCCCACAATCCCCACGTCTCTCACCCCTTCCCCGATCCAGATCGGGGGGATCGGGGGAACGAACCTCCCCATGGCGCCCCGACCCCATCGACCATCCCCGCCGCCTCGATGCCGCGCGGAACGCCTCCGCCACGGCCACCTCGTCGTCGACCACGTCGCCGCCTCGCCGTCCTCTTCGTTGTCGCCTAGTCCTCGTCGTCCACCCCACGCCCCGCTGCCTAAATCCCTACGGCCCCCGTGAGCTCACCCTCTCCTCTTCTCTCCTTCGCACGCGCGCCCCTCGTCCCTGCTCGCTCACTGCGGCCCGCATCCCCTTCGGCCCCCGCGCCCTTCGCTCACTGTTGGGGCCTCCGCCTCGGGCCATGCCCTCCCCGCTCCACCCAGCCACCTCCCCGCTGCTGCAACCGCCGTCCAGAGCGCTCGCCCGCACCTGCCCACAGCTCACAGCTTGCTGTGCCGGCCGCCCTCAAACGCTCACGCACGCCATCCCTTCCATGGTCGCGCCCCTCCTCCTCACCGCTCCCCATCACCAGCCGCTGCCGCATGCAACCGCTCGCCATGGTCGCGCTGGTGGTTCCCTCCTACACGCGCTCTCCCCGAACCCCTGGTGTGCCAGGCCGCGCCCGACCTCCCGGCCGCGCGCCCAAGCATCGGCCTCGCGCTCCCCCTGGCCCGCCCACCTGCAGCTTCGTCGGCGGACGCCCGCTACCTCTGGTGACCCGGCCCGGCCTCGCCTTACCCCAGCCGGGGCCCCTCTGGGTGCCGCAGTGCATGCAAACGGGCGCCCACGCCCGTGCCCGCTGGCAACCCCGCCCGGTAGACCCCCTGGGGCCTATGACATGGGGGGCCCACGCCCCAGAACGTTTACAAAAAAAGACATAGAAATAAATAATAAAAAAATAATTAATTAATTAAAGAATTAATTAACTTAATTAACCATGATTAATTAAAATAAACAATTAATTAAACTGATTAATCATAATTAGATTAACCATATAACTAATTAAACTAACTATTGTCAGTTAATAGTGTATGACAGTGGGACCCACTGGTTAGGTTGATCAGTCAACCTTGTTGTAACACCCATGATGCGGCTATATCTCCCACGTGTCGGAGCACGACTTAGAGGCATAACCGCATTGTAGGCAATGTCGCAAGAGGGGTAATCTTTACACATCCCATGTACTGAATAAGAAAGAGGTACATAGTTGGCTTACAATTGCCACTTCACACAATAACATAAATATATCATTACAATCATCCAGATACACTCAAGGTCCGACTACGGTACCAAAATAAAGACAACCCCAAATGCATAATGTCCCCGATCGCCCCAACTGGGCTCCACTACTGATCATCTGGAAAGGAAACGTAGTATCGTCCTGAGTCCTCATCGAACTCCCACTTGAGCTCAGTCGCATCTCCTGGAGCGGTATCATCGGTCCCTGCATCTGGTTTTGAAGTAATCTGTGAGTCACTGGGACTCAGCAATCTCACACCCTCACGATCAAGACTATTTAAGCTTATGGGTAGGTAAAAGGTATGAGGTGGAGCAGCAGGAAGCACTAGCATATATGGTGGCGAACATACGCAAATGAGAGCGAGAAGAGAAGGCAAAGCGCGTTCGAGAATCTATGATCAAGAAGTGATCCTAGAACAACCTCCGTTCAAGCATAACACAAGGCCGTGTTCTCTTCCCGGACTCCGCCAAAAAGAGACCATCACGGCTACACACGTTGTTGATTCATTTTACTTAAGTTAAGTTTCAGGTTCTCTACAACCGGACATTAACAAATTCCTATCTGCCCATAACCACGGGCACGGCTTTCGAAAGTTCAAATCCCTGCAGGGGTGTCCCAACTTAGCCCATCACAAGCTCTCATGGTCAACGAAGGATATTCCTTATCCCAGGACAGCCCGATCAGACTCGGAATCCCGGTTACAAGACATCTCGACAATGGTAAAACAAGTACAGCAAAGCCACCCGAATGTGCCGACAAATCCCGATAGGAGCTGCACATACCTCGTTCTCAGGGCACACCAGATAAGCAAACCGTACAACTAAAACCAACCCTCGAGTTTCCCCGAGGTGGCGCTGCAAGGGGCTCTAGTTTGGACCAACACTCAGAGGAGCACCGGCCCGGGGGGGTTAAAATAAAGATGACCCTTGAGTCCGTTGGAACCCAAGGGAGAAGAGCCTAGGTGGCAAATGGTAAAACCAAGGTTGGGCCTTGCTGGACGAGTTTTATTCAAGGCGAATTGTCAAGGGGTTCCCATTATAACCCAACCGCATGAGGAACGCAAAATCAAGGAACATAACCCCGGTATGACGGAAACTAGGGCGGCAAGAGTGGAACAAAACACCAGGCATAAGGCCGAGCCTTCCACCCTTTACCAAGTATGTACATGCGTTAAACTAGACAAGATATAATAGTGATATCCCAACAATAAACATGTTCCAACAAGGAACAAACTCCAATCTTCCCCTGCAACTAGCAATGCTATAAGAGGGGCTGAGCAAAGCGGTAACATAGCCAAACAACGGTTTGCTAGGACAAGGTAGGTTAGAGGTTTGACATGGCAATATGGGAGGCATGATAAAGCAAGTGGTAGGTATCGTAGTATAGGCATAGCAATAGAGCGAGCATCTAGCAAGCAAAGATAGAAGTGATTTCGACGGTATGGTCATCTTGCCTGCAAAGTTCTCTGAGTTGACGTGAGCTTGATCCTCGTAAGCGTACTCAACGGGTTCCTCGATCACGTACTCGTCTCCCGGCTCTACCCAAAGCAAGAACACAAGCAAAGGGAACCACGATCAACCATGGTGCAATGCACAAGCAACATGATGCAAAAGATGGCATGATATGCGGGATGTGATATGTAATGCATATGCGTGCTTCGGAAGGGAAAGATTGAACCAGGCCTCAACTTGTAAAACCAAGAGTGCCGCTGGAAAGATGAGTTGATTTCGGTCGAAAACGATATAAAGATCACCGGAATCAGATGCACGGTTTGCAAATGGCAAGCAAAACAATAATGGCACCAAGCTGCGATTAACACCACGATGCCATCTAAAATGCATCAAGAAACTAAGCTACTGCACTCTAACATGACAACAAAGCACATGGTTGTGATCCACTCAAGAGGCTTGACAAAAGATGAACACTGAGCTATGGCTAAATCACACAATAGCAGGTTCAAACAAGCATGACAAATGTGCAAAAGATATCAGGTTCACGGACTTAGTGAAATAACCAACATGTCAGGATTTAACATCAGGAAGCAATGTTTAGAGAAAGATAACAACATGCTACAAGAACATATCATGGCAAAGCAAGGCATGGAATGAAAATACACAAAGCATATAACAAAAGTCCCTTACTGACCATAAGCCAAAAGGGATCAGAAAATACAATGGCACCCATGTAAACATAGCAAGTTTCGTTAACAGATTCAGACTTAGCAGAAAACTGGAACATGGCAAAACAGAATTACGTAGGCATGTTTGCGAGCTCGATGCACTCACCACAAGGCATTGCATGACAAACTAAGCATACTTCCAGCAAGTAGACATGATAAATAAGCTAACCAAGGCAAGAACAACCTCATAGCATGCATGGATCAACTACAACAACCTCGGCAAAATTGATTAACATGTAAACAATCTGCCAGGAACATTTTATAGCAAAAGTAGAGCAAGATTGAGTCATGCTAGGTTGCTCTATAATTGCAAACAAAGGCATGGATGGATAGAGAATAATAATATCTCAAAATCATCCTTACTGAACATGCTTAAAAGAGGCATGGATCACTCTGTAGCAACATGAATACATAGCATAAAAATATCATCAGGGAAATGACTTAGAAGAATTCTAAGTCCCTGAAATCAGCAACATTACGAGAGCTACTTTGCATGCTTGTGCTAGTCACCACATTGATCACAAAAATACATGGCATACACCCCTATTGCCCAAAACACATGTAGGGCTCAAGTTCATAGGAGGCACACATTAAACATGGCAAAAATGACAAATGTCCATATTCTGATAAGAGACAGACACTAACATTACATAGCACTCTTGCAACAGCATTTAGGGCATCAAGATGAACTCGAATGAACATGGTGCAATGGAATGAAATGAAGTGCACATCCAGACGAACAATTTGATATGCTACATGCCCAAAACGGAGCTATGGGTGCAAAGGTATGATGTGATGAAGTTGCCTAAAAATATGCAAAACTGGGGAGTTAGTGGAACAAAATTAGGTCAACCTCGTTTCAGATCTGGATCGGGTCGGTTCATTTCCTGAGGATCGACGCGCGAGCTCCCCGGAGAAGGAGGTGCGGCGGCCGGAGCTTGAGCTCGCCGGAGTGGGGAGGCGATGATGCGGCGCGCGGCGGCCTAGGGCAGCGCGAGCGGCGAGGCGACGAGCGCGCGCCTTCGAGCGGCGGCCGGGTAGCAGGGCGGAGATGCACCGGAGATGGCGCGAGGGCGGCGAACGCAGGCGCAGGCTCCCCGTGGGCCGTGTGGGCCACGGCGGCGGTAGGTGGCGGCGGACACTTGTCGGCCTGTGAGTGCCTCGGGGTGGCGGCGCGTTTTGTCCGGCCGGGCCGGACGTGTCCAGCGGCAGGAGGAGGAAGAGACTAGGGTTTGGACTGCGCGAAAAATCCGGGGGGAGGCACATATTTATAGGTAGAGGGAGCTAGGGGAGTCCAAATTGAGCACGGTTTTCGGCCACGCGGTCGTGATCGAATGACCGAGATGATGGAGGGGGTTTAGGTGGGTTTTGGGCCACTTTGGAGGGGTGTTGAGCAGCAACACACACGAGGCCTTTACGGTCCCTCGGTTAACCGTTGGAGTATCAAACCAAGTCCAAATGGTACGAAACTTGACAGGCGGTCTACCGGTAGTGAACCAAGGCTGCTTGGCAAGTCTCGGTCCAATCCGAGAACGTTTAACACCCGCACACGAAAAGAGGTAAAAGGAGACGCCGGAGGACATAGGAGCGCCAGAATGCAAAACGGACAATGGGGAAAATGCTCGGATGCATGAGACGAACACGTATGCAATAGCGATGCATAAGATGACATGATATGAGATGCATGACAAAGACAAAAGCAAAACGAAGACAAAAACCCAACAACGAGGAAATATCATAACTTCGTTCCGAAAATGGCAAGAGTTGGAGTACAAATATGGCGAGTTACATACGGGGCGTTACACCTGTTGACTGCTGACGTTGACGCCAGCAAACACTATTCTGGATAATGTTGAATTAAATAAATTCTAACAATGATTTAAATCTTTTAAAATCAATATAGAATAAACCGTAGCTCGGATGGAAAAACTTTGTACATGAAAGTTGCTCAGAACGACGAGACGAATCAGGATACGCAGCCCGTTCGTCCGCCACACATCCCTAGCATAGCAAACACGCAACTTTCCCCCTCCGGTTCATCTGCCCGAAAACGCGAAACACCGAGGATACTTTCCCGGATGTTTTCCCCCTTCACCGGTATCACCTCATACCGTGTTAGGGCACCCCTAGCACCACTACTTGCCATGTCATGCATCACTATGCATATGTTTGCATTATATTCATTGTTTCTTCACCCTCTTCTCTCGCTAGACACCGAGACCGACGCCGCTGCTACCCAGTACGACTACGGTGTTGACGACCCCTCTCTCTTGCCAGAGCAACCAGGCAAGCCCCCCCTTGATCACCAAATATCGCCTATCCTTCTCTACTGCTTGCATTAGAGTAGTGTAGCATGCTACTGCTTTCCATTAATCCTATTTTGTTGCATAGCCTGTCATTGTTGCTACAACTGTTGATACCTTACCTGCAATCCTAAATGCTTAGTATAGGATGCTGGATTATCATCAGTGGCCCTACATTCTTGTCAGTCTGCCATGCTATACTATCGGGCCGTGATCACGTCGGGTGTTGATCACGGGTATATACTATACATACA